>JAMXBC010000009.1:13426939-15826939 GCA_024138005.1 Lumnitzera racemosa
CCATATGCAACTTCTACATTTTTTAGAATGGCCTTCTACATTTTACTTCATTTACTTGTACACTTTATAAATTCGTTAGTAAAATAATAATATGGCTTGTTATAATAAATACATACTTAGGTAACTTAACGCTTATAAACTTTAACAACTTAAAAGCAATTCACATATTAACATTACTTCTTCGATATGGACATATTTCAGCAAATCATTACTCCATATCAGCCATCACTAATAAGCAATAGAGGCATGATGAAGATTAACTAGATTTACTTCACATTAGCTATGGCATTCTGCTTTCCCCCCTAAAATCAAGCATTTCCATTAGAGAGTGCAGCATCAAGCTCTTCCCGCAATTGAAGCTTTAGCAAAAAGAAGCATCATGTCCTTGGTATGGGACTGTAAATGAAAACATTCAACATGCTCTTAAGGAATGTCCTGATATTCGATGCTTAGTAAAATATTGGGAGACTATTCCTTATGATGGGTTTATTTATTTTCAAGATTTTATCCTCTGGATCCGCTGTGATTGTGCACTAAAAAGGAAAGATCTCTTATTGAGTCAGCTCTCTTCTCGATTTTGGTTTGGTGTGATGCATTGGCATATTTGGTTGTTTAGAAATAAGAAAATCTTTTGTCCCTATCGAGACTTAGGCAATTTATTACTTCATATGAGAACAATATCACATGAATTATGGGCAGACCTAAAGAAATAGAAAGTTCTGTACAACATTGTGAATCTAAATGTCTTATAAAATGGCCCCTTGCTGGATTGGGTTAAATTAAACACAAATGGATCAGTTCTAACTTCATCTAAACAAGCAGCAATCAAACGTGTTATTAGAGATCCAAATGGAAGATGGATCTTTGGCTTTGCTAAAAAACCTTGGATGCGTGGACATTCTCTCAATAGAGCTATGTGCTATATATTGAGATTTATCATATTGCTTAGACAAACGTCTCTTTAGTGTTGAAATTAATAATGACTCCAGAGTTGCTCCTTTTCTCTTATCTGTCAGTGCCAATCCAAAGTTTTATTATAAAAAAAGTTAGTGATGCTTGGAGGGAAAAGCTCTTCCTCCTCCATCATTGGACGATTAAAATTCAACGGCAGGAGGAAGACCATTTTTATTTTGATTTTCTACCTCTATTTTTTTTTTTTTTTATCTTTGTTCCAGAGTGATTTTTGTGAATATGGATACTCAATGGAAGCAAGACTTCCAAGATCTATTTTAAACTACGTTAATCAGGCCAATGATGGCCGCATCTTAGAAGATCATAACTCAAATATTTTTACGTAGCAGATAGTACAATTTGCTATGTATATATGTTTCTAATGAGCTTAATAGAATTCGTATATTTACTGAAAAAAAAAAAGAAAATGCAAGTTATATCAATTGGGTTGGTTGAGTTGAAACGTAGACATAGGCTTGCTGAGTAGATTTAAGCTAAGCAAGGCTTTTAGAGGAAGCATGTTATATGGCTTTCTTTCTACAATTTAGTGACAGCCTAGGAAATAATGGGTTGAGTTTCATGTTTTAATTTTCTTTCTTTCTTTCTTTTTTTTTTTTTTTTGAAATACATTGATTCGGTTAACCTTTACTTATAAAATAAAATAAGGTAGAGGTTTTGTTGTTTTTGAGTTAAATTTTGACATATTTGCTAAGCTTGCGTCTAATCCTTCTAGGCGTGTTCATACAACTATATATAGTTGTAGGGATTGTTTTATTGTGTCCGCTTTGGGGAGATCGATTTTCTCCCTCAAAAATATTAATTAAATTATTTCATATAATTTGTGGTTCGAAATTTCATCATCCTTCTTATTGCACATATATAAATGTCTCGTTCTAAAGTCTATAATTTTCTATATTTACTTACTTATTCTTATTCACTAATCGTTCCAAGATTTTCAGTCATCACATAATTAAATGTTTTTTTAAGTATAGAATTATGAATTATATATGTGCACAGCTTATTTTATATCAACAAGAATTATTATAATGGATTTACCTTTTGAGTTGGTGATGCTGTAATTATTCGCTATTGGATTTACGAAGAATCATACTAACATTTTTAGTTTTGCTATTTTCTTTTATCAAGGATTTCTTATATTCGACTAATATTCAAGAAAATAACTTAAACATCGGATGATGTTTTTCTGCAAGCATAATGTTGATTATTATAGTTGACCTTATGGTTTATTATTGTCATAGTTTATTTATGTTATTTTAGTAGTTGTTATCGTTATTAGGAAACTGAGTTTTAATTACAATTAAGACGCCATCGACCAAAATAATACTCAAGTCTTATTAGGGGGATCTTCGTTATGGGGATACGATTTATCGTGAATGGCTTGGGATGTCGTTTCAAATCATGTAATTCTTATCATTTACGCAAAATATCTCACTAAAGCGTATATTTCTTTGTTCTTATTATTACTATTTAAGTGTGGGTTATAGTTTATCATATACTTCTATCAAGATTTTTTGGAGTTTTTAAACTACCTACGACGTAATCCTATAGATTGAAATAGCTATCTTAAGCTTCTTTATTGAGAAACTGTTGAAGTCGAAAGGTTTTTTATTCCTCCCTTCTCATAAAGACTTTATCTTCGTCCTTGATGCGAATTCAATGGGTCCTTTATGTACATATGCTCACGGTTTGTTTCTCACTTCTCAACTCTCGAATTTTGATTTTCGACATAAAGATCCTACTGAGCATACATATTTTGCTTTGTTCATATTCTGTTGAAGTCTCAATTAGACAAATTTCAGATAATATCACGTAAACAATTTTATTAACCAAACTTGTTAAACTTATGAAATTTCACTCTTCTTAGAAGGATCTCAAATCTTTCTGGGACAAAGTTCACCTAGAGGATAAGCTTGATTCTTTAAAAGGAGGAAAACTTATTGCAAGTTCTAGCTCCAGTCTATAGATAAGGTTAAAATGAAGAGGTTGATGAGATTGATATGCCAATCAAGCAAGAAAATAATTTTTTTTTTTTTTTTTTATCAAACAACTATATAATCCGAAGAGAAATTTGAATCTGAGTTAATCCTATTAACAAATCAGTATTTATAACATTAAACTATAATGATTTTAATAGAAAAGCAAATTAATACGATAACTTATGTGACAATTCGAGTCATTAATCTATATATAATAACAAAAATTTGTAATAGGATGTATTTAAGTTTATAAACCCAATAATACGGTAAGAGATGTAAAAGTAATGGAGCATAATGGAGAGAGGTTTTCACCATATCAAACTCTAATTTCATTCAACGATTCATTATTACAAAATAGAAGGGGTGATGTGCTTATATGGTATACATGGGCAGCTAAATTCCAAGTGGTGGAAAAAGGATACAAATGACACTTGATTCGTTGACAGCTGGCTGTTACATTTACTGGATAATGATATATCAAAAGTTGTAATTTCCTAAAGATGAAGAAATGATCCAGCTGTGTAAAGTTGTGCTTGCTTCACGATGAAGTAATTTTTTCTTTTTCGGGTTTAAAGTTTCCACTGTCAACAACTTGTAATTGTAAATTAATTTCTTTTTTAACAATGTAAGAATAGGATTACGAATCATAATACACGTATTGCAACTACATTTTTAGAAAATATAATTAGAAGAAAATACCCACTCGACCATGCAGGTTATATGATTTAACAAGTTGTAACAAGTCACTACTTATAGCACAGTTGTTATTAGTATGCTGCCCCATAAAAAAGATTTTATTTCCTCCTCCAAATCGTTATAAAATATAGAGTTGAAAGTAAATTGGGCTTTTATTACTGCAGAGGTATTTTTCTTTCCATAACCTAGGTTTCACAATCCAAGTAAATATAAAGTTTTACATATATAGTTGTAATGTTTAAATATTGAATATAGGCTTAATTTGGTTTTCCATTCCGATTCTCGCCCTAGAAGATCAATTATTCATGACCAAACATCAGATTAATACTTATGATAGTTAAATACATGGTAAATAATAAAAATTTTCTTAAAAACTACAATTGATATTTTGCTATTACGAACATCAAATCTTTATTGATATGGTGAGTATATCATAAATGAGTAATTAATTCTCCACATATTAAACTTTTTATCCTATACAACGCTACTAATTAATTCTCCAAATACGAGAGTATATCATAATCTTATCCCGTAAGTGGGTGTACCTCCAAACTTTATTTTACCGTGCTAACCATTTCCAAGCCTGGCTTCTAAGAGACCCGAGAAATGAACGTAATTAATTACAACATTCATTTCTCGTTGACAAGGAAAAATAAATGGTTATGTACTATAAATAAGCGAAGCGCAATATACAGTACCACTTCACTTGCCTATGATGGGTGGTGTTACTCTCAAGCTCTTTATTGACACGAAAAATGAGAAAGTTGTGTATGCTGAAGTAGGAAAGGAGTTTTTTTTTTTTTTTTTTTTTTGTATCATCTCATGGTTTTGCCTGTTGCAGTTGTCATTGGACTCGCAGAAAATCCTAACTTGTCCAGTGGTCTTGGATCACTATATGATAGCATCAAAAACCATACTTCTACTTATATTAGTCCAAATTGCAAAGTAGAATTTATGTTAAATGTTCCGTCACTCGGTTCGAATCCTTTTCTTCTAGGTGACAATGTTTCCTCAGCCTGTAAAAAATTATATGTATTCTCTCGAAACCGTGAGAGTTGTAGCTATTCGAGAAAAATCAGTTTCCCATTGTTTTGGGATAGAGGATATGTCAACGGTGAGGTTCTGTTGATGGATAATTTGGCACTGTTGCCTTTTTCTACGGGTCCTTTCATTGAACTGTTTCATTCCTTCGATATTAAGGACACTAGGGATCTTGAGAGGAAAGTAACCGTGGTCGGAAAGGATCGGGTTTACACAATATTATTGTTATTAATTATATATATTTATACATATATTAAATGTTTTAGGTTACTTACTGAGAAGTTAAATAGAGAACTTTGCTATATAAATATATATTATTTTAAAAATATTTACTAATGTTTACTTAATGAGAAACTCTGGACTTCTTTTATCTTTTAATAGGAACTTGTATAAGAGAAAAAACTTCTTTTTATGTGAAAAATGGCAATTGCATACTTTGTGTAGTAGCAATTTTAGGATACTGCATATTTTTGTCAATACCAATGTAATTATACTGTTAAATTTAATGTTAGGTTATCAAATTGGTGAAGCTATCACTGCAGTTTAAGACAATACTAACCGATGTGTTTCTTCGGGCCTAATTTTTATTTATTTATTTATATGTTGCACCATGCATGATCACTCCCTCTTTCTTTTAATGACCATAAATATGTATGTAATGATGTTCATCAGTTTGGATGCGACCTCTTAGTTGTGGACTGATCATTAGACTTTGTGATTTTGAATTTGAGACCATATTCATGAATAAATGTTTGTTGTTACTGATGGTCTATCTTGAGTGTACTTGATCAATCATATGTATATATCTAGATAATAAATTAATACAAAAAATTATTTCATTAGTTAAGAATGTGCATATAATTGTTGCCTCATACTAAGATGGAAAGTCGAGATAGAACATGTTTATCTCATATTTGTCCTCTTCTAGAATAAAACTAAGTACTATAGATTTTTTGAAGAATATCCAGTTTGGTGTGTGGTATGAGCCCAGTAATACCACCAACATTGGCCTATATAAGTGCTTAAAAGTTTCTGTGTAAGGTAGATGTAAATCCCAAAGCTAAGCCAATTGACTGTAAGATTAAACTTAGAACTTAAGTTTTGGACGATCGGTTAAGGAATCCAATCAAACCCCAAATTATAAACTATTGAGAGAAATATTAGTAAAAATGATCCCGTAAACTTGAATTTAAGAAAATAAGTAACAAAATAAAAGACTATAAAAATTTCAAATTTTAAATATATAACGCATCATTTATCGAAAATGCATAAAATGCATTTCGATAATTGACGAATAGCTAGAGATAAATTACATGTATACTAAAAATCATAAAATGACCTAAATAATATTTATGATATATATGAATTTACATGTACGTATAAATACGTGTAATTACATAAAATATGCGAAATGTGCTAAAATAATACTAAATACTTAAAGAAAATTCATAATTAATTAAGGAAAAATAAAAAAAAATCAGGAAAAATCATGAATGATCCAGAATTGGGTCGTGGTAGCTAGGAAAAATAAGAAAAAATTCGGCCAATTAAATTAAGACAACACAAAAGTCAAAAATTAAGGGATAAGGCAATTGTCTTGTTCCATTTAATGCACAATAAATCCTCTAAATCCCTATAAATAGCAGGAAAAATCACAGAGCTCATTTAGGCAGTTTAAAAAGTAATAAAAATAGAGAGAGGCAAAAATTGAGAGAAAAATTCGAGTTAGAAAAAAATAAGAAAAACTGTGCAATTAGGACTTTTAAAGGGAACCCCAACCAGACGAGCAGTTGGAAGTAGACGGCCACCACCACCACACGGTGGTGGCAGCGCCCATTCCAGCCAACAAGGCCACGGCGGCCAGTGGTGGCCGGAGCCACCCAGATCGGTGAGTCCGATTTCTAGTCCGATTCTTGTGTAATTTTGTAAAAATAGTAAATATTATTAGAAAATTATGAATTTTGTTATTCTGGGATATTTTTGTATGTAGTTTGTAGGAAAAATATTATTTTGATGAAAACATGCCCCGTAATATATGGTTTCTAAGAAATCATACAAAACCGAGCATGTTTTGGTTTAGAAATAAATGACCTTAGGAGTGTAGTTTCAAGCCCAAAATTTTTGTGTAGATTACTTAGATGATATAGAACAATGCTATGAATCCCGTTATTCAAAAATTAATTTTTGAAATTTTTAGATAATTTTTAGGCATTAAAATGAGGCATAAAATGGGTAATTTAAGGTTAATTAAATAATTAAATTATTAATTATTGACTTAGTGAATAAGTAGATGTTTAGGGATGTTGAAATCTGATGGAGAATGATACTTGTAGCATTTAGGGTGTTAGATGTAATTATTAAGTTAATTATGTAGTAAATAAGTAATATGGAAAAATAGTACATTTTAAGTTAATTTTGTAAATTAGGGTAATTAGGAGTAAAATCTGATTTAGGATGAATTTAGAAATTTTGAAATGATAATTGATGCTTAGAGATGATAATTAGAGTGATATAAATATTAGAAGTGTAATATATACATAAAAGGTAATAATACATAATAGGTAATTATTGAAAATATAATAAATAGGAAATATTATAATAAAAATTGATACTGTGATAATAATAAAAATGTACAATAAATCTGATAAGAAATTTAAATTTATGTAATTATATGAAAAATGTAAAAATTTTTTACATTAGGAGTGAATTCGGTACACTAATAAGGATATAAGTGTACCGGGTGATATAAAATACTAACTAGGGGTAATGATGGTATTTAGGAGATCGGGAAATAATGTGATTAATTTCACATTATGGGTTGAAACGAATTTCTAGGGTTAGAATATAAAACGCTACTTAGAAAATCGAACTAGAACCTAATTTAGAAATCGATGCAGAAACCGAACCCGAACCTAATCCTAAACCTAGACTAATTGTAAAAGACTTAAGACCTAGATAATTAGGTATCTTAAACCCTAAATAAAACATAACAATAAGTATTATAGGATAAAACAAACCTATAATAGTTATATGAAAAACTGAAACCACGTTTGTGTTATAGGGACGATCGGCGATGGCCTGAGCAAATCGAACCTCGAGTAAGTGAGCGAGGAGTCGAGGTAAGTTGGGATTAATATGATGCTGTATTTTAGAGGCTTGAGATTATGCTTGGTTGTGCTTGTTAGATAGTTGGATGTGTGCATGTGCTTGATTATGGGTGATGCTATGATTCTGTTTGTTGCTCTAGCATGTATTGTATGATTTGCACGAAATGATTGAACATCCTAAACTGGACTTAAGCAAATATATGACCAGTAATCATAATCGGACATGCATGGCAACTCGTTAGGGGAACTTAGGACTTTTCGGCCAAATACCGACCCCTTCGAAAGGGATAGCATAGGATTGCAAAATGGTCCCTTCTTTATCCTCAGTCGAACTAAGTGACAGGAGAGGAGGTCGCGACGAGGGTGAAGATAGTGGTTTGAAGGTAGTCGCGGGAGGAGCAAGGTCTCCATTACACAAGCCTAGGTTTGGTCATGAGCTGTTGCATTAACGGCAACTCCTTAACCCGGATTAGAGTGGGCGCAATTTCTCTAATCTCACAACGGACCGGACAATGTTGTGCGATGGCATTTGCTTGCACATGCATGGCACCTAATAAGTGATTGAAAACCTTGTTATGTGTATGGTATAGTTTTAAGTCCTCCGTCCTAACTTACTGAGCTGTGGTTGCTTACATCCCTATAGACGTCGTGCAGGTGTTGGCTAAGAAGCGGCAATAACTACTCTGAAGCTAGCAACTGCTGAATCCTGGGGAGTGAGGAAAAACATTGAAGAATTAACACATATGTTATTACTTTTCATTTCTGAATTATATATAACTTTTCTCATTTTCTTAGGTAAATGAATTATTTAAATTATAAACTGTTTACTTCAAAGCGGGTTAGTCGTGGATGCCTTATGTAGATCAAGTCTAAGATAGCGGTTGTAAGGCCGACTTCTATCTTAGGATGGTTTACACGGCGGGGCTATTACGACTTTGCCGCTTCGGGGCGTGACAGTAGAGATTATTATTATGTATTAACAGAATTCTAATCATCTAAAATTTTTTAGGGTTATGTTGCCCAACTTTGTCTTGTACAATATTACTCTCAAGATCAATTCATGTCTCACATCTCTTCTATGTTGTGGTTGCCTTCTTGATAAACATGTTTGAATCTGAATATTCTCAAATTGAGAGAGGAATGTTTTGCAATTAGCTCTTATTAGTAATTTATCATTTTTTGAGGCAAGTGTTTCATTTTTTAATAGAAGTGGTCTTGGTCAACAATTTCGATCCACACATGTAGTCATAAATCTTATCTGCAATTATCGGTTATACATAAAAATGTTAGTCTTGTCCAGAATTTCCAAACTTCTGAAAAAGTTGTGCTGTATCTTAGCAAATGGATTAATGAATTCTAAACTTTTCTACTGTTATGCGTACAAGTGATTCTACTTTGACATCATTTTATGGAAGTGCTTTGAATTTTGGGGAGGATTAATTGTTGTTAAGATCCATGGGTGGGGTTGCTCTAGAAACCCACCGAGATGAGGCCTAACCTTAACTATAGAAACTCGAACAAATATTGCTAGTTTTAAAAAGACTATGACTACACCACAGACAAATGCTTCTATTTAAAGAATGCCATCTAAAGAGACTACTTCAAAGAATACATTGTCAATGCCATTGATCATGGTGAGAGGGCTCCTCAAAGATGATGGACTGAGGACACTCGAGAAGAAGACAAGCTTATATAATGAGTGCTAAAACCAGTCAATATGAACCTAGCTCTACCCCTACATGCTGACAGAGTTGTGAGAAGGAGACTTGAGTTGGATGAAGTTAAGGAGTATGAAGAGGACAAAGAGCAATATGATGGAGTCAAGGAGCATTAACTTCAAGCTCCTAGGAGAGTTGAACATCTCAAGGTTTAGATTTCAAGCTTTAATGGGTTTAGTAGTGATGATAACTACTTAGACTAGGAGGAAAAGATGGAAAAGATATTTAGCTTTTATAACTATGAGGATGCTGTTTGTATCAAAGTAGCTACTCTAAAGTTTTTTGGATATGCAGCAATGTAGTGGAAAGAGTTGTAGAACGTATACTAAGGAGCTTAATGTGAAATCCGAACATGGAATGAGATGAAAAGAGTTTTGAGGAGCAGATTTGTTTCGAAATACTATGAATAAGACACTTTTTGAAGACTCCAGGACTTAAGCTAAGGTAGTAGATCTATGAATGAGTATGTCTGAGAATTTCAATTGCTAATGATTCGATATGATGTCGACAAGCTCGAGACCCGAACTATAGTATAGTTCATTTCTAGGCTTAAAACTAAAGTTGGTAATATAGTGGAGTTACAAAGGCTTAGGGCTTTGGATAAGGCTATCAAAAGACAAAGGCAGAGACAAATCAACTGAATGCCGAGCAACTAACCAGGACTGTTGACTCGAAGTGGTATGTTAAGCCGACTTAGGAATGATTAAGCTCAAAACGGTTCCAAGGTGGATCTCCGAGGTTAGCTGCTGAGCTAACTTGATGATGGTCAAAGCAAGTGCAAGGTTGAGGAGCTTGAGGTCAAGAAGGACTAAGGTTAGAGCTCTAAAAGGAAGACTTGAGAGATCAAGTGCTTTAAATGTCTTTGTTAGGGACACATAGTTAGTTAGTGTCCAAACCGACGTGTCATGACCATTAAAGGAGAAAAGACCCAATTCGAATTGGAGAGTGCTAGTGAAGGCGAGGATGAAGTAGACATTAAACAGCTAATGGAAGGATTTTAGGAAGATTCCGCCTCTGTGACCCCACCTGAAGTAAGAGTTGAATACTGCTTTGTCATATGACGAACTCTTAATAGCTTCGTATCTGACGAGAACAAGCAGGGGGAGAATCTCTTCCATACAAATTGCCGAGTGAACGGCAAACTCTGTGCACTAATCATTGACGAAGGAAGCTATACCAATGTTATAGTACATAGAGTAGTTAAGGCCATGAAGTTGCCAACCTACCTTCACCCTAAGTGATACAAGATCCACTAGTTGAACGAGAAGGGAGGTCTACTTGTTGCCAAGTAAGTTAAGGTGTCGATTACTGGTTGTAACAAATATAAGGATAAGGTGCTATGCGACGTCCTACCCATTTGTACCTCATACATCTTACTTGTCTGACCTTGGGTGTTTGATTTGAGAGTGTTACATGATGGGTATAAGAACACCTATATGCTCCAAAATGATGGGAAGAAGGTTATACTAACCTTAATGAGGCCCAAAAAAGTGCAGGAGTCACAAGAGAAGATCACTTGATCATTGTAAAAGAAGTCTTTAGTGATGTCCCAAGCCCAGTTTTCTAGGGATGTCAAGATAGAAGAATGTGTACTTTTGTTAGTAAGAAAGCTTCTAGAGTTGAGAGAAGCTGAAAGCTTGCCTACTGAGGTATGGATACTATTATAGGAGTACACCAACCTCTTCCTTGACCTTTAGCCTGTAGTTGTTCTTTCGAATTGACTTACTTATAGGCTTAACCTTAAGTAGGAACCGAGCTGAAAAAACAAGTAGACAAGTTAGTGGATTGTGGATATGTTTAAGAAAGCATGAGCCTTCATGTTGTATTAGTTGTCTTGGTGCCAAAGAAAGATGGCATGTAGAGATGAATGAAAGACGACCTTCAAAATAAGGGATTTGGGGGGGTTAGGCATCGATGGCCCAACTTCTAAATTTACTTTTAAAATTTAAAAATCTATCTTATTAAATTGTAATTCCATAAAATCTTTTAATTTTTTCAATTTTTCCTGTTTTCTAAAATTTTCCTATTTTTTGATTTTTTAAACTTCTTATTTTTTTGGTTTCTTTCTAGATTTCCTGTTTTTGAAAATTTTCCAAATTTCTTATTTTTTGTGTCTTTTTTTTTTGTATTTTTCTAAAATTCTTATTTTTTCTAGATTTCTTTAATTTTTAGATTTTCTCTAATTACCTATTTTTTGTGTTTTTCTTGATTTAAGAGCTTTTGAAAAAATAAAATAAAATAAATAGGGAAAAAATTAGGTATCTACAACTACCCTTATTTATGGCAAAGTTTGAATTAAACTTTGCTACAAAGAAAAAAAAAACACTATTTTTGCCCTTGGGATGACTAATTAGCTATCCTAGACTCGGTTTACTAGGGATTTAGTAAAGAAATGAAACCTGGTCATGCATTTCTAGACTTACTAACCCAGGTGGGAGAGTCTCTAAGGGATAAGAAACCTTACTCTAGAATTGATCTAAGAACTTGGTCAGACCTTACTAGGCTCATTAACTTAGGCAGAAGCATCTTTCAGAGACTAGCAACCCTAAGTTAGGATCGATCCAAAGGAGCTAATCGTACCTTACTACGCTTACTAACCTAGGAGAGAGCGTCACTTGGGGATTATCAACCCTAGGTTAGCATCGATCTAAAGGACCTAGTTATACCTTACTAGGCTCACTAACCTAAGCAAGAGCGTCTCTTCGGAATTAGCAACCCTAATCTAAGATCAATCTAAAGGACTTGGTTGTGCCTCACTAAGCTCACTAACTAAGGCGGGAGTATCTCTTGAAGACTAGAAACTCTAAGCTAGGATCAATTTAAAGGACCTAGTCGTGCCTCACTAGGCTCACTAATCTAGGTGGGAGCGTCTTTCAGGATTTAGCAACCTTAATCTAGGATCAATCTAAAGGACCTGGTTGTGCCTTACTATGCTTACTAACCTAAGGGGGGAATGTCTCTCGAGGATTAGTAACCTTAATTTGAGATCGATTTAAAGGACCTGGTCGTGCCTCACTAGGCTCACTAACCTAGGGAGAAGTGTCTCTCGAGGACTAGCATCCCTTATCTAGAATTGAATTGGAGAACCTGGTTATGCCCCTCTAGGCTCATTAACCTAGGAGGGAGTATCTCTTAGGGACTAGTAACCTTAAGTTGAGATTGATCTAAAAGACCTGGTCATGCCTTACTAGACTCACTAACCTAAGTGGGAGTATCTCTCGAAGATTAGCAACCTTAATCTAGGATTGATCTAAAGGATTCAATTTTGCCTTACTAAGTTCGCTAACTTAGGCAGGAGCATCTCTTGAGGATTAGCAATCCTAATCTGGGATCGATCTAAAGGAGCTGGTCATACCTTACTAGACTCACTAACTTAGGCAGAAGCATCTCTCGAGGACTAGTAACCATCAGCTAGGGTCGATCTAAAGGAATTGGTTATGTCTTACTAAGCTCACTAACTTAAGTTGGAGAGTCTCTCGGAGACTAGTAACCCTATGATGGGATCGATTTAAAGGACCTAGTTGTACTTCGCTAGGCTCATTAACTTAAGCAGGAGCGTTTTTCGAGGACTAGTAACCCTATGATGGGATTGATCTAAAGGACTTGGTCATGCCTTACTAAGCTCATTAACTTAGGTGAAAGCATCTCTCGTAGATTAACAACCCTAAGCTAGGATCGATCTAAAGGACCTAGTTGTACCTTACTAAGCTTACTAACCTAGGCAAGAGCATCTCTCAAGGACTAGCAACCCTATGATGGGATCAATTTAAAGGACTTGGTTGTGCTTAACTAGGCTCATTAACCTAAGTGAAAGCGTCTATCGGGAACTAGCAACCCTAAGTTAAGATCAATTTAAAGGACCTAGTCATGCCTCACTAAGCTCACTAACCTAGGTGGAAGTGTCTCTCGAGATCTAATAATCTTAATCTGGAATCAATCTAAAGGATCTGGTCGTACCTTACTATGCTTACTAACCTAGTTGGGAACGTCTTTTGAAGACTAACTACCCTAATCTATGATCAATTTAAAGGACCTGGTCATACTTCAGTAGGCTCACTAACTTAAGCAGGAGCGTCTCTTGGAGACTAACAACTCTAAGCTAGGATCGATTTAAAAGACCTGGTCGTACCTCACTAGGTTCACTAACCTAGGTGAGAGCGTCTCTTAGAAACTAACAACCCTAATTTAAGATCAATCTAAAGGACCTGGTCGTACCTTACTATGCTTACTAACCTAAGTGGAAGCGTCTCTCAAAGAGTAGCAACCCTAATCTGGGATCGATATAAAAGACCTGGTCATATCTCATTACGTTCACTAACCTAGGCAAGAGCATCTTTGGAGGACTAACAACCATAAACTTGATCTAAAGTTATTCCCTATAGGCTTTCCAAAAGGAACCAATGAGGAGAAGTGCCCTACGGGCTTGCTAAGAGAAACTTAGTATAGGGAAATGCCTTATGAGCTTGCTTAATAGAATTTGGCAAATGTCTTATGGGCTTGCTAAAAGAAAAATGATGAAGGGAAGTGCCCTATGGGCTTGCTCGAGAGAATTTAGTGACCATAAATGCTTTATGAGCTTGCTAAAGACCTTGAAGAGAGTTGAATTGATGGAAGGTGGGATTGCCCTTTTAAGAGTTAGTTAGGATTAAGCTTTTCCAAAACATTACTTGATTTGAGGAAAATCCTTTACATTAAACCCTTTGGTGAAAACCATTTACATTAAAAAAGACACTAGAATGGATTCAAAACTTGGTCACTTGGGCTAACATGGACTTGGAATAAAGATACTCTCTCTCTTTTTCTTTTTCTTTTTATTACCTTTTTTCTTCTTCTTTCTCTCTTTTTTTCTTTAGTTTGCTAATAAGTGAAGAATCCTTCTTTAATAATCACATAAGGCCTATTATGTTCCCCCTAAATTAGATGTCGAGCTGCTTGGTTAGGTCTTGTGATTTTAAACACCCTTATTTTTTTTAAGGAAAGGGCAACTAGTTTAGATGAAAAGGACTTTCTTGCAAACTCTTGGCCTAGATTACACTCTTGACTACAATCCTAAAATTATAGTCTATTTTGCATGTGATACGCCTTAATCAATCTATTAGGTCTTTTTTGGTTTGATTTTAGGCTGTTGGTCTAAAGGTTTCAAAAGGGACTAATGAAAAAGCCTATTTTAAAAGAAATATTAATCCCAGGTGTATAAGTTGAGAACCTTGGGAAAAATTTAAAATATGCTTGCCCTAGTTTCAAAAATAACTTTTATTAAAGATAAATTACCTTTTAGGATTATAAGAGCTTTTACTTGTATAAGAGTGGTATTATGGGTGGGAAGACCTTGTGTGATTAAGTAAAGAGGTTTTAGAGTGTCAAAGTGGATATGGAGATGTTGGCTTTCTGGGCTTTAGAGCATGATTTAGGGCCTTGTGTTTTTTAGGGCTTTTTAGGCTTGAATTTCCTACCTATTGATTTAGTTTACTACACCAATTAGGATATGATATATCTCTTGGGGCTTTTGTCTTACACCTAAGCCTAATTCTTCAACCTCTTTTCTTCATGTTTGTCTTCATTACCAAGTTTTGCCTAAAATCCATGGGTTTCTATCGTATGAGCTCGGGTAAGGTAAGTATAAGTTTGAGGTGTTTCAGAAGGATATGGCTCTTCTTCATTTCAAAAGAAAAATAACTCATAAAAAATAAAAGTTTCTTTTGAATTTAACGTCATTGAGGCAAGCACAAACTAATTTTAACCTTCTCTTCTCATCAATGATTCTAACCTCCAAATTGCCCCTTTTGGGGGGAGGGTAGAAGGATAAGGATGGATCTTAATAGGGTTTAAATTTGAAAATTCTTCAAGTGGGTCCAATAAGGTAAATAAGAGATGATTGTGTTTAGATCTTGAAAATGAATGTCTAACTTCATTGTAATTTACGTATCAGATTCAAAGTGAACCTCTTGTAAGAAATGAGTCTAAAGTATCATCACCATTATGTTGCTCAACTTGCAAACTGTTTTAGGTTAGTGTGCGGAAAATAGTTTTCTTCTTTTCATTCTAAACCTTTTAAAAGTGAGTTTATTATTTCAACTATTACAGACTTTATTGAAACAACTTTCTTTACCCTTATCTTAATAAGCGTCCAATTACTTAAAACAACCCATAAGCTTATTAGAAGGCATTGGTATATTCAAAGGGAATGGAGCTTTAGGCAACTCAGTTGAACTATGCCCATGACTTGAAGAAGGGCTGACTTGCTATAGTTCTGGTTAAATGTCTTTTGCATCAATTAGGTCTTGAATCTTGTTCTTCAATCTCCAGCATTTTTCTGTGTAGTGCCCCTTCTGACCTATATGATAGTGGCATTGTGCTTCTGGGTCAAAGCTATGTGGTTCGTAATTTGGATTAGGGGCTTCACAAGCTATAATCCTTGCTACTTTCAAATGATGAAAGATTTGGGTAATTGAAATCTTCAATTAAGTGAATTGTCTCCTTTAAGTCCTTAGGGCTTGTTTTTTCTCACTCTGCCGTAGCTTTTCTCTTCTTAGGCCCCCTTTATCACTTAGGTTTACTGACATTTGATTAGTATTGAATGTTAGGTGTTGAAATCTTCTAAGTATGGGGCCCATTATCGTTTCTAAATTTGTAATGCTCTTTTATCGCATGGTTACCTTTTCTTCTAGATTCAAGAGTCTCATTTCTAGGATTGAATCTTAGGATATTTGGAGAGTACTGATCATTAGGAACAAGACCTACCATTGTTGGGCCATCTGATGCATTTCCAAGGAGGTGAGTTTGTCATTAGCCATGTGAACTTAATTGGAAGAATTCTTTACCTGTTAGCAATTTTTTTTTCTTTTCTTTTCTTTTTTTTGAACAAAATCTCTCCTTTTGAAGAAAGAGACAAGGGGAAAAAAAAAGGGAATATAAGGATAAGACTTATTTACAAGTTGTGAGAAAGAAGTAGAAAATAATCTTAAGGGATCAAGTGCCTAAATATTTACAATCTTACAACAAAAAGATCCTAAGGATGTATAAGAGAAGAGATTGGTTAGGATTAGGGTAGAAGGTACAAAGGAAAAGACTTAGAAACTTAAGGACACGACTCTAATGAAGTTATGAATACAAGCAAAATGCAATATGAGGATGATGCGAATGTAGAGAAAGGAGATAGCAAACTGACTATGATGTGGTAAGAAAAAGATTTTTATTGCATCTTTGAAGTTTCCTTTACATTAAAAGAAAATTATTACTAATAATCCCTAAGGTCTAAATCCTCTTTTTCTTGTGAAGTCTTGGATCCTCTTCAATCTTATTTCTTTTCTTCAACTCAATTGGCTTGATCCATCTAATAACCTAGGATATATCTTCATTGTAAAACTTCTGGAAAGCTCTGACCTAGTAATAGGTTGCAATACCTTTGTGGAGTTCAATGACAGTAGCGAATGCATCAATGGGGTTCATCTTTTGGATACTTTGTCTATGAAGGAAATCAAGTTGAGGGCTCTGAGTATGGCTGATAAAGCAAACCATAAGTAGGGCCATATTAGTCTTTAATTCCCCATTCTTCTCTTCCTATAGACAACTAAGTGACCTGGCTTATGCTGCTAGTAGTATTGGGACATAAGATTTTCCTTTTGAAAATTGGGTCACAAGCTCTACAATCCTATGATGTATGTTAAATATCCCATCAGGAAATAAAATAGTTCCAAATGTTACCAAGATATAAGCGTTGATCCTATATTGCTGCAAATATTCAATGCAGCTATAGAAGATTTGCTAGTTGTAGCTGGATAGGGTCACAAACTAAGTAAAAAGATTGTCCAACTTAATAATTATCCTATGGGGTTCTATCCATATTTTGCATAGTTCAAATTCATGAAGGCTTATGAGCTTTTTGAAAATCTTTGCAAGGCTAACTGTGATATCTAGGACATATTTTCCATTTCTAATAGAGGGGACTTAATAGATAGGAGTATTCTTCAATGGTTAGGCTTAGTTAGCATGGGCCAAAGTGAAAAGACTGACTCTAGGGGTCTTAGAAGTAAACCAAAGCCTGTACCATGGTAACATTGGATTGGACTTTGAGCAAAGAGAGAATAGGCTGAATCTTGTCTTCAATGAATTTCTGGTAATTTGGATCGAAAAATTGAAGCCACCTTTCAAGTATCCCTTTGGGCTCTAAAGGCTCGTAGATATGGACTTCTTTGAAAAGGGCCTATGTAAGAGAAGACCTAACCATTTTCTACAAAAAGGATGAAAAGAAAAATTACATTAGAACTATCTTATTTATACAGTGAGTGCATCAATATTTACAAGAAGAAAACATTTACAGGGAAACGATTAGGAAACTTAACAAATTTTTTATTTAGTTTTGCCACATTGTATCAATTTACCAATTTTGGGAAAAGGGTTCATGAATGAAATTAGGGTTGATTCTAAAAAGGTCCTTATATTGTGTGACCTCGCTTGTTAAAGAACACTTTCATTGGTCACATCAAGCTTAAGTGAGGTGGCTTAATCAACCTTGAGAAATGGTTACACCATAGCACTTGAAGCCTATACAATGGCCCCTCCTTAGGGTCTTAAGACGGCTTGGGTCTGACCGCATTTACCCTACAACAAATGACCTCCCATATCCCAGTGTGTGTGATATGTCATATGAAGTTAATAACAAAAAATGAAAGTGAATTCTAGGAGAAAAATAAGGAAATGAGCTTCAGGTTTTTTTTTTCTTTATAACAACATTGCCTAATTAGCTATTTGCTAAACCCTAAAGAATGTATGTAAGAGGGTGGGTTTTAAAGATCCTTAAACTCTATGATCTCACACATCTCTAAAAACGGTTCCTTGGTTACATCGAAGTTTAAGTAAGGTAGCCGAATTAGCCTCAAACAATGGTTGCCCTACTACACTCGAAACTTACATAATGGCTCCCCATCCTAAGTCTTAAGATAGGTTGAGTTCGACCGTATCGATCATGCATTCGTGGTACAAGAAATAAATTCCCCTCCCTGCCCCACCACCCCCTAAAACAGTTAAATACATAAAACTAAACCTACAAAGACGTTAGTACAATTATGATACGAATAAAGGACTAATAAGTGAATAAATTACACTAAGGGGATTTTTAAGGATTAATTTCAATTTTGGAAAGTCGAATGGTTAACCCTTTTGATGTCTCCAGTAAAGTCACTAAGCTATCGAGCTTAGTTTTTTACCTCCTAGTTTTATAAATTAGATTTCCTTTAAACCGATCAGTATTAAACCCTTACCCATTTAATACTGATCTTTGACTAGGGTTTAAAGAAAACTGTTTAATTTGAAAACGTATTGGAGTTGCCATACGACTGAAGTCAGGAAAAACAGTTAAGTTATAATCGATTAGGTAGATTGGTTATAATTTAGCCACTAATCTGCAATAAAAGTGATTTTTGAAACAGCTTTTGAAAACTAAAGATCTTGATCCGGGGATTAGAAATTTTAAACCCTTATAAGTACTATTGACTTTCCAAATTTAACCTTAATCTTAAAATCACCTTTTTAATTTCATAGAACTCGATTGTTAATTACTCTAATTGGATATCTTAAGTAATCTAGAAAAAAAAGGAAAACTAGATTTTTTTTTTATTTTTATCGTTGTCCCATAGGTGTTTACGTATTTGCTATTCGAGATCAAACATACATAGTTCTTTTTGTAAAACTTTAGTAGGTTGGTTTTATTTTAATTCTAAAAATACGCTGGATTTACGTTTTTAATTCAAGTTAGTTTATTTGAGAAAATTTCTAAGAAATGACGTCCTAAATTGGAAATTTATATATATATATATATATATACATATTTATATATATATTGAAAGTTTTAAAAGACCCTAGAAAAAATGTATATTTTGGAAAATATATGATTTTTCTAAAGGTTAGAAAAGATTTTCCTTTATTAGTTTATTATTATTTTTATATTGCTTTCTATTTAAATTTTTTAATCTTATTTCTAAAAAAGAAATAAACTACCTTTTTTCTTCTCCTTTTTTTTTCTTTTCTCTTTTTTTCTTTTTCTTTTTAATTACAATTTACATTTACATGGATAAATAAATAAAATAAGAAAAAAAAAAAGAAAACAACCATGAAATAAAAATAAAAAAAAGGACCACACCAAGCTTGAGACAAGGCATGGGTCAGGGACCTAGGCTAGTAGGGTCAGACTCGGGTTAATAAGTCAAATGTCAACTCAGTGTGCAGATCTAAGTTGGCTTCGAATCTTCATCAGCAATAGATCGGAGGAGGTTGTTCAGCTTGATCCAACCATTGAAATGAGCAGGTGAGGAGTGTTTTATGTGTTTCGAATTGAGGATAAGGGGCATTTTTTATGCCAAGGTGTTTGGAGCTTGTTTGGTGGTGGTAAAAAATGAATGGTAGTAGCAGTTGGTGTAGTGATTGGGTAGTGGTTGCTAGGCTCGAATTAGTGGTTAGGGTCGGGGTTTTGAACTACGAGTTTCCATCGAGGAAGCTTGAAGAGAGAGACATGTAGAGAGAGAAAGTGGTTGTAAGAGAGAATATGTGTGTTTACGAGTGATTCTATTGCTTGTGAATGGTTGTATTTGTTCATTTGTCCTCCAATAAACCCCTTTTATACACAAAAACAACCTAGAAAACATGGAAAGCTTGAATTTGGATTAATTGAGATTTTTGATATTTTAGTTTTTTTTTTTTATTTTAGAGCTCGATTTGAACGTATAAATGTAAGAATTTAGACATGTTATTGGGTTGAATTTGAAGTAAGCTATGTGTTAAACAAGATTAGTACAAGAAATCACGTGTGTGTGTATGTATGTGAAGTTTCTGCAAAAATTGGAGCTAAAGTGAAGGGGTTAAGTTTGTTTCGGCTAAAAAAGTGCGAAATTCCTAGAGAAAACGAGGGAAACAAAGAGAAAGAGAAGGAAAGTTGGTCGACGTGGCGCTATGTTAGTCGATTCAACCAACCACAACATGCCACATGTCAATAGTGACACATGGCAGTTGATGTGGCATGCTATGTGATTGATACATGGTGCCACTTCAGCACTGGCCTCCCAACCCAATGTTGCCACATGTCAGGATACATGACATAATGAGATCTTGATACGTAGCAATTCTTAATGTGATAAAAAATGAAAAAAAAAAACTTTGTATGCTCTCACTAAGATTCGAACCCCTGACCTCATGTCTAAACCTAATACTAAGTCCATATATTTAACTTTTAGGCTGATGGCCTGTGCCTTGTTCATATAGATCAAGTTAGCTTAGGTTATATTTAAATCTAAGCCTAAGTCTCAATGACCTAACTTCTAAGCTTATTTTAAAATTTAAAAATCTATCTTATTAATGTCATTCCTTAAAATCTTTTATTTTTTATTTTTTGTAATTTTTCAATTTTCTAATTTTTTTTAATTTTTTATTTTCTAAACTTCTTATTTTGGGGGGTTTCTTTCTAGATTGCCTATTTTTGATATTTTTTCAAATTTCTTATTTCTTTTTGTGCTTTTTCTTCTTCTTTTTTAATTTTTTTGTATTTTTCTAAAATTCTTATCTTTGAGAAAAGGAAATAAATATAAAATAAAATAAAACGAGGTAAAATTTGGGAGTCTACAAATATCCTTTGTACTGAGACGTTATTCAGGAATTGAAAGAAATGTATGTTCTATTAGAGCGAGGTTGTATTCCTTGAATATGTTGTTTTAGAGGGAGTAGTTAGAGTTGATTACAAAAAAGCTCGAGCTATTCTAGAGTAGCCGACACCAACTAACGTTGCCGAAGTATGGAGTTTTTACGATCTAGCTTTATTCTATCGAAGATTAATTTAGATCTTTAGTTCCATAACTGCCTTACTTACTGAGTTGACTAAGGAAAACTCAAAGTTCAAGTGGTCTGAGAAAGTTTAGAAAAGCTTTGATGAGATAAAGTCCAAGTTGACATTATCCTTGGTACTTACTCTACCAGATTTCAAAAAAGCTTTTGAAGTAGATTGTGAGGCATCTAAAGTAGACAATAGTATTGTTCTTATGCAAAAGTACCGACCAATCACCCATTTCAGCGAGAAACTTAGAAGAGCTACCTTAAATTACTCAGCATATAACAAGGAGTTCTATGCCTTTGTTAGAACATTGAAAAACTAGCAACATTACTTATTATCGAGAGAATTCATCATCGATATAGATCATGAATCTCTTAAGCATCTCTAAGGGTGACAAAAACTTTCTCGACATCACACCAAATGAGTTGAATTCCTAGAATCTTTTTGCTACATCATTCGATATACAAAGGGAAGCACCAGTATTGTGGCCAATGTGCTCTCTCATCAACATGTCCTCATTACGGCATTACAAGCTAAAGATACTTAGATTTAATACCTTGGTTGATCAGTATGAGCATGATTCGTAATTTGGGTCCTTAGTGGCAAAGTGCAACATTAGAGGAGTTGTGGATAGATTCTATTTAAACTAAGGGTTTCTGATGAAAGGTAAGCAAATTTATTTGCTAAGTGGGTTCTATTAGAGTATTACTTGTTTGAGAAGCCTATGCTAAAGGATTAATTAGCCACTTTAGTGAAAAGAGAACAGCTGAGTTGTTGAAAGAACATTTCTATTAGCTTGGGATGATGAAGGATGTGCATTGAATTCTTGAAAAGTACGAGGTATGCAAATACATGAAGGGATGGAAATTACCACATGGGGAGTACATACCTCTACTTATACCTGAACAGCCATAGACTAATCTAAATATGGATTTCATCATCGGCTTACCCAGAACACTAAGAAAACATGATTATATTATGGTGGTGGTTGATTGGTTTAGTAAAATGAGCTACTTCATCTCCTACCACAAAACCAATGATGCTTTATTTGTTGCTAACCTCCTTTTGTAAGAGATTGTGTAGTTGCATAGAGTGTGAAGGAGTATTATGTCTAATCACGATTTAAAGTTCATGAGTTTCTTCTAAAGAACCTTATGGATGAAGCTCAATACTAAGCTTATGTTTATTAATTCGTGCCACCCATAAACAGATAGCTAAACAAAAGTTGTGAACAAAATGGTTGGTAATTACCTTTGAGCTGCTGTTGGAAAGAATCTATATGATTAGGATCTATGCCTACCCATAATTTAATTCACTTACAACCGCTCCACTCATAGCTTAATAGGAAGGTCCCCATTTGAGGTCGTCTATGGACTTAACTCGAACTTATCAGTGGATATGGTTATCATCCCAACCTCTTAATGACAAAGTTAATTTACCCTGCAGTATTTCGAGGAGTTCTAAAAATTGCATCAGAGGTTGCCAAACATCTAGCTAATATTGTGGCTCAATAGAAGGAATAGAGAAGCTGAAGAAAGAAGCAAGTTATTTACAACCTAGAGAACTTTGTCTATATCTACCTTAGCAAGGAGTGTTTTCCAGGGAAACAGATGAATAAGTTATCCCCAAGGTCGGATAGACCTTTTAAAATTCTTTGATGTATCAATGATAGTGCATATGAGCTTAAACTACCTAAGGGATATGAAGTTTCACCTAATTTTAACGTTGCTGACCTGATGCCTTATGTGCCTGAAGAAGAAGAAGACTAAGATTTGAGGGAAAATCTTCAACAACCTTGATAAGCTTATGAACTACCAACCTTTGGCCCCTTTACCTGTACATGCCTTTGTGATCTTCAGTCTCTCACTCAAAGAATTCTCTAGCAACGACCTATTGATGACAAGGAACAATATATAGGAGAGCAATGGACGCACACCTTAAGAACCCAGTTCAGATACACTTTACTCTATTTTGATCCTTATGTTATCGCCAACTACTCTTGTGCTAAGGTCAACTAGTTGAGAGCCTAGGCTGAGGTTAATACATACCAAGCCTTGCTCCAACCCATAAGAATATCATGTATTGAAGTTGACCTGCTAAGTGCCGAAGACAAGGACCTTACATGCCGAAGACAAGGACCTTACATGCCGAGTCCTTCTCTTTTGGTCTACTAAATAGCAAAGTCCCTTTTTTGTCTCAACGACTCCACATACCCATTGTCAATAGTCTCCCCAACATCAGTACAACTCAACTCTAGCATCTCCAGACTCCAAAATGTAGACCCAATTATGACATGCCACCTATCATTCCTATTTCTGACGTTGTACTATATTTCTTTACTTTATTTATCCCTTTTACCCTTTTGGAAATATACTATGACAATATTTTTGTATTTCCCTTTATTGTAATTACTTAAGTTCCCTTATTGCCCTAAGAACTTACAATAAATAGTTCGTTTTCTTTGGAGCTAGAATATCTTACACCCTTATCAAAAATTTATATATACTTATTCTTGTGAGACATTTCTCTCCAAGTACAATCTTTTTACACTCTTATCTAACTTTACCGAATAGCTCGAGCTTAGTGGTGAGTGGACCTCAACATTAGATTGTGTGTCATATTAGGCAATATGTTGAGTCGTATTGTGTTTATTGGTGTGTTAAATCCTCTAAGTAGCTTCATGTAAGCTACCATGTTGTTATAGCTCTTTCATTCCATCTTCTTCGTTGTTATGAAGGACTTATCTAGTTATCTATTCCTGCGGTAATCCTAAGTGATTATTGAGCTCTTATACACATCAAGTACTCACTAGGCTATACAAGGCCACAATTTGTTATGCCCTTAAATTCAGATTTGACAAAAGCAATAATGAATTTGAATACGAGATTTTGATCACTAGCCTCAAGCTTGCTAAAGAGATTGGCACCAAGCACTTAGAGATCTTTTCGACTTGATGCTTATCATCTAACAACTCTAAGGTGAATATAAAGCTAGGGACGACCCCATGGTAAGGTATTCGAATAAAGTAAAGACTCTCTTGGCTAAGTTCCCTTCATGGAATATCACAAAGACTCCCTAAATTGAGAACTCAATGGATGATTGATTGTTGGATTTGCCTTAACATGGATACAAAGACTCAAAGTGAAGGACAATAAAATATACATTGAGCACTTACTAGAAAAGAGTATCAATTAGATGGAGTTCAGGTCTTAGAGCTTAACACAAGCAATTGCAACCAAGCTGAGTTGAATGGATCCCAATAAAGAATACTTAGAGCATGACATCCTATTTGCTGACGAGAAGGAGGCTAAGATACTAAGATAACATATCGCCAATTATACCTTAGTTGACAGCATCTTTTACAAAAGAGGGGTTATTTTCTCTCTCTTGAGATGCTTTCGTCTTAAAAAAAGGTTGCACATCATGGAGGAGCTATACGTTGGCATATGCAGTAATCACATCCAATCTTAGAGCCTATATATCCACTTGAATATTATTAGCCAACAATGAGGTAGGAGATAAAGTCAGTAGCCTAGAAGTGCCCGTAGTGCCAAAAGGATGCCCTAGTTACTCATAACCCTAACTTTAACCTTCAGCCACTAACCAACCCTTGGCCTTTTGCCTAATGGGGCATCAAAATCTTGAATGCCTTCCCAAAAGCATTCGAAGGACTGTAGTTCATAATTGTGGCAATTTATGACTTTATAAAGTGGGTTGAAGCTAAGGCCATCACTAGGATTATAGTGAGAAGTATGGAGTCATTTGTTCGCAGCAACTTCCTCTCTAAATTCAAAGTCCCCTAACCCCTTATAATGGACAATAGACATCAATTCGACATCTAAAAATTCTTAGAGTTTTGCGCCAAACACCACATCAACCCCTATTCACCTCAATCGCACACATGTAGTCCAATAGCTAAGTTGAGGCAACTAGTAGGATCATCATTAAGAGCATTAAGAAGAGAGTGGATCAAGCACATGGCGGATGAGCAAACAAGTTCCAAATATCTTGTGGAGGTAAATGACTGCTCATTGAGCATCAATAGGAGAGATCCCCTTTTGTTTAGCCCTTGGATTGAAAGATGTCTTACCCATAAAGTTAAAACTCCCCAACATTAGAACATAGTCCTTTAATGTGCTTGCAAATGAGTATATCCTACAAGCTAGTGTAAATACAATAGAGGAAGCACAAGACCTAACATTAGCTCAGGTAACTACCTACCAGCATAAGGTAGCCAAGTATGATGACAAGAAGGTCAAACATAAAGAGTTTAAAGTTAGAAGCTTAGTTTGTAGAAAACTACAAGCTACAAGTTCTTGTAAAGGATAGGGGAAATTAGCCCCCAATTGGGAAGACTTGGTCGAGTTAAGGGAAAATCTAGGGAATGGTGCCTACCGACTTGAAAGATTAAATGACGAAATCATCCCTAGCAAATGGAATGCTAATAATCTTAGATTATCTTTTGATTAGTTCATATAACTTCAATCCATGTTGTAAAGTCTTCTAAAGTAATTTTAATGATAACAAAACACATACTAAGTTAATCCTAATATATTTTGATGAACTCGATACTTTGCCTTGCCACCTTAACGATAATGAGAGTGCATGAGGGAGATGGGGGCAAGTGTTGATCGGAGATTTTGGACATGGGTCCCTTAGGTTTACGTCGGTCTCCTTAAGCCTTAGGTCAACCTAACAAAGCCTAGGACCAACGTAATCCATTAACATTCAACTTGATCTGCTTAGTGATCAACCTATATGAAGAATCTCCAAACAAGGATTTAACATCCTCTAATAACCAACTTGACAATAGGATGATCGTAACAATCTTAAGATAAGTGGATAAGGCTCTAAGACCTAATCGACAAACACATCCCTATAATCTTAGAATATGCCAACTCGTATGATCTTACTAAACAGATTCTATGGACGTGCTAACATGTCAAACATGCTCCTACATCTATGGTAGCTCTCCTCTATAAATAGTCTAAGGGTCTAAATGGTAACATACCTTGACTTCTTTACGCATTAGGTCTTCACTAAGCTCTCTAAGTTTTCTTGCTTACCTCTTTACGAGTATTTATTGACTTAAATATCGGAGTGGTTACATCGAATAATACTTGACGCCTCTTACTATCTTCTCTTTTGCAAGCCTATTGTACACTTGCGCAAAGTCTAAACACATCATTCTCTACTGGTCAATTCTTACTGACGACACCAATAAATGAAGGGATTCTAGGCATTAAAAAATTGTTAATTTAGAGAACTATTTCAATAACTAAACTTTTAACCTAATTTAATGTCATAATTCAATTTAATGAGCTGGTGATAGATTTTAGGAAAGTAAATCCAAGAAACTAAGCCTAATGAAGAATGTTTTAGAAAGATTTGGCTTAATAGCTTGGACAAGGATTGCTAGACCAAGCTTTCTACTCTAGATCTAACTCGATTATCTTGATGTAAAGTTAGACTTATAAAAATTCTTTTTAACCTCAATTAGCTTCATTCGACTTGAAAAAAAGCATATGTAGACTAAAGGAGCCTTAAGCTTATTTTATATAAATAGTTTCTTTCTTTTATTATAAGCCTTTGGGATTATGCAAGCCCATATTTAAAAGCCAATCTCCAAAAGCCCATTTCCATAAGAAAGGAAGAGATGAATATTGGCTGTTATAGCAACTTAAAGGTCAAGAATAGCATCTAAAAATCTATATATAAGATTATTCTTTCTGTTTCTTCATATGTTGAATATTACTAAGTTTGAGAGCATTGTGGAAGCTTTGTCTTTACGAAAGGTCAAATCAGCTTTCTTATTAAGAACGAATCAAGAATATAGAATTCAATCTATTATAACATGTACACACATAACATATCGAATCTGACTGTTCATTCTCCTACATCTGTTCCTATGGAACCTATACTTGTGTCATTAAACCAAGAACTCTCCAAGGTCAATTAGCACGTGATTGACTAGTAACAATAGGCCTTCATGCATTAAATGGCTAACTCAACTAAGGAGGTAATGTACTTAACAGAATGGCAGCTGCAGAAAGCTCCTAAAAGCAAGACATCCTCTTTGATACATGTTAGTCTTAGTTGAACAATTAAGAAGAGGAGTTAAATTTGATTGTAATAGAAATAAACATTTTTTTGCAGAAAATACTTCTTGACTATTTGAAGACAGTTCAATAATCTGTACTTGGGTTTGATTATGACGAATCAGAATATAAAATTTCAAATTAAAGATTTGCATACGAAAATTTCTTCTAACTATATTAAAGGATTGAACCAATGAAAAAATCAGAATTTCTTAAAGTACGATGTCAAATGATCAAGTTTAACGGATCAGAAAATGATTATGTCTCGCAATTTAGATAATGCAACCGTTAAGCAGTTTGCGATACGAATAAAATGTGAACAACGCCAAGTGTAGCTAATGCCGCTACCTGACGTCCCTTGGGGACTTTTTCAGGGTGAAACGGTGAAATAACTTCTTCTGGTTGGATTCTTGGTTGAATAAAGGTGGTTTTCGTCATCATTTTGATTCAGGGTTTCGGTTTATTTTGATGGAGAAGCGTGGAATAAAGAAAAATTAATGAAAAGTTGAATGTAAAATCCGCTTCAAGAATCAGTGAAATCCCAATTTATATCAGCGCGAAGGACTGTCCTCTATGGAAAAAGTCAACGGATGACCTGTTTTCCAGTAAAGGAACTTGAAAATCCACTGGCTTAAAGCATATCGATCATTCGATTATTCTTGCTTTTGGGCTAGGAGTTTTCCATCAAGCAAAAACAGCCATATCTTTCTTTAGAGATTTGTTAGCTTATGAAATTTAGCATATACGATTAAAACTAAGATTGTTAATCAAACAGAACCAAGCCAAATCAATACTTGAATTGAATCAAACCGAATTGTGAAATGCAATTCTCCTATATTTCTGCAATTCAGTTCAAAAGGAATCCAAACAATTTATAATTCGGTTTATAAGATGTTAAACCGAATTAAACCCTGACTAAAGTACTTTTTATTTAAAAATAAAAAATAAGTTGAATTTTCCAATTTTAAACTCTATTAACATTTCATTTCAACCACATTTATTTTTTCCTTTTATTATCTTTCATCTTACACCCAACCTCTACTATCCACCCCTTTTCTTTCATTGTTGTTTTTCATTTCTCAAGCAAACTTACATGCTTTTATTGTTACTTAAGATATTATATTGTTGTGATATAATGTCATGTAGCTTTAACTCTTATATAATGTTACTTATTGTAACCATTAATATTTGATTCAAAGCTTCAATAATTATTAGTATATACCAAATGGAATAAAGTGTTTTTGAAAATGATTTGAACTAAATTGATTCAAGCCAAGCAAAACCGAATCAAACCGCATTTGAAGTGATTCCGTTCAGAACCCCAAACCATTGAAGTAGTTTGATTCATTAAGGATTTGAATTGAACCATTTCAAATACTATTCGATTTGGTTCGACCTCTAAATTGAACCAGACCATGAATACCCCAAGTTGAAGCTTATATTTTATAGAGTGTTATCAACTACAGAAAACAGTTTGAGTTTTTGCTAGCAACAAGGTATTCATAATGTGATTATTGGAGTAGATTTGTATATGTTGCAGGGAGACTATCATCCATTAACCTTCACCCATGCTTCTTCTTGTTGTATTTTCCGAGAGGCCAATGGATGGACAGATTTTTGAGCCTATGAAGCTAAGATACCAGAAAATTGAATTTCCTTTTACTAATTTTCTTAGTTTGGATGCTTTCTATAAAGATTTGATTCTATTAGACTCAAAGTTTGTACCTGGGATGAGACATTGATGCATTTCTATTTTCTAATTGATTTTGGAATAAAATTTTTTTCTTAAGAAAAAGGCATTATAAAGATCTTAGTGAACATTTTTCTTGTTTAGATGCTTAGTTATTTTTCCTCCTTTAAATGATGATATCGATTTTTAGCTTAGTTCACCTTTTTCATTTTTGTTAAATTACAAAAATATCATTTTTGTTTTCAAGTTTTTGTAAACAAGTGACATGTATTTTCTCTTTTTTTTTTTTTTATAAATACATGACTTATGCTTTATCATTATGTGTTGATTTTATTATTGGATACATGTCTACTTGTGATTAGTCCATAAAAATTCATTTAAACTTATAAATATATCCATCAACTAGCAAAAATAATTAAAAATTTAGGAAATAAATAAAAAAGAAAAAACTGGAAAGAGGAAAACAACCAATGGTGTAAAATTGGGTTTGGTTAATTATTTTTGTTCAACCAGGACTAACACCCTTTTATGCTTAATTATTTTTCCTTTTGCTGATGCTATTGTCCCAAGTCTGAATTCCCAAACGAGTAATTAACTACACCACCTGTTTCTAAAATGAGTAATTAATTTCACCATCAAAGGGTGCGGGACAAAAAATTACACTATCAAAGTGTCTCTTTGTTGCTTGGGACCCTAACGCATTCCCTACACAATCACCCTTGGAACTTCAAATATAGCGTGAAGGATGAATATTAAATATACTGACATTTTTTGGCCAAAAAAAACTAAAAATTATATATATCTACCGACATTCACGTTTCCCATGTCTCGTCGATCAACTGAAGAAACGAACGGTGGCACACTATATAGCTACTTTAAATAAAGGAAGCACGATCAGCGACACCACTTACATGATGCAGGGAAAATTTTTTAATGCAATCACACGATTCTCAGGAAACAAGCGTACATTCATGTACAAACATCAATACATGAGAGCTTTTTGGGGAGTAATATTTTTGTTGTAATTTCGAACCGGCTCGAAATTGGACCTAGGTCCGCCGATTCTTGGTTCCTAAAATAAAGAACCGGACCCGAACCCATCAAACCGGTTCATGAGCTGGTTCCTTAGACTTGCCAGTTTAATCGGCGGTTCAAAGAACAATAAACCAGTTTTTCAAAATAAAAATAAAAATAAAAAAAAAAAATTTTAGACTTTAAATTAAAATTATTTAAACACAAAATATATGTTATCTTTAATCCATTTTACAAAATAGTTATTTTAAGATATATACTTATTTATGTACAGTCATATTCAACTTAATTATTATATTAATAATTTGGGACAAAATATATGAATGTTATAAAGAAATTTAAAAAACAAAAGTTAATCCCACATTGCTAAAAGTAGAATTCACCTTTTCATAAAGGTCTATATATATCAAATCACACAAGTTTTTTAAATTACATTTATTATGTTTTTATAAATAGTAACGTATTAAATGTTATTAATGGGAAATGATTATTTTTCTACTTATGAAATTAGTTAAAATTTTAAGTTTTCATTATTATTTATTTTTTAAATTATTTAATTTCACCATTTTTGTTCTTTCCTTTTCTTTTTTTCTCGTTTTGTTTTTTGTTTTATTTTAAATTAGCGATTCAAGAATTACCGAGTCTACTGATCTAAGAGCTTGACTTGGCTTAGACCTATTTATCCAATGAGTTCACCATATGAGTCTAACTTGTATGGCCAGGTCACGGGTTGGGTCTTAAACCGGTGGGGCGGTTTCGAGTCGGGTGATTGTTTAGATCTAGCCTGTGCCTAGGTCTACCTTAAGGTATAACCGTGTAACTAACCATGAATATTCTAGAAATAATACTACTACATCAAATATTTATAGTGTATATTTTATATTTTTGTTATTCTCTATTTCCTATTTTTTCAACCTATATAATCTATTAAACTAATATAGTAAGATATTAATAGTTACATTGACCATGTGTTACTCAAGGCCATTACAGTAATGTAAGTCTCACAGTCAGACGTTTAGGAGTTGATATGGAAAATTTTAGGGTAATTAAGTAAGTTATCTGATCGAGCTAAAAATTTATGATAAAGTTAATAATATTAATAAAAGTGATCTCATGAGTTTGGATTAAAAAAAATAATTAAATATTATAATATTAAGTTATATGTATATTACCTGTTATTTATCAAAATGCATAAAACTAGTTTCGATAATTAACAAATCGATAGAGATAAATTATATGCATACTAAAAATTATAAAATAACTTAAATAATACTTATGAGTATTTTTTTGTACTATATATATTTATGTATAGATAAAAATATCTAAAATTACTTGAAATACCTAAAATATATCAAAATAATGTTAATTAATTAAAGAAAATTTATAAAAAAATTAAAGAAATATTGTGAAAGATAAAGAATTACCCAAGAAATAGGCATGGCAAGCTGGGAATTCAAGTTGGAAAATTAACCAATAATAATAAACAAAATAGAAATTGGAAAAGTAGAAAAAAAAGGACACTTGGCAACAAAATAATTCAAGAAAACCCTAAAGCACTTTTATAAATTCAAAACAACCCATCCAAGCATCATTTTGGTCAATTGAAAGCTTTAGAAAAAAAAATTAAGGAGAAGAGAGAAAAGAAGAGAAAATATATTTTATTTTTGAAAAATAAACAAAATAGTGTGCAATTATGAGTTTTGATTTCTCTTTTGATTTTGTTTAATTTATTAAAAATATCAAATATATATGAAAAATTATGAAATTTGGTATTCTAAGATATTTTTAAATTTGAATTAGGGAAAATGTCAATTTCATAAAATTAGGTCCCTAGATATACAATATTTAAAAAATCTATAAGTTCGAGTTAGTTTTTGATTTCAATTTAATTAATCTTAACAGTGTAGTTTTGACTTCAAAATTTCTGTATTAAATATTTAGAGTATTCATGATAGTGCTATAAAGAGTTTTTCTAAAAATTTATTTTCTAAAATTTTGCTTAATTTTTAGGCCCTAAAATCATTGATAAAAGGCAATTAATAGGCTTAATTTTGTGATTTAATGTTAATTAAGTAAAAATTCTGATTTGATATGTAATTAGATACCCTTAGACATTAGTTGTAGATGGAGGATGGTATTTATGGAGTTTGAGGTGTTTGTTGTATGTATTATACATAGCATTAGGTAAAAGGGTATATTTAAGCTAATTTCATAATTTAGGGTTAATTAGCTATAAATTCTAATTTAGGATATAATTAGATAGATTGATTTGTTATTTGGTGAAGAAAGATGATATTTATAGTATTAGAAATGTCAGGTAAGTGATTTAAGTATAGATTATGTAATAGTACCTAATATGTGTATATAAAAAATTAAATAAATAGAAAATATTATGTCAAAATTAATAATATTATAATTATAATAACATAAAATAAATCTAATATAGAATATGTATTTAGATAATTATATAAAAAATGTAACTTATTCTTACATTGTGAGCAAATTCGATTATTAAATTAGGAGTAAAATATACCGTATATACCAGAATACTAGTTAGGAGGTAAATCGGAGATTTAGGATATCTAAGTATAGTTAGATAAATTTCACATATTGGTTTGAGAGGAATTCTAGTATTTATAAATAAAATAGTAATTAGAAGCTAAAATAAAACCTAACTGAGAAACTGATTCAAAAATTGAATTAGAAACTAAGTTAAAACTAATTTGGTTATAGAAAATATAAAACTTGAATAATTGAGTAAGATTATAATTATAAACTAAAATTAAGGATTTAAAACTTATACATACATATATATATATATATATATACATGAATGGTTATGTCAAAATATGGATAATTCTTGGATTGGAATCTAATTTAGAAAGTAAAATCAAAATTAAGATTAATAAAAGTATATTAAAGAGTTAGTTAAAATATAAACTATATGTTATATTCACCTAAACAAACTGTAAGAAAAAAAAAGTAAGAAGACATTTATAAGATTATAAATAAAGGTTATTCAAAAGTTATTCAAAGGTTGAATTAGAAGTGGCATGAGAAGCAAATTCAGAACCTAACTCAAAATAAGGATAATTGTAAGAGACTTAAAAAATTGAATAATTAGATATAGTATAACCCTCAACTAAAATTAATAATCCTAATTACAGAATAAAGTTCATAAATATAAATAATAGTTAAATAAACACTAAAATAATATTTGTATTATAGGGACTATCAATGAAGGCCTCTAGCAAGTCGTACCTTAAGTAAGCAAGCAAGAAGTCCAAGTAAGTTCGGGATCAAATATTACTATATTTCGGAGTACTATTTTATAATATTCGGAAACTCGAGATTATACATGATTGTATTTGCTAGATAGCTTGCTTGAACGCATGCCTATGTATGTGTGTTTGTAGGCTTGATTATATGATTCTAGTTTGATGCTTTGTACTGTAATTGTTTGTTTTATGTGAAATGTTTGAATGCTTTAAACTGGACTTAATTAACTATATGATTTGTAAATCTAAATAGAATATGCATTGTAACCTATTAAGGGAAGCATTTAAGGTTCTCCAATCAAATACTGATCCTTTCGAAAGGCATAGCGCTGTATAGCATAACAATCCCTTCTTCATTTTTAGTCGAACTAAGTGATAAGAGAAGACACCATAACAAAGGAAAAGGTAATGGTTTGAAGGTAACAATAGAGGAGCGGTGTTTCTGCTGTACAAGTCTAGGTTTGGTTGTGAGTTGTTGAAATGTGTGTTAAACTCCTCAATCTGGATTAGAGCGAGTATAGTTTCTTTAATCTCACAACGGACTAAATAACGTTATGCAATGACATTTGTTTATTGCATTACATTGAAATAACCAGTTGATAACCTCGTTTATGCTTGATGTGTAGTTTTAAGTCTCCGTCCCAGCTTACTGAGTGGTTGGTTACTCGCATTCCTATAGATATTGTTATTAGTACTAGCTAGGAAATAGCTTTATAATTACTCTAAAGATAGCAACTATTGGATCATGAGGAGTGAGAATATAAAACTGAGGATTAGTTACACCCTTGAAGTTTAGGCTTTATCTTTAAATCTTTTAATATCAATTTATGCTTTACTTAAGTAAAGTAAGATTAGGTTACTAAATCTTGTAAACATCACCTAGGTTATTTAAATCTTAGTATGTATTTTTCATATTTTAGTAGGTAAACAATATGTCTAATTTATGAACTATTTATTTTAAAGTAAATTAGTGGTAGACACCTCGTGTAAATTAAGTCTAAGATAGTGATTATAAGGTCAGCTTCTATCCTAAAATGATTTACATAGGGAGATTGTTACGACTCTATTGCTTCAAGATGTGACAAGTAAGTCTTAACCAAGCTTACACGTAGGCTTACCCATAATCCTTTGACACTCTTCTACAATACTATGTGACTCTTGCCCCAAACTCTCCACTTTGCTTTGCCTTATCTTGTCCATTTCCATCTCAACTTTGCTCTCTTTTCTTCTTGAGACCTTAGCCACATGCTACAACCTTAATACCTTTACATCAGCATCTTTTTTATGCACATCAATACCCCACTCTTCACAAACCTTTAACCACAAGGGTAAGTGAGGATAACGACAATGAAGGTTAGATAAAAATTCCTATGTAGCCTTTGTTTCATCATGTCCATGACACTGTACTAACACTTTTGTTTCTATGGTATGATTATGTTTTGCCAACTATCGAGCCAAGATGAAGCATGATTCCAAATCAAAAAAGAAAGCATGCTACGATAGAGGGATATGTTGAGCAACTGCTGGTGAAAGATAAGGCCGTAATTAGGAAACATGAAAGGTAGAGTGAATCAATACATCCGATGGTAACTCTAAAGTATAAGCAACCTTTCCCACTTGATTAATTACCTTAAATGGTCCAAAAATCTTAGCAAAGTTTGGAGTAGGCATGAGGTCTGATAGTTTGTGTTAAGAGGGTTATAGTTTTGGCCATACCTAGTCCCTTACCTCAAACTATCGATTATAAAGATTTTTATTAGCCAACTTCTTTATACAATCCTAGCTCTTCGAGATAAAACTTGATAGTGCAAATCATACCCTCACGGTTTGTAAGGATAGTGTCAACTGTAGTGTTAGAAGAGTCAATTGTCACATAAAGAAAATAAAGTAGTGGAGGGAACTTGTAAATAACCTCAAAAGGAGTTGTACCTAAGGAAGAGTGGTAGCTAGTATTGTACCACCATTCAATGAGTGAGAGATAGGAAAACCACTTCCTAAGATGGTTACCTATCATACAATGCAAGTAAGTTTCAAGGTAGCAATTAACCACTTCAATTTGGTCAATCATCTAGGAATGGTAAGATGTTGACAATTTAAGGTCCACCCCTTGCAACCGAAAAAGTTGTTGCCAAAAAGCACTAAAAAAGGTAAGGTCTTGGTCGCTAACAATTGAATGAGGGAAGTTATGGAGTCTATAAATGTGGTCTTGGTAATGTTAAGTGACCATAATAGTTGTGTAAGGATGGGTCAACTCAATAAAATGAGCATAATTACCGAAACGATTGACAACCACCATAATTACATCCTTTCCCTAGGACTAAGGTAATTTGTCAATGTAGTCTAAACTAACATCCATCGAAACACCTTTAGGTACTACTATGGGTTGCAACAACCTAAGGCTAGTAGCATTTTCATACTTGTATCGCTAACACATTGCACATTCTCATACATATTGTCTAACATCTTTTTTATTGCCTTTCTAGTAAAAACTAGCAATAAGCCTTTTTACACATTGCACATTCTATGATGAAATGATGCATAAAATTAAGAAGATTCAGCATCGGTAAATAGATAAGGGCTTGTTTCAACCTTTTGAAATGCATTTACAACATCGTCATTCCATCTAAATTGGTCATTTCTTAACAAATCTATCAAGGGCTTGCTTAACTCACCATAGCCTTTGATGAGGCATCCATAGTACTTAGCTAATCCTAAAATCCTTCTTAGTTGCTTTAGAGTTTTAGGAGCTGTCCATGAAGATATAGCTTCAATTTTCTTTGGGTAAGTCACCACTCCTTCCTTAGATATGATATGACTTAGGTATTCTACATACGGGCTGTCAAAGACACATTTGCTCCTCTTCAAAGACAACTTATGCTCCTTCAGTATGTTAAACATGTAATGTAAGTGTTGAAAGTATATTGTCATGTTTTAACTATAGATGAGAATATCATCAACGAAACTTAATACAAACTTTTGTGAAAACAGACTGAAAATAACATTCGTCAAACTCTGAAAAGTGGAAGAAGTGTTAATTAGCTCGAAAGGCATAAATAGAAATTCATAGTGTCCATCATAGGTCTTAAAAATTATTTTGAACATGTTATTCCCATGCATTCAGATCTAGTGATAACCAGATCATGAATCGAGCTTAGTAAATACAACTGCCCCTTGTAACTCATCCAACAAATCTTCAACAATAGGGATTGGAAAACTATCCTAGATCTTTTATTAATTTAATTATGGATAGTTTAATGCGTACCGTAATCAAGAACAAACAAGGCTGGTTGCTGGATGGGTTCAAGCTTGTCGAAAGCTTAAAAAGGGTGATGGGGAATACACAAAAGAATAAAGAAAAAATGAATGAAAAATAAGCAAAACCTACAAATAGCTCTAAAGGATATGACGCACCAATATAGCTTTCTAGGACTCACGGCTTAATTTAATATAATGCACGAATTAACCTAGTGGGTTATTCGCCACCTAACCTTACTTAAGAGTTAGGATAAGAGTGAAATGAGAGTAAACAACCAGTGTTTACCAGAAGAAGAGTATTTAGTGTATTAAAATGGTAATCTTTGATTTCGACTACAAGTATAAGGGTATTTATACCTGATAAGTTAAGGCAACTTACTTAAAAGCAGAAAAAACAAAAAGGGTATTTCCCAAAGAAGTAATGTTTGAAGAATACAAAAGTTAAAAGTGAATATTCTAGAAAAACAATACTTAATGTAACAAATTTTACACGTAGTCCTATTCACGTGGCGGAGATGTATTAGTGATGCTGTTGGAGGATGTAGACAAAAGAGTATGATTAGATTGCTTTTTTGAGTAGGGTGACTAAGGATTAATCTAGGGTTTCTATCTCAGCTTCTCAACAAAGGTGATGCCAAGTAATAGATTGGCTTAGGCATAAGTGAGTAAGTGCACGATGTTTGGTAGATGTCTTGGCATTCTTCAATTTAGCATGCATTCTTCAAGAGATGGGTAGTCATTTGGCTCGACATGCAAAGCAGCTTACAAAGAGATACTTAGCTTCAGTAGGAGTTGACTAGCGTAGGATGATTTGCCTTGTCAACCCCTCTAGTCTTTGTGCTTGGCTGTGGGTCAAAGGCCTAGTAGCCCGATTCTTATCATAGTTCGTATATATTCTCTAAGAGTTATCCTTCTTTTTAACCAATACAACTAAAAAAGTATAAGGGATTTTACTTAATAGGATAATCCCCTGCTGAAGCATTTCCCTTATGGTTTCATCTAAAACTGTTTTTTGTTAAGCTGGGTACCTATATAGCTGCAAGTTTGTAGGTTAGGCTCTCGATTCCAATGGAATTTGGTGATCATGCACTCTACTAAGGGGTATTTCTATAGGCTTCTCAAGTATCTCATGGAAATCTTTCCAAGGGATCAATAAAATCTAGACGTAAAACTCGATTGCTACTAACCAATTCCTCATCAACCAATCATGTACTAATAAGCCAGCATTGTAAAGCTTGTGTAGTATACTCATGTTTAAGTGCTTTAGTTTGTTACTTCTCATCTACTCAATTCAATCTAGCCTTTCCTAAGCCTTACAGTATACAAGCCTGACAATTCCACGTGTAATTTATTGTCAATATATTAAAGTTCCATTGAACTATACCCAAACTACTTGACTAAGGAAACCTAAGAATAACTTCATAACTGCCTAAGGGCAGAACATATATATTAGCAATATACTCCACTCCTTAAATATACTATGTAAAGTCTAAAATTAAAAGTGAGCTCTTAAGTTGCAAACCATCAGCCACCTCTACTTTTAGTAGTATGATGGCTTTAGTTATACAGTGCAACCCCCTAGCCAAGTTGAAGTCAATGAAATTCAATGAACTTCTTGAATCTACTAGTATTCCAATCTTCCTTTTTTTGTAATACACAATCACATGTATATGGGACCCTTCTTTATCATCCTGATTTCCATAAAGAATACATAAGGTCAATTTGTCAAGTTTGATCTCTAATTGAATGTCTACTCCTTCTTCTATCAAGTTTTCACCATTAGCAGGAGTAAGTACGATAGCATTGAGTTTCTTCTATCTACATTTGTAGCCTAGAGTATAGGCCTCATCACACCAAAAGCATAGTCATTGGCTTCGTTTTTCATCAAGTTCAGTTGGTGTCATCCTTCTTACTTGTTTTTGTGGTTTTGCAAGTGGGTTTTGGTAGGTAACAAGAAGAAGAAGCAAAGGGAGAATGGATTTTATTAGGTAAGTATTTTGGTTAAAGGGTGTATGGTATCGGTTGCTACATGAAAGCTAAGTATGTAAGAAGAGATATAAGGTGTAGATGAATGTGTTCTAGATTTTGGGTGAGTGAAGGATAATTTTAAGGTTGAATTAGTTACTTCTTGAAGGTGGGCAAGCGTTTAGGCTTAGTGTAAAGTGTTGGGTTAAAACATTCGAATGGGCTATTGAATTTTTGGATTGATTCCACACAAAAAGAAGCTGATCTAGTAAGTTTTTAGTAGCTAAACTTGTGTAATCATTTGTTCAAAGGATTCTATGCACTCTTGTAAAGTACCAGTTTGTTTTTAATTCAATCAAATCACTTAAGGGGTCAATATATCCCTTTCCCCTCAAATCGATCAATCATTCCAATAATTAACTGTTCCTAAGTAGTTGGAATTTGAGAATTCCTAGCATTTATATAAGCATGATACTACTGTAAAGTCCTATCTTAAAAGTGTGAGGAAGCAATTTGTATCTTAAATTGTGGTGGATTACCTACGTTATGAAAATATAGTACTACCTTGTAAAACTATGCTTTAAAATCATCTCTTGTAAAGATCGAAAAATCTAATCTACTTGTTCATGTAAGAATTGCAGCATCCTTACCATGCATTAGCAAGGCTGATGCATTAGAGGATGATTTTACTCTAGCAACACTCGATGGAGAATGTAATTGATGCGTATTGTGACAAAAAATAGACAAAGCCGATTGCTGAGATAGGTCTAAGCTTGCTAAAAGCTTAAAAAGGGTGATGGGGAATGCACGAAAGAATGAAAAAGTGAATGAAAAATAAGCAAAACCCACGAATTTCTTTCAAGGATATGATGCACCAATGAAACTTTTGAGGAGTTATGGCACAACTTAATATGATGCACCAATTGGTCCAATAAGGTTATTCACCACCTAACCTTACTTAAGGATTAGGATAAAAAGTGAAATGAAAGTAAACGATTAGTGTTTACAAAAGGAAATATCAAGTACATTAATGGTAATCTGATTATTTGCCACTACATGTACAAGGGGTATTTATACCCAAGAATTTAGGGCAACTTTCCTAAAAGTAAAAAGACAAAAAGGGTATTTCCCCAAAAGAAGTAATGTACAGAGAATATAAAGAGTAAAAATGAATATTCAAGAAAAATAATAATTAGTGTAACAGATTCTACAAGTGGTCTTATAGACATGGCAAAGATGTATTGGTGATGCCGTTAGAGGATGCAAACAAAAAAGTATGATTAGATTACTTGTTCGAGCAGGGGTGACTGAGGATTAGTTCGAGGTCTCTATCTTAGCCTTTTGACAGGGGTAATGCCGAGCAATGAGTCGGCTTAGGCACAAGTAAGTAAGTGTGCAAGGTTTGGTAGATGTGTAGACATTCTTCAATTTAGCACACAATCTTCGAGAGATGGGCAGTCATTCGGCTTGGCATGTAGAGTGGCTCGACAAAGAGATACTCAGCTTTGGCAGGAATTGACTAGAGTAGGAGGATTTGCCTTACTAGCCCCTTTAGTCCTCGAGCTCAACTGCGGGTTAAAGGCTTAGTAGCTTGATTCCTATCATTCCCTTTAGGTTGATTTAGATTTGGCATCAAATCTAAATGGTCTTCGATCAATTCTCCATCATAGTGATATGGATTGAGGTCGGCAATATTCATGCTGTAGAAACTCCATAGTCTTTGGGTAGCTCCAACTTGCAAGCATTGTCATTGATCTTTTAGAGGATTCTAAAAAGTCCCTCAGCTCTTGCAAACAACTTATTCCTCTTCTTACTAGGAAATCTTTCCTTACCGAGGTATAGTCACACTAAGTCTCCTGGCTAAAACTATTTTGTCTTTCTTACCTTGGCCTTCTCTTACATTCTTTTAGTGGCTTCGTTTATCTGCCAAGTAACTTTGTTGTAGATATATTGAAGGGATTGTGCTCGAGTTCTTACGTTAGGATCTTCTTGCTTAGATATAGGGACAGGGGTATCATCGAAGCGTAACTTGGGATTAAAACCATAGAAAACTTTGGTGGTGTCATATACTGTCCGGTTGTAAATGAATTCAACCATTGGTAAGTAAACATTCTAATCAACTAAGTTCTTTCCCACTATAACTCGGAGCAATGATCCCAAAGTATGATTGACTACCTCTGTTTGGCTATCAGTTTAGGGTTGATAAAAAGTACTAAATAGTAATTTCGTCCCCATTCGTCACCACAGAGTTCTCCAAAAATGGCTCAAGAACTTTTGGTCTCTATCTGATACTACGCTTGTCGATACGCAGTGTAGCTAAACAATTTCCGACAAGAAAAGAGAAGCAATAGCCGAAACATCTTTAGTTTTGGAGTGGGGCACAAAGTATGTTATCTTGCTGAACCTATCCACGACAACCATTATAGAATCTTTGCTTCAGGCAGTTCGTGGTAATTCAAGAACAAAGTCCATACTCAACTCAGCTCATGGTCTCATTAGAACAGGCACAGGCATTACTTTTCCTTACTTAGCTTAGCATTACACCTCATTCTCAACTAGAAGAAACAACCATTCAACAACTCATAGGTCTTTCTCTCCCCAAAATGCTTGAAGAGTCCTCCACTGTAAGCTTGCTTGATCAATAATTCCTTTAGTGAACAGGTTGACACACATAATTTCCTTTCTCAGAGCAAGTATCCCTCCTCTATATGATACTCATCCACCGTCCACTGTCCTCCTATCGACACAATGCGTAAGTATGGGTCTAAAGTGTAGATCCTTAACGTGTTATTCCTTAATTCTTGTAAACCCAAACAATCTCATCTGTAATTTGATAAGGAGCGCATATCTTCTCGAAAGAGCATCTGTAACCTCTTTACTCTTTCCTTGTTTGTATTTTATTACAAAATTAAATCCTTCAAGGAATTCGACCCATCTTGCCTACCACTTTGACAACTTTGTTTGACTTAGGAGGTACCTCAGTGATCATGGTTAGTATAGATAACAAATTCTCTTAGCAATAGATAATGCTACCATACTTGCAATGCTTAAATCAACACCAAGAGTTTTTTGTCATACATAAAGTAATTTAGATGAGGTCCCTTAAGTTTCTCACTATGGTAGGCAATTGGACGGCCTTCCTACATTAGGATAGTGCCTATCCTAATGCCAAATGCACCACATTCTAGCTCAAATATTTTTTTGAAGTTGGGTAAAGCTACTACAAGAGCGGAGGTCACAACCTTTCCTTTTTCTTGACAAAACTTCTCTCCTCCTTTTTTCCTTATCGAAAGTCGATGTTCTTCTTTGTTAGCTCAGTAAGTGGTGCAACGAAGGTACTGAAAATCCTGTTGAATCTTCTATAAAAGGAAGCCAATCCATGAAAACTCCTCACTTCGACATAAGTAGTAAGAGTGGGCCATTCGATGATTGCTCGAATCTTCTCATTGTTCACTTATAAGCCTTCTCTACCTACTACATAACCTAAGAATACCACTTCTTCCAAGTAAAAATAACATTTCTTAAGGTTGTTGAATAATCTCTTAGCAAAGAGAACATTTAACACTGCATGGAGACATTCGTAGTGACTCAGCCTGTTAGCACTGTACATTAGGATGTCGTCAAAGTATACCACGATGCACTTTACCATTAGATTTCTTAGCACATGGTTCATTAATCACATGAAAGTGCTTAGGGCATTCGACAAGCCAAATGGCATGACCACCTACTCATAAAGTCCATGCTAAGTTTTGAACGCAATTTTCCACTCATCTCTCAACCTCATGCAAATTTGATGGTAGCTAGACTTCAAATGAATCTTGCTGAAGATCTTAACCCCACTCAATTCATCCAGCATGTCTTTTAACCTAGGAATAGGATACATATATTTGATCATTATCTTGTTTATTACTCGACTGTTAACACACATTCGCTAGGTACTATCCTTTTGTGGTCACTAGAAGCACTGGAACAACACAAGGGCTGAGGCTTTCCTTAACATAACCATCATTAACTTGTCGTTGGAGCTCAGAAGCCTATTTGGGACTCATCTGGTAGGCTAGCTTATTCGGTAAGGCAGCACCGAGTATTAAGCCAATGCAGTAAATCTCTTGGGTAACTGTTCTAGGAACAAATCGGCATATTCATCCAGCAATACTCTAACTTCTAAGGGTAGTTTAACCCATTCCTTTAATTTTAATAAGCGCTTAACCAACATGAGGGTCGGCTTGTCAGTATTGATGGCCTTTTGGAGCTCGGCTCTACTCATCATTAGTGTCTTCTTTGATCTGCGAGCAAGTTTTGCATGTAATTTGTTAACTTCACTTGGCGGTATCAAGTTTAGTGTGATCTTCCTTCCATCCTTCTCGAACACATTCGTGTTCCTATATCCATCATGGATAACTATTCTATCAAACAGCATGACCTGCTAAGAAACATGTGAGAAGCACACATAAGCAGCATGTCGTAGAGAATTTCATCAGAGTAATTTCCAATAGTGATTAGTAGTAGTACTTGCCGGGTGACATGTACTACCTTCTCACTCAGGCAATACAACTTGTACAGCCTTAGGTGTATGATAGTTGACAACTTCAACCTTACGATTAGGTGAGCTGATGCCACATTAGTGTAACTTCCGCTATCCACAATCAGCGTGCTCACCAAATCATTCACCCTACGGGTGATACGAAATAAGTTCTCTCTCTACTCTTTCTCACGTGAAGGTTCTAAGTTCATTGCAAGTCGAACAACCAAGATCAACTAATCTAAGTTCTTGGCAAACACATCTTCTTCAATCAGTTCATTCTTGTGAGAAGCTTCTTTCTCAGCAATGTCCTCCTCTTTAGGTTCCTCATTAATACTTTCCACTTCCAGCTTCGGGACGTCTCCCTTAATGACCATAGTTCTTTAGTTCGGGTACTGAGCAGCCATATGTCTAAACCCTTAACAATTGAAGCACTTGATCTAGTTTGTTTTCCTACTAAATCCTTGCCCTTTCTCATAAGTTCGAGTCAACACATCACTATTAGGTTGGCCCTTCTGTTCGACTTGGATATCCACCTTTTAGATTGGTTCAGTACTTGATTAAGCTTAGTAACTTCCTTGTCCTGGTCAGTTAGGCGGCAGCCTGGTCGGTACTCAACTTCTTGTCTACCTCCCCACTCGTTGAGCTATTTAAATGGTTTCATCCATTGTAATGAATCATTAGAGTTCCACAATGTCTTGAATGTCATCTCTCGATCTAGTAAGAAACCTAGAGATTGTTTGTACAGTGGTTCCTCCACTTCACAATGGATCATAAGCATTTGAAATTTTTAGACATACTCGTCAACAGATTGGCCTCCTTGTCTTAGCTCTTGAAGCTAAGTAAATGTATCTTACAAATAAGTATCCGACATAAATTTATTTCTAAGTATTCTCTTTATCTCAAGCTAAGTATTAATCTCTCTATATCCTTCTCATCTCCTCATAGCCAGAAAATTCTTCCACCACATGGCAGATATTTGGAAAACTCAAGAACAGTAGTTCTCACTTTTTCATAATCCTCATACTGGTAATAATCAAACACACTTTACCTTCTCTTCCCATTTGAAATATTCTTCTACACTTACAGACCCACTGAAGCTCAGATTCCAAAGCTTCACATAGTTAGATGCTTTAGGTACTCAAACTCGCTCTTCTTCTTCATAATAATCTTCTTCATCCTCTTCTCCCATGTCTCTCAAATCAATCATTCTCTTTACTCGTCTGCCTACTTCTTCACCTTGAACTTGTTAAGCTAGGTTCTAACCTCATGCAGGTTGGGCAGCTTGTAGGGTATTATGCGAGGCTTCAGCAGGTCGATAAGCCAACTCATGAGTAGCTCTGATTAAATCCATTAAAAGGTTAGCTATCTCATTAAGTCTTTTGTTAATACTACTAGGGATACGCTGAGACTATCGGCTATGGTGGAGAACACCACTATTGTCATCCCCAATACCAACGTTAACACTTAGTTCCGTCATTTTCTCTAATAGATTTTAGTTTTCAAACTCTTCGATCAGGTGTTATAGCAAACACTTCCATAAACCAGAAGCTTAATAACTAGCAAACAGAACAGCTAGATGAATACGGTAACTTGCTTAGTTTCATACATGTAAAATAGAGTATAGACAAAAGTTCAAAACAAACTACTACAACTCAAATGGAACCTTCACTTTGATACCAATATGATACATATCGTGATCAAGAACAGATAAGGCCGGTCGTTGGGATAAGTTTAAGCTTATCAAAAGCTTAAAAAGGGTGATGGGAAATGCGTAAAAGAATGAAAAAGTGAATGAAAAGTAAACAATATCTACAAATAACTCCAAAGAATATAACATATCAATGGAACTTCAAAAAACTCACGACCCAATAACCAAATTATTTCACAGCGTTACCAATTTATGGCTACATTTCAGTCATTGTAGTGGAATGTTTATCAATTGTATCTCGCTGCTTTTGAAAGGTATCTTTAAAGGTTAAGATACAATCATCAATTGCTCTTTCATGACATTACGAAGAGCATCTTCTATTCTTTTAAAGTTTTAGGTGCTATCAATCATTACTGGATGCCAACCAACCCTGATACTAGTTGGTGTGGCGAAAATTTTTCAATACAATTCACGTAGAGTTCTCAGGAAACAAGCATACATTCATGGACACTCATATATACAAACATCAATACATGAGAGCTTTTTGGGAAATAATATTTTTGTTGTATTTTCTGTAATGTTGATCAGCAATATTTATACAAGATCTATAGGCCCTCACCAAGGCATGACCATATAACTAACAAGGAATATTCTAGAAATAATACTGTCACATCAGATACTTATAGTGTACATTTTATATTTTTTCTATTTTCTATTTTCTGGCCTATATAATCTATTAAACTAATGCAGTAATGTATGGTTAATAGCTGTATTAGCCATGTATATAGGCCGTGTGTTACTCAAGCCCACTACGATAAGTCTTGACCAAGCCCACGCAGTGGCCTACCCATAATCGTTCAACACTCTTCTGCAATACCAAATAAAACATCCTTCAAACTCTCCACTTTACTTTGCCTTGCCTTGTCTATTGCCAACTCAACTTTACTCTCCTTTCTTCTTGAAACTCTAGCCGAACGCTGCAACCCTAACACCTTCATATAAGCATCTTTTTTCTGTGCATCGGTTCACTTCTTCATCATGGGAGTAACCCTGAAGCTTTTTATAGACAAGAGGAACCAGAAGGTTCTGTATGCTGAAGCGGGAAAGGAGTTTGTTGATTTCTTGTGCCATCTCATGGTTTTGCCTGTTGGAGTTGTCGTTGGACTCGTGGAAAGTGGTAACGTGGGAGGCAGTCTAGGGTCACTGTATAATAGCATCAAAAGCCTTGATTCCTCTTACGTTGATCCTAAATGCAGCACAGAATTCATAATAAATGCTCCGTCCTTCGGTTCGATTGTTTCCTTGTTAAGTGACAGTGTTTCTTCAGCAGTCAAACAAATGTATGTGTGCTATCAAAATAGGAAACCCAGCTGTGGGAGTTATGTGAGTCACCTGATGTATACTCGTTGTCCTTCCTGTGCTAATCACACAATGAGTGGGGTTGTATCATCCGCTGAGCCACTATTATGGTGGCAGGGTGGTTATGTCAAGAGTCCGGCTTCGTATATGGTGATGGATGATTTGGCGGTGATGCCTTTGTCTACTGACACTTGCTTCAAGCTGCTCAATGATGCTGGGGTTTTGAGAGAAAAGAAGTTGATGTTGGGAAGGATCAGGTTTGTTGGTAATCTTTTTATAGCTATTTTTAATAGTGAAACAACATGAGGCATTTCCGTGGTTATTTAAATTATGGAAAATATCAACATGATCTAGGAATTTCCGTTTCCTGATTTTGTTTTGTTGTTAAATTTATTTTCAGGTTATCAAATTGGTGAAAGCATTGCTGGATTCTAAGACGGTGTTAACCGATGTGTTTCTTCGGGATTAATTGTTTTTATGTTGTTCCATGGTCTTTACTGTTCTTCATTCTTCTTCTTCTTCTTTTTCTTTTCTTTTGTTTTTTTTCCCCTCCTTTATAACTGTTATGCTTAAGCACGCTGATCATCTTGGTTTTGTCATTTCACTGGTGTGGCAACAAATGTTATGGTGTCGGCTGCAGAGGCATATGGTATGAGGTTTTATGGCTGAATCTTTTGCTATGTGTAAAATTTCTCGTATGAATACGATAATATGATGTTTGCATGTTCGTAAATTGTATTGGAAGATTTGCTTGCTTTTTCATTGCTTTTGTTCTTCTTGCGTTTGGATTATTAGGCAAACGTCGTCGGTCATGTGTCAGGGCCATCGTAAGGATGGGATCATTCTTACAATATTGATTTTCAATTTTCTTTTTAAATCTAGTGGGTGGTCCGATTTCGATTGCATGCTGTTTAAGCTAATGCTAGCTTTCATCTCATGTTTTTGCCTCAACGATATCGTCCTTAGGATTGTTAAATGGAAATTTTTAATTTAGTGCTTTGTTAAGAAACCTTATATGGTATTTCTACTTTATTCTGATTTGGTCAATTAAAAAGCAAAAGTCGAATGAAAATCTTCTTTTGCTAAATTGGTAAGTAAAAACACACATATATATATATATATATATATATGTGTTGCTACCAAGTGATAAAGCAATGTGAGTAGAGCAACAGGTATATGATGGGTCATTATCTTTTTTCATTTTTTGTTTTCTTCTTTTCCATTTCTTGTAAAAATTTGTACATATTGAAAACTAATTAGCTGGGTATGTTTTCTAAAATTTTAATAAAGTCAATGTGAGTTTTTTAAAATCCTTTACACTTTCTTTGGTAAAAAGGTTATTTGATTACTTTTGTGTTCAGTTAACAAGGGAAAACGATAGGAGTCTTAGTAATTGCTAAAAATATGAAAATTTCTTCAAATTCTATAATACTATCATTAGATTGAGTGTTTCACTCTTAGCTTTACTCAACTTGTGAATGGTAGACTCAAAAGAGCCTCCTAAAGTTTGTTTCAAGCTTTATTTCATCTCCATAAGCCTTATGATAATTAAAATAAGTCTCATTTGAATATTTTGCTTTTTATAAAGAAGTTGGACTTCTTCAAGTTAGAGCCTAAGTCCAGACCCATAGTAAAGCTTGCATATTCAAGCTGAAGTTCATATAAAAGAAAGGACTAATATAGGCCATTGGATCATCATAAGCAATCTAATGGCTATCAACAATAGTAAATTTTAGCCATCCATTTTAAGTTAATCCGATGGGTGAGATTAGCACCCAAAATCTATATAAGATGCTAATCCTCTTACTTGAGATCCATTCAACTCTCTATAAGATTGAAAACAAACATAGATGCTCTATTGAACTTCTCTAAAGAAGATCAAATGACTACTTAGTGAAAAACAAGTAAAGAATATTTGAATCTACTATATCATAACCTTTTATTACACGCATAACACAAGAATTTGAACATGCCCATTCCCCCTTTATGCCATTCTTTAAGATCATCTCTTTACATGTCATTACTTCTCTAAGATGGATTATAAGCACATTACACATGATTTGTCAACTACAATAATCTACTATAAAACTATTTTGATTTAAAATAAAATTTTAAAATAACTATATTTGTAGATAATTGAAAAAAAAAAAGAACTATCTAACATGCAACTAACATAAGCTTCACAAACGATCTATTAAACAAGAATCTATCATGTAAAATATGCATAATTTCCTTTTTTCTTAAAATTGAAGAACACTAGACTCATACTCAAGAGAAGAGGAGGGAGTGAATTGAGTATTATGACAATTTTTTATTTCTTATCAATTTTTAAGCACAAACGCAATATAAGTGGTGAATGATACGAGCAAGATGTAATAATCAGTAAAAGTTGCAAAAAATAAAGAGAAATGAATAGAGAAATCAAGCTCAGATATAATATCAAGTTCAGCTACCCTTTACTCTCCATAGACCCACAATCACATCCAATCAAGGATTTCTTAGCACTTTATTAATCTCATAATCTAATGCTTCAAGAATTACACAAGTTCAATCACAAATACACATAGTAACTACACCAAGTGTAGCACTTTTACTCTCTAAGCATTAGAATGAATAAACCCTTAAACATTACACACTCAATTTCTCTTATTGATAGCAATGAAAAGTACAAGAGACAAATTGCAAGTAATAGGGCCAAAGATGCAAAAGAATGTCTTTAGATTGTAAGAGAATATTATTTCTTAAGTATCATTGGTTAGGTTGTTAAGCATTGATATCATCTCCAAAATTTTTTTCTATTACTATGCATTAAATGCTCTAATGACTAATTTGAAATAGGAGTACCATCATGACAGCTCTTACACCTACCCTCAAGACAATTTTAATTTTTTCTAGCACCATGAAGGCTAGCACATCCCAACCATTAAGATGGCTTAGTGATTTAAACCAAAATTATTTTCTATTCTAAAGCCCCTTAGTGTCATGATGGTGTACATCTGCAACCATTAAGACGGTAGTGCAACAATAGCATATTTCATCTGTTTTCAAGAATTAAACACACAATCTACCAACATTACTGTATGATTCATCTTAAACAAATTTACTTTTTTTCTAAATCCGGTATTTGGGATATTTTGAGGAGCTAATTGGTATTGTTTGAATGATATAGTAAAATAAAACTTCTTTTGCCAGTTAGCTTAACATTAATACTTTATGAATTGATTTATATTCACTTTATTTTTGTTTTCATCAAAATCAAGTAACGAAGACAAAACCCTATACTTTAAATGCTCTCCATCAGTCTAGTGCTTCCCTTTAATCAAGAATTTGATTTCAAAAAAAAAAAAAAAAAGGAAAATTGCAAACATGTATGATCAAAGGAGTACTTGATATCAAGAGTAATAATCTGTAAGGGAATCAAACCTCATTTTCAATAACAAATCTTATTATAGAAATTATTAAGCTCTTTTGCAATATCAACTTTTAATCAATTCAGTTTTCTATGAATCATCAATTCAAGAATTAGCAAAGTTTAAAACTTTATTCAAGTATTGACAAACTTCTAGACTTTCTAAATGACTAGGACTTTTCTCCCTCTTTGGCCTCATTAAAAGAAAAAAGAGTAATTCCAAGTGGTGAAGAGGGAAAAATGTACCCAAGTTAGAATTTCAACATAGTTCCAACTTAATCCTTAGGATATGCAATAATATAAGGAAGTTACAAAAGACTTCAAATAGAGTTTTCACAACAAAAATAACCAAATCAACCCATAATGACATGCAAGTTGGCTCTTTATATTACTCCAAGAGTTTAATAGAACTCCACAATTTAGCTATAAAGAGCTTAGCAACTCCAAGCAGTTAACTAGCCAACCATATAAATAAGAAACCACCATCTCATAAAGAGAAGAGTCATTAAAAGATAATACAACATATATTGATAGCTAAAAAGGAATATCCATGCATAAAGGATAATACAACATAAAAAGGATGTCCATGCATCACAAGATGAAGATGGATAACAGTTAAGTAGGCTGAACAAGGGCCAAAACTAGACAAAAAAAAAAAAATAGTAGATAGTAACATAAGTATCCAATGGTTAAGTCTAAAACATAAAAGTAAACATAAGTATCAAAGCAAAGAGAAGCTTGAATTGTCAATCCAGACAGTCGACAGATCATTATCATGGATTAGAAGAGGAAAAGGACAAGTAGAATAATGATAGTTCAAGTTGAAGTAGTTGTACAGCGTCTGTAACTCGTTGAGGATGTAGCTATGGATGTCATCCTAAAGTTGATTAAACCGCATTTTTGAATATTAGTAAAAGGGATGCTAAGATTCTAAGGTAAGGATGGATCCAAAGATGGAAAGTTGAATCTTTGAGATGGTGCTTGAGAAGGACCCTCAAATGGTGGATGATGTGGCTTAGGAGCCGGGATAACCACTTCTGACTCATTAGGATCACTATCACTACTATCATCATTATTGGAGTTCTCAATTTGACCTTTACCACTATGCATAACAAGAGGATAGAGAGGTCTTTTTTTCATGCAGTTATTATGCACTTTCTTCTAAATTGCTCCACATATATCCAAAATCTCAAACATTTTGACATGAGCAACCTTAGGAGGTTTGGGAAACTTTACTCTTTTGCAAGAGTAAATAATCTACCAAGTCTAAGAAAGGCTTTGGATGATTATTAGGAACATGTTTAAAACATTACACTACAATATTGAAAAAGTCAATTTTCTTGTTCATGAGAATGTAGTACAAAATCCATAAATCTTAGAGGGTGAAGAATTTTGTGTGAAGGTCAGGTCGGGTTTTTAGCAAATTTTAAGTTTTCCAATGCCTCTAAACTTAAATACTCTCTCACATAAATGAGCACCATAATAATCCAAATTCAACTTAGGCCCCCTAAGTGCGACACTAATTAAGTTACAAATGTCCTATGAGGTGATAGTGATCATAGTCCCATAAACATAAGAATATAGCACCATTCATCTAAATTCATCACTAAGATTCATTTTGACTATAGGGAGATTTAAGTCATCTAAGGAATAAGATAAATTACAATATAATTATCTTAGGATTTCATCATTGTAGACACTCTATTTTTGCCCTCATATAATTTTAGAGTTTTTAGAATAAGGTAAAGGGTCTTAATTTAGAAAAAGCATAGAAAATAGAAAATTTAGAAAAGTACAGAAATAATAATAATAAAATAGTTTTTTTAGAAAGTTTAAATACAGTATGATTTTTTTTTTAATTTAGCCTTAGTATTTTTTAAGACCTCAAATAATTAAAAGAGAAGAGAGATATTAGGCCCAAGATTAAATGTAAACTAACCCAAGCCAACCTGATCCATATATTCAATTTGATTTTATATATGGAGAAAGCACAGAGAAATGGCTTAATGGTAACATATTCTAACTTGCTATTACATTTAACTTAGAGATCTTGGGTTCAATCTATAGAAAGTACAAAATGCATCTTTTATTTTCTTCTCTCACTTGGATACTTATCCATCCTTCATTGGTACGTACGTCTATATCAATTATCACGTCACCATGCCATGTCACTGCTACATTATCATCATGCATCACCACAACATCATCATTGCTATGATACAAGCTATATCATCGCTACATCATTTATCAACTCACTTCTAAGTATAGTAGGCACACTCCTATGCGCGTTGAACATACTTCGATATACTCTGTGCGTAATAGGCATACTATTGGTGCATGTTAATTATGTTTTCCACACACGACTTTGTATTTAGTATCACATATAATCCATGTTCGCCCAGCCCAAATATGAAAGAAAATTATACCGCATTTAATATTTTCCATTCTTAACTCGACCATAATATCTATAAATAAGAAATTCTATTTTACTACAAACTATCAACTCATTACTCATAATTACTTAAATCCATTCACAACACTATTCCCTCTCCCTATTCGGCCCATTTTTCTCTCTTTAGGATTTATGTAAGCTCAAGGCTTTTCGAGTTAGGATAAGTTGTGCTAGAAAACTCCCCACGATGAGAACTTTCTAACCTGACCTGATTTTTTTAGCACCCAGTTCCAACACGTACGAACTCTAGCTTAGCCTGGCTCTATTTTGGTTTTAATTTGTATTTTGTTCCCCATATTTTGTATATTTTTTATTTATTTTTGTAATATTGTACTTTTTCTTTTTCTTGTTATAATTATATTCTATTTCCAATTGTAAAAAGAAAAAAAAAGAGGAAAAAAAAAACAAAGAGAAAAAGGAGAGAGAGACATAGTTTATTTATTTATTTATTTTTGAAGTCAAAACATAGAACAACAAGAAAATAAAAATATAAAAAATAATCATAAAAAAAGTTTATCACTTAAAAAAAAATCATTTTTTTCAATAAAATAAATAAACTCTTTTCAAATTTAAGGCTTCTTGAAGATTTTTTTTTAGGCATGTTTTTTATGATTCAAACATCTTTTCTATAATTTAGACTTTTTTTCCATAATTATCTTTTTCATAGTTTAAGCTTCTTTTTTTATAATTAGGCTTATTTTCTACAGTTAGGCATGTTAACAGTAGTAATTGTATATTTCATGGAAAGTTGCACTTAAATATTTTAGAATTTTTCTAAAAATTTTATCACTTAGAATTTTTTTTTCCAAATAAATAAAAATAAATGGACCTTTTTTTAAAATATTAGGATATTTTAGAATTTTCCTAAAAATAAAATAATTGAATTAGGACCCTTTTCTCTTAGGTATTTTTCTTAAATAAAATGAAATGTTTAAGAAATGTAAACTTGGCTATTTTTCAAATTTAAAATCAACCAACACACTAATATTTTCGTAAAGAACTACATACATTTGATCTCGAATAGTAAATACATTGGCACTTACACGTAAATATAGGGTAACTTAAAATATAGAAAATTTTCTCTTTTTTTTCCATATTTTGTAAATAATTGTTTAATTTAATTAATTTAGTTGCATGTGAATATTGTGTAAATAAGTGTATATTGAAAAGTAAAATCAAAATTGGAAAGTTAGAAATCTGATACCGATTAAGAGATTAAAAAATTAGTCCTTAAACCTAAAATCTTTGGTTTTTGAACCTTTTTTTAAAAATTGGTTTTTTAAGTGGACTAATGGCTAACTTAAATTGGTTTACTCAATTGAATTTAACATAACCCTCTTTTTCCCAACTCTGATCAGGTAGCAACTCTAAAGTATTTTCAAAATACATTTAAAAACCAAATTTTTCTTAACTCTTAGTCAAGCGTTAGTATTAAACAGGTTATGATTTAATATTACTTGAGTTAAGGAAAATATTTTAAAAAACTGGGAAAAATCAAGCTCAACAATCATGTACCTCAGTTGGAAGTAGCAATAGGTCCAAAAAATGATTAGTGAGAACCCCTAGAATTTGTGGAATATGAAATTCTTAAAGCACATCCTATGGATAATAGATACTCGTATCCACTTCAAGATTTTAGAATTTTATGAAGTGCTCAACATGCTGTCGCGTAGGAAAGAACCTTTGGTTATAAGTAGGGGATGTAAGACTATGCATAGTTGTTAGAGGCATTTTGTTAGATAGGTGTTGGATGAGGATTTGAGAGTGAGATGAATAGGAGAAACTAAGAAAGGAGAGGAGATGGATTTGGGCATGTAGAGTATGTAATGAAGCGACATGATGGTGAATAAGCAAGAGATGGTGGAGACAGTATAAGGAACTAACCTGCTACCCATTGCATGAGTCTATCGATGCACTTACTTCAAACATTCCTCACATACACAACCTTCTACTCCTTACACTATAACTTAACCCACCTCCACTGTTCCTTCTACCTCCTCTAAATCAACTCACATCGTAGGTACCATTCCAAATCTAGCATCACTAAATGCAAAACATTTCTCAACCTATATACACAGGCTACTCCCATCGAGCCTCACCATTAAATTGAAGCTCTCAATGACCTTGCCTGGCCATTTAACTTGCTCCTTTGAAACTACACTTGTGTTCTTGTCTGCCTTTAAACTAATCAAAATGTTATTGGTAGTATATGAAAATTTCATATAAACTATGATGCTGTCAGCTAAGTTGAGCGCTACAAAGCTCGCCTTGTTGCTCAAGGGTTCTCTTAGCATGAAAGCTTTAACTCTGATGAAACATTTAGTTTGTTATTAAACATACCACTATTCACTTTGTTCTCTCATATGTGGTTGCATCTTCATGGGAAATCCATCAACTTGATATAAAAAATGCATTTCTTCTTAGTCATCTCAATGAAACTATGTTCAAGAAACAATCTCTAACTTTGTTCATCCTCACTATCCCCGTTATATATGTCAGCTTTAAAATTATCTGTATGGCCTTAAGCAAGCTCATGGCGCTTGGTTTCATTGGTTTAGCACCTTTCTTTTAAATCTAAGTTTCTCACATAGTAAGGTTGACTCATCCATGTTCATATTTTCTTAAGGGGCTAACACTCTTGTTCTTCTCCTATACATTGATGACATTATACTTATGGGTAATAATTCCTCTCTCCTTACCCATCACATCTTTCTTCTTTCACATTAGTTTGCTAGGAAAGATCTTGGACCTCTATACTTCTTGGGTACTCGAGCTACTCATACACCAGAAGGTATACATCTGAGTCAATCTCACTTCATTCATGATCTCCTCAAATGTCACAACATGCATATCTCCAACCCAATTAAAACACTATTATCACCTTACAACCACTTTAGTTCACATGGCTTCCCACTACTCTTTAACCTTATTGCCTATCGAGAAATTGTTAGGGCACTCTAGTACCTCACTATAACTAGGCTAGACATCAACTCTCCGATTAACCAGTTATGTCAATATATGCATGTTCATAATACTAATCATATGCAAATATTCTTCGATATCTTTGAGGCACTATGTCATTAGGCTTACCTATCAGATGTTCCTTTATTACGTCTCTATTCACTTATGTTGATGTTAACTGGGTTAGGTACCTTAATACTCACAAATCTACCATAGGTTATGCCATCATTTTTGGTAAAAATCTCATCTCTTGGTGCTCAAAGAAACAACCAGCTATTTCCAAAAGCTCTATTAAAGCTAAATATAGAGTTATTGCCTATGTTGTGGTTGAGTTTACTTGTATTTGTTATCTTGCTTGTTAGTTGAAAGCCCTAATTCAATGACTTATTATTCTATGTTGTGACAATCTTGGCGTTATCTACATGGACATTGATATTGAGTATCGCTTTATGCGCAAATAAGTTGCCATAGGATAGGTCTTACTTTAATACATTCCCACTCATCATCAACATGCAGATATTCTTACCGAAAATCTCTCTACTGCAACATATCTTGAACATTATACCAATCTTACATCATCACAAGCAACTTGAGATTGGGGAGGTGGGGGGAGGGGGGGGGGGGGGGGGGGGTGGAGGGGGTATATCTTCTACTGTTATTGTAATTTAGGCCTAGTATGGAGGTTAAACTTATCTTTCTTCATTTTTAGGGTTATTTACCCTACACTCTATACTTATATAGATCTATATATTATAAAAGACTTTTATCATTCCATGATTAATACAAACACACTTCTACTATATGCACAGTTCCAAGTTTGTACATATAGAAATCAACTATGTGAAAGCTGAAAGGGAATGTGCTTAAGCCAAATGGAAAAAAGGGAATTAACTTTACACCAAGTCAATTAGTCATTAAAGAAAGTTTACTTGATATGCAGTTTTGAGGAGGCATAATTTTTACAAGTTCAAGTCAATGCACACGTTTAGTTGGTTAAGCAAGCTATGGTTGATGCACTAAGGCTCAAAACCTTAGCAACAATAGATGTAAGGAAGCAAATGGAAGGCATAAAAGACCACACGAAGATATGCTTTATTAGTTAGATGTATTGTTTATCTAGTCTTATAGAAGCTTTTTCAGTTTTTGTGAGCCATTGAGATTTGGTTTGTAGACATGTGAAACCATGTTTAGCTATTGAAATTTAAGACATTTTTGTAGAGTCCTCTTTTGTTGAGAGAATTTATGGTAAGTCATAATTAGGATACCTTATTAGGTGTGACATTTCTATTATAAGCAACAAAATTAATAAGAAAATCAATTCCTTGAGGCTAATTTCATCAACTTAGTGTAACTGATCTTTTACTTACAAGATTGCTACAAGTACATACCATGAATCGACTCCCCAATATTATGCCATTGCAATCACATCATGACTACTTAGTTCGAATGAGTTTGGTTGATGGAGCGCATAATGACTAGAAGGTGATATGCCTAAAGGTTGTAATTCTCCAAGTATAATTGAAAATGATGATCAATTAGATAATTTTAGGGATTTTCTTGAATTTAGTGATTTTAAAAACTCTCTCCAAGGATATGATGCACCAAATAAATATGCCTTATGTTCAATTGATTTAATATTTTGCACAAATCTCTTCAACGGTTTTGCTGCCACAAACATAGATTGATAAGAGCATACTTTGAAAGAGGATAATCTCAACCAAATGAAATAACATCAGTATACAATAATATGTACATCTAATATAAGAGAAACCTTTACAGCTCATTCACTGCATGGAATATTCCATAAGGAATGGAATAAGGATATAACATATATTACTTTATGTAGTTAGATTTATAAGCAATTTAAGAATAGACATGTAATATAACTTTAATAACTAAATTATCCTTTATCCATTTTTTTTCTTAACTAATCCTAAAGTAATAGGTGGTAGAAGTTGGCAACAGTGGCGGCAATGGTAGTGTTAGCAGCTATAATAGTGGTAATGGTGATGGTGATGGTCGTAGAGGCGGTGGCGATGACTGTGGTGGTGGCGACAACGACAGTGGTGACAGTAGTCAGTGGTAGTGGTCACGACGGTAGCTGTAACGGTGGCGGTGGCGGTGGTGGTGGTGGTAGTGGTAAGGAATAGTGATTATTTTGTTGAATTAAAGAACCCCTATTGCTTGATTTGAAGAATAAGGATTTCTACGAAATTATGATTCCGTGATAAAAAACTAAGTAAACATCGTAATAAGAAATAAGAAGGAAATGGAATTCCAATTCCATAAAGTGAACATACCATTAATATCATGTCCTAAGGGTATAAATGGGGATAAAATTCAACTAAAGAACAAAAATATAAAATAAAATTTCTTCAATCTAGTTGGCCATTTAGATGGATAAATATAGCTAGTTGTTGGATGGCAAATGGGAAATTTGCTAACTTCATATCATGGGAAATTTTATAGTTCAATACTTTATTTTAACGGGATCAATCCCATCTATAATCTCATCATTTATTTCAATATTTTTATATTTGAATTATTGAATTCACAATTTATTTAAAAGTTCAGATTTAAAGCTAATTAAATTCAGGATGAGTAGATGATGGTATCGATCTCAGAAAGAAAAAAAAAAAAAGGATAAAAAAGTCATGGTGTAATAGGCTAGTCAATCAAATGGTTGAGAATTACTAAATGGTAAAATGGAATCCTAAGATAAATCATTAGTTAGATAGTGGTAGGATAGACGTGTTGGCTCCCTTATAGTGATTTACTGACAGCGTTCAGGTCAAATGTTGATTTTACTCACTCAAATGGGCAATCATGGTATTCGAGACTCAAGTAATCAATCAATAACAAAACCTACTCTCTTATACCACTAGGATGAAGCTTAAATCGATATACCGAAACGCATTTATCTTCACCTGGTTAATTTAGTGAAAACCCTAAGAACTAGGTTTCTATAATCCCTTAGCTTTGCCTCTTGTAATTAGATTTGTTAGCATTTGATTCCTATCAGTAGGAGTCCAGATTTTTGTAACGCCTTTGTTTTGGTTGAGGAAGGGTCATGTATTTGCATTTGTTTCTTGTAGGTTTGTGTTTGATCGAGGAGGATTTACCAAACAATTCAATTCTCAAGATTTAGTTGGAATCCTCTCTAAGGAAGGGGATATCAGCAATCCAGATCAATCCAAACTGAGCTTGAACCTATCCATCCTTTGTGCAGGAGAAAAGGAGAGTAATTACAGAAATTTACCCAGCCAATCTACATAGTGTTGATTTCATCCACATAAAATTTCAATTTCGAATATATAATATTGAAGAGTTTTGCTTCCTTAATATTCCATTCCTAACAATCCAGTTATCGAGTTGTGACAAACATTTCTCTTATTAATCTTGTATGAGATTGTAGCAAATAAACTCGATTACTTCGAAGAGATTGTGATTCGTATTGATTTCTAAATTCAGTCACCTAATTCAATTTCTTCAATTGAAGAGTCATATCCAATTGATCGAATCATCCATATCCCTTCATCTATTCACAGTTTTCTTTTTATTCCGAAAACACGACCAAAAATAGCCATTTAAACATAAAACCAGCAAAATCCCAAAGGTATGATTACTTGGAATTCATTCTTGTTCGCTATTGTGACCGTGTTCATGTCAGAACCGTTCGGAGATTAAATTTGAAGTACGAAATTGGTGGGAATCAAAACACTATCAAATGATAAATGGACCCCAATCCTTGTTTTACAAGAGAATTAATTTTCCAATTGAACATATATTCGCTCAGATGCATCACCCAAAAAAATATATCCGTTCTCGTTCAGATGCTCATACGAGTACTCTGTAGTACTACGTAGTTTGGAAGCATTTTTACACCATAGTTTTAGCTTCTAATTCTTGCAGGATAAAGTGCGCTCGAGTATGAATATTCTACTACGGAAGCGGAGTATCCAAGGATGGAGGAGCTTCTTTGGCTGTCATATATTTTACGAGATCTTGCTGTCCCTGTTTCTTATCCTATTCTTCTGTTGTGTCAATAAATCTGCCCAACTCATTACCAACAATCCTTGTTTACACGGATGGACAAAGCATATTGATTTTAATACTCATTTCATTCAAGATTTTGTTACTCGAGGTGTTCCTCGCACTATCCATGTTCCTGCTTCTTGTCAGCTTGCGGATCTTCTTACCAAGTCTCCTGCTGCTCATCAATTGATGTTTTTCGTTCCAAGTTGGATCTTTAGGTGATTCCAACTTGCAGGGGGTTGTGGGGAGTTGATTAATTATTTGTAGTAAATATTGGCTTGTTGAATTAGATAACTGGTTGCATATAAATACTTTGGTTCTTTAAATCAGTTTAGTTTTTCAACCAGACCTTTTGTTACACACAAGACTATATGAAAAGCTCTCTTTCATTCTTTCATGGTGTTCACATCTCCATAGCTTCTTCAACTTCATTACACAATGGTCTAAGAATATTTGTTAGGGTCACTTGAGGTGACTCTATCAAATCACTAAATTGATTCATGCCCACTTCAATTATATGAAAGAGAAAAACAAAGCAATCGAGCAAGATCAGTCAGACGGAAACCTCAACAACCCTAATACTTCACTGCACGACAATGAAAGGTAATGAAACTCTAACTTTACTCTCTGGTTGTTCTTGTGTGCTTATGTGTATTGTGTGTATTTGCAAACAGAAACTAAAGTTTAAGCGTTTGTTTCTGCGAGATCTATGTATGGAAGACAGAACATGCAAAGACCAACTTGGACTGTTGAGTATTTTGATGTGCATTCAACATTTCAAGAAAACTACGGGAGGTGGTAATAAATACATCCATCTTAAACTTTTTTCGTTGGTGTCCACCACTAAGCAATCCACATAACATACCACTTTTAGTAAAGCTTTTCTTGTTTGTGATATGGATCCTACTTGGACTGTTGTCATAAACTGTGATCTGTGACGCGATTATGTTGTCTTCCCCCTTTCAATCATGAATCTTACTTTGAAGCTCAATATGATAGTCTTGATGCCACTTGCGCAAATTTCTCTCTTTTGGATCTCACTACGATAGATCAGGACATTAAAACATTAATGAATATTGGTAGGTGATGTCGTAAAGCGTGTATTTTGATTCTGCATGCAGAATAAGTATGTCTTCTCATTCCTCTAAAATGATATTTGAAGTTGAAGAAGAAAGTGAAACGGGAGAAAATCTAAGATTGAGATAATTCAGTAACTAGCATGAAACTGCTGAAATCAAATAGTAGCTGTAATGCTTTTTATACTTAAAGGTAAACATTGAATTAGCTCTGAATGAATTAAGATGGCTGTGGTTGCCGCAGCTTTTTCTTTGGCATCCGAATTTGTTCACTTAGATCCATGTTTGCCATTAAAACGGCAACATGAGTGATCAATTCTCCACCCGTTTTAAGCGCTAGTCCATGCTCTTCCCACCCGCATTGGCTTGCCGCATAAGTTAGAATCTCTATCCACACTTCACTAATCATCTCCCATTTCCTTTGACAACTCCATCCTTCCTCCGTCTCCAATGATTGTAACAATTTAGCAAGCCTTCGAGCGTCTTCCAAGACCGATGTAATCTCATCTCCTTCTTCTCTTAATCGACTAGTTATGTCCTCAAGCAATAGTTCCTTTCGAACATCTTTCTTTGGGATATGCTTTCCCTCAGCAAACTTAAGAAAACTAGGAAAAGCAATTTCATATTTCACCTTGTACATTCCTCTGGGAAGCATTTTTGGATGTGAGATTACAAGGTATATCATGTAATCCGATAAGGCCTTGCCTGCATTGAGGTAGGAAGAAAAGTCGATGCTAGTCGCAACCTCATTGTTTCCCTTATCATAATGGTAACAAAGATCAGTAGCAATATGCCACAAGAAAAGGCTGTGGTCAAAATCAACTCCACTTGTACTCCAATGCAATTTTTCGTGACAATTCCTAATTCGAATAGCATGATCACCTCTTTCACCTAGAAGTTGTCTCAGGACATCATAGCCATACCCTTGCTCTTTGTACCTAATTCTTTTCTCCTTGACCTGCTTGAAAATCAGTTCTTCCATAGAATTTGTTACTTCTTTGGTCGAATTACTCCATCCTTGACAATATTCAAATAGATAGCCTTTTAAACAATTAGGGACAAATCTTTCAAACCAACCCGTCGTCACCATAAAACAGAAGTGGATGAAATTGTGCTGTTGCATGCTTCTTGACCAGCGCTTCTCATTAAACAATGTTCCTCTAAATTTGTAGACAAATCGGAACATGGCTTTAGAATAGGAGTTCTTTCGCTTGGTTAGCCAGAGCATTGTCCAATTTGAGAAAACAATTATAACTATAGCATATATCTCTAGCCCAATGCCACCTGCTATCAGCACATATGTGATTGAAATGTCGATTGTGGATATTTTAGAACTTTTGTGGATGACAATAAAAGCAACAAGTGTGGAAATGGAGAAAACTAGAGTGACGGAACGGAGAATCATCCCAAGTAGAGAATAAATTAGCTTTGCTTTTGTATACAATAGATCAAACATGAACTCAAGTTCAACCTCAACAAGCTTAAAGGCCTCAAGAGGTGATTTTAGCAGCATGAATTCGCTAGCATCATTATATCCTTCTACCCTAAGGGAAGCTGAATCTGCAAAGAGTTCCTTGATTTGGCCCAACAGAAAACTAGCCTCTTGAAGATAAGTGCCTTCGGGGACAATCGGATCTATGTAAAAGGGGTTTGTTATATCCCCCCCAGAAGATTGGATTCCTTGGAATGATGCAGATTTGAGAACCCAAATCCTCTCACCACACTTGATAAGCCCAATGATAAACACAGGAATGGCTAAAAATGTGAGAGGTTGTTCACTATTCCAAGACTTGGCAAAAGCATAGAATGCAACTTGCACTTGGACAACTAGACTAAGCAAATGCCTTAACCACAAAGTATGGTCTTCTAAGGAATAAGCAGTGATTGTATCAGGACCTCCTAGATGCAATAGAAGGAATGGTGCCCAGAATACCTGCAATTGATGTGAAGATGACTGGATGTTTCGAATTGTTTGATTCTTCTTGGCAAGAGTACTTAAGGAGACAGTTGCCATGTAATCTGCTAACAAGTAAGCAATCCAAACAAGGATAGTGAGCCATGTTGCTGATGTGAACTTCCTCCGCGGACCAAAGAAGATCAGGATGATCTGCATTGACATGCTGAGGAGTACTAGGATACGTAAATCCCATATGTTCCAAAGATCGGTTAATTTTTCTGAGGTTGTCTGCTTGGAAATTTTGGTTTCCACTAAGATCAATCTACTTGCTAGAACTGAAACGATTGAGGGATAAAATATCAATAGTGAAAAACATATTTGCATGAAATAAGACATGTTCAAACTGTAATTTGGTTTTAGATAATTATAAATGATATTTATAAACAGTGGAGTTCTCTAGTTCCCTTGAATAATCCAAATATAAGGCAAATATAAAGTAATGAGAAGTTTGTCTCGATCTTGTATGTAAGAATGTTTTCTTTCTTTTTTATCTTTTTATTTAAATGAGATAAAAGAAATTGTAATAAAGAAATAGAGGAAATGCAAATAACCCCTAAACTTTAAAAGTATAATTTTTTACTTTCAAATTTTGATAAATTGATAAATAATCCTATAGTAAAGGTTGAGAATAACCCTCTTATATTTCCATTTTGGTATGAAAATACATCTTTAACTTATCAAAAGATTTTTTTAAACCCTTTAAACTTTAATCATAATATTACTTTTTTAATTAAAAAAAAATATCCTTTATATTTCCAATTTATAAAAGTTTAAGAGATTAAAAACTAAATTAAGTGAATCAATCTATATTTAAATCAAAATTTAAAAAGTTATTTACAATTTTTCTTAAAAAAAAAAAGTAAAATTGTATTCTTTCCTTTTCATTCATCTTCATAGAATAGGAACGAATTAGTCTTGGACAAGAAAGATTATGCCACTTTAGTTTCTTTTCCGTCTTCTGAGATTTAGCTTCTGAAAGACAATTCTAATCTTTTATTCCTTGGAGGCTTATTAACCATTTTCGTTTCCTTCTCCCCGAAGAAAGGCACCACATACCAGCCACCTTATTGCTCTCCCAGCTTCCATTTGTTTTGTCTATTGTTTTATATTTCCATCGAAGGATGGATCGTTTAAAAGATTCAAAATAACTTTCTTATTCTATAAGTAAAAAATGTCGCATTAGACTATATTTTTTAGTCATTGGAATTCAATCAAAACACAGGGAGTTAAAAATCTTGTAAGCAGTACATAATTTAACCACTTATTTTTTGGTATATACATTGCGTAATTTTTTTTTTATTTGAAATATTTCAATGCAAGATTTGCTATACTAGTAGTGCGATTTATATCTATATTATTTAAACTCAAGGGGCTTTTGGTTTTTTTTTTTAATAATATCTAAATGGATAATTTTATAAATGATTTTCTTTCTCTCTTACTTATACTACATTTATTATCTCGAATCAATCTATTTTTTTTTTAATAGAGATGACTTATTAAAAATAAATGAATGTATTAAAAGATATGATTAATAGTTATGACAATTAGATATTTTTAAATATGCAAAAAGTAGGCGACTCATCCCCTAATAAAGGGAAAAGAAAACAATGTTTAATGCTTACAAGATCCATTATCTTTATATGCATAACCTAATCTATGTATCAATATTTATGGAAATTCTTAATATCAGTGGATTTGTTGATTTACATGACCATCTTGATAAATGCATTAAAAATCCATATAAATATGGAAAAAAATTCTGAAAAACAAAATATTTTTTATTCTTAATTAATAATTTCTTTTGAAAATTAAAAGAAGAATATTTTGTGAGGAATGGAAGTTTTAACTATGCATATCTTCTACATACAATGTCACACCTTGTAAAACTTATCAAAATATGCCCACATGGTGCTCCCAATTGAAATAAAGACAAAGTGTTTTAAGAGAGTGCAGACTGAACAAATTTTTTAAATGGTTGTAATTTGCAAGTTTGGATTTGCTTGCCATCAAAACAGGACTCACCGAATAATACACTTTTATAAAGTATAGTTGAAATGCCCAAGAAAAATCCCAAAGGAAAATCATTTTAAGGATAAGGACATTTTTGCAATTCAGTCAAGTGGGCTTAAAACCTACATCCTAAACTTATCCTTTCCTAACCCCTAGCGAATTATGTTTTATGAAATAATTCTTCTCATATAATGAATTGTAATTGATTTTACTTTTATCTTGATGGCAATTTTATACCTAGATAATAATTTGTTGCATTTAAGTGTGATATCAACTACCATTAACCGCCTCTAACGGACATGGTTTTATGCTAGTGCTATCAATTACCTGCCAATCATCATTTTTGGGAATACTTATCAGTTGCCAACGTAATACGAAATTTTTGAACTAGACAAAGTTTGATGACGTAAGAAAAGTCGAGATAATAATTGAATCTCTGTCAATGCATCTGGCTAGCTTAGTAGCTTCATAAAATTGGATATTAATTGTTGATTTCTTTATAGACTTGATATGATCAATATAGTTATGTGTTGCTCCGCAATTTGGATTCACAATTATTAAAGTGAAAGTTACAAAATATGATTGTTCTAAAGTTTGATTTAGTAATCCCGTAAAATGCTTTTTTGTGCAAAACGGCAATATTTGCCTGTTGGAGGATGATGCCAGGCATTTATGGATTAATTCTCATCTAATTAGTACCTGGCTAATAGGTTGAACGAGAGACAAGCGTGGGGCATTCTGTTAGGAGGGGACTTTTGTCTAATGCTCTTTTGGAGTTGGGCTTGGTGGCTAGCTATTATGTGGGCTTTCATTTCGTTAAACGATATGGGTTTCAAAAGTGGCTTTGAGTTTTATTGACAAAAGAAAAAATTTACTCTATCCTATTACTATTAATTGAATTACAAATTAGTCTTATGACATAGAAATATCATCATTATTATTACTCAATTAAGCGTGTATACATATATATGTACATATGTATATTATTCTTTAATTGTTGTGATTAAAATTTCATTATATGACTTATGATGGAAAAGTGTATTTCTTTACTAACTTAACGTTTTGGTTTCCAAAAAAATTTGGGGGTCCCTAAAAGTATGTTTATTTCTATTTAGTGATTAAATAATAGATCAAAAAATTCCGGGATTTACAATTTGCATCGGATTTAGATACATTAAATACATAACCACATAAAAAGGCAAATTTTTAGCGTAAACGGTTTACTATTTATAAATCTAAATACTAAGATTTAAAGCTATGGATATGGATGCTTAGTGCTCTTGGAGTCTTCCCAAAAGTATCTAAGTCAATAGGATCACGATCTTCCCCAATATCTAAAAACTGTAAATGCCACTCTTTAGTTCATTTATAAAGAAAAGTGAGTACATAAAAGCAATAAAAATGAAAACAAAAGAGATGTTAATTTATTTGTAGATTAGTAATATGGTCATCATACTTGTACATTTATCTACAATTTGGACTTAAATTTCTTGAAGTGACAACTTAAAATATGGTGATTTTTTTACAGGCTTTAGTACACAAAAGTTCAATTGCATAATTCTGCACTAGACTTTTATATGCAAATTGATATCGAATGTGATGTTTTATGGTTTGGTTGAACATCCTGCACTTGTTGTCCTAACAATAGTGGACTACATATAATATTAAAATCTATCTTCTTCCATATGTAAGATTCAACAGTTTACGGACAAGTTTGAGGATACATAAGTTTAAAGAAGCATTTTAACTGTCAACATGCACCAATAAATGTACTATTCGATCCCTCAAGCTCAAAATCAACTTAAAAAATATCATGTTTAGATCAAGATGCAACTTGGAGCTACAAAATGATGCTATGTTTTTAACTTCCACTAATTAGTGTATCTTTACTTTCTAATATGGAGATGCAAACCAAAAGTAGGTTGTAATGTATCTGACACCTTGTATTTTTACACAGTATCATGATAAAATCACATAGGAAATTCATTTGCTTCTATTGTATTTAGGTAATCCACGAGGAATATATCGAATTTTGGTCTATGACATCTTGAGTGTTTAGAGAATCATCTTATTCAATTTTCAAATAATAATAGGTACGGCACAAAAGTAAGTAGAGAATTGATGAAACTAGACTGGTAAATGGAATCTTTGAGTTTAGACAGAGGCGTGACTCCAAGAGCCTTCTTGTTAAGCATGATAAATGGGTGGCCTGTATGCCTCCATATACCCAAAAATTGCATACTTGATGTATCTATACTTTTCATATGCCACCCACGTGCAGCTTGAGTGTTGCACACATATAGCCTGAGTGTTGCCCGCATGTCCTTAAATGAGCTCAAAAGTAAGTGGAGAATTGGCGAAACCAAAGCAGTAAATGGAATCTTCCTGTTTGGGCAAAGGAGTGACTCTAAAAGCCTTTTCATCAAGCATGGTAAATGGGCGGCCCATGTGACCTCGTATACCGAAAAATTGCATGGCTAGTGTACTCATACTTTTCACATGCCACCCATGTACAGCTTGAGTGTTGCCTATGTATAGCCTAGCCGCCCGCATGTCCTTAAATGAGCTCAAAAGTTCATGAAATATATGGTTTTAAGAGTCATGGCAGGATGTTGCAGGCATCTTCTAAAGATATTGTCGATTTCCCTATTATAGGAACCTTTGATCCTTCCTTAGTTGGGTACATAACTACTGAAATCTAGTATGTTTTATTTTAAGGTCTATATAATACTTTTTTATTAATGATCATGAATATGTATTGTCATTAACTTCTTGATCTTGCATGTAGCCAATTTAATCGTGTTTTGTGAAATAGTTCTTCTAATATGATGAATTGCAATTGATTTTATTTTTATCTTGGTGACAAATTTTCTACATAGATAATAATTTTCCGCATTTAAGTGTGATGTCAACTACTATTTACCGCCTCTAACTAATGCGGTTTTGTGCCGCCACCATCAACTACTAGCCAACATCATTTTTGACAATGTTTGTTTATTAGTTACCAACATGATACAAAGCAAGTAGTAAATTTTTGTATGTACATAATTTGATGATGTAAGGAAGGTCAAAACAATAATTAAGTCACTTTTGCTTCTGGCTAGCCTAGCAATTACATAAAATTGGATACTAATTGTTGATTCATAATTGCTGATTTCTTTATAGACTTGATATGATCAGTATAGTTATATGTAGATCCTCAATTCGGATTTACAATTTTAAAATGAATGTTTTAAAAGATGATGGCCGTTCTAAAGTTTGATTTAATAATCTTGCAAAATGTTTTTATGTACAAATGAAAAAAAAAAAAAAACCTATGTTCAACTACATATATTAGGATACCTTTGTTATTTATTTATAGATTAGTAATATGGTAAGTATACCTATGTATTTATTTGCAATTTAGACTTAAATTTCTCAAAGTGGCAATAATGAAATATATTGGTTTTTTCAAAGGCTTTACTACACAAAAGTTCGATTAGATAATTTTGCATAAGACATATATGTGCGAATTGATATCGGATGCGATGTTTTGTTGTTTGGTTGCACATCTTATAGTGGCTGCCCTAACAATAGTGGACTTCAAATAGGATACAAATCTTTCAAATCTATGTTCTTCCTTATGTAAGATATCAACTTTTTATGAACATATTTGAGGATACATAAGCTTAAAAAAGTATTTTGACTATCAATACTTACAAACATAGGTATTATTTGATCCCTTAAGCTAAAAATTGACTTAAAAAATCTCAAGTTTAGATGAAAGATGCAACTTGGAAGCACAAACCACTCATGCAATGTGTTCAACCTTGGCTAATGAGTGCATCTTTACTTTCCAGTATGGAGATGGTAACTAAACAATAGGCTTTTATGTATCTAACACCTTATATTTTTATATAGTATCCTCATAAAATTATATAGGAAATTCATCTATTTATGTTGTATTTAGGTAATCCACAAGAAATATGTCAAATTTCGATCTGTGACATATTGAATGTTATGAAGAATCAATTGATTCAATTTTCAAATAATAATAGATATATCACAAAAATAAGTGGAGAACTAATGAAACTAAAGCTATAAATGGGATATCTGGGTTTAAGTAGAAGTGTTTTGACTACAAATAGATACTTAGGAATGTATTATTTGATTCTCAAGCTCAAAATCGATTTCAAAAATCTTGACAAACATTGATACTATGTGTTCAACTTACACTAATTAATGCATCTTTACTTTTCAGCATAGAGATGGAAACTAAACAATAGGCTACTATGTATCTAATACCTTATATTTCTACTCAATATCGTCATAAAATCATATAGGAAATTCATCTACTTCTATTATATTTAGGTAATCCACAAGGAATATGTCAAATTTTTATCTAAGACATCTTGAGTGGTTAGAGCATTATCAAATCCAATTTTCAAATACTAATAGATGCGACACAAAAGTAAGTAGAGAATTGAGGAAACCAAATAGGGTGGTAAATGGAATCTTCGAGTTTAGGCAATAATAAATGTCTATCATCTCACTACTAGCTTCATAAGGAGTGACTTTAAGAGCCTTCTCGCTAAACATAGTAAATAGCAACTTGTGTGCCTCCATATACCTAAAAATCACATGCCTGGCATGCTCGTGTTTTTCTCATGCCCCTTTAATGTAGCCTATGTTTATGAAATATACCATTCTCCATATTGGGCATGGTTGGATACTGTAGAAATTTTTTTATAGATATTGTTAATTTCCCTATTACAGGAACCTTTGATCCTTTCCCTAGTTAGGTACATGAATACTAAAATCTAGTATGTTTTATTTGAAGGTTTATATAATGCTTGTTCATCAACAATCATCAGTATGTATTGTCATTAAATTCTAAATTTTGTAATGTTGTCAATTTAATCACCTTTAAATTCTAAATCATGAGTATGTATTGTTAATAAATTTTAAATTTTGCTATGCAGCCAATTTAATCACGAGTTAAGCATGCTAGGATATTATTGATTTCCCTATTATAGAAACGTTAGGTCCTTCCTTATTTTTGGTATATAAATACTAAAATCTAGCATATTTTGTTTTAAGGTTTATATAGTACTTGTTCATAAATGATCGTAGGTATGTATTGTCATTAAATTCTACATTTTAAAATGTAGCCAATTTAATCATGTTTTGTGAAATGGTTCTTCCCATATAATTCTTAAAGTAACAACTCTAAATATGTTAGTTTTTTATAAGCTTTACAATGAAAAAGTTCAATTAGATAATTTTTCATAAGACTTTTATATGTAAATTGATATCAAATGCGACGTTATGTAGGTTGGTTGCACGACCTGTAGTGGCTACTCTAATAATAGTAGAATTTGAATAGTATTCATTTCTTTCAAATCTATTTTCTTCCTTATATAAGATTTCAACTTTTTATGAACAAATTTGATGACACATAAGTCTAAAGAAGTATTTTAACTTCAAATCAATACCCTCAACTATATCATTTGATCCCTCAAGCTTAAATTGGCTTCAAAAATCTCGTGTTTAAATGAAAGATGCAACTTAGAAGGACATTGGTGCTATGTATATAGCTTCTACTAATCAATGCGTCTTTACTTTCCAACATAGAAATGAAAGCCAAACAGTAAGCTGTTATATATCTAATACCTTTATTTTTACACAGTATCATCATAAAATCAAACAAGAAAGTCATCTACTTCTGCTATATTTAGGTAATTCACAAGAAATACATCAAATTTTGGTCCATCATACCTTGAGTTCTTGGAGAATTGTCGGATTCAATTTTCAAATAATAACAAATGTGACACAAAAGTAAGTGCAGTATTGAGGAAACCAGATAGAGTAGTAAATGGAATCTTCCAATTTAGGCAGCAAGAAATGTCTATCTTCTCACAACTAGCCTCACAATGAGTGACTCCAAGAGCCTTCTCGCCAAACATAGCAACTGGAAACCCGTGTGCCTTTGTATACCAAAAAATTGCATACCTAGTAAGCTTGTGTTTTTCTCCTACCTCTCATGTGCAACCTATGTGGCAACCATGTACCATTAAATGTGTTTACAAATTAATGAAATATATTGCTCTCTAAATTGGGCAAGATAGGATGTTACAAACTTCTTTTATAGATATTGTTGATTTCCCTGTTACAGGAACCTTTGATACTTCTTTAGTTGGGTATGATAAATAAAATCTAGTATGTTTTATTTTAAGGTTTATATAATACTTGTTCATTAGTGATTATGAGTATATATTGTCATTAAATTCTAGATTTTGAAACGTTGCTAATTTAATTAGGTTTAAATTATAGATCATGAGTATATATTGTCTACAAATTCTCAATTTTACAATGTAGCCAATTTAATCATGAGTCTAGCATGGTGGGATATCATTGATTTCCCTATTATAAGAACCATTGATCCTTCCCTAGCTTGGTATATAAATACTAAAATCTAGTATATTTTGTTTTAAGATTTATATGATACTTGCTCATGAACAATCATAGGTAATTGCTATTAAATTCTAGATTTTTCAATATACCTAATTTAATCATGTTTTGTGAAATAGTTATTCCCATATAATTCTTGAAGTAATAACTCTGAAATATGTTTGGTTTTTCTGTAGGCTTTGCTACACAAAAGTTCGATTAGGTAATTTTACACGAGATTTTTATGTGCAAATTGATACCGGATGCAATGTTTTGCAAGTTGGTTGCACATCATGCAATGGTTGCCCTAACAATAGCGAACTTCAAAAAATATATAGATATTTCAAATTTTAGGATACATGAGCTTAAAGAAGTATTTTGACTATCAATAGATACCCATGACTATATTATTTGATCCCTCAAGCTCAAAATCAACTTAAAAAATCCTCTGTTTAAATGAAAGATTTCACTTAGAAGCACAAACCACCAATGCTATGTATTCAGCTTATACTAATCACTGCATGTTTACTTTCTAACATGGAAATGGAAATCAAATAGTAAGTTACTATGTATCTAACACATTATATTTTTATACAGTATGGTAATAAAGTCACATAGGAAATTCATCTATATGTTGTATTTAGGTACTCCAAGATGAATATGTGAAATTTTGGTCTGTAACACCTTACGTGCTTGAAGAATTATTGGATTTAATTTTTAAATTATAATAGATGCAGTAGAAAAGCAAGTGGAGAATTGATGAAACCTGAAAAGGAAAAAAATGGAATCTTTGGGTTTAAGGAGTCTGTCTTCTCACAATTGGCCTTATAAGGTGTGACTCCAAGATCCTTCTCGCGAAAGATGGTACAGAGGCAACTTGTGTGACTTAATATACCCGAAAATTATCTGCCTAGCATGCTCGTGTTTTTCTCATGCCGCTTATGTACAACTTATTTGCCACCTACATGTCTTTAAATGGGTTCATGAAATATATCATTTTTGGAGTTTGGCATGTTAAGATGTTATAAAATTCTTTTATAGATATTATTGATTTCCTTATTACAGGAACCTTTTATCCTTCACTTGTGAGGTATGTAAACACTAAAATCTAGTATGTTTTGTTTTAAGGTTTATATAATACATGTTTTTCAACGATCTTTAAGTATATATTGTCATTAAATTCTAGATTTTGCAATGTTGCCAATTCACTCATGTTTAAATTCTAGAAATGAATATATATTGTCAACGAATTCTAGATTTTGCAATGTAGCCAATTTAATCATGAGTTAAGCATGGTGGGATATTGTTGAGTTCCTTATTACAGAAACCTTTGATCCTTCTCTAGTTTCAATATGTAAAGATTAATCGATATATTTTATTTTATGGTTTATATAATACTTATTCATGAACAATCATTGGTATGTATTGACATTAAATTATAGATTTTGCAATGTATCCAATTTAATCATGTTTTGTGAAATCATTCTTCCCATATAATTCTTGAAGTAACAACTTTGAAATATATTGCCTTTTTTTATTGGCTTTACTACACAAAAGTTTGATTAAGTAATTTTGTACAAGATTTTTATGTGCAAATTAATATCGAATGCAATGTTTTGTGGGTCGGTGCACGTCATGCAGTGGCTGCCTTAACTATAGTGGACTTTAAACAATATAGAAATCATTTAAATCTATCTTCTTCCTTATATAGGATTTCAACTTTTTATGGACAAATTTTAGGATACAGAATCTTAAAAATGTATTTTGACTGCTAATAGATACCAATGATTGTATTAGTTTATCCCTCAAGTTCAAAATCAACTTCAAAAATCACGTGTTTAAATAAAAGATGCAACTTAAAAGCATAAACCACCAATGCCATATGTTCAGCTTACAGTAATTAGTGCATCTTTACTTTCTAGCATGGAGATGGAAACCAAACATTAGGCTACTATGCATCTAACACCTTGTATTTTTTCATGGCATTGTCATAAAATCATATAAGAAATTCATCTACTTATGTTGTATTTTGATACTCCACGATGAATATGCCAAATTTTGGTCTATGACATCTTATGTGCTTGAACAATTATCGGATTTAATTTTCAAATAATAACATATGCGACACAAAAGTATGTGGAGAATTGACAAAAATTGAAAAGGCGGTAAATGGAATCTCCCGGTTTAGGCAGCAACAAATGTTTGTCTTCTCACAACTAGTCGAACAAGGAATGACTCTAAGAGCCTTCTCGCCATACATGGTAAATGGGCAACACATGTGGTTCCGTAGATTGAAAAATTGAATACTTAGCAAGCTCATGTTTTTCTTGTACGGTTCTTGTACAGCCTATATGCTACTTATGTGCCTTTTAATGGGTTTCTAAGTTTATTAAATATATCATTCTTAGAGTTATGCAAGGTAGGAGGTTGTAGAATTATTTATAGATATTGGTGATTTCCCCATTATAGAAACCTTTGAACCTTCCCTAGTTGGATACATAAACACTAAATCTAATATAGTTTGTTATAACGTTTATATAATACTTATTCGTCAACAATCTTAAGTATGTATTGTTATTAAATTTCAGATTTTGCAATGTTGCTAATTCAATCATGTTTAAATTCTTGATCATGAGTATGTATTGTCAACAAATTCTAAACTTTGCAATGATGAGTTAGGCATGGTTAGATATTAGTGATCTCCCCATTCAGGAACATTTTATCCTTCCCTAGTTTTGGTACGTAACTACTAAAATCTAGTATGTTTTGTTTTAAGGTTTATACAATACTTGTTCATGAACAATTAATTTATAGATTTTGTAATGTAGCCAATTTAATTATATTTTGTGAAATAATTCTTCCCATATAATTCTTAAAGTAACAACTTTGAAATATGTTGGTTTTTCTATAGGCTTTACTACATAAAAGTTCAATTAGGTAATTTTGCACAATACTTTTATGTGTAAATTGGTATATAATGCAATGTTTTATGAGTTGGTGTAGTTGCCTTAACAATAATGGACTTCAAACAATGCACAGATCTTTCAAATCTATCTTCTTCCTTGTATAGGATTTCAACTTTTTATAGACAAATTTTAGGATACATAAGCTTAAAGAAGTATTTTGATTGTCAATAGATTACCATGACTGTATTATTTAATCCCTCAAGTTCAAAATTGACTTTAAAAATCTCGTGGTTAAATGAAAGATGCAACTTAGAAACACAAACCACCAATGCTATGTGTTTAGCTTACATTAATCAATGCATTGTTACTTTCCAACATGGAGATGGAAACCAAACATTATGTGACTATGTATATGACACCTTGTATTTTTACATAATATTTTCATAAAATCAGATAAGAAATTCATCTGTTTATATTGTATTTAGGTACTTCACAATGAATAAGCTAAATTTTGGTTTGTGACGTCTTGCATACTTGAAGAATTATCGAATTTAATTTTTAAATAATAACATATGTGACACAAAAGTAAGTGTAGAATTGACGAAAATTGAAAAGGCAATAAATGGATCTTTGGGTTTGGGAAGCAAGAAATGTCTACCTTCTCACAACTGGCCTTATAACAAATGACGCCAAGAGCCTTCTTGCTAAACATCGTAAATAGGCAACCCACGTACTATATACTGATAAATTGCATGCCTATTATGGTTATGGTTTTCTTTTTTTTTTTTTTTTGTGCTGCTGGCGTGCCTTTAAATGGGTTCTTAAGTTCATGAAATGTATCGTTCTATGAGTTACGAATGGTAGGATGTTGGAGATTTCTTTTATAGATATTGTTGATTTTCTTATTATAGAAACCTTTGATCTTTCCCTAATTAGGTACGTTAACACTAAAATCTTGTATATTTTCTTTTACGGTTTATATCATACTTGTTCGTCAATGATCCTAAGTATGTATTGTCATTATATTCTACATTTTGCAATGTTGCTAATTCAATCATGTTTAAATTTTAGATCATGAGTATGTATTGTCTATAAATTATAGAATTTGCAATGTAGCCAATTTAATCATGAGTTAGGCATGGTGGGATATTATTGATTTCCTTATTACAGGAACTATTTATCCTTCCCTAGTTTTGGTATGTAAATAGTAAAATCTAGTATGTTTTGTTTTATGGTTTATATAATACTTATTCATGAACGATCATTGGTATGTATTGTCATTAAATTCTAGATTTTGCAATGCAACTAATTTAATCATGTTTTATGAGATAGTTCTTCTCATATAATTCTTAAAGCAACAACTTCGACATATGTTGGTTTTTTTTATAGGCTTTACTAGATGTAGACATCTAATTTTCGCCCCTCCGTAGTCTTAATTTTTTAGTTTTTTAAAAAGAGTCCTAATTCAAAATAATAATAATAATAATAATAATAATAATTGACAAATGATGAAAATACCAAAAAAAAAATGAGAGAAAGAAAAAAATTAAAAAGATTTTTTAGATTTTTTTAGAAATTAAATTATTTTAGAGACAAATAGTTTTAGTTATAGATTAGTCTAAATAATTATTTTAGAGAATTACATAGTTTAAGTACAATTTAATTGTACTAAATTTTAAGCATAAGCCAACAGTTTAATGAATAAGTATTGGAGTATTTCATATGAAGTTGGGTTGAGGACATGGGTTCAAGTCTTGCTAGGCACTTATGTGTTTTTATTTTTCTATCCTTTCTATTTTTTGGATTTGAATTAATATGAATAATTTGGATTTAATTTAACTTTGTCGAAATCAAATTGAAATCAATATAATATATTTGATTCTATGATTTGGTTCGGGCTTATAAAATCAGTTTTCATCTTCAACAATGGGGAGGCTGGAAAACATCGAGCAAATGATGGGAAATTTTATTTACACACTCTTAGAAGAATTGAAAATCCTTCCTCCATTTACTGTGTTTCACAAAACAAACTCCATGCAACAGTCCCTGTACGGCCCTAATAGAGCACTTTGAATCCGAATTCCTAACTGCTCATCTATTCTCTTAATGCAAACTCACAGACCAGTCTTCATTCTAATCAACACTGACCACCAAGACGCTGTCTGCCTTCCTGGTCCATCCACGCAAACACCACGATCATTACTACACTCCATGAAAACTACACATCCATGAAGCATGAACCTAACAGCTCGATCCCCTGCACCTTACACGCTCCCTGGACACACACTCCAAGTTTACACACACAGATCATAGCACCGTTTTGGAGGCACAGGCAATAGTCATCTCTTACGCATAAATAACTTAGATTTCCCTCTACGATGGTAACAGCAAGTCTATGCCGCTAACTGAACACCAGCACAAAACAGTAGTGATGACAAAAATACAAGTCCACGGCTGCCCCTATCCTTGCGCAATCCCAATGTCCGCAGCAAGCATGAACCACTTCTGACCCTTCACTACACAAGCTTCTGACCAATACGGACAGCTGTAGCAGCCGCTGTCTTCTCATCTACAAACGGCCTGCACGTCCTTGTCCAAACCGTACGCTTGATCGAGTCTCTCCTCCATTGATAGCAACTCTGATTACTACGATAGGATACACCAACGCCAACAACACAGCAGTTCCATACCACCGCCATCCCTCAACTGCACCATCCCAACTGCAACTGAACAACTCCATAACACTTGCGATCACCACTGCAGCCCCCCATCGACATAATCAGCACGTACGTTCATGATCAACGCATGCCTAACACTCACTGTAGCACACTACAACAGCCACAACAACGCCCACTTCATACGCACTAGCGTACGCACAGCAGCATTACCGCTCTACCCACAGTTTCGCTGTCACACACTAGCCAAACTCGTCCACGTGCAAGACAACAGCCATCCCTTGACTTCACTGTACTTTAAACGGCCTGAAGATCACGATCGAATGCTCTAGCGCTAAGCTAGCTTCACATGCGTGGCAGTTATCTTTAATCCCTTTTAACTAGCACTGTGCAATGGCCACAACAAGAACAACAATCAGGTTCGAGCCTAGTTGATTCTTTTTATTAATTATTTATCTATTTACTATTACTATACTATTATTATTATTATCTAGATCATTAGTTATTTAATATAGTATAGAAGAATATGAATATATTAGTTGTAAGAAAATTTTAGTAGTCTTTTATGTGAAGTTTGTCATTTGATTTTAATAATTTAGGTAGATAGTTGTTAATAGTAGAAATATAAGTATGGATATATATATATATATATATATATATATATATAAGCTTAGGATTTTTTTAGGATTAGGTTTTTTTTTCTTAGAAATCTTCACATAAAAAGTTATTTTTAGAAATAAAAATTAACCAAAAATAGACTTTTCACAAGAAGATTATAACATCTTAGAGAGTCTTTTGATCACTGACGAGTTAGAATCCCTTTAGATTTTTTAAAAATAAACCGAATCAATTAAAACGTAAACTCAGTCAGCATTCAAAAATTAAAATCAACTAAAATACTAAAGATTTTTGGAAAGAACTACGATTGTCTGATCTCAACTAGTGGGTACGTAGACACCTTCGGGGTGACGATAAAATATGTAAAAACTTAGGTTCTTTTTCTTTTTTATTTATTTATTTATTTATTTTTAAATATTATAATTATAAGAATAATCCTAATTTCAGTAAATAGACAATGGTACCCGTTAGGGTTTAATAAGTTAGCCATCGAATTTTGAACTCTCTAGTTTTTTCATTTAAATTAAAATCAAAGACCGGTAGCTAAATCATAATCAATCCACCCAATTGATTACGATTTCTCTTTTTCCCGACTTCGGTTAGGTGATGACTCCAAAAACTTTTCCTAAATAAAAAACTGAAATTTTTTAATTTCTTTAGTCGATAATTAATATTAAATGGGTTAAGGTTTAGTATTAATTGGAAATGAGAAATCAATTTTAAACAAAAACCGAAAAATTCAGGCTCGATACCGGACAAAAAGTTTGATTAGGTAATTTTGCTTAAGACTTTCATATACAAATTGATATCGGATGTGATGTTTTGTAGGCTAGATGCAAGTCATGCCGTAGCTGCCCTAACAATAGTAGACTTCAAACAATATACAAATCATTTAAATCCATTGATAAAGGCATATTTTTCATATTTTAAAGTACAAATTAAGATAGAATTATTATAGATTTTAGAGAAATCATTAAGAATTGATACTTAATTATGTTCATTTGGACATTTTAGGAATTGGAGAATTCAAGAGTAGAATTATGGACGATTTAGAGAAATTTTAAGCAAATAAATGAAGTTCGGATCAATATATGCAAATTAGAAATAAAGGCAAATGACCTAATAGTCGGCTTAAAACTTACAACTTGCATCGGCAGCCTTTGTTGGCTACGCTGCCAGCCCTAGATGACTATGTCGCCAGCCTAAAAGCCATCCTTGCACTTATACCTACACTATCAGCCTTTTTGAAAAAAAAAAAAAAAAACTTCACCCGAGTTAACCCTAATTTTTCATATAAATAGCTTATGTTTTATCGTTTAAGAGAATTTTAGATACTTTTTCCTTAGACATTAAGAGTCGTAGAATAGTTTTTGAAGAATTCTTCTGGAGAAACACTTTGATCATTGAGAGGATTCTACTTTTACTGTGGAGACCAAGATTGAAGTTGCAATTGAAGATTATTTTTTTCCAATATAGAATTGGTGACATCTATTTCAATTATTCTTATGCAATTCTATGAATTACTTATGCTTTCAAATATGAATTTCCTTGCAATTTCAATTAGTATTTGTGTTTTTGTCTCCAAATCCATTGCTGGCTAAATTTATTTGTAGGAATTGATGAAATCCTAGATAGTTAAGATGATAATTATGTTTATGTTATAGGATTAAGAGATATATGGATGATTCATGATAGCAATTTTTATAATTTCGATTATAATTATTTTAAACCCTAATGATACGGGAGTTGATTGGGGTTTGTTAGAAATTCTTAGTTGATTTGATTAGTCAATGTGGAAGCAGAGTTAATTAAATTAGTTAGAAATTATCTAGAGATTAATGCGATGTTCGGTAATTGATTATTTACTAAGACATTAAGGATAGTTGATTTAGCAAATTAGACAATCATAGTATCGGGAGATATATGATTATAATTTAGAGTCCACTATTAACTGGAAGATGCGGAAACTGACTAATTAATTAGGGGTTTAAATCCTTAAGTTTTAAGATATAATAATTTCACTTGAATGACCATATAGCTATTAATTTAATATAATATGATAACAATTTGATTTGCGTAATCTAGGGTGAATTCTGTTTTCCCACAGCTCTCAATTGACTGCTTAATTTTAGATTTTTCATAGTTATTTTCTTTTCAATAGTTTTAGAGTAATTATTAGATTAATTAATTTAATTTTGATTGCTTAAATATTGATAAAAACTAGCATAGCATTAATAATTTCTTAGCCTTCGAGGGGTCGACCACCTTACTTTCTCTATATTACATGATTCCAACCCAATATATTTGCTAGAGTATTTGTGATTTATTTTTATATATATAGTTCAAGTGAATGACCTATCTTCTTCTTTATACAAGATTTCAACTTTTTATGGACAAATTTTAGGATACATAAGCTTAAAGAAGTATTTTGATTGTCAATAAACCCCATGACTGTATTATTTGATCCCTCAATTCGACTTCAAAAATCTCGTGTTTTAATGAAAGATGCAACATAGAAGCACAAACCACCAATACTATGTGTTCAGCTTATACTAATTAGTGCATCTTTACTTTCTAGTATGGAGATGGAAACCAAACATTACGTTACTATATATCTACCACTTGGTATTTTTACACAGTATCATCATAAAATCATATAATAAATTCAGCTAATTATGTTGTATTTTAGTACTCCACAATAAATATGCCAAATTTTGGTCTATGACTTCTTGAATGCTTGGAGAATTATCGGATTTAATTTTAAAATAATAACAGATGCAATACAAAAATAAGTGGAGAATTAAGGAATCTTAATAAGGTGGTAAATGGAATCTTGAGGTTCAAGCTGCAAGAAATGTTTCTCTTCTCACAACTGGCTTCACAAGGAGTGACTCCAAGAGCCTTCTTGCTAAATATGGTAAATGGTAGCTAATGTACCTCCATATATAGAAAAATTGGATGCCTAGCATGATCTTGTTTTTGTCGTGCCGCTCCTGTGCAACCAATGTGCCGCCTATGTATCTTTAAATGGGTTCCTAAGTTAATGAAATATATCGTTCTCTGAGTTAAGCATGGTAGGATGTTGTTAAATTCTTTTGTAGATATTATTAACTTACCTATTATAGGAACCTTTGATCCTTCCCTAATTGGTTAATGTATATTTGGTTTTAAGGTTTATATGATACTTATTCATTTGCGACCTTAAGTTTGCATTGTGATTAAATTCTAGATTTTGCAATGTCATCAATTCAATCACAATTAAATTCTAGATCATGAGTATATATTGTCAATAAATTCTAGATTTTGCAATGTAGCCAATTTAATCATGAGTTAGGCGTGGTGGGATATTATTGCTTTGCTATTATAAGAACCTTTAATCCTTCTCTAGCTTAGGTATGTAAATACTAAAATCTAGTATGTTTCATTTTAACATTTATATAATACTGGTTTATGAACATCATTGGTATGTATTGTCATTAAATTCTAGATTTTGAAATGTAACCAATTTAACCATGTTTTGTGAGGTAGTTCTTCCTATAATTCTTGAAGTAACAACATTGAAATATGTTGGTTTTTCTACAGCCTTTACTAGACAAAAGTTCGATTAGATAATTTTGCATAAGACTTTTAAGTGCAAATCGAAATTAGATGTGATGTTTTGTAGGCTGGTTGCACGTTATGCAATGGCTACCCTAATAATAATAGACTTTAAACAATAAACATATCTTTTACATTTATCTTCTGCCTTGTACAGGATTTCAGCCTTTTATAGGAAAATTTTATGATACATAAGCTTAATGAAGTATTTCGACCATCAATAGATACCTATGACTATGTTATTTGATACTTTAAGTTCAAAATCGGCATAAAAAACCTTGTGTTTAAATGAAAGATGTAACTTAGAAACACAAACCACCAATGCTATGTGTTTAGCTTACATTAATCAGTGCATCTTTACTTTCCATCATAGAGATGGAAACCAAACATTAGGCTACTATGTATTTGACACCTCGTATTTTTACACAATATCTTCATAAAATCATATAAGAAGTTCATCTACTTATGTTATATTTAGGCACACCATGATGAATATGTCAAATTTTGGTTTGTAACATATTGAGTGCTAGAAGAATTATCGGATTTACTTTTCAAATAATAACAAATGCGACATAAAAGTAAGTAGAGAGTTAACGAAACTTAATAAGGCAGTAAGTGGAATCTTCAGGTTTGGGCAGCAAGAAATGTAGAGGTATGCGAATGAGCTTTGGCTTACGGGTCAACTCGTTTAACCCACTTTTTAAACAAATTTGGGCTAAGGTTTTTTAGCCCGTTTAAAAGCAGGCCAAATGAGCTTGGCACATTTAACCCACAAGCCAAAGTGGGTCGGTTTAGGTCAGTCCATTTAATACATTTATGCTTTTGGCCAATGGGCTGGCCCATTTAACTCGTTTTTTAAACTGGTTAGGGTCAACGTTTTTTTGGCCCATCTAAAAGTAAGCCAAATGAGCCTAGCCTATTTAACCTACAGACCAAAATGGGTCGGGTCATGTTAGCCCATTTAACCCACTTGCATACCTCTAAAGAAATGTCTGTCTTCTCACAAATGACCTCATAAGGAGTGACTCAAAGAGCCTTTTCGCCAAACATGGTAAATGGGTAACTCATATTACTTCGTATACACAAAAATTGTAATCTTAGCATGCTTGTATTTTTCTTGTACCCCTCCTGTGAAGCCTATGTATTGCTCACATGCCTTTAAAGGGGTTCCCAAGTTCATAAAATATATCATTTTTTGAGTTAGCCATAGTAAGATGTTTTAGAATTCTTTTATGGATTGTCATTAAATTCTAAATTTTGCAACATTGTCAATTTAATCATTTTTAAATTCTAGATCATGAGTATATATTGTTAATGAATTTTCGATTTTGCAATGTAGCCAATTTAATCATATGCTAGGCATTGTAGGATATTATTGATTTTCTTATTACAAGAACATTTGATCCTTCCCTAATTGGGTATGTAAATTCTAAAATCTGCTATGTTTTGTTTTAAAGATTGTATAATACTTGTTCATGAACAATCATGAGTTCATATTGGCATTGAATTCTAGATTTTTCAATATAACCAATTTAATCATGTTTTATGAAATAGTTCTTCTCATATAATTCTTGAAGTAACAAATCTGAAATATATTGATTTTTCTATAGGCTTTACTACATAAAAGTTCTATTAGGTAATTTTGCATAAGACTTTTATATGCAAATTGATATTGAATGCCACGTTTTATGGGTTGGTTGTACAACCTATAGTAGCTGCTTTAGCAATAGTGGACTTAAAATAATATATAGATCTTTAAAATCTTTCTTATTCCTTATGAAGGATATCAACTTTTTATGGACAAGTTTGAGGATACATAAGCTTAAAGAAGCATTTTGATTATCAATAAATACCCATGAATGTTTTATTTAATCCTTCAAGCTCAAAATTGACTTAAAAAATCTCATTTTAGGAGAAAGATGCAACATAGAAGCACAAACCACATATGCTATGTGTTCAGTTTCCACTAATCAGTGCGTCTTTACTTTCCTAAAGATGACAACCAAACAATAGGCTATTATATATCTGAGACCTTATGAAATTCATCCACTTCTATTGTATTTAGGTAATCCATGAGAAATATGTCAAATTTTCGTTTGTGACATCTTAATTGTTTGGAGAATTAACTTATTCAATTTTCTAATAATAATAGATGTGGCATAAAAGTAAGTGGAGAATTGATGAAATCAGATAGGGCGATGAATTCATATAATGACTACCTAACAATAGTGGATTTAAAATAGAATACAAATCTTTTAAATTTATGATCTGTCTTGTGTAGTATTTCAATTTTTTATTGATAAGTTTGATGATATATAAGTTTAGAGAAGTACTTTGACCATCAATAAGTATCGATGAACATATTATTTGATCCCTCAAGCTCTAATACAACTTCAAAAATCTCTTGTTAAGCTGAAAGATGCAACTTAGAAGCACAAACCATTGATGCTATGTGTTTAATTTTCACAAATCAGTGCATCTTTGCTTTCTAATATGGAGATGACAACCATACAGTAGGCTATTATGTATCCAACTCATTATATTTTGATAAAGCATCAGCATAAAATCAAATAGGAAATTCATCTACTTCTATTGTATTTTGGTCATCCATGAGAAATACGTCAAATTTTGGTATGTGATATCTTGAGTGTTTAGAGAATTATCTTATTTAATTTTCAAATAATAACGATACAGTACAAAAGTATATAGATAGTTGATGAAACCAAATAAGGTGGTAAATGAAATTTTTGGGTTTACGCAGCAAAAATTGTCTATCATCTTATTGTTGGCCTGATATGGAGTAACCTTAAGAGCTTCTTATTAAGAATGTTATATGGGTAGCCCATGACACCATGTGCCTCCATATACCCAAAAATTGTATACCTAACCTACTCCTGTTTTTCTTGTGCCACCCATGTGCAACTTGTATCGCCTGCATGCTTTTAAATAGCTCGAAAGTTCATCAAATATATGGTTTTTCATGTTTTGGATATTTATCCATCATCTTATACTACTATTATATATTTATATTTTATATGCTAAATTAAATAGATAATTATGTTACAAAAAATAAAATGAGGAAAAAATTCCAAATTTTGTAAGTAATTAACATAATCACACTTGATATTAATGACGTATCGGATATGTAACTTAGATCATGGAAAAAAGAATAATTATATATATACAATACACATTAAGTTCATAAAGCATACGTATGTATATGTATATGTATATATGATGACATTTATATACACAAATATGTATATATAACACATATGTACATATTGCACACATACACACACACACATATATATATACATATAACATATGTATGATGTGTAAGAAATATATACACATACCATATATATGTATATACATACTTTGTACATATAAGGTATACTAAATATACATTAGTATATACCTATGTATGTATATATGTGTATATACATATAATATACAAGTATTATATATATGTAGCATTATATGACATAAATGCTATATATTATATTAACCACATATGTACATATGTTATACTTATTCATATGTATGTATGTGTATATAAGACTATTGTTATGTTGAAGGGTAAATGTTCATTTAGTATTCGAACTTTAATAAATTGCACAATTTATTACCTCTAATTTAAAAATATCAATTTGTTACCTAATTGAATCGTTCATAATCATTCATACTACCTAACTTAACATTATTAGTGGCAACTTGTTTAACACGTGACAATTGACGCAGTATGAACTAATACGTGACAATGCTATGACTTGACACGTGGTAGCATTTTTGATAAAAATATTATTTTCTAAATTAGTATGTAACCAAAGCTACAACATAGTTTCAAGCATAAACCATACTATACTCATCGGCACATTTGTTCACATTAGAAATATGACAATTTATAACATATATACGAGGCTTTTCTTGTCTAATAGTTCATACGGGACTTATGACATGAGAGTAGTGGGTTTTGAACTATAACTTGTAGTTTTTGCTAAAGAAAAAGTCAACTTTAACCCTTTTTTTTTTCAATTGATTCAACCTTTAATTTAAAGGAAAATGCATAATTCTTAATATACTTCATGGTTACTATTATATCATAAAAAATTTTGTACAAAAATACTTTTAAAATGTACTTTAAGTCCATGCTAAAGTGGGCTCTTCAAACACGTTTTACAGTTAAAGAGCTTACTTTGATATGGATTTCAAGTGCATTAGCTTTTTTTTTTTTTGTACAAATCTTTGTATGATTGAATAATATTCATGAAGTAGATTAAGAATTGTGCATTTAAAAAAAAAATTAAAAGTGGAGTCAAGTGAGAAAAATTAGGTCAAAGTTAACTCAATCTCCTACAAAAACTGTAAGTTGTAGTTCAAAACTCAATACCCTCATGTCACAAGTCTTACATGGAATGGTTGACAAGAAAAGTCTTGTATATATTATAGATTTTTTTATCTTTTATTTAAACAAATGTGCCAATGAGCATAGCATGGCTTATTCCCAACTATGTTAAAGCTTTAGTTGCTTCCTAATTTGGAAAATACTATTTTTATCAAAAAAGGCAACCACATGTCAAATAAGTTGCCATGTGTGAAGTTGTAGCATTGCCATATGTTAGTTCATGCTACATCAACATCTAAAAAAAGCTATCACATGAGAAATCGTGGTATGACTAAGTGTCAATTCAAGTAATACCAACTCTCACATGTTAAAAATTGTGGCATTGCCATGTGTCAGTTCATGTCATATTAGTAAATGGATACTAACTGTGTTAAGTTGTGTAATATAAATGACCATGAAAAGTATAGGTAGTAAAATGCACAATGTGTTAAAGTTCAAGTACTAAATGCAATGTTAACACTATGTAGAATAAGGGGAAAAAAATGAGGACATTACAAATGACCCTCCTAAATTTTGATTTAGAAGTGAATTTACCTTTTTAACTTTTAAAGTATGCTTTAGGATCCCTTAAACTTTAATAAATTGGTAATATAAGGGACATTTTCATTTTTAGTTAAAAAAATCACATTATTATTAAAGTTTAGATGGTCTTAAAGCACATTTTGATAAATTTAGAGGGCTTATGTACACCAAAGTCAAAGTTTAAATAGATTATTTCCAACTTATGAGGGTTTTTTGACAATTTATAAAAGTTTCGGGGGTCTTAAAATATACTTTGGAATTTCAAGAGATCAATTCACATCTAGGTCAAAGTTCAAAAGGGTTATTTGTATTTTCTCAAAAAAAAAAAAATCATATGCTATATGTAGCATTAATGTTATATACCTTTTCATATGCTATAAATAACATGATTAACTGCTAAATAAATATAACATTAATGTGCATATAGCAAATATGATATATTTGTGATACAGATATATTATTTTGTATTATATATCCTATTGATAAGCTATGTAATGTAATTAATACATGCTATGTTAGTTATGTGATATGTATATGTAATGTGCTAATATTCCATTCATTGATGATTTAACATTAATTTACAATTTATATGTTATGTTACTTATGTACATATGTTAAATATTTATATACTATATATTATCTAGTATTTTGGTATATAATATGTACATGCATATGAACTATAGAATATAATATTTAATTTGATACTTTATTGATAAAATAACAAGAAAGAAAAGATGAACAAAAATTAAGAGATAGAAAAAGAATTAAATAAGGACATTTCTCTAACTGAGAGTAACATTTGAATTTGGAAAATACATAATAAAAGTAGGAAAATACAGAAGGAAAAAGCCTAGTTTTCTCCAAATGGAATGTACAGAAAAGTGAATGATTACCCTTATCCTTGTCCTTGATCGCTACTAAGAAGAGGTTATTAAGGTTGAAAGTTAAAGCCTTGGGATTTGTAGTACACCTCTTGTCGCTACTAGATTTCTTCATTGTTTGGCCCCATTCTAGGCACCCCATTTTTTCACCCACCCCACTCCTCGACCATATTTTTTTTAGAATAAGATAAAAGGTCCTAATTTAGAAAAAAAAAAAGTAGAAAATTTAGAAAAGTTGAGAAAAATAGAAAATCTAGAAATTACAAAAGAAATAATTTTTATAGAAAATAAAAAAATTAAAAATTTAGAAAAGTGCAAAAAAATAGAAAATTTGGTAAATTATAAAAAATAGAAAATTTTAAAAAGTACAAAAAAAAAAAAGAAAAATTAGAAAATAGTGAAGAAAGGTAGAGTTTTTTTTAAGTAAAATGGACCTTTTAGGTAAATAAATTATTTTTAGAAAAATAATATTTTGAGTTGTAAAATAATTTAATTAAGTAGCACTTTATTTTATACGATTTTTAGGTTGTTTCATAAGTTAAGTGTTATTTAATTGCAAGATAAAACAAGACATAATCCAATGACTTATTAGTACTATACTTTGACTTAACATTGCATATAACTTAGGGATCTTGGGCTTGAATCTCACTATAGGCATAAAGTGCCTTTTATTTTTTCCACCAAACACACATGCCACGTTTCGTGATAGCTACGTGTTTACTATAGACATATGGCACAACCACATGCTCACGTGACCCCATGTTAACGCCTTCATCTACGTGTTGTGCCACATGTCTTGATACGTAGCTCGATGACATGTTGGCATTTTTGCCATGTGTCTCGTTAAAACACATAGCATGAGAGCAAAGGATTATGCAGTCGACGTAGCATTACGTTAGCACTCTTTCTCCCCCATTTCTTCTCTTTCTTTCCCTTTCCTTCCTTTTCCCTAGCAAATCCAACTCATAGCCCTCACTTTGCCATAATTTCTCACATGATTTCCATACACATACGTACGATTTCTAGGTTCAATCTTATTCTACATATGGTCTTTTGCAAATCAAGTCCAAAAACAAGGCTACATTCACTTGTTTTTGCGCTCAAATTAGCTCTCAAAATTAGAAAAAAAAAAAAAACTTAAAATCAGGAATTATACATTTATACCTAAATTTGCCATTAATGGAGTTTCTAAGCTTGTTCAAGCTTGGACTATTATAAATGGGACCCTTCCCATCCTTGTTCGATCGTCCTTCTTTAACTCCTAAGCTCTATCTTTGTAATTCTCAAGCTCTCTCTCTCTTTCTCTATACACTTTCAACCACGATAACCCCTCTCTCTAACTTTGCGACCACCATGATCGCCTTCAACTTAAGCCCACTACTACCAACACTCTCCCTACTTCAAGCTCTTTCAAACCTAACCAATTTCACACTCCATCGTGCCTTCAACCACCTTCACCATCGCTACCCTCACTAAGCCTTAACCACTGCATAGCTACTATTCAAAGTGCCACTTCCACCATTATCCAAGCCAAACTAACATCACTACAGTAACCACAACTCTCCAAAACCTTATACCTAACACCTTCCCGAACCATAGCCACCATTACTAAAGGCAATTACCATCTCTACCATGGTTAAGTTTCAAAAACCCAAAAAACGACCACCATCCACCATGGTACTAAGCCTACCCACCCCCTAATCCTAATAAAATCCACTTAAAAATCCTCCCTCCCGCTCATTTTGGTGATAGGATCGAACTAAACCCTCTTCGTGTACTACTGCTGTTGGTGTTGCCTTTGCAACCTACGACCCAGTCTACATCCAAATCTGACTCAACTCATAGCCCGCTCCAATCTCATGACTCATATGCTTGTCCTTATCTTTGTTTAGTTTACTTTTTTTTCTTATTTATTTATTCTAGCATTTTAATTGTAATTACAACCTAAAAAATCTAAAAAAGAAAAAAAAGGAAAGAAAGGAAGGAAAGAAAGGAACAAAAAGGAAAAAAGAGAAAAAGCAAAAAAAAAATTATTATTCGGTTATTTATATTTTAGATTAGAAATTAATAAAGAATGAAGAATAAAAATAATTACATTGGTAAATAAATGAGCCTTATCACTTAGAAAAAAAATATTTTTCAAGATAAATAAAAGTAAAATAAACCCCTTTTCTAAAATTACAGCCATTTTAGATTTTTTCAAAACAAAATAAAGATGAACAAATTAAGACCATTTTCTTAAAACTTCTTAACAAAAAAAAATGAATAAAAATGTAAATCCAATAATTTTTCAAAATTAAAATTCACCAACCTACAAATGTTTTCAAAAATGAACTACTAAAGTTTGATCCCGAATGATGGGTATATAAGCACTCGTACATAATTATGGGATGACTTAAAACGTGGAATTTTTTTTATCCATCTTTTTAAATAATTGTTCAATTTAATTAACTTAGTTGCATGTGAATAAATATGGTTTGTTTTTTTTATAAAATAGAAATCATAATCTCAAATTATAAGGGTATGTTGAAAAGTGAATCTAAATTAAGAAAGTTAGTAGTGGTATCCGTAAGATGGTTCATTAACTTTCCTATCATTTGAGGCCATAAATATAGAAAACTTAATCAGAACGATTACAAGATCATAGAAGAATTAACTAATTCACTTAAAAGATATAAAGGATTTAAATGATCTAACTTAGACATATAAATAACTTAATTGAATTTTGGCACATATATAAAGGAATTTTAATATATTTCAATTTTTTCTCCCCTAATGACTAAGGAGGGATTAAGGCGGAGGCTGAAATAGGCCCTGCTAGGCTAAAAAAAAAAAAGAATTAGTCATAATATAGAATTTACATTTTTATTTATATCTTACAAAGCAAATCTTATCATGATTCTAAATTTAACCTTCTTGATTGTATTGTCCTGCATCCTTTCTTGCCAATAAAATATACCAAACCTATATGGAAGTTACTCTTCAAATGGATTTGCCTTTTGTTCATGTGTCATAGGAGAAAGGCATAAATCTGGTGGTCCATTATATGAAATAATTTCAATCAGTTTTTGCTTTTGATAAGAAGAACTCGAGGAATTCAATAAGGTAAGTTTTATGCGCAAGTTTCATAGAAATTTCAAAATGGTACAATGATATGCATTTTATTTAAGCTATAGAGCGATTTTAATTTTTCATTTTTTTATTCAGTACTACAAAGGACTAGTTAGTAGAAACTATTATACATTTTTCTCCCTAATCTCAATTAGACCAATGAGAAAGTAGTGATCATAATTTTCAGCCATATGCAATTGACATACATCACAACCACATAATATCTATCTCAGGCAAGAGGATATAGATAGAGCCAATCTGGTGCCACTTTTTTATCAATGGCCTCAACACCTACAACTACAACAATGACTTTGAAGCTTTTGGTCAACACAAAAAACCAAAGAGTGCTTATAGCTGAAGTAGGAAAAGACTTTGTGGGCTTCCTCTTCAACATTCTCACTTTACTACTAGGATCCACTACTATGCTCCTCACAAAACCAAAAACGGAGGGTAGCCTAAGAACTCTCTATGATAGCATTGAAAATTTGAGTGATACCTATATATCCTCTAATAAAAAGGAAAATCTCTTAAAGCCTAAAGTTGTAAACCTTGTTGCACCATTTACCCTTTTACTTGACATGGCATCAACACCACCCCAACCTAAAAATTATTATAGATGTGGAGGCCATAATTATAGTATCTGCTGCGAGTATATCACCGTAGATAACCCTAATACCATTAGTCCTCAATGTAAGAGCTTAATGAATTCTACTGTGAGGTTTGTAGAACCTTTGGCGGTACCAGAGTCATGGAGTGGAGAGGGTAGCTATGTCAGGGGTGTTGTTACATATATGGTGATGGATGATCTTGCGGTAAAGCCAATGTCTGCCATCTCTTGCATTGCCTTGCTTAGTTCATTCATTATTAAGGATGTTGGAACTCTTGAGGAGAAGGTCATCACTTTTGGTCTTGTTGAGGTATATAGAGGCATTTACTTTCATTAATTTGTTCATAATTAATGCATTTGCTAACATTCTTATTCCATTTTGCTTCCATTCTATGAGACATATAACCATAGGCTATAACCATACACTTGTTTCGAAGTAAATGATAAAGTAAAGTTTTTTAGAAATACTCGAGGTTATATGAAAGCAATGATATCTAAAATACACACTTAAGATTATTGGTTAAGAACAAATAGATCCATTAACATTTAATGTGAGAGTTTATCTCAAGCAATTTCTAAAATCTTAAAATCATCATTAATAGCCCTATAAGTAGTAATAATATGAAGCTTATGTGTATATTTTTAAAATTTTTATTGAGATGGTATTGTACTTTTAGCATAAGAAATATATTCCTTTCTAAGCAATGATTTTAAAGGTGAATTCGCAATTTAACCTAAAACTAAACTAAAATTGAAAGCTTGTAAAAGAAAAACAAAAAGGATTTATAGACTTAATTTTTTCTTCCACGAGAATCATATGATTCCTTTCAAAGCTATATTTGTCATCTGGAAGTTTTGAAACGATAAAAGAATATCTATTTTACTACTGTAGAACTTTTCTTTAGGACAGAAAGGTAATTTACAAGACGATTCCATAATTTTGTGGTGATGCACTTAGCCCGTCTAGATTGGATCACAGGGTCTCTTTATTAGTTCCTACCAATGATGCACAATTTTGTAGAATGTAGGTAGTGGTTGACATCAACTCCATAGAATGGGTGTTTTTAAAGATCATGTGTCTAAAACTATTCAACAATGTTGTTTGGCAATATTGGAACAAAAGAATCATATCATATAAACCATTAAAATAGTAAAATTAGTGGGAAAAAATACATTTATATTCAAAATAATGAAAAATAAAAAAAAAAAGCGCTGACAACTACATAGCAAAAAAAGATAAAATAAAATAAAATAAAGGGGATTAGGAAAACCATGGCCATGCTTGGAGGCTGGCTGTGTGCTAGGGGTAGCGTGACTATTCACTTTTAGGAGAGGTCGTCTTTTACCTTTTACCTTTTTCTTTTTCTTTTTTTTTGTTTGTTTTGAATTTCTGAATCATTCATTTATTTTTATGCTTTTAGTTTGAATATCATTAATTTAGACCATATTTTTTACTACACTTTTTTACTTTTGAATATCTACATTTTAATCCTTTTTCTTATGAATTGTCTATTTTTTTAACATTTTAATTTTTTTTCCTTATTTTACTACCTTATGATAAATGAAAAATAAGGATTGAACTTAAAGCATGTTTTCAAAAAATTTGGGAAAGGACAATTAGTGATCATTTTAGAATTGAATGATGGTCTTGGAGATATACAAATATTTCAAAAGTTAAAGGAAGTTAAAAGTGCATTTTAAAAATTTAAAAGATTTGGCCAGATGTTTATCGTTTCCTATTATATTTGCAATTTGTCCGATAAGACAAACGTTAAAGGCTGATTATACTGTATTGGAGACGGTGCGCATATTCTCTATTATTATGACTTGTCCCTGATATTCGTTTTTTGTGGTTCTAAGTTTTGTAGGCTATAAACTTGTTGAAGGCTTCCCTAAAATCCAAGATGGTTTAAATGCGATACGTTAAGAACCTTTGTTTACGAACTCATATGTCACAAAAACTGTAAACAAAAATGGATACTTTATTTTCCGTCTAGGAAGAAAATTCTCTCGTTAGCTTAGGCTTGATTAAATATGTTGAGTTGAGACTACAAGATGTTAAAAGACAGCATTTATGGTGCTTATCATCTAGTAATATTAAGGAACTAAGAAATTTGAAATGACAACTCATCATAGAGATTAAGAGATCATCATGAAATTATCTTAAATACTTAAAACTTGTCACTTACTTAAGGATAACTTAATCATAATAGCCTGCTACGACCAACTCAGAGAAGGAGGACACCTTAACCAGTACCTTATTCTTAAACACCCTTTAAGCATCTATTCCTTCTCCTCAACAATTCTATCTTGGCCTCTTCCAACACCTTAGTTTTAACTTATCAGCTAACTACCCTTATTACTTGAAGAGCCTTCTCCCTATCCTTGTCATTGGACCCATTCAATCTTGACCCACGTTCTTGCAAAGATCATATTATATATATCAGAAGTAAAATTAAATGAATTCCTGTACTCCTCAATAGTAGTAAGAACAGGATCAAACTTAGGAGTTGAAACTCCTTAAGACTTTTGTAGCAATACTTTCATCACTAATTATTTCTCTAAAAGACCTTATTCAACTCATAATAGTAAATATTTTTTACTCGAAGATCCTACATTAATGCATTACAATTCATAAACGGGGCCTCAAACTTAGGTCAAAGAATTTGAAGTTTATTAAATCCTATAAGTGTCATGTCTGACATCGAAGCACGGCTGCTTTGTTGCATAGTCTTACACTATAAGAGCATGTAAGTTTGAGAAACTAACTAAATACTACCAAAAATTTTAGATTAGTAAAATCTCCATGATTTCTAACATATAAAATTATCCATAAAGATCATTAACTTTAATTTTGAGAAAACTTCAATATATGAATTCTACTAGTATATGATTTCCAATTTCAATGTAAGCTTACAACTTTTCGTGGTCAACGCTTAAACAATCATAATCCCATAGTAAACCCCCTCGAATTTAACTATTTAAGAGTAGAATTGAGGTCTAGTACTGTATATAATCCCACAAATCGATAAGGCTAAATAATATAAAATTTTATTAAATTATGAAATCGAATATATTATAAGTAATAAAAACCCTAAAATTTCGATCGAAACTTAAATCACGTATGAGAACCCTAAATCCTATGTATACATAAATACCCTAAATTGAACTCAAACTTGATAAAAATCCTAAAACTATAATTTTAAGCATATAAAATGAATAATTATACCCTAATAGTGATAAAACCCTAATTCGATATAATTAATAATTTATGCACACAATCGCATAAAATCATTAACGAACACGTAGAGATAACTTCTAAAAATTATAAATGTAATGATTAATAATTAAATAAAAATTCAAATTTATTTTATAATTAGTAAATTTATAATTTTTGTATTTAGAAAATTCTAATTTTTTTCCCTTACTTTTTTCCTTTTCCTTTTTCTTTCCCAAAATTTTCCCTGCTACGTGACTGTCTAGATTTTTGTTTTTCAACTATTAAGGTGTGTTTTTAATTTCAAACATGTGTTATTTATGTGTGTAAAGCAAATCTCATAAGATAAGGGAGAGGTCTTATCAAATTAACACAATATCTTATCTTGATTTTTTTTTTCATTACATTTTCTATTGTCATCCTTACCGAATTCATGCTTGAAAATAAAAAAGAAACAAACTAAAACTTTTTCAAACACAAGAACCAAAATCACTCCATTTCCTTATCTTCTACAATCATGAAGCCAATTCCCCAATCCTTGTTTTAATTTTTTTTTTTTTATTTCAAAGCCAATAAACAAAGTAAAAAGAAGAAGAATATTGAGAATATATATTCAAGACATCAAAGTAAGGGTATTTAGTATGTATAATATATTATTTTTTTTTGATAATTAATTAAGGGTATTCTATCATGCACATGTACTTTGTATCCATTACTTTGCAGATCTATGCACATGTATTGAAGTTTATCAGATTTAGTGTTATACTAGGTACATGTGTTCACATATGTATAATTATTTAGAAATAACTATGTACATTTGATTATGCAATATTTAGAGTAAAGGAATTGTGTATATGTAAATGTAGACAAAATTATTGGGATTCTCACTAATTACCGAGTATTTTGCTCATGATTCTCATTTTAGCCCTATCATAGAATAGTGCAAGGACGAAATTACTATCAAGGGATATTATCTTAAGTACGGCTACTTATTCAACGACCAAAAGTTATGCATACCACACTATTCAACCCGTGAGGTGTTGATTAGGAAAGCTCATAATGGAGGATTATCTAGTCATTTTGAGGAAACCAAGACAGCTAATTTATTGAGGGAGAACTTTTACTGGCCAGGTTTGGCTAAGGATATCCATAAAATAGTTAGTAGTTGTGAAGTGTTAGAACATCCAAATGGGAAGAGAGAACCCCATAGAGAATACATGCTACTGCCAACACCAACCTTACCATGGGTCGATTTCAGCATGGACTTTGTCTTATGGTAGCCCTAAACATCTAGAGGTAGAGATTCTATTTTTGTTGCATAGACTGCTTCAGCGAGATGGCACACTTCATTAGGTGCCATCGAACTGATGATGCTCTATATATCGCTGATTTGTTTTTACAAGAAATTGTCTGACCACATGGAGTAACAAAGACTATTGTCTCAAATCGGGACACAAAATTCTTCAGCTATTAATAAAAGACTCTTTAGAGAAGACTTGGAACCAAACTTATATTTAGCTCCAGTAGCCACCCTCAGAATGGTGGCCAGACTGAAGTGGTGAATAGGATGTTAGGTAATTTGCTTAGAGCTATTATAGGGAAGAACTTAAGGGATTGGGATCTATGCTTACCTATTGTGAAGTTCCCATAAAATCGGACTATCTATAGTATTATTAGGAAGACCCCATTCGATGTCATCTACAGCTTTAATCCCACTATCCCCTTAGACATGATTAGTACCCCAGCAACTATTGAAGAGAGTCAACATGGAGTCAATCGAAACCAAGGACTACATGACCTACACCAGTCCGTAACCAAGAAGATTGCTAAATTCAATCAGAAACAGCATGAAATTGGTAACCGAAGCTACTGAACTATTTCCTACCAACCAGGAGATTTAGTACAGATACACCTCAATCGAAAACGATTTCCACACTTAAGACAGAACAAACTATCTCTTCGAGCTGATGGTTCATTCAAAATCCTAAAGAAGATCAATCGCAATGCTTACTAAATTGAGATACCTAATGACTACAACATTTTTTCCACTTTCAATGTGTCCAATCTGATCCCTCACCAATCAACAGAAGATGACCCTGCATGCGCCCTAGAAAAGGAAGAAGAAACCACTTTAGATTTGAGGGCAAATCTTTCCGACCTCCCAAGACGATGATAGGAATCAACCCCTTGGATCAATCATAAGAAGCTGAGCTAGAGAACTCCAAGGACTTTTACAGAGAATACTTGCTTTAAGTTATAGCTGAGACGGGGGTTCCTATCCTAAGTTAACCTCTTGCCAACCTGTTTGTCAGATCCTTACATGTATCAGACATGTTCCTGCTTAACAATGAAGTCCTAATCTAGAAGGTATCCCCGAACTAGTTGAGTCGAGCTCCCCAACTAATCAATGGCGTCTGACTTCAAGTCAGTTGATCTCTTTACTAGGTTGATCGGCTCCAAACTTGATCTTGATCAGGTCGTCCCCTGACTGCAACACATTATTGCCTCTGCCTATGTTGTATCATATTCCTGATGTCTAGCAACCAAGCGATACGTGTCTTTAAACATAATGTTCTAAATTGATTCTTTCTTTTCTATACTAAATATTCTTTGTCTCTTTTACCCCTTTTAGTATGTTTAATATAACTTAATTGTAGAATACCCTTTTTGTCTTTTCATACATGTAAGGTAACCTTACTGGATGAGTATTTAAACTCCAACTTTCTTGTACATAGGAATCATCTCTTTAATACATAATTATTCATTTAAACAACCTTAATGTTCTCATTATCATTCAGCTCTCATCTATTTCCTTTAGTAAGGAGTAGTGGCGAGTCACCCTTCAGTTCAGACTGGTGTGTTATATATGGTAGATTGTAGGCCGAGTAAGATCGAGTGATGAGTCATATCCATTCGGTAGCTACTCTGACTTTGCTAACATTTTTCTTGTTTGTTTTGGTTTATTTCGTTGTGGTGCTTCTCTATGTGTTCGAACCCAGAGACGCATCACAAAGTATGGTCTTTTATGGACTAAGCATTAATGGTATCCAAACTTCCTAAATGCAATAGGAGAAATAGCGCCCATAATACTTGAGTTTGATGTGAAGATGACTGGATGTTTTGAACTATCTAATTCTTCTTGGCAAAAGCACTTAAAGGAGAAAGTTGACATGTAATATGCTAAAAGGCAAGCAATCTAAACTACGATAGTGTGCCTTGTTGCTTATGATAACTCTCTTTACGGATCAAGGAAGATGAGGATGATCTGCATTAACAAGCTAAGGAGTACTAAGGCTCGAAAATCCCATATGTTCCAAAGATCGATGAATTTTTCTGAGGTTGTTTACTTGGAAATTTTTCTTTCCACTAATATCAATCTACTTAAGACCAATATTGAAATGAGCGAGGAATAAAATATTAGTAGTGAAAAATATATTTATGTGAAATAGGACATGCTTGGATCATAATATGGATTTAGATAGATGTGGATAATACGTTTATAAACAAGGAAGTTCCCTATAGTATGTGCAATCACATTTTGAAAATATTTCAAAAAAAAAAAAAAAGCCATTAAAGGCTTCCATTAGAAAAGATTGTTAATAGTATACCACATGTTTGAATCAATGATGGATCAATTCTAATAATTTTTAAATATGGAATAGCGATAATAAGTGTTTTTAGGATATTTTGAACTTGAGTCCCTCAGGTCCATACTAATCTTGTTAGGCTCATAGCTCAACCCAACATGACAATATACAACCCTATTGCCTTTATAACCAACCTCGACTCATGTCCACTAAATTGCCTGCCTAACTATAATGGCCTACAACGGCTAATAGATAAAAGGATAAGGCTTAGAGATTTAGTCAACTACCATTATCCAACAAATCTAGAGCACACTAAACTATACACTCTTACTATCTATGTTGTGCGAACGTACTAAAGTACTGCTCTAAAACTTTCAACTACTCTCCTCTATAAATACCACCCAACAGTAACTTTCTTACACTCTATATGCATTCAGTCTACATTTGAGTATCCTTATGCTCTACTAACTCAAATATCAAAATGGTCATACTAAATAATCATCCGGTGTTTTTCATTGTACATTCCTTTGCGGGCTCTCTGTTTAAGCACAAAGTCTAAACTCACTATACACTACCAATAAAATCCTAAGATGACAATAAGTATTCTTTGCCTTTAAATAAATAAAGAAAAAATAGAATAGTATTCTTTCATTTTTTATTTATCTTCATAAAATAGAAATGAATTTTCTTTTGCATTTAAAATGAAAAAAGAAGAAGAAGAAGAAGAAGAAGAATCAATGTTCCAACAAGAAAGGTTATGCCACCTTAGGTTCTTTTCCTTCTGTTGAGATTTAAATTTTGAAAATAATTCTATTCTTTGGTGGCGTCTTGTCTTTCCTATTAACCACTTTCCTTTCCTTTTCCACTAAGAAAGGCACCAATACATTTATTGTATTGCCTCCTAGCTTCCTTTAATTTTGTCTATTAAATAATGTTATTTGTTTCATGTTTCCATTGAAGGATGGATCTAATAAAAAATTCAAAATAATTTTCTTAATCAATCCATACCGTAAGTCAAAATCATTGCATTAGACTCTACATTGCATGTGAAAATTATCCATAATTAATATTTTGAGATACACACCTATTTAATTTCAAAATTTCCATATCCTTTGTCAATTTTTGCCCCTTATTCTCTCATAATTTCTTCTTTAGCCAAAGCATCTATATAGCTTTGAGATCAAAACATTATGTATTCCCCTCTCCTTCTTCTTCTTTTTTTTTTGTCAACTATATTATAATTCAAAAGAATAAAAGATTTGAATTTAATTTATTCCATTGGAAAATTAGTAATCATTGTATTACTTTGCAAATATACTTACTTTTGCTTCTTATAACTTGAATAAGCTATCCTGTTTGTACCCCAACACCACCGCAAATGACCTCCTATTTTGTATAATAATTATTTAATAAGATAGATGACAAATTAAGGCTAGAATGTTTAGATTCCAAACTTGGATAGAAGGTCATGTAGGATAAGCCTATGTATTTCTTTTCCCACAAGAAAAGGGTCCCTTACCGGCACATTCCTAACTAGATTGTTATAAAATTTCAAAAGTCGGCTCCTAATGGAGAACTTGCATTTCATTTTCCTCAAGTTCTTCTTTTATACTATCCAATTCCTGATTATGTATTATGTTGTTTCTTGGTCTTGAGAAGGAGCATATAGTAAATTGTCTCCCTAAATTGAATGCAATATAAGAATCAGACATTTGATTGTCTTTACGAATTGACTTTTAGTTCTTACATGATTTTTTCTTTTCCAGGATACGTTTATTGTCATCATTCAAAGGCTTTCTCTATCGCATTAAATTAAGGTAAATACTCCACATTAGAAATTCATGTTATTGTTAATAAATCGTGTTTATGTTGAGGCAAATGTTTTTGTGTTGTTCTTCATATATATAATTACACCATTAGGTAATGTATCATATCATGCTATCCGATGAAAAATGTGAAAATAAATAATTGAAATGCATCTTCTTAAGAAATGAAGCAGTTGTAGCTATATTGGCATAAAGTAAAGTGTAGATTTTATGAATTTTCCTCGAGAGAAGTAATCTAAAAATACTCTATATTTGGGCCATGATGCAACAAGTCCTTTATAAATCACTAAGCCCTCGTGCCAAAAAGTTAATTAAATCCTAATTCCACTGTAAATTATTTATGGCCTCTGTATCAATGTTATCCCGATAAGTTGGTTTATTAATTTTCTTATCATTTGAGGCCATAAATATAGACAACTTGATCAGAACGATTATAAGATCATAGAAGAATTAACTAATTCACTTAAAAGATATAAAGGATTTAAATGATCTAACTTAGATATATAAATAACTTAATTGAATTTTGGCACATATATAAAGGAATTTTAATATACATTTCGATTTTTTCCCCCTAATGAATAGGGAGGGACTCAGGCGAAGGCTGAATGGGGCCATGCTAGGCTAAAAAAAAAGAATTAGTTGTAAAATAGGAATATACATTTTTATGTGTATCTTAGAAAACAAATTTTATCATGATTGTAAATTTAACCCTCTTAATTGTATTGTCCTACATCCTTCCCCGTCAATAAAATATACCAAACCTATGTTAAAGTTACTCTTCAAATGCAATTGCCTTTTGTCTATGTGTCATAAGAGAAAGGCATAAATCTGGCGGTCCATTTTATAAAATAATTTCAATCTATTTTTGGTTTTGATAAGAAGAACTCGAGGCATTCAATAAGGTAAGTTTTATGCACAGGTTTTGTAAAATTTTCAAAATGGTACAATGATATGCATTTTATTTGAGCTATAAAGCAACCATAATTTTTCAATTTTTTATTAAGCACTATAGAGGACTAGTTAGTAGAAACTATTAACATTTTTCTCCCTAATCTCAATGAGACCAATGAGAAAGTAGTGATCATAATTTTCAGCTATATGCAATTGACATACATCACAACCACATAATATCTATCTCAGGTAAGAAGGCATAAATAGAGCCATTCTGGTGCCACTTTTTTATCAATGGCCTCAACACCTACAACTACAACAATGACTTTGAAGCTTTTGGTCGACACAAAAAACCAAAGAGTGCTTGTAGCTGAAGCAGGAAAAGACTTTGTGGACTTCCTCTTCAACATTCTCACTTTGCCATTGGGATCCACTATTAGGCTCCTCACAAAACCAGAAATGGTAGGTACCTTAGGAACTCTCTACGATGGCATTGAAAAATTGAGTGATACCTATATATCCTCTAATAAAAAGGAAAATCTCTTGAAGCCTAAAGTTGTAAACCCTGTTTTACCATTTACCCTTTTACTTGACAAGGCATCAACACCATCCCAACCTAAAAATTATTATAGATGTGGAGGCTATAATTATAATATCTGCCGTGAGTATATCACCGTCGATAACCCTAATACCATTTGTCCTCAATGTAAGAGCTTAATGAAATTTACCACAAGGTTTGTAGAACCTTTGGCGGTGCCAAAGTCATCGAGTGGAGAGGGTGGCTATGTCAAGGGTGTTGTTACATATATGGTGATGGATGATCTTGTGGTAAAGCCGATGTCTACCATCTCTTGCATTGCCCTGCTTAGTTCATTCAATATTAAGGATGTTGGAACTCTTGAGGAGAAGGTCATTACTTTTGGTCTTACTGAGGTATATATGGGCATTTACTTTCATTAATTTGTTCATAATTAATGCATTTGCTAGCATTCTTATTCTGTTTTCCTTCCATTCTATGAGACATATAACCATAGGCTATAACCATACACTTGTTTAGGAATAAAAGATGAAGTAAAGTTTTCTACAAATACTCGAGGTTATATGAAAACAATTATATCAAAATTGCACACTTAAAATTGTTAAGATTATTGGTTAAGAACATATAGATCCATTAACATTAAAGGTGAGAGTTTATCTCTGAGCAATTTCTAAAATCTTAACATCTTCATTAAAAGCCCTATTAGTAATAATATGAAGCTTATGTGTATATTTTTAAAATTTTTATTGAGATGGTATTGCACTTTTAGAATAAGAAATATATTCCTTTCTAAGCAATGATTTTAAAGGTGAATTCGTAATTTAACCTAAAACTAAACTAAAAGTGGAATCTTGTAAAGTAAAAAAAAAAAAAAAAGGATTTATAGACTTGACTTTTTCTTCCATGAAAATCATATGATTCCTTTCTAAGCTATATTTGTCTTCCAGAAGTTTTGAAAGATAAAAGAATATATATTCTACTACTTTAGAACTTTTCATTAGGATGAAAAAGTAATTTATAAGATGATTCCATAATTTTGTGATGGTGCACTTAGTCCGTCTAGATTGGATCGCAGGGTCTTTTTATTAATTCCTATCAGTGATGCACAATTTTGTAGAATATAGGTAGTAGTTGACATCAGCTCGATAGAGTGAGTGTCTTTAAAGATCATGTGTCTAAACCTATTCGGCAATGTTATTTGACAATATTGGAATAAGAGAATCGTATCATATAAACCATTAAAACAGTAAAATTTGAGGGGAAAAAAATACATTTATATCTAAAATGATGAAAAATAAAATAAAAATAAGCTCTAACAATTACTTAGTAGGAAAAGATAAAATAAAATAAAAAATATTAAATCATCTTTATTCTTAAAAAATCTCGTTTTGTTTTCATAGATATCGTATCAATATAATAAATAAATTTTCTTTTAAGAAACTTAATATTTTATCCCTATGTTCTTTCATAAAAATTCCTTTAAATTATTTTCTTAATTTTTATGGCCCAATTAGTACCTTTAACTAAATCAAAAACTGAAAAAAGAAAAAAAAAATAGAGGTTGGGGATGTCCCTTGCCAAAGGAACGTCTCTAGACGAAGGGACGCAATTCATTGCTAGGAAAGGAGATAAGGTTGCTCCACGTCGGATAGTGGACAAGGGATATGATGGTCTTAGGAAACCCATGGCCCATGCCCGGAGGCTAGCTGCGTACCTAGGGTGGCATCACTAGTCACTTCTAGGAGGGGTCCTCTTTTACCTTTTTTTTTTTATTTCAGAATTATTCATTTATTTTTATGCTTTTAGTTTGAATATCATTAATTTAGACCTTATTTTTTACTAAACTTTTTTACTTTTGAATATCTTCATTTTAATCCTTTTTGTCCTTTTTTTTTAATGAATTGTCTATTCTTTTTAACATTTTAATTTTTTTTCCTTATTTTACTATCTTATGATAAATGAAAAATAAGGATTGAACTTAACGCATTTTTTCGAAAAATTTGGGAAAGGACAATAAGTAGCGATCATTTTAGAATTTAACAATGGTCTTAGAGATATACACATATTTCAAAATTTAAAGAAAGTTGAAAGTGCATTTTAAAAATTTAAAAGATATATTTGCAATTTGTCCGATAAGACAAACGTTAAAGGCTGACTGTACTGTATGGTAGACGGTACTCATATTCTCTATTATTGTGACTTGTCCCTGATATTCGTTTTTTGTGGTTCTTATTTTTGTAGGCTATAAGTTTGTTGAAGGCTTCCCTACATTCCAAGATGGTTTTAACCGACGTGTTTCTCAAAAATGAAAAGGTTGAAGTGAAATAATGTCCCAACTAAAAATCATTATTATATGAATTCTATTTATGTAAAAATATGTGGAGCTATTACAGAATAACAGGAACTTCTAAGTTCCATATTCATAATTTGATGAGAATATGTTGAGTTGAGACTACAAAATCTTAAAAGATAGTATTTATGGTGTTTATCATCTAGTAGTATTAAGGAACTAAGAAATTTGAAATTACAACTCATCTTAGAGATTAAGAGATCATTATAAAATCATCTTAACTACTCAAAACTTATCACTTACCTAAAAATAACTTAATCATGATAATTTGCTACAAACAACTCAAAGAAGGAGGATACTTTAACTGGTACTCTATTCTTAAACACCCTTTTAAGCATCTATTCCTTCTCCTCGACAATTCTATCCTGCTCTCTTCCAATACCTTGGTTTTAACCGATCGGATAACTATCCTTATAACTTAAAAAGCCTTTTCCTCATCCTTGCCATTGAACTTATTCAATTTCGATCCACGTTTTTTCGAAGATCATATTATATATATATCAAAAATAAAATTAAACGAATCCTTGTACTCCCAAAGCTTTATTATAAGAAAGCTTCCTTCTCGATCATTGGAAGATTAAATCTGTTCAAGGGAAGCAAACTAAGTGGCTGAATGCTTTGGCTATTAAAATCCAACTGCAGGAAGAAGACCATTTTTTATTTTAATTTTCCACCTCTATTTAGTTTTTCTTTGTTCCATAATGATTTTTGTGAATATGGATACTCAATGGAAGCAAGACTTCCAAGATCTAATTTAAACTACGTAAATCAGGCCAACTATGGCCGCATCTCGGGAGCTCATAACTCTAATATTTTTACTTAACAGATAGTACAATCTGCTATGTATACATGTTTCTAATGATCTTAATAGAATTCGTATATTTACTGAAAAGAAATGCAAGTTATATCAATTGGATTGGATTGAGTTGAAACGTAGACATAGGCTTGCTGAGTAGATTTAAGTTAAGCTAGGCTTTTAGAGGAGGCATGTTATATGGCTTCCTTTTTCCAATTGAGAGACGGTCTAGGAAATAATGGGTTGAGTTTCATGTTTGGATTTTTTTTTTTTTTTTCTTTTATCTGAAATATATTGATTGGGCTAATCCTTTACTTATACAATAAGGTAGGTTGGGTTGTTTTTGGATTAAATTTTGACAAATTTGCTAAGCTTGCATCTGATCCTTCCACGCGTCTTCATGAAATTATATATAGTTGTAGGCATTATTTTATTATGTCGGCTTTGGGGAACTTGATTCCTCCCACAAAAATATTAATTTAATTATTTCGCATAATTTATTGTTCAAAATTTCATCATCCTGTTTATTGCACATATAATAGTATCTCATTCTATGTTATATAGTTTTCTATGTTTACTTATTCTCATTCTAAAGTCTATAGTTTCATATGTTTACTTATTCTTATTTGCTAATCGTTCCTTCCAAGATTTTCAGTCATTTTGATTAAATGTTATCTTAAGTATAGAATTATGAATTACATATATGCATAGCTTATTCTATATCAACAAGAATTATTATAATGGATTTACATTTTGAGTTGGTGATGCTGTAATTACTCGCTATTGAATTTACGAAGAATCGTACTAACATTTTTAGTTTTGCTATTTTCTTTTATTAAGGATTTCTTATATTTGATTAATATTCAAGAAAATAACTTTAGACATCAAATGATGTTTATTTGCAATTGTAGAGAGCTAAATTCAAATTTAGGTTTTAAGTTCATTAATTAATTGGGTTTAACTTTTTGGGCTAAGGTGATGGGTCCCAAAGAGTCGACTTCAAATATTTTATTGCAACTCCATTGAAGAGGGAAGATTTGATACTTTCATCACTCTAAGGCAAAAACAAACCGATCCTACTAATGAAACTAATCAAAAGCAAAATGTTGTTACTGTGACTAATGATCAAAATCAACCTCTAGTTGGAGGCACTAATTAAGGAGATGACATACAAGAAGGTATCCTTAATAATGCACAACTAATGTGTGAGTTGAAAGAGACTAATTGAAACCTAGGTGAACTCATGGCAATATTTGCTTAATATGCACTTGCTTTGGCTGCCTTTGCTACTGCACAATAGGGAGCAACTTTTTTTAATCCTTTTAATGTGGTGTAACAACACACCGTACTTAACCCTCTTGTTGTCAATGAGTAAGTCATCCCTAGAGTTGAGGACTAACTTCTTGTGGTGGAACCCATAACTATGTAAGATTCATTACTTAAGGTAAGTAACCAAGGAGTTTAGATTAGAGGTTTGTCATCCTTACACACTATACCACATGTCACAGTTGTTGACTCTATACAACCAACACCAATGAATCTTATACCCATAAGCTTTACACCTGTGAATCTCACACCCATGCACTTCGTTCCTACGATGTCAATAAGGGTGGAAATATCTACTTAAAGAGGTTCATTTTTTTACTGAAGAAGATTTGGCTGTTTATTTGAAGGAGATACAAGTGAAGTCTACTATTGGGCTATTAAAATTGAAGCTTCCATATCACCAAGCCATTGCTACGAAGCCATACCTTAAGGATTATATAGGTCCAAAGTTTATGCTGTTCAATGGTAAGAAGGATAATGCTAAGGAACACTTGTCGAAGTTCATTGAAACACTAGAAGTGTATGGCTTGGATGATGATTTGAAGTTGAAGGAATTCGCAAAGTCTCTCATAGAAAAACCTTATACTTGGTATGTTAATCTCCTACCTAGAGTAATCGATTCATAGGGTAGGATGTGTAGAATGTTTTTGGAAAAATTCTTCTCTATTAAAGAAAGAGTTACCCTTACTAATATGGGGAGAATTCGACAAAAGCTTAAGGAAGATCTTATAGATTACATTGAGCGCTTTAGGGAGCATTCCTTTGACATACAAGAAGAGAGTTAGTCAAGATTTGCATCAAGGTATGTTTACTGAGTATGCAATGCATCTTGAGAACATCTTGTTGTTTCTTTCACTATTTTGGTTGAGAATGCATGAAGGACCAACAATTCAATAACATGACAAGGAGGTGAAAACGTAAAATTTAATAAGCGTACACCATCAGTAAACTTAGCCCAAGAAATTTAGAAGTGAAAAGCCAATGAGCACTAAACCATCTTTAGCATACTCATGCTCAATTAGAAAAGTGCACACATTACTCAACTAATGGCTACGTGATGGGAACATCAAGCTCTTGAGGCTTGAGTGCTTACCAATAAATGAAGAGAAGAGTAACCTTAAGTATTGCAAATTTCATTAAAGTATAGGCCATCCTACGACAGATTGTTAGACTTTAAAAAAGATATTTAATGAGTAAGTTCAAAATGGAGAACTGATCATTAAACATAATGATGTTAGGAACAATTTGCTCCCAACTCATAACACCCAACGTGGTGTTGTGAATGTTATCACTCACAAGCCCACAAAGATGGAAAGTATTAATGTGCAACTAGTTGAGGTATACGAAGTTAAATATGTAGTACTTGATATCAAGACAAGAGGAGATGACAGCACTGCTCTAACTTTGTTGAAAACTGCTAATGTTAGGAATGTCTTTGATTTACTAAACTTTAATGAGAATACCTAGCTCAAGGTAGTGACTGCACTCCAAAAGGATCTTGCAAGATCAATATAAGAAACATTTTGTAACATGTCCTGTAAAGGGAATCGTTTCAATAAATAAACGGGCAATACATTTACTAATGCTGACATTTGTACGATGAATCCTAACCACAATCACCCTTTATATGTAGAAAGTGTACTTAATGGTCATTCCATTAGGAGGAATTTTGTTAACAATGGATCTTTTCTTAATGTTATGCCAATGTCCACTTTTAAAGATGCAAGGATAGATATTTGAAACTTAATGAGACAACTAATCGTAGTAAATAACTTCTATAAGTCTTTTATGAAGACAATGGGGCATGTTGAAGTAGACTTTAATATCGAACCTATCTATAGCTCTACGTGATTCCATGTAATTGATGTACCTGCATCTTACCATCTTTTTATATAAAGGACATGGTTGCATGATCATGACCCTCAACATGGCATCAATGCATGAAGGGTTACTGGAATGAGCAAGACATCTTCATTCCTACAATAAAGAACCTATTTACACATAATGAGTCTCACTTTACTGAAGTAATATTCATTGATAAGCATATTTACGAAGGGGAGACCCCTTTAATGGAATTGTCAAGGTACAGCTACCTTTGGGGGAAGAGGCTCAAACTCATGCCTTTAAAGAAGAAGAGGATGAGTGTTGTCATGGGGGTACGAAGAAACAAAAGCAAACTAATGATATTATAAAGGTAGAAAGTATATTATTAGCTAAGAAGTGTGAGAACTCTTGACAATTGACATATGCTCTTATTCTATCTATCTCAGTTGTCTTTTCATTTCATGTGTAAGCTCAACGATACTCACTTTATGTTAATGAAATAAGTTTCTTTCTTAAACATCATTTTCTAATGAGAATGTGATAAGTATTTATGTATCTTCATTTTATTACTATTATCATTACAAAGTAAGAGACTAGTCTCCTTAGCGCATAAAGCTAATTTTACAAAACAATTTATGTTTGAACATGGGAAAGTAAACCTCTCGATTAATCAAAAGAAAGTAATAATGAATTTAGTATACAAACTACACATCGTTGGTAGCTAGTAAGAGCCTGGTCTCTTAGGCGCACGATGATGAGCTTGGCCTGTATGTTGTGGACTAGTAAGAGCACTAGCTCCCAGATGTATGTCATGCCATGACAATTATGTATAGCTCTCATGCTATATAATTTCTATGTTTATTGCCATCAAGTAGTAAAGACAATCCCGTTTGTTGTGAATTGTAACAAAGAATAGACAAGGCCGGTCGCTGAATGGATCTAAGCTTGCAAAAAGCTCAAAAAGGATTTAATGGGGAAAAGTGTGAAAGGGTAAAATGAAGGATGAAACAGTAAGCAAAACCCACAAACAACTCTAGAGGATATGACGTATCAATGGAACTTCTAAGGACTCATAGCTCAATTCAATATTACGTACAAATTGGTCTGATGAAGTTACTCGTTACTTAACCTTACTTAAGGGAAATGATAAGAGTGATGCCAAAAGTAAACAAATAATGTTTACTCAAGGAAGAAAAAGTACTCAACGAGTGTACTAAGAATGATCTGATTATTGTCACAGTTACAAGTACAAGGGTATTTATACCCATAAGTTAAGGCATCATGCCTAAAAGGAAAAGACAAAAAAGACATTTCCTAAAGAAACAATGTATATGATACAAAAGAGTAAAAATGAATGGTTTTCGTTCAATTCTCCGTCAAGATAATATAGACTGAGGTTAGCAATATTAAAGGCATCAGAAACCCTATAATCCTCTGGTAGTTCCAACCTACAGGTATTGTTATTGATTTTCTAGAGGATTTTGAAACGCCCTTTCACTCTTGTAGGGGACCGTTTCTTGCTGGGGTATAGCCATATCAAGTCTTCTAGCTAAAATTGTTTGGCCGACCTACCCTTGGTCTTTTCTCGCATTTTTCAGGCAGCTTAGTCGATGTGCCGAATGACCTTGTCATAGATGTGCTAAAAAAATTGTACTCTAGCCAAGGCATCAGGGTCCTCTTATGCGGGTATTGGTACATGGGCGTCATGGAAGGGCAACTCAGGATTGAATCCATAAACCACCTCAAAGGGAGTCTACTTAGTGGTGTCATTTATGATTCAATTATAGGCAAACTTGACCACTGGCAGATAGATGTCCCAATTAGCCAAGTTCTTGCCTACTGTAGCTTAAAGCATTGACCCCAAAGTATGATTAATCACCTCTATTTGGCAGTCAATTTGGGAGTGACATGAGGTACTAAAGAGTAATTTGGTTCCTAACCGATACCACAAGGTTCTCCAAAAATAGCTTAAGAACTTTGGGTCTCTATTAGAAACTACACTTTTCAGCACACCCTATATCCATACAATCTCTTATAAGAAAAGATAAGCAATAGCTGAAGCATCGTTAGTTTTGGTAGAAGGCATAAAGTGTGTCATCTTACTGAACTAATCTACGATGACCATTATAGAATCTTTTCCTAGGGTAGTTGACGGTAATTGGAGAACAAATTCCATGCTCAATTTAGTCTACGACCTCGTTGGGATAAGTAGGGGCATTGCTTTCCCTTGTTCAACTCAATACTTACCCTTTTTGCACACAATACAGCTTTTGACATCTTGATGCACATCTCTCCTCATTCTCGGCCAAAAGAGTCAACCATTCAACAACTTACATGTTCGCTATACTCCAAAATGTCTGAAGAGTCCTCCACCGTGAGCTTCCTTGATCAACAGTTCCCGCAGTGAATAGGTTGGTATGCATAATTTTCCACCTCGGAGCAAGTAACCATTCTCAGCATGATACTCGTCTATTGTCCTTCCATCAATGCATCAGGTGATTATTGGTCTAAAGTGTGGATCCTCGAAGTACTATTCTTTAATACTCGCAAAACCAAATAGCCTGGTCTATAGTTCTAATAAGAGTGCATGCCTTCTTGAAAAAGCATCTACAACTATGTTGCTCTTTCCTTGCTTATACTTAATTACAAAATTAAATCTTTCAAGGAATTCAACCCATCTTGCCTATCGCTTTGATAACTTGGTCTGACTTTAGCTCAAAAATTTTATCGAAGTTAGGTAGCACTAACACCAAGGCAAAGGTCAACATATCCTTTATCTCAACAAAACTCCTCACTTCCCTTTCTCTCCATCGGAAGTCGGTGTTTTTCTTCCTTAATTTAGTAATTAACACAGTGAAGGTGCTGAAATTCTTAATGAACTTTCGGTAAAACGAAGCCAGTTTATAGAAACTTCTCACGTCAACGCAATTAGTAAGGGTTGGCCACTCAACAACTACTTGGATCTTCTCATCACCGACTCGCAAGCCTCCTCCACTGACTACATAACCCAAGAATACCACTTCCTCCTGGCAAAAGCAACATTTCTTTAGATTACCGAATAATCTCTTGGCATGGAAGATATCCAAGACTGCTCTGAAATGCTCATAGTGACTTGGCATATCAGCACTGTATACTAGGATGTCGTCAAAGTACACTACAATACACTTCCCTATGAGATGTCTCATCACATGGTTCACAAGTCTCATGAAAGTGGTCGGGGCATTTGAAAAGCCGAAAGGCATGACCATCCATTCATAAAGTCCATATTGAGTCTTAAACGCAGTCTTCCATTCGTCTCCTTACCTCATGCAGATTTTCTAGTAGCCAGACTTAAGATCAATCTTGTTGAAAATTTAGGCTCCACTCAATTCATCCAACATGTCCTCTAGCCTCGGGATCGAATACCTATATTTGATCGTGATTTGGTTCACAACTTGGCTATCAACACACATCTGCCAAGTTCCATCCTTCTTTGGTACAAGAAGTATAAGCACAGCATAAGGACTAAGACTATCTTTTACCTAGCATCTCTCTAACAATTCATTGACTTGAGGTTGTCGCTTAGAAGCCTGCTCAGGATTCATCCGATAAGCTAGCTTATCCAACAATGTAGCGCTAGGTATTAAGTCAATGCAATACTCTATGCCTCGGGTCAGGGGCAACCCTTCAGGTAACTGTTCTAGAAATAGATCAGCATATTCATCTAACAATTCCTTGACCTCCTAGGGTAAATCACCTCGCTCCTTCATTTCTAGTAGTTGCCTAACCAACAGGAAGGTCAACCCATTGGCATTAATGGCCTCTTAGAGCTTGGCTCTACTCATCACCAAATCCCTCTTAGATCCACGAACAAGTTTCATCTATAACTTATGAACTTCTCTCGATGACATCCGATTCAACATGATCTTCCGATCATCCTTCTCGAACATATACGTATTCCTGTAACCGTCATACATAACTCTCCTTTCAAACAACCACAGTATACCTAGCAATATATGGGAAGTGCACATGTTGCTTTTCCACTTAACCAGTGCAACTTATACGGCTTAAGATGTACAACAGTCAACATTGGTGCAACTTCTACTATTCACAATGCACACATCTGGTCATTTACCTTGAATGTGTTATGAAACAAATTCTCTCTCTACTCTTCCTCTCGTGAGGGCTCTACGTTCACGATGCATCAGACAATCATGAGTAACTGGTATAAGTCCTTGAGAAATACGTCCTCCTCAATTAGTTCTTTCTCAGCAGGAACCTCCTCCTCCTTGGGATCCTTATCCATACTCTTTACTTCTAGCTTCGGGATGTCTCCCTTGATGACCATCGTCCGTCGATTCGAGCACTAAGCAACCATATGTCTGAACCCCTAACCCTTACCCCTTCTCATACATTCGGTTGGTACTTCCTCATCAGGTCGACCTTTCTGCTCGGCTCTAACATCAACCTTCCTTATCGGTTTGGTATTCGGTAGAGTTTGGTGACTTACCTATCTAAGTCGGCTAGTCGGCATCCTCATGAGCACTCGACTCTTTCTTTGCCTCTCTACTTGCTAAGCAATCCTAACAGCTTCATCCATTGTGTTGAATCTTTGGAGCTCCACAATATCTGGAATGTCTCTTCTTAACCCAATAACAAATCTTAAAGACTATTCGAACTGGTGGTTCCTTAACTTCGCAACATATCATAAGCATTTGAAACTCTTAAACCAACTTGTCAATAGTTTGGCCTCTTTATCTCAACTCCTAAAGTTGAGTGAAAGTATCTTGGAGATAAGTTTATGGCATGAATCTATTTTTGAGTATTTTCTTCATCTCGAACCAAGTGTTGATCTCTTGGTACCTTTCTTATCTTCTCATGGCCTGAAAATTCTTCCATCACATGGCAGTATATCAAGAGAATTCAACAATAGCCATTCTCACTTTCTCATAATCCTCATACTGATAAAAATCAAACATACGCTCTACCTTTTCTTCCCATTGCAGATATTTATTAGCATTCCTAGATCCATTGAAACTCGAAATCCGAAGCATCACATGGTTGATGCTTTGGAGACTTATATACGCTCTCCTTCAAAATACTCATCTTCTTACTCGTCTCCCATGTCTACCAAATCAATTATTCTCCTCACTCATTCATCTACTCCTCCATTTCGACCTCAAATAGGTCAAGCTAGGTTCTGACCTCTAATAGGTTGAGCAACTTGTGGAGTATTTTGTGTGGCCTCAATAAGTCAGCAAGACAATACATGAATAGCTCAGGTTAAATTTATTAAGAGGTTAGCTACCTTATTTAGTCTTTCGTCAATGCTTCTGGGAGTTCTTTGTGATTGTTATCCATGGTGGGCAACTCTACTGTCATCACTAGTACCAACATTCATATTTTCTTCATGGATTCAAAGCTTAAATAAATACTTCAAAAAGCGAACAGCTAACAACACAAAAATCAAAAGAATATAGTAACTTGCTCTGTTTTTCACATATGCAAAACAAAATATAAAAAAAATTCAAAAAGAATTATTACAATTCACACAAATCCTCCGCTCTGACACCAAGATGTTACGAACCGTGACAAACAACAGATAAAGCCAATCACTGGCTAGGTCCAAGCTTGTAGAAAGCTCGAAAAAGATTAAAGGGGAAAGGTGCGAAAGGGCAAAATGAAGGATGAAATAGTAAGCAAAACCCACAAACAACTTTAGAGGATATGGTGCACCAATAGAACTTCTAAGGACTTATAACTCAATTTGATATGATGCACAAATTGGTCCGATGAGGTTACTCGTTACCTAACCTTACTTAAGGGAAATGATAAGAGTGATACCGTGAGTAAATAAATAATGTTTACACAAGGAAGACAAAGTACTCAACGAGTGTATTAAGAATGATCTGATTATTGTCACAGTTACAAGTACAAGGGTATTTATACCTATAAGTTATGGTATCTTGCTTAAAAGGAAAAGACAAAAAGGACATTTCTTAAAGAAGCAATGTACATAATACAAAAAAGTAAAAATGAATATATAAGGAAAACAATAATTGGTGTTACAGATTCTACATATGATACTGTATACATGGCAATGCTGTATTAGCGATGTTGTTAGGAGATGTAGACAAAAAATACGGACATATGGGTTTGTCCGAGCAAGGGTAGATTAGTTAGTCCAATTTCTCTCTCTTGGCTTTTTGGCAAGGAAGATGTTGAGTGATTGGTTGGCTCGGTATTAGAGAATAATCATCAACTCGGCATACCATAGAATAATGAGCAATCATACAATATGACATTAGAGGTGATTCAACAAAGAACTACTCGGCCTCTGCAGGGGTTGGTTAGAGCATAAGGATTCGTCATGCCAACCCTTCTAGTCCTTAGGCTCGGCTGCTAGTTAGAGGTCCTGTAGCTTGATTCTTATCATCGTTGGTATACACTTTAACATATTTACATTCAAACCTAAGTAATATCTCAGTAAGTAATGTTATGCAGTCAAGTAATGGGAAATATCCGCCTTGACTAATGAGAAAGAATTATTGATCCTAGGTAATCGGTGCCACTATCGCTGCATATGCGCGATTTAGCACTTCTTCAAAAGGATCTTCTATATATTACCATTAGCAAGCAAAAGTCTTACCTCAATATATAAGATAACATATGAGATCTCTTAGATCACTGAGTCTAAGTGGTCTCGCAATTACATCTATTGTACAAGAGGCCCCTTAGATAAAAGATTCTAAACAGTCTTGAAGTTATGTCAATCTAAAATTTGAAGCTCATGATTGCTCAACACTAGTGTGATTAGGTCAAACTTTTGCTCCCTACTGCTTAGTGTCATTTTTTTAAGAAGAAAGAAAAGATAATAAGATAGATTTATTACTTTATGCTAAACAATAGTGCTACTTAGTTAAGGCATTGCTCTTAAGCACGTGAAGTCTTTAAGATATGCTTCTTACTATCTATTAAGACATTGCAATTCATTAAGAGGATCAAAGCTGCCTCATTACATTATTATCTAGCACACTACTACTAAGTAAGGAGTTATCGCCCCCCAAGTGCATAAGGAGAAGACACTTTCATAAAAGCCAACAAAAGCATCAAGGAGATAAACGAAAGTGGATCAATGAACTTCATTATTATTGATTCTACATATTCAAGTATAACTTGTACCTATAAGGAAATATCAAAGTTACAACCAATTGATCAAGAAGATTATATGAAATAAGGTTTAAGACAATATCTACCACAAGTGGTCAACTATATATATGTACATATAACCAAGGTTTTATGTAAGTGCTCATATGAAAACAATACATTGTTGTAAGGTTAAATCAGTGAGCCCCTTCAAGATACCATGACATTCAAAGACTAGTATACTATAATATGGCACTAGGTCCTTGATGGTGTTATAAGGGAAAGAAAGGCATCAAGACTACATGATTATCCCTTCTCCACATGTCAATAATTGGGAGAAGAAAATTATAAATAAATATGGTACATGAAGAGGTTATTTTTGCATTATGATGATCATTACTCATTATGTTTGCTTTATACAACACTCCTTATGCACAACGTTCGATGTATGTATGTTTGCAAGGCTTTATGCATGTGTGCTCGAGATGCTCGAAGTGTACATATGCATAAGGCTCAACACTTGACACATGAGTGCTCTAGATATTTGATACGTTACATGGGTTTAGAACATCTCATTTGCTCGATATAAAGGATGACATTACTAGAACTTTTCATTACATGAGACTGCTCACATATAATGTCATGTTGCCTCCTCTCATTGATTCTTAAAAGTGGTGGCAATGCCTACATGCAGTTGCTATTACTTGAGGGAAGAGGAAAAGGTGATTACATGTGAAAATAAAAAAAAAAGTAAGCGAGTTAGTAAAGTGAAATATAAATGGGATAGAAATCGTATAACTATACAAGTGAGAAGTTGAAGAAAAACTGATAAGGGTAGTACAAGAAAGGAAGCCTAATTAAGGATTCATGTTTAACTCGAAAATTTGACTCACCCATGTTCATATCAAAGGACTCAGGCTCAACTCACATGTTAAACTCATTTATAGTAATATATTTGCCTAATGTACACTCATGTTCAAACCCTACATCATGCACAAATCTTACGTTTGGATTAAGCCTTACGTTATGTTCACTCATGTTTTACTCATGTGTTCAAGCACTTATATTTAAGTTAGAAGACTAACGTTCAAAATCTTATGTTCAACTTGTGTAATGGGACCTTACATCACATCTAGTGCTCACATCACATTTAAGCCTTACGTTGTGTTTAAGAATTATGTGGTGTTCAAAACTTATGCCATGGTTAAGCCTCACATCGAGTTCAAGCCTTACATTGTGTTCAAGCCTATTGTCGAGTTTGGGCCTTGCATCATATCATGCTCAAGACTTGTAACATGTTCAAAACTCATTTCATATTCAAGGATATATGTTATGTTTTGGGATTCTATCATGTTCAAGACTTACGTCGAGTTCAAGGCTCACATCATGGTTAACGATCATGTTTAGGTCTCAAGTTTGATTTTGATGTTAAGGGTATCATGTTCAAAGCTCGTGATTGCAACTAATGCTCACTTACATTTAACTCTAATGTCCAAGACTTGCATTTACTTTCATATTTAATGCTCAAGTGCAATCCTAATGCTCACTCATAATCAAGGCTCGTGTGTCAATGCTCATGTTCGACTCATATGATAAGACTTGTATTTAAATTGTATCAATTTGCTGACTGGTGTTAGTTCAAGATGCGGTTCTGAAGTTATAATCACAGACTTTTGACCCTCGGTTGCAAGTAGCCACAATCTAAGTGGTAAAGAGATCCTCTTTAAACCGAGCTGAGTTGTTGACTACGGCAAGTTCAAGAGAGTGGTCACTTAAAATGTGGTTGCAAACTTTTAAATATTGATTGTGTTACCTACAAAAGAGGGATAAAGAGATGTCAATTTCACAATTAAAAAAATAAAATAAAAGAAAAGAAAAAAAAAAGAGAGATGTAAGAACTAATGGAATGGAGACACATATGGAGGCCAACATGAATTTAAAGACACTCATGAAGGCATGATTAAAATTACATGAACAAAGGGGTTAAATGACATGGAGAAGCAAAGTTAATGGTTGAAATGCAATTATGAACTTGGCTAGAGTAAAGACATCAGGTGATCACGTGAAATATGAATAAACAAAAAACATATAACCATAATCAATTAGCTTCAGTTCATTATTTGAAGACATTATAAGTATAAAGGAAAACCATAGAAGCTGTTGAGGACGAATTTCCAACGCTCCTATGCAGCTGTAAATGATGATCAGGAAGAAATCTGCACGTTCATGAATAAAAGAAAAAATTTTCATCCATTGTATCATTTATTTTGTCAATCGATTATAAGGAAATCAAAAGATTGCTGTATTACGGCTTACGTCTTGAAAGCAAGTCTAAGAATGAAAGCTTCACATAGCTGGTCTTATCACTCATCTTAAAGACAAGATAAAGAAACTCAGCTGACATTTGTATTAGAAGAAAAAGAGAAGGAAGCATATAACAAAGGAAGTTGATGATTTCAACTCCATATACGAACACAAACAGAATGACAACAACTACAAGGTTAAACAAGCAACTGATCTTAGCCTCAAATGTTCCGCCAAGATTAATTCCAAGCAGCAACTACAAAATCTTCGACTGAATTTTCAATTAACGGCATCCACTTAACCAAGCTTCTCCATGACAATAGCAACTAAAGAAATTTGAGAACAATATAAGCAGTCGCTACATATTTCTAGCTGAAATTTAAAAAAAAAAAAAAAGAAAGAAAGAAAGAAGAACGAGCAGTTATGAGTAACAATCCAAGCAACTGTCCATTTCATAACAATAATATTGAGGAAACAGGCTACAGTCCAGATGGAGTGCTCCTTATCCACTTGACCCAGCTAAGTAACACTTTGACGAGTTGAATGCCTTACAATAGAGAGTGGCCTCGTAACCATTGAATTAATTAAAAACAGCAAAACTTTGGCGGATCAGCGCTCATATTTTATAGCAAGACGAGTTAGAAAACTGAACAGAACGAAATAGTAGCCATGCGGTTCATAACAGCAGACCTAAGTAGGAGATTATTCAGTGCCTATAGCTACATGAATCCCAACTTCAAAAAGACCATCAATGGAAGAGAACTAGGCTAAAAGCTGCAAGAGCGACATAACTAGGCAAGATAAGGGAACCAGGCTAAGCACTCATTTTCTTTTCTTCCAAACCGAATGGCAGTTATCTCTACTACGATTTCAAGAAAAGGATTGAGAAATTTTTTTTTTTTTGGGTGGCTATGGTAACAACTAAGAAAAAGAATAGAGAGCCCTAGACCGTGAGAATCAAAAGGAAAAAGTAAAGTGGCTGTTGTCGAATTATCATTGGGTATAGGACAAAAAGGAAACATACCATATGTTACTTTTGTCTTCCAGTTTAGATATGTCGTTAGTGGATGGGCCATTACATGTATGGCATGTTAATTCAAGGGCCCGATGTTACGTAGTTAAAATTGTTCGTTATATATGGTCTTGTGAATTTTGGAGAGTAGCACAATGTTGATATATGCCAACTATTATATTTAGAACCAGTATGTAAAACAGAAAAAAGAAAAAGAAAAACAGTGTTCAACACGGAAGGAATGAAGATCAATTATTGATAAGGATATTTTCTTAAAAGTATTTTGGAAGTAATTTTCTAAATTAGAGATTTGAAAATTCATTAACATCCAGGTATTATTTCAAAAACTTTACAAGGGATGCTATCCCCTTGACACCTGTTTGCTAACCAGCTAGCAAGACCATTGTATTTGTTGCATTACAAATAAGATTTAATTAGTACAAAGTATTTACATTGTATATAAAGACCTTAAGAGAAAAATACTAACGCAATATTGATACGTGGAAGTCAACCTAATGAAATCACTAATGTGAATTTAGTATACAAATTTAACTTAATAAGAGTCAATAACTGTTTTAGATCAAATCGTAGAGATGAATCCGCTCAAAGAGAGACAACTTAAAGAAGATTTATGTTAGAGTGTTGTTTAAGATTCTTTATTGAGAAACTATTATTGAAGTCGAAAGGGTTTTTATTCCTACCTTCCTGTAAAGACCTTGTCTTTGTCCTTCATGCGAATTCAATAGTTCCTTTATATACATATGTTCATGATTTGTTTCTCACTTCTCAAATGTAGAATTTTGGTTTTTGACATAAAAATCCTACCGAGCATACATACTTTTCTTTAGTGAAGCTATCACTGCACTTTAAGACAATGCTAACCGATGTGTTTCTTCAGGACTAATTTTTATTTTTTTTTATTTTTTTTATATGTTGCACCATGCATGATTACTCCCCCTTTCTTTTAATAGCTATAAATATGTATGTAATGATGTTCACCAGTTTGGATGCAACCTCTTGGTTGTGGACTGATCTATTAGACTTTGTGATTTTGAATTTAAGCCTTTGAATTTGATGCCGTATTCATGAATAAATGTTTGTTGTTACTATTGTATTATCTCGAGTATACCTTATCAATCATATGTATATATCTAGATAATAAATTAATAGAAAATTTTATTTCACTAGTTAAGAATGTGCATATAATTGTTAGGACATACTAAGATAGAAAGCCGAGATAGAACATGTTTATTTCATATTTGTTCTCTTCTAGAATAAAACTAAGTACCGTAGATTTTCTGAAGAATGTCCAGTTTGGTATGTGGTATGAGCCCAATAATATCACGACATTGGTCTATATAATTGCTTAAAAGTTTATGTATAAGGTAGAGATTATTGTTGTGTATTAATAGAATTCTACTCATCTAAAATTTTTTAAGATTATGTTGCCCAACTTTGTCTTATACAATAACACTCTCAAAATCAATTCATATCTGACATCTCTTCCATGCTTTGATTCCATGTAGTGGTTGCCTTCTCAATAAACATGTCTGAATCTGAATATTCCCAAACCGAGAGAGGAAAATTTTGCAATTAGCTCTTATTATCAATTTATCATTTTTTTCAGGCAAGTGCTTCATTTTTGAATAGAAGTGGCCTTGGTCAACCATTTCAATCCACATGTGTAGTCATAAATCCGATCTACAATTATCAGTTATACATAAAAATGTTAGTCATGTCTAGAGTTTCCAAACTTCTCAAAAAGTTATGCTATATCTTAACAAATGGATTAATGAATTCTTACCTATTCTACCATTGTGCGTATAAGTGATTCTGCTTTGACATCATTTTATGGAAGTTCTTTGAATTTTAGGGAGGATTAATTGTTGTTAAGATCAATGGGAGGGGTTGCTCTAGAAACCACCAAGAAGAGGGGTAACCCTAACCACAAAAACTTGAACAAATACTGTTAATTTTGTGAAGATTATAACCACACCACGAACAAATGCTCCTATTTGAAGAATGCCATAAAGAATGCTATCTAAAGAGGATACTTTAGAGAATACATCGTCGATGCCATTGATCATGATAAGAGGGCTTCTCAAAGACCATGGACTGAAGATGCTCAAGAAGACAACAACAATAACCGCCACAACAACTGAGCCCTAAACGGTATCATCAACATCATAGTTGGGGGACATCACCATGGAAGTCAATTGAGCTCTAATAGTTTGGTTAATGCCCCATCCAAAGTTATATCGATGAGCGAGAAGAGGTAGAGGCAAGATACTTTTATCTCCTTCTCTATTGAAGATCTCAAGGGAGTTAACCCCCTTCACTAAGTCGCCCTTATAATAAGGACAAGGATCTTAGGATTCAAGGTCTTGAAAATTATGATTGATGCCAATAGTTCTAGCGATATCCTCTTGAAATAATACATACAATAAGATACAGAAGAAGTTACCTATGCAGATGAAGTCGTATTACCACGATTAGACTGGTTTCAATAAGGAAACTGTCTAACCCAAGGGCATCATGACCCTTGATATGGAACTTGGTGATGACATCAACATTACTAAGTAATCAGTAGAGTTTGTGTTGGTAGATTGCCATCCCTTTATAATGTGATTTTGGGACAATCGAGCCTCATAAGTTTCAAGATCATCATGTCATCCCTCCATCTTAAGTCCAAATTCCTTACTCTAACCGAGGTAATAATTTATTGATGTAATCACAAGTTGTTGAGGGAGCTATACGTAAAGCCAACCAAAGGAGACGGTATCTGTACTTTAGAAACTGGGCTATAGGAGAAATTGATTGAGAGAGACAAGCCAAGTGAAAAGATAGAAGAGGTGTAGATTGTTGGCAATCCCAATCAAACCACAAAGTTTAGGATCGAAACGTCTCCTAAGTTGAAAGATGCCATCATTTAGCTCAAGTAGTCCAATGCCGATAGGTTTGCTTGGTTTCCATTAAACATGCTTAACATATTGACCAACCTAGCATTACATAGCCTCAAAATCGATGAGAAGATCTAGCTTGTCAAGCAAAAGAAGAGACATTTCACCTAGAAATGATAGGTTGCAATTGAGGACAAAGTACAAAAGTTGCTAAAGGCTAGCTTCATTTATACTTTATTTGGCAGGAAAAATACCTAACTTGGCTAGCAAATGCTGTACTAGCCAGGAAGAAAAATGGCGGTAGTGAATCTATGTCAACTACACCAACCTAAATAAAGCTAACCCAAAAGATTACTTCTCCTTCCTAAGGATGGTTCAGTCAGTAAACTCCATGTTGGGCCATGCATTTTCATAAACGCCTTTTTAAGTTAAAACCAAATTATTTGGTGAAGTTTATTAAGAGAAGGAAAATGGGCATATATTTAGATGAATTTTTATCGATTTAATTTCAATTTCAAGAGTTAAAGATAAGAGAAAACTATATCATTCTAGAAGATTCAAGTTTTAAATGTGAAAGATAACAAGTAGTAAAGACTTATTTCCATAAATCAAGGGATAACAATCTCTAACAGGCTACTTGAAGATTTTTCAAGATTCCATCAAGATCTCTCTAAGAAATTAAAAAAGAGACGTTATACTAGAAGAGTATATAAAGAAGGCAGTTCAAAACTTGGTACCGATCTGCAACTTTCATTTGCAAACTTAATCTCTTAAGAGAATTAGAGACAAAATTAGAAGCTAAATTAGAGACAATATTATTTATTCAACTTTCTCATTTTGTTTTCTTTATGTGCTTACATTTTGAGGAACCTTACATTTAATCCTCATACTTTTGTAAATCCTATCTATTGAGTATTATGATTGTATATTAGAAGAAAGTTAACATTATTATATAGCTTTATGATTAGGCAATATTAGCCACAAGTTGAGTGACATCTGTAGCTCTTGTTTCTTTAGTGTAGATAGGCCTATCAAGGAAGTTTAGAAAGCTCAGATCCAAACATTAATAGGCCTTCGCCATCTTATCTTTGATCTCTAGGCTCATTTTCATAGCTATATCTTTACATTCGTTGATATACTCCTTACTTGAGAAGAAGTCTTCACAAAATTTTTTCTTGAGCTTCTCCTTTAACATAGGGTAATGACATCTCCAATCTTTGTGATGCATTCCTTTACATCATTCACCTCTTCTCCAAGTCTCTAACCTTCCTCTCAACTATCATTTTTACTTACCCAAACTCATCAAAAGGTCAATGGTGGAAATATGCTATTGCCCCTTCAAGCCTAGCTCAGACTTCACCTTTGCCACCTCAACACTAAGCTCCTTATTGCAGGAGTTAAGCTCAGCCCAAGCCTTCTTCACCTTATCAAGTTCCTTCTACAACTTAGCCCTTGCCTTCTATTCAACCTCCAAATGCTTATGGAACTTAGCATTCTCTGCAATCACCTTCCTGAGTGCCTCCCTTTCCTCCCTTTCAACTTTCTCCAACTCAACTTCTATGTCCTTAGCTTATTCCAAAAAAAAAATTACACCAATTAGATTTACACATATATCGAAATTAAGCATCCTTACAACAAGCCTTGTTGACCTTAAGGTCTTTACCTTCTCCACACCCGTGCCAGATTGCTTAAACAAATTTATCATCAAGCCTTTATATTGCAAACATAACAAAGACATTGATTAAAATATCCATATAACTAAAACCATATTTAATAAACCCTAAAAGTACACTACTCATCTTACGACCCATTACATACGAGTGTCCTACTCCGATTTGTTAAGGAACCTCTCAAAGTTTTTCTCCAGGGCACTCCAATTGTTGGAGTATAGGACCCCAACATGGCCTAGTAACTATGGTCCTTATGAGAGAGAGTTATGTCCCTAATACAAACGTTCCACATAGGTTACAGTAGTTTGCCTCTCACCTTCCTAGTGGCATTTCACTTTCTTCTAAGAGGGGAGTACCATGTGAAGTATATGTAACTTGAAACTTCTTAAGAGACATCCACAACAAAAGGTTTTGCTCCAACTCGTCTCAAAGGGCATCACCCATCTAGTCAATTACCTTATGTAGGTGCACCTTAGAGAGGTTACAAACTCTTGTTTTATAGACCTCCACTATCCCCTTCGAGGCCTCAAGGAGGATGAACAACTCGTCGTATACCTTCTTTGATGGCTCCTTCCTTACCTTAGGCTCCATACTACTTTGCATTTTAGGATAGCTTGATCATCAATGGTAGTAAGCAAGGAGACTTCAAGAGCAAGACGAGCAACATAAGAGGAAGTCGCTTAAACTCCTTATGGTTTACTAGGCAGTAGGAGTATAGGCCTCATCACAGCATAAGTACAGTCGTTTGCTTCGTTTTTCATCAAGTTCATTTGGTATCATCCTTCTTACTTGTTTTTGTGATTGGTTTTGCGGTTTTGCAGGTGGGTTTTTGTGGGTAACAAGAGGAAGAAGCATAGGGAGATTGGATGTAATTGCGTAAGTGTTTTGGTTGGAGGGTATAGGGTAGTGATTGCTACATGAAAGCTAGGTATGTAATTAGAGATCTAAGGTGTAGATGAACGTGTTCTAGATTTTATGTGAGTGAAGAAGAATTTTAATGCTGAATTGGTTACTTCTTAAAGGAGGGCAAGTGGTTAGGCTTAGTGTAAAGTGTTAGGTTGAAAATTTTGAATAGAATATTGAATTTCTAGATTGAGTCCACACAAAAAGAAGCTGATTCGAGTAGCTGAACTTATGTAATCATTTGTTCAAAGGATTCCATGTACTCTTGTAATGTACTGGTTTGTTTTAATTCAATCAAATCACCTAATGGGTCAATATATCCCTTTCCCCCCAAATCGATCAATCATTCTGACAATTATCTCTTCTCGAAGTAATTGGAATTTGAGAATTCTTAGCATTTATATAAGCGTAATATTGCTATAAAGCCCTATCTTCAAGGTGTAAGGAAGCAATTTGTATCATAAATTGTGGTGTAGTACCTACGATATGAAAATATAGTTCTACCTTATAAAACCATGCTTTAAAATCATTTCTTGAAAATCTAATCTCCTTGTTCTTGCAGGAATTGTAGTAGAATGTTTATCGATTGTATTTCACTGCTTTTCAAGGGTATATCTAAAGGTTGAGATACAACCATCAATTGCTCTTTTATGACATTATGAAGAACATCTTCCATTCTTTTGAAGTCTTAGGTGCCGTTAGTCATTACTGGATGCCAACCAGCTTTGATACTAGCTGATGCAGCAAAAATTTATTAATACAATTCACACACAATTCTTAAGAAACAAGCATACATTCATCGACACTCATACAAACATCAATAAACAGGAGCTTTTAGGGAATAATATTTTTGTTGTATTTCCTACAATGTTGATCATTAATATTTATACAAGATCTATTGCCCCACCCCCACATCAGATATTTATAGTGTACATTTTATATTTTTTCTGTTTTCTATTTTCTGGCCAATATAATCTATTAAACTAATGCGGTAAGGCATGGTTAATAGCTGTATTGGCCATGTATATTGGCCCTATAACATCCTTCAAACTCTCCACTTTACTTCGCCTTGCCTTGTCTATTCCCAACTCAACTTTGCTCTTTTCCTTTTGAAACTCTAGCCGAACGCTGCAGCCCTAACACCTTCATATAAGCATCTTTTTTTCTGTGCATCAGTTCACTTCTTCATCATGGGAGTAACCCTGAATCTTTTTATAGACAAGAGGAACCAGAAGGTTCTGTATGCTGAAGCGGGAAAGGAGTTTGTTGATTTCTTGTGCCATCTCATGGTTTTGCCTGTTGGAGTTGTCGCTGGACTAGTGGAAAATGGTAACGTGGGAGGCAGTCTAGCATCAAAAGCCTTGATTCCTCTTACATTGATCCTAAATGCAGCACAGAATTCATAATAAATGCTCCGTCCTTCGGTTCGATTGTTTCCTTGTTAAGTGACAGTGTTTCTTCAGCAGTCAAACAAATGTATGTGTGCTATCAAAATAGGAAACCCAGCTGTGGGAGTTATGTGAGTCACCTGATGTATACTCGTTGTCCTTCCTGTGCTAATCACACAATGAGTGGGGTTGTATCATCCGCTGAGCCACTATTATGGTGGCAGGGTGGTTATGTCAAGAGTCCGGCTTCGTATATGGTGATGGATGATTTGGCGGTGATGCCTTTGTCTACTGACACTTGCTTCAAGCTGCTCAATGATGCTGGGGGTTTTGAGAGAAAAGAAGTTGATGTTGGGAAGGATCAGGTTTGTTGGTAATCTTTTTATAGCTATTTTTAATAGTGAAACAACATGAGGCATTTCCGTGGTTATTTAAATTATGGAAAATATCAACATGATCTAGGAATTTCCGTTTCCTGATTTTGTTTTGTTGTTAAATTTATTTTCAGGTTATCAAATTGGTGAAAGCATTGCTGGATTCTAAGACGGTGTTAACCGATGTGTTTCTTCGGGATTAATTGTTTTTATGTTGTTCCATGGTCTTTACTGTTCTTCATTCTTCTTCTTCTTCTTTTTCTTTTCTTTTGTTTTTTTTCCCCTCCTTTATAACTGTTATGCTTAAGCACGCTGATCATCTTGGTTTTGTCATTTCACTGGTGTGGCAACAAATGTTATGGTGTCGGCTGCAGAGGCATATGGTATGAGGTTTTATGGCTGAATCTTTTGCTATGTGTAAAATTTCTCGTATGAATACGATAATATGATGTTTGCATGTTCGTAAATTGTATTGGAAGATTTGCTTGCTTTTTCATTGCTTTTGTTCTTCTTGCGTTTGGATTATTAGGCAAACGTCGTCGGTCATGTGTCAGGGCCATCGTAAGGATGGGATCATTCTTACAATATTGATTTTCAATTTTCTTTTTAAATCTAGTGGGTGATCCGATTTCGATTGCGTGCTGTTTAAGCTAATGCTAGCTTTCATCTCGTGTTTTAGCCTCAACGATATCGTCCTTAGGATTGTTAAATGGAAATTTTTAATTTAGTGCTTTGCTAAGAAACTTTATATGGTATTTCTACTTTATTCTGATTTGGTCGATTAAAAAGCAAAAGTTGAACGAAAGTCTTGTTTTTTTTTTTTTTTTTTTTTTTTTTGCTAAATTGGGGAGTAAAAAACATAAATATATATATGTACATGTATACTCCTACCGAGCGATAAGTCAATGTGAGTATAGCGATAGGTATATGATAAGCCATCTATCTTTTTTCATTTTTTGTTTTCTTCTTTTCCATTTCTTCTAAAAATTTGTACATATTGAAAACTAATTAGTTGGGTTTTTTATTAAACTTTTAAGTCTGTCAATGTGAGTTTTTCAAAAACCTTTACACTTTCTTTGGTAAAAAGGGTATTTAATTACTTTTGTGTTTGGTTAATAAAGGAAAACGATAATAATCTTAGCGATAGTTGAAAACATAAAAATTTCTTCCAATTATATAATACTTTCATTAGATTAAGTTTTTTGCTCTAAGCCTTACTTAACTTGAGAATGGTAGACTCAAAAGATTCTCCTAGAGTTTGTTTTAAGCTTTATTTCATCTCTATAAATCTTATGATAATTAAAATAAGCCTCATTTGAATATTTTACTTTTTATAAAGAAGTTGAACTTCTTCAAGTTAGAGCTTGAGTCTAGATACATAGTAAAGCCTGCATATTCAAGTTTAAGTCCATATAAAAGAAACAACTAATATGGGCCATTGGATCATCATAAGCAATCTGATGGCTATCAACAATAGCAAATTTTAGCCATCCATCTCAAGCTGATCCAACAAATGAGATTAGTACCCAAAATCTATAAGAGATGCTAATCCTGTCACTTAAGATTTATTCAAATGAGATTAGCACCCAAAACCTATATAAAATGCTAATCTTCTCACTTAAGATTCATTCAGCTCTCCATAAGATTGGAAACAAACATAGAAGCTCTATTGAACTTCTCCAAAAAAGATCAAACAACTACTTAGTGAAAAACAAATAAAAAATATTTGAATCTACCATATCATAACCTTTTATTACACACATAACACAAGAATTCGAACATGCCCATTCCCTTTTTATGCCATTCTTTAAGATCATCTTTTTACATGTCAAGAGTACTTAAGGAGACAGTTGCCATGTAATCTGCTAACAAGTAAGCAATCCAAACAAGTATAGTGAGCCATGTTGCTGATGTGAACTTCCTCCGATGACCAAAGAAGATCAGGATGATCTGCAATGACATGCTGAGGAGTACTAGGATACGTAAATCCCATATGTTCCAAAGATCGGTTAATTTTTCTGAGGTTGTCTGCTTGGAAATTTTGATTTCCACTAAGATCAATCTACTTGCTAGAACTGAAACGATTGAGGGATAAAATATCAATAGTGAAAAACATATTTGCATGAAATAAGACATGTTTAACTGTAATTTGGTTTTAGATAATTGTAAATGATGTATATAAACAGTGGAGTTCTCCGGTTCCCTTGAATAATTCAAATATAAGGCAAATATAAGGTAATGAGAAGCTTATCTCGATCTTGTATGTAAGTATGTTTCCTTTCTTTCTATCTTTTTATTTAAATTAGACAAAAGAAATCATAATAAAAAAAGAGAGGAAATATAAATAACCCCTAAACTTTAAAAGTATAGTTTTTTACTTTCAAACTTTAATAAATTGATAAATAATCCTATAGCATAGGTTAAGAATAACCCTCTTATATTTTTTTAAGCTTTTTAAACTTTGATCATAATATTACTTTTTTAATTAAAAAAGAAAATATCATTTATATTGTCAATTTATAAAAGTTTAGGAGATCAAAAACTGTATTTTGAAAATTAAGTAGGTCAATCTATATTTAAATCAAAGTTTAGGAAGTTATTTACCATTTTTCATACTATTTATCTTCATAGAATAGGAATGAATTAATCTTAGACGAGAAAGATTATGCCACTTTAGTTTCTTTTCCGTCTTCTGAGATTTAGCTTCTGAAAAACAATTCTAATCTTTTATTCTTTGGAGGCTTCCTTTTATATTGTTATTAACCATTTTCGTTTCCTTCTCCCCGAAGAAAGGCACCACAAACAAGTTGCCTTATTGCTCTCCCAGCTTCCATTTGTTTTGTCTATTGTTTCATATTTCCATCGAAGGATGGATCGTATCAAGATTCAAAATAATTTTCTTATTCTATAAGTAAAAAATATCGCATTAGACTTTATATTTTTTAGTCATTGGAATTCAATCAAAAGATAGGGAGTTAAAAATCTTGTAAGCAGTACATAATTTAACCACTTATTTTTTGGTATATACATTGCGTAATTTTTTTTTTATTTGAAATATTTCAATGCAAGATTTGCTATACTAGTAGTGCGATTTATATCTATATTATTTAAACTCAAGGGGCTTTTGGTTTTTTTTTTTAATAATATCTAAATGGATAATTTTATAAATCATTTTCTTTCTCTCTTACTTATACTACATTTACTATCTCAAATCAATCTTTTTTTTTTTAATAGAGATGACTTATTAAAAATAAATAAATAAATGCATTAAAAGATATGATTAATAATTATGACAATTGGATATTTTTAAATATGCACAAAGTAGGTGACTCGTCCCCTTAATATAGGGAGAAAAAAACAATATTTAATGCTTACAAGATACATTATATTTATATGTATAGCTTAATTTATGTATCAATATTTATGGAAATTCTTAATACCAGTAGATCTATTGATTTAACTATCACATGATGCATTAGAAATATCCGTACTTTGATTTTCAAGCAATTTGGTATCCAGTACTCATTTTTATTTATTTCTTCTTTTTGCATTTCTGTTTTAGTTACAGTTTTTTTTTTTTTTTTTTTTTTGGGTCTTTCTTTAGTACAAAAGCTACCAGCGTAACTTTTTCTCAAACATGTGCACATTTAGCATGCTACTGCATATGCGGAGGAGAGAAATGATGAGGCGGCATCTGAAGAAAAAAAGATATTCGATTAAAAACATTAAATTCATAAAATAAACTAAAGTTAGTTAAAATCCATATAAATATGAAAAAAAATTCTGAAAAACAAAATATTTTTTTATTCTTAATTAATAATTTATTTTGAAAATTAAAAGAAAATTATTTTGTGAGGAATGGAAGTCTTAACTATGCATATCTTCTACATACAATGTTACACCTTGTAAAACTTATCAAAATATGCCCACATGGTGCTCTCAATTGAAATAAAGACTAAGTGCTTTAAGAGAGTGCAGACTGAATAAATTTTTTGAATGGTTGTAATTTGCAAGTCTGGATTTGCTTGCCATCAAAACAGGACTCACCGAATAATACACTTTTATAAAGTATAGTTGAAATGCCCAAGAAAAATCCCGAAGGAAAATCATTTTAAGGATAAGGATATTTTTGCAATTCAGTCAAGTGGGCTTAAAACCTACATCCTAAACTTATCCTTTCCTAAACCCTAGCCAATTATGTTTTACGAAATAATTCTTCTCATATAATGAATTGTAATTGATTTTACTTTTATCTTGATGGCAATTTTATACCTAGATAATAATTTGTTGCATTTAAGTGTGATATCAACTACCATTAACCGCTTCTAACGGACATGGTTTTATGGCAGTACTATCAATTACCTGCCAATCATCATTTTTGGGAATACTTATCAATTGCCAACGTAATAGGAAATTTTTGAACAAGACAAAGTTTGATGACGTAAGAAAAGTCGAGATAATAATTAAATCTCTGTCAATGCATCTGGCTAGCTTAGTAGCTGCATAAAATTGGATATTAATTGTTGGTTCTAATTGTTGATTTCTTTATAGACTTGATATGATCAGTATAGTTATATGTTTATCCTCAATCCTGATATACAATTTTAAAATGAATGTTTTAAAAGATGATGGCTGTTCTAGAGTTCGATTTAATAATCTTGCAAAATGTTTTTATGTGCAAATGAAAAAAAAAAAAAAAAAACTATGTTCAACTACATATATTAGGATACCTTTGTTATTTATTTATAGATTAGTAATATGGTAAGTATATCTATGTGTTTATTTGCAATTTAGACTTAAATTTCTCATAGTGGTAATAATGAAATATATTGGTTTTTTCAAAGGCTTTACTATACAAAAGTTTGATTAGATAATTTTGCACAAGACATATATGTGTGAATTGATATCGGATGCGATGTTTTGTTGTTTGGTTGCACATCTTATAGTAGCTGCTCTAACAATAGTGGACTTCAAATAGGATACAAATCTTTCAAATCTATGTTCTTCCTTATGTAAGATATTAACTTTTTATGAACAGATTTGAGGATACATAAGCTTAAAAAAGTATTTTGACTATCAATACATACAAATATAGGTATTATTTGATCCCTCAAGCTCAAAATTGACTTAAAAAAATCTCAGATTTAGATGAAAGATGCAACTTAGAAGCACAAACCACTCATGCTATGTGTTCAACTTTAGCTAATGAGTGCATCTTTACTTTCCAATATGGAGATGGTAACTAAACAATAGGCTATTATGTATCTAACACCTTATATTTTTATATAATATCCTCATAAAATCATATAGGAAATTCATCTATTTATGTTGTACTTAGGTAATCCACAAAAAATATATCAAATTTCGATCTGTGACATATGGAATGTTTAGAGAATCAATTGATTCAATTTTCAAATAATAACAGATAAATCACAAAAATAAGTGGAGAACTGATGAAACTAAAGCTGTAAATGGGATATCTGAGTTTAAGCAGAGGTGTTTTGACTACAAATAGATGCTTAGGAATGTATTATTTGATTCCTCCAACTCAAAATCGATTTCAAAAATCTTGACAAACATTGATACTATGTGTTCAACTTACACTAATCAATGCATCTTTACTTTTCAGCATGGAGATGGAAACTAAACAATAGGCTACTATGTATCTAATACCTTATATTTCTACTCAATATCGTATAAAATCATATAGGAAATTCATCTACTTCTGTTATATTTAGGTAATCCACAAGGAATATGTCAAATTTTTATCTAAGACATCTTGAGCGGTTGGAGCATTATCAAATCCAATTTTCAAATACTAATAGATGCGACACAAAACTAAGTAGAGAATTGAGGAAACCAAATAGGGTGGTAAATGGAATCTTCAAGTTTAGGCAATAAGAAATGTCTATCATCTCATTACTAGCTTCACAAGGAGTGACTTTAAGAGCCTTCTCGCCAAACGTAATAAATAGCAGCTTGTATGCCTCCATATACCTAAAAATCACATGCCTGGCATGCTCATGTTTTTCTCATGCCCCTTCAATGCAACCCATGTGCCTTTAAATGGTTGTGAAAGTTTATGAAATATACCACTCTCTGTATTGGGCATGGTTGGATGCTACAGAATTTTTTTATAGATATTGTTAATTTCCCTATTACAGGAACCTTTAATCCTTTCCCTGGTTGGGTACATGAATACTAAAATCTAGTATGTTTTATATTAAGGTTAATATAATGCTTGTTCATCAACGATCATTAGTATGTATTGTCATTAAATTCCAAATTTTGTAATATTGTCAATTTAATCACCTTTAAATTCTAAATCATGAGTATGTATTGTTAATAAATTTTAAATTTTGCCATGCAGCCAATTTAATCACGAGTTAGGCATGTTAGGATATTATTGATTTCTCTATTATAGAAACGTTTGGTCCTTCCTTAGTTTTGGTACGTAAATACTAAAATCTAGCATATTTTGTTTTAAGGTTTATATAGTACTTGTTCATGAATGATTGTTGGTATGTATTGTCATTAAATTCTACATTTTAAAATGTAGCCGATTTAATCATGTTTTGTGAAATGGTTCTTCCCATATAATTCTTAAAGTAACCACTCTAAAATATGTTATTTTTTTTTATAAGCTTTACAATGAAAAAGTTCAATTAGATAATTTTTCATAAGAATGTTACATGCAAATTGATATCAAATGCGATATTCTGTAGGTTCATTGCACGACCTGTAGTGGCTACCCTAATAATAGTGGAATTCAAATTGTATTCATATCTTTCAAATCTATTTTCTTCCTTATATAAGATTTCAACTTTTTATGAACAAATTTGAGGATACATAAGTCTAAAGAAGTATTTTGACTTTCAATCGATACCCTCAACTGTATCATTTGATCCCTCAAGCTTAAATTGGCTTCAAAAATCTCGTGTTTAAATGAAAGACGCAACTTGGAAGCACATTGATGCTATGTATATAGCTTCTACTAATCAATGCGTCTTTACTTTCCAATATAGAGATGAAAGCCAAACAGTAGGCTGTTATGTATCTAATACCTTTATTTTTACACAGTATCATCATAAAATCAAATAAGAAAGTCATCTACTTATACTATATTTAGGTAATTCACAAGAAATATGTCAAATTTTGGTCCATCATACCTTGAGTTCTTGAAGAATTATCATATTCAATTTTCAAATAATAACGAATGTGACACAAAAGTAAGTGCAGTATTGAGAATACCAGACAAAGCAGTAAATGGAATCTTCCAATTTAGGCAACAAGAAATGTCTATCTTCTCACAACTAGCCTCATAATGAGTGACTCCAAGAGCCTTCTCGCCAAACATAGTAACTGGGTAACCCATGTGCCTTTGTATACCAAAAAATTGCATACCTAGTAAGCTTGTGTTTTTCTTGTACCTCTCATGTGCAACGTATGTGGCAACCATGTACCATTAAATGTGCTTAGAAATTAATGAAATATATCACTCTCTAAATTGGGCAAGATAGGATGTTGCAAACTTCTTTTATAGATATTGTTGATTTCCCTGTTATAGGAACCTTTAATACTTCTTTAGTTAGGTATGATAAATAAAATCTAGTATGTTTTATTTTAAGGTTTATATAATACTTGTTCATTAATGATTATGAGTATGTATTGTCATTAAATTCTAGATTTTGAAATGTTGCTAATTTAATAAGGTTTAAATTATAGATCACGAATATATATTGTCTATAAATTCTCAATTTTACAATGTAGCCAATTTAATCATGAGTCAGGCATGGGGGGATATCATTGATTTCCCTATTATAAGAACCATTGATCCTTCCCTAGCTTGGTATATAAATACTAAAATCTAGTATATTTTGTTTTAAGGTTTATATCATACTTGCTCATGAACAATCATAGGTAATTGTTATTAAATTCTAGATTTTTCAATGTACCCAATTTAATCATGTTTTGTGAAATAGTTATTCCCATATAATTCTTGAAGTAGTAACTCTGAAATATGTTTGGTTTTTCTATAGGCTTTACTATACAAAAGTTCGATTAGGTAATTTTGCACAAGATTTTTATGTGCAAATTGATATTAGATGCAATGTTTTGTAAGTTGGTTACACATCATGCAATGGCTACCCTAACAATAGTGAACTTCAAAAACTATATAGATATTTCAAATTTTAGGATACATAAGCTTAAAGAAGTATTTTGACTATCAATAGATACCCATGACTATATTATTTGATCCCTCAAGCTCAAAATCGACTTAAAAAATCCTCTAGTTAAATGAAAGATTTAACTTAGAAGCACAAACCACCAATGCTATGTGTTCAGCTTATACTAATCACTGCATATTTACTTTTTAACATGGAAATGGAAACCAAATAATAAGTTACTATATATCTGACACATTATATTTTTACACAGTATGGTAATAAAGTCACAGGAAATTCATCTACTTATGTTGTATTTAGGTACTCCAAGATGACTATGTCAAATTTTGGTTTGTAACACCTTAAGTGCTTGAAGAATTATCGGATTTAATTTTTAAATAATAATGGATGCAACAAAAAAGTGGAGAATTGACGAAACCTGAAAAGGCAGAAAATGGAATCTTTGGGTTTAAGGAGTCTATCTTCTCACAATTGGCCTTACAAGGTATGACTCCAAGATCCTTCTCACAAAAGATGGTACAGAGGCAACTTGTGTGACTTCGTATACCCCAAAATTGTCTACTTAACATGCTCGTGTTTTTCTCATGTCGCTCATGTACAGCTTATGTGCCACCTACATGCCTTTAAATGGGTTCCTAAGTTCATGAAATATATCATTTTTGGAGTTTGGCATGTTAAGATGTTATAAAATTCTTTTTATAGATATTATTGATTTCCTTATTATAGGAACCTTTTATCCTTCACTTGTGAGGTATGTAAACACTAAAATCTAGTATGTTTTGTTTTAAGGTTTATATAATACATGTTTATCAACGATCTTTAAGTATATATTGTCATTAAATTCTAGATTTTGCAATGTTGCCAATTCAATCATGTTTAAATTCTAGATCATGAATATATATTGTCAACAAATTCTAGATTTTGCAATGTAGCTGGTTTAATCATGAGTCAAGCATGGTAAGATATTGTTGAGTTCCTTATTACAAGAACCTTGTTCCTTCTCTAGTTTCAATATATAAATACTAATTGATATATTTTATTTTATGGTTTATATAATACTTATTCATGAACAATCATTGGTATGTATTGACATTAAATTATAGATTTTGCAATGTATCCAATTTAATCATCTTTTGTGAAATCATTCTTCCCATATAATTCTTGAAGTAACAACTTTGAAATATATTGGCTTTTCTATAGGCTTTACTACACAAAAGTTTGATTAAGTAATTTTGCACAAGATTTTTATGTGTAAATTAATATCAAATGTAATGTTTTGTGGGTTCGTTGCACGTCATGCAATGGCTGCCTTAACAATAGTAGACTTTAAACAATATAGAAATCATTCAAATCTATCTTCTTCCTTATATAGGATTTCAACTTTTGGACAAATTTTAGGATACATAATCTTAAAAATGTATTTTGGCTACTAATAGATACCAATGACTGTATTAGTTGATCCCTCAAGTTCAAAATAAACTTCAAAAATCACATGTTTAAATAAAAGATGCAACTTAAAAGCATAAACCACCGATGCCATGTGTTCAACTTACAGTAATTAGTGCATCTTTACTTTCCAGCATGGAGATAGAAACCAAACATTAGGCTACTATGAATCTAACACTTGTATTTTTACACAATATTGTCATAAAATCATATAAGAAATTCATCTGCTTATGTTGTATTTCAATATTCCACGATGAATATGCTAAATTTTAGTCTATGACATCTTATGTGCTTGAACAATTATCGGATTTAATTTTCAAATAATAACATATGCGATACAAAAGTATGTGGAGAATTGACAAAAATTGAAAAGGCAATAAATGGAATCTTCGAGTTTGGGCAGCAACAAATGTTTGTCTTCTCACAACTAGTCTAATAAGGAATGACTCTAAGAGCCTTCTCGCCATACATGGTAAATGGGAAACACATGTGGTTCCTTAGATTGAAAAATTGAATACTTAGCAAGCTTATGTTTTTCTTGTACCGTTCTTATGCAGCCTATATGCTACCTACATGCCTTTTAATAGGTTTCTAAGTATATTAAATATATCATTCTTAGAGTTATGCAAGGTAGGAGGTTGTAGAATTATTTATAGATATTGGTGATTTCCCCATTATAGAAACCTTTGAACCTTCCCTAGTTGGATACATAAACACTAAATCTAGTATAGTTTGTTATAACATATATATAACACTTGTTCGTCAACAATCTTAAGTATGTATTGTTATTAAATTTTAGATTTTTCAATGTTGCCAATTCAATCATGTTTAAATTCTTGATCATGAGTATGTACTGTCAACAAATTCTAAACTTTGCAATGATGAGTTAGGCATGGTTAGATATTAGTGATCTCCCTATTCAAGAACATTTTATCCTTCCTTATTTTTGGTACGTAAATACTAAAATCTAGTATGTTTTGTTTTAAGGTTTATACAATACTTGTTCATGAACGATTAATTTATAGATTTTGCAATGTAGCCAATTTAATTATATTTTGTGAAATAGTTCTTCCCATATAATTCTTGAAGTAACAACTTTGAAATATGTTGGTTTTTCTATAGGCTTTACTACATAAAAGTTCGATTAGGTAATTTCACACAATACTTTTATGTGTAAATTGGTATCTAATGCAATGTTTTATGAGTTGATGTGGCTAACTTAACAACAATGGACTTCAAACAATGTACAGATCTTTCAAATCTATCTTCTTCCTTGTACAGGATTTCAACTTTTTATAGACAAATTTTAGGATACATAAGCTTAAAGAAGTATTTTGATTGTCAATAGATTACCATGACTGTATTATTTAATCCCTCAAGTTCAAAATTGACTTAAAAAATCTCGTGGTTAAATGAAAGACGCAACTTAGAAACACAAACCACCAATGCTATGTGTTTAGCTTACACTAATCAATGCATCATTACTTTCCAGCATGGAGATGGAAACCAAATATTATGTTGCTATGTATATGACACCTTATATTTTTACGCAATATTTTCATAAAATCATATAAGAAATTCATCTACTTATATTGTATTTAGGTACTTTACAATGAATAAGCTAAATTTTGGTTTATGACATCTTACGTGCTTGAAGAATTATCGAATTTAATTTTCAAATAATAACAGATGTGATACAAAAGCAAGTGGAGAATTGACGAAAATTGAAAAGGTGGTAAATGGAATCTTCAGGTTTGGGAAGCAAGAAATGTTTGCCTTCTTACAACTGGCCTTACAACAAATGACGCCAAGAGCCTTCTCGCTAAACATCGTAAATAGGCAACCCATGTGCCTCTATATACTAATAAATTGCATGCCTATTATGGTTATGGTTTTCTTTTTTTTTTTTTTTTGTGCTGCTTATGTGCCTTTGAATGGGTTCCTAAGTTCATGAAATGTATCGTTCTATGAGTTACGAATGGTAGGATGTTAGGGATTTCTTTTATAGATATTGTTGATTTTCTTATTATAGAAACCTTTGATCTTTCCCTAATTAGGTACATTAACATTAAAATCTTGTATATTTTCTTTTACGGTTTATATCATACTTATTCGTCAACGATCTTAAGTATGTATTGTCATTATATTCTAGATTTTGCAATGTTGCTAATTCAATCATGTTTAAATTTTAGACCATGAGTATGTATTGCCTATAAATTATAGAATTTGCAATGTAGCCAATTTAATCATGAGTTAGGCATGGTGAGATATTATTGATTTCCTTATTACAAGAACTATTTATCCTTCCCTAGTTTTGGTATGTAAATACAAAAATCTAGTATATTTTGTTTTATGGTTTATATAATACTTGTTCATGAACAATTATTGGTATGTATTGTCATTAAATTCTAGATTTTGCAATGCAGCTAATTTAATCATGTTTTATGAGATAGTTCTTCCCATATAATTCTTAAAGCAACAACTTTGACATATGTTGGTTTTTTTTATAGGCTTTACTAGATGTAGACACCTAATTTTTATCCTTCCGTAGTCTTAATTTTTTATTATTTTTAAAAAGGTGCTAATTCAAAAAATAGAAAAATAAATAATAATAATAATAAAAGATAAAAATAATAAAAAATGACAAATGATGAAAATATCAAAAAAAATGAGAAAGAAAAAAATTAAAAAGATATTTTAGATTTTTTTTTTTAAGTAAATTATTTTAAGGACAAATAATTTTAGTTTTAGTTTTAGCTTAGTCCAAATAATTATTTTAAAAAGTCACGTAGTTTAAATACAATTTAATTGTATTAAATATCAAGGCACAGGCTAATGGCTTAATGAATAAGTATTAAAATATTTGATATGGAGTTAGATTGAGAATATAGGTTCAAGTCTTACTAGACACCTATGTGCTTTTATTTTTCTATCCTTTCTATTTTTTACAAGAAGTGAGTTAAGCGTACAGATCAAATCCTTTTCATTCGAATTTGAATCATTATAAAAGATACGAATCTAGTTTGATTTCGATTAAATTAGATTTCAATTAATATGAATGATTCGGATTTAATAGATTTGATTCTATGATTTGGTTTGGGCTTATAAAATCAATTTTCATCTTTAACTAATGGGGGGCCTATAAAGCATCGATCAAGTGACAGGAAATTTTATTTACACACTCTCGAAAGAATTGAAAATCCTTCGTCTATCCACTGTAGTTCACAAAACAAACTCCATGCAACAGTCCCTGTACGGACCTAATAGAGCACTCTGAATCCGACTTCCTAACTGCTCATCTATTCTCCTAACGTAAACTCACAGACCAGTCTTCATTCTAATCAATACTGACCACCAAGACGCTATCCACCTTCTTTGTCCATCCACGTAAACACCATGATAACTACTACACACCATGAAAACCATACATCCATGAAGCACGAACTTAACAGCCCAATCCCCTATACCTTGCACACTCCCTGGCATACACTCCAAGTTTAAACACACAGATCATAGCACCGTTTTAGAGGCATAAGCAGTAGTCATCTCCCATGCACAAATAACTGAAATTTCCCTTTACAACAGTAACAGCAAGTCCATGCCACTAACTGAACACCAGCACAAAACAGTCGTGACAACAACAACACAAGTCCACGGCTGCCCCTATCCTTATGCATTCCCAATGTCTACAGCAAGCATGAACCACTTCTGACCCTTCACTGCACAAGCTTTTGACCAACACGGACAGCTATAGCAGCCACTGTCTTCTCATTTACAAATGGCCTACACGTCCTCGTCCAAATCATACGCCTGATCGACTCTCTCCTCCATTGATAGTAACTCCGATTACTGCGATAGGATACACCAACGCCAACAACACAGCAGTTCCATACCACCGCCGTCCCTCAACTACACCGTCCCAACTACAACTGAACAACTCCATATACACTGGCGATCACCACTACAGCCCCCCCTCCATTGACAAAATCAGCACGTACATTCATGATCAATGCATGCCTAATGCTCACTGTGGCACACTTCAGCAGCCACAACAACGCCCACTTCACACGAAGTAGTGCATGCACAGCAACACTGCCACTCTACCCATAGTTACGCTGTCGCACCGTCCATCGCCACTAGCTAAACTCATCCACATGCAAGACAACAGCCATCCCTTGACTGTACTGTACTTTGGACGGCCTAAAGATCACAACCGAATGCTCCAACGCTAAGCTAGCTTCACACGCGTGGCAATTGTCTTCAATCCCTTCGAACCAACACTGTATAGTGGCTACAACGAGAACAACAATTAGGTTCGGGCCTAGTTGATTCTTTTAATTAATTATTTATCTATTTACTATGACTATACTATTATTATTATTATCTAGATCTTTAGTTATTTAATATAGTATAGAAGAATATGAATATATTAGTTGTATGAAAATTTTAGTAGTCTTATATGTGAAGTTTGTCATATGATTTTAATAATTTAGGTGGATAATTGTTAACAGTAGAAAGATAAGTATGGATATATATATATATATATAAGCATAGGATTTTTTTAGGAATAGTTTTTTTTTTCTTAGAAATCCTCACATAGAAAATTATTTTTAGAAATAAAAATTAACCAAAAAGAGACTTTTCACAAGAAGATTATAACATCTTAGAGTCTTTTTATTACTTACGAGTTAGGATCCCTTTAGATTTTTTAAAAATAAACCAAATCAATTAAAACGTAAACTCGGTCGGTTTTCAAAAATTAAAATCAACCAACACACTAAAGGTTTTTTAAAAGAACTACGATCATCTGATCCCGACTAGCGGGTACCTAGGCACCTTCGGGGCAACGATAAAATATGTACAAACTTAGGTTCTTTTTCTTTTGATTTTTATTTATTTATTTATTTTTAAATATTATAATTATAAGAATAATCTTAATTTCAGTAAATAGATAGTAGTACCCATTAGGGTTTAATAGGTTAGCCCCCGAATTCAGAACTCCCTGGTTTTTTCATTTAAATTGAAATCAAAGACCGCTAGCTAAATCATAATCAATCCACCCAAGTGATTACGATTTCTATTATTCCCGACTTCGATTGGGTGGCGACTCCAAAAACTTTTCCTAAATAAGAAACCGAAATTTCCTAATTTCTTTAGTCGAGAATTAATATTAAATAGGTTAAGGTTTAATATTAATCGGAAATGGGAAATCAATTTTAAACAGAAACCGAAAAATTCAAACTCGACACTAAACAAAAAGTTTGAATAGTTAATTTTGCACAAGACTTTAATGTACAAATTGATAGTGGGTGTGATATTTTGTAGGCTAGATGAAAGTCATGCCATAACTGCCCTAACAATAGTAGACTTCAAAAAATAAACAAATCTTTTAAATCTATTGATAAAAGCATATTTTTCATATTTTAAAATACAAACTAAGATAGAATTATTATAGATTTTATAGAAATCATTAAGAATTGGTATTTAATTATGTTCATTTAGACATTTTAGGAATTAGAGAATTCAAGAGTGGAATTACGGACAATTTAGAGGAATTTTAAGTAAATAAACGAAGTTCGAATCAATATATGCAAATTAGAAATAAAGGTAGACGACCTAATAGTCGGCTTACAACTTAAAACTTGTACCGGCAACCTTTGTTGGCTATGCCGCCAGCCCTAGATGACTATACTGTCGGCTTAAAAGCTAGCCTTGCACTTATACCTACACCTACACCGCCGACCTTCATGAAAAAAAAAAAAAAAAGATACTTCACACAAGCCAACCCTAATTTTTCATATAAATAGCTTATGTTTCATCGTTTGAAAGAATTTTAGACACTTTTTCCTTAAACGTTGAGAGTCGTAGAATAGTATTTGAAGAATTCTTCAAGAGAAGCGCTTTGATCATTAAGAAGATTCTGCTTTTGCTGTGGAGACCAAGATTGAAGTTGCAATTGAAGATTATTTTTTTCTAATATAGAATTGGTGACATCTATTTCAATTATTCTTATGCAATTCTATGAATTACCTATGCTTTCAATTATGAATTTCCTTGCAATTTCAATTAGTATTTATGTTTTTGTTTCCAAATCCATGGCTGGCTAAATTTATTTGTGGGAATTGATGAAACCCTAGATAGTTAAGATGATGATTATGTTCATGTTATAGGATTAAGAGATATATGGATGATTCATGATTGCAATTTTTATGATTTCGATTATAATTAATAGAAACCCTAATGATACAGGAGTTGATTAGGGTTTGTTAAAAATTCTTAGTTGATTTGATTAATCAATGTGGAAGCAGAGTTAATTAAATTAATTAGAAATTATCTAGAGATTAATACGATGTTCAGTAATTAATTATTCACTAAGACATTAGGGATAGTTGATTTAGCAAATTAGATAATCATAGTATCGGGAGATATATGATTATAATTTAGGGTTCACTGTTAACTGGAAGATGCGGAAGCTGACTAATTAATTAGGGGTTTAAATTCTTAAGTTTTAAGGTATAATAATTTCACTTGAATGACCATATAGCTATTAATCTATATAATATGATAACAATTTGATTTGCGTAATCTAGGGTAAATTCTATTTTCCCACAATTCTCAATTGATTGCTTAATTTTAGATTTTTCATAATTATTTTCTTTTCAATAGTTTTAGAACAATTATTAGATTAATTAATTTAATTTTGATTGCTTGAATATTGATAAGAACTAACATAAGATTAGTAATTTCTTAGCCTTCGAGGGATCGACTACCTTACTTTCTCTATATTACTCGATTCCAACCCAATATACTTGATAGAGTATTTGCGATTTATTTTTTTATATATAGTTCAAGAAAATCATCTATCTTCTTCCTTATACAAGATTTCAACTTTTTATGGACAAATTTTAGGATACATAAGCTTAAAGAAGTATTTTGACTATCAATAAACACCCATGACTATATTATTTGATCCCTCAATTCGACTTCAAAAATCTTGTGTTTAAATGAAAGATGCAACGTAGAAGCACAAACCACCAATACTGGATGTTGAAAGAACTTAGAGATGATAAAGAAGAGGCTAACTATTACCAAGTACAAGGATAAGGATGCCAAGCTCCTCGAGGGCTAAATAATGTTAAGGTTCAAATCCCGCTCTTCAGTGGAAGTAGAGATGCTAATGAATACTTGGAGTGGAAAGAGAAGGTCGAGAAGGTGTTCGACTGTTATACGTATATAAATGTTGTCAAGGCCCAACTTATTGCATTGGAGTTTACTGGGTATCCTATAATGTGATGGAAAAATGTAAATGTAGCCTAAGCAAGGGATAGAAGGCAAGGTGTGAGAACTTAGGAGGAGATGAAAACGTTGTTAAGGGGTCTATTTGTAACCGAAACCTACTTATAAGATACGTTTGCAAAGTTGCAAGAGCTTCGCCAAGGAAGTTGATCTATTGATGATTATGTCAAAGAATTGTAGATACTTATGATCCAAGCCAACATGGAATAACTAGAAGAATGTACTATATCAAGGTTTGTTTTTGGACTCAGATTTGAGATTCACAACATAGTGGAAGTACAGAGGTTTTATGTCTTAGAAGAGGCGACCAAGATAACGCAGAGGGTTGAAAAGCAAAGAAGAAATGTTTCAAGCTAACTTAGGCCAACATTCTCTCAAGCCCCTGTAATACGCCAACCTATACAAGTGAAGCCGAGGAAAAGAATGGCCAACCTGATGATAATCAAGAAGATCAGCATAGCTAAGCAGGACAACAAAGCTGAATGGAGGCTAGGCCACCCCCAAGAATGTATGAAAAGAGACAGACCTCTAAATGGAAGTCTAGCAAGGTGAAGTACTTTAAATGCTTAGACTTCGAACACATAGCTGCTCAGTGTTCCAACCAACGTGTTATGGTGCTTCAAGGAGATGTAATGGATAGCACCGATGAGAGTGAACTTGAAGAGGACAAGGATGTTCGAGAGACTAAAGCCAAGGAGGAAGAGGAAACCTTTATCTATACTGACCAAGGAGAAGTGATGACCCTAGTCTTAAGACAAAGCTTAAGTTCCTTATTGAACTCTAAGGAGCACCAGAGGGAGACTTTATTCTATACCAAGTGTACCATCAAAGGCCAATTATGCACAATCATTATGGACGGAGGGAGTTGCACTAATGTTATTACATAATCCTTTGTGCAAAGGTTGGGTCTACCGACCTTAAAGCATTCCCGACCTTACAAGCTGCATTTGCTTCATGATAAGGGTACTTCAAACATGACTGAACAAGTAACAGTATTGTTCAGCAGTGGAAATGTGTATAGAGATGAAGTAGTCTACCATGTCATCCCTATGGAAGCCTCACATCTAGTATTTGAATGACCTTAGGTATTTGATCGACATATCACTCATGACAGATACAAAAACACCTATGCCTTTGTTAAGGATGGAAGGAAGATTGTGTTACAACCCATGACCCCATCTTAAGTGAATGATACTCATAACCAACTCACCCGAGCTAATAAGAAGAAAGTTTTGGTGATAAGTTGAAGAGAGCTTCGATCTGCTGAGAAAGCTGATGAACCTATGTTCCTATTGGTTAGAAGATTGTTAGAGATCAGGGAATTAGAGAATGTTTCAAAAGAGATCTAATGCTTGCTAAATGAGTTTTCCAACCTGTTTTCGAAAGAGTTACCTAAAGGATTACCACCAATCCGAGGCATAGAACACTGTACTGATCTGCAGCCAAGCGTTGCCCTACTGAACCAACCTACCTACAGGATGAACCGTGAGCAGGCTGTCAAGCTGAAAAGGTAGGTGGACAAAATCATTGAGCAAGGATATGTGAAGGAGAGCATGAGCCCTTATGATGTGCCAACTCTACTCTTTCTCTAGAAGATTGGTTCATAGCACATATACATCAACAGTTAAACAATCAATAAAATTACTATCAAGTACAGATACTCGATACCAAGGCTCGATAACATGTTAGATGAGCTTTATGGCGCCAAAATATTTTCGAAGATTGATCTACGAAGTGGCTATCACCAAATTTGCATGAGGCTGAGAGATGAATGGAAGATTGCCTTTAAGATAAGGTACAAACTCTGTGAATGGTTGGTTATACCATTCGGACTTACTAATGTGCTAAGTTTGTTCATGAGATTAATGAACCATGTAATGCGACCCCTAATTAGAAGATATGCTGTCGTATACTTTGATGATATATTGGTATACAATGCCGACCTAAACGACCATGTTTAGCATCTTCGTAAGGTATTTGACATTTTGCGAATTAAGAAGTTGTATGGGAATGTAAAGAAATGCATGTTCTGCCTGAGAGAAGTGATATTCCTAAGGTTTGTAGTGTCAGAGGAAGAAATTTAAGCAAATGAGGAGAAGATCCAAGCTGTTCTAGAATGGCCAATACCTAAGAATATCATTGAGGTCCAAAGTTTCTATGACTTAGCTTCTTTCTATAGGTGGTTTATTAAGGACTTCAGTACAATAGCCACCCCATTGACTGAGTTGACAAAGAAGAGTGAAGAATTTAGGTAGAACAACTAAGCTGAACAAAGCCTTAGGGAGATTAAGGAAAAACTCACTTCAGCACCTGTCCTGTCACTACCAGATTTCTATAAACCCTTCGAATTAGAATGTGATGCATCAGGAGTGGGAATTGGTGCTATCTTGATGCAAGAGTGGTGACCCCTTGCCTTCTATAGTGAGAAACTTAATAGCTCTACCCTGAACTATTATGTATACGAGAAGGAGTTATACTCCCTTTTCCGAGTCCTTACTAATTGGCAATATTATTTGTTGCCGCGAGAGTTTATTATTTATACAAACCATGATATTGCCAAACTTGGAACCAAACTTGTATTCAGCTCCAATAGCTACCCTCGGACTCATGGTCAAACTGAAGTAGTGAATAAGACACTAGGTGATTTGCTTAGAGCTATTGTAGGGAAGAACTTGAGGGATTGGGATCTGTGCTTACCTATTGTGAAGTTCCCATACAATCAAACTGTCCAGGTACTATTGGGAAAACCCCATTCGATATCATCTACAACCTTCATCCTACTATTCCCTTGGACATGATCAGTACCCCAACAGCTACTGAAGAGAGTTAACATGGAGTCAATCGAGCCTAAGGACTACATGAACTACTTCAGGTCGTAACCAAGAAGATCGCTAAATTCAAACAAAGACAACATGAAATTAGTAACCGAGGCCGCTGAACTATTTCCTACCAACCAGGGGATTTAGTATGGATATACCTCAACTGAGAACGATTCCCACACTTGAGATAAAACAAACTATCTCCTCGCACTGATGGTCTGTTTAAAATCATGAAGAAGATTAATTGCAATGCTTACTAAATTGAGATACATGATGACTACGACATTTTTTCCACTTTCAATGTGTCCAATCCAATCCCTCACTAATCAATAGAAGATGAACCCACATGCACCCTAGAAAAGGAAGCAAAAACCACTTTAGATTTGAGGGAAAATCTTTCCGACCCCCTTCCCCCTTCGCCCCCCCCCCCCCCAAGCAGATGATAGGAATTAACCCCCTGGATCCATCACAAGAAGCTAGGCTAGAGAACTCTCAGGACTTACACGAAAAATACTAGCTCCAAGTTATAGTTGAGACGAGGATTCCTATCCCAAGTTAACCTTTTGCCAACCTGTCTGTCAAATCCTAACGTGTGTCAAACATATTCCCGCCCAATAATGAAGTCCTAATCTAGAAGGTATCCTCGAACTAGTCGAGCCGAACTCCCCAACCGATCACTGGCGTCTAACTTCAAGTCAGCTGATCTCTTTACCATGCTGATCGGCTCCCGACCTGATCCCGATTAAGTCAGCCCTAACTGTAAAACATTCTTACCTTCGCCTATGTTGTATCATATTCCCCGATGTCTAGCCACCAAGCGATACACGTCTTCTGACATAATGTTCCAAAATGATTCTTTCTTTTCTATACTGAATATTCTTTGTCTCTTTTACCCTTTTTAGTATGTTTCATATAACTTAATTGTAGAATACCCTTTTCGTCTTTTCATATATGTAAATTAACCCTATTGAATGAGTATTTAAACTCCCACTTTCTTGTACATAGGAATCATCTATTCAATACATGATTATTCATTTAAACAACCTCGGTGTTCTCATTATCATTCAACTCTCATTTACTTCATTTAGTAAGGAGTAATGGCGAGTGACCCTTCAGTTCAGACCGATGTGTTATATCTAGCGAATTGTAGGCTGAGTAAGATCGAGTGATGAGTCATATCCATTCAGTAGCTGCTTTAACTTTGCTAACCTTTTTTCTGTTTGTTTTAGTTTGCTTCGTTGTGGTGCTTCTTTGTATGTTCAAACTCGGAGACGCATCACAAAGTGTGGTCTACATTAACATGCTAACAAGCAAGCAATCTAAACTACGAAAGTGAGCCTTATTGCTCATGAGAACTCCCTTTGCGGATCAAAGAAGCTGAGGATGATCTGCATTAACATGCTAAGGAGTACCAAGGCATGAAAATCCCATATGTTCTAAAGATCGATGAATTTTTCTAAGGTTGTTTGTTTGGAAATTTTGCTTTCTGCTAATATCAATCTACTTGAGACCAATATTGATATGGACGAGGAATAAAATATCATTAGCGAAAAATATATTTATGTGAAATAGGACATGCTTGGATCATAATATGGATTTAAATAGATATGGACAATACGTTTATAAATAAGGAAGTTCACTATAGTATGTGCAATCACATTTGGAAAATATTTCAAAAAGAGAAAAAAAAAAAGAAGAAAAAGCTATTGGAGGCTTCCATTAGAAAAGATTGTTAATAGTATACTACATGTTTGAATCGGTGATGGATCAATTCTAATAATTTTTAAATGTGGAATAGCAATAATAAGTGTTTGTGGGATATTTTGCACTTGAGTCCCTCAAATCCACACCAACCTTGTTAGGCTCATAGCTCAACACAACATGACAATATACGACCCTGTTGTCTTTATAACCGACCTCGACTCATGCCCACTAAACTGCCTGCCTAACTATAATGGCCTACAATGGTGAACAGATAAAAGGATAACGCTTAGAGATTCAATCAACTACCATTATCCAACAAATCCAAAGCACACCAAACTACACACTCTTACTATCTATGTCGTGCGAACATACCAAAGACTGCTCTAATTCCTTAACTTCCGGCTACCCTCCTCTATAAATACTACCCAACAGTGACTTATTTACATTCTATGTGCACTCAGTCTGCATTTGAGCATTCTTATACTCTACTAACTTAAGCATCGAAATGATTACACTAAATAATACCCCAATGTTTTTCATTATACGTTTCTTTGCAGGCTGTCTGTTCAAGCACAAAGTCTAAACTCATTATATTCTACCAACAGAATCTTAAGATCACAATAAGTATTCCTTGCCTTTAAATAAATAAAGAAAAAATAGAATAGTATTCTACCATTTTCTATTTATCTTCATAAAATAGAAATGAATTTTCTTTTGCATTTAAAATGAAAAAAAAAAAAGAAGAATTAATCTTCCAACAAGAAAGGTTATGCCACCTTAAGTTCTTTTCCATCTACCGAGATTTAAATTTTGAAAACAATTCTATTCTTTGGTGGCTTCCTATCTTTTCTATTAACCACTTTCCTTTCTTTTTCCTCTAAGAAAGGCACCAACACATTTATCATATTGCCTCCCAGCTTCCTCTAATTTTGTCCATTAAATAATATTATTTGTTTCATATTTCCATCGAAGGATGGATCTAATAGAAAATTCAAAATAATTTTCTTAATATATCCATACTGTAAGTAAAAAACATTGCATTAGACTCTACATCGTATGTGAAAATGATCCATAATTAATATTTCCAGATACATACCTATTTATTTTCAAATTTTCCATATCCTTTGTCAATTTTTGCCCCTTATTCTCTCATAATTTCTTCTTTGGCCAAAGCATCAATATAGCTTTGACATCAAAACATTATGTATTCCTCTTTTCTTTTCTCTTTTTTGTCGATTATATTACAATTCAAAATCATAAAAGAGTTGAATTTAATTTATTCCATTGGAAAAATAGTAATCATCGTACTACTTTGCAAATATACTTACTTTTGCTTCTTATAACTTGAATAAGCAGTCCTGTTTGTACCTAACCCCACCCCAGATGACCTCCTATTTTGTATAATAATTATTTAATAAGATAGATGACAAATTAAGGCTAGAATGTTTTGATTCCAAACTTAGATAGAAGGTCATGTTAGACAAGCCTATGTATTTCTTTTCCTGCAAGAAAAGGGTCCCCTACCGACATATTCCTGACTAGAATGTTATAAAATTTCAAAAGTCGGCTCCTGATGGAGAACTTGCATTTCATTTTCATCAGGTTCTTCTTTTGTACTACCTAATTCTTAATTATGTATTATGTTGTTTCTTGGTCTTGAGAAGGAGCATATAGTAAATTGTCTCCCTAATTTGAATGCAATATAAGAATAAGACGTTTGATTGTCTTTACAAATTGACTTTTAGTTTTTACATGATTTTTTCTTTTCCAGGATACTTTTATTGTCATCATTCAAAGGCTTTCTCTGTCGCATTGAATTAAGGTAAATACTCCACATTAGAAATTCGTGTTATTGTTATTAAATCGTGTTTATGTTGGGGCAAATGTTTTTGCGTTGTTCTTCATATATATAATTGCACCATTAGGTGATGTATCATATCATGCTATCTAATGAAAAATGTGAAAATAAATCATTGAAATGCATCTTCTTAAGAATTGAAGCAGTTGTAGCTATATCGGCATAAAGTAAAGCGTAGATTTTATGAATTTTCTTTGAGATAAGTAATCTAAAAACACTCTATATTTGGGCCATGATGCAATAAGTCCTTTATGAATCACTAAGCCCTCGTGCCAAAAAGTCAATTAAATCCTAATTCCACTGTAAGTTATTCATGGCCTCTGTATCAATGTTATCTCGATAAGTTGGTTCATTAATTTTCCTATCATTTGAGGCCACAAATATAGATAACTTGATCAAAACGATTACAAGATCATAGAAGGATTAACTAATTCACTTAAAAGATATAAAGGATTTAAATGATCTAACTTAGACATATAAATAACTTAATTGAATTTTGGCACATATATAAAGGAATTTTAATATATATTTCAATTTTTCTCCCTTAATGACTTGGGAGGGACTAAGGTGGAGGCTGAAACGGGCCCTGCTAAGCTCAAAACAAGAATTAGTCGTAATACAAAATTTACATTTTTATGTATATCTTATACAACAAATCTTATCATGATTCTAAATTAAACCTTCTTGATTTTATTGTCCTGCATCCTCTCTTGCCAATAAAATATACCAAACCTATATGGAAGTTACTCTTCAAATGGAATTGCCTTTTGTTCATGTGTCATAAGAGGAAGGCATAAATCTGGTGGTCTATTATATGAAATAATTTGAATCTATTTTTGCTTTTGATAAGAAGAACTCGAGGTATTCAATAAGGTAAGTTTTATGTGCAAGTTTCATAGGAATTTCAAAATGGTACAATGATATGCATTTTTTTTTAGCTATAAAGCGATCGTAATTTTTCATTTTTTTATTCAATACCACAGAGGACTAGTTAGTAGAATCTATTAGACATTTTTCTCCCTAATCTCAATGAGACCAATGAGAAAGTAGTGATCATAATTTTCAGCTATATGCAATTGACATACATCACAACCACATAATATCTATCTCAGGCAAGAGGATATAGATAGAGCCACTTTTTTATCAATGGCCTCAACACCTACAACTACAACAATGACTTTGAAGCTTCTGGTCGACACAAAAAACCAAAGAGTGCTTGTAGCTGAAGCGGGGAAAGACTTTGTGGACTTCCTCTTCAACATTCTCACTTTGCCACTAGGATCCACTACTAAGCTACTCACAAAAACAGAAATGGAGGGTAGCCTAGGAACTCTCTACGACAGCGTTGAAAATTTGAGTGATAACTATATATCCTTTAATAAAAAGGAAAATCTCTTGAAGCCTAAAGTTGTAAACCCTGTTGTACCATTTACCCTTTTACTTGACACAGCATCAACACTACCCCAACCTAAAAATTATTATAGATGTGGAGGCTATAATTATGGTATCTGCCAGGAGTATATCACCGTAGATAACCCTAATACCATTTGTCCTGAATGTAAGAGCTTAATGAATTCTACCGCGAGGTTTGTAGAACCTTTGGCGCTGCCAGAGTCTTCAAGTGGAGAGGGAGGCCATGTCAGGGGTGTTGTTACATATATGGTGATGGATGATCTTGTGGTAAAGCCAATGTCTACCATCTCTTACATTGCCTTGCTTAGTTCATTCAATATTAAGGATGTTGGAACTCTTGAGGAGAAGGTCATCACTTTTGGTCTTACTGAGGTATATATATATAGGCATTTGCTTTCATTAATTTGTTCATAATTAATGCATTTGCTAACATTCTTATTCCGTTTTGCTTCCATTCTATGAGACATATAACCATAAGCTATAACAATATGCTTGTTTAGGAATAAAAGATGAAGTAAAGTTTTCTAGAAATACTCAAGGTTATGCAAACAATGATATCTAAAATACACACTTAAAATTATTAAGACCGTTGGTTAAGAACATATAGATCCATTAACATTAAATGTGAGAGTTTATCTCGAGCAATTTCTAAAATCTTAAAATAATTATTAAAAGCCCTATAAGTAGTAATAATATGAAACTTATGTGCATATTTTTTAAATTTTTATTGAGCTGGTATTGCACTTTTAGAATAAGAAATATATTCCTATCTAAGCAATGATTTTAAAGGTGAATTTGCAATTTAACATAAAACTAAACTAAAATTGAAAGCTTGTAAAAAAAAATTAAAAAAAGGGGATTTATAGACTCGATTTTTTCTTCCACAAGAATCATACGATTCCTTTCTATGCTATATTTGTCATCTGGAAGTTTTGAAACGATAAAAGAATATCTATTCTACTACTTTGGAACTTTTCTTTAGGATGAAAAGGTAATTTACAAGACAATTCCATAATTTTGTAGTGGTGCACTTAGCCCGTCTAGATTGGATCACAGGGTCTCTTTATTAGTTCCTACAAGTGATGCACAATTTTACAGAATGTAGGTAGTGGTTGACATCAACTCGATAGAATGGGTGTCTTTAAAGATCATGTATCTAAACCTATTTGGCAATGTTGTTTGGTAATATTGGAACAAGAGAATCGTATCATATAAACCAATAAAACAGTAAAATTTGGGGGGGGGGGGGGGGGGGGGGGGGGGGGGGGGGGAAATACATTTATATTCAAAATAATGAAAAAAAAAAGGCTCTGGCAACTACTTAGCAAGAAAAGATAAAATAAAATAAAGGGCATTAGGAAACCCATGGCCATGCTCGGAGGTTAGCTGCGTGCCAAGGGCAGCGTGACTATTCACTTCTAGGAAAGGTCGTCTTTTACTTTCTTTTTTTTTTTCTTTTTGAATTTCAGAATCATTCATTTATTTTGATGCTTTTAGTTTGAATATCATTAATTTAGACCATATTTTTTACTACACTTTTTTACTTTTGAATATCTACATTTTAATCCCTTTTTATGAATTGTCTATTTTTTTAACATTTTAACTTTTTTTCCTTATTTTACTACCTTATGAAAAATGAAAAATAAGGTTTGAACTTAAAGCATGTTTTCAAAAAATTTGGGAAAGGATAATTAGTGATCATTTTAGAATTGAACAATGGTCTTAGAGATATACAAATATTTCAAAAGTTAAAGGAAGTTAGAAGTGCATTTTGAAAATTTAAAAGATTTACCCGGATGTTTATCATTTCCTATTATGCTAGCAATTTGTCCGATAAGACAAACGTTAAAGGCTGACTGTTCTGTTTTGGAGACGGTACGCATATTCTCTATTATTATGACTTGTCCCTGATATTCGTTTTTTGTGGTTCTTATTTTTGTAGGCTATAAATTTGTTGAAGGCTTCCCTACAGTCCAAGATGGTTTTAACCGAGGTCTTTCTCAGAAGTGAAAAGGTTGAAGTGAAATAATGTCCCAACTGAAAAACATCATTATATGAATTCTATTTATGTAAAAATATGTGGAGCTATCAGCGACTTCTATTCATAATTTGACGAGATGCCATGTCCGTATTTTTCTTTCTTTTTTTTTTTGTTTTTTTAAATGCGATATCGTTAATAACCTTTGTTTATGAACTCATACGTCACAAAAACTGTAAACAAAAATGGATAGTTTATTTTCCGTCTTGGAAGAAAATTCTCTCATTAGCTTAGGCTTGATTAAATATGTTGAGCTGAGACTATAAGATCTTAAAAGACAGCATTTTATGCTGCTTATCATCTAGTAGTATTAAGGAACTAAGAAATTTGAAATTAGAATTCATCTTAGAGATTAAGAGATCATCATGAAATTATCTTAAATACTCAAAACTTGTTACTTGCTTAAGAATAACTTAATCATGATAGTTTGCCACGAACAACTCAAAGAAGGAGGACACCTTAACTGATGCCCTATTCTTAAACACCCTTGAAGTATCTATTCCTTCTCCTCAACAATTCTATCTTGGCCTCTTCCAACACCTTGGTTTTAACTTGTCAACTGACTGCCCTTTTAACTTGAAGAGCCTTCTCCCCATCATTATCATTGGACCTATTCAATCTTGACCCACGTTCTTGCGAAGATCATATTATATATATCAGAAGTAAAATTAAATGAATTCTCGTACTCCTCAATAGTAGTAAGAACAGGATCAAACTCCTCGAGACTTTTGTAGCAATAGTTTCATCACCAATTATTTCTCTAAAAGACCTTATTCAACTCATAATAGTAAATATTCTTTACTCGAAAATCCTTCATTAATTCATTCCAATTCATAAACGGGGCCTCGAACTTAGGTCAAAGAGTTTGAAGTTTATTAAATCCTATAAGTGTCATGTCCGACATCGAAGTACAGACTCTTACACAACAAGGGCATGTAAGGTTGAGAAACTAACTAAATACTACCAAAATTTTTGGATTCGTAAAATCTCCATGATTTCTAAGATATAAAATTATCCATAAAGATCATTAACTTGAACTTTGAGAAAACTTCAATATATGAATTCTACTAGTATATGATTTCCAATTTCAAAGTATGCTTGCAACTTTTCATGGTCATCGCTTAAACAATCACAATCCTACCGTAAATCCCTCGAATTTGACTATTTAAGAATATAAGTGAGCTTTAGTACTGTAAATAATCTTATAAGTCAATAAAGCTAAGTAAGATAAAATTTTATTAAATTATAAAATCGAATATATTATAAGTAATAAAAACCTCAAAATTTCGATCGAAATTTAAATCACGTACAAGAACCTTAAATCTTATGTATGCGTAAATACCCAAGATTAAACTCAAACTTGATAAAAATCTTAAAACTATAATTTTAAGCATATGAAATGAATAACTATACCCTAATAGTGATAAAACCCTAATTTGATATAATTAATAATTTATGTACGCAATCGCGTAAAATCATCAACGAACACGTAGAGATAACTTCTAAATATTATAAAGGTAACGATTAACAATTAAATTAATAAATTTTATAAAAATTCAAATTTATTTTATAATTAGTAAATTTAGAAAAATATAATATTTTTTTTTCTTTTCCTTTCCTTTTCGTCCTTTTTCCTTTTTCTTTCCCAAATTTTTCCCTACCACATGATTGTCTAGATTTTTGTTTCTCAACTATTGAGGTGTGTTTTTAATTTCAAACATGTGTTATTTATGTGTGTAAAGCAAATCTCATAAGATAAGGGAGAGGTCTTGTCAAATTAACACAATATCTTATCTTGATTTTTTCTTCATTACATTTTCCATTGTTGTCCTTGCTACATTCATGCCTGAAAATAAAAAAGAAACAAACTAAAACTTTTTCAAACACAAGAACCAAAGACACTCCATTTCCTTATCTTCCACAATCATGAAGCCAATTCCTCAATCCTTGCTCTAATTTTCTTTGATTTCAAAGCCAACAAACAAAGCAAGCAAGAAAAAGAATATTGAAAATATATATTCAAGACATCAAAGTAAGAGTATTTAGTATGTATAATATATTATTTTTTTAATAATTAATTAATGGTATACCATCATGCACATGTACTTTGTATCCATTACTTTGCAAAGGAAAGATCCATGTACATGTATTAGAGCTTATGAGATTTAGTGTTATACTATGTACATGTGTTCACATATGTATAATTATTTAGAAATAACTATGTACATTTGATTATGCAATATTTAGTATAAAGGAATTGTGTACATGTAAACGTAGACAAAATTATTGGGATTCTCACTAATTACCGAGCACTATGCTCATGATTCTCATTTCGGCCTTATCATAGAACAGTGCAAGGACAAAATTGCTGTTAAGGGATATTACCTCAAGGACGGCTACCAGTTCAACGACTGAAAGCTGTGCATACCATACTGTTCTACACGTGAGCTGTCGATTAGGAAAGCTCATAGCGGAGAATTATCTAGTCATTTCGGGGAAACCAAGACAACTAATTTGTTGAGGAAGAACTTTTACTAGCCAGGTTTGGTCAAGGATATCCATAAGGTAATTAGTAGTTATGAAGTGTGTAAACATGCAAAAGGGAAGAGAGAACCCCATAGAGAATACATGCTGCTGCCAACACCAACCTCAGCACGAACTTTGTCCTATGGTAGCCCCAGACATCCAAAGGTAGAGATTCTATTTTTGTTGTGGTGGACCGCTTCAGCAAGATGGCACACTTCATTACGTGCTATCGAACTAACGATGCTCTATATATCGTTGATTTGTTTTTACAAGAAATTGTCTGACTACATGGGGTAACGAAGACTATTGTCTCAGATCGAGACACAAAATTCTTGAGCTATTTTTGGAAGACTCTTTAGAGAAGACTTGGAACCAAACTTGTATTAAGCTCCAATAGCCACCCTCAAACTGATGGTCAAACTGAAGTGGTGAACAAGACACTAGGTAATTTGCTTAGAGCTATTGTGGGGAAGAACTTGAGAGATTAGGATTTGTGCTTACCTGTTGTAAAGTTCCCATACAATCGGGCTGTCCATGGTACTATTGGGAAAACCCCATTCGATGTCATCTACAGCCTTAATCCCACTATCCCTTGGACATGATCGGTACCCCAATAGCTACTGAAGAGAGTTAACATGGAGTCAACCGAGCCCAAGGACTACATGAACTACTCCAGTCCGTAACCAAGAAGATCGCCAAATTCAAACAGAGATAGCATGAAATCAGTAACCGAGGCCGCTGAACTATTTCCTACCAACCAGGAGATTTAGTATGGATACACTTAAACCGAGAACGATTCCCACACTTGGGACAGAACAAACTATCTCCTCGTGTTGATGGTTCGTTCAAAATCCTGAAGAAGATCAATCGCAATGCTTACTAAATTGAGATACCAGATGACTACGACATTTTTTCCACTTTCAATGTATCCAATCTGATCCCTCCCAATCAACAAAAGATGACCCTACACGTACCCTAGAAAAGGAAGCAAAAACCCCTTTAGATTTGAGGGCAAATCTTTCCAACCCCTAAGCAGATGATAGGAATCAACCCCCTAGATCAATCACAAAAAGCTGAGCTAGAGAACTCCCAGGATTTGCACGAAAAATACTAGCTCCAAGTTATAGCTAAAACGAGGATTCCTATCCCAAGTTAACCTCCTGCCAACCTGTCTATCAAATCCTCACGTGTGTCAGACATGTTCCTACCCAACAATAAAGTCCTAATCTAGAAGGTATCCTCAAACTAGTCGAGTCGAGCTCCCCAACCGATCACTGGCGTCTGACTTCAAGTCAGCTGATCTCTTTACCAGGCTGATCGGCTCCCGACCTAATCTCGATTAGGTCAGCCCTGACTGCAACACATTCTTGCCTTCGCCTATGTTGTATCATATTCCCCGATGTCTAGCCACCAAGCGATACACGTCTTCTGACATAATGTTCCAAAATGATTCTTTCTTTTCTATACTGAATATTCTTTGTCCCTTTTACCCTTTTTAGTATGTTTCATATAACTTAATTATCGAATACCCTTTTCGTCTTTTCATACATGTAAATTAACCCTATTGAATGAGTATTTAAACTCCCACTTTCTTGTACATAGGAATCATCTCTTCAATACATAATTATTCATTTAAACAACCTTAGTGTTCTCATTAACATTCAACTCTCATTTATTTTCTTTAGTAAAGAGTAATGGCAAGTGACCCTTCAGTTCAGACCGGTGTGTTATATCTAGCGGATTGTAGACTGAGTAAGATTGAGTGATGAGTCATATCCATTCAGTAGCTACTCTGCCTTTGTTAACCTTTTTTCTGTTTGTTTTGGTTTGTTTCGTTGTGGTGCTTCTCTGTATGTTCGAACCTGGAGACGCATCACAAAGTATGGTCTTCTAAGGATTAAGCATTAATGGTATCGGAACCTCCTAAATGCAATAGGAGAAATAATGCCCATAATACTTATGTTTAATGTGAAGATGACTGGATGTTTCGAACTATTTGATTCTTCTTGGCAAGAGTACTTAAAGGAGAAAGTTGCCATGTAATATGCTAATAAGCAAGCATTCTAAACTACACAAGTGAGCCTTATTGCTCATGAGAACTCCCTTTGTGGATCAAAGAAGCTGAGGATGATCTGCATTAACATGCTAAGGAGTACCAAGGCACGAAAATCCCATGTGTTGTAAAGATCCATGAATTTTTCTGAGGTTGTTTGTTTGGAAATTTTGCTTTCTACTAATATCAATCTACTTGAGACCAATATTGAAATGGACGAGGAATAAAATATCAATAGCGAAAAATATATTTATGTGAAAAAGGACATGCTTGGATCATAATATGGATTTAAATAGATGTGGACAATATGTTTGTAAATAAGGAAGTTCACTATAATATGTGCAGTCACATTTGGAAAATAATTCAAAAAGAGAAAAAAAAAAGACGAAAAAGCTATTGGAGGCTTCCATTAGAAAAGATTGTTAATAGTATACTACATGTTTGAATCGGTGACGGATCAATTCTAATAATTTTTAAATGTGGAATAGCAATAATAAGTGTTTATGGGATATTTTGCACTTGAGTCCCTCAAGTCCACACCAACCTTGTTAGGCTCATAGCTCAACAAAACATGATAACATACGACCTTGTTGTCTTTATAACTAACCTCGACTCATGCCCACTAAACTGCCTGCCTAACTATAATGGCCTACAATGGTGAACAGATAAAAGGATAACGCTTAGAGATTCAGTCAACTACCATTATCCAACAAATCTAAAGCACACCAAACTACACACTCTTACTATCTATGTCATGCAAATGTACCAAAGTATTGCTCTAATTCCTTAACTTCCGGCTTCCCTCCTCTATAAATACCACCCAACAGTAACTTATTTACATTCTATGTGCACTCGGTCTACATTTGAGCATTCTTATACTCTACTAATTTAAGCATCGAAATGGTTACACTAAATAATACCCCGATGTTTTTCATTGTACATTCCTTTGCAGGCTCTCTGTTCAAGCATAAAGTCTAAACTCACTATACTTTACCAATAGAATCCTAAGATGACAATAAGTATTCCTTGCCTTTATATAAATAAAGAAAAAATAGAATAGTATTCTTTCATTTTCCATTTATCTTCATAAAATAGAAATGAATTTTCTTTTGCGTTTAAAATGAAAAAGACAAAAAAGAAGAATTAATCTTCTAACAAGAAAGGTTATGCCACCTTAGGTTCTTTTCTGTCTGCCCAGATTTAAATTTTGAAAACAATTCTATTCTTTGGTGGCTTCCTGTCTTTTCTATTAACCACTTTCCTTTCCTTTTCCTCTAAGAAAGGCACCAATACATTTATCGTATTGCCTCCCAGCTTCCTCTAATTTTGTCCATTAAATAATATTATTTGTTTCATATTTCCATCGAAGGATGGATCTAATAGAAAATTCAAAATAATTTTCTTAATCTATCCATACTGTAAGTCAAAAACATTGCATTAGACTCTACATCATATGTGAAAATTATCCATAATTAATATTTCTAGATACATACCTATTTATTTTCAAATTTTCCATATCCTTTGTCAATTTTTGCCCCTTATTCTCTCATAATTTCTTCTTTGGCCAAAGCATCTATATAGCTTTGACATCAAAACATTATGTATTCCCCTTTTCTTTTCTCTTTTTCATCAATTATATTACAATTCAAAAGAATAAAAGAGTTGAATTTAATTTATTCCATTGGAAAAATAGTAATCATCGTACTACGTTGCAAATATACTTACTTTTGCTTCTTATAACTTGAATAAGCAATCCTGTTTGTACCCCAACCCTACCCCAGATGACCTCCTATTTTGTATAATGATTATTTAATAAGATAGATGACAAATTAAGGCTAGAATGTTTTGATTCCAAACTTAGATAGAAGGTCATGTTAGACAAGCCTATGTATTTCTTTTCCTGCAAGAAAAGGGTCCCCTACCGACATATTCCTAACTAGAATGTTATAAAATTTCAAAAGTCGGCTTCTGATGGAGAACTTGCATTTCATTTTCATCAAGTTCTTCATTTGTACTACCCAATTCCTAATTATGTATTATGTTGTTTCTTGGTCTTGTGAAGGAGCATATAGTAAATTGTCTCCCTAAATTGACGTTTGATTGTCTTTACAAATTGACTTTTAGTTTTTACATGATTTTTTCTTTTCCAGGATACTTTTATTGTCATCATTCAAAGGCTTTCTCTGTCGCATTGAATTAAGGTAAATACTCCACATTAGAAATTCGTGTTATTGTTATTAAATCGTGTTTACGTTGGGGCGAATGTTTTTGCGTTGTTCTTCATATATATAATTGCACCATTAGGTGATGTATCATATCATGCTATCCGATGAAAAATGTGAAAATAAATCATTGAAATGCATCTTCTTAAGAATTGAAGCAGTTGTAGCTATATCGGCATAAAGTAAAGCGTAGATTTTATGAATTTTCTTCGAGAAAAGGAATCTAAAAACACTCTATATTTGGGCCATGATGCAATAAGTCCTTTATGAATCACTAAGCCCTCGTGCCAAAAAGTCAATTAAATCCTAATTCCACTGTAAGTTATTCATGGCCTCTATATCAATGTTATCCCGATAAGTTGGTTCATTAATTTTCCTATCATTTGAGGCCACAAATATAGATAACTTGATCAAAACGATTATAAGATCATAGAAGGATTAACTAATTCACTTAAAAGATATAAAGGATTTAAATAATCTAACTTAGACATATAAATAACTTAATTTAATTTTGGCACATATATAAAGGAATTTTAATATATATTTCAATTTTTTCTCCCTTAATGACTAAGGAAGGATTAAGGCGGAGGCTAAAACGGGCCCTGCTAGGCTCAAAAAAAGAATTAGTCGTAATACAAAATTTACATTTTTATGTATATCTTATACAACAAATCTTATCATGATTCTAAATTAAACCTTCTTGATTTTATTGTCCTGCATCCTCTCTTGCCAATAAAATATACCAAACCTATATGGAAGTTACTCTTCAAATGGAATTTCCTTTTGTTCATGTGTCATAAGAGGAAGGCATAAATCTGGTGGTCTATTATATGAAATAATTTGAATCTATTTTTGCTTTTGATAAGAAGAACTCGAGGTATTCAATAAGGTAAGTTTTATGTGCAAGTTTCATAGGAATTTCAAAATGGTACAATGATATGCATTTTTTTTTAGCTATAAAGCGATCGTAATTTTTCATTTTTTTATTCAATACCACAGAGGACTAGTTAGTAGAATCTATTAGACATTTTTCTCCCTAATCTCAATGAGACCAATGAGAAAGTAGTGATCATAATTTTCAGCTATATGCAATTGACATACATCACAACCACATAATATCTATCTCAGGCAAGAGGATATAGATAGAGCCACTTTTTTATCAATGGCCTCAACACCTACAACTACAACAATGACTTTGAAGCTTCTGGTCGACACAAAAAACCAAAGAGTGCTTGTAGCTGAAGCGGGGAAAGACTTTGTGGACTTCCTCTTCAACATTCTCACTTTGCCACTAGGATCCACTACTAAGCTACTCACAAAAACAGAAATGGAGGGTAGCCTAGGAACTCTCTACGACAGCGTTGAAAATTTGAGTGATAACTATATATCCTTTAATAAAAAGGAAAATCTCTTGAAGCCTAAGGTTGTAAATCCCATTGTACCATTTAACCCTTTACCTGAAATCACATCAACACAAACCCAACCTAAAAATTATTATAGATGTGGAGGTCAAAATTATAGTATCTGCCGCGAGTATATCACTATTGATAACCCTAATACCATTTGTCCTCAATGTAAGAGCTTAATGAATTCTACCGCGAGGTTTGTAGAACCATTGCTGGTGTCGGAGCCATCGGATGGTAAGGGTGGCTATGTCAAGGGTGTTGTTACATATATGGTGATGGATGATCTTGTAGTAACACCAATGCCTACCATCTCTTTCATTGCCCTCCTTAGTTCATTCAATATTATGGATGTTGGAACTCTTGAGGAGAAGGTCATCACTTTTCGTCTTGCTGAGGTATATATAGGCATTTGCTTTTGTTAATTTGTTCATAATTGATGCATTTGCTAAGGTGCAATTCTTATTCTGTTTTGCTTCCATTCTATGAGACATATAACCATAAGCTACAACCATACACTTGTTTAGGAGTAAAAGACAAAGTAAAGTTTTCTAGAAATACTCAAGATATGTGAAAGCGGTAGTATCTAAAATACACACTTAATATTATTAGTTAAGAACATATAGATCCATTAAGAGTAAAGGTGAGAGTTTATCTCAAGTAATTTTTTAAATATCAAAATAATCAGTAAAAACTCTGTAAGTGGTAATAATACGAAGCTTATGTGTATATTTTCAAAATTTTTATTGAGAAGGTATTATGCTGTTAGAATAAGATCTAAGCAATAATTTTGAAGGTGAATTCCTAATTTAAACTAAAACTAAGCTAAAATTGAAAGCTTGTAAAAAATAAAAAATAAAAATAAAAAGGATTTATAGACTCGATTTTTTCTTCCACGAGAATCATATAATTCCAAGCTACGTCTGTCATTTGGAAGTTTTGAAATAATAAAAGAATATCTATGCTACTACTTTAGAACTTTTTTTTTAGGATAAAAAGGTAATTTGCAAAACGATTCCATAATTTTGTGATGGTGCACTTAGCCCCTATTGATTGGATCACAAAGTCTCTTTATTAATTCCTACCTGTGTTGTACAATTTAGTAGAATGTATTCACTTCCAAGAGGGGTCGTCTTTTACCTTTTTTTTTTTTTAATTTCAAAATTATTCATTTATTGTGAAGCTTTTAGTTTGACTATCATTAATTTAAACCTTATTTTTTACTGAAATTTTTTACTTTTGAATACCTACATTTTAATCCTTTTTTCTTTTTTTCTATTAATTGTCTATTATTTTTAACTTTTTTTTCCGTATTTTACTATCTTATGATAAATGAAAAATAAGGATTGAACTTAAAGAATGTTTTCAAAAGATTCGGTAAAGGACAATAAGTAGTGATCATTTTAGAATTTAACGATGGTCTTAGAGATATACACATATTTCAAAAGTTAAAGAAAGTTGAATGTGCATTATAAAAATTTAAAGGATTTAGCCGGATGTTTATGATTTCCTATTATATTTGCAATTTGTCCAATAAGACAAACGTTAAAGGCTGACTGTACTGTATTGGAGATGGTACTCGTATTCTCTATTATTATGACTTATCCCTAATATTCGTTTTTTGTGGTTCTAATTTTTGTAGGCTATAAATTTGTTGAAGGCCTCCCTACATTCCAAGATGGTTTTAACCGATGTCTTTCTCAGAAATGAAAAGGTTGAAGTGAAATAATGTCCCGACTAAAAAACATTATTATATGAATTCTATTTATGTAAAAATATGTGGAGCTATCACAGAATAACAGGGACTTCTAAGTTCCATATTCATAATTTGACAAGACGCCATGTCCATATTTTTTCCTTTTTTAAAAAAAATACAATATCGTTAATAACATTTGTTTATGAACTCATACGTTACAAGAACTGTAAACAAAAATGGATACTTTATTTTCCATCTGGGAAGAAAATTCTCTTATTAGCTTAAGCTTGATTAAATATGTTGAGTTGAGACAGCAAAATCTTAAAAGGCAGCATTTACGTTGCTTATCATCTAGTAATATTAAGCAACTAAGAAATTTGAAAATACAACTCATTGAGATTAAGAGATCATTATGAAATTATCTTAAATACTCAAAACTTGTCACTCACGTAAGGATAACTTAATTATGATTGTCTAAAACGAACAACTTAAAGAAGGATGACACTTTAACTGGTGCTCTATTCTTAAACACCATTTAAGCATCTATTCCTTTTCCTCAACAATCCTATCTTGGCCTCTTCCAACACCTTAGTTTTAACCGATCAAATGACTGCCCTTATAACTTGAAAAGCTTTCTCCTCATCCTTGCCATTGGACTTATTCAATCTTGACCCCTCGTTCTTACGAATATCATATTATATATATATCAGAAGTAAAATTAAACGAATTCTTGTAATTCTTAATAGTGATAAGAACAACATTAATCTTAGGAGTTAAAACTCCTCAAAACTTTTGTAGCAATAGTTTCATCACTAATTATTTCTCTAAAGGACCTTATTCAACTCATAATAGTAAATATTCTTTACTTGAAAATCCTACATTAATTCATTACAATTCATAAATGGGGCCTCTAACTTAGGTTAAAGAGTTTAAGGTTTAATAAATCCTATAACTGTCATGTCCAACATTAAAATAGAACTGCTTTGTTGCATACTCTTACACAACAAGAGCATGTAAATTTGAGAAACAAACTAAAGACTACTAAAATTTTTAGATTCATAAAATCTCCATGATTTCTAAGATATAAAATTATTCATAAAGGTCATTAACTATAACTTTGAGAAAACTTCAATATATGAATTTTACTACCGTTCTATGATTTCCAATTTCAAAGTAAGCTTGCAACTTCTCGTGGTCATTGCTTAGACAATCCTACTCCCTTAAAAGATCCAATATAAACTTTTAAGCATCTTTTTTAATTTGTACTTGAAATTTAAATTCCAAACAAGTGAGTTATAAAACATACTATGTAGATACTATGTATGTACACACATGCTACACAATACATAAGTGTAATTACAACTACATATAAGACTTGCAACATTTCATATAATCATGATTCATGAAAATATTTTACTTTCAAAACCAAATCCCTCATCTATGCGGATCTATTGCCCCTAAGTCCACCCAACATATAATCTAAAAATTCTAAGATCTCATATAACATTGGATCTAAATATTTAAGGCCTTGATAATAACTCTCCGAGAATTCTTAAATCTCAATTATAATGTTAAATTTAAAGATTCAAAGGCCTCACATATATATATATATATATATAAAGTTGAATTCAAAGATTGCAATATCTATTTAGATAAGCAAGCTTATAAGTTCTAAGTCCAATACTAAATGAACCCAAAGGTTCTAAGATCTCATAAAAAATCATGTTTGTCATACCAACAACACTTGTCACAACATACATATCACATGATATATGGTGCATATATTAAAATGTAATCCTATACATATATACAATACGCAAGCAATAACTTGTGCAATTAAACTCCACTTAAGTTCCTTATAAGATCCCAAAAAAGTTCCTATTTGACATATAACATTAATTACTATGTATAAATCACAGATCATATGCCATAGGCTTAGTTTTAAGTATCTATCAAATTTGGCTCAAAAAACAAATTTATAATGCAAAATGGGCACTCTTAGAGTTTCCCAAGCCAATTGCATGGTCAACCAACCTTAAGCAATTGATTGGCTTAGTAGCTAATTCTCAATAGTCTTCTAAAATAGATTGGATCAACCAATTTTAAGCTTTAGGTCGACCTTTCCTTACCTTAAGTAAAGTTTTTCATCCTTCTTTTATGCTAAAACTAATTCCATCTTAAATATAATAACTAATTTTTTAAAGTTAAATTCTTGAGTAGTGTTGTGTAAATTCACTACCTTAATAATCATTAAATCGCCGATAACTATGTTATCTATATTACTTGATTTCGTAGATAATTTTACTCCATAATTGATCTAAAGCCTAAAAGGTGAATTTAATTTTTTTAATTAACTGAGAGACTACAAACTATGTTTATCTAAGTAAGTATTTTGATTTTTTCACTAGACTCCTTTTAATATCTTAATTTTAGTATCACCCTTCAATCCAAATAAAATGACTTGTATATATCTTATAGAAAACTAAAGATCTCAAACCCTTTCCGTTAAAAGCGATTACTCTGTTTTTTTCTTATGCTTGTTGTGATCTCATTCCTTGTGATGAAAAGAAAAGAATCTAAGTTAGTCTCATTAATTCCTCTAATTGATGAGTAAAACAAAACGAATTTAACTAAGCATAGAACATAAGATTACCTTTAACAATAAGTTCTTGCGCACCATCTTAAAAAGAAAAAAGAAAAAAGAAAAAAGAAAAAGAAAAGAAAATTTGCTAGAGGAAGGGAGAAGGCTATGGTTTAGCCATGTAAAGAGAGGAAAAGAAAGAAGGAAGTTAGGGTTTGCTTTTGAGTTTATGTGAAAAAGTGATAGGGTTAACCACTTATTTAGAAGAAGGAAGGAGGGGCTATAATTACTTAATTACCGATTTGTTTAACTTATTTTCTAGGGCCCTTCATTCTACAGCCTTAAAATAAATTTGATGCACTCAATTTGCTTGGAATTGATATAATTTTAGGTATATGTTCCTTATGTAGTCTTTAAGCTCGATGAAGCTCCCTTCATAAGTGGTTACTTCTTTGCACATTCATGTACTTATTAGTTCGATGCCTTTACTTATACTCTTTGGAATAACATAAGTAAATTAGTTTTAGTCGTTCCACGTTAACATCTTGATTAGAACTTGGTACATACTTTCTAAGCATACATATGTAGAAGACAATATGTACCTTGGCTTATTTGGTAATAACACTAACCAATGTAACCAATGTGCCAACTTGTGTCCATTTCTTAGAGTTTTGAGTACCTTAAAACACCTCCAATTTAGCTTATTCTTCTAGACCGTACGATTCTTTTAGTCGGTAATATCTTTAATTCATGGTCCCCCATCTAGATTTTAAAGATCTTCTCCATTTGCTAGCATAGGTTTTTTTTTTTTTTTTTGTCAACATTGTGCCATTAATATTGTTTACTTTTATCCTCTATGCCCTATTGATCACTCTCTATATATATTTATTGAACTTTGTCGTACCATGTAATTTAACTTTCTTTCCCTTCTCCTATTACTTCTCTTCATTAAAAAATGTTCATCTCTCCATAGGGTTAGATTATGATGGGAACTTAACCTCATAACCCTTCATACGTACTAAACTCTAATGGCTTTAAAACCAAGCATAGAGGATTTTAACTAATCAACTAGCTGAAGATAAGGTATCCTTCATTTAAAGCTTCAATTTGCATTACCTACCAATTTGCTCTAACCTCCTCACACTCACTTAGGTTAGAGAAGCACTGGATAGTCCAACAAAGAACGACCTAATGGTCTAATTGTAGAACTTTAACAACTAGAACTAACCTATTAGGATGATCTCTGACCTGTTTTAATAACTTTTAGCATGAATTCCAATTTGTTTACATCATCTAGCTTAGCCACCAATTCAACTCTTCATTCTCCTTATCTAACACACATTTCATCTTATTCATAGTTTTCAAAACCACAATTCTACTTATGTAATCTTACGAGTTTACGATTTTATAAGACTATTTTGAGTTAACTCGAGTATAGAATTGTTTTTTTATATAGAAATTAACGTTTTTAATCAATTTTATATGTAAACTCAGTAAAAATTTACGTTTTTAACTTTGTTTACTGATTCTACATATTTAAGTTAAATGCACATACTTCTAATAACATATTGACTATTATGGTATTAAATTATTTTTCTTATTCTTTTTTTCCTCTTTCTCTCTCTCTTAATCCCTTGTTCGATATTCACATCCTTTATTCTAATTCCAATTCTAATAAAAAAATTTATAAGGAAAATTGTATATTTAAGTTTATACCATTAATAATTCAATTATATATTTAAGTTTATATCATTAATAACTCAAGATAAGTTAAACATTTGGTTTTCTTCAATTTATTATTTTCTTTTTCAAATAAAATAATGGACAAAGATTTAATTTCAACTCCACTTGTCATTTATTTGTAAATGTTATATTATAGATTTAGAATTTTTTTATGGCAAAAGAACTCAACTTTTTCATTTATCTATTTCCATCATATATATTTTAAGTATTTTATAACTATTGTAAGCAATTTTATAATTTTTTGAAAGTTATTTTATATTGATTAGAGAAACTTATATTTTTATATTTCAATTTTACATTCGATTCTGTAGATCTTTTGATAATTTTAAGTAAAATCGCTAATTTAACGATCTTAATATTGTCTTGTAAGAAATGTTGCAAGTGCCATGATACCTATTACTAATAGATTATTTGTAATGGACTCTTAAAAATAGGGAAGCTCTTTATATTCCTATTGCTGATAGATTATTTGTTTATTTTCTTGTATTTTATCAATTTTCGCCACAGATTACTTGTTTATTGAATGTGCAGTCTTCACTAAAAATAGGTCGATGCTGTGAAATAAACCTAAAACTGCCATTCCAACTCCCAAGGAATGATTCCAGCTCCCTTGTAGTTTCGAAAAGCCGGCAAGGTGAGTCAATCAAAGGCCTTTTAGGCCGAAACTGCATCACAAGGCCCATGTTCCAAAACTAGGCCCAAAGAAAACACAATGCATGATCAGGTCAGGGATGTAATTTTAATATAGACGAGCAAAGCGTTTATCTTCTACACACAAAACCCTAATTACCAGTGACGCGCCAGTTTCTCTGCTTCCACCGTATAGTGCGCCAACTTAGGTAACGCCCGTCTCTGCTCTCAATTTCACTTTAAATCAACTGGTTTATTCTCCATTTCAACGCTGCAAGTTCCAATTATTTCACAATCTCTTTTATATCTTTACATTGAATAACTTTAGTAAGTAAGTTTGAATCAAGGAGAAGTAATTGTCTGAAAAGCTCTAATACTTCTGTGTTTTTCTTTGTGAACTTAGGTTTCAAATTCTAGGTTGGAATTTTTACATTTGAATCATTTTTCTATTTTGGGTTTTGCAGGGTTTGTCGCTTCTTTTTCGTCCTACAATGGCGCCTAAAGGTACAACCTTTGACTGTTTCTGATACTTTTAGTTTATTTACTTATTGTGTGAAATGAATAGCATAAATAATATTGGTTTTTTCTCCCCCTTTTCTCTTATGTAATTTTTTGTGTTTCTGCTGTGTCTTCTTTTTCCTGGGCGTTGATATCCAATTGTGGATCATTTAGTACCATATGATTTTAATTCTTGTTATCGGGTTTCCGATTTCAGGGATGTTGTATGTCTATTGAACATTGCACTCTTGTGGGAAAGGATTCATGGGTGTCTGAGATAGAAAGTAAATAAATAAATCGAAAGACTTGTGCTACATGCTTTCTTTTCTTTTTTCTTTTTTTTTTTTTTTAAGAATTTTAGTCATTTTCTTTGTCTCTTTGTGCGTTTGGATTTGGCATAAATCATATAATGGTTGCTCGGTTCGTTGGAATTGAATATCTGGCTCAGTGATATTCACTCCATGTTTTCTATGCTGGAGCTGGACTTACTGGTTATGGTTTCCTTTTCGTGCCTGCACCACACCACCACCACATCCCAAAAAACCCCTCTTATGGACAATTGTTGTAAGGATTAGGTGTTTCAGAGTTGGTTCAACAAGTCAATATATGCTTTAGGAATTTTTAAGACTTTGAGCTTGTTAATATCCCTTTCTATCATCTTGATACATGTCAAGGATGCCTGATTGCAGGAACAGCGTTGTAATTGAATTTGCTATAGCTGCCAGCTCCTATTAGCATGTGTTAATTTCTTGAATCCCCAGAACGGCATATGACAAAATGTGAAAGTTACTGGGAGAACTGAATGAGTAGAGTCATGGAATTATCTATTCTTAGCATGGCAGGGATTGTAAACAGTGTCATGGTAGTATTCATAGGGTATATCGTGCTAATAAAGGAAAGACTGAAAATATTAGTAGAAATTATTAATAAAGGTGATCGTCAGACTTGAATGAATGTCTAAACGGTTTAAGGTTAAATTCTAATTGATTGAGCATTTAATGACAAAAGCATAGCTAAGTTTGACAGTTTAATGTAGTTGTCTGGTATTTTATATTTATACCTTTTCTTGAGGAGCTTTTGCTGTGATACTGCGGGCTCTAGTGGCTTAGTACTTAGAAATTTATATATATTCTTTTGGCTTGCAGCTGACGGTACGAAAAAAAACGATCCCAAGGCACAGGCCTTGAAGGCTGCCAAGGCTGTCAAATCAGGCACCATCAAGAAGAAACCAAAGAAGATCAGGACCTCCGTCACCTTCCATCGTCCAAAGACACTGAAGAAGGAGAGGAACCCAAAATATCCACGGATCAGTGCCCCTCCCAGGAATAAGCTGGATCACTACCAAATTTTGAAGTACCCACTTACCACTGAATCAGCGATGAAGAAGATTGAAGACAACAACACCCTTGTTTTCATCGTTGACCTTCGTGCTGACAAGAAAAAGATCAAGGATGCAGTGAAGAAGATGTACGACATTCAAGCAAAGAAAGTCAACACCCTGATCAGGCAGGTCACATTAATTGATTACTTGTTAATGAGGAATTCGTTGTGGTTGATGGCTGACTTCATACCTCGTGCTACTTGTTTGGATGATTGAGCTATTTGTTGCAATGTTGCAGGCCAGATGGAACTAAGAAGGCTTACGTGAGGTTGACGCCTGATTATGATGCGTTAGATGTAGCTAACAAGATTGGCATTATCTAAACATGATTCTCCTCTCGGGTAGTAATTGAAGCTTTAATTGATTTTGAGATTTTTCTTTAGTCCTACAGTTTTGCTAGTGATTTGGAGCGGACTTCGTCATTACCATTATTTTTGCTGAAACCATCTGAAATCCAGAACTACATCTTTGTCTTGCTTTTGAAACTTGTATTATGTTATGAAGTTAAAAGCAACTAGTAAGAATTGTTTTGATCTGTGATCTTCAAAACACACGGTTTATCCAATGATCGCATGATGTTTTAAATGTCAATGATCCATGAGCAAACCGTGCTTGGGAGTGTACTTTTCATGTTGGGTTGGAAGGCAATCTCTCATTGGGCTTGCCATTTGCAGCCGACAGGGATTTGAGATGAAGGTTAGCTTTAGCAGCTGTTTCATGTAATTTGTTATCGACTGGTTTGTGTATCACAATCTCGTCTCAAGCATCGATCCGTTCATTGACTCTAAATCCTAGTAAGTGTGCCCGCGGTACAATTTGATTCGTTTGATAAATGTGTTTTGTGGTTTACTATTTTTTCAGTTAAAATAATCTAGTGTTTTAAAACAAGGTTATTAGGTAGATTATCTTGAAAATTCGCTGAATTAAAATTTACAAAATCAAATAAAACAAATTACACGGGAAAAATATTCACCAAAATAAAGTTTACCTAAACACAATAAAGTAAATTGCCTATTAGCTACATCGATGCGTGATCAGCCAAAGCGATAGAAAAGAAAATTGCAATCGAAGAACAATTTTTTTCGATCAGCAAAGTGTAACTGATTCTCAAATATTAATTGATTCCATCAATTAAATTCTTATGCAACATTCACTAACAGGTTATATATATATACAAGTTTATACCACATGAAATATAATCATCAAAAAAGAAACTCTGATTTAAATCAGATGATGGTCAGACTCAAGCTCATTTATAGGCTCTCTTGGGTTTGAAAGATAATAAACACAAGTCCATAAACCGTTGTTAATGCTTAAATACTAACAACTTGGGGTTGTAGATGATTCGGTTTGTTATGGTTTGCTTCTTTTTGTCGAATTAAATTTAATATAATGGTTTGATTTTTTTTTTTTAAGTGAAACTTAAAGATATGGTTTGATTTATAATTTTTTCAAATCTAATTAAAGCCGATTCAATCCATTTGTGTTAAATTTTTACTAAATATTTTTATATTTAATAAAATAAAATTTACTCGACTTAATCTTAATAATTGACATAAAATTACGATAAATAATAATAAGATATGAAAAATTTAATAAAATTGATGAAGATTGGTTAAAAAAATAAAAATATAAAATAATTTTATAAATTTTTTTTTATTTAACTAAACGATTCAATTTGATTCTAAACGATACGATTAGGTTTGTTTCTCCAAACCAAACTACAAACCGTTTATAAATAAATGAACCGTAAATTAAATGGTTTGCCAAAAACAACAATTATTCGATTTGATTCACATTTTTTTTTTCCAGCTCTACTAACAACCACACCTTCATAAACAGATATATGATATATGTCTAAACCGTTTATTATCGCATCAAATTTTTTGAACACATTGTAGTCATAATGCAGTTTGTCTAGATGTGGTGGTTCTGTGCTAAATGACCTTTTGTAACCCATAACACCACAAGGGAAAGGTAAATTAGGTTGTCCACGTAGATTACTTCGGACATTGAGCACTCAAGCATCACTCTGTCTCATATTTACACATGCATGGGGCTCATATAGTACTATGCTTACAATTTGGTTTATTTTGTTTAGTCAAATCCTAACATTCTTAACGTATTCAATCTAAATCCTTTCAATTTTTTTATAAGTTTGTAATCAGCTTATTAGGGCAGATACCATACTCAAAAATATAGAAAAAAAAAAAGGAAAAGAAAAATTACGCCATAAGCTTTTAAAACCCTTTACTTTCATTGAGCATTTGGAAGGTTTAAGAGTCAATTTTATACGGTATTAAAAGTTTAGACCATCGAGCGTTTTCCATTTCGAAAATGTGCATGGGACTATAAATAGAAAACTAACATCAGATTTCAGACCTTTAACAATTTTATCTAGCTGTACTCCTTTTAAGTTTTGGACGAATTCTAGAGCAGATTGCGTTGCATTAATATCAAAGTCAATTGTAGATCTACAAAATGGGCAGGTCGACTCGCCTATTATTCCACTCTTTACTGATTGACCGTCACATGTTGTACCTTCCCTCCCTTTTGTTACTCTCGATGGTGACGGTGGTTGCCATTGCCGGCCGTCGGCAATATGAACGTCGACAGATGAAGAGGAAAAATGATCCAAGTAAGTAGGGATTTATTATTTCTGATCTAACTTTTTAAACTTGTAAAAAATGATTCGATTAGCTTTGTAATTTTTTCAAACCTAAAATATTGTTTGAACCTAATTTATGATATAATTCGATTCAATTTAGTTCGATCGGTGTTTTTTTTTTTTTTCGGCTCTAATTTATATGCATATAGCACCAATGGTCGGTCAATTTTTATTTTTATTTTTTTTTTGTTTTTGGGCAACTGATGGTGGAATGAATTGTCACTTTTTTTTTTAATAATCAAATCAAATTAGAAGCTCATCATATTTTTGTCAAACTATTGGGAGGATCTACCATTTTCTCAAACCATACTTCAATAGGTGAGAAAGAGTATCCCTCAACACAATGTTTGGATGGAGGGAAAGAAAAGAAAGGTAAGGAAGTAGGGAGGAATCAATTAATTCCAAATTCCAAAAAAGGGAAAATAAATAAATTTTTTCATTTATCTCGCCAAAAGTCATTCTCTCTAAAATGGAGAAAATTTTGAAGGAAAATTTCCATTTTCATAAGTGATTACAATTAGAAGCCTATAATTTTTTTTCATCTAATTATTAGAAGGATCTACCATTTTTTCCCAACCATCTTTCACTAGCTTTCTATACTGAATCCTTGAAAAAGAATGTACCTTAACACTATGTTTGGATTGAGGAAAAGAAAGATAAAGGAATTTTGATACAAACTTTTCCATCAACCCTATAAAAGATCATCCTTTCCAGTTGGAGGGAAAGTATATAGATTTACTTAAATGCTTTTTTATTGAATACACATGAAATTTCAAAGATACTTTTGGTAATTTAATGAATTTAAAAATTATTTAATTAATTTTCTATTCATAGTTATCTCTTCCTATTTTGTTCTTAACCAAATAAGAATTTTCATTCAACTTTCCCTCTTACCTATTTCTTTTCTATCATTTTTTTTTTTTCGTTTCGATTTCTTTTCTTTATCCCAAACATAGTGGAATGATCCCCGTTAAACTATAGAAGATCCTTCCAAGGAAACCCTTTCTCTACAAATTCCATCTTATTTAATTTTATTTCAAACTTTAAAAAAGCTGCTTTGCAATTTAATAATGAAGTTCATCCTTAATGTGTAAGATGGTCTTATATGAGTGGATAGAAAAATTCATATAATTATTCCTACTTAACATTTTAAATTTTTTTTAAAAAAATACACCTCCCCATCTTGTTCCGGCGATGAACACAAGCTAAATAGCACTTAGTGCTTAGACCAACGAAAGGGTCGGATCTCAACTCGTAAATCTATTCGAATCCGTAAGTCACGGGTTTAAATCATAGCTTGACCGACTAAGCTTAATGGGTTGGTACAATTCAATATATTGGATCCATCAAACTAGCGGATCCAAACCTAGGTCGAAGGAACCGATGGTTCAACCCATAGGTTCGGTTTCGACTTTCGACTTGGAAATTAAAAAAAATAAAAAAGAAAGTTTTTTATAAGTTAAATTTAAGTATTCTCTCTAATTAAAATATAAAATAAGATTGAATATATATTATTATTTGTATTTAAAATTTTATATCGAAACCAAATAATATATATAAGTTTATAAAAAAAATTATTAAAACTCATATTTTAATATTGATAAAAGTAAATAGTTATAGTATAAAATATATTATTTTAACTACTAAAAGAGTTTTTCAACAAAAAAACAAAAAACAAAAAGAGTTCGGGGCATAAAATATCGCATGTTTCATACAATCTTATTTAATTTTTGAAAGAGTAACTACTTTTGTAAATAATATATTTTAACGATTTATAAAAATACAAGTGTGTTTATAATTTAATACTATTAAAAGTCATAAAGAATATATTTTTATTATATATAAAATAGTGAGTGTAATATAAATATTAGATAGATACTATTCTCTTTACAATATCAATCCAATTCCCACATATATTATATTGTTTTTTAAAGTTTCTTCTAGAATAATAAAAAAGCACAATGAACATTAACGGTCATAAATTAAGTCCCACATTGATTATATTAGTAGGTTTTTCTTGAGATATTACTTGTAAAAATAGGTTGCTTATAAAAAGAGGTTTACTTACTCAATTCCCTAATTGTAAGCATAAAATAGATTATATTGTTTTTTGAAGTTTCTTCTAAAGTAATAAAAAAACATAATGAGCATTACTTGTCACAAATTAAGTCCCACATTAATTATATTAGTAAGTTTTTTCTTTGAAATGTTACTTATAACAAGAGGTTTACTTACTCAATTTACCAATTGTGAGTATAAAATAATAATTATGCATTATTGAAAATGCAGATTATTAATATCGTGCTCAACAATTAATAAGATATGAATTATTAATCTTAGTGCTGAACAATTAATAGACTGAAATAGTCAAGATTTTAAATTGTGATTTATAATTTTTTTTAAATAAAAAATAAATATAAAATAATTTTTTTAATTATAAAAAAGGGTAGTTCATGGGTTGAAAACCGACCGGTTGAACCATTGGGCCAAGTGAACTAGCCCGAAACTGAGCTAATCTCGATTCAAAGAGGATGATTTAAGGAAGACCAAGCCTTTGACCCAATAAGTATGAGTCAGGTTTAACCCAACCTCAGGTCTACATAGTGCTAACTCAGTATTAAACAATAAAATTGTTGTTATGATCATTATTTTGATAATAGTAATACTTTTAATGGAATAAGACATAAATCATCATTTTGGTATATAAAATTTGAAAAGAGCTCAACGGATTTTGAACCACAGATAACTCTTTCAACTTTTTCTTTGTTAGTCTGGTATAAGTTTGGATTCATAATATGGATCAACAAAAAGATTTTAAGCAAGTTGTATCCTTCTTCATTTTACATACAAATGAAGTTAAAAAAAAAAATACAAAATACATAAGAAGGCTCTAGTAAATAAAAGAACTTTTGTCCCGGGCACAATGGTGAACATGGGGCTATTAATGGCTAATAATGAATAGAAGAGAAAATTTTTATTATACATGATTTAGAAGATGAAACACATGTCTATCAATATTTTTAATAAATTACATAATTATAAATTGTATAAAAAAATTACAAAAATATCAATCATATGTCATATCTTTAAAATACAACATCCATAATAATACGATTCTCGCATTTGAAAAATGCAATAATGCGAAAATACTATTAAACTTATATTGCATTTTTGAAATGCAATAATAGTATTTACAAATTATCGTATTTTAAAAATACAATATAATCTTAGTCCAACTTGAAAAAATTGGAACAATATATGTACTATATTATATTTATAAAATACGACATATTTATATTAGACCATTATTGCATTTGTTAAATGTAATATAGCCTTGGTTAATGGTCAATTAGATAATTTTTCTCCACTATACTCAAATAAACGTAACTTTTGATTCAAGAAAATTATTCTTATTTTTATATATTTTTTATGATTGATTTTTGGGTATTACAATGGTATAATTAGAGCTCACCTGATTAATATCGTTTTGAGCTTAAAAAATGCTCTTTAAAACTCATTACCAATCTTTTTATTTTTAGGTAATATTTTAGATCTATATCGCATTTTAAAAATGCGATATAAGTTTGGTATTTAAGTAATTTTTTTATTTAATTTGTATTTTTGTAATTTTTTTTTATTTTAATGGTAAACAAGTAATTTCCTTATATTTAGATTCCTGGATCGATGGACCAAGTGGTTTAGAATTATGCTTAGTTGGCTCAGTTGTATATGTCTACTGCCATCAAAGTAGGACAACCAATTGAACCTGCGTATGCTGCTTGAATTTGTATGAACGCTAATATAACCATGCAGGCATACATGCGGTTTTGCCATACGTGAGCATTAGTATGCAGACACTTTGTGGCTTACTTATGTTTCCTTATATGTCTATTTTAGGTGTAGATAATTATCTATTAATAAGGAAGTTGACAGCAATTACATCTTTGGTTATGACTCGCGGTTTGGAGTAGGAACGACATCAATGCACCAAGCCACTGTTCTAGTAGATGGACCTAGTATAGGTTTATATTTTCGTAATCAATATTTAGATATATTATAAAATTAAGGACGATTTTCTATATGATATGTTTGATATATGATTTAGATGATGAGATAGTTATAAATTTGGAATATATATGTATATTCCTAGAGGTGTAGGAATATATTGTCCAATTGTTGCCTCTCGAGGAGTTTGAAGGATAATAAAAGTGGTATAAGTTGGTTTCATTTGTATTAATATATTATATAAATTGATAAATAATATATAAATATTAATATAAAATTTATATATAAAAATATAATTAATATTTTTATAAAAATATTTTTTTTTTATTATCACGTGTCAAATATTTACTAATATATGGTTGAATTTTTTTCACATTAGTTTTCATATACTTAAGGATGATATCTAGCTGGACTCCTTTTAGTTTGGGAAGAATTCAAGAGCAGATCAGGTCGCATTTATATCAATGTCTATTGTAGATCTATATGGGCAGATCTATTCGCCTACCATTTCACTTTCACTCATCTACTGTCACATATTATGTTCCCTCCCTTTCATTCATCACGATTACGATTTTGACTGCTATCGCCGGCCATCGCCTATATGAACGTGACGGATGAAGAGGAAAAATGATCCAAGTAACTAGAGCTCCATTATTTCTCCTCTATCTATGCATTTAATCATTAATACATTTTTTAATCATGTGCCAAAAATCTTAAGTCTTTCGTAAAATTTTACCTACTTCTGTCTGGCTCAAACGTCAATGTCCTCACACTTAGTACATCCCATATGCTTGGACAAAAGAGTATCAATGGTTGGTTCAATTTTTTTCTCTGGCAATTGACAGTCGAATGACTTGTAACCTCTCATACTCGAAAATGTCAACTTTCAAACTCGAAAATTTACTTGTTGGCAAAAAAAAAAAAATCATAAATTTGCAAATAAACCGTTTCTTAATTGAATTGAACTCGCAGATATTTTGAAAATAATTTAATAGGTATTATTTATCATGTGTTATACATACAAAATATATAAATATTAATATGAACATTAATGAATAAAATGATTTTCAATCAATTACAATACAAGATTTATGTACCATATATATATCTTAATATTTTATTGATATTTATATACTACATATATATAATATGCGATACATATTGAATCGTTTCTTACAAATTGTTTAGAGAATTTATAATCTTCTAAACCATCTTTAATTTGTTTCTTCAACAAAAAGCCATAAAAAGTGTCCTGAGGAAGTTCCATTAGGCTAGAGGGTAATCTCCATGTTCCATCGTATTTTATTTCATATCAAACTTGTATCGATTCTCGAAAGGGTAAATATCGTATTTGATACATAAACTTTGCCCTTTTATACAATTAATATCTTGAAGATTAAAAAATATCAATCTAATACATATAAACATTTTGAGATCATTTGTAGTACTTGAATTAACTTGTTAATTATATAGGAAAAAAGTAAAGTTTAGGTATTTAATTATAAAAGTGGATAAAATTCTAATAGTTCATTGCAAAAATTAGTGAAGTTCATGTATGAAATCCATGCTTTTGGATTTTAAATAGTTAATTATGAAAATAGATAAATTTTAGGTATCAAATATGATAATTACTGAAAGTAAATAACATTGACTCATCATAATCATGTTTATTTCTATTATAATTGTGTTTGTCCTAATCATCCTCGATTCATATTTGTCTCTACAACGGTGTTCTTAATCATGTTATATTCTTATTTAGATTCGTGTATCATATTATATTAGAAATTATCAACTTTAATAATGGAATTTTTCATTAAGAAACCAGCTCCCTATAGACAAACTAGATCTTCTTATTTCATTTTCTTTTGTCTTTTTGTTTTTTTCCTATCAACATTTTGTTCTTCCTTTTAAACCTTAAAATGTTGTTGTTTGATGGGGTAAAAACATTGGGCAATATGAGATTTTAAGCAATTAAATAGAGATATTTTAAATGAGAGTTGCTCAAGCATTGGTGTTGCATTTTAATGAACTCTCTAGAGTTCTTAAGGTTTAGTATAATCTTATGTGAATAAGTAGAGAAAAAAATTTAAAGTAAGCTATATGGATCATCCTTAAAAATTTTAAAAGTTGTATGAAATACCAACTTTAAAAAAAGTTGGCACTTGCTACCCCGAAATAAGTGTACTTTCATTGGCCTTTTTTCATTTTTCCGTTAGCTAAGTTACTAGTAATAATAGATATCACTAGAGTAAGCTTTGGTTGAACTCTTAAAGATCCAATAATCGTAGGCAATGACAAACCAGTGAAAAAGCCTCTTTTAGTGTGGCCAATAAGGGCCCTCCGATACTTAAGTTTTTAAGGAGAGTGATGGAGATTACATTAAGAGAATATAGTGGATTATTGACTAAGAAGAGTTCCAAAAGGGATCCCTTTACTTTGCGTCTTACCTGCTATTTATAGGTAAGGAGATTAACCTACTTAGCTATATGTCATGAGGGGATTAGCCTGTACGCAATCCAAAGCGAGGTCGCTATTAGTACAAGAAAGAACTCTCACCTTGCTATTGATTAGTAGAGACTTAGAAGATAAGCCAATCACATTGACATGGGTGGTTGTCATAGCTTAGTAGCTAAACCCCTAAAGCTTAAGTGCATGGTCACTACTGTTAGTCGCTACTGGGGAGATGAGCTTATAAATACAAGTTTAATTGACAACTTAAAAATAGGATTTCAAGATTTTCTTGTAATCAATACTCTTGTTCATTACATAACTTGTCATTTGTACTTAAATTTTGCTATAATATTAGAGGCATCATGCATTCGTAGAAGATAGGGGACGGTTCTTACTTAATATTAAATCTAAAGAAATGCCGAGTGATGGTAGCTACCTATGCGGAAAAGTGATTATCAACACTTGCCTTCTACTCTCTTTGGCATAAAGTAGCGAGGAGAGTACCATGTACTTGAGCTCTAAAGGCCAATGCTTTGTCTCCGAATGTACTCCCAAGATAAGCATGATTGGCTTTGAATGGTAGGAGTGAAGGACATTATTGGGCACCTACATAAGATGACTGTTAATGGAACTACACCATTCAATCTTTTCTAAGATGGTCTTTTCCCAAGCATAGTAGCAATTCGTAAGATAACATGTGTGGCATGCATGATCATTAATGCACCTTGGGAATTCCATAATCACAAGTTAATTACAGTATTAATGACGGTCCTTTATCATGGTACTATCTACATCATTAGATAGGTTGGTGGCGAAACGTGTATAGTTTGAATTCACCCTTTGCAACCTATATAAAGGTTTAATTAGGCCCATTTGCTTCATTCTCATTTCATCATCCCATTTGATTGCTTCTAAACCTCTCTAAAAGTGTAGAAGAAACTTGTCTAATTCTGAGGTTAATGAAGGGTATTTGATTGAAAAAGATCAAGCTCTGGGTGAAAGTGTATAAATATGGCCAGTGTTCCTATTATAGATAGGCAAAGTTCTCAAGTGTTGATCAGGGAGTATAAGGGACTGCCCTATGGTAGGGGGTAGATCCCAAGTGCTAATTGAAGGGTATACGTGGACTCGTTGATTAGGTCCTTTGCTAAACTACGTGAGTTTGCACGATGAAGGGCCTTCAAGGATACATCCTTAAGTCATGGTGGTAACCTCATCATAGGGAGTACCTTCATGCACATGTTGTTTCAATTGATGCTTAAGCAATGTCTCAAAAGTACTTATGTATATCGATCCTCCACCATGATTATAACGGTAGAGAGGGGACTTCCTAGTGATTTAAATGTTCCTAACTGCGGAAGGCACGGAAACTCCTAGGGGCCCTTAATCACAAGAGTACAACTATTATGAGGGAGATGAGTGTACATAGATTCTCACCCGTACAAGTTCGCATGCTCTTGTGGTAGTAGTTCAAAGGCATTGATTGTAGGTGCTCGCGGTGCCCCAACAACTGCTATTGAGTACAAATCTTCCTCGGAGGTTAGCTAAATCTTCTAAGTAGGTCAGGGGCTTACCAAGCTAGCTAATAAATGGAGAATTCATCTTAAAGCTGCAAATCTCATAACCACATATTGCTAGACAAGATCGACTTTTTGCTCGACAAGCTCAATGAACTTGGTTATATGGGCCAAACAAGGAGATGAAGAAGTTTTTAGTCCAAGGTAAGTGAGCGCGGGCTTTGTAGAGGAGCTCTAAACCTCCCTTTGCTCTTTCTATTGTATTCTTTACTTTTGATTATACTTAAAGTTGGTATACCTATTGCTAAAGCTTTGTAAAGAATTTGAACTTAAACGGATAATATTAAACTTTTGGATATGCTCATCTGTTTTCCTTTTCTTATCTTCACTACCATTTACTGTTTTACTTATCATCTCATTTATTTCTTTAATGGTTGTGTATTTGTTGTTAGGTTGATAGCCAACCAATTGAACCCTCTTTAGGGTGATTTGATTCCAAGGATAGATTTAGGGATCTAAGGGTTAAGCATTGGAAGGCATGCTTAAGAACAATGTTACTAACCACCTATCAATCAAAGGGATGCAATAGTTGGTGTGATTGACATAATCGTTGAGATGAAGGGCATGAGCTACTCAAAAATTGCATGCATATGTTAACTTGATGATCTATGTGAGGGGTAAATCAAGGCCACCAGTTATTTTGTAGATGCATATGGACTTTCATAGTAAAGCATTGCGAAGTGACAATTTACCTTCCCATTAATGCCTATAAAATGGCTTTCGAGATAAATTCATTCATTTTCACTTTTGTCTAGGCAAGACTCTATCAGAGTCCTTCTAGTGCACTTTGCTTCATTTTCTTTCCACTTTCTTGGGAAGCCTCTAGGAGATGACAAAGCAACAACAACAAAACAGGTTTGTAGGTAACACTTCGACTACCGAAAATCAAGGAAAAGGCATGTTTAACCCAACCTCCCAACCAAAGACAAGAAATGATGGTGGTGGCGATTGATAGCAAGGAGGTTAAAAGGTCATACAAGATAAGGAAGGCAGTCGCAAAAGGTAGGCTTTAGGGAGAGCATACGCCTAATAAGGCAATTGAAGTTATGGTCATCCAAGGGGAAAAGGTAGCTCGTAACCGAGGTAGAGTATAAACATGATGAGTAACGATGGTGTTGGGTTTGTCAAGACATTTCATTAAAGACCAATGTTTAGGAAGTGGAAATACTTGAGATCGATGACTTGGGTAAGTGACTTCAAGGGCAAAAACACGTTTTACCTGTATTAGAAGGCAATTGACATGGAGATGCATCTTCCTTTCTTTGCTTTTTAATTTGAAGTCTTTAACTACTTCCAAGTGTCATTGGGTTCCTTCCATCCGAATGCATGGAAGGTGTTTATAGCCTTTGAGGCATTGTTTATTTTTCACATGAAGTGGCCGATAGCTTAGCTTTTTTGTCATTTCTTTCAGTTGAAAGGGAACAATGAAGGTTAGGTGTATTATGCCAATTAGAGACTACATGTGAAGATTTTCCATGGGAAGAAGTTGAAAGTAAAGGATTGGAATGAGTAGTTCTATCGAATGAGGTTACCTCATGAGTTCAATTTTCTAATTGAGTGGAACAAGTTGATTTAAACAACAGGCGTGAACTATTTTGTTCATAAGGATGACAAGGCAAAGGATTGGATATTTAATGTAACAAGCTGGCTTAAGGATGGTTTCTATGTAAAGGAAATTGTGAGTGTGTATCTATGGAAGGAAAAGTTACACTATTAAAAGACAAGTATGAGTAGATGTATGGCTAAGGAAGGTAGCTAAGAGTTCACCATTGTTGGTTGCTATTAGAGGAGAGCTTACAACTGTTCATTCTTGATAAGTATTCTATTTTACTATTATTAGTCTTTCATGTTATGCTTGCAGCTTATGACTTATGGGATGATTCCTTTAAGGTGAGGATGATGTAGATGAGTGAACTTAGAATGTAGGAAAAGGGTAAAAGGGTTGCTAAGGAGTAGGAGGCAACTTAGGCGACAAAAATGAGCAAGTGAAGAGATGATGTTAGGACCTCAAGGAAGGGAAAGGAGATTGTTATCGCAGGATGTCTCGACAAGGGTGCTGTTAGGAGCTATTGTTAATTAGCAAGTAGCTACAAGCGGAGGTTCATTGGGTCGATATCTGAACATAAGGTATTTGTAGAAAAGGAATTGAAGAGATGTATCTCCCACCAGCTTGTTCAAGACAAGTATTTAAGGGGGAAGGTTTCTATAAGGGTCCAAGAGGTGCTTAGGTGCCAAGAGGGTAAAGATACTATGAGGGTAGATAGATCGCTGGGGAGCCAACCTATGTATATGATCAATTTAAAGGACGATGTAATTGGTGATGCTAAGACATTAACTAATTAGTAGTCGAGCCTAAAATTTTAGGTATGGACCATGAAAAAGGATCATGCTACACTTTTTTAAGGGAAGAGATATAACAAAAGCTTTTCAATTGCTCTAGAGGGGCTAATGAGTCTATGCAGGTATGCATTTTCGCATGAATGGACTCTTCTTGAGCTGATGTAGCTTTAATCTTCTTCTTTTTGTTTAAGTCTTTATGGATGTTTGTTTATACTAACATTGCTCATCGCAGTCTTCTCAATAGCGTTGTTAAGAGTTAGAGAAGGACTATGACAAGATGAAGAAAGAATTAGATGAGTTGAGGCCACAGACTATGGTTGTGCAAGAAGATTGTGAGCAACTTAGAGCGAAGAAGGTAAGGCTCGAGCAAGAGGTGGCTAAGGCCAAAGAGGTAAGGAAGCATGTTGAAGACCTGGAGATGGCACTTAATGCTTATGCTTAGGAGCTAGAAGTTGCTAAGAGGGAAGTAGAGGCAACTACGAAGGCAATCGAGACTATCAACCAATAAGTAGAGGCAACAAAGAGGGAGCCGAGGCTACTAAGAGAGAGCTTAAGGAGACCCATATTCAATTTAAGGATCGGCAGGTTGAGATCAAAGACGAGTAGGAGTCAACCAAGGCAGCTATACAAATGTTATTCTTGAAGTTCAAGGAAGGAGACAACTTCAAGGCTGCTAAGGATAAGGCCGAATTAAATAGGGGAAAACTAATGATAGAGGTAATGCAAGGGCAATTTCCTAATCTTGACCTTAACTTTCTATCTTAGTCAGATGAGAGGGCCCAAGCTGGCAGTAAAGGAGCCAATGGAGAAGTCTACCTTGATGACGATGAAATTGATGAAGACGTAAGGGATGTTAAGGTTGGTAATGTGAAGGAGTTATTATTTATTTAGCTATTTTTTTTTTTAAGTTTATAACTTGCGAAATTTTTTATGTGGGTTGACATGCCAGTCATATCACAGTGTAATTATAGATATTAAAGTAATGAAAATTGTTTTAAGTCATACCGAGCATGCTAGATTTGTTTGGATGGGGAATCAAGCATATCAATGGGGTCAATGTGTTCATTTCGATCACAAACCTTCAAGAATAGGGACCTACAAGGTGCTTGATGAAAAGCTTAAGGCTTTTATTTCTTGAGCATATGGCTAACGATGATATTCAAATGTTGAAGATGACGATTGACTCATTATGGGTCAATGTTGGGTTGTCATCAACTGAAAGGGTTAAGCTGGATGGTAATCAAGTGCTACAATAGTGAAATAGCCAATATAGTAAGATAAACACAAAACTCATTTTTCATTACATTTTCACAATTTTTACAAATGTACTTGACTCTTCGTACATCTTACAAGGAATGAGGCTTAAGGTTATTGACATTCCAAGTCTTTGGAATAGGTCATCCATCCATCATTTTCAATATGTAAGCCTCGTTTCCCATAACTTCTTTGATTTATATCAAGTCTTCCTAATTCAATGATAACTATCATTACCCTTCTCATGATCTTATGGCTTTGAGCTTTCCAAACACCAGGTCTTCATGTTAGAAGACTTTGTGTTTAACCTTTCGTTGTAGTACCAAATTGCCCATTGTTGGTCGATGGCTACTTATGTTCAAGTAGTGTCCCTTACGTTACGGATGGTGCCCAAGTTAGCTTAAGGGCCTATCAAGTTGGCATTGACATTGAATTCTGGACCTCAGTTTCTTCTATTGGCTTAACCCTTAATTTTTATGAGCTCTCTAAGGCCAATTCAATGTTCATGACCTTGTCGTATGAGATGTTATTCAAGTAAAGAGTCTTGGATAAGCTTTGATTCTTGCAGGTGTTACTGACTTCTATGGGTGTGGAGATCTTCATCTTGAGGTACCTTTGGCTTATGCATGCATTGAATTTATTGAGACTTGGTCAGCCTAAAAGACCGATAGATAACGCTAATGAAGTCAATCAGCTAAGAGGCAATGTACTAGTCATCGCCTAGCTAAACAGAAGTGTGATTTAGCCTTTCATTGGGATGGACTTTCCTCTGAAGCCTGCTATGCTTTTCTTGTACAAGTGGAGGGATTCCTCTAACTAGTCCTTCATTTGCTAGTAAGTAGAGTAGAATAAGATGTCTATCGAGCTACCATTATTAACAAAGGTTTTAAGGATGTCAATGTATCCTATCTCGACATTGATCACTAATAAGTCATTATGAGCATCTCAATACCTTATTTATCACTGTCCAAGAAGGAGATGGTAGTTTGTACTCTTGGCTTCTTTATCCGAACAAAGAGTACTTCATACTGAGTTAGCGAAGGATAAGCCTCGTTGAACAAGCTAGACCCTCCTGTTATTTTCTATACTTGTCTTCACTTACCTCTTCGATGTGTATTATCGGGTAGGTTTTCTTGCTATGGCTATGGTTGTTGCTACGAATCGTCAATATAATGGCGTTTAGAAGGGCACAACCAATTTGTTTCGTTAGCAATAATGGGATCGATGTGTCCCCTACACATAAGACCTTTGACCTCATTCTTAAGATGGCAACATTCATCAATGTTATAGCTGCATGTACTATAATTATCACAAATTTCCCTAAGGCTGCTTCTTCGAAGGTCTCCTTAATGTGTGGAGCTTGAGGTAGTTGTCTACGAACCTAGTAGAAGACTTCTCTAAGAGGGTAGTTTGATGGAATACATCTAGGGTAATCTGCGAATTTTTACTTTTGCCTTTCTTGGCATTTTGCAAGAAGAAGAAGGGCGATCTTTACAAAGGTCAAGCTCGTCCTTGGTAAATGTGCTTCAGTCAATGTCATTCTCTAATCATGCTCATATGGCATTTTCTTGGGTAACATACTACTTAATAATGGTCATGAATTCCTCAAAAGTATTCGGGCTACACAGTGCTATGGCTTCAAAGCTTTGTTGTTTAGGTGTAAGCCATAAATAATGGCCTCAAGAGTTATTCAAGTTTCAACCCCAGGAATTAAGATCTTGGGGCGATTAAAGTGCTCAAGGTAAGCTTGCAAGGTTTCATTAAGGCATTGTTGAACGTTATATAGTATGGAAAAGTCCCTTCATAGCATCGTACTACTTAAGAAGTATTGCTAGAATCTAGTGGTAAGATCATTGAATGAGTAGATGAAATCTTTTGGTAGTTGGTTAAACTAGACCAACACTACTTTGGTGAGTGTACTCAAAAAAGCCTTGCACAATATATCATCAGAGTAATTACGTAGGCTCATTATCATATGGAAGTGCACTAAGTGGTCATCTGGGTTACCTGAGCCGTCATAAGTGTTCAAGAGGTGAAGTCGAATACCTTGTAGGAAGGTTTCTTTCAGGATAACTGGTGTGAATAAACTCTTGGTTGTTGTTATGCTTGATTTATGCGTAGAGGATTTGAAGTGCTTTTGATCACATAAGCTTGAAGCAAGTTAGATATGCTTAATGAGCTTACATATGTTCATTTCATCTAGGTGATTTTGCGAACGCTCAAGGGAGATGTGTTTCTGTACCCTGCTAGTACCTAATAGCTCACCTTAGCCTTATGCCTTGCTGCTATTAGTGTTTAATCGATTATGCAAGTCCTCAACAAGATGGCGCTCAAATTGAATGTAGTTATGTGGGTGCATAGGGTTTACTGCTATTGGTGTGGGTGAGCACCTAAGGCGTTTGCTAAGTCTGGTGGAAGAGTTAACAAACATATCCTTGGCTTTGATCTTGTCTTTAAGGTTAACTTTATCCCTTAGTTTTTGTATGAATATTAGTTGTTTCCTTAAGTTGGCATTATCTTGGAAGGTTTTCCGGTTAGCCTCCATCAACTATCAAAACATTGTTTTCATTTGTTCCAGTTCTAATAGTGGTTGTTCTATTTATGATGGTGCTAGTGTTGGTGATTATTCGCCACCACCTGGTAATGTTAGGTGGGAATTTGTGTTCTTGCTCTTAATCATTGTGTTAGGTTTACATAAACGGTAGGCACCAAATTTTGATAATAAATATCATTGTAGTACTCTTTAGTTGATTTCTTGGTGGTTTGATAGCCGTAAGTGGTGGTAGATTTGTAAAAAAGCCACTTTAACTTAGCTAATGAGGCCCCCCTAATGTTAAAGTTAGAAAAGAGATTGATGTAGATTAAATTGAGAGAATATAATGGATCAGTGACTAAAAATAATTACAAAAGGGATCCCCTTACTTAGCATCTTACTTGCTATTTATAAGTAAGAGGACTGACCTACTCAACCACATGTCATGAAAGGACTAGCTTAAATGCAACCCGAGGTGAGGGCACTATCATTACGAAAAAGGACTCTTACCTTTCTACTAATTGGCAGAAACTTGAGGGAGCCTATTATATTGGTATGGGTAGTTGCTATAACTTAATGGCTAAACCCTAAGCTATATGTCAATGTGTTACTCAGTATTTAATGAGAAGAGAGATAGAAGTTGAAGAGACCGTAGGCTTAGCTTTTGTTAGTTCACATGCCTTCCAAAGGCTATTCTTAGTAGGGGGCATGCACTTCTTCAGTAGCTGGATGGTAAAATATTGGATCCCTAAAGAGCTTCTTGAGTGATAAGAGCTCGAGCTAGGAGTGCTTTGGGGAAGCCCTCAAGCTCTTGCTTGTTTGCACCCAAGGAAGGCTCAGCTAGAGGTAAGAGTATTTGGGGATCACTTAGGCATCAACTAGTATCTTTGGCGCAACAAGCAATGTTAGTATGCCTATTTGAACTAGCTTGTACCCTTGGTGGATAGAACATTTCGACAATGGCAAGAAGGACCGATGAGAAGGTTAACTAAGCTTAATAATGGGCTTAGGCCTCCGAAGTCTCAAGCTAAAAGGAGACCATCAATAGTTACCATATGTAAAATAAGCTTATTTACATGTTTATATGACAATTTATTTAAATATTTAATTAATCGAATTAATAAAAGCTAAAAAATAACTAAAAAACTTATGTTTTCAAATATATATATATTATTAAATTAATTAGAAAATTATCATATAAGCATTTATATAAGTTTATCTCACACATCTAGTTAGGGCATAAAAAGGGCCACACTTATTTTAAGGATAATAAATATCGATCTTTAAAAAGATTGGGAATCGTCCAATTTTTAAAGTTTAAAATAATAATGGATGCAATTCGCCCAAAAAATTATTTAAACTGTTTATGAGTTATGACTAGTGCATTGGTTAATGGTCCTTTCTTAAGATTAGAATGAAAACAAATGAGACCTCTCAGTCCTGTTCTTTTGTTGAAATGTTAAACAATATTATTTTTTTTTATGATCTTCCAGTTTTTTTTTTTTTATGATAGCATTACTTCTCATAGAGAAGTGTATAAACCGTTACTCTGGAGTTTTTCAATTTGAAAAGAGTTGTACGTATTTGAAATGGCACCCATAACTCTCTTCAAGTTATGTTATATTATCCTCGCATGTCTAGATTTCATATGATGGATTAATAAACAAATTTTATGCAAATTACATTATTTTACATAAAAATGACGTAGAGAAAATACAAAATACACAAGAAGACTCTAGAAAATAAAAGAATTTTTGTCCCAACAGACCCTTTTTTGGTTTTTTAAGTATTCAATTGGCATGACCACGTTTTTAAATTGCCACCCCATGATTCAATGAATAGGAGCACTGTATACTCACTTTGGACGGCTGATGTTGATTGAACAACAGGTGCTGTATGAGATAGAAACCAAACCCTAATGGTCCTACCAGAGCCCTAAAGAAAACACTGTTAATAAATTGAATATTCAAAGGGCGGTTCATTGCTATAAAAGAAAACGCCGACCATCTCACTCCTACGACAGCCCAATCATCATAGCCAGGGCCTACCACCTCATAAATGTCGGCCACTCCCTCCCATTGCCACTAGGAAATTATTCACGTTGACATCAACGTTTCTAATCCTATGGTCTAAATTAAATTAGGCTTTGGTGGGATAAGTTTTATTAAGTTCTCGTATCATATAGCACGCAGTTATATATTATTTATATTTTCGTACTTATATGTCTCAATATATTATTCACATCCACTATAAGATATAAAAATATAATAAGGGCAGAAAGAAGTTAAAATATAATAAAAAATCTAGTATGAATCTGATTAGGAGTTTTTATGTCGAAAGTGAAAGCCGAAAATGTGGTTAAAAGCTAAAGTTCTAGTACAAATTGCAGCGACATGTGTTGAAAATTATCAAAATTTTTTAAAACGCCCCGAGCTTTGAGATAACGTATTTACTATTTATACATCTTGAACATTATCAAATGGCAAAGTTTCTAATTCAAGTTAATCCTTTATATGAATATAAAATTTATTTAATTATTTTTTTAGGTCAGTTGTTACATAATATTACTCGTATCAAATGCTAAAATATCAAATATCTCTCAGAAAAAAAAAAATCTCAAATCAAATTATGTATCAGCCTTACAAATATATAATCATATAAAAGACTGACTCCATATTGTATTAGACAAAAATTTTTTGTACCCCCAACATTTTTTATGGGGTATAAGTAATGTGATTTCAAAAATTCAAGTTTCTTTGTAGTTTTGATACTTTTGAATAGTTATTACCATCATTTGCCTTTAAATTTTATGTCCAAATCAACTAATATATATATATATATAATTAAAGCTATGGTTACAACTAAAGCAATATTAATTTATAATTTAGCTATGATGATTTCAAAATGAGTAACTAACAATATCTTAACTTAAAAAGTAGGAATTAAAAATTCACAAATTCCATGCAATACCTAGAATTTATAAATATTACAAGGTATTGGTCATAAGATAAAATGAATTTCGATTTCAAATTTATGCAGCTTATATTTATTGAATGGGATATAATATAAGATCCTGAATCCATGCAATCAATGCCAACTAAACTAAGTATATTTTAGAAATAAGTTTTCACAAAAACTATAATAAACCTTCGTTTATTGTAGTAATCATGGATTTTAATCTAATTTAGTTTTCGTACACGATAAAAGAATGTTTGAGAAAAACCATTCTATTAAAGCAACGAACGATTGTGGTTAATAGATTCTTAACTCGTGATTATAGAAATTTCGAATTCTGGAAATGGATTTTGTTGATTTTCATTTTAAATGTTATTGTTTATAAGCATTAATTAAGGTTATAAAAAAAAATAAATTTAATTGATGTTAGAAAATAGCCTACAGAATTTACTAAATTTCAATATAACGCTGTTAAATTTATACTATATATTTATTAAAGTTAAATTTATATTATTACTTTTATTAAAATAGCATAACTTCTAACCAAAACAATAGGCTAATCGAATCATTAAATAGGAAAATGAAAGGAAAAAAATAGCCTTTTTTTTGTTGTAAATTACTTTAATTAGATTAGCATTATCATAAAAAAAAAAAAAAAAAATCCCGAACTTTTATTCGCAAGGAGTTAGCCTTCACGGGATGTATACCTAGAGCTAAAAAACACTTTTTTAAAACCAATGATTGATCAAAAGGTGGCAACTCCATGATCATTGACGGGTCACTCTCATCGTGGAAAGTGTCACCGCCAGTGCTACCATGGAGCCTCTTGAGAAAACAATCCAAAGACCCGAATATCACTACGTCTAATTCCTAATTTTTACCGGTAACGGGGAAATTCCGGTTCCTCCACAACCGCTGTTTTAGGTATATAAAGGAATGCTCCTAACTCACGCTCCCTCACACACGAATAGAAGTTTTTAGAGAAACCAAAGCAGCTTACGAAGCACTTGGGCTATAAGTGGGAAGTAGGCTTAACTTTCAAGCGAAGTTTGCTTAAAAAAAAAAAAAAAAATGCCAATCCGTAGAATTGCAATTGGGTCAGCCGGAGAGGCGAGCCATCCAGATGCAATCAAAGCTGCACTTGCAGAGTTCATTTCCGCCCTCATTTTTGTTTTTGCGGGGGAAGGTTCCGGCATGGCTTTCAGTAAGTTCCTATGCTTATATTTCTATCACTTACAATAAATGAACTGTGTTGGTTTACCAAATGTGTTAATGTTAACATATGCTCGGATACTCCGTAAAAAGGAACTTTCATACTTTTTTCTCTTTATGTATTAAAAGGTGACAGGTTTCTCCTTAAATTACCAATTAAATTTGATATCTTTGGTATTTCAACGTTTTCTTGGTGAAAGATTGGAATATATATAGCTCGTAGTATTGTATGGTGATCATTTAAATCCAATAAAAATTGAGAAGTGCATATGGACATTGCGTGATATATATATATATATATATATATATACACACACCATTTTGTATAAGTATTATGAGTTATTCACACAATAGTGTTCTTTGAGGAAAGCTAATACTACTACACTTGGCCTAAGCCTTTTAGGTATTACGTGGTAAAATGATGCATTTTTTCAACACTACGATTTGCTACTTAATTAGAATCAATTTCTACAGTTTACTTAATATATCAATCTATATAAATCTTAAATCATAATTATATGTAAATCCAATGGAGAAGATATAGTTTATGGGGAAATTTAGAAAGATAGCATTAAATTTTTACATCTTGCATAAGATCCTATTTTTAATCGTACTGCTAATGAATGTCAACTCAACTGGTTGGCAAGCTGGGTACAAATAGGATGCTCTAACGTAACATTAGAAGTTTGGCTCTTAATAAATGCATTAACCAGGAGAAGTGAGAACCTTAATCTAAAATAAGCCCCGAAGGGGAACTATCATGGGAAATCAAAGAAAAAGACTAATGCTACTTTTGGAAACTGTATAGCAACACTGTTAATTGAATGGTGTTCTGTTCTTGGTAAATTGCAGATAAGCTCACTGATGATGGGTCCACAACGCCAGCCGGTTTGGTAGCTGCATCAATAGCTCACGCATTCGGGCTTTTTGTGGCGGTCTCAGTTGCCGCTAATATCTCCGGCGGCCACGTGAACCCCGCGGTGACCTTTGGCGCCTTCATTGGTGGAAACATAACCTTGTTGAGGGGAATCTTATATTGGATTGCACAATGCCTTGGATCAGTTGTTGCCTGCTTGCTTCTTAAGTTTGCCACCGGTGGATTGGTAAGCTTCAAACTAGAATGTACTTGCTAATTTTCCTCTAGATAGCATTTTCTCGGATCTTATGAGTAACATTCGTCTAATTCAAATTAATTTAAATGACCAGATTGGATAAAACTACATTTTTTATTTATGCTTAGAAGCAATTATGAAAAAATTTGATATAAGGGTACATATCAGATGCAATACAACAGGATTTTACTATGTTATGACACTATATTATTCTATTTTGTCCTCCTAACAAGTATTCACATTTCTTTTCATACCCATTAGTATTTTGTATCATACTTAAAATGAATATGGGCCACTAGCTTTTTTGACAGTTGGGCTTAGAATTTTTCCTTAGGCTTTTAAGGGTATAGATATAAAATATAATAGATAAACCTAGTTGGGTTGGAAAAGCCCTATGTCATTTTGCTAGCCTGACATAACTTGGACTATGGCTCGGGTCAATAAAGCATAGCTCAAACATAATAATTAGAATAATTTACTATAATTGAGAGGTGTTTAATATCAATTTCTTAGAAACTAATCAGAAGTTGCTTTTTCCTTGCGATGAAATTGCAGGAAACCTCAGCATTCTCCTTGTCATCAGGTGTATCAGTTTGGAATGCTCTTGTTTTCGAGATTGTCATGACCTTTGGGCTTGTCTATACGGTATATGCCACAGCATTGGACCCTAAGAAAGGAAACATAGGAATAGTTGCACCCATTGCAATTGGTTTCATCGTTGGTGCCAACATCTTAGCTGGTGGTGCATTTGATGGCGCATCTATGAACCCAGCAGTCTCCTTCGGACCTGCTGTGGTTAGCTGGTCATGGTCTAACCACTGGGTCTATTGGGTTGGCCCTCTAATTGGTGCAGGGATTGCAGGTCTTGTATATGATAATATCTTTATCGAATCATACAGTCACGAGCCACTCCCATCAAGTGAATTCTAATTGTCCTATCACCACGAATGGAATAAATTTACTGTTTTAAAATTGAGGTCGGAGTTTTCTAGTCAACAATATTTTGTCGCTTGGCTAAAACCCAAAATGTCTCCCTTTAGTGATTATTGTACTTTATTAATAAGTTAGGTCAAGTTAGAGGAATTGATGTATGTTGTTCCACCTTCCATTTCCTTGTAATTTTGTCTTTGGGGTGTTTCATTTAAGTTTGATTTGAAAGTTTGATTTTCCTTAGTTTTGTTTCCTTAATGAGCTATCGTCTTATTTGCTTTGTATTTATTAAGTTGGAAACTTCTTTGGATTATAAAATAAGCCTATGTTGAAAGGATGGCCCGTATATGTAAAAACAATTGTCTTATTACAATATCGTAGTTCAATGGCTAATGTGATGGAATCGAAAGGAAAAAAAAAGGAAGGGAAAATATTCATAAAATTAAGAAAGTACTCGATTATAAGCAAAGACAAAAAAGAAGGTTTATTTAAGTATACTAGCATTGGTTATAGTAGATAAGATTAATCGCTTTTTAGCCTAATAATATAGACACCGATCTTTTAAATAGAATAAATTATGTTTAAATCTCTTATTTTTATTATAATAACAAAGAAAAAAAAAGCATAGATTTATTTATGCATTATTATTGTACTAATGACCGACAAATAGTAGAAAACACTATCATAATTGTTCCACAAATTTATGATGTCTCATTTCAATACCTATATAATGTTATATCCGTTTTTAGTAAAAAATTGAGCAAAGTTGGGTAAAAGTATAAAAATAATTAAAAAAATCTTAAAAACTTTATGAAAGTACAAATATGAAATTTCTATAACAAGAAATAAGATACTATGCTTAAAAAAACATTATCTAAATTCGAAATATATAATTCTTTAAGAGAAAAAAGTCTTCGTGAAATATATCTCCAAGATAAGATACTGCTATCATTGTAACTCGGTAAGGAATTTTTGTGACTTAATAATTCATGATAAGGTCAATTACAAAAAGATTATGTATCATTAAGCTTTTACAAACAGTGACCTAAGTGTTCTTTTGTGTTCACCAATTGATGAATAAAGTTTCTTAATTATATATTAATAAAATGTTCAATTAAATATGAACAAGAAATTAAATAATAAATAAAGTGCCAGAAATGGAAAGAGATAGAAAAGAGAAATCAAGCTTAGGATTTAACATTGAGTAAGAATCATTCTAACTTTTTATGGACACACAATGCCTCCAATATAATAGTAAATATAAGTACAAATGATAATTTGTGTAATAAGCAAGAAAACAAGAGTACTAATCGTAAGTGAAGCTTGAAATCCTATTTTTAAGTTGCCAATTAAATTTGTACTTATAAGCTCTCTTCCAAAGCACGAGACGCTGTAGTAGAATTGTAATGCTATTTTTACAGACAAGCTTTGGAGTCCACAGATAAACTCCAACGTTTACTCCAAAGCTTGTGCCCTTAGGTTTTGCTTCTAGTCAACAGGCTCAAGAGTTCATTGAAAAGCTTTGGTATTTGTGGAGTGTTTTTTTAAAAAAAAAACCCTTTCAACAAGGCTTGCTCCAACATTTATCAAACAAGCTCTTGTGTTCATTAACTTCGCACAAAAGTGCATATACACATGCTCCAAAGCTCAACCACATACTCCAAAGGTTGCTTATTGGAAATACAAAACACTTGTAATTTCTTCCTTCTTATTTGACTTCCTTTATCCAAATGCTAAAATAATTCGAGGAAAATATTTCAAGATAATCTTTTTAACAAATTAAAAGGATATTTTCTTATATAAATCATTCACCAAGGTAGCTACATGCCTACCCCTTGCCTTAGGGTAACCATTTGTTGTACCATTGAAAGAGGGTCTTGTAACCCACACATAATGATAAGTGACCATCCACTATCTAAGGAAAGTCATGCGACCTCCTTAGGATGGTAAGTAACCGCTCGTCACTACAAAAGTGGAAAAAAGAAATGAATTGAAATAAAAAGGCTAAAACCTTAAGGGGTTTTTAATTGATTACCTTCTTTTTTCATTTTTAAGGGTAATGAGTAGTCACCTACCATTTCTTTAAGCAGGGATAAGAATGTAATTAACTCAAGTCAAAACAATGCAGTATTAGGTTCGAGCTCGATCTCAACTTAAAAACTAAAAACTCAAGCTTAGGTCGAGTTCAATTAAACTCTAAATATTGAGCTTAACTCAAGTTCAACTCGAAGATATATTTGGCAAGCTTAAGTTCGGCTCGATTAGTCAATAAAGTTTGAAATTTTTACAAATTTTTTCTTAAATAATCTTAAATTCACTTCTATTTAAAAAAATAAAATAAATTGAAAATTATAATAAATTTAAATAAGCTTGTGAGTCTAACGAACTTAGTATTTTGAAGCTTAGGCTTGGTTTACTACTTGAGTAGCTCAAGCTTGACTTAATAGTCATCGAGTTGAATTTGAGTAAAAGTTAAGCTGAACTCAAGTAATTGTGAATCGACTTTATTCACTTATACCATGGGTGGTAGGGGTTGTTGTAAAAAAAATTAAATCAAATTAAATTAAGTAGACTATTAGTCTATCTACTTTTAATAGCACCCTACATTAAATGGTGTGATGCATAACATAAGTGTGACCATGTGGTTCCTCATGCAAAGAACATATGATCTTATTTATCTTATGTATCACACTCTTAATGAAAGGTATTACTAAGATAAGTAAGCAACCAGTCTACTTACATATCCCTCGTTGTTATTGTTATCATACTTTAATGATGAGTGACTGCTATTAGTGCTTATAGGTTTCACAATCAACTTACAACAAAAGGTCGCCACCATTTGCTTTTTGGCCATTCAACCCATTGGGCTCATTCATCAAGATTCAATAATTTTAAGGTATAGTACGTTGTTATACCAAATAGATAAGGGATCTGCTACCCTTCTTTGGGCCAATAGTCCATACTGTTGGGTTTCCAACTTATATACCTTATCATATGAATAAGAAGAACAATAAATAATATTTAAACTTCTTTAAGCCTCACCAATGTTCAATATGCGCCTTAACGCTTCTCCTAAGCTTGAACAACGACTTACAAGAACAAATATTTTAACTTAAAATAATTTAGATACTGTCTATGTTCTTTGTGTATCCATATGATTCATTTCTAATATACAAATTCCTTATACGAGACAAGTATAGAGCATACTTTGAATCTTGGAGGATAAACCAGGATGCCTAGCAATTTCTTTTTAAAGGTTTAGGATAGAAAGAGAAGGATATTAGAAAGCCATAAGGGATTATAACAACTAATAATATATTTTCCTCGACAATATTCTATCTTTCACAATACATGGTAATGCCTTATATAGGCATTTTAGAATATAAACAACAAAACAGATTACTAACTGTGATCGACAATTTTTACTGTAGACTACGGTGACTTAGTACAATTATTGGTGATACATATTACAAATGACAAACGCTATTAAATAATTACTTTATCTACCAGGCCTACTACTGACCATCACACGTTATTTATTACATTATCTTGATAAGATTTGCAAACTAATCAATATTGCTTGTCATCGGTTCATGTGAAGGTAACATATTAACATCATTAAGGTACCAGGTTCTTAGCTGTATCCTACTAAGATAGCTTCTTCTTTTATTCGATCGATCTCTTCATTTCGTTCCTTTAGAGCTTGCTTGATTGAAGGTATTGTAGACTGGTAATCATTACTGTAATCCTATGGTACCTCTACTTCAAATGGTCCTGGCCATATTTCTTGTGGAACAGCCTGATTCATTGAACATAACCTCCTCTAGGTTTTTCGATATTTCTTGTCATCTTCTCATATGTCTCCTTTAAATCCTTCAACAAAGTTGCAAATCCTTAATGGATAATATCTTCCTAGTTGATATTCCATCTATTGTTGTCTAAGTTCTATGATCAATTTGAATTGCAATGGATTTTCTCTTAGAAATATTTGGTTTAAATTATTGATCAATGTTTCAATGATTTGTTCCCAGATTGGTAGGGACTTGAACCATTCCATTAATTGGGTCAAATTAATTAGATGCTTTAAACTTGGTTTTGTTTTGATGATTCTCAGATATTCAAGTGCGTCATAGGTTGAAATCAGCATAACAATGGTGTAATGATGCATAAGATACCAGTAAAACCATTTTAATTCTACTGGAAACTAGCCTTCATGGAATTTCCAAATATGAGGATAGATGAAAGGATATCAAAGATGTAATCTAAATGGATTTATATTTAATCTTCCATATTTTCTAAACATCTTAACTGGATAATCCTATATCTGAGTCTTGCTTTCTTCTCCCAAGTTACCTCTTACAACCATCTACCTTAACTCATGTGGACCATGCCTAATGAAGGATTCTGAATTGTACCATCCTCAAGGTAATGAACTTGAACTCTGTAACATGTAATGAGTAGAAAGAGAAGCTGAAGAGATTATAGGCTTAGCTCCGCTAGTTCACATGCCTTCTAAAGGCCAATCCTAGTAAGGTGTGTACACTTCTCTAGTGGTTAGATGCTAAAATATTGGATCCTTAAAGAGCTTCTTGAGTGCTCAAAGGTCAAGTTAGGTGTGCTTTAGGGAAGCCTTCGAGGTCTTGGTCGTTTGCACCCAAGGAAGGCTCAGGTAGAAGTAAAAGTGTTTGGAGATCGCTTAGGCATCAACCAGTGTCTTCAGTGTAGCGAACAATGTTGGTGTGCCTATCCGAGCGAGCTTGTACCCTTGGTGGACAAAATATTTCAGCAATGGCAAGAGGGACCGATGAGAAGGTTAACTAGGCTTAGTAATAGGCTTCAGCCTCCAAAGTCTTAAGTCGAAAGGAGACTATCAAAAGTTACCATATATAAAATAAGCTTATTTACATGTTTACATGACAATTTATTTGTATATTTAATTAAATGAATTAATAATAACTAAAAAACTTATGTTAATTCAAATATATATATATTTTATAAAATTGATCAAAAAATTATCATGTAAGCATTTAAATGAGCTTATCTCACACATTTAGTTAGGGTAAAAAAGAAGCCACACTTATTTCAAGGATAATAAGTGTCATTCTTTAAAAGATCAGGATTATGCAATTTTTAAAGTTTAAAATAATAATTGATGCAATTCGCCCCAAAAAATTATATGAATTGCTTATGAGTTATGACTAGTGCATTAGATAATGTTCCTTTCTTAAGATTAAAATAAAAACAAATGAGACTTCCCGATCTTGTTCCTTTGCTGAAATGTTAAACAATATCAATTTTTTATGACCTTCCGGTGTTTTTGATAATTGCATTACTTCTCATAGAGAAGTGCATAAACCATTATTCTGAGTTTTACAACTTGAAAAGAGTGGTACGAATTTTAAATTGCGCTTACAACTCTCTTCAAATTATGTTATATTAATCTCCTGTATGTTTAGATTTCAAATAATGGATTAATAAATAAATTTTAAGCAAATTGTACTCTACCTTATTTTACATAAAAATGAAGTAGAGCAAATACAAAATACACAACAAGACTCAAGAAAATAAAAGAATTTTTGTCCTAACTGACCCCTTTCTGGTTTTTTTAAGTATTCAATTCGCATGACCACGTTTTTAAATAGCCACCCCATGATTCAATGAATAGGAGCACTGTATATACTCAATTTGGACGGCTGGTGTTGATTGAAAATAGGTTCTGTATGAGATAGAAACCAGACCCTAATAGTCCTACGAGAGCCCTAAAGAAAACACTGTTAATAAATTGAATATTCAAAGGGCGGTTCATTGCTATAGAAGAAAACGCCGACCACCTCACTCCTACGACAGCCCAATCATTGAAGCCAGGGCCAACCACCTCGTATATGTCGGCCACTGTCTCCCATTGCCACGAGGAAATTATTCACGTTGGCATCGATGTTTCTAATCCTATGGTCTAAATTAAATCAGGTTTCGGTGGGATAAGGTTTTATTAAGTTCTTGTATCATATATCACGCAGTCATGTATTATTTATATTTTCGTACTTATATGTCTCAACATATTATTCATGTCCACTATAGGATATAAAAATATAATAAGGGCAGAAAGACGTTAAAATATAATAAAAGATCTAGTATGAATCTGATTAGGAGCTTTTAAGTTGAATGTGAAAGCCGAATGTGGTTAAAAGTTAAAGTTTAAGTACAAATTGCAGCGACATGTGTTGAAAATTATCAAAAAATTTTAAAACACCCCGAGCTCTGAGGTAACGTATTTACTATTTATACATCTCTTGGACATTGTCAAATGGCAAAGTTTCTAATTCAAGTTAATCTTTTATATCAAGATACAATTTATTTAATTATTTTTTTAGGTCAGTTGTTACATAATATTACTCGTATCAAATGCTAAAATATCAAATATCTCAAAAAAAAAAAAAGAAAATTCCCAAGTCAAATTATGTATCAACCTTACAAATATACAATCATATAAAAGATTGACTCAATATTGCATTGGACAAAAATTTTTTGTACCCCCAACATTTTTTATGGGTATAAGTAAAGTTGTTTAAAAAATTCAAGCGTTTTTTAAGTTTTGATTCTTTTGGATAATTATTACCATCATTTACCTTTAAATTTTATGTCCAAATGAACTAATATATATATATATATATATATACCAAAGTCGCTATCCCAGGAAATACTTATTGAACAGTTATTGCCAAAATTCTGGATAACAAAATAATTTTATTGATTATTTAATGATTAAAGTATATGTCAGCTAAATAAAATCTATATCCAAGCAGAGAGTAAGCCCAAATTATATAGAATAAGAATTATATCGCATCTTCTAAGTATTGATTATATTTAATTAGATTTTCTCCGTTACTGTCTTTTGTATTTACAAACATAAAAGAGAAAATAGTATAGAACAAAATTTGATTTTATTAATGATGGAGAATAATGTTTATACTTGATTAATGATCTAGGATATTTATTACAGTGAAAGCAAGCCAAAGATAATTTTTATGAAAGTGCTCTAGCCAAACTATAGCACTAAACAAATATTGTAATACTTCAGCTTCTTCTTCCCAATTTTCTAGATTATATTGTTTTGACATCTACAACATAAAATAGATTATTCATTATCAGTACAATACCAGTCAGTATGGATTATGACAGTATAATACTATTCAAGGAATTTTATTGCATTATCTAAGTAATGATAAAGATGAAAATCATTAATTAATAGAGACATAAATTTGTATGCAAAATATGATTAAAACCACCACAGGCGGCAGTGCTAAGGCTAGTGGGGTTTTGATGCAAAATTGAAATAATAAAACCTCCAAAGGCGGTAATACCAGCCGATTATGGGGTTTTGATAGACAAACTAATAAATAAGAATAGACAGATACAATCTCGTGGAATTATACCCAATTTCAATTGAAGATTCCCTATACGAGATATAATGTAAGATAAGAATCAAACCAATTTTATTGATTAAAATTGATTTTTATAAAACATAGAAATACTAGAGCATAAATGGATGATAGAAAATATTGAGAGGTATGATCAGGAAAATGAACGTTCTACCTCTAATAGAAAGAAGCAAACAATTATGCTTTAAGAAAATGATCTAAATGGTTGATAGAGAAGCAAACAATTATGCTTCGGAAGGTGTTTGGATGATAGTTGCTATAAGTGTATGAATGGGATGGAAAGGATAGAAGAGAGGGATGGAAAGGATAGAAGAGAGAGAGAGAAGATGAAAGAAGAGAGCCAAAAGAGGAGAGGTCTGTAATTTTTTATGCCTCTTCTGATTCTGAGAGTCCATATTTATAAAGGGATTTGGATTATTGTAACCGATAGGATACTATTGCTACAGTGATGTTAGGGCCGACAGGGTACTGATGCTACAGTGATGTTATGGCCAACAAGGTACTATTGCTACAGTAATATACAGACTTTCTGATTGACTGATTTTTTGTTGATTATATTGTATACTGTGGTACATGTGTAAAATACCGTATTTCTACTTTTACAGTGCAGTATGATACAAATGATACAATTACGGATCTCCTAAATCTATTCCATAGCAGTCATCTTCATTGGTATTTCCACTGTGGTGAGATGTTGAGTTCGTTTCTAAACTTGATTCTTGTGTTGATTCTGATTCTTTGATATGTTCTAATGCTTTTTCTAGAATTTGCTTCAATTGGTCTAAAGAATTTATACTTACAAGAGATGATATTAAAAATCCTCTGTTGTGATATTGCCTAGTTGATGATGATGATGGTGGTGATTTTATAGAATTAGTTTTGATCCAATTCAAAATTGAATTTTTTTCACACTTATTCTACATTTGAAGCTGTCCTACCATTTGATTTTGTACATTCTGACCAAATTGGTTATGTTTTATGTTCGATTTGGTTTATATTCGAACCACCAAGCCATAACCCATGATATTCCGAGATGTATATGATATAGCATCTCTTTTGGAAAATTCTTTTCATAAGGTGTAGGATTATAATGATTTAGGAAAGTATCAAATCCTTCTCTGGCATTTTGATGAATGATTTCTGATGTAGCACTAAATTGTTCCCACCAAAGATTAAACCAGGTAGGAAGATTGAAAGTAGAACAATTATAAAAAAATATTAACCAAGTATGTGTTCTTTTTGGATTCATTTGATAAAACACATTCCACTAAGCTTGCTTATAATCATAATAATTATAAGTAGCTCGATAACTTGGTTATGCTGAAAATGGTTCTATATTGAGTTTAGTTGCTGTGATTGGATGAACTCGCCATTCTTTCAAACTGATTACTTTTAGTATTCTAGTTGTAGAATAGCTGATCATTACTTATTTTTCAAAATATTTAAATCTAATTGATCCAGTTTCAGTTAAAATCTTTTTATAAAACTGGATTGTTTTGTATGGATCATATGGTACATAATAAAAATCTTTTGTAAATATTTTATTTGCAAAATCAAAAGGATCCTTTTCTGATAGGCTCTCTTCTACAGAGAAAACATATCTAGAAATAGGTTTTATAAAAAATTTTGATCTTTGATTAAAAGGGATTGTTCCAACTGATGTTGGTGATGATATTTTTGTAATCTGGAAATTCTAATTTTTTCTTTCGGTTTCTTTTGATTGAGAGACTGTTTGAGGAATTTCTGGTAATGTTGGGATTTTATATTCTGATTGTGATTGCAAGACCATTGAGATTGCATTAAGCAATCTAGGGGCTAGATCCATATCTATTAATTTTGCAAGGGCTTCTTTGGTTTGACTTTCAGAGATTGATTAGCTATTTGAAGACATTGGTTTTGATGATTTTGATGAGGATTCCTTTTTTTATTGTTAATGGAGTGTTGGATGATTTACAAACATCAAACCATCTTTTTATGATGAGGAAATTTTTTCCTTACCTTTGTCCTTTTTGGGAGGCATCTCCCTGCAAGAATTCACAAGTAAGGAAGTCGGGAAGAGAATTGGAAGATCCATTTATATACTCAATTTCGAAATCAAATATAGAAAGAATAGATTGCCATTTGGCAAAAATCTATTTTGATGCAATGTTTTGAATATCTTTTAATAAGACATTTCTAGCTACCTTACAATCAATTCTTAAAAGAAATTTTTGATTTAATAATTTTCCTTGGAATTTTGAAATTGTTAAGACAATGGCTAAGATTTCTTTTTTGATTGTAAAATATTTTGATTGGCAATTATTCCAATTTTTTTATACAAATTGAACAACATATTCTTTATCATTTTGTTTCTATTTTAGAATTCCTCTGAATCCTAAATCAAAAGCATCAGTTTCTACTATTTTTGGTAATGTGGGATCTGCAATATGTAGACAAGGAATTCCTTTAATTCTTTGTTTGATCAATTTGATAATTCCAGTATGTTCTTTTGACCATTGAGGTGGATTTTTCTTTAATCTTTGATATAATGGTTTGCATATTATGTTGAGATTTAGGAAAAAATCTGTAACATAATTCAAACTTCCTAAAAATCTTTGAAGTTGATTTTTATCTTTGATTTCATTGGGAAATTTTTCAGTGAACTCAATTGATCTTTGTATGGAATTATTGTCCTATTGTAAATATTAAATCCTAGGAATCTGATTCTAGTTTGGAAAAGACTGATTTTAGTAGGTGAGACTACTAAACCATTCCTTTTGATTATATTAGTGAAAATCTTTATATGTTTAAAATGTTGATCAATATTAGATGAATATATTAAAACATCATCTATATATGTAATTATGAAACTGATATAATCATTAAAAGTTTCATTCATGATTTTTTGGAATTCTGAAGGAGCATTTTTCAATCCAAATGGCATTACATTCCATTCGAATTGACCAAAAGGAACTGTGAAGGTAGTTTTGTACCTATTACTTTCCTTAATCTGAACTTGCTAAAATCCAGATTTCATATCAAATTTTGAGAATGTTCTAGCTTGATTTAATCTATTGAGCAAATCTTTTTTATTGGGGATTGGATATCTTATTCATTTGAGAGAAAAATTAAGAGGTTTGTAATTGATTACGAATCTTGATACACCTCTTTCAATTTTAGCATTCTTATTTACATAAAAAGCAGAACAACTCTAAGGTGATCTACTTTTTCTGATTAATTTTTAATTGAGTAAATTATTTATTTTATTGTTACAATGATTAAGAACTTCATGATTCATTTGTAAAGATTTAGCCTTTGTTGAAATATTTTTCTCACTAAAATCATTTTCATATAGCAGATCTACAATATGTGATTTCCTATCCCAAAATGCATTTGGGAGTGTGAAATAGATTGAATTTTTTATTTCTTATTCTATTTGAGAAATTCTTAACTTCAAATTTTTATTATCAAGTTGGTTCTCAATTCTTTTAAATTCAAGATCATTTTTCAAGTACATCAAATGATTTTCTTTACATTATATTAAACAATTTAACTCATTATTATTTAATTGATTTATATATTTGGTTTGTGATTTTTTCACGAATTTAAACACAATTTCTTTTTTCAGATACTGCGTTTTAATTCCATTTTCATCTACAACAAATGGTTAAATTTGATTTATAAATGGTGTTCCTAAAATAACATTTTTATTCAAATTTTTTACCAATATAAATGAGGTTTTATAAGAAGCATGATCTTTTAATATTTCAACATTTGATAATTTATATTTGATGCTCAATTTATTACCGAATGCAGAACTTAGAGATTGGCTAGTTTTCTCAAAATATTTTATTGGAATTAAGCTTTCTTTAATACAATTCAAATCAGCATCAGTATCAAATAGAGCAAGTGTTTGTAGAATAAATTCATTATTAATCTTGATTAATATGTTTATTATCCATTTTCTTGATGTGATTTGAACAAGATGCATTAAATAATCATCAATTCTATTTGATGAGGTTTTTACTTCATTTGAAGTATCTGATTCATTTTCTTAGATTATTTTTTTATTTAATTCAAGTAATTCTTGTTGAAATTTTATTTACATTAATTTTAATTCCTTTATTTCTTTTTTTTTGAATGTTAATTTCTTTTTGCAAATCACTGATCGTTATTACTTCTTTAATTTTCTTTTTACCTCTTTCAAGAATTTCATTAAGGTTATATGATAATTTTGGAGTGGGATTTGTGTTGATTTTGAAGTTATTAATATACTCAAACTTTTCATTATCATTTGACATTTGATCAAATTTTTCAAGAATTGCTTCTTCATTATTAGTTAGTACATTGATTTCTTCTTTTTCTGATTCTGATGAAATAGAGTCCATATCATTGACTTGGATTCCATCATTACTATCATTTTCTGATGACTCATTTTCACAAAAAATTTATAATATATTTTTCATTGTTTTTTCATCTAAGTCTAATTCATTAAGCTTATTATTTATTTTACAAAAATTTGCTATATGACCAATTTTTTTACATTTATAACACCTTAATTGTTTATATGACTTCCTTTTATAATTTTTATCTTCAGATTTTTCTTGATTTTGTTTATTTTGAATTTTTTTAAATGATTTTCTCTTAAAATTTCTTCAAGGTTTTCTATTTATACATTTAGGACAATTTTGTGATTTATGAGATGACCTTTTATGATTTTTTGATTTTCTATTGACAAAAGAGGGATCATATTAAGCACAAAAATCACTAAGACTCTGGTGTTTTAAGCGTTATTCATTTTTTAATTGTTTTTGTAACCTGATTGTATTACACAAATTGGTTCTAATTTTATTAACATATGATGCTAATTCTCCATATGACAAATTATCATAGGGAATTTCACCATTGTTTTCTTCCCTGAGTAATTTTCTAACATGGTCACTTATAAGTTTTGGTAAACTGACTAGAAATTTTTCTTTTCAAAAGGGTTGATTACAATCATTTCTAAGGAAAATTCTTTGAAAGAAAATATCCCTATATTGTCTGAATTCTCCAAGTGATTTACATTTCATATTTGATAACAGATCTATGGTTTTATCCCTAATATGAGAAGGGTCTCCTATAAAATGTTGACTGATTGAAAATATTAAAGTATTAACCATATCTTGAATTGGTTCATTATTATCATCTAGAATTCTCCTATTATTTTCATCTATTTTACATGATGTAAGGATGTTGATTCTCTGTTCTTCAGTGAGATAATTATCCCACCAACCTTTCAATTGGCCTGTGAAACTTGAGATTAAAAGAAGTGCTATCTGATAATCTGTTACATTTGGAACAGTTTTATTAGTATTTGAGAATATTATCATTTGATTGAGTACATTAAGAATTTTTTGTTCCGAGTATCCATCTATATTCCATTTATAAGTGGATCCTACAGAGTATTTATTCTGATAATTGTCATTTTTTTCTTCAATTAATATATCAGGAGGTGTTGCTCTTTGATAATATAATTTTTGAGGTTCTTTCCAATTTATTTTATTGATTTCATCATCATTTTTTATATTATTATTCAAAGAAATATTAGACATTGATTCATTTATTGACTCACTCATTAATTCATTATCTGATTTATCTACTGATTCATCATTTAAAACATGAATTTTTTCTGAGGGTGTATCTTCTATGACTATTCCTTTTCTGATTAGAGTTGGAGTATTCATTTGAAAAGAATTTATTGGCTTTGTTGATGAAGACTCTTCTTTTATTGATTTGTTTTTTAATATTCTTTTTCTATCTTCTAAAGTTTTTAAAAATTTATGACTGGGATTTCTAGACATTTCAAATGGTTTAAATAATGGAGTATTTTTATTGATTAAAGTTTTCTTGCTTGTTTTATTGATTTCAATATTAATTGTATCTTCCATTCTATTTAATTGTTCTCCTATAGTATGTAAATGTTGATTAGTGTAATTATTTTGATTTATTATTTTCTTAATTCCTGATCCTTCTTCTTCTGTAGCATTTTTAAATGGAGTAAGACTGATTTCTGTATTTTTATGAACCCTTTTTATATTACTTAATGGGGGATGATTTAATTCTATGATTTGTCCATCACTAAGTTTCCATTTAAAACAATTATTAATAACATTGATTTCTTTAGATTTCAGATAATAATTCTCGAATCATTTAAAGAAATATATCTGAGCACCGATTTCTTTCATGAAATTATAATATTCATCTTTTATTTTCATTTTTATATGATCAAATGTTTCAAAATACCAATTTCTAATTTTTTTCATTCTTTTGAGAATTGAATTCATTATTTAAAAGTGATTTATTTGGTACAAATGATTTTTCTATAACATTTAATTCTGGATCACCAATTTCTGATAATGAAGGTTCACCATGTTCAGATTCATTTGGTTGATAAACAGGTTGGGTTATACCTGACCTATTATGGACAATTCTTGAAAGAGACAGATTCTCTTGCTGATTGTTTGATTGAGTATGATATGGAGTGTAAATTATTGGAGGAGGATTAGGAAGATCTACTGATCTCCTATAAGAAGATGCCATAGATCTTATTTCTAGTAGTCTTCTTAGCTGATCAAATGATTTCCTATTGAATTGGATAGTAACTTTACTATCAGAAAATTGGGAAGAAGAAGCTGAAGTATCAACATCTCACCACAGTGGAAATATAAGCCAAAGATAATTTTTATGAAAGTGCTCTAGCCAAACTATAGCACTAAACAAATATTGTAATACTTCAGCTATTCAATTAGATCTTCTCCATTATTGTCTTTTGTATTTACAGACATAAAAGAGAAAATAATATAGAACAAAATTTGATTTTATTAATGATGGGGAATAATGTTTATACTTGATTAATGATCTAAGATATTTATTATAGTGAAAACAAGCCAAAGATAATTTTTATGAAAGTGCTCTAGCGATTTAATTGAATATAATCAATACTTAGAAGATGCGATAGAATTCTTATTCAATATAATTTGGGCTTACTCTCTACTTGGAAATAGGTTTTATTTAGCTGACATATACTTTAATCATTAAATAATCAGTAAAATCATTTTCAAAACATTGCATCAAAATAGATTTTTGCCAGATGGCAATATATTCTTTCTGTATTTGATTTCGAAATCAAGCATATAAATGGATTTTCTAATTCCCTTCCTGACTTCCTTACTCGTGAATTCTTGTAGGGAGATGCCTCCTAAAAAGGACAAAGGTAAGGAAAAAATTTCCTCATCAGGAAAATGATTAACTAATATCAAAACATAGTTAGATGTTTATAAATCATCCAACACTCTATTAACAATCAAAGAGGAATCCTCATCAAAATCATCAAAACCAATGTTTTCAAATAGCTAATCAATCTCTGAAAGTCAAATCAAAGAAGCCCTTGCAAAATTAATAGATATGGATCTAACCCCTGGATTGCTTAATGTAATTTCGGTAGTCTTGCAATCACAATCAGAACATAAAATCACAGCATTATCAGAAATTCCTCAAATAGTCTCTCAATCAAAAGAAACCCAAAGAAAAAATCAGAATTTCCAGATCACAGAAATATCATCTCCAACACCAGTTGGAACAATCTCTTTTAATCAAAGATCAAAATTTTTTATAAAACCTATTTCTAGATATGTTTTCTTTGTAGAAGAAAGCCTATCAGAAAGGAACCCTTTTGATTTTGCAAATAAAATATTTACAAAAGATTTTTATTATGTATCATATGATCCATACAATATTTATTAAGCTTATTATTTATTTTACAAAAATTTGCTGTATGACCAATTTTTTTACATTTCTAACACCTTAATTGTTTATATGACTTCCTTTTATAATTTTTATCTTCAGATTTTTCTTAATTTTGTTTATTTTGAAAATTTTTAAAGGATTTTCTCTTAAAATTTTTTCGAGGTTTTCTATTTATACATTCAGGATAATTTTGTGATTTATGAGATGACCTTTTATGATTTTTTGATTTTTTATTGACAAAAGAGAGATCATATTTAGCACAAAAATCACCAAGACTCTGATATTTTAAGCGTTGTTCATTTTTTAATTGTTTTTGTAATCTGATTGTATTACACAAATTGGTTCCAATTTTATATGACAAATTATCATAGGGAATTTCACCATTATTTTCTTCCTTGAGTAATTTTCTAACTTGGTAACCTATAAGTTTTGGTAAACCGGCTAGAAATTTTTCTTTCCAAAATGGTTGGTTACAATCATTTCTAAGGAAAATTCTTTGAAAGAAAATATCCCTATATTGTCTGAATTCTCCAAGTGATTTACATTTCATATTTGATAACAAATCTATAGTTTTATTCTTAAAATGAGAAGAATTAATGGACTTTGATCTAATTAATGGTTCAGTATTGTATATTGGTTTTTTAGGAAGTAGATTTTCTACTTCCCAATGTTCTGGTAAATTGACTTGTGACCATTGAATCATTTTTGGGACTGATATATTAGCTTTGGTTAAGTCTGTTTGAATAAGTAGAGTCTGACCTCTCTTATCCATTTTATAAGCCTTAGAACCAAAAGCAATTTTCATTAATTTGAAATATATATATATATAATTAAAGCTATAGTTACAACTAAAGCAATATTAATTTATAATTTACATATCATGATATCTTAACTTAAAGGTCCTGTGAAACCTAGAATTTATAAATATTATAAGATATAAGTTTCTTGATGGTTCTAAGATCATAAGAAAAAATAAATTTTGATTTCTAATTTATATAACCTATATTTATTGAGTAGAATATAATATATGATCCTGACCCCACCCAATCAATGCCAACTCAACTAAGAACATTTTAAAAACAAACTTTCATAAAAACTATAATAAAACTTCTTTTATTGTAGTAATCATGGATTTTAGTCTGATTTAATTTTCATACACTATAAAGGAATGTTTGTGAAAAACCATTCTATAAAAGCAGTGAACAATTGTGGTTAGCAAGTTCTTAACTCATGATCGTATAAAACCTTCGAATTCTGGAGATAGAACTTGTCAATTTTCATTTCAAATGTTATCGTTTATAAGTATTAATTAAGGTTATAAGGAAAAAAGTAAAGTTAAATGATGTTAGAAAATATCCCAAGAGTGAACACAATTTCAATATAATATGTATATTTGCTAAAATTAAATTTATATCGTTATTTGTATTAAAATAGCATAAGTTTTAATTTGAACAACAGATTAATTAGGTAATTAAATATATAAATAAAAAAATAATTTATTAAATTTTTATAATAAATTATCTTAATTAATATTATGATAATATTATGTTATAAATGGAGTCACGTAAAAATCCCGAATTTAATGGTTCAGTTGGGGGGGGGGGGGGGGGGGGTTGGCAATTGTAATGTTTTGGTTGGAGGCGGGGCTTTGATGGGATGTGTACCTAGAGCTAATAAAACTTTTTAAAACCAATGATTGATTAAAACGTGGAAACTTCACTGACGGGTCACTCTCATCGGGGAATGTGTCACCGCCAGTGCCACCATGGAGCCTCTTGAGAAAACCATCCCAACATCCGTATATCACTACGTCTAATTCCTAATTTTTACCGGTAACGGGGAAATTCCGGTTCCTCCACGGCCGTTATTTTAGGTATATAAGGGAATGCTCCTAACACGCTCTCTCTCACACGCAAATAGAAGTTCTTACAGAAACCAAAGCAGCTTACGAAGCACTTGGGCTTTAAGTGGGAAGTAAGTAGGCTTAATAATTTCGTGAAGTTTTGCTTAAGAAAAAAAAAAAAGAGAAGAAAATGCCAATCCATAGAATTGCAATTGGGTCACCCGAAGAGGCAAGCCATCCAAATGCATTCAAAGCTGCACTTGCAGAGTTCATTTCCGCCCTCATTTTTGTTTTTGCGGGGGAAGGTTCCGGCATGGCTTTCAGTAAGTTCCTATGCTTATATTTCTATCACTTACAATAAATGAATTGTGTTGGTTTCCAAATGTGTTAATGTTAGCATATGCTGGAATACTCTGTAAAAAGGAACTTTCGTACTTTTTTTCTGTTAAATGTATTAACAGGTGACAGGTTTCTCCTTAAATTACCAATAAAATTTGATATCTTTGGTCATTAATTTTCAACGTTTTCTTGGCGAAAGATTGGAATATATATAGCTCGTATTGTTGTATGGTGATCATTTAAATCCAATAAAAATTGAGAACTGCATATGGACATTGCGTGTGATATATATATATATATATATATATATACGGTTCTGTATAAGTATGTATGAATTATTCACACGAAAGTGTTCTTTGAGGGAAGCAAATACTACTACACTTGGCTAAAGCCTTTTAGGTATGACGTGGTAAAATGATGCTTCTTTTTCAACACTACCATTTGCTACTTAACTAGACTCAATTTCTACAGTTTATTTAATATATCAATCTATATAAATCTTAAATCATAATTATATGTAAATCCAATGGACAAGATATGGTTTACGGGGAAATTTAGAAAGATCCTATTTTTAATCGTACTGCTAATGAATGTCAGCTCAACTGGTTAGCAAGCTGGGTACAAATGGATGCTCTAACGTAACATTAGAAGTTTGGCTCTTAATAAATGCATTAACCAGGAGAAGTGAGAACCTTATTCTAAAATAAGCCCGGAAGGGAAACTATCATGGGAAATCAAAGGAAAAGACTAATAATAAATACAATGCTACTTTTGGAAACCGTATAGCAACACTGTTAAAATATCATAAGACCGAGTGTTACCATACACTACATAGTGATCAATTTAATCACAGTATCACCTACACTTTCCCTCTTACTATAGTAATTGATCCCAGTAAATTGAATGGTGTTCTGTTCTTGGTAATTGCAGATAAGCTCACTGATGACGGGTCCACAACGCCAGCCGGTTTGGTAGCTGCATCAATAGCTCACGCATTCGGGCTTTTTGTAGCGGTCTCAGTTGCCGCTAACATCTCTAAAGGCCACGTGAACCCCGCAGTGACCTTTGGCGCCTTCATTGGTGGAAACATAACCTTGTTGAGGGGAATCTTGTATTGGATTGCACAATGCCTTGGATCAGTTGTTGCCTGCTTGCTTCTTAAGTTTGCCACCGGTGGATTGGTAAGCTTTAAACTAGAAATCAATTGAATGTACTCGCTAATTTTCCTCTAGATGGCATGTTTCGGATCTTATGAGTAACATTCATCTAATTTAAATTGATTTAAATGACTAGATCGGATAAAACTACATTTTTTAATTATGCTTGGAAGCAGTTATGAAAAAATTTGATATATTAACTCTCTTACCCTTTGAAAGTGCGCCTATCAAATGCAATACAACAGGATTTTACCATGTTGTGACACTATATTGTTTTGTTCTGTCCTCGTAACAAGTATTCACATTTCTTTTCATACCCATTAGTATTTTGTATCATACTTAAAATGAATATGGGCCACCAGCTTTTTTGACAGCTGGGCTTAGAATTTTTCCTTAAGCTTTTATGGATATAGATATAAAATATAATAGATAAGCCTAGTTGGGTTGGAAAAGTCTAGCTTGACATAGCTTGGACTATGGCCTGGGTCAATAAGACATAGCTCAGTCATAAAAATTAGAATAATTTACTATAATTGAGAGATGTTTAATATCAATTTCTTAAAAACTAATTTGAAGTTGCTTTTTCCTTGTGATGGAATTGTAGGAAACCCCAACATTCTCTTTGTCATCAGGTGTATCAGTTTGGAATGCTCTTGTTTTTGAGATTGTCATGACCTTTGGGCTTGTCTATACGGTATATGCCACAGCATTGGACCCTAAGAAAGGAAATGTAGGAATAGTTGCACCCATTGCAATTGGTTTCATCGTTGGTGCCAACATCTTAGCTGGTGGTGCATTTGATGGTGCATCCATGAACCCAGCAGTCTCCTTCGGACCTGCCGTGGTCAGCTGGTCATGGTCTAACCACTGGGTCTATTAGGTTGGCCCTCTAATTGGTGCAGGGATTGCAGGTCTTATATATGACAATATCTTTATCGGATCACATAGTCACGAGCCACTCCCATCAAGTGAATTCTAATTATCCTATCACCACGAATGGAATAAATTTATTGTTTTAAAATTGAGGTCGGAGTTTTCTAGTCAACAATATTTTGTCATTCGGCTAAAACCCAAAACGTCTCCCCTTAGTGATTATCGTACTTTATTAATAAGTTAGGTCAAGTTAAGGAATCCATGTATGTTGTTCCACCTTCCATTTCCTTGCAATTTTGTCTTTAGGGTGTTTCATTTAAGTTTGATTTTTCCTTGATGGTCTATCGTCTTATTTGCTTTGTATTTATTAAGTTGGAAACTTCTTTGGATTATAAAATAAGAATATGTTGAAAGGATAGCCCATATAGGTAAAAACAATTGTCTTATTACGATATCATAGTTCAATGGCTTGTGTGATGGAACTGAAAAGAAAAAAATGGAAGGGAAAATATAAATAAATTAAGAAAGTACTCGGTTATAAGCAAAGACAAAAAAGAAGGTTTATTTAAGTGTACTAGCATTAGTTGTAGTAGATAAGGTTAATCGCCTTTTAGCTTAATACTATAGATACCGATTTTTTAAATAAAATAGATTATGTTCAAATCTCTTATTTTTATTATAATAACAGGAAAAAAAAAGCATAGATTTATTTATGCAATATTATTTTACTAAGGATCCACAAATAGTAGAGAATACTATCATAATTGTTCCACAAATTTATGATGTGTCAATTCAATACCTGTACAATGTTATATCCTTTTTTAGTAAAAAATTTAGCAAAGTTGGGTAAAAGTATAAAAATAATTACAAAAATCTTAAAAACTTTATGAAAGTACATATATGAAATTTCTATAACAAGAAATAAGATACTATGCTTGAAAAGGCTTTATCTAAATTCTAAACTAAATTCAAAATATATAATTCTTTAAGAGAAAAAAGCCATCATGAAATATATCTCCAAGATAAGATACTACTATCATTGTTACTCGGTAAGGAATTTTCATGACTCAATAATTCATGATAAGGTCAATTACAAAAAGATTACATATCATTAAGCTTTCACAAACAGTAACTCGAGTTTTCTTTTGTGTTCACCAATTGATGACCTAAGTTTCTTAATTTTATATTAATAAAATGTTCAATTAAATATGAACAAGAAATTAAATAATAAATAAAGTGCCAGAAATGAAAAGAGATAGGAAAGAGAAATTAAGCTCAGGATTTAACATTGAGTAAGAATCGTTCTAGCTTTTTATGAACATACAGTGCCTCCAATATAATAGTAAATATAAGTACAAACGATAATTTGTGTAATAAGCAAGAGAACAAGAGTACTAATCGTAAGTAAAGCTTGAAATCTTATTTTTAAGTTGCCAATTAAATTTGTATTTATAAGCTCTCTTCCAAAGCATTAAATGCTGTAGTAGAAAGCATTAAACGCTGTAGTAGAATTGTAATGGCTATTTTTAGGGATAAGCTTTGGAGTCCACAAATGAACTCCAAAGCTTATGCCCTTAGGTTTTGCTCCTGGTCAACAGGCTTAGGAGTTCATTGAAAAGCTTTGGTATTCATGGAGTGTTTTTGCAAACAAAACCCTTTCAACAAGGCTTGCTCCAACATTTATCAAACAAGCTCTTGTGTTCATTAACTTTGCACAAAAGTACACATACACATGCTCCAAAGCTCAACCACATACTCCAAAGCTTGCTTATAGGAAATACAAAGCACTTGCAATTTCTTCCTTATTATTTGATTTCCTTTATCTCAATGCTAAAATATTTCGAGGAAAATATTTCAAGATAATCTTTTTAACAAATTAAAAGGATATTTTCTAATATAAATCATTCACTAAGGTAGCTACATGCCTATCTCTTGCCTTAGGGTAACCATTTGTTGTACCATTGAAAGAGGGTCTTGCAACCCACACATAGTGATGGGTGACCATCCACTATCTAAGGAAAGTCATGCGACCTCCTTAGAATGGTAAGTAACCGCTCGTCACCACAAAAGTGGAAAAAAGAAATGAATTGAAATAAAAAGGCTAAAACCTTAAGGGGTTTTTAATTGATTACCTTCTTTTTTCATTTTTAAGGGTAATGAGTAGCCACCTACCATTTCTTTAAGCAGGGATAAAGATGTAATTGACTCAAGTCAAAACAATGCAGTATTGGGTTCGAGCTCGATCTCAACTTAAAAACTAAAAACTCAAGCTTAGGTCGAGTTCAATCAAACTCTAAATATTGAGCTTAAACTCAAGTTCAACTCGAAGATATATTTGGCAAGCTTAAGTTCGACTCGATTAATCAATAAAGTTTGAAATTTTTACAAATTTTTTCTTATATAATCTTAAATTCACTTCTATTTAAAAAAATAAAATAAATTGAAAGTTATAATAAGTTTGATTAAGCTTGCAAGTTTAACGAACTTAGTATTTTGAAGCTTAGGCTTGGTTTACTCCTCGAGTAGCTCGAGCTTGACTTAACAGTCATCGAGTTGAATTTGAGTAAAAGTTAAGCTGAACTCAAGTAATTGTGAATCGACTTTATTCACTTATACCATAGGTGGTAGGGGTTGTTGTAAAAAAAATTAAATCAAATTAAATTAAGTAGACTATTAGTCTATCTACTTTTAATAGCACCCTACATTAAATGGTGTGATACAAATCATAAGTATGGCCACGTGGTTCCTCATGCAAAGAACATACGATCTTATTTATCTTATTTATCACACCCTTAATGAAAGGTATTGCTAAGATAAGTAAGCAACCGGTCTACTTACATATTCCTCGTTGTTGTTGTTGTCATACTTTAATGATGAGTGATTGCTATTAGTGCTTATGGATTTCACAATCAACATACAACAAAAGGTCGCAACCATTTGCTTTTTGGCCATTCAACCCATTGGGCTCATTCATCAAGATTCAATAATTTTAAGGTATAGTACGTTGTTATACCAGATAGATAAGGGATCGGTTACCTTTCTTTGGGCCAATAGTCCGTACTGTTGGGTTTCCAACTTATATACCTTATCACATGAATAAGAAGAACAATAAATAATATTCAAACTTCTTTAAGCCTGACCAATGTTCAATATGCGCCTTAACGCTTCTCTTAAGCTTGAACAACGACTTATAAGATCAAATCTTTTAGCTTAAAATAATTTAGATACTATCTATGTTCTTTGTGTATCCATATGATTCATTTCTAACATACAAATTCCTCATACGAAACAAGTATAGAGAATACTTTGAATCTTGGAGGGTAAACCAGGATGCCTAGTAATTTCTTTTTAAAGGTTTAGGAGAGAAAGAGAAGGATATTAGAAAGCCATAAGGGATTATAACAACTGATAATATATTTTCCTTGACAATATTCTATCTTTCACAATACATGGTAATGCCTTATATAGGCATTTTAGAATATAAACAACAAAAAAGATTACTAACCTTGATCGACAATTTTTACTGTAGACTACGGTGACTTAGTACAATTATTGGTGATACACATTACAAATGACAAATGCTATTAAATAATTACTTTATCTACCAGACCTACTGATTGTCACACATTATTTATTACATTATCTTGATAAGATTTGCAAACTAATCAATATTGCCTGTCACTGGTTCATGTGAAGGTGACATTTGACATCATTAAGGTACCAGGTTCTTAGCTGTATCCTACTAAGATAGCTTCTTCTTTTATTCGATCGATCTCTTCATTTCGTTCCTTTAGAGCTTGCTTGATTGAAGGTATTATAGACTGGTAATCATTACTGTGATCCCATGGTACCTCTACTTCAAATGGTCCTGGCCATATTTATTGTGGAACAGCCTGATTCATTGAACATAACCTCCTCTAGGTTTTTCGGTATTTCTTATCATCTTCTCAGATGTCTCCTTTAAATCCTTCAACAAAGTTGCAAATCCTTAATGGATAATATCTTCCTGGCTGATATTCCATCCATTGTTGTCTGAGTTCTATGATTAGTTTGAATTGCAATGGATTTTCTCTTAGAAATATTTGGTTTAAATTATTGATCAATGTTTCAATGATTTGTTCCCAGATTGGTAAGGACTTGAACCATTCCATTAATTGGGTCAAATTAATTAGATGCTTTAAACTTGGTTTTATTTTTATGATTCTCAGATATTCAAGTGCCTCATAAGCTGAAATCTGCATAACAATGGTGTAATGATGCATAAGATACCAGTAAAACCATTTTAATTCTACTGGAAACTAGCCTTCATGGAATTTCCAAATATGGGGATAGATGAAAGGATATCAAAGATGTAATCTAAGTGGGTTTAGATTTAATCTTCTCTATTTTCTAAAAATCTGAATTTGATAATCCTATATCTGAGTCTTGCTTTCTTCTTCAAAGTTGCCTCTTGCAACTGTCTACCTTAACTTATATGTACCATGGATAATGAAGGATTCTGAATTGTACCATCCTAAAGGTAATGAACTTGAACTCTGTATCATAGCAATGCTCTTGGATGCATGGATATCACTTAAAAGAAGTGATATTAGAATTCCAATATTGGTTTCTTTAATCTCTTTCTGAGGTCTGGATAAGAAGTCAACAACATGATTATGCTTTTTGGAAATATGTTTGACTTCGTAAGAGTACTTTGTAAACCATTCTTGCTACGTTAATAGTTGAGGATATGGAACTGCCTGTTGCTTGAATTTGAGCATCTTAGGAAATGAACTCATATACATTTCAATTTTGACATGCGATCCCATAAGATGATATTCAAACTTCTATATACCATATTTTACTGCTAGGATCTCCTTGAATGTAGAATAGTAATGGATTTTTAAGTCTTTGAATTTCCTACTTCTATATCTACATACATGTCTTCCTTTTTCCCCTTGTTCTAAGAGAATTGCTCCCCAATATTTGTCAGTAGCATCAGTTTGCAAAACTAGTTTCCCTCTTAAAGGAATCTTCAGAGGTAGAGGTTTCTACAATTCTTCTTTCGAGGATGTTATTACTCTTGTCTACTTATTTCCCCATAGGGTATGCTTAGATATTTAGGGAACAAAATCTCTAAGATAGTTTACAATTCCCATAAATTATTGTATTTGGTTAGTGTTGAGATCTTTATTAGGGAATTTTAATAGTTCCTGAGCATATTAGATTCTGATTGGTAACAACCATCTTTGATTTTTATTCCTAAAAACTCCATTTCTGTCAGGCTATCTTTATCTTCTTTTTGAGAGCATAATTGCATGTGAAGTCACCAATTCATAAAATTGTTGAAGGAGTTTAGCATGAGATATCTCATCAGAACTGAAAAGAATGATATCATCTATATAGATGATAGCACTGTTCAAAATAGGTTGGAAAATCTTAATCATGGCCTTCTAAAATAGTGATGGAGCGGTCTTTAGCCCAAATGGTAAAACTTTCTATTAATAATGGTGATTGGGATGCAAAATCCTATTTTGTGCCTATCATCCAGATGAATTCCTAATTGCCAAAAGCCTGCTTTAAGATCAAAATTTGAAAAGATCTTGGCTTAAATAATGTTTTGGAATAATGTATTCCTATTAAGAATTAGGAATTTGTCATCTTAGACAAAGTGATTAAGAGGCTGGTAATTGATGATAAGCCTTAGCTTTCCTCTAGTTTGTTCAACTCTCTTATTTACGTAAAATGCTTCACAAGCCCACTACAAATCTAAAGGTCCTATCAATCCTTGACTCTGCAATGTATTGCCTTCTTCTTCTACTAATTTTTCATCTTCAGGATTCATTCTTGAATGACTGGCTTTAGTTAGATTGATATCTTCATTTTTCTTAAAAGGAATTTTTACAAAGAATTCTTGGTTCTGCCATAAAGATGGGGGCATTTTTCTAAGAATTCATTATGGCTCTCAACACATGTATTTGCTTTAATCCTTTTTAACATGCTCTAGTATACTGATTTCTCTAACAAAGTAGAACCTTAGAAGTTCAATATATGGCTTGTGGTATTTTTTGAATCTTATTCCTTCTAAATGAATCTTCTTCTAAGGCATCTTGGATAGTATATCCTAACCAACAATAATATCCTTATTGGGCAACGGAAATCTTAAGTCTGGAGTTACGATGCTCCATTCAAGAAAGAATTGGATTTTTATTGGTTTACTTCTGAGGTATATGCGGAATTCTTCATTAGATGCAGTCATAAAGGTCTTAGAATGTGGTATCTAAAGATCTTTGGGAGTACTTGAGGATCTAAAATACTTTTAGTGGCTCCAGTTTCAATGAAAGCAATCATAGGGATAGGTTTAGCATATTTGCTAATGAGAATTTGGATTGGAATATGAGGAGTGCTAACACTAATGAGTTCATTAGCAATATTTAGTTGTGTTTGTTGTATTAAGTATGATCATTGCCTGAGTCTTCCCAGTCGGATTCTTCAATGTATGTTTGTAGAGAAAACAAAGTTTTCTCTGATCGTTGATCTTCTTCTAAAAACAAGGTTTCAATGTCTTCATCTTTTCTTATCTTGACTCTAGCCTTTTCAATAATTGATTGGATCATTTTTTAAGATCCCTTTTGAGGAAATTATTTGGCATAATGTCCAAGATTCTATTCTATTGGAGAAATCAATATACTAAAGCTCATCAAAAGGATTAAGGCAGATACATGTGTTGAGAACCACATTGAGTTCTTGGAAAAATGCCCCCATCTTTATGGTAGAACCAATAATTCTTTGTAAAAATTCCTTTTAAGAAAAATGAAGGTATTAATCCAACTAAAGCCAGTCATTTAGGAATAAATCCTGAACCTGCAAAATTAGTAGAAGAAGAATGCAATACAATATAGAGACAAGGATTGACAGAACCTTCAGATTCACAGTGAACTTGTAAAGCATTTTACGTGAATAAGAGAGCTGAACGGCCAAAGGAAAGCTTAGGCTTGTCATCAATTACCAACCTCTTAATCACTTTGTCCAAGATGACAAATTCCCAGTTCTTAATAGGTATACATTATTCCAAAACATTGCTCAAGCCAAGATATTTTCAAAATTTGATCTTAAAGCAAGCTTTTGGCAGTTAGGAATTCATCCAGATGATAGGCACAAAATAGGATTCTACATCCCTAATCACCATTATCAATGGAAAGCTTTACCATTTGGGCTAAAGACTACTCCATCACTATTTCAGAAGGCCATGATTAAGATTTTCCAACCTAATCTGAACGGTGATATCATCTATATAGATGATATCATTCTTTTTAGTTCCAATGAGATATCTCATGTTAAAATCCTTTAAAAATTCTATGAATTGGTGACTTCACATGGAGTTATGCTCTCAAAAAGAAGATAAAGATAGCCCAGATAGAAATGGAGTTTTTAGGAATGAAAATCAAAGATGGTTGTTACCAATCAGAATCCAGTATGCTTAGAAACTATTAAAATTCCCTAATAAAGATCTCAACACCAACCAAATACAACAATTTTTGGGAATTGTAAACTATGTTAGAGATTTTGTTCCTTAAATCTCTAAGCATACTTAATGTGTCTAGGAGCTTAATTATCACTAGGACTTATTGAGGCAGAATTGAACTGAAATGGGTCCTTCGAGATATCAAAGAAAATTAGAAGAAAACAGTCCATAATCGAACAAGAGTAGTTGACATGAAGCTACTCGGAGGATGTGACTCACTAACGAACACAACATGACTAAACACCTCACTTGATATGACATACAAGTTGATGTCAAGGTTCACCTACTACTAATCCTGAGCTACTTGGCAAAATTAGATAAGAGTGTAAGAAGTATAGACTTAGAGAGGATTTTCTCATAAGAACAAAGTATTTAGTATCAAGATGTAACTTATCTTCGGCTTACAAGAGAAAAGGAATATTATAGTAATTCTCTAGGGCAGCATTACAAATAAAGAAATTACAAAAAAGTATAAGAAAGTATTTACAAAAAAGGAATTCTTAGTACATACGAAAAAGGTAAAAAGGAAAACAATTCAAAAATGGAAAAATAGTTAAATGTCAAACGAGGTGGACAACTGGTAGTATAACATTGGTCCCGTATGAATATTTTTGAGCATAGTAAACGAGAAGGGTCAAAATGTTGTGGTACTAAAGGGACCGGGATGAGAAAGATGGAGGTATGTCGAGAGAAAACTATTCGTCCATTAAGTGAGTCTCTTGTTACTTGGTAAGCAATTCTTGACTGCAGTTGATCGAAGTACTTGGTACAGAGTCCTCGGCAAGGAAATAGTCAGCATCATCACTATTAAGTGTACAGATCAATGTACGACAATGTAGGGAGCTTAGGGAGTTCAACCACCTTTCTTTGATGTATAGTTTCTCATCATTAGTAGGTTGCTGAGAGAGAATTCTCTGAGAGAAGGATTGGAGGCCTTAAAGGCGCACATGAGTAATAGGATCGTTGGCCAGCAACATCAGTTTCCCGGGGTTGTTGAAGATTTGCCCTCAAATCTTAGTCTTCATCATCATTAAACACATATGAAGTTAAGTCGATGATGTTGAATGTGGTAAACACACCAAAACCTTCGAGTAGCTCAAGCTCGTAGGCATTATCATTAATGCGCCTCAACATCCTATAGGGTCCATCTGCTTTAGGTGATAGTTTGTTCGTCATTTTGCTGAGGAAGCGTTCTTTGCTAAGATGGATCCAGATAAGGTCCCCAGGAGCATAAACAATTCGTTTCCTCCCACGGCTTCTTACTTCCTTTTATCAAGCCACAGTTTTGGTTAGTTGCTTAACAATTCTTTAGTGTAACTTGTGAAATTCCTCAGCATGCTGCAGTCCGGATTAACTCTCCCCTTATGCAGACAAATTGTTAACTAAGTCTAAGAAAAGGTTTGGGTTAAGTCCATAAGCAACCTCAAATGGTGATGTTCTAGTGGAGCTGAGAGTTGAGTGATTGTAGGCAAATTCAATTATGGGTAAGCATAAATCCCAATCATGAGAGTTCTTTCCAACAGTGGTGCACAAGAAACTATTGACGATTTTGTTAACTACTTCAATTTGGCCGTCTATCTGAAGGTGGTAAGAGGTACTGAACAGGAGCTTAGTGCCGAGTTTCCTCTATAGGGTTTTCCAAAAGAAGCTCATGAATTTCAAGTCATGGTCAAACACAATACTTCTCGATACTCCATGTAATTGTACAATTTCTTGTAAAAAGAGGTTAGCGATGAATAAAGCATCATTAGTTTTGTGGCATGGAATGAAGTGGCTTATCTTGCTGAACCAATTGAATACTACCATGATCAAATCGTATCTTCTCGACCTGTGGGGAAGGCCAAACATGAAATCCATGCTTATATCGGTCCAAGGCTGCTCGGGAATTAGCAAGGGCGTGTATTCTCCATAGGGCTCTCTTCTCCTTTTTGCATACTTACACACTTCACACCTCTTAAGTATTCGATGCACATCCCTCATCATCCCAGGCCAATAAGAATGCTCCTTCAATATCTCAATTGTCTTCTTTTTCCCAAAATGGCTAACCAGACCTTCAGCGTGAGCTTCTCGAGCCAGTAGTTCCTTTACAGAACCATTCTGTACACAAATCTGCTCTCCCTTCATTAAGAACCCCTCACTCAAGTGAAATCCGTCTACAGCTCCTCTATCATGGCACTTGGCTACTAAAGGCCCAAAATTTGAGTCATGCTCATATCAATTGAGTAAAGTGCTAAATCTAAGTACATTAGCTTGCAACATCGTAATCGGGTTATGACGATTAGAAAGGGCATTAACCACTATGTTAATGACATAGTAAAAGGTCTCAAAGAACTCAACCCACTTAACATGATGCCGAGAAAGCTTCTGCTGCCCAAGAAGATGCTTGAAAGATTCATGGTCCGAATATATGATGAATTCTCTCAACAACAGATAATGTTGCTAGTTCTGAAGTGTACAGACAAGGGCATAGAACTCCTTATTGTAGGTTGAGTAATTCAAGTTAGCACCTTAGAGTTTTTCGTTGAAGTAAGTAATAGGTTGATGCTCCTACATAAGGACAACACCAATGCCGACATCAGACGCATCATATTTAACTTCAAAAACCTTCTCGAAATCTAGTAGGACAAGTATTGGAGCAAACGTTAGCTTACACTTCACATCTTCAAAACTCCTCTAAGCCTTTTCTATCCATTTAAACTTTACATCCTTCTTGGTCAATTCAATCAACGATATAGTTATGGAGCTTAAGTTCTAGATAAATCTTTGATAGAACGAAGCTAGGCCATAGAAGCTCCTGACTTCGGCTATACTTATCGGCATAGACTACTCATTAATAGCCTTGACCTTTCCTCATCAACGTAAACTCCACTCCCTGAAATGACATATCCAAGAAATACAACCCCGTTCTGATAGAACAGGCATTTCTTTAAGTTATTGAATAATTTCTTGGCTCAGAGTATATTAAACACCAATCTCAGATGTTCAATATGAATGAGAAGGTCAGCATTGTAGACCAGAATATCGTCAAAATAAACTACAACGCATTTGCCTATCAATGCTTGGAGTACATGATTCATGAGTCGCATGAATGTACTTGGCACGTTAGTTAAACCAAATGGTATAACCATCTACTCAAATAGACCATCCCGAGTCTTAAAGGCTATTTGTCATTCATCTTCCAGTCTAATTCGTATTTGATGATAGTCACTCTTTAGATCTATTTTCAAAAAGATGCGTACACTATGCAACTCATCGAGTACGTCATCCAATCGTGGGATCAGGTATCGATACTTAACAGTAATCTTGTTGATGGTACGACTGTTAATGCACATCCTCCATGATCCATCTTTCTTTGGTACTAGCATGGCTGGGATGGTACATAAACTCATGCTCTTACGGACATATCCACGATCTACCAACTCATCAACTTGCATTTTCAACTCGGCTACCTATTCAAGGTTAAGTCCATAAGCAGGTCAATTTGGTAGGGCTACTCCAGGTTGAAGATCGATGCAATGCTTAATTCCTCTCAAGGGAGGTAATCCTTTCCTCATCTCGAATGGGAAGAGGTCATCAATTCCTAAAGTAGTTGCAGCACTTCGATAGGTAAGTTCTCGGCCTCTTTAGCCTCTAAGAGTCTCTTGACCAAAAGGAGTACATAGTCCTCAAGTTTGACCTCTCATTCAAACTAAGCTCGAAAAATCACTAAAGACTTTCGCTGCAAAGATCTTGTAACCTTTTCTTAAGCTTCTTGCACTTCCCTAAGACGCATCGACATTAATATAACTTTCTTCCCGTTCTTTTAAAACATGTAGGTATTTCTATACCCATCGTGTAACACCCTCAAGTCAAATAGCCACAGTTGGCCGAATAATATGTAGGATGCACGCATGGATAGAATGTCACATGGCACTTCATCCCTGTACCTATCACCAATAGTAATCGGCACTCTGACTTGGTAAAAAATGTGTAATCCTCCTCTCACGTTCAACTAGTGAATCTTATACCGCTTTGGGTGTGGAAGAGTTGGCAATTTCATGGCCTTAACTACCCTTTACGCAATGACATTGGTACAACTCCCTCTATCAATGATCACAACACATAGCTTGCTATTTACTCGGCAATTCATATGAAAAAGGTTCTCTCTCTGCTCATTCTCATTAGCCACAAAAGTATTGAGAGATCGCCAAACAACAAAGCAATATTTGGCACCTCACTCAGGGTGTATCTCGGCTCTTAGATCTTCCTCAAATTCTTCCAGCATCTGATCGGTTGCCACTTCTTCCTCTCCTTCACTCACACTTTCTACTTCAAACTAAGGCTTATCTCCCTTAATGATCATGACTTAGCGGTTCAGACATTGACCAGCTACGTATCCGTAGCCAAGACACTTAAAAATTTGATTTCTCGGGTTTTCCGTCCTGAGCTTTAACCCTGGTCTCTTTGAATCTTAAGTTCCTTAGTCTTGCTCTTACTTTAACCTTCGTCTGGTTGGCTCGACATATGACCTCAGCGTTCAACCTTGGATCTATTTGATGCCCTGTCACTCCCTGTTTTACTCAGCAGGCCATTCCTACTCAGCATCATTTTTCTGTTACTCGACATTCGACTAGCCTAGTTTCGTCGTTACCTTTCAATTCTCCGGGCTACGCGGATGGTTTTATCTAGAGTTGTGGGGCTCTATAGTTCCATAACATGACCAATCTCAACTCAGAGTCCCGAGATGAACCGTGCTACAGTTCGAGTCTCAAGCTCGTCAACATCACATCGTATCATTAGCAACTGAAACTCTCAAACATAGTCGTCTATGTATCTATCACCTTGCCTTAAGTCTTAGAGTCATCGAAAAGTGTCTTGCTCATAGTGTTTAGGAACGAACTTACTTCTCAAAACTCTCTTCATCTCATTCCATGTATGGACTTCGCGTTGGGCCCTCAGACAAACATTCTATAGCTTCTTCCACCACATTGCTGCATACTCAGAAAATTCTAACTTGACCACCTTAATGCGAACAATATCTTTATAAACGTAGAAGTCGGATATCTTTTCGATCTTCTCTTCCCAATCGAGGTAGTCATCATCACTACCAAACTTGTTGAAGCTTGGAATCTGTACTTTTAGATGCTCGGCACCTCTTGGCACTTTAAACTCATGCTCATCCATCCCATCATACTGGTCTTCTTCCTCTTCGTACTCTTCCCCTTTAACCAACTTTAACCTTCTTCATGCAACACTATTGGCATGTCGCAGTTGTGATTGGTTTACAGGGAAGGCTTCCGGAGCTCGTTCGTTCATCTGCCTCCTCGGCCTATCTCTTGTTCTCGGCCTTGCTTAGCAACTCTTTCACGCGGTCTAACTTCTAAGACCCTATTTACTAAGACAACTAAGTTAGTTACAATAGTAACAAGAACTTGTATCTACTTATCAGTAGTACGTAGTGTTTGTCAGCTAACTTGACTATGACTATGAGCATCACTATCGACATCGTGAATCTCTCCCTATACACTAAGGTTTGACATTCTCAATACAAGCTTCAGCAAGGACACTTCACTCAAATGCTTTCTATACATAAATATCTAGAGCAACAGATACAGCAGACTAACACTACATAGCTCTCGGTCTCAACCTTAAGCTTTAATACTAGGAATATATGGTGTGCCTAAGAGCTCAATTATCACTAGGACATACCGGGGCAAAATTGAACTGAAATGAGTCCTTCGAGATATTAAAGGGAAACGGTCCACAATCAAACAAAAGTAGCCAATGTGAAGCTACTCGGAAGATGTGACTCACCAACGAACACAACACAACTTGATACCTCACTTGATACGACGTACAAGTTAATGTCAAGGTCCAACTGCCACTAATCCTAAGTTACTCAACAAGATTAGATAAGAGTGTAAGAGGTATGGACTTGGAGAGGATTGTCTCATAAGAACAAAGTATTCATATCAAGATATAAGTTATCTTTAGCTTACAAGAGAAAAGGATTATTTATAGTAAGTTCCTAGGGCAACATTACAAATAAAGAAATTATAAGAAAGTATTTACAATAAAGGGATTCCTAATACATACGAAAAAGGGTAAAAGGGACAACAAACCAAAAATGGAAAAGTAGTTAAATGTTAGACGAAGTGTGTCGAGTCTGATTTTTCGATTTTTGTTTAAAATTGATTTCTCATCTCTTGATTAGTACTAAACCCTAACCCATTTAATATTAATCCTCGACTAAAGAAATTGAGAAATTCCGGTTTTTTATTAAAAATAATTTTTGGAGTCGCCACCCGACCGAAGTCGGGAAAAGAAAAAGAAACTGTAACCAATTAGGTGGATTGATTACGATTTAGCTACCGGTCTTTGATTTCAAATTTAATAAAGAACTAGAGGGTTCCGAATTTGAGAGCTAACCTATTAAACCCTAACGGGTACCACTATTTATTACCGAAATTAGGATTATTTTTCTAATTATAATATTTAAAAATAAATAAATAAATAAAATCAAAAGAAAAAGAGAACCTGAGTTTCTATATATTTTATCGTCGTCCCGAAGATGCCTACGTACCCGCTAGCCGGGATCAGACGATCGTAGTTCTTTTCGAAAGCTTTAATTTGTTGGTTCTTTTTATAAAATAAATAATTGGTTAAATTTGCGTTTTTATTAATCATTTTATTTTTATTAAGAAAAATCCCTAGAAGCCTAATTTTTATTCCTAATTATAAAAAAAAAACCTAAAAACCTAATTTTTGAAAAGTGCCAAATTAAAAATTTTATTTAAAAATAACTAAGTGATAATTTTTTTTATTTTCAAGAAAAACCCTAAAAATTTTATGAAATATGTAATATTCTACATAATAAAGCTTTTATATAGAAAAGATGCTTAAAACATAAAAAAAAAAAGAAAAAAATTTTCTAATCATAGAAAAGATGCCTTAATTATTAAAAAGATATCTAAACTATGAAAAAGATTTTTAAACCATAGAAAAAAAATCTAAATTATAGAAAAGATGTCTGAATCATAGAATAGATATTTGAATCATAGAAAAGAAACCTAAACTATGAAAAAGATATTTAAACTATGGAAAAAACATCTAAACTACGAAAAAGACATCTAAATTATGGAAAACAAGCCTAAACTATGGAAAAGATGTCTAACCATAGAAAAGAAGTCAATTAAAGATTTTTTTTTTATTTTATGAACATCAAAATGATTTTTTTATTTAGAAAAACCTAACATGCCTAATGCAATTTTTCTAAATTAATACAATATGCAAAGAACAAGATTTTGTAAAATATGAGATTTGATAAAAATATCATTTTGAAAACATGAAATCTAAAAAAAAAAATAAACTAAAACTTAACTTAACATGCTATAACTAATTACTAACAATTAAAGATGTGATAAAAATAAAATAAAATAAAAAATTAGTACAAGTTTTAAAAATAACTATGTATATACTAAGTAAGATAAAAAAAATAAAACAATCTATAGATAATAATTAAAAACCACTATTACGTACCTGCAAGGCAAAGCATGCAAAGCTGATGAATTGGATCTCCAATCCTATGGTGCGCATAACTATAGAATTGGTCTAAGGAGTAGGTTCGAACGTGTTTTTAATAAATGTCTAATCGTTTTTTTTTTCTTTTACAAAAGGGTCCTAATTCTTAAATGTTTTTGTTTTATAAAAAATTTGCTCTAACAATCCTATTTTTAAAAGGGTCTTTTATGTCATTAATTTTTATTTTGCAAATGATTTTCTATGTGAGAAATGTTAATAGTAAAAAATAAATAAATAAATAAATAAATAATTAGTTCTCTATGTGATGATTACTAAAAAATCTAATCCTAAAAATCCTACGTTAATATATATATATATATATTATACATATCATTATAACTAGATAAGTATGCATCTAAATAAGTTAGTGATATCATATACTCTAATAAAAAAAAAACAATACTAACAAATCTCCACAACTAATATTATTCATATATACATATACTATGCTAAGTAACTATAAAATTAGTAATACAATAATAATAATTTAAATAAAAAAATAATTAAAAAAAATGAACCTGGTTGTTCTGCAGCGGATTCGCCTACTCGTGGATTAGTTGAAGCTGTACCGAATGTGGGTTGTGGTCGCGGCTGAACACTGCTCATACGGTTAAGCATGCGAACCTTTAGGACGCCTTGGATTGGCGTTTGATGTGGGATATCAGAAGTTTTGTTGTGCTACTACTGTTATTGTGATCTGCAGTGCGTGGGGAGTCGACAGTATGTGCAGATCGTACATGGGGAGTCGACGGTATGTGCAGACTTGGAGTTGCTGTGGGCGTGCGGATGACTGGAGCTTGCAATCGTGTGTTTGTGACAGGGGCGTGTTCGGCGATGAGGCGTGTTCGCGTTCGTGTCGTGTGAAGTGCCGATGATGTGTTCAATCGTGGATGTACAGTGTATGGATGAATATACTGTGAGGATTGAATTCGTGCGTGATTGAATTGTAATCGTTGCTGTTCATGTGCTGCGTGGAGTGATGTCAGGACCAGGTAGGGATTGTGGATTTTTTTTTAGAATCCTATCATATCTATTGTATCTGATTAAACTAGATTCAAATCTGATTTCAGATGATTTAATTAGATATGAAATTGATTTTCATTTCGCTTCTGCAAAATTAGAAAAATAAAGACATAAGTGCCTGTTGAGACTCGAACCTATGACCTCCAACTAAATCCACCTAAATACTCCGTTGTTTATCCGTTAGGCCATTGACCTGTTTCTTAACATTTATTACCATTAAATTATATTTAAACTATCTGAATCCCTAAACTAAAATTTTCAACTAAACTAAAACTAAAATTAACACTAAAACTAATTATTCCTAATATAAATTACTTCCTAAAAATCTACGAAATCTTTATAATTTTTCCTTTTCTTATTTTTTTTTTTGGTATTTTCATTGTTTGCTAATTTTTATTATCTTTTTATCTTTTATTAATTTTTGTTTTTTTTTTTTTAATTTTTTTGAATTAGGACCCTTTTTGTGAAAATAAAAACTAAGACTATGGAAGGGCAAAAATTAGGTGTCTGCAGCCACCCCTCTTTGTAGTGAAGTTTGAACAAAACTTTACCACAAAGACAAAAGAAACACCGTTTTTGCCTCAGAACGACTCTATCTTAAGAAATGTTAAGATACTTGACAAGGGTCAGAATGACAATGGGAAGTGCCTTTGTGAAAGAATAACGAAAATCTTGGTCGTGCCCTTGATGAGCTGACTAACCAAGGCAGTCAAAGCGCCCCTTGAGCTGGCTAAGACCTAAAGAATGAAGAAACTTAGACCGTGCCCTTAATGAGCTGACTCACCAAGGTGGTCAAAGTACTCCTTGAGCTGGCTAAGGCCTAAAAATATGAAGAAGACTTGGATCGTGCCCTTAATGAGCTGATTTACCAAAGCGGTCAAAGTACCCCTTGAGCTGGCTAAGACTTAAAAATGAAGAAAAACTTAGATCGTGCCCTAAATGAGCTGACTCACCAAGGCGGTCAAAGCGCCCGTTGAGCTGGCTAAGACCTAAAGATAATGAAGAAAAACTTGGATCGTGCCCTTAATGAGCTGACTCACCATGGCGGCCAAAGCGCCCCTTGAGCTGGCTAAGACCTAAAATTATGAAGAAGACTTGGATCGTGCCCTTAATGAGCTGACTCACCAAGGCGGTCAAAGCACCCCTCGAGCTGGCTAAGACTAAAAAAATTTGAAGAAAACTTGGATCGTGCCCTTAATAAGCTGACTCACCAAGGCAGTCAAAGCGCCCCATGAGCTGGCTAAGACCTAAAGATAATGAAGAAAACTTGGATCGTGCCCTTAATGAGCTGGCTCACCAAGGCGGTCAAAGCGCCCCTTGAGCTGGCTAAGACCTAAAGATAATGAAGAAAAATTAGATCGTGCCCTTAATGAGCTGATTCACTATAGCGGTCAAAGCGCCCCTTAAGCTAGCTAAGACCTAAAGATAATGAAGAAAAACTTGGATTGTGCCCTTAATGAGCTGACTCACCAAAGCGGTTAAAGCGCCCCTTGAGCTGGCTAAGACCTAAAGATAATGAAGAAGACTTGGATCGTACCCCTAATGAGCTAACTCACCAAAGCGGTCAAAGCGCCCCTTGAGCTGGTTAAGACCTAAAAAATCTGAAGAAAACTTGGATCATGCTCTTAATGAGCTAACTCACTAAGGCAGTCAAAGCGCCCCATGAGCTGGCTAAGACCTAAAGATAATGAAGAAAACTTGGATCGTACCCTTAATGAGCTGACTCACCAAGGCGGTCAAAGCGCCCCATGAGCTGGCTAAGACCTAAAGATAATGAAGAAAACTTGGATCGTACCCCTAATGAGCTGACTCACCAAGGCGGTCAAAGCGTCCCTTGAGCTGGCTAATACCTAAAAATGAAGAAACTTTGAATTGAGATAGTGCTCCATAAGCTTATCGAAGCGCTAAATGCATTGAAGAAATTTTGAGTTGACTAAAGTTCTGTGAGTTCAACGATTGGAAGTTAAAGAAACTCTAGATTGGGACTACGCTCTACGAGCTGGCTAGCTCCCTAAGAGATTATAAATTAGTATTGTTTTAGGAGTTAGTTGGAAGCTTAAGAAACTTTAGATTGAGATTGCGTTCTATGAGCTAGCTAGATCCCTAAATGAAAATATGAATCTAGATAGCGCTTCATAAGCTGACTGAAGCGCTAAAGAAGATATGAATAGGAACAATGCACTATGAGGTAGCTATATCCTTGAGAAAACGGATAAAGGGTAAGCACCCTTCAGACTTACTTAAGCTTTATTGAGAGTTAAAAGTAAACTGAGGAACATAGCCAACTCGAAAAAACTCTTGATTTGAGAAATTTACAAATGAGGAATTTGGTGAAAATTGTTTATAACATGAATTAAAAATTTGACTATTATGGATGAGATGGACTGGAAAATGAATGGAAAAACTTGTAACAAGCCTCCACTTTCTCTCTCTCCTTTTCATGTCTTTTCATTTTCTTTTTTTCCTTTTTTTCCTTGAAAGTTTGCTAACGGATACAAATTCCTACTTAAAAGGTAAACGCTATAATCATGTAGGGTATCTCATATCTACCCTAGTTTGTAACTGGATAATGAGCTTCTTGGATAGGCCTTAAACATTCATTTCGTAAGGAAAAGAGAACTCACGATTAGTTTAGTCAAAGAGGACTTCCTTACGCACTCTCGGTTTGGATGTCACTCTTGACTACTATTCCAGAAATTATAATCCAATTTGTAAATGATACGTTATGATCGATATGTTAGGTCTTTTTGGGTTTAGTATTGTAAATTGGGCTTTTGATTAAATGGTTTCAAAAGAAGTTAATTGAGAAGGCTTATTTTAAAAAAAAAATGCTTTCATCCAACCCAGGGGGTACAAGTTAAAAACCCTTAGGAATGAACTAGATGATGTGCGCTTGTCCCAGTTTCAAAAATAATTTTTATCTTAGATAAATTATTCTTCAAAATTAGAAGAGCTTCGAATAGGGAGGTATTGTGGGTAGGAAGGTCTTGTGTTTGAGAATCGAGTGGATAGAAAGGGTTTTTGGAGTGTGATTTTGAGCTAAATATGGAGTTTTTGGTTTGTGGTTGAGAACATGATTCTAAATGAATATGAGGTTTTGTGTTTTTGGTTGGGAATACGATTCAAGGCCTTGTGTTCTTAGAGCAACTTGGGCCTTCTTTGATTAGGGATTTTCTCAAGCCTAATGTTTAGGTATTTCTTCATTTTTCTTTTTCCTTGTTTTTTCTTTTTTTTTTCTTTTTTCATTTCATTCTTTTCTCTCCCCAAAAATAACTATCTCTTTTATCAAGTTTTTATCTTTGGATGAATCAAGGCCCTAAATCCATAGGTATAGGTTCAGAGTGCATTGGCTTTGGAAAGGTATATGTGGCCTTTGGGGTATTTGGAAAAATGTTAGCTCTTCTTCAAAGAGAACAATTTATCGAAAACAAAAATTATCCTTGATTGTTATTACTAGGGTAAACACAAATCAGTTTTATCCCTCTCTCCTAACTAATGACCCTATCCTCCGATTGCCCCACTATAGGGTGGTTCTTGACAGGGTTTACATTTGAAATGACTCCAGATCAGTCCAACGGGGTTATCAAAGGATAATTGTGTTTGGGATTTGAAAATGAATGCCTAACTTCATTTCGATTTGCGTATCAAATTCAAAATGGACCTTATTTAAGGAATGAATCCAAAATATCCTTACCGTGATGTCTCTTAACTCTCAAAGTGTTTAAGGGTCAGTGTATAGGATATAACTCGCCTCTTTTCATTCAAAACTTTTTAAAAGTGAGTTACTAATTCCTTACATAAGGATGGATTGACCTTAAGGTGATGACGAACTTTACTCCCCAATTCCTTGGAACATGCCCCAGTTGTGAAATTTCAAAGACTAAATGCCCCATGCCCCAGACTTATAGGTCTTAACGCCCTTAAGCTTCCATATGTGACTTTGGGTTAGGTTCTTTAGAGTTCAAATGGGCTGGAACTAACAACTTTTGAAGTAGAAGGGACTAAGGAATTGCCTTTTTTGTTTGTACCAAGGATCAAGCTTAGGATAGTGTTTAATGGCTTTGTGTTTTGGTTCGGTTTATGGTTGGACTTAATGGCTTAGGGGCATTGAGTTGGTTGAATCATTTTGATGGGCTAGGAGGTTTGGTTGGTTATTTTTTTGAGCCAAGTGGATCTGTTTAGGTTAGCTGCCTTAATGGGCTAAGTAATTGTGTTTGTCTCGAACCCTATAAGGATTTGTAACGGTTAGCAACTTTCTTTCTTTTTCTTTTCTTTTCTTTCCTTCTTTTTTTTTTTCTTTCTTTTCTCTTTCTTTTTTTTTTTTTTGAAAGAAAGAGAGGAAAAGTTAGGGCTTTTGTGTTACAAAGACCGAGTGATGAAATTGTGAATGGATGATTACGGAAGATGGCTTTCATGGAAATATATACAAGTCGAGAACAACATTACTGAGAATCTATTTACAAGAGAGGAATTCTGAAGAATAAAAGACTAAACAAAGAAAATATCTAAATCTTATTTATTCCAAATGAAGAAGGCTATTTGCAAAATATTTAATTTACCTAAAAGAATGGATATTCCTGGTGGGTAAAATACTAGGCACAATGATAATTACCTGTTATTTTATAAGTTTGATTCTTTTGTTTTGTTTCTTTTTTTTATTTTTATTTATTTACCCTATAAAGGTTGGGCTCAACTGATATGAGCCTAAACAAAAAGTGATAGATTCAGGCTCCCATAGATGTACCAAGGCCCACACTAGAGTGATGTTCACGGGGATCTTCTATAAAGAGAGGATGGACCCAATCTTATTCTTAATAAACTCTTGTTTATCTGGGCTGAAGAGTCGAAACTACGTGTGAAGCAGTTTTTGAGGCCTATGCGGTAGGTGAACATGAATGTCTTCAAAAGACCCTTGACTAGATATAGCCATGACTAATCAAAATCAAAATTAAAGTTACAATTACAACGTAATCTAAATCTTACATAAAATTTTTACAAATTCTTTACAAGGAAATATTACAATTACAACTTCACAACTGCCTTTATCCATTTAGGTTTACCACATCATAAGTTCTTCTAAATTTTTTGAAAGAAGAAAAATGTTTTCATATGATGCAGCGGGTGGGTTCTAAAGGTCCTTAAGTTTTGCAACCACCACATTTTTTCAAAGCGACGGTTCTGTGGTTGCATCTAAACTTGAGTGGGGAAGCCTGATCGGCCCCAAAAGGTGGTTATCCCACAATATCCAAAGCTTACACAATGGCCCTCCTCTTAAAGTCCTAAAACGGCCTGGTTCTGACCGTATCTACCATACATTTATGATGCAGAAAGGAAAAAATAATAAAAATAAATAAATAAATAAGTAAAAGATAAAAGTAAAACCTGTTGAAATTTTCCCTTAAATAAACTGCCACATCAAAACATGTTAGTAAAAAAAACAAATAAAATAAACAAATACATAAAATAACATACTTAAGTTTTTCATTATTTCATCTTTTTATTTTTTTGAAAAAGAATCCTATTTTCGGCAAGTTCTAGTGGTTAGCCCTCTAGGGTCCCCAGTAGAGTCGCCAAACTGTCGAGTCTGATTTTTCGATTTTTATTTAAAATTGATTTCTCACTTCTTGATTAATATTAAACCCTAACCCATTTAATATTAATACTTGACTAAAGAAAATGAGAAATTTCGGTTTTTTATTAAAAATTATTTTTGAAGTCGCCATCCGACCGAAGTCGGGAAAAGAAAAAGAAATCGTAACCAATTGGATGGATTGGTTACAATTTAGCTACCGGTCTTTGATTTCAAATTTAATAAAGAACCAGAGGGTTCCGAATTCGGAGACTAACTTATTAAACCCTAACGGGTACCACTATTTATTACCGAAATTAGGATTATTTTTCTAATTATAATATTTAAAAATAAATAAATAAATAAAATCAAAAGAAAAAGAGAACCTGAGTTTCTACATATTTTATCGTCGCCCCGAAGGTGCCTACGTACCCGTTAGCCGGGATCAGATGATTATAGTTCTTTTCAAAAACTTTAATTTCTTGGTTCTTTTTATAAAAGAAATAATTGGTTGAATTTGCGTTTTTATTAATCATTTTATTTTTATTAAGAAAAATCCCTAGAAGCCTAATTTTTATTCCTAATTATAAAAAAAAAACTTAAAAACCTAATTTTTGAAAAGTGCCAAATTAAAATTTTTATTTAAAAATAATTAAGTGATAATTTTTTTTATTTTTAAGAAAAACCCTAAACATTTTATGAAATATGTAATATTCTACATAATGAAGTTTTTATATAGAAAAGATGCTTAAAATATAAAAAAGAAAAAGAAAAAAGAAAAAAATTTTCTAATCATAGAAAAGATATCTAAACTATGAAAAAGATTTTTAAACCATAGAAAAAAAAAATCTAAATTATAGAAAAGATGTCTGAATCATAGAACAGATGTTTGAATCATAGAAAAGAAACTTAAACAATGGAAAAGACATCTAAACTATGGAAAACAAGCCTAAACTATGGAAAAGATGTCTAATCATAGAAAAGAAGTCAATTAAAGATTTTTTTTTTTTATTTTATGAACATCAAAATGATTTTTTTATTTAGAAAAACCTAACATGCCTAATGCAATTTTTCTAAATTAATACAATATGCAAAGAACAAGATTTTGTAAAATATGAAATTTGATAAAAATATCATTTTGAAATCATGAAATCTAAAAAAAAAATAAACTAAAACTTAACTTAACATATGTTCACTAGACACTAATGCTATAACTAATTACTAACAATTAAAGATGTGATAAAAATAAAATAAAATAAAAAATTAGTACAAGTCTTAAAAATAACTATGCATATACTAAGTAAGATAAAAAAAATAAAACAATCTATAGATAATAATTAAAAACTACTATTACGTATCTGCAAGGCAAAGCACGCAAAGCTGATGAATTGGATCTCCAGTCCTATAGTGCGCATAACTATAGAATTGGTCTAAGGAGTAGGTTCGAACGTGTTTTTAACAAATGTCTAATTGTTTTTTTTTCTTTTACAAAAGAGTCCTAATTTTTAAATGTTTTTGTTTTATAAAAAATTTGTTCTAACAATCCTATTTTTAAAAGGGTCTTTTATGTTATTAATTTTTATTTTGCAAATGATTTTTTATGTGAGAAATGTTAATAGTAAAAAAATAAATAAATAAATAAATAAATAATTAGTTCTCTATGTGATGATTACTAAAAAATCTAATCCTAAAAATCCTACGTTAATATATATATATATATATTATACATATCATTATAACTAGATAAGTATACATCTAAATAAGTTAGTGATATCATATACTCTAATAAAAAAAAAAAACAATACTAACAAATCTCCACAACTAATATTATTCATATATACATATACTATGCTAAGTAACTATAAAATTAGTAATACAATAATAATAATTTAAATAAAAAAATAATTAAAAAAATGAACCTGGTTGTTCTGCAGCGGATTCGCCTACTCGTGGATTAGTTGAAGCTGTACCGAATGTGGGTTGTGGTCGCGGTTGAACACTGCTCGTACGGTTAAGCATGCGAACCTTTAGGACGCCTTGGATTGGCGTTTGATGTGGGATATCAGAAGTTTTGTTGTGCTACTACTGTTATTGCGATCTGCAGTGCGTGGGGAGTCGATAGTATGTGCAGATCGTACATGGGGAGTCGACGGTATGTGCAGACTTGGAGTTGCTGTGGGCGTGCGGATGACTGGAGCCTGTAATTGTGTGTTCGTGACAAGGGCTTATTCGGCGATGATTGAATTGTGCAGTTGTTTGACTGCGGTTGCTGTTCGTGTGCTGCATAGAGTGATGTCAGGACCAGGCGACGACTGCAGCTGCGTGGAGTGATGTTAGGACCAGGCGTTAAGATGCTACTGTTTTTGTTAGAAGGTAGGGATTGTAGATTTTTTTTTTAGATTCCCGTTGTTGTTTTTCTTTTATAAAGCCCAAGACATAGGTGTCTGCTGAGACTCAAACCTGTGACCTCTAAATAAATCCACCCAAATACTCCGTTGTTTATTCGTTACGCCATTGACCTATTTCTTAACATTCATTACCATTAAACTAAAACTAAAATTAACACTAAAACTAATTATTCATAATATAAATTACTTCCTAAAAATCTACGAAATCTTTATAATTTTTCCTTTTCTTATTTTTTTTTTGTATTTTCATTATTTGTTAATTTTTATTATCTTTTTATCTTTTATTAATTTTTGTTTTTTTTTTATTTTTTTGAATTAGGACCATTTTTGTAAAAATAAAAACTAAGACTATGGAAGGGCAAAAATTAGGTGTCTACAAAGTGGACAGCTGGCAGTACAACATTAGTCCTATACAAATATTCTTTGAACAGAGTAGACAAGAAGGGTTAAAATGTTGTAGCACTAAAGGAGCCAAGACGAAAGAGATGATTGTATGACGAGAGAAAACTACTCGGTTGTTAAGTGAGTCTTTCGTCACTCGGTAAGGAATTGTTGGCAGCAGTTGGTCGGAGTACTCGGCTAGAGTCCTTGGTAAGGGAATAGTCGGCATCATTACTACTGAGTGTACAGATTAACATACGACAATATAGGGAGCTCAGGTAATTCAGCCACCTTTCTTCGATATACAATTTCTCGTCATTAGTAGGTTTTCAAGAGATGGATTAAAGGCGTTGGAGGCGCATACGAGTAATGGGACCGCTAGCCGGTAGTGCATCAATACTTCTACTCTATCTCAAATGCTCAAGAAAAACATCCCCTATAGGGAAATAAGCAAACAAGAGCAATAAAGTTCCTGAAAGAAGAATTATAGAAACTTCCATCTCTGAAGATTCCTTCAGGAAGGCAACTAGTTTTGCAAACTGATGCCAGTGACAAATACTGGGGAGCAATTCTCCTAGAACAAGGGGAAAAAGGAAGACATGTATGTGGATACTGTTACGCCTCGAAGCGGCAGAGTCGTAACAGTCCCGCCGTGTAAACCACCATAAGATAGAAGTTGGCCTTACAACTGCTATCTTAGACCTGATCTACACAAGGCGTCAACGACTAACCCGCTTTGAAGTAAACAGTTTGTAATTTCAATAAATCATTCATCTAAGAAAGTGAGGAAATATATATATTCACTATAATTTAGTGATTACAATTATCGTTTGCAATGTTTCTCCGAAATATATTTCCTAGTTATTACATTATCAAAAAAAAAAAAACGAGAAGTTCTAAAGTAAAACCTTAAACCTTAAAAATATATGTTCGTTCTTCAATATTTTTCCTCACTCCCTAGGATCCAGCAATTGCTAGCTTCAGAGTAGTTGTGGCCGCTTCTTAGATAGTACCTGCACGATGTCTATAGGGATGTGAGCAACCACAGCTCATTAAGTTAGGACGGAGGACTTAAAACTATACCATACACACAACAAAGTTTTCAATCACTTATTAGGTGCAATGCATGTGTAAGCAAATGCCATCGCACGACGTTGTTCGGCCCGTCATGAGATTAGAGAAATTGCGCCCGCTCTAATCCGGGTTGAGGAGTTGTCGTTAATACAACAGTTCACGACCAAACCCAGGCTTATGTAATGTAGACCTTGCTCCTCCTGCGCTACCTTTGAACCACTGTCTTCACCCTCGCCGCGACCTCCTCTCCTGTCACTTAGTTCGACTGAGGATGAAGAAGGGACCATTTTGCAATCCTGCGCTATCCCTTCCGAAGGGGTCAGTATTTGACCGAAGAGTCCTAAGTTCCCCTAACGGGTTGCCATGCATGTCCGATTATGATTATTGGTCGGATATTTGATTAAGTCCAATTGAAGGTGATCAATCCTTTCATACAAATCATACAATATGTGCCAGAGCAACAAACAGGATCATAGCATCACCCATAATCAAATACATGCACACATTCAACTATCTAACAAGCACAACCAAGCATAATCTTAAGCCTCCAAAATATAGCATCATATTAATCCCAACTTACCTCGACTCCTCACTCATTCACTCGAGGTCCGATTTGATCAGGCTATCGCCGATCATCCCTATAACACAAACGTTGTTTCAGCTTTTCATATAACTATTATAGGTTCATTTTATCCTATAACACTTATTGTTACGTTTTGTTTAGGGTTTAATATGCCTAATTATCTAGATCTTACGTCTTTTACAATTATTTAGGTTTGAGGTTAGGTTCGGGTTCGGTTTTTGCATCGATTTCTAAATTAGGTTCTAGTTCGATTTTTAAGTAGTGTTTTATACTCTAACCCTAGAAATTCGTTTCAACCCATAATGTGAAATTAATCACATTATTTTCCGATCTCCTAAATACCATCATTACCCCTAATTACTATTTTATTTCACCCGGTACACTTATATCCTTATTAGTGTACCAAATTCACTCCTAATGTGAGAAATTTTTACATTTTTCATATAATTACATAAATTCAAATTTCCTATCAGATTTATTGTACATTTTTATTATTATCACAATATCAATTTTTATTATAATATTTCCTATTTATTATATTTCCAATAATTACCTATTATGTATTATTACCTTTTATGTATATATTACACTTCTAATATTTATATCACTCTAATTATCATCTCTAAACATCAATTATCATTTCAAAATGTCTAAATTCATCTTAAATCAGATTTTACTCCTAATTACCCTAATTTACAAAATTAACTTAAAATGTACTATTTTTCCATATTACTTATTTACTACATAATTAACCTAATAATTACATCTAACACCCTAAATGCTATAAGTATTATTTTCCATCAGATTTCAACATCCCTAAACATCTACTTATTCACTAAGTCAGTAATTAATAATTTAATTACCAAATTACCCAATTTTCCCATCATTTTAGGGCTAAAAATTAACTTAAAAATTTCAAAAATTAATTTTAAAAAAATGGCTTCATAGCATTATTCTATATCACATGAGCATCCTACAGAAAAAAAATTGAGCTCCAAACTACACTTCTAAGGTCATTTATTTCTAAACCGAAATGTGCTCAATTTTGCATGATTTCTTAAGGACCATATATTACGGGGCATGTTTTCATCAAACTAATATTTTTCCTACAAACTATATCAAAAAATATCTCAGAATAACAAAATTCAAAATTTTATAATAATATTTACTATTTTTACAAAATTACACAAAATCGGGCTGGAAATCGGACTCACCGATCTGGGTGGCTCCAGCCACCGCCGGCCGCCGTGGCCTTGTCGCCCGGCTTGGGCGCTGCCACCAACATGTGGTGGTGGTGGCCGTCCACTCCCAGCTGCTTGTCTGGTGGGGGTTCCCGTTAAAAGTCCTAACTGCACAGTTTTTTTTTAATTTTTTTCTAAATTGAATTTTTCTCTCAATTTTCGCCTCTCCCAAATTTTTTCTGATTTATATCTATCCAAATAAGCTTCTGAATTTTTCTTACTATTTGTAGGGCTTTAGGGGATTTATTATGTATTAAATGAGACAAGACAATTGACTTATCCCTTGATTTTTTGCTTTTATATTGTCTTAATTTAATTGGTTGATTTTTCTTTTTCAGGTTCTGACTTGCCACGACCAAATTTGCATCATTCCACACTCTTCGATTTTTTTCCTGATTTTTCCACAATTAATTTATAATTTTCTTTAATTATTTAGTATTATTTTAGCACATTTCGCGTATTTTAAGTAATTACGCGTATTTATACTTACATGTAAATTCATATATAATACCAATAAATATTCTTAAATATTATTTACGTCATTTTATGATTTTTAGTATATATAAAATTTATTTCTAGCGATTCGTTAAGTACCGGAATGCATTTTACGCATTTTCGATAAATAACGAGTTATATACTTAAAATTTGAAAATTTTGTAGTCTCCTATTTTATTATTTATTTTCTTAAATTCAAACTTACGGGATCGGTTTACTAATATTTGTAGCTTTACTTTATAATTTAGGCTCGATCGGTCTTTCAACCGATCAAAACCTTAGATTGCTTAGTTGTGGGGATTACAGATACAGAAGCGGGAAATTCAAAAACTTAAAAATCCATAACCATTCTACATTTAAGGAGATCTTAGTAGTAAAATATGATATTTAGAAATTTGAACATCATCTTATGGGATCTCATTTCAAAATTGAAATGGATATGAGTTCATTCCCCAAGATGTTCAAATTCAAGCAAAATACAGTTCCACATCCTCAACTATTAAGGTGGCAAGAATGGTTTTCAAAGTACTTTTACGAAGTCAAACATATTCTAGAAAGCAGAATCATGTTGCTGACTTCTTATCTAGATCTTAGAAAGAGATTGAAGAAACCAAGATTGGACTTCTAATATCATCTCTTTTAGGTGATATTCATGCATCCAAGAGCATTGCCATGATAGGAAGTTTAAGTTCATTACCTTAAGGATGGTACCATTCAAAATCCTTCATTATCCATCGTCCATATGAGTTCAGGCAAATGGCTCCAAAAGGAAACTTTGAAGAAGAAAGCAAGACTCAGATATGGGATTATTAGATTCAAATTTTTAGAAAATATGGAGGATTAAATCTAAATTCTTTTAGATTACATCCTTGATATCCTTCCATCCATCCCTATATTTGGAAATTCCATGAAGGCCAGTTTCTAGTAGAATTAAAATGGTTTTATTAGTATCTTATGCATCATTACACATTGCTATCCAGATTCCAACCTATAAGGCATTGCAATATCTGAGAATCATCAAAACAAATCTAAGTTTAAACCATCTAATTAATTTGACCCAATTAATGGAATGGTTCAAGTCCTTACCAATTTAGGAACAAATCATTGAATCATGAATCAATCATTTAAACCAAAAATTTCCACGAGTAAATCCATTGCAATTCCAATCATAAAATTCAAACAGCAATAGATGGAATATCAGCCAAGAAGATATTATGCATTAAGAATTTGCAACTTTGTTGAAGGATTTGAAGGAGACATTCGAGAAGATGACAGGAAATACTAAGAAACCTAAAGAAGGTTATGTTCAATAAATCAAACTATTCCACAAGAAATATGGCTAAGACTATTTGAAGCAGAGGTACCATAAGATCATAATGATGATTATTAGTCTACAATACCTTCAATCAAGCAAGCTCTAAAGGAACGAGATGAAGAGATCGATCAAATAGAAGAAGAAGCTATCTTAGCAGGATACAACCAAGAACTTGAGTACCCTGATGATGTCAATATGTCGCATTCACATGAACCAGTGACAGGCAGTATTGATTAGTTTGCAAACCTTATCAAGATAGTGTAATAAATAAAGTGTGATGGCTAGTAGGTCTAATAAATGAAGTAATTATTTAATAGTGTTTGTCGTTTGCAATAGGTGTCACCAATAATTGTACTAAGTTACTGTAATCTACAATAAAAATTCCCAGTCATGGATAGTAATCTGTTTTGTCGCTTATATTCTAAAATGCCTATATAAGACATTACCATGTATTGTGAAAGGCAAAATATTGCTGAGAAAAATATATTATCAGTTGTTATAATCCTTTATGCTTTCTAATATCCTTCTCCTTCTCTCCCAAACCTTTAGAAAGAAATTGCTAAGCATCTTAGTTTATCCTCCAAGATTCAAAGTATGCTCCATTTTTGCTTCGTATGAGGAACTTATATATCAGAAATGAATCATATGGATACACAAAGAACATAAATAGATCTAAATTATTTTAAGCCAAAAGACTCATTCTTGTAAGTCGTCATTCAAGCTTAAGAGAACCGTTAAAGCGCAGATTAAACATTAGTGAAACTTAAAGTAGTTTGAATATTATTTATTGTTCTACTCATTCATGTAATAAGGCATATAAGATGGAAACCCAATAGTCTGAGCTACTGGCCCAAAAAAGAGTAACCGATCTTTTATCTGTTTAATATAACAACGCATTATACCTTAAAATTATTGAATCTTGATGAATAGGCCCAATTTAGTATAAGAATCAAGCAATTTGTTTTCTTTAGGAGAGGGAGAGAGTAGGTTTTTAATAATGGAAAGCTTAGATATACTTGCTATGATCACATTCATTTTTATTACTCCAACTATAGCCACTTTCTCATTTCCCAGGAGAGCTGACAAGTAATTTTCCAAACTTTTTCTTCTCCTGTTTTCTTTCTTTGGCAAATTTTCTCTATATTGATTAAATTATATGAATAAAAGTATTTAGAGATATTATTTTATTGAATATTTTTTGCAGACAAATAAAATATTAACACATGTTCAAATCTATAATTCATCAAAATTATTCACCTCTTTATCAAGAAATAACATACAGATAATATCTTTACAAAAGATCCAAGACACGGATCAATTTTTCGTAATTCACCATTTATTATATTGTTTTGAACACTGCCCATAGGTCCTTCCACGCCATGCCCTCTGACCATTTCGGTAATATATTTATTTGAACTGACATTTTAATGTACCTAGGCTTTGCTTAGGAAAGATTGGTGGCTTTATCGGGTTCTTCACCTCTAGGAGTGTTGTTGCAGTTGAAAACAGAAAGAACAGTCCATCACTTTATCGAATTGGCTGTACAGCAAACTGCAAATTTTTAAACAAACCAGTGACCGGGGACCAGCTTTGAATTTTATATAGCACAAAATGAACGGACATGTGAAAAAAATTATCTTTAGATCGATTTGAATTCTTAGATCATTATTTTTATTCCTAGTCATTTATTAAAATATGTCAAAATATATAATTATTTAGTATTGATGAGTACAATGGTCATGATACATAAGGCTAGATTTCGGCATAAATCATGGGTAAATTGGGCGTCCATAATGTTGACACAACATGATTATCAGATGATTTAGTACCTCGACAATAAAATAATTCCTAGCTTAATAATTAAACCTCTGGAAAGTAATATCTCTCATCTTTTGTGCAAGGTAACAACTAGGTTGCAAGGACACTTCTAAGATACATGTAATTAGCAACTTTGCAACACTCTCTATTGATATATGATGAATTAACAATATATATTATTATATACATACATATAAATATATTATATATCTGGGGATATGAGTCAACACTTTATGGCATATTTGGATCATTTTGCTTGTTTTATGCATTAAAAAGATATATATTCCTTAAAAAACCTCAAGAAAGTATTATTACGAAGTTTGCTATTACATTAAGTTTATTAATTGATTTTTTTGGAAAAAAAAAGTTGATGATTAATTGATTTCATTTTGAAAGATTAAAAATTAAACTTATATTTCAAAATTGGTTGATTCCCTGTTATTTCAAAGATAAAGTTTTTATTTAAAATTCATTTAGATTCTTAAATGTGATGGAATATCAATATTTATATGTAAATACATATGTGCATATAAATATATTTTATTTTCATTGTCATATAGAAAATAGATTTAATATAGGGATGATCAAATATATGATGGGTGTCACGCCCCCAAGCGGTAGAGTCGTAACAGCCTCGCCATGTAAACTATTCTAAGATAGAAGTTGGCCTTACAACCGCTATTTTAAACCTGATTTACACAATACGTCCACGACTAACCCGCTTTGAAGTAAATAGTTTGTAATTTAAATAAATCATTTACCTAAAAAAGCGAGGAAATATATATATACACTATAATTCAGTTATTACAATTAAATTTTATAATATTTCTCCGTAATATATTTCCTAGCTATTACATTATTCAAAAATGAGAAATTCTAAAGTAAAAACTTAAACCTTAAAAGTATGTGTTTATTCTTCAAATGTTTTTTCTCACTCCTTAGGATTTACCAATTGCTAGCTTCAGAGTAGTTGTTTGCCATTTTTTAGCCACCATCTGCACAACGTCTATAGGGATGTGAGCAACCACAGCTCAGTAAGTTAGGATGGAGGACTTAAAACTATACCACAAACACAACAAGGTTATCAATCAACCTATTAGGTGTAATGCATGTTTAAACAAATACCATTGCACGACGTTGTCTGGCCCGTCGTGAGATTAGAGAAATTGCGCCCGCTCTAATTCGAGTTAAAGAGTTGCCATTAATGCAACAGCTTACGATCAAATCCACGCTTGTACTATAGAGACATGGCTCATCTTGTGACTACCTTTGAACCATTGACTTCACCTTCACCGCGACCTCTTCTCCTATCACTTAGTTCAACTAAGGATGAAGAAGAGACCATTTTGCAATCCTGCGCTATCTCTTTTGAAGTAATAGGTATTTAGTGGGAGAATCCTAAGTTCCCTTAATGGGTTGCCATGTAAATCCGATTATGATTATAGGTTGTATATTTGATTAGGTCCAGTTTAGGGTGATCAATCATTTCACACAAATCATTTCATACAAATCATACAATATAAGCCAGAACAATAGATAGAATTATAGCATCACTCGTAATCAAGCACATGCACACAATCAACTATCTAACAAGTACAACCAAACATAATCTCAAGCTTCTAAAATATAGTAATGTATTAATTCCAACTTACCTTGACTCCTCGCTCACTCATTCGAGGTTCGACTTACTTAGGCCATCGCCGATCATCTCTATAACATAAACGTAGTTTCAGTTTTTCATATAACTATTATAGGTTCGTTTTATTCTATAACGCTTATTATTATGTTTTGTTTAAGGTTTAATATGCCTAATTATCTAAGTCTTAAGTTTTTTACAATTATTCTAGGTTTGAGGTTAGGTTCGGGTTCGGGTTCGGTTTCCACATCGATTTCTAAATTAGGTTCTAGTTCGATTTCTAAGTATTGTTTTATACTCGAATCCTAGAAATTCGTTTTAACTCATAATGTGAAATTAATCACATTATTTCCCGATCTCCTAAATACCATTATTATCTCTAATTAGTATTTTATTCCACCTAGTACACTTAAATCCTTATTAGTATACCGAATTTACTTTTAATTTGAGAAATTTTTACATCTTTTATATAATTACATAAATTTAAGTTATCTATCAGTTTTACTATATATCCCTATTATTTATATAATATCAATTTTTATTCTAATATTTCCTATTTATTACATTTCCAATAATTGTATATTATGTACTATTACTTATTATGTACATAATACATATCTAATATTTTTATCTCTCTCATTACTATCTCCCAACATTAATTATCGTTTCAAAATGTCTAAATTCATCCTAAATCAAATTTTACACCTAATTACCTTAATTTACAAAATTAACTTAAAATGTATTATTTTTCCATATTATTTATTTATTACATAATTAACTTAATAATTACATCTAATACCCTAAATGCTATAAGTATCATACTCCATTAGATTTCAACATCCTAAAACATATACTTATTCACTAAATCAATAATTAACCATTTATTTGCTTAATTAATCCTAAATTACCCATTTTATGCCACATTTTAGGGCCTAAAAATTATCTAAAATTTTCAAAAATTAATTTTTGAAAACGGGCTTCATAGAACTATTCTATATCATCTAAGTAATCTACACAAAAATTTTGGGTTCAAAAATACACTCTTAAGGTCATTTATTTCTAAACCGAAACATGCTCAGTTTTGCATGATTTTTTAAGGAACCTATATCATGAGACATATTTTCATCAAAATAATATTTTTCATAAAAACTACATACCAAAATATTCTAGAATAACAAAATTCATAATTTTATAATAATATTCACTATTCTTACAAAATTACATAAAATCGGGCTGGAAATCGAACTCACCGATTTGGGTGGCTCCAGTCGCCATCAGTGGCCATGGGTATGTCGGCCCACCTGGGTGCTTCCACCACCATGTGGTGGTGGTAGTCGTCCACTCCTAGCTGCTTATTGGGTTTGGGTTTTCCTTTATAGTTCTAACTGCACAGTTTTTCTTATTATTTTTCCTAACCCTAATTTTTCTCTCAATTTTGCCTCTCCCTATTTTTCTCACTCTCCAAACTGACCAAATGAGCTTTTAAATTTTTCTTGCTATTTATAGGGCTTTAGGGAAATTATTATGCATTAATTTGATTAGACAATTGCATTATCTTCTTCTAATTTGACTTTTGTGTTGTTCTAATTTAATTGGCTAATTTTTTTTCTTATTTTCCCCAGTTTCCACGGCCTATATCTGGATCATTCTTATTTTTTCTTATTTTTATTTATTTTTCCTTAATTAATTAGGAATTTTCTTTAATTATTTTGTATTATTTTAGTACATTACGTTTATTTTAAGTAATTACGCGTATTTCTACATACATGTAAATTCATATATAGTACAAATAAATATTCCTAAATATTATTTAGTTTATTTTATGATTTTTAGTATACATATAATTTATCTCTAGCGATTCGTTAATTACCGGAATGCATTTTACACATTTTGGATAAATAACGAATTATATACTTAAAATTTGGAATTTTTATATTCTTTTATTTTATTGCTTATTTTCTTAAATTCAAACTTACAGAATCATTTTACTAATATTTTTAGCTTTACTTATAATTTAGGTTCAATTAGATTTTTTAGCCGATCAAAGTCTCAAATAGCTAGTTTTGGGATTTACAATAGGTAGGTTAAAAATTCTGACCATTGACATACTTCATAGGCACAACTTTGAAAATTTGGAATTGGATCATATTCCGTTGTTTTTAGAACCTCCATAAGAAAAATATATTTATAGGATACTTTACAAAATTTATAAATTTTTTAGATGCTTTTTTTAATCAATCATTTACATCAAAAATCATGATATTCAAATCTCAAGTTAATATCGCCTTTCTAGGTAAACATAACCAATACAAATGTAACAAAATTTTAATAAAATACAAATTAAAAGAAATATAACAGTCGCAAAACAGAATACCCATTTAAAGTAGATTTGAAATAGACTTAAGATGATGGATTATTGACTTAAAATAATGGGTTTAAGTTAAGTCTACTTGATTAAATTTCCATTTTATATATCAAATTAAATAAATATTTATTAGTGATACTGTACAATTTAGATTTGTAGTAACTCATATATAATAAGAAATTATAGAATATCCTAAAATTTGTAATAATATAACATAGAAGTTGTAGATGGATACCAATGTTCATAAGAGTGCCACGCCCTTTACCTTGATTTTTGAATAAAGATTTCGAAAATTTAAAACTAAAAATCTATCTATCTATCCATTTTGAAACCAATATGATTATATAGGGTCTTAAAAACTTTATATTATTTTATGAACTATGATGCTAACTAAGGCTAATAATTCAAGTTATCGTATCGTGTCTCGTTTCCATATTAAATAGGTTTGTATTAAAAAAACTTCAATCCGTTTGTCTATTAATCATGTATAGATGCTCCAACTAGTGACCTATCGTATCTTATGTATAGATTCAACCCGTTTATCACATCTCTTAATTGTATCTTCATTTGTTTAAAGTTATCTTTTAAGCCAACAATTCTATATTAATTGCTTAGTGATCAAATTCTTTAATAATGTCCGATTTAATTAAGTGTTTTACCTATTTGAGGTATCACATGTATTATCAGTACTAGAATACAATGTGAATAATAATTAATCAAATAGATTATTGCTCGTTCTTTGGTAAGCAATATTAATTATTAATTACTTATAAACTCTCTAAGGATCTAAATAATTAAAAAAGAAGAGATTAATTTTTAATTGATATACTAATTATTATTTCATAGCAATTATACTATTCTTAAAAAACCTTGTTCGGAAAAGTTCACAACGGCAGGCTTCGCATTCTAAATTTTCCTAATATTGATTCTGGTTTAAATACAAATTAAATCTGTGCAAACTTCCATTTAATTTAATTTATTTGATTTATTAAGTGTTATAGAACAATTCGCAAGAAAAAAAATGATTTTCAACACGTTGATATTTTTATATATGATCTCATTTAAATCGTACTATAACATATTGGAATTTATCGTCTCTGATTTCCAAACTACCGACCCCAACACTAGCTCCTCCTCTAAGGACGTGGATTTACCATCTTTCCAAAACCATCTGCCTTGTACATGATAACATGACTTAACAGTGTACCTATATCGATGTCCGTGGATCACTGCTCTAAAATCGGTCTGATTTCCTTTTCTTATCCCTCTGGATTAACTAATAACAACAAATCTAGAGTCTGAAGAACCGTCCAATAGGCATTAATACGTTTGACTTTGCGTCTTAGAAAATGGAAACTGCCTGTCTCCCGTTTTACATTTTGTCCGTGAATGCACAGTGACGAACTATCTTGCTTCTAAAGAAGTGTCAGTCTTTTCTGGACTGGTGAAGTGAATCGTGATGGGAATAACCGATAGTTGCCTTTTAATGAAGCAAAATTTAGCCTTTGATGGCAACAATCGGGTCAGGAAACTAGAAGTTCGCTTTTTCTTTTTTATTATTTATGGTTGGAGGCTCTATCGTATTGTTTCCGCTACAACAATTTTCCTTTTTCTGTACTTGCACGTTTGGATTCTCAAAAGGATTGTTGGATGGGACATTATTTTGGCTTACCACTTTATTTATCAAATGCCTTAATAATCAATGTCGTTATAGTTTTCTTTAATATTAAATCAAACCTAATATTATAATTAATTTCTTTTTTATAATTGATTATAGAAAATTATATACAAATCGAAAAACATGAAACTTGGTCGTGCCATTCCAACTCCAATTTTTTATATTAAATTTGATGCTAGCTATAGTTGCTCTTTAACCACGAATAGCTAAATTGTGAACTTCTTATTCATAATCGAACCTAATCATTAATCAAGTTTAAAAAAAGAATGATTGTTATGATTTAATCGGATCCACGGTTTGGTCGGTTTTTTTTCTCATCCATGGTTCAAACACACACATCCCATTATTTTACCTTATATATTACTAGTTTTACTTTAGTTTCACTTTTTCCATGCTATTGACATTGAATCCAAACTATGATAGCCTTCTATTTAGTTGTTTACTAGATAGGTAAAATGTACTTGCATTTCTTTTATGTTAGAGCATGATTGAGAAAGAGGAAAAGCGGTTTAAATATCAACAAAGATAAAATATATTCAAGAAGTATAACCTCTAAAATATAGAGAAAATGAAAGAAAAAAAAAACAAAAACTAAAAGAAAACAAATGTGGTTTAGAGATCAAAAGTGAAATGTGTTAAAGTATTTCGGTGCAACTTCTTAAACCATTGAAAGTAATTCTCATTTTAAAAGGAGTAGCTATATGTAAAAAAATAACATGTAAGTATCAAACCAAAAGGTTTATAGAATCAAAATGTGGATATATAAGTTTCTATATAGTGTAAAGTAACTTTCAAAAACTATAAAAATGTTAAATTACATGATGACAATAAAAAATTCAACATAAATTATGGTTACAATATAAACTTTATATAAATAATTAAACATAAATCATCATGACAAAGACCTAAAGTATAAATATCAGTTTCAGTATATAAACATAAATTGTAGTTACGATATAAACTATATACAAAAAATTAAGGATACATTGTGCGAATCACCTTTGTAAATTTTCATAATTGCATGAACAACCTTTGTTTTCAAAATTGAGCATTTACACCCCTAAAATGAAGGTGGAACCTTTACTTAAATAATACATATAATAAATGTTTATATATTAGAAATATATATTTAACATTAGATTTATGAATCATAATTAATATTACTATAGGATTACAAGTAATTTATTATGCACTTATAATATATAATTTTGAAATTATTTATATAAATATATAATAAAAAATGAAAATATATAAATATATCAATCCAAACATCAGTTGGTATATTTAATATAATTAGAAAATAAAAACAAAAAACATACAAATTTTTCTTTAATGTTGATAATGCAAATTATTAATTATCTTTCTTCATATTTTATCCATTCATATTATTTAGATTATATTCTTTACGTTGATTAAAAAAAAAAATGAATTGCACATTATTGTGCGTGGATCGTAAGCTTTCATTTGTGGTCTATAAGAGTTGTTTCAAGTTAATATCTCATAGTAGGATTTCAAAACCATCCTTAAGCAATTTAAAGTACTTGTAATATTTTCATCTTATGGGAGAATAGTGAAGTAATTCTTTTCTAGCAACATAATGAAGATATGGGCAGAAAAAATAATATGCTTTGAAGCAATTGTACAATAAATCAAATTGGAAGATAAAAAATGATATTAAAGATCTCTAATAGGCATGGAATTGGCAACAAATAAAAATAAAAGTTAAATATTATCATTTTTTATTTTCATTATAAGTGCATTATAAATTACTTGTAGTACTATAGTAATGTTAACTATAATACATAAATCTAATGTAAATATATATATTTAATATATAATAATAAATATATATATTATTTAAGCAATATGGTTCCATATCTATTTTAAGGTTGTAAGTCTTTAATTTTGAAAACGAGGAATATCCACATAATTACAAGAGTTTACGGGAGAGATCCGTGCTTTTTAGCCAATAATTGAATATAAATCATCGTACTAAAGAGTAAAGACTATAATATAAATATCAAAACTAAAACAAATGACTAATTATTAGCTACCTTGTCTTTTCATTAACAAAAGTACAAGAGGCTCTTCATCGCAACCATTGTTATCACTGCCAAGTTGTTATTGGCACTATCAATAATAATAGAATTTTTAAATCAGCCTTATTTTAATGGCTATCCAAATTTATATATGCGCCATCTCCGTCCAAAATATTACTTTCATCTTTTTTCCCATCCTCTGCACTTGGAAGAATATCCAACTAATTCTCATGATCTGCTCATCACCAAATGGGGCATTTTAAATAGGAAACCAGTAGATTAATCAATTGAAGTTAGAAAAGCAAAAGCAGTATCCTTTCACCCATAACTTGAAGGGCTTATTTTATATTGTAGAAGTATTTTTCTCTCTCTTTATTTTGATAGCCCAGGACCAAAATCAACATAAGATCTAAAATTAGGTAAATGGTAAAATTTTATAATCTTATAAATATCTAAAATCATATTTTAACTATAAATCTACACTTGAACAACTTTGTTTCATTTTAACTCGAAAATATCTTATAAAACCATAAACTCATATAATTATGGGAGTTAACTCGCAATATTAACAACATGCAAGACAAAAATGTTAGAAAACAGCACTAATTAAATAAAAATTAAGTAGCATTTGATTACAAGGACTGAATTGATAAAAAATAACTAAACAAAACAAATATAAAGAGAATTAGATAGTACTAATTTATTATATCATATTTGGACTGTACAATACCGAATAAAAAATTATATTAAAAAATTAATTATTTATATTATAAAATAAATAATTTTTTATAATATTTAATAAAAATAATATTTGTTAACTTTTAAATTATATTATAAAAGGATATTTTTAGGAATGTAAAATGTTTTTTATTATTGTCGAATAAATTTTATTTTTATATTATGATATAGATGTAACAAAATTTAGATATATTTTATTCAATCTATTTTATTTAATCATTAAATAAATTTATAAAATAAATATAAAATAAAATATTTTATTTAATCCAATAATATAAAAATTTCACAACCACATTCTATTTAAAAAAAAAAAAAGCGTATAGAATTTCGTATAAAGAAACATTGCAGCGCTTCCTGCTAACTGGCAGGAGGCCAGTGGGCAATGTCCAGGGAAGCAAGAAAGGAACCAACCCGCACGAAACCTCCTGCTGCTCTGTAGCGCCTCTGCAGTACTTCTCCCTCCTGCTCTTGCATTCATGAAAGTCAAGCTTCGCAGTTCCCAGCAGTTAAATTTAATTAAACTGCTCAACTAATAAAGTGGCACTGTCTGGCAAATCAAATAAAGTGGCACTGTCGCAGTAAACCCCCTTAACCGTTCAATTCAATTCAAATTTATTTTTCTATCAACTATATAAGCTTGCAGCAAATGGAGCAGCATAAAATCAAATAATAGTCTTTTTATCATTGTAATAGAACAATTTTCGTATCATTAAAGATACAAGGCCTTAGCAGCTCAAATTTAATTATTATTATATTTATTACCCTTTTTGGTCACTTATTAAATGTCTTTTATGTCCACTTTTTAAACATAGTTTGACCACCTACAAGTAATAAATTGTCTTTAGTGCATGTCTATTCCCACAAATCAGGCTTTCCATAAGCTGACTTCACACTTTCCAAAACCTCCTTTTTCCCTTTATAAAGTTCAAACTTCCCCTTGTACTCCTCTCTCCAAGCAAATCGAACTTCAAAAATCCTTCTCTCTTTCTACCATTAAAAATTTCTCAAATTTTCATGACCTTCTTGTAGTTGTTTTGATTCTTTACGATGACAACAGTGTCAGTGTGTTCAAGACATAAAACAAACCAGACATGGACAACAGGGACATCACAATATAGAGACATCAGTCCTGGTAGAAACAAGATATGGATTGAACCAGAAGTAAAAATGAAGCAGAAAGTCCCTGTTGTTTACTATCTCTCAAGAAATGGTGTTCTTGAGCAACCCCATTTCATTGAAGTGCCCCTTTCTTCTCCACAAGGATTATTTCTCAGAGGTAATAATTATAGTTGTATGAAACTTCTTTTTTTTTTTTTTCCTCAATATTTTATTTTAGGCGTCAGACTAAAAGAGTTAATTTTATTTTTTTTTATATTGGGTGGTTTAAATTTATTTTCATTATCAGATGTAATGGGAAGATTGAATTCTTTAAGGGGACATGGTCTTGCCAATATGTACTCTTGGTCCTCAAAAAGGTATGTATATCTTGCATATTCTCATTCATATTTTCCTCCAAAAACGTTCGTGAAGAGGGAATCGAACATCCTAAATAGTATTCACCTGGTATGTTTTACCATATTATTCGTATTTATGATGAAACTTTTCTTTTGAGTACAGGAATTACAGAACAGGGTACGTATGGCAAGACCTATCCGAAAACGACATCATTAATCCCTGTAACAACGATGAATACATCCTCAAAGGCTCACAACTTCACGACCCACTCTTCACTTTCTCCTCCTCATCGTCGACAACAACGAATAACCCCAAAACCCTAACCCTAATCGGACCGACCAACTCCAGATCCATCTACCGCGCTAAAACCACCGCAGGAAGTGTAGCCGGAAAAGCCTCTAACGCGGCTACGCAGACGATTCACTGCGGTGACGGAGAGGTGGAGGAGCTGTGTGGAGAGAGAGAGGAGATTGAGATATCGCCGGTGGTGTCCAATTCGAGCAGTACGGAAGGGAGAGTGAGTTTGGATGTTTCCACGGAGTACTATACGCCGGGGGATATAAGAGATCGGACGGTGGAGAATGAAAGGCCGAGTGGGAGAATGAAAGCGTCTGCTGTTCTCATGCAGCTCATTGCTTGTGGGGCCAAAAAGGACGGTGACGATGAGTCCACGTCTGTAGGGAAAGACTAAGAAATCATTGTATGGTTTACGGAATATCTATGTATATGTTATGTCCAAAACATGATGGAGATTTTCCAAATCTAATGTGGAGCCTTTAAAATCTTGGAAAAATACAAGTCACCCTTTAAACATTATCTTCAGTGTGTGGGTATATTTTTTAACTTATAAACTGCGTTTTAATATTTCTAAATTTTAATAAATTAACAAAGTTTAAAAACATTTTAAATTTTAATTTTAGTAGAAAAGCACTCTTAAATTTATTAAAATATGCTTTAATAGCTATAAACTTAAGCCAAGATGCTTTTTTTGATACAATTAAGTCCCACTAGGTGAACAGGGTTTTAAAGTAATTTGCAATTTCCCCTTCTATTTTAGAGCTTTATTCCCTTGATTTGAGCTCCACCTCAGACTTTTGGGTTTGTTTAATTATGCTTCGATGAATTGATTTATATAATTTAAATCTTAATATCTTAGGGATGTTATATTTAAATTTAGATAAATTACAAGGACACTTGTGAAATATTGTATAAATGCACAACCATCCCTATTTTCAAAAAATAAGACGTTTGCTCTATGAGATTAGTGGGATCTACCTTGTCTGTAAAGTCAACATCTAGTTACTAGTGCTGTTAGGCTTGAAATGAAATTGGATTGATTTGTTGGTATAATTTTGATTTGACTTGATTCAATTTTAATATTAGTATTAGTTACGCTTTTGGGCTCTTGTTAACAAAAATATCAGTTCAATCCAATTGACACAACTCGTTTAGCTTAATTCCTATAGGCTATGTTGAAATATATATATTTTTTTGAGAATATACTAATTTTTATAGGAAAAAAATAATATATATAGATCTATGAAAAATTGAAAGTAAATTGAAAAAACTCTCAACATTTAAATTTAAAAAATATAGATAATTTTATTATCTTATATATAAATATTAATTACATTTTAATATTTTTTTATCCCAATGCAATTTCTATAACACTTAGAAAAATTCATGTTAATTATAAAATAAAATAAAAGGACTTAAAAATATAAAGGGTAGACAACATTGTAAAATTATGAATTAAAGTAGGGGTATAACAGCAATCATAAGGGTTTAAGGTTGCAAGACTTCACTTAACTATAAAAGTTAATAGTATATTTACTATCGGCTACAATTGCACGTTAGCAATTGAAAAAAGTAAGTATTTACTAAACAGTCGAGCTATTCTTACATAATTCCTTAAGGTAAGATTCGTGTTGATCCCATATAAGATATAAAAAATTGGGGTTAATTGACATTTTTAGACTTTTGAAAATTTACCTCTTTGAACAATTTATAATGATGAACAGTGATATTTAACAATTTAATATTTAGCAATAAAACAAAATAAAAGAATAAGGAAAGAGAATATTAGGCAAAGATTTTATAGAGTTTTGGCCTTCTGCCTTCTGCCTTCTGCCTTCTACCTTCTGCCTTCTACTCTCTTTCAACTCAACTGTTGGGAACCCAATTTACTTCATCAATACCGTTTCACTTGATCAATTAAATCAAATCACAAAAATTATAAGATCTTATCACATAAACTTTACAACTCTCTACTCCACTTATTTAGCATTTCTACAAGCAAGACTACTATAGGTCTTTAGAGTACAAATTTACTTATCTTAACACTTAAATAACAAATAAGAATTACAGATTACAAATGAGAACAAAAATATAAATCTAAAAAAATTTTGCTCAAGAGAGAAATGATGAATGTTGAATAATTTGCTTTGATGCAGCTATCTAAAATACTTTATGTGACTTTTGAAAAGATATAATTTGGTCTTAATTTTTTGTTTTCGCGAGAGATTTTTCCAAAGTGGTACTTGAAAATTTTTGAATCCTTTTTCTTTTATATAAAGATCTTTCAACGACTAAAAACTAAAGATTATCTTTACTTTCGTAAATATCCAACCGTTAGTTATTCGAGATAATTCCTCAGATATTTTTAGAGAGGATCTTGATCTTTTGAATTTCAAAAACCAACTCTCACTAATTTGTTTAGATTAGATAAACTTAAATCCAGAACTATGAGATAAACTTCTGTTTTAAACTTGATGAATAGATATGTATGTATAAAACTCATATTTGAATTTCCATAAGATCTGATTTAACCTTATCCTTATCCATATTTCTGTCTATCTTCATTATTTTTTTTCAAAAATTAATTCACTCATAGATTATCTTCATAGATCTTAACTCTATCTTGAGTGAAATGGGATTAAGTATATTTTCTTAATACATCCAATTTAGTAAAGATAGGCTTTAATTAATTTGAATATAATTTAAAGTTATTTTCAATATTATACTTCCAGACTTACTTTTTGAACAAGTTTTCGAAGAATAACAACCTTTTATTTCTAAATTTTTTTAATAAGCTTCTAAAGTGCTATGCTGATTCTTTTTGTAAAAACTTTTCAAATATTCTCTAAAGATTTTTAGACTAGTCTATATTTAATCAATTCAAAACTTCTTAATATAATTTAGTTTTGTGAAATTAAACTTTCTAAAAGACCTTCTGGAAGCTTATATTCTTAATGATTCATTAGCATTTAACCTTTTTTATTATGATCAAAATATATGAGAGATATCTAACATTCTTCCCCTTATTAATGATAATAAAAATGTCATTATAAAACCAAATCGTAAAAAAATAATAATAAATATTTACAATCACATATACATACAATGTGCAGGTAATATACAGTGCGACTGTTTTTGTTTTTTCTCTCCTTATTTGTTATCATTTTTAATAAACCCCCACCCCCTAATTTTTATAAAATGTGCAAGTTTGAATATAACAGACATAAAGATCAAACTGCATTGATCAAGAAAATATCATAACTAAGTTAAAAAACAAAACAGAAATAATAAGAAAACAAAATATGCTAGAACATATTTTTTACTAGAATAGGACAAAGAGAAACAGTCATTTTTTGGATTGCTTTGTTTTCTTCTTAGCACATAGTTTGAATCTGCCTGAATACAATGAAAGAACTTTGCTAGGAGAATGAGTGGCTTCAAAAGATGTTACGACAGATAAAGTAGGTTCTTTGCTTTTGTCAGATAATGGTGTAGTCTAGATAGGATCTAGTGGAGAAGTTTCTTTGGTGGAAGCCATAGATAAAGTTTTAATGTAGCCTTTAGCAAGTGTCTATTCTTTAAGATTAAGAATAAGAGTAGCAACTTGAGTTGATTTGTTAGGAGATTGTGGTGAGATGAAAGGGATCTTATTTGAATTTAGAATAGATCTGAAAACAGTTTGATCCATTGGTTGAGTAAAAGGATCGGGTTCAGGAGGTGTAAGAGGATTATTTGAAAAAGGAACTGATGGGTGTGAGATGAGGTTCAGATGCAGGTGCAGATGGTTTTGAACGTTCAATGGTTTGGTTCTGTGCAGGGGGTTTAGGATCAATAGTAGGATGTGCTTAGTCAGTAGGGTTTGATTCAATAATAAACTCCTTAACCCAAGCTTTGAATAAGTCTTTCATTCTGACAATTTAATCCTCGACAATTTTCCTACAACTTCTTTGATTCCTTTAGAAAATTATTCCACAAAGGCTGAGCTTTCCCCTTGTTTGTAGTGAACTAACTGAATCTCTGAACTATTTGAGTCACCTTCTGAAGTTGTTCGAGTTGGTTCCCTAAATTTAATGCCACCCAATCTTCGAATCAGTTTCCCTTTTTTCTTTGGTTCCTTCTCAGTTGGCTCCTTTCCTCTTTTCCTTTTCCCTCCATTGTCTTTTTCTTCAATAACAATGACCCTTCTTTTCAAATTTGAGGGATGCACAAATATTCCTCCATTATGTGAATGCCAAAGCTTGTTGTTCACGTAGATTCCGTCATTTTAAAGATTCTTTCACCGAGTTTAATAAGAGAAAAAGGACAATTTGTTTCTCCTAGAAGTTTTAACTTCTTGAAACTAAAAAGAGCCATCAAGATATTTTCATATCGCTTAAAATCCACATGCTGCCACATGAGTCGCATCATCAATTTCACAATATCTACCTGTCTTTTCCCCAACATGACTAGTGCATCCTCCCTAGTCACAGAGGTTGTACTATCCTTCTTAGGCAACATAAAGGAATTAACTAATTTATGTAGAGTCCTAACTAACAATTCAAACTCTATATTGAAGATATCTCTCCCTGTCCCCAAATCGATTCCATCATTCAATTTAGTAAATAAATTTTCCTTTGTCAATTGTCCTAAGCTTTCATCATCATTCAATTCTTTAATGCCAAAGCATTTCAAAAAGTCATTCTTAGTGATTTCTATCTTTTGTCCTAACACAATTGACTTCCAGACTTCCTAATTTTTACCATCAAGCTTTCTATAAGATTCATCTATCAATTCTCCATATATCACTCCATGCAAATCAACTAGACCATTTAAACCCAATCTATTTAAATAATCTTTCTAGTAAAAACCATTCTTTTCAAAGTATTCAAGGTCTAAATAAAATGAATCTTTAATGGATAGATTTTTACCGTTTTCAATATATCACTTCTTAGGTTTATCCTTTGATTTGAAGGAGAGAATTGAAATCTTAACTTTGGGTGATTTTTCCACCTCTCTAGGGAGATTTCAAATTCTTCTTAAACTAAGGTAGCCAACTTAGATTTTTGAAGAGATTTCCATGGCTTCGAAACAAAATCAGGTTTTGAAGGATTTTTTTTCAGAAGCTTCTTTAGATGGTTTGCTTAAGGGTTCAGATTCTTCTTATTCAGTAACTTCTTTGGATAAACTAGATTCTTTATCATCTTGAATAACTTTTTGAATAACTTCCTGAACTTTTTCAAAATATACTCCAGAGGTGTTCTTCTGACTCACTTCTTGGGCATTCTCTTCGAATGGTTCATCTCGAAGTTCAAGGGTTAGGGTTTTTTCAGATGATTCTTAATGTGTTTCGGAGGGTGGATTTGGTTAAGGATTTACAGAATTGGTAGTTTCTGTTTCTTATTCATCAAGAATGATGGGATTCTTGGGATCATTTTGGATTTGTTATTTAATCCCTTTTGCTGCAATACGGTTAGATTTTCTGGGTGGCATTAGAGTTGAGATAGGAAAAAATACCAGAGAAGAATAGGAAATGTTTGATGAAGAGGGAGAAAGAGAGAATAGAAATGAGGCTTTTATGAGTGATTAAACTGCTCATGTAGTGGTGGTTACTTTGAAGGAAATGAATTGACTTAATGGACCCACTAAAGAAGATTTTATGGACCTACCAAGAACATGCTAAGGCCTTCAAAATTTTCATGTCCAACAAATGTAAAAAAAACTTGCATTTGACAAACAAAATATACAACCAAGAAAAATTAAAAAGAAAAACTAAATTAACAAAAATGATTACAAACACTTAGTTCATTACGAATGAATTCAAATCTTAATTTATCTAGAGGTTTAGTAAAAATATTAGCAAATTGATATTCAATTAAAACAAAATCAATACTCACATCATTATTTATTACATGATTGTAATAAAATGATGCCTTATTTATATATGTTTTGATCTTGAATTATGAACTAGATTTTTTTTTTCAAATTAATAGCACTTGTATTATCACATTTTATAGGAATATTTTTACAACTTATTCCATAGTTATTTAATTATTGTTTTAACCAAAGAATTTGAGTACAACAATTTCTAAGAGATACATATTCAACTTCTACAATTGAAAGAGCAATCGAATTTTGTTTCTTGAAAGACTAAGAAACTAACTTTTCTCTTAAGAACTAACATGTTCCTAAAGTACTCTTTCTATTTACTTTATAACTTGCATAGTTAACATCTGAATATCCTATAAGATTAAAATTTTTACTTTTAAGATATCAAATTCTCAATTTTGCAATGCCTTTTATATATTTAAAAATATTTTTAACTGTAGTTAAGTGTGTTTCAGTTAGTAAATTCTAAAATCTAGCACACATATAAGTACTAAATAAAATATTAGGTCGTAAAGCAGTTAGATACAAAAAAGATCCAATTAAGCTGCGATAGATTTTTTCATTTACCTTTTTGCCATTTCCTGTGACGTCAAACTTTGTTGAGGTACTCATAAGTATTGAAGAATTCTTAGTATTCTCAAAACTAAATTTCTTCAATATCTATTTAGTGTACTTCTCTTAGTGAAAAAAAATTCCATTCTTTGATCGTTTGATTTGTAATCCTAAGAAGAAGTTTAATTCACCTATGAATGACATCTCAAATTCTACCAGCACCAAATTTGAAAATTCTTGGCAATATATTTCATTAGTTGCATAAAAAACAATATCATTAACATAGATTTGTACAACTAACATATCTTTTCCATAATGTTTCATGAAAAGTTTAGTATTTACTTTGTCTCTTTGAAAGTCATTTTTAATCAAAAATTGACTTAATCTATCATATCAAGCACGAGGAGCTTGTTTAAGTCCATAAAAGGCCTCTTTTAATTTAAATACATGATCTGATTTGAAGGGATCTTCAAATCCAGGAGATTGATCAACGTATACTTCTTCTTTTATGAATCCATTTAGAAAAACACTTTTTACATCCATCTGATACAACTTAAAATTTTTTAAATAAGCAAAAGTAAGTAATAATCTTATAGGTTCCAACCTAGCAACAAGAGCATAAGTTTCATCATTGTCTAGTCCTTCTTCCTATAAATAACCTTTAGCTACTAACCATACTTTGTTTCTAACTATTTTTTTAAGCTCATCCAGTTTGTTCTTAAATACCCATTTAATTCCAATGATTGACTTGTCTTTTGGTCTTGAAACTAAACTCCAAACCTGATTTCTTTGAAATTGACAAAGTTCTTCTTGCATAGCCAATATCCAATTATTATCATTTAAAGCTTGATCAATTGATTTTCAAATTTCTATAAGTTCGATCTTGTTCTTATTCAAGATCTAACATAACCAATTATAAGTTTAGGAGAATGATCATATTTAAATTTTAAAGTTGCTCGAGAAGTATAAAAGTGTTCAAAACTTTTTGACTTACCTTCTAAATATTTTTCAACAAACCCAGTATTAGTTTTTGAAATATCTTTTGATACAGGTTTTATTTTGGTTATATTAAGCATCCTAGAAGCTTCTAAACTACCTTTTGAAGGAGGTTCTATTTTTTTGTCTTCTAAATCAAGACAAACTATATTCTTCTTTTCAATTGAAATTTCATTGTTTGATTCTTCATGGATTGTTTCTTCAATAAATTTAACATTTATTACTCTTCTATGACTTTTGTTTCTTTATTGTATATTCGGTATGTTTTTGAGTTAAGAGAGTAGCCTAGAAAGATGGCTTCGCCTGCTCTCTCTTCAAATTTTACTAAGGCTTTTCCTATTTTCTTAATAAAATACTTACAACCACAAGTGTGAAAATATGAAATCGTAGGCTTCTTTCCTTGTAAATTTTGTAAGCAATTTTATTTGTCAAGGGTCTTACATATACATGACTAATGATATAACAAGTTGCTGAAGCTGCTTCAGCTTAAAAATGATCAACTATATTACTTTCATTAAGTATAGTTCTCGTCATTTCTTAGATAGTCTTATTTTTACATTCAACTACTCCATTTTGTTATGGAGTATAGGGTGTAGAAAAATTATGAGTGATGCCTTTAACTGTACAAAACAAATTATAATTAGAATTTTCGAATTCCTTACCATGATCAGTTTGTAAGCTAATAATAGAGAGGCTTTTTTCATTTTCAACTCTTTTGAAAAGATTTCAAAACTTTTAAAAGTATTACTTTTATGACATAAAAATAAATCTAATTAAATCTAGAGAAATCATCTACTATCACAAGTCCATATTTATTTCTTCCTAAACTTAGAGTTCGAGTGGGGCCAAAGAGATCTAAATGCAATAACTCTAACGGTTTTTGAGTAGAAATAACCTTCTTACTCTTATAAGATGAAAAATTCATTTTATTCTTCGAACAAATAGAACAATGAATATTTTCATGGGCATGTACTTTAGGTAAACCTAAGATTAAACTCTTTTTGGACAAGTTCTCCAATTGTTGAAAATTTACATATCCTAGTCTTTTGTGTCAAAGCATAGCATTATCATTTACAGAAATAAAATAGCTTTAAGATAATACTTCAAATGGTTTAATTAGATAAACATTCTTCTTTCCGAAACCTTCAAATAGCTTAAAACCATGCTTATTAAATCCAACACATTTATCATGTTTAAAAACTATTCTATATCCTTTATCACACAACTGACTTATACTTAATAAGATATGTTTTAATCCTTTAACTAGCAACACATTTTTGATTGAATGAGGTACCAAACCAATTGATCTTGCCACAATTATTTTACATCTACCATTATCACCAAACTTCACGTAACTATCTTCCTTCCATTCTAGATTTGTGAACAACGAACCATTATTGGTCATGTATCTTGAACATCTACTTTCAAGATACCATGTTCCTTTCATCTTTGCTTCGTAGTCTTGCACACATTGAAGCATAATCAAATTTGTTTACGAACCCAGCGAAGCTTAGGTCCATAGGAATTCAAGCTTGTGTTTTGAATTGAACTTTGGTTATTACTAAGCTTATATTTTTTGTAAAACAATATTTCTCTATATGACTTATTTTATCTTAAAGGAAACAAGCATAAGGTTTCTACTCAGCATACTTATTACTTACCACTTTCCTTTGGTTTGGGTTCTTTTTGAAATACCATCTGTTCATCCTTCTGTTATATCCCCTGAAAGGATACTTGTCGTTGTTTTGAGAGAACCTTCTGTTGTACTTTCTGATAGGTTCAAACGTTTTGTTGTTTTCTTTACCTTTAATCATTTCTTGATTTTCATCTTTTGATTTAACAAAAACCGTTTCTTTCTTTGTCTTAGATGTTTTTCCAAATTTGAAACCTAGTCTAGATTTTGAATTATCCATCCTTTAGTTAGAAATCAACATTTGTAGTTTCTTGTTACTTTCATCAAACTTATGAGAAATATTCTTAATTGAATTAGATAGATCTTCCATACGATTTTTCAAATTCTTAATTTCTTCTTTTAAAATTAGATTTTCATTAACTAAAGCTTCACAGGCAATATGTAATCCTTCGAAGTCATTTTTCAGAAAATCATTTTCATTTATTAGCAACTTATTAGCTTGATTAAGTACATGCTCTTTGGTTTTCAATGTTTTAACGTTAGATTAAGCTTAGATATTTTATTACTTGACTTGGAAAAAGCTTTGAGGAGTTTGTTAATTTTGACACATATATTGTCAGGTACTTCTAAATAAAAATCAAAATCGGTTTTAGAATTTACCTCAGAAAGTGTCATAAGACATAGATTAGCTTCCTCGCATTCTTTTGAACCTTCTGATTCAATTTCTGAATCTTCTAGGTTACTCTATGTTGCCATTAGAGATTTACGTTTCTTCTTGAATTTCTCCATTTTCTTAATTAACATAAGACATTCGTATTTGATATGTCCAGGCTTCTTGCATTCATAGCAAATAATCTCCTTTTTGACCTTCTTTTCTTCTTGTTCTTTGATTGGCTTCCCTATATCAATAGATCGATTCTTATTAGTAGTAAATCTTTAAGCAAACGTTTTCTTTCCCCTTTCTTGAGTCATTTGTTAAGTTTTCTAGCTAGAAATGTCACATCCTTTTCTTCTTCTTCAGATGAATCTTCTCTTTTTGAATAAGTATTTATTTCTTTAGCTTTGAAGGCTGTGGTCCTGTTCCTTATGTCTTCTGAAGTACTTTCTAATTTGAGAAAATCAATTTCATATGCCATGAGCTTGCTATGTAGTTGACTTAGGGTCAATGTCTTTAGATCACAACCTTCTTCTATGAGGGTTTTCTTTGCATTCCAAATTTTGGGAAGAATCCTTAATATCTTGCGTACCATATCTACATCACTAATAATTTTGCCAAGAGAAGCAGTAAATTTACTAAAAGAGTCTTTGATTTCTTTACAAGGGAGAATTCAAAATGTTTCATATTGTTAAATTAGCGGTTGATTCTTGTATCATTGATTGTCTCTATCCCTTTGTAGGTTTACACCAAAGTGTCCTAAATATCTTTAGCTATAGCACAAGAATCAATTAGATAAAAGTTAAAACATGCAATAGTACTCAACAAAAGATTCTTAGCCTTTGAATTGAGTTCAACTTTGGTGATATTATCATTTGTTGTGATAACAGTTAGAACTTTAAGATCTCGTACAGAAATGATTTGCCAAGCTTGATAATTTGATGCCTTCACATAAGTCTCCATCTTGAATTTCTAATAAGGAAATTTAGTTCCATAAAAAAATGGTGCATTGCCAGGCTAAACTGTTAGACTACTAACTTAGTTCACCCATAATCTTGAACTCTAGAAAATATTAGAGCGAGGCTCTGATACAAATTTTTTGGTCTCGTATAAGATATCGATAGGAGGGTGAATTGATATCTTTTGACTTTTGAAAATTTTTCGATATAAGAAAAATAAAATTTACCCCTCTTCACAACTTATAATGGTGAATAGTGATATTTAACAATTTAATATACAACAATAAAGCAATGTAAAAGAGTAAAGAAGGAGAATATTCAGCAGAGATTTTATAGAACTTTGGTCTTCTGCCTATTGCTCTCTTCTAACTCCACTACTAGGAACCTGGTCTACTTCACCAGTGTTGTTCTACTCGATCCACTAAATCAAATCATAAAAATTACAAATAATTGTCACACATGAACTTTACAACCTTCTACTCTACCTATCTAACCTTTTTACAATCTAGGCTACTACAAATTTATAGAGTTCAAATGTACTTATCTCAACACTTAAACAATAAATAAGAATTATAGATTACAAATAAGAACAAAAGTATAAATCTCAAATAATTTTGTGCAAGAGAGAAATGATCAATATAGAATAATTTGCTTTGGTAAAACTATTTGAAGAATTAACTCAAGTACTTTCTGTGACTTTTTAGAAGGTATAATTTGATCTTAATTTTTTTTTCACAAGAGATTTTTCCTATGTGGTACTCGAACATTTTTTAATCCTTTCTCTTTTATATAGAAATCTTCCAATGACTAAAAACTAAAGATTATCTTTACTTTTATAAATATCTAACCGTTAGTTATTCGAGATAACTCCTTCGATATTTTTAGAGAGGATCTTGATCTTTTGAATTTCAAAACCAACTCTCTTTAATTTGTTTAGATCAAATAAACTTAAATCCATAACCATAAGATAAGCTTTTGTTTTAAACTTGACAAATAGATATGCCTGTATAAAACTCATATTTGAATTTCCATAAAATCCAATTCAACCTCATCCTTATCCATATTTGTACCTATCTTGATTGTTTGTTTTCAAAAATTAATTTACTTAAAGATAATCCCTATGGATCTTAACTCCTTCTTGAGTGAAACAAGATTAAGTGTATTTTCTTAATATACCCAATCTAGTGGAGCTAAGGCTTGATTAATTCGAATATGATTTAAAGCTATTTTCAATGTTATACTTCTAGACTTACTTTTTGAATAAGCTTCTAAAGAATATCAGCCTTTTATTTTTGAGCTTTCTTAATAAGCTTCTAAAGTGCTGTACCCATTTTTTTTATGAAAGCTTTTGAAATATTCTTTGAAAATTTTCAGATTGGTCTATATTCAGTCAATTTAAAGCTTCTAAATAAGCTTTTGAATACAATTTAGTTTTGTGAAATTAAATTTTTTGAAAGACCTTCTATAAGCTTACATTCTTAATGATTTATTAGCATTTAACCCTTTTTGTTATTCTTAAAATATATGAGAGATATCTAACAATACGTAATCCTTCTTATTTTCGGTGATTTCAATGATTGGATAAGCAGCAAATGCTGTCATAATTGTAGATTTGTGGTATATTGTTAAATTACAATTGGAAAACAAGAGATTTGTCATGGGAAAGTGAATCAAAAGGTAAAAAGAGTGTATTAATCAAGGAAAATTTGTTTCGTGTTGGATATTATGGGATTATTTGTATAGGATTAACTTTTAGTAATGTTGGTAATTGGAAGAGACAAGGATTTGTGAGAACTCTAGAAAATCTAAGGAAGTAAGAATGGATGTATGTTTAATTGGATGGATTTATGTTTATTTTATTGTTTAATCACCAAAAAGATGAAGGGGATGAGATTCACGATACTAGAGATTGTGTTGTTGATTTGGAATTAGGAGCTAGGGGGTTGTAGAAAGAGAAAAAGAACAATTTTTAATGTTCTAGAAGAATATGGACAAACAACATGGTTGTGGTGGTTAATTGTAGACCCCTTTAAGTGATGAAATTTAACGTTGTTGAGTTAGAGTGAGAAAGAATTTGGGATAAGAGGAACATGATCTAAGATCATAGCCATGTTCCCTGACTATGGTCTTGGATATGATCTATAGTGAAGACCATGACCTAAGATCATGGGTGTGTTCTTACCCATGGTTAATCTAGTCAAACTTTAGTAAAGAACAAGGCCAAGAACCATGGCCATGATCCCAAACGTAAACCCCAAGCTTGTTTTCCTTTGAAGTTTACACTCTAAGATTAGATATAATCAACCTAATAACCTAAGTTTAACTAGTTTAAGGATTTAAGAAAAGATTGTGTAGACTCTAAGGTTAGTATTCCTTATTACTACAGGTTCTTTCATTATTGATAGCTCCAATCCGATTGAATCAAGCTATTTAGCTATGTGACACATGTTTGATGTTTGTTAGTTGTAGTTGCTAAGCTAGTTGATTTGAAGCCGAATTGATCAATATTAGACTATAAATTATTATGTAATGGTTATACATGGCTCAACTTAGAGGCTAATAGTGGCAAAACCCTAAGGGGCATCTCAATGATCCTTAGGTAGCAATATCTCTATGGAGTTGCTCACTAAAATGATCCGAGATAGGTTAGGAATCCTAGGGTTAGAGGTGATGATGTTTGAGTACAGTATTTAAGTAATTTATTTATGTACATTTATTACCTTTGTGTGGACGGGGTAATGAGTACCCTTATGTGTTTTTTGAAGGACTAAGATTAAAGATAACAATTTGTTGTATGTTTATTGCTATTGCATATTCTACACATGTTATTGCATTACTTGTTGATGCGCATGTGCTTATACGTTGGATACTAAGCTCTGGCTTACTCCCCAATTTTTTTTTTCTAAATGTAGAAACTATAATTGAATTGATTATCTTAATTTCTAGAGGCCTTTATTATTATCAATGAGATAGGCAGAGCGATGACTATATATGTTACTTGGAGATTATTATTTGAGTTTGAATAGATATAATTTTAGTCTTTTAGTTATTAATTGCTATTCAAGAATTAATTATTTTATTTAAGAATTGTTCTAGTTTATTTTGGAGAATTAATTATATGAATTTATTCGGAGACTATACAAGAACTTTAGAGATTTTAGAAAATTCTCTATAGCTTGACATGTTAGTAGATACTAACGCACTGGTCTATGGTATCTTGAGTTTAAGGCGTTATAGATTAACTGGTATTAGAACTTAGATATATGACCTATAGTGTCACTTCCATTGTATAAACTAATCTAAGATAGAGCATGACCTTTCAATCACTATTTTAAATATCGTCTACACAAGGCAAATACAATTCAAGTAGCCTGGAGTATCTAGCAAGGTACCTATTTCAAGTAGAACCTCTGGTATTTCCTTTAAAACATACACCAGGAAACTTGTAATATAGACTTTTAATACTTAACTTATATTTATATAACATTATGTACATCAAAAGATTACATTTTTTTTATAGAAAAGTTCCAAAAGTCACAAGTTTTGATACTTATATGTATAAAATTTACTACAATAGTAGCCAACCAAAAAGAACAGTTAATTTTTTTTTAAAGACTAAGACTTCAAAGGTGATCTAGTTTTAGTAGGCTTCATATATCGTATCACTTCCTAACCCTTACGTACCTATTTATGGTTGTGTATATCTTTGCATCTTTAATTCTTTAATCAATAATTATAACATAATTTATAAGGATATGAACATAACTAATTTAGTAAGTGGGATAAAGATAGAAGAGTGTAATACAAACATGAGCAAAGTTATTAATTTTAATAAAATGCAATGCTATCAATCAATCTTATGCAATATTGCATAATATTATCCGGTCCATTATGAGGTTAGAGAAATTGCATCCATTTTAACCTAGATTGAAGAGTTTTAATGCAACCCAAATTAGATCAAATCCAAGCTTGTGTAATGGAGAACACCCTCCTACCTAGATTACTTTCGAACTACGGTCTCCAATCTTGTCGCGACCTTCTCTCCTATCACTTAGTTCGTCTAAAGGTAAGGAAAGGATAATTTCAACTATCCTTATTGAAACGATCGGTATTTGGCCTGTTAGACCTAATCATTCCTTTAATGCGTGCATGTCTAGTTTAGTCAATAGTCATATTTCTATTAGTGTTAGTTAAGGCTGATATTTCAAACAAACCACCAATATGAAATCACATAATGCAGTAAGCCAAGGAGTTCAACTCTTATTATAGAACAATTTATCAATCACATATATAGCATGTACAGAAACAGCTAAGCTATAACCACAACAAATACAAATTAAGCCTACAGATACTTTAATATAATATCCCAGCAAGCGATAAAACCATCATTCTAACTTACTTGAACAAAACGCCATGTGCTCCTAAATGTTACATATGGGGTCTTCGTTAATGATCCCCAAAAATTAATACACAACTTTAGTTTTTAATTACCATATGAAGTAAGAATTTATTTCAATATTAAGTATGTTTATAATATGAGTTAAGTAAGCTCCTTAGTTATTTATTAAGTTTTAATTAAGTGAGGTAGGTTTTGACCCAGTTGTTGACGTAGGTTCTGACCTACTGTTCTAAGTTAGGTTCCTATTTAAGAAGCTTCTAAATTACATTCTGATTCCAAAATAGTTATAAAGTTCAAGTATAACCCACTTTTTGACCTAAATCAAATTTTAGTATATTCAAGTTATTCACTATCAGATTACATTCTAATCTATATTTTAACTTACTTTCTAACACAATTTCTAGCCCTACTGCTGTTGTTACTACTATATCTTACTACTTCACATGTACACCAACTTACTTTAAGCTTCTAAAACTCTAAACCCTACATAAACAGTAAGTATTAACTAAGTACCTTAATCATTTACACCTGCCTCCATTCTAACATCCATAAATTTGCAAATGTAATAGAAACTTGGAGAATTAACCTTAAATTGCTAAATACCCATTTCCACTTAAAAGTCATCATTCCTAAGTTTATGATTAACTACTTTCAACTACTGCATGTAGGTGAATGTATGTTATAACATTGTTTTATATAGAATTGATTAAGCTCCTTAGTAAAACAACTTGTCCAATGTACTATCTTTGCGAAATTGAAAGTTTCCCTAATATCTAATGACTCAATTGTAACAATCTAACCATATAACATCAAAATATAACATCTTAAGAGTATAGTCATAAAATTTCAATCAAAACTTCATTAATTGGTTTTTTAAAAACCTAATAAAAAAATTGGAACACGTTAAGTATTTTTCCCTAATTTTAGTTAAAATAAGGAAATTGGCAACTCAACGGAATCTCGAGCTTTGGCCACCTTGGGTAAGAGAGAGCTTGTCAGCCAACTTAGACAGTGGTTCCTCCTTCAATTGGTGATCCAATCTCACTTCTAAGTAGCTCTCTTCTGTGTAAACTCACTAAACCCTTATTTTGTACACTAATTCTTTATTTATTTATTTTTGTTTCTTCACTCTCTCTTTCTATTTTCTCACCCCAATATTTTTCCCTAGCGTACAAATGACTAAACTTTGTCTAGGTAGTAGATGATTTTTTTTATAACTAAGTTTGGGATTGTTCTAACTTTTTCTACCTTCTAACACGTGTAATGAATTAAATTAGTTATCTAAAGATGGAGTTTTCATCCCAAATCTTGTTTTCCTTACTTGTCACATAGCCAACATGTTTCCTGAGTTGTCTATTATTTTTTTATAATTATTTTCACATTTTATCTATTTATTTAATGAATTTTATCCAATTTCGGGTGTTTTTGATAATTATGGATATACATATTAACATATTAATTATACTCAATGTATATACATATCTTTTATATATTATTTTATTTACATTATTAATTATATTACACCTATAATTTATGTCTAAGTGTTCATTAATTATAAAACCTACTTCATGCATTATCGATAATTATACAATAACATAGTAAATTCTTGTTATTTAATTATATTTTTAATATTTAATTATATTTTTAAATTCCGATCCTATGGAAGCTCCTCAACTAATATTACTAAGTCCTTCATAAGTTTCTAATCTAATTAGGTTACCTTTCTGAACGTTCTAAATTGATTACCAAACTTAGTCGTACGAGTACTGAACTCATAATAAAGAACTTAGGAAGATGATTTGTATTATAGCGAGATGATGAGAGTGGGTAAAAAGGGGGTTAGGTTTGACCTTATGAGCAAACTTATATTATGCATTTGTGGTTCCATAAAATTATATTATTTTGTGTTATTATTTATTTTGGGAGACATTTATTTGATTATTTTGGAGATAATTTATTTTATAAGTTTTATTTAATTATTTAGAGAAAATAGATGCTTATAGAATTTTGTTTGCTTAGCAATATGTGAATGGTAGTAAATACTAAAGAAATAGCATATAGAATTAAATATATGTATTTAGGGATAGAACTGAATTGTCTTAGTTATTATACCTTCCACTTTTGTAAGATGTGATCACACAATATGCACTAAATAACTTATGAGATTACAAGATTAGATTAGATATGTCCAATTATAGATATGCTTTAAATGGCTTCACAATTTATAGAATTGGAAAGACACAAATATCAAAATATTAAATGCCAAATAAGAAAGATTAAAAGATTTAGTAATTAATAAAATCATAAAAATGCATTAGATTTAGGTAACCAAGAATGGTTACCTTAGTATACAATAAACTAGGAAACTATTAAGAGCGAGGTAATAAATAAGAATTAATGTATGGGTATAATAAAAGCTAATGCATGATAAACATATTTAAAAGAAATTAAAATAGGAAAAAGATAGAACTAAATAAACTTTAACCACCAAAGTAATTATTGTTGACTATAATACCCAACATAACCATTAAATGTATTAAAATTATTAAAATAGAAATACAATAACAAAATAGTTTTTCAATCAACATAAAAGTATGTCTAGATTAATTTTCTCGTAAAGGGTAACACAATGCTAATAAACTAATGACCACATATAAATATTATAGCATGATAACACAATTAATACTAATCATAGAATATCTTAAAAAGTAAAATAATGGTCTCGCTATATCTTCCTAGTAAGGGAAACACAATAATAAAAATAATAAATATCTAGCAACATTCATATTAACAATGACAATAACAATAATGATTATGACATCAAAATTACGACAACCACTATAATAATGACAATAATAATAAAAGGTTTTCTAACACAAAATTATCTTAATAAAAAGTCTTCATAGTGAGTGATAATAAAAAAAAAAAAACCTAAGACTCATTAAAATAGTTATAGAATCCTAAACGATAATTGACCATACACTGTTAATAAAAAAGGAGAAGAGGGGAGTTAAGGGGTAGGTTGAAGTGGAAGGGTACAATAAATTAAAGTATTAAATCGAAAAGGAAAAAATGATGGATGCAAGTGATAAAAAGAAATAAATAAGTATCATAAATATACATATATATACTATATAAACTTATAATTACATTACATATAAAAAGGAATGATATAACAAAAAGGAAACAAAGCATAAGAAAATCAAGATATACAATTAAAAATAGAAGAAGAATTATGTTAAAAGATTTTATATTGATAAATATATATATTAGAAGGAATGTAGAATTTGTATGTTTCCTCCCATGTAAATTCTATGTCTTATCATATCACGTCATGTCCTATCGAGTTGCATTGTGTTATGTTGTATTGTGTCGTTTCACATCATGTCATACCAAGTTGAGTCTTAGATTTTTCATTCTTGCTTATATAATATACATGTAGATTAGTATTTATACAGCTATTATAAAATTTAATAAAATGCTCAACATATAATATTTTAATAAATTAACAAATGATAGTAGTACCAATAACAATAGTAACAATGAACTTAATATAAGAACCAATAAATCAATAATAAAAATCTTGGTAATGGTAATGGCAATGGCAAGGGATTAGCAACTATAACACAACAAGAAAAATATATACATCCAAACATATCAGAAAGAATTATTATAAAAAATTCAATATAATATCCATAATTATGTAAGGTAAGAAGGAAGAGGTCAAGAATGGAAGACTATTGATAATGAAACAAATAAGATAACTGTAATGATGCTAATATCAATAAAGGAAATAATGACAAGAACTAGTAATAAAACCATTCTTGAAAGCAATAATAAACCATAAAGAAAATAAAACAATACATCCACAACAACACATATATACTCACATAATATCCCTCAAGACAAAAGGGATAAATGATATGATAAGTGTAATAATATAGGGAGAATTACATACTAAGGGATATATGTTTAGGGGTAAGTTCATTTAGAGGATCAAACTGTTAAGAAGTTAAAATAGAGTATAAACATTTGATCAGTGAACTAAGTAGAGGATGCGGTTACGCTACAGTTATAATGGCGTTAATTCACACTGATGTAGTAGATAACACGCAATATTGGATGCTAACATGGAATATTGGATCTATGTGTTATCTAACATACCATTTCAGAATTAAAAATAAAAAATAAAAGGGCTGACCATGTGTTATCTAACATGGAATATTGACATTTTTTTCCTCTATCTAATACAAAAAATATAAATCGAGTACTGTATATTACACTTATCAAAATTTTTCCCCTTCATTTTCTAAGGAAATGGCTAAAATTAAAAAAAAAAAAATTGAGTGGAGCCTCGTAAGGGTTAAAATGCTAAGACTTGTTTCTATCCTAGTATTTCCATATTGTAAATAAAAGCTACTCATTTCCAGTAATTGATACAACTTTAATAACTACATGACGATTAGTTAAAACTAATACAATTGATTATTTACTACAAGCAGTGAAGTCTTGCACCGAGAAGCTCCTCACTTGTCAAATTCTTCTAGCATGCCATTCCTCCATCCACATTGAACTTTCATATCTTTTCCTAGAAATAAAGAATGTAATAGTGTAAAAGATTACAAGAGAAAAAAATTACAAGAGAAAATTAATCAAATAAAGTTCTACATAACATCTTCAAATAAAAAATAGAAAAACGAAAATATCATTTGAATAATCACACAACCTCTTTTTCCTTGGGGCAGCTGGTGGTAGCTCTTGCTAATAAAAAAAAAAAAAAAACCATTTTTCTTGCCATTAGAAGCCTTGTTAACATGTTTTCATAACAAGAGAGAAATTTAGGATCTAATTAACCAAGTGGAACCAATATTTCTTCAAATTAATATACTAGAAATATTTGAGCAATATATAATTGAAGAATTTTGTTGAATGTATTTATAGCACCATAAAGACAATTGTCAACAATTCTTAGAAAAAAAAAATTAACATAACTACGAAAAACAACATCACAGAAATATAAACATTTGATTTTTAATTGTCATCAATGCATACATGCGGGCAAAAATTTGGGTAGATAATGATTAAATAAGACCAAATTCTTGACATGGAGAAATATTAAATGGAAAATGGGAGAAAACTTACCAAGAAATGAAATGTTTTTGATGTTGCGATTCCTTACAATTCTGGGGAGAGTTTGATTGATCTTTTAAATTGTTTCCCATGGATTAAGGTTACACTAGATATGTTGTTTATATTCCTCTCTCTCTCTGATGTTTGTATTTAACATAGGATGTGTGTTTTAGGTTTTCCTTTTCTATTATTTTCGTCGGCCCTTTTTTATTTTTAATTCAGAAATGACATGTCAGATAACACGTGTATCTAATATTCCATGTCATCATCTAATATTGCACCATTATCTGCTACATTAACATGAATTAATGCCGTTATAATTGTAGCATAATGGCATCCTCTACTTGGTTGACTGATTAAACAATTATTCTCTATTTTAACTTCTTAATAGTTTGATCCCTTAAATGAGGTTATTTCCAAACGTTTATCCTCTCGCGTGTAATTGTCCGTAATAATAGACGTATCTACAATAAATCTAAAAGTAGTATTTGAAAGAAATTCGATATCATTATGGACATACTTAAAATAAGTAATCAACACAATAAAAAGTATGTGTCCCTAAAAATAATAATTATAATGATAGTAGTAAAAACTGTAAAATAAGATAAAGAAGTAAAAACAATAATGAAAAATAATAAAATAATGAACCCTTAAAATAATGAAAAATAAAGATAATAATCATAATATTAAGGAATGTGAACTATAACAACATAAATAATTGTGGTAGTAGAACATCAATAATGGTTATAATATTTTATTTTTGTTAATAGTACTTAAAGTAAAATGAGTTTTGGAAAGCAAAGCATCATCACCTTAAAGAAATACTAAATAGAATATGTTAGTAGTGCTGAATGCTGGAATCAAACCTTGGGGTCACGGAAGTCGATAAAGTTGAAATTTATGAATGGACAAATAGAAGGCTAGCTTGAGCATGGGAGCTAGGGAATAACTTTAGGAAACCCAAGATTGATAACTTGGGATATAAGATCTGAATGGTAAGAGGATTTTGGAGACTCGAATTTTAAATAAAGGATTATGAAATAAAGAGGAACGAGGCGAATGAAGGAAAATTTATGGATAGAAGCTAAATAGAGGTAATATTTGTAAATTTTATTCTTGAGAGATTGGCTATGATTTAGTAGCACTAAGGAAGAGAAAAACAAGCTACTCTTGGAGTTAAATATATATGAAATATGAAAAGAGTATGTAAGAATTATTGTGATTGTGGTTCACATTGCTCAATTGGAGGGAAAAAAAAAAGTTGAAGTTTGATGGGTTGATGAGAAATGCACCAATTTTGGATCAATCACCTAACATTGGTAGAGTTGTAATTAGGTGGTTTATAAATCGGATGTAAGGGTATATTGAAAGTAATAAATCAAAAATTGAGATTATGAAGAGTAATAAAGTTTTAGCTTATTGAATAAATAGAGGCAATTGAGTCATTAGGCTTTGGTCTAGTGAAGGACATTGAAGACCTAAATTTCAAATAGAGAGTTTACAAAATAAATAAAACAAGGAAGCTAGAGAAACAAATTTGTGGATAAAAATTGGATGAACACAGTATAAATGTTACTTTTGGAGATATTAGTTGTAGCTAAGTATTCATTGGAAAGTAGTCCATATGCTTATGTTCTTCAAATCAAAGTGAATTAACGATCAACATGACACAAGTAAGAACATGAATGGAGAATAGCTGCAGGTAAGATGATTAAAACTCTATGATTAAGATATAAATGTAATTGGCGTGGCACAACAAAATAAGAAATAAAGGAGAAATATTAGATAATTGGAGTTTACAAATGCTATTAGGAGGCAACACTTAAACTATGGAATCATTTATATTAGGAGACTAATATAAAAATTAAGAATGATTTGGTAACAGGATAGACAATTATATTAAAGATCCAAGTAATATGTAAACTTCCAAGGATGAAAGTTTCTTTAAGGGGGGTAGAATGTAACACTTAGGAAAATTCATATTAATTACAAAATAAAATAAGAAGACTTATAAAATAAAAGGTTGGCAGTATTGTAAAATTATAAATTAAAGCAAAAGTATAAAAGGAATTACTAGGGGCTAGGGTTGGAAGACTTGACTTAGCTATAAAAGCTAATCTTTATTATTGGCTACAGTTGCATATTGGTAATTGAAAAAAGGAGGTATTCAAGAAACAACCAAGCAACCCTATGCACTTTCCTAAGGCAAGACACACAATCTTTCTTGTTTTTTGTGATTTTGATGATTAGACAAGCGATTAATGTTATTGAAATTATAGATTTATAGTATGTTGTTAAGTTAGGGTTGGAGAATAAGAGATTTGTCATGGGAAAGTGAATCAAAAGGTAAGAAGAGTATATTAATAAAGGAAAATTCGTTTTTTATTGGATCTAATGGGATTATTTGTCTAAGATTGACTTTTGGTGGTGGTGGTAATTGCAACAGACAAGGGTTTGTGAGAACTTTAGAAAATCTAAGGTAAGTAAGAATGGATTTATGTTTATTTTATTGTTTGATTGCTGAAAAGATGAAGGGATGAGATTCATGATAGTAGAGATTGCGTTATCGATTTGGAATTCGGAGTTAGAGGGTTGTAGAAAGAGAAAAAGAAGGATTTTTGATGTTTTAGAAGAATACAATCAAACAACATGGTCGTGGTGGCTGACTGTAAACCCCTTTAAGTGATGAAATTTGATGTTGTTGAGTTGAGTGAGAAAGAATTTGAGATGAAAGGAATACGGTCTAAGATCATAGTTGTATTCCTTGACCGTGGTCTTGGAGATGATCTACAGTGAAGACTATAACCCAAGATCATAGGCGTATTCTTGTCCTTGGTCAATCTAGTTAGATTCCAGTAAGGAACATGATTAAGAACCATGACCATGATCCTAGGCATGTACCCTAACCTAGTAAGATTAGATATAATCAACCTAATAACCTAAGTTTTACCAATTTAAGGATTTAAGAAAAGAGTTTATAAACTCTAAGCTTAGTCTTCCTTATTACTACAATTTTTTTTTATTATTGATAACTTTGATTTGATTGAATCAAGCAATTCAGGTGCACAATGCATGTTTGTTGGTTATGGTTGTTAGGCTAGTTGATTTGAAATCGAATTAATTTGTAAGCCCTGCAATCAACTACTTAGGGTTTGGTTTGTAAAATTTAGGGTGATCGAGCAAATTGCCCGATTTAGTCCAAATTTTATGATGAAATTAGGAATATTAGTTAGAGTAATCCCGTGAGTTTAGAAGTAGAAAAATAAGTAATAAAATGATTAATTAACATAATGTTGAATTTTATGTAAATTTTTCGTTATTTATCAGAAACTCCTTAAATAAATTTTGATAACTAATGAATCGATAAAGATAAATTATATGCATATTAAAAATCATAAAAACTTAAATAATATTTATGAGTATTTATTTGTACCATATATGTATTTACATGTAGGTAGAAATACGCGAAATTACTTTAAATACTTGAAATATGCTAAAATAATACTAAATAGTTAAAGAAAAATCATAAATAATTAAGGAAAAATATGGAAAAATGAGGAAAAGTCTAGAAATGGGTCGTAGCAACTTAGAATTGAAAAAATAAGAGCAATCAATAAAATTGATCCATCTAAAAAGTCACAAAATGGAAGAAGATAAGATAATTGTCAACTCAAATTAATGAGAAAAAAAATCATCGGTAGCTCTATCAATACCCAAAATTTTACAAAAGCTCATTTGATCTATTTAGAGTCTATAAAAATTGGAGAGAACCGAAACAAGAGAGAATTATGGTTTTTCTCAAAAATTACAAAAAATCTGTGCAATTAGAGCATTTAGACCAAACCCATGACTTACAACCTACTGGAACCAAATCACCATTGCCGCCGCCACCACCATAGCACCCTCCTACCACTGCCTGGATCAGCTGACATCAATAGGACCACCACTGGTGGCTAGAAGTTCAACAGTTAAGTGAGTTTAATTTTAGTCCCAACTTGTTTAATTTATTAAAATTATTAATTCTATTTAGAAAATTATGAAATTTGGTATTTTGATGTTTTTATATATATAGATTTAAGAAAAAATATTAGTTTGTTTTAATTATGTCTGCAAATATGTGGTGCCTAAGAAACCATGTAAAATGAAGCATATTTTGAATTAGAGATAAATAACTTTAGGAGTGTAGTTGTAAACTCAAAATTTTTGTATAAACTATTTGAGATACATATCACAATGCTATGACGATTTTTTCCCAAAATTAATTTTTAAAGATTTTATATGATTTTTAGGCCTTCAAATGATGCAAGAGTACTACTTTACGTGACATTGCATCACCTACCATCGACTAATCAACCTAGAACCATCCACAACTGCCATCCTCATCCCAATTCATAAACCAACAACCAAGCACTACTTTACGTGACATTGCATCACCTACCATCGACTAATCAACCTAGAACCATCCACGCAACCAAACAATAGTACGCAAGCCACTGAATGACTAGCCAACGAAACCACGCCAACCCCTTGTCGACATGCGCGCAACTGGATTGCTGTCCACCACAACTTTGACACTATCCACTACCCTCTCTAAAAAATACTCCACTAATGAACTCCATCACCTGACTTCACCCACGCCTTATTTAGCAGCCAAATCTCCGCGACGACCAAACTCTGATCTCCAATTGCATCTAACATAGTACAAACCGAGCTACGCACCTTGCACCACTGATTGGAGAACTGAACAGCAAATACACGACCAAACTCTACCGAAGTTCCAAGTACGACTTCGCTGATCAACACACGCCACTCTGATCACACGCTAGTCCTCATCGTAAGCTCAACACTTTAAGAACGGATCTAGTTTCTAATCAGCACAACTCTAGCTAAGATTGTATCCGCTCAACGACTGTCTTACCACATACGGTGCAGTAATTCCCAAGCCACGAACCTTTCTCCAATACGCGTTGGATCAGCGGTGAGCTTCATCTACGTCTTGCACTCGACGAATAGTGTGTCGCACGGCGAAGATGTGACCAATTTCATCCTCGCCTCGCTGATCCATAGTTGCAAGCCATACACCGTCGACGAACCCAACACCCTCCGCACAATTCCGAAGTCCACCGCACACGCAATACTCTAACCATTGCAAAACAATTAAGGTTCGGTTTCTTTTTATTTATTTATTTATTTATTATTATTATTATTATTTTATTTATATAGTTTATTGTTATTATAATTATATTATATTATTATTATCCTTGATCATATAGCATAGTATATATCAGATATGTATACATTAGGAGATTTTTTAATATAAATTTTTATATGATATGATTTTGTTTAGGTAGATAAGTGTTTAATAAGTAGAGATATAGATAGATATATAAATACATATATTAACTTAGGTTTTCCTTTTTAGCATTAGTTTCTTTATAGATTAAGTATTATCTAAGTAAACGTCTATTTAAGAGTAGTAATATGTATATATATTAGTCTAGAAATTTTTAGGATTAGTTTTTCAGGATTTTTCACTTAGAAAATCAATTTTTTAGAGATAAAAGTTAATAAAAAAAAATCAATAAGATTTTTAGGATGTTTTAGAGAGTTTTTTGCCTTATTTAAAAGTTAGGACCCTTTAGATTTTTTGTAAATAAACTGAATTAATTAACAATGTAAACTCGATCGGTTTTCTCAACAAATTAAAATCAACCAACATACTGCAATTTTCAAGAAGAATTACAATCGTCTAATTTCGATTAGCCGGTACGTAGATACTTTTAAGGCGATGATAAAATCTATAGAAACTTAAATTCTTTTTTCTTTTGATTTTTATTTTTTCTTAAAAAATATTAGAAAAAGATAATTTGAAAAATAAACCTAATTTCAGTAAATAGACAGTAGTACCCGTTAAGGTTTAATAAGTTAGCCCCTAGATTCGGATTCCTTTGGTTTGTATAAAATTGAAATCAAAGAGTGGTAGCCAAATCGTAATCAATCAACCCAATTGATTACGTTTTTTTTTTCCTAAAAAGTTATTTTTTAGTAAAAAATCGAAAATTTCCAATTTCTCTAGTCGAGGATTAATATTAAATGAGTTTAGGTTTAGTATTAATTAGAAAATGGGAAATCAAATTAATATAAAAGAAAAACCAAATTTCAGGCTCAACAGTTTGGTGACTCTACTAGAGACTCCATCAGAGGGCTAGCCATTAAAATTTACCGAAATTAGGATATTTTTCAAAAACAAAAAAAATGTATTTGAGCTAATTATTATTTTACCTTATTCTATTTTTTTGTTATATTATATATTAACATGTGTATTGCAGCTTATTTAGGGGGTAGTTTTGGGGGTTTATTTCATTTTCTATATTATAAATACATGGTAGATACAGTCAGAACCCAACTGTCTTAGGATCTTGAGAGGGGGGCCATTATGTAAGCTTCAGATGTTGTAGGGCAATCACCTTCCGGGGCCAATTAGGCTACTTCACTTATGTTTAGATGTAACCACAGAATTGTTGCTTTGAAAAAACGCAATGGTTGCAAAATCTGAGGACCTTTAGAACCCACCTATTACATCATATAACAACCTTTTTTTTTTTTAAAATCACAAGAACCCATGATGTGGCAAATCAAAACAAATAAGTGAAGTTGTGAAATTATAGTCGCAATATTTCCCTGTAAATAATTTATAATGATTTTGTGTAAAGTTTAGAATATGTTGTGATTGTAAGTTTGATTTTTTTTTTCTTTTTTACATAGACATGGTTAGATCAAGTCAAGAGCCCTTTAAAGAAATCCATGTCCACCTACCACATTGGCCTCAAAGACTGCTTTAGATGTGGTCTTAACTCTTTAGCCCAGATAAGCAGGAGTTTATCAAGAACAAGATTGGGCCTATTCTCTCTCTACAGAAGATCCCCGTAAACATCACTATAGTATGAGCCTTAGTTCACCTATGGGAGCCTGAGTTCGTCAGTTTCTGTTTAGGCCCGCATCAACTAAGCCCAACCTTAGAAGAATACTCTCAATTGTTGTAGGCCCCTATTATTACAAATGATGTCTACGTCTCAAACTTAGAAGCTGCAGCACCAAAGATCTTCTGTAAGTTGTTGGGAATTAGAAAAACTGAGATAAACTGGGTTCTAAATTGAGGAAGGACCATTCGGTTGGAGGATATCATGGCTTGGTTTTCTATTGAACTAAAGCATAGAGACAAACGAGAGGCTTTTCGTGCAAACTTAGAAGCATGGCACCACCACCGAGTCAACGCCTTTATTTTACTAGTCTTTAACACCATATTGTTCCCTGATGATAGACGCCGAGTCCACTTCAAAGTTGCAGAAATCATAACCCAATTTCTTGAAGGGAAATCATATGTCTCGACCCTCCTAGCCGAGCAAATCCAATCACTAAATCATCTCAAAAAGAAGAAACAAGGAGATTTGAAAACTAATATAGGTCTACTTATAGTTTGGTTCGTTAGCTACATGAAAAGCTACCAACTTGATTTCAACCAAGCTGAGTTTACCCAGCAATATAATCTCATTAAGTCTTTTGAAGAAAGAATTGAGCTACCTAAAGACATAGCTACTTGCTACTGGGTCCAGTACTTTCAAAGTATGAAAGTGGAAGAGTTACTGTAGACACCCAAGTGGTTTGTAAGTAAGGAAATGATAAAGAGGATGTGAAAATTTCAAGGTAATACCCCTAATTAGCTTTACCCTCTATACCGGATACGTCCCAACTAATGGACTCATCGAAGGCATGATCCCCAAACCATCACTAGAAGCCATCTCATTGGACTTTCATAACCCCAACATGTTGGTGGCTAACAAAGTGGCTAAACTCCTAAGCATCCGAGCTCTTGGGTGCATAAGAAAGACCACCCTTATTACTAAGGGGATAGTAGGCAGGAGCTAGACTACTAAAGGACTTCTTTATCGCTAACTAAAGAAGCTTAAAGATATGCAAGAGATAGAGGAAAAGGAAGAAGTCCTAGTCGAAGTTAAACCCGAGAAAGCAAGTAAAAGAGAGCAAGAGCTAGAGAACTGCTACGAGGAGTATCACTAGAAGATAAAGGCATTAGAAGCATAACTGAAGAGGATCAAGGGCAAGGAAGAGGAGGCTCCCAAGATCCAAAAGAGGAAGAAGACTCAAGATGAGCTCATTAGCCATAGGAAGATTAGAATTTAGATTTTCTTTCTTTAAGATTCCTTTTTCAAATAGAATAAGTGATGTAAAGCTTCACAATTGCAAAAATTAATAAAAATTAATTAGGTTTTGCTACATCAAAGGTCTCTTGCTAATTCTTAATTTTCATTGTGTTAGTCCTGTATAAGATATCAAGAGGGGGGGTGGGGTGGTGAATTGATATCTCTAAATTTTTTAAACATTTTTTGTTAAACAAAATGAAATTACTCCTTTTAATAACTTATAATGGTGAATAGTGATATTTAACAATTTAACACACAATAATAAAATTGCAAAATAAAGAGTAAGGAAAGAGAAAATCAGGCAAAGATTTTATAAAGTTTCAGCCTTCTACTTCCTGCTCTCTTTCAACTCTATTACTGGAGACTTGGGTCTACTTCACCGATATCTTTCCACTTGATTCACTAAATCAAATCACAAACAAATTACAATCATTAGTCACAATGACTTTACAACACTTTACTCTACCTATTTAAGCTATTTTCAATCTAAGCTAATGCAGATTTATAGAGTACAAACTATCTTTTCTCTATAATAAAGTATAGAGCCTACAAGTGAGAACAAAAATACAAGTCTTAAACAATTTTGAGCTCAAAAGAAATAACACTTGTTGTAAAACTTTGATTCGATGCAACTCTTTGAAAAAGTATTTGAAGAACTTTCCGAAGTTTTTCAGAATTTAAAAATTGATCAAGAATTTTTTTGAGCAACGATAGTACTTCTTTAGTTATATATCCACATTTTAATCTTTTCTCCTTTTATATTGAATTTATTCCAACGGTTAAAAATCTGAAGACTTTCTTCACTTCCATAATTATCTAACCGTTAATTATTCTAGATGATTCCTTGGATATTTTTATGAGAAGATCTCGATCACTTGAAAATTCAAAGCTGATTTTCCTTATCATGTTTAGATCAATCTATAATAGCTAGATAAGCTTTGATTTAAAAAAAAAAATTGCTTTAGTCAACTACTTACGGATAAGCCTTATATTCAAATTTTGAAATCACATAAAAACTAATTCAACCTTATCCTTATCCTTATCCAATCTAGTGCATATCTTGATTTTTCCAAATATCTTTTCACTTAAAAATAATCCCTATGGATCTTAACTCCATCTTTAGTGAAACGAGATTAAATGTATTTTCCTAATACACCTAATTTAGTGGAGCTAGGTCATAATTAATTTGAATATGATTTAAAATAATATTTTACGTAATTTTTCCAAACCAACCTTCTAAAGAGTTTCAACCTTCTTTACTTAGAAGTCTTTGAACAAGCTTTTGAAGCACTATACCAATTCTTTTTATAAGAGCTTTTGTAATACTTTTTGAAGAATTTCCAGAATAGATTAAGCTTCTGAATGCAATGTAATTTTGCAAAAGTTAACTTTCTAAAAAACCTTCTGTAAGCCTTCACTCTTAAAGATTCAGCTTTAACACTTTTTGTTATCATTAACATGTATAAGAGTATCTAACACATTGCATTCGTGTGCCATGCATCTCGCATTCATATATTTAATAACCTTTTCTTAGAAAAATGTAGTATATGCTAACCCTTTATTGAGTTTTCATTAGTTAAAATCTCAAAATACCTCCCAACCATCAAATCATTCAGAGAAGTCTGATTAGAACACGTTCCCAGACCAAGATGGCCATCGCTCAAGGAGATGATAGAGAGCTCGGGATCAATGATCCCTCCGAGTTGTGGTTTCATTCCATAGAGAGGGCTATGGAGAAGATGGCAGAACAAATGAGCTTCCTAGCAAACAGCATCGGTTTCCCAGTAAACTACAGCACTAGCTAATGAAGAAAGCTCTAAGGCCTATTATGGGAAGAATATGCAGGCTCCTAAAGCAAAGCATGAATATCCAAAAGACCCATTTGAGTTAGAAGGAGTTTACCCAAAAGTCAACTCAATCTTTGAACCTGACATGTATGTGGCCCCAAGATCGGCTAACCAAGGGCCTAGTTCAAACAGCTTAAAAGAAATGGGAAAGAAACTAATGCAATAGATAGTTGAGAATATGAAATCACTTGTAAGGTATGATGGATTTAAACAAGTGGGGATTACCGAGTTTTCAATATATGACATTGGAGCTCACCTTGAGAAGTTTAAGGTGCCAAAGTTTGAAAAGTATAACGGAATGGGATACCCCAAGCTCCATACCAGGTTATACGTTAGGAAGATGGGTAAATATGTCCATTATGATTCACTCATGGTACAGGTGTTCCAAGATAGTTTAATAGGACCGGCCTTAACTTGGTAAGCCCAACTCGATCTGAACCAGATAAATATGTAGGAGAAACTTGCTAGGGCATTTTATGAGCAATATAAGTTCAATGTAGAAATGGCCCCAATCATGATGGATTTAGTTACCTTATGGAAAAAGAATAATGAATCATTCAAAGAGTATGCTCAAAGGTAAAGGTCCTTAGCTGTAAGAATATCTACTCCTACTACCGAAAAGGAGCTTATATCAGGTCTCATTAACACCTTAGAAAGACCCTGTTTCTCCCATCTTATTGAGTAAGCTTCATATAGTTTTACTAAAGTGGTAGCAGCAAGGTACAGGATCAAAAGTGCCATCTCCTTTGGCAACCTTCAAGAACTAGTAGATAGAAGGCCATCGGTTTCATCATTTGGTCCTAGACCAGCGGGTAATAAGCCTAAAGAATCTACGGTCAGCATGGTAAATTCAAATGTCAAACCAAACACTCAAGTTGCTTTTAGAACGAATCCTCCTTCCACTCAACAACAGTTTAGAGACTAACCTCAAGCTAACAAGACTTTTAGTCGGTCTACCAAGATACCAGTTCCCTTAAGTCAAGCTCTTGAGAAGCTGCGAACAGATAATTTGATACGGTATGAACTTCTTAGTGATCGGTATAGGCTAAGAGTCTTTGAACCTATGGTGAAATGTGAATATCATCGCGGGTAGGTAAGGCATTTAACCAATTCATGCTGGAGATTAAGGAACAGAATTCAAGACTTGATAGACGAAGGGACAGTGTAGTTAGATTTCATAGAAGCCTTAACTCCAAACGCTAATAATAATCCCCTACCGAACCATAGGTCGATTATTAGTATGATTTTTGATGATTGCACCATCAATGTCATTAGTTCAAATAAGAAGCCTAAGGTTTTCGAGTTTTACATGAGTGAATAGGCCCTAAAAGTAAAGAGGTACACATTTTACGTACCGTTAGCAGTGGAAAGTTACAAGGCTGCTCCATTTAACTATCACATGGTAAATCAGGAGAAACTAGGTCCTATGGTAGGAGGGATTACTCGATCAGGAAGGATTTACCACCCAAGAGAAGAATAGGAGAGGAAGACCATACCAGGGGAATCGAGTGATAAAACGATGGCTGAATACATTGAAGGGTTATCTGTCTTTACCAAGATGATCAAGTTGAGTGAATATAAGATCATGGACCAACTCAGTAACACTCCAGCATATATATTGTTGATGAGCTTGTTGATCACATCCGAACTACATAAAGAAGCTTTGTTCCATACTTTAAAGGAGGTGAAGGTCTCTCGTGAAATTCCAACTGAGAAGATGGGATTGGTCACTAATTCCATCCTCACCATAGATCAAATTTCTTTTTTAGCCAAAGAGTTAGGCGAAGAAAGGAACAAGCATATAAAACTACTCTTTATCGTAGTAAGGAGTAACAATATAATCATTGCCAAAGTACTCATTGACAACGGATCATTGCTAAACATCTGTCTACTAGTCACCTTAGATTTGCTGAATATCGACACATCTGCAATTAGGCCTTCTTCCACAATAGTTAGGGCCTTTGATGGTTCCAAAAGAGAGATTATAGGAGAGATTGATTTATCCGTGAGTATTGGCCCTTAATACTTTACTATTCAATTTTATGTCATGGACATTCTAAGATCTTTCAACTTGCTCTTGGGAAGACCTTGGATTCATGCAATAAAGGCTATACCCTCGAGCTTACACTAAAAGCTGAAGTTTATCTTAAATGGCCAAGTGATTACAATTCTAGGAGATCAAGATTATGAAATTTACAAGGAAACGGTCATACCCTACATAGGAAGTGAAGGGCAAGAAGAGTTAGGCTTATAAATGTATGAAGAAGTAAGCATGATTACTGGTCTTGAGAGAGAAGAAGATAGAAGAATAGAATTCAAGGAAGGCCAAATCGGCACTTATGGCCCTGGCTACAACCCTACCTTGCAGAAGAATTCTAGAAGAAACAAACGAAGGGCAAGAGAGGTAAAAAATTATACCATGCCTCGATGACCTTCCTGCCACTAGCTGAGACATTCATACAGATAGAAACTTAAGCCTTGGAATTTACCAATGGAAGATCAACAAGCTCACCTAAGTCGCATCACCATTTGAATAATTGGTTCTCCATTTTGGTGAAAGGCAACAAGTCTTCCCTAGGGTAAAGGGTAACCCTTAGTCAGTATTTTTTGAATTTTTATTTTCAATAGTCATCATTCCAAATATATCGTTAAACCTTTCGTTCAAAAATATTAGTTGAGCCTTTATCTCATTCATGATTCACTTCCATTCATTCAATAAAGTCTTAGTTCGTTTCTTTCCTTTGTTGTATTTCAGTTCTCTTTTGCTTACATTTACTTTTCTTTATGCGCTTTGCATAGATCCAATGAACTGAATGAAAACCAGGAATACCTCACGTAGGTAGAAAATGAGAGTATCGATATCGCTTCTAGCCCTACTGGGTTAGTCATCGGGAACAATGTCGATGACCACAGTAATATACAAGAGGAATGGTAAAAAGATAAACTAGGTAGAATTGCTATCAATGAACTAATTGAAATAGTCAATGTGGGGGATAAAAATAATCCTAAGAATCTAAAAATTGAAGGGAATCTAAAAGAGAAACAAAAAACAGAAATGATTACAGTATTAGTCGAATATCAAGACATGTTTGCTTAATTGTATGAGGATATGCCAAGGTTAGACCCATTGATCGTAGTCCATTGTTTACCTATACAAGAAGATGTTAAGCTTAATAAGCAAAAGTTAAGGAGATTTCGACTTGACGTCTTATTGAAAATTAAAGAAGAAGTTGAGAAACTATCGGAAGTTGGATTCATTAAGGTATTTAATGAGTCGGAATGGGTAGCTAATATTATTCCAGTGATGAAAAAGAATGGGAAAGTCAAAGTTTGGTTAGACTTTCGAGATCTTAACCAAGCAACACCTAAAGATAACTTTCCATTGTCTCATATTGATGTCTTGGTGGATAACATAGCCGGAAATCATCTATTCTCATTCATAGATGGTTTTTCGGGATACAATCAGATTCGGATATCCAAAGAGGATAAGACTAAGAAAACTTCTGTTACAACTTGGGGTACGTTTTGCTACAAAATGATGCCGTTTAGGCTAAAAAATGCGAGGGCAACGTATTAGAAGGCCATGGTTGCGATCTTTCATATATGATGCACAAAGAGATAAAAGTGTATGTTGATGATATGATTACGAAATCCAAGGTTGAGGAAGATCACTTAAAAAACCCTAGGAAGCTGTTTAATAGATTGAGAAAGTTCCAATTGAAGTTAAATCCAAAGAAGTATACTTTTGGAGTGACATTAGGAAAATTGTTAGGTTTCATAATTAGTCAAAGGGGTATAGAAGTCAATCTTGATAAAGCCAAAGCCATGATTGACATGCCTCCTCCTCGTACACTCAAGGAAGTACAAGGGTTATTAGGTTGTTTAAATTATATAGCTCGATTCATATCACAACTAACAAACAAATGCTACCCTTTATTCAAGCTATTGAGAAAGAATGTTAGGATCAATTGGGATGAGGAATGCAAAGATGCTTTCACAAAAATTAAAGAATACCTTATGAATCCACCAGTATTAGTGGCTCCTAAGCTTGGAAAGCCATTGTTCTTATACCTGACCATATTGCTTGAATCCATATGGCCCATGCTTGGTTAGAAGGATGAAGAAGGGAAGGAACAGGCCGTTTATTATTTGAGCAAGAAGTTCATAGACGGGGAGCAAAAATACTTGGAAGCTGAAATAACCCGTATTATTATTTGGGTCATGCATCAACTCAGACAATACATACTTTATTACCAAATCGAGTTAATAACACAACATGACCCCTTGAAGTATTTAGCAGAAAAACCGGCCCTCATTGGAAGAGTCTCGAAGTGGTAGATGTTGCTATCAGAATTTGACATCAAGTATGTAAGCCAAAGCTCAATTAAGGGGTTGGCCTTGGCAAATCAATTAGCAGAAAGTCCTCTAAAGATATCCCTCAAGAAGCATAAGTTAAGTTTCCTAATGGAAGTATCTTAGCGGCAGAAAATGATTCTAATAGTGAAGCAGTTGAGAAATCCTCAAGTTGGAAAATGTTTTTTTATGGAGCAACTAATGTGTTAGGATATAGAGTTAGGGCAATTTTGATATACCTTGTAGGTACATAATTGCTGATGGTTATAAGATTGGCTTTCCCGTATATTAACAATATTACAGAATATGAGCATGTATTTTGGGGCATAAAATTGCATTGTTTAAGGAAATATGGGAATTAGAGGTATATGAAGATTCTTCACTAATCATAGCCCAGGCTCAAGGTAAGTATAAGACGAAAGACCCCAAATTAGTACCTTATCACCAACATTGAGCCGAGTTGATGGCTAAGTTGGAAAAGACTACCTTCTTGTATGTACCAAGGGTTCAAAACCAATTCATTGATGCTCTAGCTACCGTGGTATCCATGATCCAAACATCGGGAGGAGTAGAGATTCAGCTACTTAAGATTGAAGTTGAAGAAAAGCTCGTTTTCTGTTTGACGATCGAAAGTTTATGTGATGAAAAGCCTTGGTATCATGATATCAAAACATTTTTGCAACATGGAACGTACCCCGAAGAGGCCGAAAAGAAGAATAAGAAGATTGGCAACTTAATACTTTATCAATGAGTTTGATTTGTACTGAAGATTATTTAACTGTACGCTTTTACAATGTGTAGATGAGAAGGCAGAGTTGCTAATGAAAGAAATGCACGAGGGAGTATGTGGTCCCTACATGAATGGCTACATGCTTAAAAAAAAAAAAAATTATGAGAATGGGATATTATTGGTTGACTATATAAGGAGATTGCATTAAGCATGTTAGACACTGTGATTTGTGCTAGATCTAAGCGAATAAAGTTAATGCTCCACCTCAAGAATTGTATACATTATCTGCACCATAGCCATCTTCAATGTGGGGAATAGATATCATTGGCTACCGATTATACTAGTGGCTATTGATAATTTCATTAAGTGGATTGAAGTCTCATCTTACTCTAGTGTGACAAAGGGAGTAGTGATCAAGTTCATCAAAAGAGACATATTGGTTCGATATGGGACACTAGAGACAATTATTATTGATAATGGTACGAACCTGAACAATAAATTGATGTTAGAGTTGTGTCGGCAATTCAAGATCATTCATTAAAATTCTATTCCTTATCGGCCTCAAATGAACAAAGCTATGGAAGCGACCAACAAGAATATCAAAAGAATTTTTAAGAAGATGACTGTCACATATCGAGATTGGCATGAGATGTTACCATTTGCACTCATAGCCTATTAAACTTCTATCAAAACATTAACAGGGGCAACCCCCTACTCATTGGTATATGGGATGGAAGCTATATTACTAGTAAAAGTCGCAATGCCATCTCTTAGGATACTATTAGAAACCCCGTTGGATGAGGCTGATTGGATAAAGAAGTAAATTGAGCAGTTGAATCTAATTGACTAGAAGAGGTTGGCAGCTTTGTGCCACAACATCTGCTATCAACAATGAATGGCTAGGGCTTTCAACAAGAAGGTGTAACCCTGAAGTTTTAAAGAAGGAGATATGGTATTAAGGAAAACCTGGCCTAATGTACAAGAATTAAGAGAGAAGTTTGCTCCAAACTATAAAGGACCTTACATTGTAAAGAAAGTATTGCCTAGGGAAGCCTTGATTTTATCCCAAATGGATGGTCCAGATCTAAGGGACCTAGTAAACGTTGATGCATTGAAGATATACTATCTTTAAAATATCAATAGAATTTTTGCTCAGATTATGAAATGCAAGCAATCTTAATATTATTGTGGTCTCATTTTCATTTTCTACTTGCAAAGTTGGTATTCTTAGCGGTTGTCGACATTGGGTAATATCTCCAGATCCTCTCTCATTCCATTAAAAGTCTCCACTTTCTGCTCTATCCAAATAATCCTTATGTATAAGAAACATGATAAAAATAAATACTTAATTTGGAACAGTATCAATTGATAAAAAATTCTCTTAATACTCAATTACGGTTCATTCCCCTAAAAAGGAAGATTTGTTTTCTATTTTTCAGGATAGAGCCATGTTCATAAAGAGTAATGGATGGTAGATAAATAGTAACTCGCTTAAGGGAGGAAGTTTGCATAGAAAACTGATTAAGTTAGATCGGAATTTTAAGACATGATATCTTTGCTCTAGAGATGAAGATGTTTCATTTGTTAAAGTTACATTCTTGAATGCGTCTTTAAGTATAGCGTATGTGCATTTGTTTCAGGCTTAAATTGCTCTCTAAAAAGAAAAAAAAAAAAAGAGAAGAAGAAAAAGAAAAAGAAGAGAAAAGGGGTAAAAGAAGAAGAGCTAGAAGAAGATGAAAGAAGAAAAGCAAGAAGAAGAAGAGGAAGAAGAAACAGTTTAAATCGTTTAGTTCTAATCGAGATTGCTCAAGAAAAAATTTAATTATTTGGGAACTATCCTAGAACTAGGTAAGTGATTCTGAGCTTGTACAAAACAGTACATTACGTTTGCATTTGTTCTCTCCTTAGGTATGGTAATTCATTTTCTAAAATACTTAATCCTTAAAAACTTATGGGTTAGCTAGCTCTTAGAACACAGTCCCAATCCATAGTTTTCTTAAGCTTCTAGCCACCTGATAAAGTGTTGTCTCAATTTAAGTTTTCTCATTCTTTAGAGTTTTAGGCAACTCTAAAAGCGTTTACCCATCTCATCCAATTTAAGGCTTTAGTCAACTCAAGAGAGACAATTATCGACACTCGATTTTTACACCTAGTAATGATAGTTATAGTCATAATCATAGTCATAGTCATAGTTTTATTTATTTTTTAAATAGGTTCCTAACTCAAAAATAATAAAAAATAACAAATAACAAATGATGAAAATCCAAAAAGATAAGAAAAGGAAAAATTATAAAAAATTTTAGATTTTTTAAAATTATTTTAAGGTCAATAGTTTTAGTTTTAGCTTAATTTAAATAATTATTTTCGAGAATCACGTAATTTAAGTATAATTTATTTATACTAAATATTAAAGTTTAAGCTAACGATTTAATAAATAAACAGATAAACTTAACATTGAATAACAGCAAACAACCATTTTGACTCCATCTCTCTTGCGACTACACAACAGCAAGACATAGTGTGACAGATCCCCATGCAACAGTAGGCCATCTGAACCTCTCTCAGAACCGCCGCCCTTATCCCAATTCATAAACCAAACAACTAAGCGCTACTCTATGTGATACTGCATCACCTACTGTCAACTAATCAACCTAGAACCATCCGCGCAACCAAACAATAGTATGCAAGCCACTGAACAACCAGCCAACAAGACCATGCCAGCCTCTCGTTAACGCACACGCAATTGGATTGCTGTCCACCGCAACTCCGACATTGTCTACTGCCCTTTCTCGAAAACACTCTACCAAAGAACTCCAGCGCTTGACTTTACCTACGCCTCACTTAGCAGCCAAATCTCCGCGACAACCAAGCTTTGATCTTTAACTGCGTCCAACATAACACATATCAAGCCACGTACCTTGCACCATTGACTGGAGAACTGAACAACAAATACATGACCAAACTCCATTGAAGTTCCAACCATGACTTCACCGATCAGCGCATGCCACTCCAATCACATGCTACTCCTCACCGAAAGCTCAGCACTCTGAGAACAGATCCAGTTTCTGATCAGCGCAACTCCAGCCAAGATCGCGTCCACTCAACGACTGTCTTTCCACATACAGTGAAGCAATTCCCAAGCTACGAGCCTTTCTCCAACACTCGTTGGATTAGCGGCGAGCTCCATCCACATCCTGCACTCGATGAACAGCGCGTCACATGGCGAAGACAAGACCAGTTTCATCCTCGCCTTGCTAATCCACAGCTGCACGCCATACACTGTCGACGAATTGAGCACCCTCCGCACAATTTCGAAGTCCACTACACATGCAACACTCCAGCCATTGCAAAACAATTAATTTTTGGTTTCTTTTTATTTATTTATTTATTATTATATAGTTTATTGTTATTATAATTATATTATATTATATTATTATTATCCTTGGTCATATAGCATAGTATATATCATATATCTATACATTAGGAGATTTTTTTAATATAAATTTTTATATGATATGATTCTATTTAGGTAGATAAGTGTTTAATAAGTAGAGATATAGATAGATATATAAATATATATATTAACTTAAGGTGTTCCTTTTTAGCATTAGTTTCCTTATAGATTACGTGTTATCTAAGTAAACGTCTATTTGAGGGTAGTAATATGTATATAAATATATATTAGTCTAGAAAATTTTGAGGATTAGTTTTTTAGGATTTCTCACTTAGAAAATCAATTTTTCAGAAGTAAAAATTAATAAAAAAAAATCAATAAGATTTTTAGGATGTTGTAGAGAGTTTTTTTCTCACTTACGAGTTAGGGCCCTTTAGATTTTTTGTAAGTAAACTGAATCAATTAACAATGTAAACGCGATTGGTTTTCTCAAAAAATTAAAATCAACCAACATACTGTAATTTTCAGGAAGAATTACGATCGTCTGATTCTGGTTAATGGATACGTAGATACCTTTAGGGCGATGATATAATCTATAGAATTTTAGGTTCTTTTTTCTTTTAGTTTTTATTTTTTCTTAAAAAAATTTAAAAAAGATAATTTGAAGAATAAACCTAATTTCTGTAAATAGATAATCATACCCGTTAGAGTTTAATAGGTTAGCCCGCGGATTCAAATTCTTTTAGTTTATATGAAATCGAAATCAAAGACTAATAACCAAATTATAATCAATTTACCAAATTGATTACCATTTTTTTTTCTTTTTCCTAATTTTGGTTGGGTGGCAACTTCAAAAGTTATTTTTTAGTAAAAAAAAACCAGAATTTCCTAATTTCTTTAGTCGAAGATTAATAGTAAATGGGTTTGGGTTTAATATTAATCAGAAAGTGGGAAATCAAATTAATATAAAAGAAAAACCGAATTTTAGGCTTGATACTTAAAGGCTTGAAATTGTACTTGATTGTACTTGTTAGATAGTTGGCTATGCGCATATGCTTATTTCTGAGTTAATGATGTGAATCTAGTTTATTACTTTAGCTTGTATTTATGTGAATTATCTGAAATGATTAAAGACTTTAAACCAGATTTAACTAAATATTTGACTCATAAATCTAAATTAGATATGCATAGCAACCCATTAGGGAAACATTAGGATTCTCTGGCTAAATATCGACTCATTCAAAAGGGATAGCGCTTGATAGTATAATTGTGTTGAACTTAGAATTCATTATTTGATTTTGATGAGAACAAAACAAAAAGTATATATCTAAACATTTTTTTTTAAGAGAACAAAAACAAGTGGATGATTAAACTAAGTATTATTTGATTATTTTGAGATAATTGAATAAATTCAATTAGCTTGCTTAATGATTAAATATATCAATTATCTCTACAAGAAATTTAATCCTTTGAAGTGGTGATCGAATGATCTTGAAGTTATATTGCAAAGAGTATTCGTTTGTTGTGTTAAAAGAATTTTCAGGTGATTTTTGGCCTATTGGGTTGACAGCTCAAGGAAGAACCAGACTGATGGTATAAAATCCTAAAAAATACAAAGAAAAGCTCACTGACCTGGAAGAACCAACTTGCCAGTTCACTTGCTAGTAAAGTAATTTTTACTGGCTTGCCGGTAGTTCAAAGTACCGGCATGCTGGTAAGTCAGTTTTAAGTAGTCATTGGAGCATTTAATGCATGGCAACAGGAAGAATTTAAGGAGTTGTTATAAAAGCTCAACTACCCGACCAAAGGTTTTTAAGATCTAATATTCTACTGCAACTTAAAGACATTCTCTTACATTCTTGAGCTCATTTCACTTCTCCTTGGTCTCTTGTACACTTATTTGCTATCAAACAGAAAGAGACATAGTTGTGTGTTTGAAAGTCCTCATATTTGTAATCTTGAGTGAAGAAAGTGATTTTTCTAAGTTAGTTGTAGTAAAAGAGATTGTGTAATCTTGTGTAGCTCTTGAAGCAATTGGATTGTGAAATCAATAAAGTTTGTGAAGTCTTTGGTTGGAGGCATTATATGATTGTGGAGACTAGGGGATGGTCCAAACTCTACGTTATATCCAAGCTTGATCTTCTTTTTTCCTATCTCTTTAATTTCCACATTTATTATTGTTATATTGTTGCTTTGATTACTCTTATTATTGCATTCAGTCATTTATATTGAAAAAGATTTTAAAATTTGTCCTTAAACTCAATTCATCCCCCTCTTGAGTTTAACCTAGTGTTCTTCAAATTGGTTCTTGCTTCATCCTTGGTTGAACTAAATGATAAGTAAGGAAGTCGCAACAAGGGTGAAGTCAATGGTTCGAAGGTAATTGAGAGAAGAGTGATGTCTCCATTGTACAAGCTTGGATTTGGTTGTAAACTAACGGAAACTCTTCAACCCAGATTAGAGTGGGTATAATTTCTCTAATCTTATGACACGTTGAACAATGTTGTATGATAGTATTTACTTGTACATGTATTACATCTAACTAATTTGGTTGATAACCTTATTTGTATTTGAAGTTTAGTTTTAAGTCTTCGCTTCAACTTACTAAGTTGTGGTTGCTCTCATCCCTATAGACATTGTTACAAGTGCTAACTAGGAAGCGACCTATATTTATCTTGAAGTTAGTAATCGCTAGATCCTAGGGAGTAAAGATATAAACTAAAGACCAGATATATACTCCAATTTAGATTTATCCTTAAAGCTTTTAGTATTAATTTATGAATTACTCAGGTAATTATGATTAAGTTGTTAAATCTTGTAAGTATACTTAGATTATTTTAATGTAAGTATGTATTTTTCTTAAGTTCATAAGTAAATAATATGTTTAATTTATGAACTATTTATTTCAAAGCGGTTTAATTGTACACGCCTTCTGTAAATCGGGTTTAAAATAGCTGTTGTATGGTTAGTTTTTATCTTAGAATGGTTTGTACAGTGAGATTATTACAATTCTACTGCTTTAGAGTAACATAGCTAATATTGGATAGTAAATTGTTGTGTAATGTTTATGCGTAGCTTAGCCTAAGGGTCGATGGTGGCAAAACCTTAGGCAGCACCTCAATGATCTTTGGATGGCAATGTCTCTATGGAGTTCCCCATTGAAATAATCCGAGGTAGATTAAGCATCTTGAGGCCGAACGTGGTAGTGCTTGGGTATGGTGTTTAAGTAATTTATTTATATACATTTATTTACTTTTGTGTGGACGGGATCATGAATACCCTTATCTGTTGTTTAAAGGGTTAAGATTAAAGATAATAGTTTGTTGTGTGTTTATTGTTGTTGCATATTTTACATATGTTATTGCATTGCTTGTTGATGTGTGTGTACTCGCATGTTGCTCATAGAGCTCCAGCTCACTCCTTAATTTTTTATCCAAACGCCAAAACTATAGTTGAATTGATTATCATGATTTCTGGAGGCCCTTACTACTATCAGTAGGATAGGAAGAGTGATGACTATGTATGTTACTTGGAGATTATTATATGCGTTTAAATAGATAGAATTTTAGTCTTTTAGTATGAGTTATTATACTCATATAAATATTATATGAGTGACAACTATGTATGTTACTTGGAGATTATTCTATGTGTTTGAATAGATAGAATTTTAGTCTTTTAGTTATTAATTGTTGTTCAAGAATTAATTATTTTATTTAGACATTACTTTAGTTTATTTTGGGGAATTAATTTTTTGAATTTATTTGGAGATTATATAGGAACTTTGGAGATTTTAGAAAATTATCTATGCTTAACGTATCAGTAGATAATAGAGACACGTGGCGGTATATGGTGTTTTGAGCCTAGGGTGTTATAATTTTAGTTCAACTCCTTTATGGCTAGGTGGTTGTTTGAGTTGCTTTTTAGCATTAATATTCTCCTTTATGGCTAAGTGGTTGTTTGAGTTGCTTTTTAGCATTAATATTATCTTCATGGGTGATATATATAGTTAGCCTTTGATAGATCTTGGCAAAGGTGATGGATCTCTTCTCCACAAGAGAGTAAAAGAACTGGCAATTGTCACTTACCCCTTGGATGGCTACATTGAGTATCGCATTCATGTCAAGAATGGAAATCTCAAGTATGATGGCAATGAACTATAAGAGATAGTCTGAAGTGACTCCTCCAAACATAAGTGAATGGTCATCAAGTATGAGGCATCCCTCTACATTTGCTTGCTTGTTATGAACTGTTAGAGAAATGCCTCACTAGGTTCCTTAGAGCTCGCAATAAAGTTGGATTTTGAGCTATAGTACCAAGTGTAAGTAACATCCTTTAAGGTTTTTGATGAAAGCTTTTACAGGCGATGGTATCATGCAAAACATAGCATCGGTAGCACCATTATACATCTACATTTAGGGGATCTTAATATTAAGCAAAAGAGTTTCTTGCCTACATGGTCCAGTTCAATATTCTAACCCTATAATTGACTTAACCAAAAGAACCCTCTTGAGTTCTAATCACTTCAACCGCCAAAAGGTAAAATATTTCCACTATCTCTCTCTCTTTCTCTCTTATCTTTGATGTTTATTATGAATTAAGGTTTACTCGCAAGAAAGTGTACTAATCAAATTTGATATTTTCTTGGAAAGTACTAAATGTGAGTGAAAGATACAAACATGCTAATTCAAGTTAGCCTTAACTTACTGAATCTCTCAGGAAGTAACTGAATCCCACCTGTTGTAATGTTTTCCAATTTATAGTTTGTTTATTCTATTGTTTTGTTATTTTCTCATCTAGATCTATTAGTGTTGATGTTATTTTTACTAATGTACATATAGTATTGTATACATATGCTTTTTCTTTTTTCAATTGACACATGCATTCTAATATTCTATGTAATCCTCTAGCCATCTGGATCTTCTTGTCCTTCTTTGAGTTTTATTCGTATCACATATATCTTGGATGAAAGGGGAACATCTACTTGAAATGGTATCCTAGGGGTTACTTTGTTATTTCGACTCTCTAGCATTTGTAAGCTTCTTAATCATATTATTAATATCATCGATGTTGAAATTGATAGGAGATTTTTTAGATTAAGCTTTTAAGTTCTTAGCTAAAGTCTTTTAGAGAGTTTTACTATGAAATAGCAAGCTAGCATTGAGGTACAAGTTATGAGTTGTGCAATATGTGTTCTTATCATCCTGTACTTGTTTGTTGTTGTTTTGAAGTGAATGCTTCTCTAAGGCAACAAGTTTTTCAATTAAGCACCTACTTTTAGCCATCATTTTAGCTATCAATATTGTAATTAGGTGATAAGTTCATTTTTTAAATGCATATGGCCTGTTCTGATATAGAGGCAAGAAAGTGGAATTTTCAACAAGGTTAGTGTTTGCGTTGTTTTAGGGTTATTTACTAAAGTTTTGGTGTTATGAGTGTTTCTATATTGGTCATGGCCTTTTGTAGGCTGAAACATACTAGGTACCAAAATTTTGAGAGTTTAAACATTCCTTCAAGTTCGTACATCTATCTTAAGCTTGAAACTAGGCCTATAAAAGAGAACATATAAGCTTAGAGGGCATTGGAGGTGGCTCTAATACATTTACTCTTATGCTCAAGTTAACAAGGGTAGCTTTAGTAATAGATGATCCCTAAGATTAACGTTAGGGTCCTCCAAAATCAATATAGATAATCCCTATGAAGGTGCCCTTATAGCTTTATGGGCATCGGCTAACTTCCAAGATCTAACTACATAGACTATGATCTTCCTTAATTAATGTAGTTCCCTTAGGTTAAGATAAGTGGATGGAGGACTTCCCTAGCCAATGCGAGAAGAGGGCTATTCGGATTAGGATAAGTAGAGGGAGATCCTTGCTTTTGTAATGTGTCTTAAGACCCTTACAAGGTTAGTAAGGCATGCTGGGTTTCAGTTAATATATCCCAAAGATCTTCTTTTATAGTATGCAAGTTCGATTAATGCTTGATAAGCTGAGTAGGTGGGTTAACAAGATGCATATATAAAAAATAATATAATATTTTTAAATAATATCAAGAATAAATGTGTAAGATTCTTTTAAAAAAAAATTCAATAAAAAAAATACTTTGGCAAGTGAACAATTGTATATTGTACTATAAATAACTAGTGAAACCAGATCGTTCTCAAGGATTAGAAACTAAGTATTAAATTATTTCAATTCTTTTCTTAGTTGGGTATTCAAAATGAAATAATGAAACAAATTAAAATAAAATGAAGTAATTGACTATGAAAGCAAATTATCTAATAAAAATAAACTACTAAGATCATGAGGAAAGAATTCACTAATAATAGCATGGGATCTTAATAAAGCTATCATTTAACATATCAATACATATTTGTAAAATACGATAGAATTAATTAATTGGTCTTTAATTAGATTCACAAGAGCTTATTTCCCTTTTAAGTTGATATTGATATGATTATAGCAAAAACATTCATTTCGAGTAGTTTATTTATAATTCTCTATTATGTAGTAAATTTCTTCTCATGAAATTTATTATCCTAATTAATATCAAGATTCATGCATATTTCTACATTATAAAAATTAATAATAATTGCATTAAGAATGTAAATCCTAAAACTAATTCTAAATGTATGTTTTCATGTCAACAATTGAATTGATTCTATTTCGATTTTATAAATTTTCAAGTTTTTCAAGCTTTATTCACGAAAACACTGTTAGCCAGACAATATAATTACAAACCACGAAATCGAATAATTAAAAATATAATCAATTAAATAATAACATATAATAAAGTTGTGCATTGATTAAATCATCAAGCCATATCAAGATTCCATTAAATCTAATTTAGTTTATGATAAAAATAAAGATCACACAAAAGAATTTAAGAAACATAATAAATTTTGAAGGTAAAAAGAATTAGAAAACCTACTTATAATTCTTAAAATGCAATTCTAATTTCCAATCGAGTCTTCTCTTAAATCTTTTGTGCCTTTGAGATAAATCCTAAAATTTATCTTCGATCCTCTACGTGCAGCTATGAATATTTGGAAATAAAAATCTCCTCTTTCCTGCGACTTCGAATAGAATACTAAAGAATATATATAAAAAAAAAAAAATTATATATCCCTCTTGCGGCGTGAATGTGTATATATCTTTTCCCTTTTTCGGAGACTTTACTTTTGTGTTCAAACCTTCGGCATGGTGGACTTCAATTTGGATGTTGGAATGGCCGAGCAAAATTCAATTATCAATTAGTTTTAGATATTTCCAATCTATTAAATTTTGTGAACTTCCAATTGCATGATGTTGAATTATGGACAACTGGACCTTCAATTCATGTGTTAGCCTTCCATTATGAGAATTTGAATCTTATAGAGCTAGAATGTGGTTTCGGTGGACTCGACATCTGGGCTTCACAACTTCAATTCATGGCACGTGGACTTTCAATTTGATTTGTATTTTCCAATGAGATATACAATCTAATTCTATATTTCAAATATAATCCATATCTTCGTTTATCCAATCTAATGCTTGTATTACGCAAGATAGCTTTTTATCTCTTTTCCATAACATCTGTATAGTTGAAATAATTCATGTGTATTTTTCAAATCCATAGAATTTCCTATCAAAAATATAAAAATTATAAACATTTGAAATAAAATATATAAAATTTACACTTATTAAGAATATATCACAACCTTTAGTATTATAAATAAGTACCAATATATATATATATATATGAATATAGGTAACCACCTGTGAAATTTAGAGTTGAAGTGCAATTATTATAAATAATGAACTTCTAACGTCATCTTCATATGAATTATTTTCTGATTAAGGAAAAGTAGACATAAATAAGGTTCTTATTGAAGTTTTCGAAGGGGGGAAAATGGTTATACTAATAGTTAAAAAACCGAAAGTAAACTGAACCGCTTGAATAACATATATATTGTCCCTTATATCATGATTTTCTATGAAATATTATATGTAAAGAGAGAGAAAAAATAATAATAATAATAATAACATCCCCCCAAAGTAAGACAAAAATATAAGTTTTGATGTTCCTCCTAAAGGGTGGGCGAATTTGCCGGCAAATCATCCAGTTACGTACCAGCCTTTCCTTGTTGGCTTAATCTGTTATCTTTTGTGCTTCCATGCTCGGCATATTCTAAATATCTACGACAAAAAGCTTACACATGTATATCAATCAAAGTACTTTTAAGTAATAAAGCGGAATGGAACTGTGAAGTCGGCATGCATGATAGCTGACGGTAGAATAGCAATTTGCCAATTTACTTTAATAGCCAAGGCAAATGGAGTTCTTGTTTCAAAAAAATTAGTTAGATTATCAGAGGACTATTTTGTAAATTTTAAAATGAAAACTACCAAAAAATTAACCGAGACACGAAATTACTCCAAATACTTTAATAATATAAATGACATGGTAGTTATATATTTTTTAAATTTTGATTATGAAATTAATCTTCTTTTTTTTTTTTTGTTTGGCCAAATTAGCTAATCAATTTCTTATGTGTGTAGACGAAGGATAATTAATTAAAATTTGTGTAGTGTAAGTAATTGTTTAATATTTTTCAAATAATGACAAAAAATACTTCAACCAAAAAATAAAATAAAATTACAAAGGATAAGCAATAATTTTGCTTTTGTTCCATAAAATAGTGATATTATAAGTGTAATAATTAAAATACAGATCTAAGAAGAAACATTCAATTAATAACCGATATCATGAGATAAAACGGAAGAAAAAGACGATGGGGTTTATGAACCCATTTTAATGGTAAAGGTATAAATAATAAATGATATCACCAAATAAAATAGAAGGATAAGGAGAAAAAAGGTAGGAAGTTATGACTTATAACCCATTCATTTATTAAATTATTTTGTCAAAATTTATGAACCCACTATGCACTATACCAATTTAGTGATTCTATTAGTCTCCAAGTACTATTTCAATTTACTCTAATGATTATAACGGGGGAGAGGAGTTTGAACCTAGCCCATTTCATTAGATGACTAGCATCCATACCATTTAGTTATAAGAATCTAGGGTTTTTCCAATTTATTTATATAAAAGATAAATTTCATTATAAAATCTTGATTAAATTTGAAAGAGATGATTTTCACTAAAAGAAGCTCTAAGATAAAGATCTACGTTCAAACCTTTCCCTCATTTATGACTTCATTTTAGGGAGGCTTGCAACTCTAAATTTCATACGAAATAAATGGAAACTATAGATTGAAAGTTTATTGATTGCATGTATTCAATATTACTGTTTACTTTGAGGTAGTTTGAACAAATTTATGGTTATGATGACAAAAGTATCCATGGATATCTTTATTTATTTATATAACCAAAATTTGAATGGAAATTATATATACTGATAACAAGGTAGAAAAGTAATGTAAATATTATTCTAAAAAAATTGATGCTATTAATGATTATGATTGGGTATTGATAGTGATAATAAAATAAAAGAAACCAATAATTTGAAAATAAAAAATATTATTAATTAATTAATATTGTAATTTAATGTTTTTCTTTATTATGTTCTTGAAATTGATAATTTGTCATTTTTTCATAAACAATATCCAATACATACAAGCTCCTTTTGTTGTAGTTTCTTATGAATTGTTATCTATAATATTAAAGTAGATGAGGCTTTCTTAACCACTTTTGGTGTTTCTTATAATTTTTTTGTCACATTATTCTATTATTATCCTTAGATTATATTCTCTAAAAATGATTAAAAACTCTTCCCTTAAGCAATTGACCAATTCCTAAAGGGTAAATCAATAATTTAATCATTTCAATTATCAACTGCATTCCACTTTTATAAAAAAAAAACTAACCTAATAATTGCACTAATCGACACTAGCATTGTTTCTCTTCCATCTATTTTCTAAATGACCTTAATCATTTAAAAAAAAAAATATACATTTTATTAAGCACACCCTTAGCAAGTTCTTGGTCCACTAGTTAACCATAAAATGCAACTAATAGTTTCAAAATAAATTGTCAACTTTATATTAAGGAACTTAATCTTATATATATTATTTTAGAAGCTTTTGTTCCAAAGAAAATGTTCTTTAATATATGAGACACACCTTTTAATAGTTGCTACCATCGTATAATTTAATTAATATAATACAAATTTTCACGTTCTTAAATTCTCACTCATATATTATAAAAGGTTATGGTACTTTTTAAATGATGCATAATTCTATTGAAAATCCTCCAATAGTCACATAGAAGTTTAATATATTATATTTTTATATAATTAAATAGTAGTATTTACCCAATTATTATAGCAATATAAATATATATTGTTAACATGTTAATTATGAAAATATTTTCAGTAAATTTATCTATTGTTTAAATCCATAACCATATTCCACACATATCGTGAGCTTTTACCTAGTCATTACTTATACAAGAGGAACACAAATTGCAATATGGGCACCTAAAATAAAAGAGACGAAATTGTTCAATAACAAAAATGAAATGATTATACAAATGATTGCTCATAATACATTGATATGATTATCATAAAGGTGCAAGGTCTATTTGCTTTAGTTTGATTTTGCATCTAGTAAAATATTGAGAAGCTATTTATGACGGTTATTTTATGAGAAAGTATGACAAAAAAAAAAAAAATTCCCACTATGTAGAGCCCAAGATTTTATTTTTCTTTGATTTTTAATTTATATTAAACTTGATTCAGCATATATAATTTACTAAGAAAAAATCAACAAAAAAATATTTTTTATAAAAGAATTTAAAAACTGTTTTAGATTCATCATTGATGAAAATTGGAAAAATTAAGTAATTTTAATGAAGACACTGATCTTTGAATAACCAAAATAATAATAATAATAATAACAATAGTAATCAAAGTTCAAGGATATTAAGATTTAAACCCGAAGAGTTAGTAAATAAAAATTTCTAAATTAGAAAAGGGTTATCTTGTTTTCTAATGAAATTTGAAACCATGATTCTACAGAAAATGCTTATTGTATCCTGAAGAGAAAATAAAATTATTTTTTACAGTAAAAGAGGGGGAAAAACAATCGTTTACATGTTTTTATATTATTTTTGTGCCGCTCCAAACAATAACTATGTAACCATAGTCAAGATTTGAGCATCGTAGCTTATTTTCTGAAACATTTATGTTTAGTTAGTTCTTTAAAGTTTTCAAAATTATCTCAATTTTTATATTTATAGATTTTTTTAATGTTTTCTCTTTCCTATGAAAATTCCGTGAAGCCATAATTCGAATGCCATGAATTTTGTAAAAACCCTATAACCTAACTTCTCGTAAATCCATTCTCTTTTATCTTATTTTATTTTACTTCATGAAAAATCTAATTATGTAAAGCCCCGAATTTTCTTAAGAATTTTTTTTTTTAATTTTATTCTATTTTCCTTTTGAAAAAGATCTGCCGCTTGGCAAATTTCCCGGAGTTTTGAACCCTAAAACGTATCTCCAAAACCACACCACGAGAGAACACCAATCAAAATCTCCAACTCCAATCAACCAACCTCCATTACAGGTCCATTAAGGTTGAAGGATGCATATAAAGCAGATTGTTCTTGAAGGATTCGAGAGTTACAGAGAACAAACTGCCACCGAGCATCTTAGTCCCAAAGTCAATTGCGTTGTTGGAGCCAATGGTTCCGGCGGGTCAAACTTCTTCCATGCGATTCGTTTCGTTTTAGGTGATATCTTCCAGAACTTGCGCGTCGAGGATATGCATGCGGGCGCAGGGCATCAAGTATTGTCTGCATCCGTGGAGATTGTGTTTGACAATGACGACAATCGCATTCCGATCGACAAGGAGGAAGTGCGCTTGCGGCGAACCATTTCTTTGAAGAAGGATGAGTATTTCTTGAATGGAAAGCATATTACGAAAGCCGGGGTTATGAATTTGCTGGAAAGTGCGGGGTTTTCTCGATCCAACCCTTACTATGTTGTCCAGAAAGGAAAGATAGCATCATTGACATTGATGAAAGACTCTGAGCGTCTGGATTTATTGCAGGAGGTTGGTGGCACCTGAGTTTACGAGGAGAGGCGTGGTGAGAGTTTGAAACTTATTCACGAAGCTGGTAAGAAGAGGAAGCAGATTGTACAAGATGTTCAATATCTGGACGGGCGATTGAAGGAATTAGATAAAGAGAAAGAGGAACTCGAAAAATACCGGCAGCTTGACACTCAACGCAAATCTTTAGAATACACCATTTATGATAACGAATTCGATGATGTTAAGCAATAGTTAATGAGAAAAGAAGAAGAACGTATCAAGGTTTCTGAAACGTTAACTGCGAGGTACAACAATGCGGTTGATGCACATGACAGAGTCAAAACACTTGATGAGGAATATAGGGATATAGCTAAGGAGCATGAAGGCTCAAATGAGGAAAAAGAAGTGGTTGAAAAGCGTAAAATCAAAGCTGTGAAGAAGCAGGTCGAGCTTGAGCTTGATGTTATTGACATAAGGGAGAGGATTTCGGGCAGTGAAAGAAGCAAGGAGCAGGCTGTAAATCAACTCGGAAATTCAGGATGCAATGAATGAGCCAGACGAGATCTGTCGTCTGTATAGGCGTCAAGTGGAAAAGGGGCAGGAGATTACTAAAGGAATTTTGGAACATGAAAACAAGCTGAGCATTTTATACCAGAAGCAAGGTTGTGCTACTCGGTTTTCAAGTAAAGCTGCTCGCAGTGAATGGCTTCGAAAGGAATTGGATGACCTAAAGCGAGTTCTTTCTTCAAACTTGGCACAAAAGCAAAAACTGGAGGGTGAACTTCAACAGCTGAAATCTAAGATAAGGGAACAGGACGAATTCATCGACAGTAGGAGAAATAAAATCGCAACTTTAGAATCTTCCATCGCTCACTCCCGACAAGGGTTTATCTATTACAAATCACAGAGAGACAAGTTGCAGGATGAGCGGAAGTCCCTCTGGCCCAAAGAGAGCGATCTTTCTGCTCAAATTGACGAGTGGAGAGCTGAAATTGGTGTGGCAGAAAAAAACCTTGACCACGCAATGCCTGGTGATGTGAGAAGAGGGCTTACTTTTGTCAAGAAAATTTGCTGGGAGTATAATGTAGAAGGAGTACAAGGTCCAGTAATCGAGTTGCTTGATTGCGATAAAAGATTCGACACTGCCGTAGAGGTCGCTGCAGGAAACAGCTTACTTCATGTTGTGGTTGAAAACGATGACATCTCAAGGCAGATCTTTAGACACCTAAATTCTCAGAAAGGTGGGAGAGTTACTTTTATGCCACTGAACAGAATAAGACCACCCCATGTGAATTATCCAGAGAGTTCTGATGTGGTACCTTTGTTGAAAAAGATGAAATTCTCATTGGAATATACGCCCGCGATCGCTCAATCTTTTGCAAGAACTGTGTTCTGCCGAGACTTGGATGTGGCTACAAGGGTTGCTCAAGCCGGTCTGGACTGTATAACTTTGGAGGGTGATCAAGTCAGCAAGAAAGGTGTCAGGACTGGTGGTTTCTACGACTAAAGGCACTCAAGGTCCAAGTTTATGAATATTGTCAAGCAAATTAAACTAGCCATCAGTGTGAAGGAACACGAATTGGAAGAAACTCAGGAAATGCTGCGAGAGATGGACCAAGAAATAACAGAACTTGTGTCGAAGTAGCAAAAGATTGATCATGAAAAGTCACAAGCAGAACAGCTCAGGCAGGATATTGCTAGTGCTAATAAGGGGAAACAGCTCATTTCAATAGCTGTTGCTAAAAAGGAGAAATCATTTGCCGACACACGAACCCGAATCGATCAACTTAGAGCCAGCATCGCCATAATGGACACAGAATCGATCGATCAATTGACTCCTGACGACTAAGATGATCGTACAAGGTTGAATCCTGAAATAACAGAGCTAATTGAGAAATGTTTTCCCCGCAAGGCATATCGTATTGAGAATGAGACAAGAAAAGCGGAGCTTGAGACAAACCTTAAAAACTAATCTCAAGAGGCGAAAGTAAGAGTTGGAGGCTATTATATTTTCTTCAGATGTCCTGCAAAGCGAGCTTGATGTCAAATTAAAGGAACTTGAAGATGCTACATTATTAGTTGAAGATGCAAGCCAGCAACTTGAAACATGATAAAAATGAAATGATAAAGAAAATCGAAGATGAGAAGGCCAGATTGAAGGCATTGGAGGACGAATATGAGAGGAACCTACAAGATGAAACAGAAGGACTGGAGCAACTTTTGACCAGGAGGAATGCCCTTTTTGCCAAACAGGAGGATCTTGCAAAGAAAATAAAGAATCTGGGTCTGTTGTCGTGGGATCATTTTAATATGTATAAGCAAAGGAGTGTGTGAGGAGTTGCAGAGACAGTTACACCACTGCAATCAGCAATTGCAAGAGTTCAGTCGTGTAAACAAGAAAGCACACGATCAGTGCGTTAATTTCACGGAGAAAAGGGAGGAACTCCGAAGAAGACGAGTGGACCTAGATGCAGGTTATGAGAAAATGAACGAACTCATATCAATTTTGGACCGGCGGAGGGATGGATCCATCACACCAACTTTCAAAGGCATTGCTAGACACTTTCGAGAAGTATTTTCCGAACTTGTACAAGGTGGCCATGGTCATTTGGTTATGATGAAAAAGATGGATGTGGATATTGCAGATGACAATCACGACAAAGAAGATGGGCCCCGTGAAGCAGATCAGATGGGAAATGCATTGGTGTCAAAGTGATGGTCTTTTTCACTGGTCTAGGAGAGAATCAATCAATGAGCAATTATCTGGAGGCCAGAAGACTCTCCATACAAAGATGTGATCCTTCTCCTTCCTATCTCTTTGACGAGATTGATGCAGCACTAGATCCTCAGTACCGAGCAGCAGTGGGGAACATGATCCGGCATCTCGCCGACACATCAAGGACTCAGTTTATCACCACAACTTCCCGGCTAGAGCTTGTTATGGTTGCTGACAAAATTTATGAGGTAAGCCATAAAAATCGAGTGAGTCATGTTAATCTTGTCACCAAGGAAGACGCACCAGAATTCATTCATCATAGTCTATCAGTCTCATAATGTAAGTTAAAAAGGTCATACTTTGGCTTGTTTGGTATTTCTATGATCATCTCTTGCTAGTAGATATTATTATTATTATTATTATTAAAAATAAAACTTTTATTTTTAAGGAGAACCAATCTTTAGAATAATTAGTTGTTTAGAGAAATTAACTTTTTTGAAAACGATGCAAAACATGCAAAATCTATTATCGATTATAATATGCATTTTTTGAAACTTTTATGTTTTTATATTCTTCGTTTTAGTTCGTCATATTTTTTTACAGTTGTTATTGTTACGCTTTTATGTTAATTTCATCGTTTAAATTTTTTATGGTATCATTATTAAATTTCAACATTTTTGAATAAAATATACTGAGAATAGAAAAATAACGCACTGACAATAACTATTACCAAAAATGGTTTCACCTATTAATTATAGTATTAAGTTGAGAATATAACTAAATAAACCAATTTATCCCTATTTAGTTAGTTTTGGAAAATAAACAAAAGTTATTTGCTATACACACACACGTTATATATTCAATTTAATAATTATACAAATAAATATATATGTATATATATAATCTATATGCTATTTATATGCATATATATATATATATATATCCTTATGTTATATATATGCTATATGTATAACAAAAAATAGATAATATATTTATATATAAGTTATATGTCTAATTCATATGTTACACACACACACACAACACTATAATTACAACATGTGAACTACATATATATGTGTTTATATCTACATATTTCATATATACAATCTATATGTTACATATATATACATGTTCTATATGTACAACTAATAAATAGATTATATATTTATATATAAGTTATATTTATAATTCATATTTTATAGATAATCTATATTTAATATATATATAATATTATATGCATGTGCTATATGTATAATCTATAATGTATATTATGTATAGATATATATACAAAATGTTATATTATCTACAATTTTATATATATAATACAGATGCAATACATATATAGCATATAAATATCCATATCTAATGCTACGTATATATGTTCTATAATGATATTAAGATAAGGAGCAGTAAGGATGAAATGGTTATTTAATTCTAGTTTTGTTAACATACTATTTTTTTCTTAATTCTTTATATATTTGTACTTATGTCTTTTTTAACAGACATACGCTTTGAGATATTGATTTTCGCTTCTTTTTTTTGTTTAAATAATTAATGTGAAATGTTTTTACTTTTAGGTGTAAAGGAAGTCATGCTAAAGTAGGTAGAAAGAGGTTGATCATAATGGTACAAAATTTCTTCGCTATGGTGGTTTTGCAAATATTTGAGGTGATGACTACGATGTTAGAGATCCAGTAATGACTTTCTCCATTTCTTTTTTTTTTCCTTTTTGATTTTTCGATACGGAATCTGGAAATCTTGTATAAATAAATAATTGTAGAAACTTATAACTTTTCATTAATAATACCTTTCGATTGTTTTTCATTTGTCAATTAAACCTTTTATTATTAATTATTTATTTCATTTATTTATTTTTACTTTTATCATGTATGCAGTAGACATGTCATATATATATATATAGATGGTTATGGTGGGGTAGTAGTGTTAGCATGACATGCTGCAATCTTTCTATAATTTTACTGTGAAATACTATAGCCCTGTCGGTAGTTAAATTTTACGAGAGGTGAATAGGAGGAGAATTCATAAGAAAAGGTACTTATAAACTTTATGATTTATTCTGCATTTTATATGTCATATACATATTTTGTTCAAAAGTTTATATTCCCTTGTGTCTACCATTTATCATCCTAGAAAGAAACATCACCTCTACCTACGTTGAAATTACCAATCATCTGTCTACAGATAACGATCAGTAGAGGGAAACAGATTGCACTTATCAACACATATTAGTTGGTTTATTAGGCTTAAAAATCTTTGACAACATCTGAACAAAGAAAATAAAATTCTCAACAAGTCCTTAGCATACAGCTTGAACGTCAATCCTGCTAGCAAGAAAAGGAAACTGATCTTGACTCGATCCTTTTGTTAATGCATTAAGCCGGTTGGGCGTGAGTAGAGACGACATAGGATGGTGGAAGCAATCCGCATTAAAGTATAATCGCGAATGAAATGATAATCTATTGCCATATGTTTCTATTCGCTCCTGATGAGCCACTATGTCGCGCGTAGCAATTACGTATACTCACTCATTCAATACTTGATGCATAAGAGATGTCTCAGCATATATATAATATTTTAAGTTAAATGAGTTTTCAGGTTAGTTTGTGATGTTGTGTAAATCGAGTAATAAATCATCCACATCAGTTAACAATCTATATCACCGTAGGTTAGGGGCAAAAACCCTTACATTTGACATTTTTGCATTTCTGAGTAAGTTAGTAGCGTATTTTAATCAACATAAGGAAATTTCTAAACTTTTGATGAACTGCCGAATCCACACCCAAATCTTTTATGTCAAAGCATTCGTGCATGTAAGTCTTGAATTTTATGGGCTTCTTAACATTGCTACCTACTACTATTATGCTGTTTACATAAACCAATACGAGCATTTCGGAATGAATTGCCTTCTCCTGATGGAATTCGTATATAGTGAGAGCAATAGATTGCTTACCAAAGCGGAAGCACCGATAAGGGGTTTGTTTGAGATCATATTAGGATTTTCGTAGACGATAAACAACATGAGGTAAAAGGAATGTTTACATCTTTAGGAGGTCATAGGTATCAAGGTCTCTCATAGGTCGGGTTATAATAGCTAAAGCTAAGGGATTATAGAATTCAACCTAGAGGGTATGGGAAGACTTAATTGAAGCTTCTGAGTTCCAAATGAAGCCTAATTTAAATCTTCTAAAGTTGCTTTTCCAAAATTTTTCTAAAGTTATATTCTTAAAATTTAGTCATGTGCAATCAAATAGTTGATATTGTAAGAAAAAAGATAACATCACATGATATATTAAAAATCGAGATAATCTCAACTATTGAATTTATAACGTTAGTTAAAGTACCTAAGAGGATCAATTTCCAATGAGATAAATTACATGTATTAGTTGTTGATAAAATGACATTTGGACCTAGCTTCAAACATCCAAACTTGTTCAAGCCAAGAAGAGAACTTGAAGAACTCTACAACGATATTTAGATGAGTTAGAAAACACATTTAGATTACTTTCTATTGAGAGTTAGGGAACCAATTCCGATTGCACCCATTTGGAAGACTCTCCAAAAGTCCAACTTATTAGGCTTAGTTTACTTATTTACATTCTTTTATGAATTTTTAGTCTTATTATTTTATTTAACAACAATAACACCCTTAATCACTAAGTAATAAGGATACTTTACATTAAAAACTCATCAATTATTGAATAATAACACACTTTCTAGAGTGATTTCTCTCTCAAATCTTAATTCTTATCAATCTTTACGATATTTTAGTTAATCCTTATGTCATATCCGCTTAAGTAAACATAGCGTGATCTCCATAGTTGTATCATTTATGAAAGAGTCATAAAAATCCACACATTACAAAAACCCTAAAAATAATTGTTGCGATTCTTAATTTTACTTTAGTTAATTGTTGAATGGATCACATCATCTTTTGGTATCAAAACCAAGTTTTGACGAGAGAGTGCAATGTTGATGTATCTAACTTTTGCACATGGATGTGATTGGTGTGTGTTGTGCATTGGCATTGGATGAGGTAAATTTGTGTGAAAAGGTGACCTAATCCTCACTACCTGCCGAGTGTTTAGGAAATTTTCTTATAGAAGGTAACCTAAACTTTTCCCTAAAGTTCCTTGTTTGTTGACGTATGAAATTGCAAGATATTAGGTAAAAGTATATATGGTCGTACTTGAAGATAAAGGGAATGAAACTAGAGGGCATCATAAAGTGGTGAATGAGTCATAATTAACCATGTAATAAACATATGGTAGACCTTACAAACATGATGTGTAACTTCATGGCTATGCAAATTACGTTGATGGAGATCTTAAGGTGTGATTAAATGAGCATAGGGATGAATGAGGAATAATAAAAGGAAGTGCTGAAAACTTTTGAGGTTGAACAAGGAGTCGGTAGAGGCCATTAACTTAAGGGTATAGAGATCATAAAATTGAAGATTCCACCTTTACAAGTAGTTAGTCAATGGATGACTATCTTGACTAGGTTTGTAAGGTTAAGATTGCATAAGAGTATTATAAGTATGATGACGAAGATACATCTTGTAGCATTAGAGTTTATGAGGTACAACACTTTATGGTGGAATAATATCTTGACTCAAAGAAGATGTGGTGGTGAAGAGAAAGTTACTATTGAGGAAGATAAAGTGGCTATTACATAAGTGATTTGTTCCTAAAATATCATCATTGAGAGATATTCTTGAAACTTTAATCTCTTGGTCGAGGTAGACTTTATGGAAGACTATGTTAAGGATTCTAAGATGCTTATGATTTGCTATGAGACTATTGAGCAGAAGGAGCAAACCATTGTGAAATTCATAATTAAGTTGAAATTTGAGACTTTTAGCATGGTGGGGTCAAAATTGTTTGATTTGCTTGAGGAAGTTATATGGTTGACTCTTAAGGTTAGGAGATAAAGGTGAAGGAGTCCATTCAGGATATCGGTACTTGAAGGTGATGATGAGAGGAGGGCTAAATTAGCTATCATAAGTAAAGGAGTTAAGCATGTAAATCAAGAAGAGGTGAGATAAAAATAAGGGTAAGGCTCTTGTTAATCCTAAGGCAAGAGGCGTTGATGAATAGTTGATAAGGTCACTATGCACTAAGCTTTACTCATCCAGTATATAAAACTGCAACAACATTTAACCACCTCAACAGCTTCAAGCACAAATCAGTCCTAGTAGCCCTAGCATCATTTTAGCCTAAATACAACAGCCCAAGATCCCTTATTACATACCCAACGATAGGCCAACTAACTGTCCCTTACTTTTTTGACAAGTGTATTATATCCCTTTTGTCCTTTGTCATATTTACTCTTTTTGAGCATACTAAGAACCTCTTTGTTACATTGTCTTTTATATCATTTTCCTTTATTGTTTGTTTCCCTAAAATACTTACTATAAATAGTCCTTTTACTATAACTACAAAGCATCTCTTACACCCTATCAATTAATGAATATCCTTGCTTTCGTAAGGCACCTCTTTCTGAGTACATCTTTCCTACACTCTTATCTAATTTTACCAAATAGCTCCAGATTAGTGGTGAATAGTCCTTAATATTAGCTTATAAGTCATATTAAGCAAAATACTAAGTCATGTCGTGTTCGCTAGTGTATTATATCATTTGAGTAACTTCAAAAAAGCTAATATGCTTGTCAACTTTTCCATTCCATCTTCTTCAATATCTCAAAGGACTTACTTAGTTACTACTCCCTACTATAAGCCTTAGTGATTACTGAGCTCTTAGGTACATTATATAATCTTGGTATCAGAACTTAAGGTTGTGGTTAAAAGCCTCGTGTTGTGGTATTTCTTGTTTGTATATATGTTTTGTTATATCGTATTTGTCTAGTAGAAAACAGAGCAAGTTCTCTAGTTGCTGTTTGAAATTGTATTATCTAAGTTGTGTGTAATCTTTTGTTAAGTAGCGAAATTCCTAAAGTTTTGTATTGAGAATGTCGAACTCTAATGTTCGAGGAGAGATTAATGATGCCGAGAGTGATGCTCATGGTTGCAGTCATGTTACCCAATAGACTCGGTAACTACTGATGAGCAAATATAAAACTTTGCTACTATTATAGCTAATCTAGCTATCTTTATACAAAGGGCAATAGAAACTAAGCCATAAGAGAGAGTTGTTGTTAAACAAGGTTGATAAGTGAAAGATAGGTCGAGAAGACAAGTGGGTAAGTGTCAAGCACTCAAAGCTATTAATGTAAACCCAGCTCTACTCCGACATGTTGAAAGGGTTGTGAAGAGGAGACTAGAGTTAGATAAAGTTGAGAAGTATGAGGAGAAGGAAGAGGAGTATGATGGATTAGAAGAGTGCAAGCTTTAAGCTCTTAGAAGAGCTGGGCATCTCAAAGTAAAAATTTCAAATTTTAATGGATCCGGTAGTACTGATAACTATTTAGACTAGGAAGAAAAGATTGAAAAGATATTTTACTTTTATGATTATGAGGACTTTCTTTGTATTCAAGTGGTTGCTTTGGAATTTTTTGGGTATGTAACAATGTGGTAAAAAAAATTGTAGAATGTATGCCATAGAGCCCAACATGAAATCTTAATATGGAACGACATGAAGAGAGTTTTGAGGAGTAAATTTGTTCAAGAATATTACAAGTATGATACTTTCCACTGTCTCCGAAAACTGAGACATGGTAATGGATCAGTTGACAAGTACATCAAAGAATTTCAATTGCTAATGATTTGATATGAAATTAATGAGCCCAAGGCATGGACCATAGCTAGGGTCATTTTTGGACTAAGGACCAAGATTAGTAATGTAGTGGAGGTGCAAAGGTTAGGAAATCTAGATGAGACCATCTAAGTAATGTAAAGGGTCAAGCAGTAAAGTCGAAATCAGCTCAGCGGAGTGTCAAGCAGTCGACTTGGCTTGTCAAGTAGGATTGGTATGCTGAACCTACTTAGATATGACCAAGCTCAGTACAGTTCTAAGGTAGATCGTAAAGGTCAGATGTCGAACAAACCTAATGATGGCTGATGTAAGAGCAAGGCCAAGGAGCTCAAGGTCAAGAAAGACTAAGGTTAGAGCTTAGGGTGAAAGGCCTAAGAGATAAAGTATTTTAAGTGTCTTAGTTTCGAACACATTGCAAGTCAATGTCCGAACTAACGTGTCATGACCATTAAGGGAGATTAGCCCCAACTTGAAGTGGAGAGTGCAAGTGAAGGAGAAGGAGAAGAAGTAGATGGTAATCAACTACTAGAAGAGTTTTGAGAAGATCTAGATGCCATGGCATGACCTGAAATGGGAGAATACTGTACAGTCATACGACGATCTCTTAGTACCTTTGTCTATGATGAGAATGAGTAAAGAGAGAATCTCTTCCATACAAACTACCAAGTGAATGGCAAACTGTACACTTTGGTCATTAATAGAAGGAGTTGTACCAAGTAAGGAGTGGTGAAAGCCCTGAAGTTGCCAACCTACCTTCACCTTAAGCCTTACAATATTCACTGGCTAGAGGTTTACCAATTGCCAAACAAGTTAAAGTGCCAATTATTATTGGTGATAGATATAAGGACGAGGTGTTGTGTAACATCCTACCCTTGTGCACCTCACATATATTGTTAGGCCGATTATAGCTCTTTAATCTTAAGTTACTCCATAATAGTTATAAGAATACCTATATGTTCCAAAAGGATGGGAAGAAGTTTATACTGACCCTAATAAGCCTCAAGGAGGTCCAAGAGTCACAAGAAAATATTAATAGATCATTGTAAAGGAAGTTCTTAGTGATTTCCTAAGCCTAATTTTCCAAAGATGTCAAGGAGGAAGAGTATATACTCTTATTAGTTAAAAGACTACTAGAATTAAAGGAAATTGAAACCTTACCTGTCGAGGTGCAAACATTACATCAAGAGTATGCCGACTTGTTTTTTGTTAAGTTGTCGAAAGGACTACTACCTATTAGAAGAATAGAACATTGCATTGACCTTTAACTTGGAGTTAATCTACCTAATCAACCTACCTATGAGCTTAATCTCGAGCAAGCAATCAAGCTAAAGAAGTACGTTGATGAGTTGATTAAGCGTAGATATGTCTAAGAGGCATGAGCCCTTGTGTTGTACCAGCTGTTCTAGTGCTAGAAAAAGATGGCTTATCAAGAATGTGCATTGATAGCCAAGCAGTCAACAAAATTACTGTCAAGTATCAATATTTGATCTCACAATTAAATGATATGCTTGATGAGTTACATGGTATACGACAATTTTTGAAGATTGATATGAAGAGTGGCCAACACCAAATTCAAATGAAACTTGGAGATGAGTGGAAAAGTACTTTCAAGACTAAAGATAGTCTATTCGAGTAGATAATGATGCTGTTTCAGCTTGCAAATGCTCCAAGCACCTTCATGAGGCTCATGAATCATGTTCTGAGAACGTTGATTGGCAAACGTATTGTAGTTTACTTTGATGATATTTTGATGTATAGTATAGATCTCATTTCTCATGTCGAGCACTTAAGATTAGTATTTGATATTCTCCATGCTGAGCAATTATTTGGTAATATGAAGAAATCCTATTATGCCAAAGTGAGGTTGTATTCCTCGATTATGTTGTTTGTAAGGGAGGTATCAAAGTTGATGATGAGAAAGTTCGAGCTATTCTCAAATGGTTGATACTAACCAATGCTGCAAAAGTTAGGAGTTTCTGTAGTCTAACTTCATTTCATTGAAGATTCATTTAGAACTTTAGTTTCATAGCTACCCTATTAACCAAGCTCACCAAGAAAAGCTTTGAATTCAAATAGTTCAAGAGAGCTTAGAGTAGTTTTGACGAGATTAAGTCCAAGTTGACTTTTACCCCTGTGCTTATCCTACCTGACTTCGAGAAAGTTTTTAAATTAAAATGTGATACATCTAGAGTCAACATTGGAGCCATTCTTATGCAGGAGCACCAACCAATTGCATATTTCAGTGTAATGCTTCGAGGTGCTACACTAAATTACTCGGTACATGACAAGGAGTTCTATGCCTTTGTCTATGCATTCCAAAATTAGCAATACTACCTACTGCTGAGAGAGTTCATTATCTACATAGACCATAAATCTCTCAAGCATCTCAAAAGGTAACAGAAACTTTCTTAACGTCATGCTAAATGGGTCGAGTTCTTGTAAATCATTTTCTATGTTATCAAGTACAAAAAGGGAAGTGCTAACACTGTAGTCGATGACCTTTCTCGTCAACATGTTCTTGTCACAATATTGCAAGCTAGAATAAGAGGGGAAGTAGATGGATTCTATAGGCAAGTTTGTATGCCGAGTAGGTCTACTAAGGAATTACTTATCTAAGAAGCCCATGTTGAAGGCTTAGCCGGTCACTTTGGCAAGAAGAGAACTATTGAGTTATTAAAAGAACACTTCTATTAACCTGAGATGATGAAAGGTGTGCGCAAAATTCTTAAGCAATATGAGGTATGCAAGCGCACTAAGTAAAGAAAGGAGTCGTATGGAGAATATATACCTCCACCCATACCTGAGCGACTATAAACCGATTTAAGTATAGATTTCATGCTCAACTTACCTAAAACACTACAAAGATATGATTTTATTATGGTCGTAGTTGATCAATTCAGTAAAATGAGCTACTTCATCCCTTACCACAAAATCAATAATGTTTTATCTGTTACTAACCTCTTTCTGCAAGAAATCATGCGATTGCATAGAGTTCCTAGGAGTATCATATCTGATCGAGATTTAAAGTTCACGAGCTTCTTCTGGAAAACCTTATGGAAGAAGCTTAGTACTAAGCTCATGTTTAGTATTTCTTGCCATCTACAACCAGACGGCCAAATCAAAGCTGTAAATAGAACAGTACGCAATGACCTTTGAGCTATTGTTGGGAAGAATCTACATGGTGAGGATCTATGCCTACCCATCATTGAGTTCGCCTACAATTACTCCACTCATAGCTTGATAAGAAGAATACCTTTCAAGGTTGTCTATAGACTTAACCCAAACTTACTTTAGACATGGTTACTAGCTTGATCTCATAAAGAGAAAATCAATTAAGCCCGCAACATGCTGAGGAGTTTCAAAAATTGTATCAAAAGGTTATCAAGCAATTAGTTAAGACTGTAGCTCGATAGAAGGAAGGAGGCAAGTCATTTTCAATCTAAGAAACCTTGTCTAGATCCACCTTAACAAGGAGCGATTTCGAGGGAAGAGGACGAACAAGTTATCTCTTAGGTTGGATGACCCCTTTAAGTTCCTTCTTCACATCAATGAAAACTCCTATGAGCTAGAACTACTCGATAGATATGGGGTATCTCCTACTTTCAATGTTGCCGACCTAATGACCTATGTACCGAAAAAAAGGAAAAGAATATAAAGATTTGAGGACAAACCTTCAACAACCTTAGGGAATGATGGATTGCCGACCCCTGAAACCATCATTCATGCCTGCCTTTGAGGCCTCTAATCTCTTACTAGACGAATTCTCTCTTGTTAGCCTATCGAAGCGAAGCTCTTGTACGTAGAGGAATTGTAGGTAAACTCTCTAAAGTCTCAACTCGGACAGACTTTGCTCTACTTGGATCCTTACCCAGTAGCTGACTTGCTAAGTACTGAAGCTGACCTACCAAGGTCAAGGCTACTACACACCAAGCCCTTCTCTTCTAGCCCATGGAGTTGCTAAGTGCCAAGGCCGACTTTTTGAGTGTCAATGTCGAGGTCACTATGTGCCAAGCTCTACTCACTCAATCTATAAAACTACAACAACATTCAACCACCTCGGCAAGTTCAAGCATATATCAACCCTAGCATCTTTTCAGCCCAAATACAATGCCTCAAGATCCTTAACTATGTACTTAGCGATAGGCCGCCAATTGTCCCTTACATTTCTGAAAATTATGCTATATTACTTTTGTTATATTTATCCTTTTTAAGCATATTAGGAATCTCTTTCTTACATCATATTTTATGTAATTTTCCTATATTATTTGTTACCTTAAAGGACTTACTATAAATAGTCCTCTTACTATAAATAGTCCTTTTACTATAGCCGTAAGGCATCTTACACCCTATCAGTTAATAAATATTGTTGCTTTTCATGAGACACCTGTCTTTGAGCACGTCTTTCCTATACTCTTATCTAATCTTACTATAATAGCTTAAGATTAGTTGCGAGTAGTCCTTAGTATTGGCTTATGAGTCATATTAAGTGAAATATTAAGTTGTATCATGTTTATTGATGCATTGTATCCTTTAAATAGCTTCACGAAAGCTACTATGCTTGTTAACTTTTCCATTCCATCTTCTTTGATATCTTGAAGGATTGGCTTGATTATTGATCTTTATGGTAAGTCCTAGTGATTATTAAGCTCGTTGGCATATTACAACGTATTATAAGTTACTCAACAAAAATTAAGAAAAAATTGATTTTCTAGAAAACACTTTCTGAAAAATATTTTACGAAATTAAAGTTGCTACCAATTGAAGTTGCAAAAAATGAGAAATTAGCTTCAAACAGAGCCACTAGCTTATAGTTTTCTCAAAAAACAAACTTTTAGAAAAGAAAATGTAGAAGAATTGAGTTTAGGGATTAAGTTCTTAAATCATAAAGGTTACCATATAAGCAGTTTCCACTAAAAAAATCAAATGCTTTATTGAAAACTCCTTTCCCTCTTTTAGATTTTTTCGTGATAAATGATTACAAATAAAAGCAAATAAAAAGTGAATAAATGAAGCAAAGAAATCTTTTAAGTTAGGACTTGGGATTAAACAGAATAAAACAAATAAAACGAAAATTATTTATCATTTTTCGGTTGTTTTCTTCGTGTGCATGATTTGTCCATCAAATTTAAAGTAATCATTTTTATTGCTGTTTGTAATTGTTGTCATGTGCTTAATCTGTTGTAATAACTGGGCAAATTACATTTATGGTATTATTTCACTTTTTCAATATTTGTATCTGTATTTTATTTTTTTACGCTTTAAATAGAAAAATGAGAAAGCATAAAGGATATCAGCCTGTTGTTAATTATTAAAAAAAAAAAAAAAAAGGAACAAAAGAAGGCCACTCAACACGAAGCAAATCAATGAGCACGGAAGGAAGAAGAGGAAGCACTAAATCCAACTGTCAAACTCACGACCCCTACACAAACCCTAAAAAACAGAGGAACCATTGCACACCAAGCTCTTGACATCGACTGCGACATTGCGAGCAACCTCCTTCTCTATGATATCGACGGATATTGGTTTGTGATGTGTGTCTCTCACTCTCATACGTTGTCATCATGGAGTTAGTGGCCTCACAACGCGTCCGACCCATATGGGCGATTCCTTTTCGGACCAAGTTCGTCTTACTTCTATTAAGGATTGAAATGGTATGTTGAACTTCATCATTGATATAAATGTTAACTACTTTTCTATATATACTTCTTGGTTTTTGGGTTTGTAAGATTTCATTTTTTATTTTTTTTTTCAACATTAAATGACTATTAGGGACATTTGGTACTTTACATTTTTTCGAAGCACTGGTACCTAGAGTGTAAAAAATAATAATAAAGATATCCATAGTGTAAAAGTGGAAAAATACTCGTACTCTAAATATAATTTGCGGTAAAGGTTGAGTGATGCGATTTGCAATCCTTAAGACCATTTAGTCAACGCATCATTTTTTATTTTCCAATTTTCTTTTATTATTATTATTTATCATTCTACAATATTATTTATATGAATTATTTATTTCAACGAATCGGTCACTATCACATGTTATTTATAAATGGAAAAGTTGTGGCATTAACAAAAGTCATAGTCTGCAAATGTTAGAAAAGAGTGAGGAATCAATTAGGTAAAAAAAAAAAATGTTTAAGATTTCTAATGCCTTATTCAAATGATTTTTAGCTATCCAATTGTACAATTACTGCATGTAGTTCATTTAAGAGGAATGATCATTCCTGTTTATTTTTTACTATGCTATTGACTCTTTTATTTTTTCATCTTGAAATTTCAATTCAATAGGAATCTCTATTATTTAAAATCAAATAATAAAAATTCCTTAATTTAACTTAAGAATCCTAACTCCTTACCATAAATTACTCTCATTACCCATTCCCCTTCTTAACATAGACCACACGACCCCACTACCGCTTCTCAACATAGACCACCATCGTCTATAGCCACCGTCCCCTACCACTATCACGGTTACATCTACCACACCCAATATAGTACAGACTACCCACCATACACCCAGTATAGTACAGACTATCCACCACTATATAATAACCACCGCCATCACACACTATTAGAACACGGCTGATTGCATACAAAAGTTGTACATCCACCAGGACAGCTGGAGAGTAAAGAAGTCTACGCTGGAGAGTAAAGAAGTCTACGTTGGAGAAGAAGATTGAAAACATGACTTAAGGAATTTTTTTCTTTTCTTTTCTTTTTCCCTCTCGTAACATCTCAAGAATCTTTGATTTGGCACATTGATTTTCTTCAAAATCACCATTGAAATACTATTTCCTCTCTCAAAATTATGCCTTTAGTTCAACAAAGTAGCTTTGCAATTTATTGCATTGATTTTCAAAATTTGAAACCAAACTCTTCAATTGAGAGAGATTGTTTATCAAGAGCCTATCATTGAGGTAAGAAATTGACAAAAGAGAGAGTTTCAAAGGTGGGGGGTCAAATTTATGGTCCGTCCATGGTAACTAGTGTTCTTCATTATCGAAAGGCGTGTCATAATTGTTCAAATTTCTACTCTATCCATGGTGGAGATCATTTTTAGATGTTAGTATTTTGTTTTAGAGAGAGAAAAAAGATGAATGTAAAAGATTACGCTAATATTGTCACTCTCATCCCATTACACATCTATTTTTGTTTTTCTTCTTTTATTCAAGTAAACAATGCAATAACAACTACATGCTTATTCACCAATGAATCCAAATTCCATTACGTACCTACTCAATGCAGTGAAGTAGACGAGTTAAAGTTTAACTAAATGTCATACCAAAATGAACTTCAACTTGTCAAATTTATTACATTCATAAGATGACATGGTATGTATTTATTAGTCGAAAAGTACAAATTAGAGATAAGATAGTAAATTCAATAAGTAAAAAATTGATTAGATATGATATTAGTAATTTCAACATTATTTCGATTAAATTACATGGGATCAACATCCAACGTAGGTAAACCATCATCCAAGAACAATGTGGTAATATAATAAAACATGGAAAATTCGTTGCTGATATGATCATCGCAAGATATAGAATATTTAGTGGTTCAATCTTTTGACTAAGTAAATCAAGTTGTCTACTGGGGAATTGAGTAAAATAAAATCAATTACATCATTACGACATAGTGGATATATTGTATACTTATAAGTTCGAATAAAAGTGAATATCTTATGACATTTAAATTGACTTGTTTTTAGGGTTAAATGTGGATCCATTTCCCATGGGTTAGTTAAATTGAATCTTTGCACTCGGCACACAGTACATTGCCATAACGTAATAGGAATCCATTATTATCAATATTATTACCTTGTTGCAAATTGCTATCCGGCTCTTCGGCCATTAGCAAACTTCTGGACTCTCAAATTAAGAGATTCCAATCCATAGAATCCATGTTTTCGGGTGAATTTTCGTCTGAATTACGTATGCTTTTCTCAGAGATATATCTATATATATTTATATATTTTCCAACCATATTATATTACAACACTAATGGGAAGGGAATCAAATATGAACCATCATATTAAGGGACCAGTTATATCATATATGATGTTTGCATTTTGTGGTATCTTTTTCTTTGAAAGAAAAAATGGTTTATATATCTGCTTTGCCTCTTTTTTTTAGTATATAATATCTCGATCGGTATTCAGATTGAATAATCATTTTTCTATATTTAATTTAAGTAAGTACATGGTTTGTAGTAGATGAATATGAGAATAGGAAAAGAAAATTTTTGCACACGATCATTTTACCCTTAATAAAAATAACAATGTATTTACTAAAATTTAAAAAGTTACGTTATAAAGAAAAGAAGAGATAAATCCCAGTTCACACATATATATTTTGTAGCTCAATTATAAATTGTTATGCATGATGCTATCTTTCTCATTTTGGTCTTGTTATTTTTATCAATGGTAAAATTGTCACTTAAACTTTGAAAGTGCAATTTTATGATCTTAGGGTGTAAAAGCTTGATTTCAAAAATAAAAGGGATTAATTATATATCAAGTACATATAAAAGATATATTTACAATTTACGATTGAATTTTTGACAACCGATACAAATAAATTGTGTTACATATCATATCAGCTAAAGTACATCACGTACACATTTGATTTTTAATATATTTTGGGCCATCTTTGCCCTACTAGACTCCAAGTCAACTTATGAAAAAGAAGATTTCTCCACACTCTATAGTAATACATGATTAACTAATTCTCTGCTTCAGCCACTTCATTATTGGATCACCAATTACGTACTTAAACACGACTTAGTATTACATTTTATGTTTGTATATATTTATTGGAAGGTTCAATTCCTTGCCCAATAAGATATTAAGGATTATTCTTGCCATCAAAAGTCAACTAACTACTACTTATATTACTATACAAGTCTAAATTAGCCCATCCTTATCACGAAGAGCATATCGTGCCTATAAATATTGTTGAAATTCTTCAAAACCCTTATTCAATTCCTACTAGATACTCCACCTACTAATATCATTAGAAATAAGGCAGGATTGTCATATTACAAACTAGTTACATCACATGAAAAGAGCCATAGAAGAAGTAGACTTTGAGGATGGTATTTCCATAGCAAATTGCTTGATATTGCTATCCCGAGGAGAACTTGATTGTGTTGGTCACGCAATCGATACACCGGTTTTTGAATGCAAGACTTGTAGTAAGCGGTTTCCGTCATTCCAAGCACTTGGTGGTCATCGAGCGAGTCATAAGAAACCGAAACCTAGTGGAAGATGTGATGTTAAAACGGAAAATTCACCAACAAAATCCAAAACTCATGAATGTTCAATATGTGGATTGGAGTTTTCATTAGGGCAAGCTTTGGGAGGTCATATGAGGAGGCATAGAGCTGATTTCATGAATGGAAACCAAGCTCATTTGGCTCTTTCTAACCATACAGAAGTACCACCGGTAAAATCAAATAAGAGAAGAGTTTTATGTTTAGATCTAAATTTAACTCCAATGGAGAATGAGCTTGAATTTGGAGTAGGGCAAAAGGCCTCACTAAGTCATTTTTGTTTCTAAGAATTGGTTTGAATTTAAAGTTTTCATGTAAATCTCTTCAATATTAGTTAATTTAGATTTATCTATTGTTTGAATAGAATTACTCTATGTTGTGAAACTAAAGAAAATTTTTATAATAAGACTCATACTCTTTGTGCACAAGACTGTGTGTGTGTATGGAGCAAATTTAATCACATTCAACTAGAAAGGAAGAAATTTGCTATGAAGAGAAAACCAATTGCTACCAAACTAGATTACATCATATTATATCTATAAGTAAAAATTGGGAAAAAAATATATTGAAAAATGAAAGATAAGAAAAAGAAATAGAAATAAAACATGTATAATGATCAAGATACTATATCTAGAGTTCTTACACCTCTCTCATGCTAAAAAAGTAATATCCGCAATTCCTACTTTGCATGTAATTTTTGTGGACTTTGTCAAAATATCAACTTGTTGATTTCCAATAGATACATGCTAGAATTCTATTCCTCCTTCAATTTCTAACTTGATAAAATAACGATCTAATTGAACATGTTTCATGTGATCATGTTGAGCCAAAACTTTTACAACACTTCAAATTAAGTTGCTATCACTATCTATGAGAGTGTCTTTAAATCTATTTCCACATCTTGCAACAACCTCTAAAGTCAAATGACTTCATGGATTCTCTAAGCAATCACCCTATACTCAATTTCTACACTACTTTTAGCAATTACTAATTGCTTCTTACATCTTCATGTCACAAGATTACCCCAAAATATAGCGTAATATCTTGATAGCTTTGCAAGTAGATGCATCTCCTCCTAACATGTACAAATACTTCAATAGTTCTACTTTGAGTTTTATTACTGTACATGCCCTTGCTTAGAGTTCCTTTAAGATACATTAAGATATGATTTTCTTTATATTCATGTAATGTATAGTAGAACACATTATTTGACTAACAAGACTAATAGAGCATGTTAAATCAAGTTAGGTAAGCAATAAATAGATCAATCTCCTTATCTATTGGACCATCATTTTCTAGAGCATAGTTCATATAAGTTCATGTTAGTGATATACTCATAAGTTTGTAATCCAATTACCAATCTCCTTTAGCACATCCAAGACATACTTCCTCTTATTACTAAAAAAATTCATTCCTACTAGCAACTTCCATGCCCAAGAAAAAATTTAAGATTAGAGAAAATATTAACCTCTTTAAACTTTGATCTTAATATAAATACTCCCTAAACTTTCAAAATGTACATTGATACTCCTAAACTCTAATAAATTAGTAAAATAATCTCTAAAGATTATAAATAACTTGCTTAATGTTTGTCTTTGGTGAGCTAATACACCCATATCTCTTGTACATTAGTCTCACTACATTTTTGAATTAAAAGAGTAAACACTCTTTATATTGTTAATTTATCAAAGCTTAGAAAGTATTGAAGCACACTTTGTATGTTCGAGGAATATATTTATATTAAGAAATTTTAGAGAGTTATTTGCAATCTTTCCAAAATCTTAACTCTTAATATTCCTCAATCTCAAACTCCTCTATAATTCATATTTTTAATATCAATTTCCATTAAAAATCACACATATATAATTATAAATATATTTTAATTCTATTATTCCCTATTTAATGAACAAGGTATGTTCAACTTAACTTTACTTAATTATATCCCAATTGAATGAAAGTGTATCTAAATTACTTAAGCGATGCCCTAGGAGACTATTTCAACCTAGAAATTTGATTATTTATTTTCCATACCTTACCACAATTACCTTCATAGGAGAATCCATGTCAAATTAGCGTGTATATTTCATCCTTAAAGTCCCCATTTAGGAAGGTACTCTTTACATTTAACTAGTGTAATGGCTAATTTAAGTTCCTAGCAAGAGATAATATTACCTTGATAGAATTCAATTTTACCACTAAGGTAAAGCATTTTTTATAATCAATGCCATAATTCTAAGTGACTCCTCGAGCAACTAATCATACCTTATACCTCTCGATGCTAACATCAAACTTTTGTTTCATGCTAAACATCCATGTGCTCCTAACTACATTCTATACTCTAGGGCAATTCTACTATTTCCCAGGTATTATTTTGGTATAATGCTTTCATCTATTCAAATACCCACTTCCTTTCCTCTTTCTTTTTTTTTTTTTTGAGCCTTTGTAAATATTTTTAAGGATCACTTGCTCATTTACATATACCAAACAATCCCTGAAGTCAAAACCCAAATTTGAGTAAGTGAAGTAATTTGAGATAAGATATTTTCCATATACCCTTCTCTCTTTTCTCTAGGATGTAGGTAGCCTAAGTTTATCACCTTCTTGTAGCTTAGCTTAAGCCTCTCTCTCAATAGCTAGTTAGAACTGAAACCTCGAGTTTGACAACTGGCCTTATGTAAGGATTTTTTGCCCTACAATGGACACTTGAATTGTTATTTCATCTAGAATATATTCTAGACCTAGAGAATTTTCTATCTTAAGAGTACCTAATTAAATTCCATAGAACTACAAGGATGTAAATGCATGGTCTGATCAAGCAAATGTGGTAAAGCACTAATTGAACTAGACAAATTAGATAGTTTGGTAGGACTCGATGGTTACAATCCAGAGTATGTAAGCTCAATTACAATGGATAATGGGATAACCTATTTTTCAACTTGACGTCTATTATCAAATGCATATTCTCCAACTAATTGACAGAGTTAAATACAGTTAGTTTTCAAAGAACATAATAACAATAGTGATATAAACTAACCTCATAGGCAAGTGATAGCACGTATACCCTTATGTAAAGGAGCATAGCCAATAAAGTTTCAAAATACCTTTAAGATTCCTAAAGTTGAGTTTATGCTTATTAGGCTTATTATTGAGAATGAACACCATAATGCAAATGTTTTATAGCTTAAGTAACTCAACAAATGACTAAAGAGAACACTTATTAGACTTCAAAAGTTAAAGACCTTTCATTGTACTTGATTAATGAGACAATATATAGTTTAATATAACTTCTCCCTAAACCGTATTTGGAGTTGAATAAGCAAACATTATGGCTTTAGCAATTTCAAGTAGATGTTTGTTCATTTGCTTCACAATTCCATTTTGTTGGCAAGTGCAAGTACAAGAATTTTTATGTACAGTTCCTTATTCATTTAGGTATTATTCAAACTCAACTAACAAATGTTCTTTCCCATTATTAGTATAAAGAATTTGGATGTTTTATTATACACATTCAAGAAAAATTTATGAGATTTTCTTGAATAAATGGAAAAGATTAGATTTTTCCTTCAAGTTGAAACACCCAACAAACTCATCAATAATAATTAATATAGGTAGCAAACTAGTTATACTCAAAGAGGACTCCTAAATATCACCATATGTTGACTCAAAAGATTTACATCATCTATATGGTTAGAAGCAATAGGAACTTTAATAATTTGTCCATGATATAACATTCACAATTGAAATCACTTGGTCTTTTATTCTCGAATAAATTATAATACATGTAATTCATATATAGTATTCACAATAGAAATGAAGGATATAAACAAAAACATGATACTAGACATTTAGTTAAGTTATCACATATGCTAAGGGTATCAAAGATGTATTGTGAGTTACATATGTGCTCTAAAGATCCTATCTCAATCCAAATTACACTTTCCAAACTATTAAAGAGAAAAGAAAAGCTTTTTCATGCAATAGCTACTGATGAGGACTTTTTAACCTTACTTTCACTAAGGTTATTAAAAAGATATTTTATTTTAAGTTGAATCACTATGGAATATATTTTCATCAATAAATTCTACATCTTTATCTTCTATAATGACATAGATTCCAAATCTAAAATCTGATAGCCTATTAAGCTTTGAGCACATCTTGCAAACATTCTTTTTAAAGCTCTAGCATTGAACTTAATTATTTTAGGATCAATGCTTTGTAATAGGCTACATACCCTACACTTTAACATAATTTACATTTGGTTTTCTTACTATCTACTTCTCATAAAGAGCAAAACCTAATGTCTTAAACTGAGTATGTTCAAAATATAAGATAAAGTAATAAGGTCTCCCGCCTATAGATTAAATGGCAATTTATTATTTGGGATTAGGAACTTAACCATGCCTACTATACTTAAATTCCACTAAACCATTTTATTATGACATATATGGGCCATACATGGTTGCACAATTCAATTTTCATTACAAATTTGTTGTCATTTGACAAGTATCCATCACTTCTATCACTTGTAAGCACTTTTTATCATGCATATACTCAAATTATAAAGTCTACTTAATTCACAAATGTCAATGTGATCGTTGCAATAATTTTAGTTACACTCAAAAAAGACTTTTTAATAATTTATGCTTGATACAAATTTACAGTTGTTCATGTTAACAATTCCATTAACATTAATATAATTGTCTCTATACATCAAATCAATGGAATTATAATTAACATGTCATAATGTATTAGAGCATAAAGTACAAAAATTAACATTCTAAATGGAATAATCAACTTTATTATTTTCAATTATAAGTTAATATAACATCACAGTATGAGTCTTTCCTACTAACAAATCCTCTTTTATGAGTACATACTAGCTCAACTTGGTTAAAACTTTTGAACCAACAAAAGTTGGACTCTTGTCAAATTTAGAACATATAAAACATTGACTAAACTCAGTTTCTTTCGAGTGTGAAGTGGCGATCTCCTATCCCAATTTCATACACATTTGCTAAGTTGCCATTTCTCATGAGCACTTCACATTTGTCTATATCTTTTAAAACTCTAAAATATTTATCAATTGTGTTGCACATGAACCATGGCTCCTAAGTGTAACCACCATTAGTTGGACTTTACTGAAGTTTTTATATTCAACTTGCTAATCATACAAATATGAAGATCCTTGAAATCCTTGATAACCATTATGATAAAATTTCTCTCTTCTACAAAATTTGCAACATTTATAAACGATTCCTTCTTGGCTCTTTTTGGAGTTCAAGACTTTTCTTTTTTTTTCGAGGTGCTCTTTTTTGTTACACTACACTTGTGACATTTTTCTTTTAGAATCCTTGCTTTCACCATTTCCAATGTAGTTCATTTTAGTATTATTTGGAAAATTCACTGCATTACACCTATGGGATTCGTCCGCTATACGTATAAGTTTTAGGACCTTCTCTATGGTAAATTTTCTATCGTACCATATGGAAAAGCTTCTTTCTAAAGACATGCCAACTATAAGACAATTTTGACAGAATAGCCCTCACTTGAAGAGACTCGACAATTAGCACACGCAAGTCATGAAGTCGGTAAACTAACACTTGTAACTCATGAAATTAATCCAATAAAAGAACATTTTCGAACATCTTAAAACTCAACTCACAGTATTTTAATATGAGGAACTTTTTCGTACCTTACCTCTTGGTGTTATAATTTTCTTTTAGTGCTTTGTATATCTCCATAAGGACTTAGTTGACATATAGAAATATACAAGTTGTGTGATAAAATGTTCAAAATACGGTCGCTATGCAAATTCGTCTCCGCAAATTTCTTCTTTAACATCCCCCAACTTTGCCTTCTCTTTCAGGCTCTCATCCTCCTTTAGATCTTAAATCGATTGAGTACTCGAATTAAGGTTGTTGCCTATGTCAACCACAGGTGGTAGGACCAGTATCTTGTCTCCCATGGTTCAAGTTTAATCTATCAAATCTATTCAATTTGATAAGGTCTTGATTCATTACTTTAGGAACAACATTAGTTTTATTAGCCTTGATTGAATTCCTTGTGATCGTTAGGTAAATGGCTCAAAAGAATATGAAACTAAAATTTGAAAAATGACTTAGAGGCACGATAATTCTCCTTCCTTATTGAAGTTAACGCCTCCTAAACTGAGATTGTTACGAGAATTACTGGACAACCAAATCTACAAACTCATGTAGCAACTTTTCAATTTTTAAAACCACACTCGAGATTTAGATAGTTATGATACTTATCGGAGATTTCAAGTAACAAATCCATGCTAAATCAGCCTTAAAGTAAGAAATTACATAATAAGTACGACGCCAAGCATTAAAATGCACCGAGCATACTTCTAAGAAACATAATCCTTGGATATTATACCTTAAGCGTTAGATTGTGATAGATCAGTTATTAAATGATCTAAACTATCCAATATAAAATAGCAAAACTCAAATGCTTGAAGAAAAACACTGTCTTAGCCAAAATAGCGTTTTTTTTTTTTTTTGGAAAAATAATGCTCTGCAAAATTCTATAAAACAAAAAACACTTTGTCGAAATACCACCCCAGTATGTCCAAACCAAGTGCCTTTTAACAAACGCTTCTCACTTTCAGTATGACCTAGTTTGGATCTCACTCAAAAGGATCTAGGCAAAATGACAATTATATGTTCTCTCCTATTGGTGAGACTTCAATTAGGTCTTACATAATTGGATCGAAACCAAACACTTTTTTATGTTATGACTTATGATTGGCAATCCATTCAAAGCGAACTGGATATGTCCTAGAAAAACACTGAGGAAGCAGCTCCTATTGACAGGTGTAAAAGGCAAAGGGTATTGGATTGGATTAGTTATAAATCGGAACTTGGTTATCGTTTTATTTGATTACTCCAGTTATCTTTGTTTAATTACAATAATGCATATAGGGATGGGCTTTGAGTGTCTTTCTAGGAGTTTAGTTCAAGTTATTCACTAGACCATGTGCCTAACCTTCAACAATCCTTTAGGTTTTTTAAGGTATCAGCTTTGGAAATCAGTTGTTGCGAACGCTTCAATGCTTTACATGGTCTTACTCGTAAGCAAAGACATAATAGATTTTACCACATTTTAAGGCTCTGGGCTTCATACATGATCTATGAACCTCTTCAAAAAAGGGGATAAGTAGAGACGTAGGGTTATCATCCTTTTTCTAGTTCACAGAAAATCTCCATAACCGTATTACAAAGTCCAATGGATTTTCTTCGCTTCTGAACTAAGCTAATGAACACAGGACTAACGTTGCCTTCGGAGGTCGGCATATGACCTTTGCTTTCGTTAGAGTTAACGAGCTTCTGCTTTTGTAAAGGACATCAATTCGTACGTGCTTTATACGTGACATCTCCAGCTGTCCGGCTTTTGTTTAATGCCAAACATCATAGTCACTGGTCGATATCATTGAAACATTCGATGCAAATGTAGACTTCTTTTTAATGTAATTTTCCCGGTGCGAAACATTCGATGCAATGCCTTTCAAAATTTACCTAAACATGTATGTTTCCTCATTCAATAGAGCTTGACACTATTCCATATTATTGAAATGATTTTCCAAAATTAAGTAAAAGGAAAATATCAGCAGGTAACTAATGGGCACCTGAAATTGTTTTATACATACATATATACAATTTTATCAACGTGCTTTTTCTAAAGAAAGTAACAATAATCAATGTTGAAAAAGGACAAAGGCAAAAATAAAAAAAAATCTTTGCACCTTGGAAAAATGCACCGATACCCAAGAAAATACCTGTCGATTCTATAACAGCTAAAACGCTTTTCCCTTTTTCTTTCTTTACGCTGCTTCAGACTAATAATTTTTATTTCCATCTCAAACACCGCCAGTTAAGAAACAAAAGATAGGTAACGATGCTAGTAAAGATATTCTTAATGATATTACCCACACATATATATATATATATATCCTTAATCAACCGAATGATTTACAAACTAGGTTCTAGGTTCGAACTCTAGTTTTACTTAAATTCGATAAAATTCAACCTCCAGCTTCTCAGAGTGGAAAATTGAACAATTTCAAACTTTAATTTAAGATACTAAGCTCATTTCACTTATAAGCCTAATCAAACATAATATAATTTTTAATCTATTTTTATTTTTTTTTTCTAATATAAGATTATTAGAACTAAACTCAAACTTACCATATATACCATATATATTTTCAAGTTGAGTTTAATTTCAAATTTTAAAGCTAGATGAAACTCCAGCTTTTGAGTTCTTAAGTCGATCTCAGGCGTACAAGTTCAACTCGACTGGACTACTAAACTTACAAGAAAAAGTTCCAAACTTCAAATATTTGCACCCATGCCGGTAAACTTCGTACGACATGCATCCATCTTATATCAATTCTTTTCAGCACAGTAACGAACAGCATATACAATCCATTAAATCACTTAAGGACCAGCGTTTCATTTTTCTCTAAGATATTTAAGCAGAGGTTAGAAATATATATATATATTATCAAAATATTGAGACGTCGCTACTGCTATGCACATCCATGAAAGCATCTTTCCCATGAGACAAGACACGACAAATTTAAGTCTGTCAAAGCAGCAAACTCGGAAAAAGTTGAAACTTCTGACGAAATAAAGATATTAGGACATATTCTGCTAATCGCACTGACATAGTATACAATGAGATAAGGGGAAAAGTACAATGCAGTTGCCGTCTTGATTTACCTTCACGCAATGGCGAGCAACAAAAATACGTTAAAAATGGCAACACCAACAGAATATTCAATGCCTGCATATTTGTTTCTTCAAGATCCACAGCAAGCAGACTTTGCCGGAGCTTGGTTAGCATTAGTCGTCTGCTCCGGCTTGTTTATCCTGATTGTCTGAGGCTGAAACCAAACACCAGATCGCGATCAAGAAAACATTTAAAAGCAACTTGCTTTACTGATGCAAATGCAAATTTCCAATGGCTTTTTAGTTGGAGAAAGTAGAAACAGAGGTCAGTCTACACAATGATGAGCATACCTCAGCCTTGGAATCACTCTCTGCAAGCCTTTGCTTTATGTCTTTTGCTATTGAAAAGAAAACTTCCTCCACATTCATGTTGGTTTTTGCACTCTGCATCATCCCTTCCCATGTAAATGAAAAGGGACCAATTTTAGAGAATGCTTAAGGGCAGAAGAAGTCGCAACTTACAGTTTCGAAGAACTTGATCCCATATTCATCAGCAAGAGCTTGACCCTTGGAAGTGGGCACGGCCTGGAAAACAAAGCAAATATTCCTATCATGACTCTTGAGTCTTGACAAATTTAATAGACACCTAAACAGATATGCATTAACAGCTACTTGACAGGTCAGATATCCCAGATTGTCGGGATCAATTTGTGAGAAGTAATTTTCCCTAGGAAAGTAAATTTTAAAACTAGATTGGTTGCAATTTACAGATTTGGAATGCTTAAAGAGGCTCAGCTGCCCTCCATAATTCATGGGGAGATGTCGGGGGTGGCCATGTTGTGATATCTGAGAACTGTAGAAAGGAGCATAAAGGGTGAATCATTTGCTGAGGGAGGGTTGGTCAGACAGCTTGATATGGTTTTCAGAGAATAATGATGATTTTTCTGTTTAAGTCGGTACTTAATAAAACTGCAAGCATTGGTAGAATGGAGCCACTCAACATCGTTCAAGAAGCACATAGCTATACATGCATGCCTTTATTTCATGGCTTGCTTACAAGACAGACAATATTTCAGAAGGAAAGGTTGAGGTGTGACAATCTCATGTCTATTAGCAATGTCAATAAGGGAGAGAAGACCATGACCACTTGTTCTTTGCATGTGATTATGCTACGGCAATTTGAAGGGGGTTATCCAATTTTGTGAAGTGGCCCTTGAGCATTAAAAGTATGCAAACTGTAGCGGATACTCTGAAGGGTAGTAACCACTATCTCATAACAAAATAGCAACTTGGTTTGCTGCAAAAGCCTATCATGTCCAGTGAGTTAGAAATGAGTCCAGGATCATGAATCTTGTCCACTATCTCTGGAAGCTACCCTATGTAAGAACAACACTTCTATATAGTTTTCTTTAGGGGATAGAATGACTGTATAGGTATCGTCAAGACTTTAGCATCCTCAAGATGGGTTCTATGTTTGAGAAAGTGATTTCCTTCTGCACTACCAGGTGTCCTTTTTCCCATGACTTATGAGTTAGTAAAGGGGAATACCCCCTATGTACATTCTCCTCTAAATCAACGAATTTCCTATTACTTGCCAAAGAAAACCCAACTTACCCTTTTGCTCTCATCCATATCAGCCTTGTTACCCACCAAAATCTTGTTTACATTGTCAGAAGCATGTTGTTCAATGTTGCGAATCCAGTTTCTAATGTCTGACAAGTAAAAATGAGCAGTGAAAGGTTAGATGAGACTGATGGCGACCTCAAAGTCCCAGATAGTATTGGAGGTACTCAATTAACACTGCATCCAATGATCAAGAATCCTCCTTGAGACGGGGATAAAACCAGTATTGCACAGGCAGAACAAGTAAAACTTAGAATTTTTCCATATACTCAAATAAAAAATGAAAAATCTTACCAATGGAACAGGAATTGTTATGTAGCTTATAGCAGTCATCGTCCACAAAAAAATTAGAGAATAAAACAATCAGCAAGCAATAAATGCAAAGATTAAATAGTGAGGCAGAAATTACTGTTGAAGGATGACTCATCAGTAACATCATAGACCAACAGAATGCCCATGGCTCCTCGATAGTAGGCTGCAGTGAGGCACAAGAAGCTAAGATTTATTTAAGGTGAAGCAAGGAGAAAAGAACAAAAGAGAGACTGGCAATAGCAATTGTCCTCAGAGAAAAATAACTAGTAGACATTCCTATGAAACAGAAACTTTTTCTTCTATTCGTAGCTACACTACAAATCATACTTTCGTTGTAAGAATAGGTTTTTTTGGAAGAGAATAAGTTGTTATCAGTCCGCCAGAGAGCACAAACAAGCCTTAATCATTAATTACACCTAACTAAAATATTAAAGAAAAGGTAGGAGACACTATTTCCTCGATGCTACAGCAATGTTCAAACTACAGTAAAATAAAAATTTTCCCAAAAGAAACTGCTCATCTTATGAAGATAACAAAAAGGCAGAAGAACTGAACCCTTAGGGCTTCGACGATTGATCACTCAATAAAAATAAATAATTTTATCAAAGCAGATGCCAGTAACCAGCAGAAAAGAAATTAAAACAACAAAAAAGGAGACCTGTTGTGATCGTCCGGAACCGCTCCTGTCCAGCAGTGTCCCAGATTTGCAATTTGATGCGCTTGCCATCAAGCTCAATGGTCCGTATCTTAAAGTCAATCCTGACCACTCAGATAACCATCATCACAAGAATTGTATGTCTAAGGTAATTTCAAATTGAGAATTAAAATAAATTGCCTATTAAAAAGGGGGGAAAAAAATAGAGAACTAAACCAATAACTTGTACTTGCAGATAAAAGAAAAAAACCGTAATATATGCTTTCAAGTTAACCATTAACCTAATTTGTAGATTAATGTTCATGGAACAGAACGGATCCTACTTGCCTTTTCAACTTTAAACCTCATTTTCATTGCATAGAACTAAAAAGCAGAGTAGCAGCAGGAAACAAAAGGGAGATGGGGATGGGCAATTGGGGGAGGTATCCTAATGAAGAACATATGGTTTTGCAACAATACATACCCTATAGTCGTAATGAAACTTGTTGTGAATGACCCATCAGAAAACCGCAATAACAAACAACTCTTCCCAACACCTGCAAGTTTATAATGGATACATCAGCCAAAGAAGAACAATAGAAAAGGGTTTGCATGAAGTGCACAGCAGCCTCTGCAGGTTAATAGAACAAAGAATCTGGTAAATAAGAAAAACTAATATCACTGGGAAGCATCAACAGAATTCTTAAGCAAGAATTTCAGGAATAATAACCTATACAAGTCAAAAGATTAAGAACATATAAGAAACTTCTATAAAAAGATAATGTAATATACATATATACATATAGGATCTTCCACTCAACAATGCTTCTCAAGGCTCCACTTCCACAACCAACCACCTCCCTCTTCTCTCTTTCTGAATAAGTAAGGCCCACCCTGCCAATAAAATAGTCCTTGGTTCTATATATATATATATATGTATAGTCTGCAAATTTGACAACCATCACTAATATGGATATACAAGGGCCAAGAGGTACATTGACAACTAGGCTCAACTCAATTCTATCCTTGCTTATCTCCTATCAATACAGTAATTTCAGAAAAAGCTTTTTCACTGCTTACACTTTCCAATAAATCGTGAGATCAAGAACATTGAACACTCCCTCTAAGCTCCCTCTAATGCAGCAAGAATCATCAGCGATTGAACATGAAAAAAGCACACAGGGGGGAACAACCATTTTATTTAAAATCAGTATAACTATTTCTGTGTTTTGCTTTTCATTCCTTCTTTTCTCTTTTGCAGAGGCAAAAATCTGTTATAAGAACATCATCTCTTTCTAAAGAACATTGTAAATGGTTATAAGAGGAAAGTCCATTGGACTTGTAACATTGGATCAGATAAATAATTGACTAAGCATTGGCTATCAAATACTAATAATAGGAAATTTTCCATTGCCCATTGAGGATCTGATAAATTTTACACCAGATTCTACACCGAGGAAATAAAAAATAAAATTATTCTGGTAAAATTATTGTGTATGCTAGGGTAGAATAATTCCAGGCTGACATCTTAGTTTTCTCATAAAATTAAGTCAAAACATGAAGGCTTCTTTTCGCATATTATGAAAATATAATCCAAGGGCTACCAAAGCTTATACTATAGGAAGATCACTCATAGGATGCCCTACATCTGCAAACTATATGATATAAGAGAATATAACTCCAATATTAAAACTTCGATGTTTTTAGACAGGATTACTAATTTCTAAGGGGCAATTGCACTTCGATTCCCTAGTCCCTAAAGCATGGTTTGCATATGATCAATGCCTAGCTCTTAAAATATTAAATCAATTCATCAAAACCTACTCAGCATTGATGATACTTGTTATTCAAGATATCATTCCACTTTTGCAGGTCATTCACTATCTGGTTCAAAAGGACCAGAGGGGGCTAATCCATCAAACCAGTCACATAGACACTTGAAATGCCCAAATTGACAAACTAACATGCACAATTACATTAAGAACCTCACCTTCCTCTAAACTTAAAGGAAATAAACCCTCATTAAGAACAAATAAACAGTTTAACTGCTACTGACCTGAGCCCCGAAAGCAAAGCTGTGGAAGCTCTGCCTGGCAAATACTTGCCAAGGAGCTGTAAGCTTCTCAAAGTCAACTGTGCAAAACCTACAGTTGCAATCTTAATGGACCCAGTGACTTTATGCTGTTTCCACTTACTACTAGGAATTCTCAACTCTGGTTGGGCTGATCAAGTTGGTCCAAGAATTCAAAAATAAAAAATAAATGGGCTCAAAATGGCAAGGAGATCAAACACAACCATTGTCCATTTCGTTTTTGGGTAGTGAACCATTGTCTATTTCCTATTGATCTGAATCATTAGCTATTTTTTATCTTGAAACAATCTTTCTTTATCAATGATGAACTGATTTATCACCCTTTGAATTATCACCCATTGATATATCCACTTAGTTTATGGTTTTCAATTTCAGATTTCAACAGGATTTGTGTTTCTGAAAATGGCATCATCAATTGCATAATTTTACACACCATTTCTTATTTTTCCATTTTATAATTCATCAGCCATCTTTTCACCGGCTTCAACTAACATTATATGTCGTTTAGTTTGATTTCTGTAAAGTCTCATCTAGAACAACTATCACCAAATAAATTCAAACATCTTCACAAAATCCTTCTTGCAATAAAGAAAACCCAAATGGAAATTATGCCTTTTGTTTACATGATGCAGCTGAATCCCCATAAATCATATATATAATACAAAATTATAGGATCAAGCCCAAGCTATCAAGCAGTTATGTTTGATCATTTAGCTACTGAAAGCAATTAAAACCAAAGCTAAAATTCAAGTATAGCATTATTCAAAGTGCTTTTCCAAAAAAGTAGGATATGTCAATCTTCGGTCCCATAATACCGTAACATGATAAAGGAAAACTGCTGGCTGAAATCTGAGGATACAGAGAAGTTGACATCAATGGCTACAAAGTTTTACCCAGGATTCATGGCTGCAATCTTTTTCTGCCTTAGCCCAGACAAAAATTCGTACCAGGCAGGAGATGATTAAGCTACAAATCCTCAAATGTTCCACCTATCCTTTCTTTTGGCAATTAATTGCCAACTCCGACATTATGGCAATAAGCCAAATGGACAGAACAATCATTTCAAGATCCTGTTATTCTTTCTTTTTGTCTGAACTAGAGACCAGCAAGAGAAAGCAGAGGCAAGCCTAACTATAGAGATTAGTCATAGAGTATCAGCAATGGTTTTGTTTCAAGCCCCATTTGTACCTCCTCCATCCTGTTTCTCAGTCCTCATTTTGCATTTCCAGCATTAAACAGCATATAATAAACTTTTGATGCTGACATCCCCCACTAACTGGTTGGGGGGAATCCAACACCCCATATCATGGCCACTGCACAATTGAACTAATTGCACATACTCACACAAGACCATCCAGACAAAGCTGGAGATGCTTGCCGGTACCCATACATTGGCTGATGAGGGAAATTAAAGTTATCCCTATATGTCAATCATTTAAACCTTGCTCTGCAATTATGATGATTTCAAATTTTCAAAAAATCCCTTTAACTGAAACTGCACCAAGCGTCAAAATAATCATCAAAATTAATCAGAAATACAATTAGCAGATACCATCATCATCAAGTTAATATCAATGATCAATAGGTACATATCAACGTTATGGTAAGCATGGATGAAGGAAGCCAGACCCAATCTAACCTAAACCCTCAACAAATACACCATGTTCCTCCAATTTGTACCAATCATATTTCTTTGATCAACAAATTTCCCAAATCATGACTTACTTTCTGAAATAAACTCCATTTAGTCCTCCTGTCTCCATACAAACTCCAAACCTAAGAATTCAACGCTCTTCCAAGAAATCTTCCTAATCATAGAAACGAGTACATATTCCCGATCCATACCGCAAACACACAAACGATTCCGGCATGCCTAAAACACAACCAATCAAAACAATGCAGTTCAAATCTCCTTTAAACAAGCGATGAATTGTCAAAATATAAACCAAAGCGCAACATACTTTACCAAAACCTAATGGATCAAACACGAATCACGTAATACAGCACGGATCTCCAGTATTGGAGGATTAATATACTAAAACTAGAACATTAATACTCCAATCTCATGAATAGAATAGAGAAACAAGGAAAATAAGACCTGAATGAACGCAAATAACTAACCGGAGTCGCCGATTAAGAGAAGCTTGATAAGGTAATCATAATCGGCTCTAGCTCTAGCTGGTGGTGCTGCCATTAAATCCCTCTCGCTCTATACTTCCTCTCTCCTTCTTTCTCTCTCTGACCTCGGAATCCGATCAATTTCTCTCTCCCTGCAAAAACATGGAATCCACACAGAAATTGGAATCACAATCAATCAAACAATATAAACGAGAGGATACACAGAGAGAGGGAGGGAGGAGAGAGAGAGATAGAGAGGACCTGTTTGGTGAAGGCAAAGAGAGGAAAGAGAAGAAAAGAAGGATTGGAGGAAATGAATTTACTTATTTATTTACTTTGGAGTTTTTGTTTTTTCTTTTTCAGAGGTTTTTGGGGACTTTTTCGTCACCGCGTAGAAGTCGTGGGGTGAACTGTGATTGTGATCTTGTAAAGTAGTGAATAATCGAAAAGTCAACACACATTTATTTCGGATTTATTACAAGAAAAATATTTGACTGATGATAGCATTTTTAAAATTAAAATAAAAAACAAGAACCAAGATGTTTTTCTAAAGGAAAATCGCTCCCTTATTTAAGTTTTTGTTTTCAACAAATGTATCAATTATCGTAAGCTCCATGTCGATTTTTTTAAAGAAAGTTTTTTCTTTGATTAATGAAATTTACATGTACAAGAAAAAGATGGTGGCATAGATATGACCACTCTCAATTTCAAGATATCAAAAACCAGAAGAAAAAAAATAGACAAAAAAATTACTACTCTCGTTTAAATTTTATATATAGTAAATAAGATAAGTATAACCACTATTTTGGCTTTAAAAAAGAAAAAGAAAAAATCCTTACAAGATGAACCGTCTCTTACATATAATATGCAAAACCACCGGAAAATTACACCCAATACACTGAAAACAGGAGTGGGGAAAAATCAACCACCCAATATTTTAAAGTTAGTTGTTAAATTCACGATTTTATTAAAAATTATAATAATATAAAAATATAAATTTTTATGACTTGTATAAATTAACTTGAAATATATGATATAAATAAAAAAATTCAATTTAAATTTTTATCAAATTATAAGTTATAGTAAAAATAATTAAGTATAAATCATTAGTATAATGCATAAAACTAAATATAAATATTAGTATTAATATACATTATATTACAACATAAATCATTATGCTAAAGTATTAAACTAAAATAAAATTTAATTATCAACCGTCTTGTCATCATTAAAACTACTATAAGTTTTCCAATCATAATCATAATAATAATTATTATTATTATCATCATTAGCAATACGTTATTGGTAATACTACCTATAGTATTTATATCTTCTTATTTCAAGTCTCTTGAAACATTGATTTGTACATAAAATCATCTTCAATAGTACTAATGTAATGAATCTCTAAATTATCTTCGATCTTACTTTTATGGATTATGACTTCCTATATTTATAAGTACATTAACCTTTTGCACAATCTTACATTCATTTTTTTTTTTTCTTATCTCTTGTGCTTCAAAGGAAATTTAGTCAATTATTATCCAATGAATTAAACATAGCTTCTTTCCCAATTATTTATTGATCTTTAATAGTAAAGTTAGTAATGTAATTACTTTAAGATAAAGAAGCAAATAGATATCATTTCATTCACAAGAGATCTTTAACAGTGAAGCTAATAATGTAATTAATTTAAGGGAAAAAAGCAAATGGGTGTATTTTCATACACAATTCAATTTGCTTGCTATAAATTATAGAAGTCCAGTTTTTTTCTTATTTTTAATAGCTCATTAGACCATATCAAATATAATTATATAAAATCATGTAGAATCACATAGAATTGGTACAACTGTAGCATTATAAAATCATATACCTAAACTTACAATTATATCATGAGTCTAGTAAAAATAATTTTATATACAATTTGACCTAAGAAAAGGTCATAAAATCATAAGTTTATAAAGTCATACAAGTAAAATCGTGATTTTTTCAATTAAGTTAGCTATATATCGGAAATAATGTAGGAAAAAGAAAACAGATAGTGCAACTACCCATATAATATAAACGAACGACACCATTCAAGTAGAAACAACATGGTGGTTCCCTAGACAAGTTTGTCCTATAAAACATTATTTAAAATGATTGTTCGAGGAGGAAGCATGTGAATTTAAAAACTCCATTTGATCTTCCCGGTTTGTTTGGCAAACCACATTAGTAGCATCTTATTCCCTTAATACGTGACCAAGCTTACTTAGTAGTTCTTGGAGCATGATCCTTTCCTTCATTACAAATGTCCTATATGACTATCGAAGTAAAGAAACATTTGGTTAGTATAAGTGAACCCGTCTCCAATGAACCTGTTTGATAGTAAAGAGCCTTTAGTTATTTCAATCCCTCAGCCAAGGTTACAGACTAATAGATTCCATAGATTAATGAGAAGAAGCGAAAACCTAACTTCATGTCATGTTTCCATTTTCAATTTTCATCTCCAAGGGTGCCTCTCCCACCTCCTTTACCTTGTGAAAGAATGCCATTAAAATTTAGTTTAGACATACCTATTTGGGAAGCTTCGACAAACAGGAGTAGTCCTCCAAAGATTCATAAGATTATCCATAATTTGTTTAGCCAAAATATTGAGAGATTTGTGAGAGTTTGTGTTTCCCCTTATTCCTTTTAATCCAAATATACCATTGTGTTAAAATAGGCTAAAAAATTCAAATATGATTAGTAACATAACCTGACTTGCTCAACTGTGAAGCAACGAGGCTCCTGACATCTTTGGCATAATGACATGAAAGAAGTACACGAACAACTATCTCATAATCTTGTAAACAGTAAAGACACTAAGAAGCTAAAGCACTACCTTAGTCATGTTGAATATTCTCTATTGAAATGAAAGAGCGGATAGCTTTCTACATCAAAATAGAAAGGGAAAGAGAGATTTCCAAAGGAATGAACTTGTTCCATAATAATTTAAAAGTATTCACAATGTGAGATTTATGTCTTAAGTTCATTCCCAGCGCTGGAAATAAAAAAGACCGACTTTGAGATACCATGCAAAAAGGAGAATCATTTAACCCCTATTGAATATTAAGAGTAAAAACTCATCTATTGCAATTCTAAAGATCATATACTCTTAAGCGAGGGAAAACTACTAGAGACAATTCAGAAAGACGACCATCAAGAAGCCATTGATAAAACCAATAACAAATATCACCCATGCCCAAAGCCAAAAAGTTATGTACTTTTTAATAGACTCCCGAGCCCCGAGAGTTGTTTCCATGAAGCATAGGAGTTATAGGATGCTAAAATCCTAGTCGAATGCTTACCTTTTCAAGTAATCGTAATGCATATAGTCGGTAAACGAAGTTCTCTTTTTTTTTTTACCTGAATTTCCATCGAATTTTAGATTAAAAAGAGCTTGAAACGTCCCTAAAAGACCTAATATCAGTACCTTCTTCCTCTACAGGAATGCATAGCTTAGAGTAAGAGGACCAGTTAGTCGACTTGAAATCAAGAAAATCATCTAACAGAAAATATGCAAATACACTATCTGGTTTTTTTTTATAACTCATTTTAGTGGTTGGATAGCTTAGAAAAGACAAAGATGGAGAGAAAATTAAATGCTTTTAGCCCCGCTGGAGAGCCACAAAGTAGCCCAACTATTAAGTCTATTGGTGGCCGTTTTGAAAATTCCATTGAAGCACTCACAGTGTAAAACCCATAAAAATATAAAAGGAATAACTTTTAAAAGATATGGGGTATTTTGGTCTTTTTAAAGTTTTAAACTCCACGTGCCCCCTAAAACAAATCACGCATTCCACTTTCTCTCTCGTTCATCTGTCTTCCCACTTGACACCTCACCCATCCTCATATTTGTGTAATTAAACAATCACAAACCTTCCAACTAAGACTGATTCATAGGGTAAGTAGATTAAAAATGTGTTTTTGTTAGGTTTTCTGATGTTTGAAGAGTGTGTAATATAATTTAGATTCTAATTTTAATGCAAACGTGAAGTCTTGAAGAATTATAATCATAACAACTCATTTTCCTATGAAGACGTATTGGTAAGTTGTATTTTTGAAGTGTATTTCACATTGTTTATGTATTTTCTAAGTTAGGTTTGCAATCTTGATTGAAAAAAGTGTTGTTTTTGCATCAGAATCATTGTTTTGTTTATTGTTTTGTCTAAGGGTTATAAGAAAACAAGCAAGTAACATGCTTTTTGTTTCTTTTATGTTTACCTTCATGTTTGATTGGTTAAAAGTAGGATAGATCATATTTGGATGATACTATATGAAATATAGTAGTTAAATTATGGGATTATGGGGAAGGCGAATCAAAGTGTTGTTAGGTTGTAAAAGAAAAGAAGGAACAAGTTTGTGTTCATATACTTAGAGGGGAATACAGCCATCAACACAAACACAAGCACGTTGAAGTGCAGCTAATCATGGTCATGTAAAAGTAAGAAAAGTGAGATCAATAATGTGCACAACCAAACAACTTGGCCATATTGAAAGCATGTACTTATATACGGCCTAAACATGGCCGTGTTGTTCAAAGGGAAGCTGGACAAAGAAATATATGGGCATAAAGATGACCATCTTTCACCCATATTTCTTCTTAAAATGAAACCCTATTTCTTATCATAATCAAAGCTTTTAAGGGGAATTAATGAGTGGTGGTCAACACCCTAACCCAACGCCAACAATATAGGTCATCCCCATCCTCCTTCATCTTCGTTTGACCCCTATTATAGGATGCAACACCCACACCAACTAACCACTCTCGTACAATGATTGCCAATATTAAAATAATAGAAATTGCGGAAAAAAAAGGACTAAGCATGAATAATAATTAAAAAAACAAAAGGCCTTATCCCTTTTACTCTTAAACATAAAATACTCTTATGAGATTTAAAGAGTAAACATCTTAGTCACAAAATTTTATGTGCAAATGAAGGTACATTGTGGTGATGTGTGAGAACACGTAAAGTAAGTTAATAGTTGCTCTAAGCAGTCCATCTGCCATGCTCAATAGATGACTTGCAAAAATCCCCTTTATAATGGTGCCAACAAAGACCCTCCAATGCTTAAGTTAGCAATGAGAGAAAGTACAAGGAAAGTGTTTAGTGTATTTGGAGTGTTTATGGAGAGTATGTAGGAAAGCTTGGTATGCTAAGGAAGTTAGAAAAGGAGAAGATTCTTATACCTTTGGCTCCTTATCTTAAGCTTACATGTCAAGGATACATGGGGTCTTATGGTTTAATCGTGCATGGTTGCTATAGGGGACATGTATGATTTTGTCACTTGGTCTGCCTTGGATAGGCTAGCAACCACATTTGAAACTTAGGAAGCTAATACGTCTAAGACTGTAGGGTGTACTAACCGTATCATGAATGTTAAAGAGAGATTAATGAAGAGAGAAAGTGTGAAGTAAGAGCACTGCAAACACAAGCTGCATGTTGAGCACTTAGTACATGCTTTAGGGGCTGAAGTTACCTTAAACGAAGGAGTTGAGCTGAAGTTTTTGACGAACTTAAGGTTATTGAGGCCAATAAAGTGCTCAGGGTAGCCCAAGTAGGTCGTGCTGGCTTAAGGGTAGATGAGACAAAGCAAAATGCTTGGAGGATCCCAAGTAGGTTGAATAGCCAAGTTTGAGCTAGAAAAGGGGACCAAATAGGTTGTTAAAAGAGATTGAGAACCTCATCTTAGGCAGCTGCTAGGAGGTACTAACGCAGGTTAAAGTACTTAGATTGGGCCATAGGAGCCTAGGCCTAAAATAGCTTATCTATAGTTTCCCTCCTACTTTTCTTAATATGGATGTACTAAGGAGAGTAGACCACTTTAGGCTTCAAAGGCTTAGACCCAAGTTGTAGTATAGTAATTTTACAAGCAAGGGCCACTAAGCACTTAGGTAGCTAATGTGTCTTTAAGATTGGACATACGAAAAGGTACCATAATAAAGTGAACTGAAAGAAGCAAGAGAAAAGTTAGCAAAGTCCGAGCAACTATCAAATGAATACGATGTACCACCTGATCCTACTTGGTCTATAATCTACTAGATGTGACTCACCGATTTGAACTAAAAGGTTACTCACCACCACTCCTTATTAAAGAAAATAGAAAAGAGTTGAGGGATGATGAGAACACTAAGGTTACTCAAAGGAAACTTGAATAATTTCTCTATTGATGATCAACTGTCTGCGCACAAGTAAAGGGGTGTTTATATACCCATCTATTAGGGTTACTTTACATGTATGTAAAGATAAAAAGGTATTATTACAATTAGGTTACATAAAATATACTAAAAGGGGCAAAAGAGATAAAAAAAATTATAGTGCAGAAAAGTAAGAACCAATTTGGAATATTGTGTTGGAAGACACATGTCGTTTGGTAGCTAGACATTAAAAACACGATACAAAGTAGGTATAACAAAAAAGTGTTTGTAGTTAGGAGCCAACTTGATCTAAATTAGGTCAAGAACCAGCCATTCCTACTACACATTAGTCAGCTTGAGTTGGGGTCGGATGCTTGTGGTTGACTCGAGATATCAGTTTAGATAGTTTTGGAGCTGTCTTTTTAGATATCCTATCATAGAACAGCTGCTAGACAAAAGTAGGCCTTGTACACATAAGAATCTAACAATTAGGTTAGTAGGAGATTGGTTTAAAATAGAAATCCCCGTCTTAGATATGGCTCCGAGCTAGTATTCTTCGCGTGAGTCCTTAAAGTCCTCTAGCTTGACTACGTGTGATCGATCTAGGAGATTGATTCCTATAATCTGTATTGGGGTCAGAAAGATTTGTCTTCAAATCTTAAGTGGTCTCTAGTTGTCCTTCTTGGGCATTTATGGAGCCCTCCTCTAGTTGGTGCGGAGTCAAGTCGAATAATTAAAGGTAAAGGAAACACTGTAGTCATTAGATAACTCGATTTAGTAAACGTTGCGGTTAACCTTTCTCAAGACCTTGAACAAATTGTCAACTCGAAGGGATAGCTTATTTTATCACAAGTGTGGGAATCGCTCTTAACTGAGGTAAATCCATACTAAGTCTCCTAGTTGGACAGAAATAGTTTGGTAGCCACGGTTACCAATTTCTTGTTGTCTCAATTGAACTTGGCAATCTTATTAATTATAAACTAATGTAACTCTTGCAATTCTTGAGCTCAATTAACTCTCAATTGACTCTCTTCGACAGTTGCAAGGATACCGATCATATCCAATGGAACAACAAGGTTGAGGCCATAAACGACCTCGAATGGGATTTTCCTAATAATACTATGGACAATCGGTTGTATGCAAATTCTACAACTAGAAGACATAGATCCTAATCCCTCAAGTTCTTTCCTAGAATAGTTCTAAGTAAGTTTCCTAATGTCCTATTCACTACTTTAATTTAGCCATCAATATGAGGATGGCTACTAAAGCTGAACACAAATTTAATTCCAAGTCTTCTCTAAAGAATCTTCTAAAAATAGCTCAAGAATTTTGTATCCTGATTTGAAACAATAGTCTTCAATACTCCATGTAGTTAGACAACTTCTTGCAAAAATAGATCAGCAATGTATGAAGCATCGTTAGTTCGATGGTATGGGATGAAGTATGCCATTTTGCTGAAGTGGTCTACTACAACAAATATAGAATCTTTTCCTCTAGATGTCTAGGGCAACCTTAGGACAAAGTCCCTACTGAGGTTGGCCTAAGGTAAGGTTGGTGTTGGCAAGAGTATGTATTCTCCATGAGGCTCTATGTTCTCCTTAGCTTGCTTGTATAATTCACAACTACCAACTACCAACTACCTTATGGACATCATTAGCCAAATTAGGCCAATAAAGGTTCTCCTTTAATAAATTGGATGTTTTGGTCTCTCTAAAATGGTCAGATAACGTACTACTATGAGCTTCCCTGATTAACAACACATGTATGGAACAATTTGGTATACACAGCTTTTGGTCCTTGAACAGATAGTTTTCCTTAAGATAATATCCCTTAACAGCAATTCCATCCATACATTGCTCTATTATAGGGCCAAAATGAGGATCGCAAGTATACTGCTCAGTAATGAGTAAGAATCCCAATAATTTTCTCTATAAAGTAGTTAGCAAGGTTTATTGTCGCGACAGAGTGTCAGCGACTACATTTATACCCTTCTTATGCCAAATGACATACGGAAAGCTTCCCATAAACTCTAACCATTTGGCTTATCTTTTCAAGAGTTTGTTTTGACTCTTGAGATGCTTCAGAAACTCATGGTCTATATAAATAACAAACTTTCGTGGCAGCAAATAGTGTTGCCAAACAGGAAAGACTTGGTAAAAAGAGTATAACTCTTTCTCCTATACAAAATAGTTTAAAGCAAGACTACTAAGCTTCTCACTGTAATAGGCAACAGGTCATCACTCCTAAATCAGGACGACACCAATTCTAACTCCCAAAGCATCATATTCTAACTCAAAGGGTTTGTCAAAGTTTGGTAGTGATAAGACAGGGGCGAAGGTGAGTTTCTCCTTGATATCCTTGAAGCTTTGTTCAGCTTGGTTATTCTACTGGAATCCATCACCCTTCTTTGTTAGTAGGCTTCGGATCTCATTAGGAACATCCTCCAAATCTCTCATCTCCAACAATCTTCTAACCAACAAGAACATAGGTTCATAGATCTTATCAATAGCTTAGAGCTCTCTTTGGCTCATCACTAAGGTTTTCTTCTTGTTAGCTCAAGTGAGCTAATTATGGGTCACATTCACTTGGGATAGGGGTCATAGGCTGCAACACCATCTTCTTTCTATCCTTAACAAAGGCATATGTGTTCTTATACCCATCGTAAGTAACACATCGGTCAAACAACTATGGTCATCTAAGCAATAAATGTGAAGCTCTCATAGGAACAACATCACAAACTACTTCATCTCTATATACATTCCCAATACTGAACAGTACAATTACTTACTTAGTTACATACAAAGCACCCTTATAGTAAAGCCAATGTAGCTTGTAAGGTCGAGGATACGTAAAGGCCAATAGACATAACCTTTGCATAAAGGACTGCACAACTACATTAATATAGCTTCCTCCGTCTACTAAAATGGAGCACAATTGCCCCTTGATGGTACACTTTGTATAGAATAAATTTTCCCTCTAATATTCTTTGAAGTTTGGCAGGGAACTAAGTAATTATCTTAGGACTAGGGTCATCACTTCTCCCTGGTCAGCATAGACATAAGTCTCCTCTTCCTCTTTACCTTTAGCTTTTCCGAAATCCTTTTCCTCTTTGGGCTTACTCTCGTCAATGATATCTACTACATCTCTTTAGTGCACCATGATACATTGGTTCAAACATTCAGCAGCCATGTATCCAAAGCTTAAGCATTTAAAGTACTTCACCTCACTAGTCTTCCGTCTGGAGGTATATCCTCTCTCATATGTTCTTAGGCTCGACCTAGCCTCAATTTGGCCTAACTGACTTGCTTAGCCTTGCTGGCTTACTCTGCTATTGTCAAGTCGGTCATTCTTATCCTTAGCTCAACATGAACAGGTCGGTTTGGAACAAGGGTTCGAGATAATGTTTACCCATTTGGCTTAAAGCACTTTTCCTTTGCTTTTTGACCTTTTACACTATCTTAATTGACTCATCCAAGGTATAAAACCTCTACACCTCCACAATGTTGCAAATTTCATATCTGGGTTCATAAATTAACCTCGACACTATGCGAGTCTCAAGTTCATCTATGTTAGCCCGAATCATAAGCATTTGGAACTCCCTTACATAGTCATCAACTGTTCAGCCTCCATGGCAAAGTTCTTAGAGCTTTGCAAATGTATCTTATAAGTAGATTTCAGGCACAAATCTGCTTCTTAACAACCTTTTCATCTCATCCTAAGTCCTTACACCTCGGCTTCTATCCCTTACTATAGCTACATTTAGATTTTTCCATCACATAATGGCATACCTAAAGAACTCAAGTGTAGTAAGTTGGACTTTCACAACTTCTGTATATCCATAACAATCAAATACCTTCTCTTTCCACTCTAAATATTCATCTACATCTTCGCTTCCACTGAAAGGTGAGATTTGGGCCTTAACATTGTCTGGTCCTCCAAAAGCTTGGGGTCCTTACTCCTATGCTTGGTAATAACCAGCCTCTTCTTCCTCCTCTCCATATTTAACATCAACCTCTTCATCATTTTCCTCAATTTCCTTTAACTCCGATCTTCATCTAATAGCTCTATTGCAACTCCTCTAACTCGAAGGGGTTGATAAGTCTCTATATTTTCACGTATTAATTGCTTTTAGGCATTTCCAATGGCATGATGTTAGATTATAGACAATTAGACCTTTGAAGAGTTGGAACATGGCTTTAGTGAACGCGACACATAGGCTTCTAATTTTAATTTACAGTATGCGAACTTCCAATTTGTTGACTCCACAATTTGCATGGCGATGGGCTTCTTGAAAATTCTCATGGAGAGTAAACATGGGCTTCAAGCATGCTAAGCTTCATCTCCTTAAATCGAAGGCTTTGAAAATTGTTCACAATCTACTTCTTCATATAATATTACACTTAAATTAACTTGTGTATATATTTTCCAAATCCGTAAAATTCCCTATCAAAAGTATAAAAATATATGCATTAGTACAATATAAAGTTGAAATAAAATATATAAAATTTACGTTTATCAACTACCCCTAACTTTAAGAGTTGCTTATCCTTAAGCAAAACATATATCAATAAAAACAATTAAAGATAAGTACCACACTAATTACATTGTTACATGAAAACCATCCGTAGATTGCACATCAATTTTATTCAGTGCTTTAAGAGATATGGCTCTTTATCAATTTGCATTCAATTTAATCAAATTTAGGTTCTTGCAACTTTCAATTGCATGCATTCACTCGATCGCAATTTTACATGTATTAGGAACACTAAAATACTAAAGTTCAATAGTTAATCTATGTAACATAAAGTTCTACCATATCATTTAAACAAAGATTTAGAAAGTTGAAATTAGATATAACATCAACTAATCAACAAAGAGTCACCCGTACTTTATACACTTAACTAACATGTATATACTCCCCTCTTCCATCTCTCCAAGCATCATAATTTAAAATAAATGCATATTACATCTACTTACCCCTTGATCATCCCCTTAATATTGACTTTCATTGGAGGTTTTTTTTTTTTTTAATTGAATTGGAGTAGTTTCATCGATCAGTAAGTCTCAAGCTAAACAACCTTAGGCTACTAAGCATTAAAACTCCCCTTCGAACCATCCACTTACTCCATTATTTATTTAAGCGCAATTATTATAACTGAGTCCATTGGTAGCAAAATTCAAACCTCGGTCTTCTAAGAGACTAAGGCGAATCCATACCAACTTATTGTCACATAGGCAGCAAGAAAGAACCTTACTCTTTTTAGGGACAAAACTCGATCCTTACCAACATATCCAATTTATTTACCTTTTTTTTTATTGTTACACCTCCAATTAAATTGATTTTTCAAGAAATAAGTTTCATTTGTTCATTTACTATGAATTATAAGGCTCTAAAGAATAAGAAATGAGTATACATTAAAGTAACCTTAAAATTACAAGTATCTAACTCCTAATCGGTGACATTTCCCTAATTCCAAGTCTCAAATCAAAGTTTAAATAACACATAACTAAACCTAACATAAATTTTATGATCTAACTTCAGTCAAGTGTTAAAAGTTCATAAATGATCAAATAGAATTAAGGGCAAAAAAAAAAAAATCGAAAAAAATTTAACCAAGAAGTTACTTTTCCATTAGAAATGCAAATTGATTTTAAGATTTGTATGTGCAATGAAAGGGTATCTCATATAACAATGTAAATTTAAGTGCAAGATTTTCTAATAACCGTTTATAAGGACCAAAAATATAACAGTTAACCAACATCAAAATATAACACTGCAATTCATCTCTATCACCTCATCTTTAGAACAAATATCTCACCCCCCATTATAGGACAACAATGTCCTTATTGTTAAACAAAAGAAAAGCATAAAGAAAGGTAAGAAACGGGACTCTCTTAGGGTAATGAGTGACTCACTGGTTAAATTACCCTATCTACAGTAACATGATCCCATCATCTGCAACCAAGCAAAATCCTATAGCCTACGCACTTAACAGAGAGATCAAAGACACTAAAGATAAAAGAAAATAAAAAGAAAATGCAAAATAAGCATGAAAAATAATGAGATAGTGGGCTACCTCCCACCAACTGCTTGTTTTAAAGTCTTCAGCCTAATTTTCTTTTCTCTCAAGCTAGGTCACTTAGACCCACCACTAGCTGTTGCTCATAAAAGTTCTCCCCCTCATAATAACGCTTCAACAAGTGCCCATTAACTCGAAAAGGGGCCCTTAAATCTCCCTTAATCTCAACAGCTCCAAAAAGGAAAACTTTGGTTACCTTAAACAGTTTTGACTATCTCAACTTCAATTTAGCAGGAAACAACTTCAATCGAAAGTTATATAACAACACCTTCTGTCTAACCTTAAACTCTCTATGAAGAATATTCCTATCATGCCATCTTTTTGTCTTTTCCTTATAAATCTTGGCATTCTCAAATGCCTCACATCGATACTCCTTTAACTCATTGAGCTAGAGTGACTACTGGCTAGTTGCAGCATCTTTATCACAATTCAGAAATTTTACGACCTCATAAGCCTTATTCTCCAACTCTATAAGGAGATGACATGCTTTGCCGAATACCATCTTGTATAGGGACATGCTAATTGGATTTTTGTAAGTAGTCTAATATGCCTAAAAAGCATCATCAAGCTTAAGTAACCAATCTTTGATTGATGTATTGATTGTTTTTTCTAAAATCCACTTTAGCTCCTTATTAGAAAGCTCAACTTAACCACTTGTTTGAGGGTAATAAGGTGTTGTCACCTTATGTTTCACTCCGTATTTAGCAAGCAAATTATCAAATTGCTTTTTATAGAAGTGATCTTGTTTAAGGGTAATAAGGTGTTGTCACCTTATGTTTCACTCCGTATTTAGCAAGCAAATTATTAAATTGCTTGTTATAGAAGTGATTCCCTCCATCACTAATGATAGCGCATAGTGTCCTAAACCAGTTAAAGATGTTCTTTTTCAAAAACTTAAGTACACCTCAGTGATCATTGGTTAGGAGACCAACAACATCAACTCATTTTAACCCATAGTTAACTACAACCAAGTTGTATTTATTCAAAAAAGAAATGGGAATGGTCCCATGAAATCAATCCCCTAGACATTGAACAATTCAATCACTACAATTCCACTTTATGGCATCTCATGTCTTCTGGAAATATTTCCAAATCGCCGACACTGAGCATAAGCTAACACAAATTTCCTTTAATCCTTATATAGAATGATAATGGTGAAGAATGTTGACATGCTCATACTCAGGAACACATCGCTTAATCACTGAGTTTGCACAACTCTTGAAAAGGTATGACTTATCCCAAAAGTAATATCAAATATGGACTAAGAATTTCTTCTGATGATGATGAGAAATTCCATAAGGCAATATGCCACTAACCAAGTAATTGACAATGTCAGCATACAAAGGTAGATCTATCAAAGACGCAGCATACAAATGCTCATTAAGGAACACTTCATTGATGGGTAACTCATCTTTCTCATTCACAATCCTCGAAAGATGGTCAACTACCAATTTTTTAGTACCCTTCTTATCTTGAATCTCACGATTGAACTCCTATAATAGCAAAATCTACCTAATTAATTTTGGTTTTGCATCTGCCTTTGATAACAAATACTAAAATGTTTAGTCAATATATACTGTCATCCTAGAACCTATAAGATAAGATCTAAATTTATCATAAGCAAATACTAATAGAAGAAGTTCCTTCTTTGTGGTGGCATAATTTCATTATGTATTATTGAGCATCTTATTAGCGTAGTATATTGCCCAAAACACTCTATCCCTTCTTTGACCTAACACAGTACCCATTGCCATGTCACTAGCATCACATATGAGTTCAAAAGGCTACTCCCAATCAAGTGCTACTATTATCGATACAGTGGTCAATTTTTCCCTTAGCAGCTCAAATGCCTAAAGGCACTCCTCATCAAACACAAATGGAGTCTCCTTTTCTAATAAATTACACAAAGGTTTTGTGATCTTTGAGAAATCACAAATGAACCTTCGATAAAACCTTATATGTCCTAGGAAACTTTGCAACCCTTTCACATTCGCTGGTGGAGGCAACTTTGCAATCACCTCAACTTTTTCCCTATCCACCTCAATCCCTCTATGAGAAACCTTATGTCCTAGCATGATCTGTTCTTGCACCATGAAGTGATACTTCTCTCAATTAAGGGTCATGTGAGTATCTCTACATCTTTAAAGTATGGATGATAAATTCTCTAAACAGCGTTCAAATGAAGAGCCAAATACAGAGAAGTCATCAAGAAGACCTCACTGTATTTCTCGATCATGTTTGAGAAAATCACCATCATACACCTTTGAAAGGTAATCGATGCATTACATAAACCAAAAGGCATATGCCTAAATGCAAAGGTTCCATAAGGATAGGTGAAGGTGGTCTTCTCCTGATCCTCAAGGTTGATATGTATCTAGCTATATCTAAAATAACCATCTAGAAAACAATAGTACGTAAGCCCTGCTAACCTCTAAAGCATTTGGTCAATGAAGGGTAAGGGGAAATGATCCTTGTAGATTGCATCATTTAGCTTTCAATAATCGATGTAAACCTTCCATCCTGTCATAATTTGGGTAGGTATCAACTCATTCCTCTCATTCTCTATAATAGTCATACCACCTTTCGTTGGTACCACTTACCATCCGAAGTCAGATAAATAATCCTAGCATCGAGGAGTTTCAAAACCTCCTTCTTCAGCACTCCCTTCAAAGTGAGATTGAGTTGACGTTATGGCTAAACTAATGGCTTACATTCGACTTCTAAGAGAATTCAATACATACAAACTGATGGATGGATCCCTTAGATGTCAGCAATCTTACATCCAATAGCTTCCTTGTGTTCCTTGAGGACTTTTATCAACCTGCCCTCCTTCTCTAGTGATAACTTCGTTGAAATGATAATAGGGATTGTCTCATTCTCGCCAAAGAACACATGCTTCAAGTGAGCTGGAAGCTACTTCAACTCGAGTTTCGAAGGCTCTTCTATGGATGGAACTAATCTTGTCACACTTGTTCCCAACTCTTCAAACCTTAGTGGAATTGACCAAACCTTCGCCACTTGCTCTACCTGTACATCTCTCTTACTCACCTCATCTCCATCTTCCTCATCACTACTCCAATCCTTAGATAGAATTAAGTGTTCATAACCATTTAGTCTAATCCCCTCTTTCATCTCTTACACTAACTGGTTGACTACATCAATGGTGTAGCAAGAACCATTATCACTTAAGTGCTTCATTGCCTTAAATACATTAAAGGTTACCTGCTCATCCATTGCTCAAAGTGTCAGCTTTCCCTCTTCAACATCAATCAAAGCTTATCTATAACTAAGATCAGTGGAAGTTCCCTATCTTACTTCATCTCTAAGACAATAAAGTCTAGAGAGAAGATAAATTTGTCCACCTTAACTAGCACATATTCCACGATCCCCTTAGGGTACTTAATACTTCTATCGACTAACTACAGTGATACTATAGCCTGTTTGTACTCTCCTAACTCCAATTTCTTAAAGATGGATAAGAGGCATGAGATTCATATTGGCACTAAGGTCACAAAGGACCTTATCAAAATAAGTGTTCCCTATAATGAGGGGAATTGTAAAGCTGCCAGGATCTTTAAGCTTAGGAGGCAGCTTATTTTGTAGGATAGTTTTACACTTCTTAATTAACATCACGATTTCATGGTCAACCAGTTTCCTCTTTTTTAAGAGGATCTCCCTCATGAACTTTGCATAGGATGGCATTTGCTCAAGGGCATCCATAAATGGGATGTTAATATGCAATTTTTTAAAAACATCCAAAAATTTGGAAAACTAGTGGTTGAGCTTTTGTTGCTTCAACCTCCCTGGAAAGGGAATAGGAGGAACATAAGCCTTCACATCAACCTTTTTCTACTCCGATCTTACCTCATCCTCCTTTCTTTTCTCATTTCTGGTGGATGGCTCCTTATTCTTCTCAAGATGCTCTAGGTCCTCTTGCATAACCTCCTTCAACTCTCTTCCACTCCTAAGAGTTATGGCATTCATCTCTTTTGGGTTCTTTTCAGTACTATTAAGCAGCAGTTACTAAGCATCTTTGAGATCTGACGCATTTGCACCTCCAAATTATGAATAGTTGCATCTTAGTTCTGAAATTTCATGTCAACCCTCTAAATAAAACTAATCATAAGCTCCTCCATACTTGGCTTCTTCTCCTTTGGTGACTAAGAAGGCTATGAAAAGCCAGGCAGTGCTCTATAAGCATTTTGATTCTCTCACTAGGTGAAGTTTAGATGATTCCTCCAATCGAGGTTATAGGTGTTCAAGTCTGGATTATAATTCCCCTTATTGAAATTACTAACAAAGTTAGCTTATTTAGAGCTCATACTCGTAAATAGGGGTTAGGGGAATACTATTTAACAGTCCATCATGTCATTGTCACCTCTGCAATGGGTACACATCATTAATGGACTACAATTAGAGCTTATAGTAGTAAGAAGCTTACTTATCTGGCTCATCTAAGTAGTGAGAGATACAGAGATCCTCTAAATTAGTTAGCATATCTGAAGGAAATTTTGGATATGTTCATTAGGATCCTCATACAGAGATCCTCTAAATTAGTTAGCTCGCACCATTTCTATCAACGCAGGCTTGAGCTTGAAGTTGTTAGCTTGAATTTTAAGGTACATGATACTAGGTGCTGCTCTTTGAATAGTAAAAATAAAATATTCTCAAAGGGCTCGATTATTTTCTTCGTTTTGATTCCCAATTTCATCATTTTTTGTTATGATCTCTATTGGCTCTTGATTTAAGTATATACGCGCTCGTCTAAGCCTATGGAAAGTTCATTTAATCTCAAGGTCAAAGATCAATAATTCCAATTTTGCTCTTCTACTCCTATGCATAGACGTGCGCACGCGCGCGCAGGGTTGGGGGGAGGATTATTTAGATAAAAATGAAAAGAAATGAAAAATCTATTCTATATGCAAAATATTCTAATCTATTGGGAAGAAATGTTATCAAATATGATGAGATAATGAAAGACGATGTCATAAATAAAAGAAACTTACTTCATGATTCAATGTGAAAAGAATATGATGAAGTCAAATGAGATTTTGTGGTCCGTAATTAAATCGAAGCTGGACAACGTGAATGCGACTGGATAAAAACCAAAAATTACTCGTGGAAAGTTTTACCACGGACGCCCATCGTCATCCATTTGATGGTGACCATACTTCTACTGTATAAAGATGAGAATCTTGATCCAGGCCTTAAAAGCTACTCCAGTAGATTACGAGAATAGCTCCTATTAGATTAATCCTGTAATGAAGTCGAAGCATGAAAACTTGACAGTTATGACTACCTAGCCGAAATCTGGACAGTAACTAGCAAACAAAATTTCAATGATAAAAAGAAAAAGCCTAGTTTAAATATAGAATTAAGAATCTAATATTAGTTAGACACAATCTCCAGTAATTGTGCCAAAAATTTAACTGTAAACTCAATTTTTGCTCTCTTGTAATTTTAATTTTTGTTTTTAAGTGGTTCTAATTTAAAAATAAAAAATATATAAAATAATAAAATAAAAAAATTGAAAAATGATAAAAATAAAAATAAAAAATTATATAGATTTTTTAGGAAAATGGTTTTTTAGAAAGTAAAATCTTCTAGGGTTAATAGACTTGATTTTAGCTCATTTCAAATAGTATTATTTTATAGAGTCACATAACTTAAATATAATTTAATTATAATAAATATTGAGAAAAAGCCAATAATTTATTCAATAAAAAGCTTGGACTTACATTCGACTTTGGCTTGAAGTTGTAGGTTCAAATCTCATACATGTATTTTTTATTTTTTCTTTCATTTATAAAAAATGTTTGAGCAAACAAGATTCTTTTTTCAAAATCTAATTTCAAATCTTATTAAATCTTTTAAATCTAATAGAGTTATATTTAAATCATTATTAGAGATAACGTAAATCTGATACAATAAAGTTAAATCTGAAAGAATAGAGATTTGTACAAATTTAAATCCAATTTTAATTTTATTGATATGAATTTGAATCAATATAAAAAATTTGATATGAAGTTTTATAAATATTAATCATACGGTATATAAAGTTGGGGAATACACACGCTAAAAAATAAAAAATAAAATAAAAAACACACCATCCTCATCATCACTCATAACCCATATAGTAACGGCACCCAAAACAGCAGTAATACATATCATCCTCTTCGCATCTTCATCAACAACTCTATCCACACCCAAATCGATCCTCCATGTGCCGACGCAACTCGATCACGCTCCATCATCACCATACTAGCTGAACAGCATCTTAACGAATCAGTCCCTACCAATTATACACTCGTAGGCTCCAACACTTCTATTACTCTTGTCGATCAGGCCATAACCAACAAAATCCAACCCCCGCAACAGCTGCAGCAATATTGACTGCAACAGCAAAATCGACGCTCTACTGTAGTAAACCAATCTCCAATCCCCTCTCTCGCGTGAACTAAGTACGCTCATCCTCTTCATCAGTTACAATTACTGTCCAGACATCCATAGCAATCCCAAAGCACTGATCCTCAACCAAACAGCAGCTTGCGCTGCATCTACATAATAGACCTAACGCCGATAGTCCTTGCAACTACACTACACATCACACACCGATCACACTTCACTGACGGCAGCATCGATCTCCAATCACAAACACTCACACACAGTAGCACACTATGCACGGTCCACTCCTTGTCCATGTTCTACACTTCGTCGATCACACGCCAGAACACCATCACAGTAGCGCGCCGATCAACAAGCCCTTAGGATATATCGGCAACATCACCGCACGATAACCCCTATGAATTCACACATTGTCCTCACCGCTTCACATATCCCACGACCACAACTCTTGATCGCAGGGCTGTCATCACGCTTGAGCATACCCACGTCCATGCATACTCACAATTCTCCACATATCAACCGCTGCATCCTCAACTGAACAATAAGACCCCCTGTCACACACGACATCCAGCAGCAACTCTAAAGACCTTCACTGCACTGGCCGTTCCTTCACACACAGCAAAACACGTCGAGCACGACCGCAACTCCACACCAAGCATAGTTAGGTAAGTCACATTGCGTTTTTTTAATTATTATTATTATTATTATTCATTTATATGTATCTAGTTATTTGTCTTGATTTGTTGTTTTAAAATATAAAAAGAAAATATATATATTAGTTTAGGAAATCTCTTTTGGTATTAGTTTTTCTCATTTAGAAAAAGTTGTTTTTTAGAAATAAAAAATTATTAACGAAACCTTTTTTTAATAAAAACTAGGATGTTTTATAGATTTTTCTATAAATAAAAATACTCAACAATTAGGTTTTCTTTTAATAAACTAAATTAATAACCACGTAAACTCAGTCGATTTTCAAAAATTTAAATAAACAAGCATACCAAATTTTTCGAAAAGAACTACAGATAAGCACCTCCGAGATAACGTAAAATTTATAAAAATTTAGTTTTTTATTTTTACTTTTATTTTTCTTAAAAATATTTTTAAAACAATAATTTTGAAAAATAAAGCCGAATTTTGGAAAATCTATACTGATACCCGTTAAGGTTTAATAGATAGCCCTCGAATTTAAAATGTTCTGGTTTTTATCAAATTGAAATAAAAAATTAATAGCTAAATTATAGTCAATTCACTTAATTGATTATAATTTCTCTTTTTTATGACTCCGATTGAGTGGAGACTCTAAAAGTTTTTTTTTATTAGAAAAAAAGAATCGAAATTTTCTAATTTCTTTAATTGATGATTAATATTAAATGAGTTAAAATTTAGTATTAATCAAAAAGTAAAAAATGAAATTTAAAAAATAAAACACGGAAAATTCAATCTCATTGATTGACTCTACTATGAAGCTAAAGAAAATATAAACCTAAAAAAAGGTTAAAAGAATCCTTCCTTGCGGCTACAAAAGTTGTATAAAAAACAAAAGTATAGATCCCCTTCATCTCTTGCAGCTGCGAAAAACTAAAAGTAAAATAATCAAATCTATCCCTCTAACTTTACTTTTATGTTCAGACTTTAAGCATTGTGGATTCAATTTGGACGTTGGAATGGGCCAAAGTCAAGTCCAGATTTTTATGAATTAATTGTTTTTAGGCATTTCCAATCGCATGATGTTAGATTATGGACAATGGGACCTTTGAAGAGTTGGAACGTGGCTTTAGTGAACTCGACACATTGGCTTCCAATTTTAATTTATAGCATGTAGACTTTCAATTTGTTGACTCCACAATTTGTATAGTGATAAGGTTCTTGAATATTCTCATAAAGAATAAACATAGGCTTTAGGTATGCTAAGCTTTTTCTCCTTGAATTGAAAGCTTTGAAAATTGTTCACAATCCACTTCTTCATATAATATTACATTTGAATTTACTTGTATGTATATTTTCTAAATCTATAAAATTCCTTATCAAAAGTAAAAAAATATTCACATTAGTTTAATATAAAGTTAAAATAAAATATATAAAATTTACACTTATCAAGATGCTTGTGGTCGACTCAAGATATCGGTTCGGATAGTCTTGAAGCTGTCTTCTTGGATGACCTATCATAGAATAGCTGCTAGATAGGAGTAGGTCTAGCACATGTGAGGATTTGATAGTCAAGTTAGCAAGAAATCAGTTCAGAATAGAAATTCCCGTCTCGAATATGGCTTCAAGCTAGTATTATCCATACAAGTCCTTAGAGTTCTCTAGCTCAACTATATATAATCGGTCTAAGGGGTTGATTCCTATCAATAGCTAACATAATGCTTGATGTGATTAATGTGACTTGATTGCATACTCATGTGATGAAGTGACTCTTAGCTTGATTGATGTGATGTTTGGTTTGCAATTACGGTATCTAAGGTAGAGTATAGCTTGTGGGTAGCCACAATGGACATCTGTATTGAAAGGATCTATGCCAATGATCATTTAGCCAAGACACATAGACTATTAGGATGGTGATCTTTGTTTAAATGGGAAAAGATGGTTTACTTGCCCTTTGTTTGCCTATATAAGGGCCTTAAGAGGTCCTTATTTCTTTACCTTCACTTGAAAACCTAGTGAAAACTCTAAGATCTCCCAAATTCAAATTTCCTTCAAAACCCTAAGCTTTTCAATCTTCAATTTCCTTTTCGAATACATATAAATAATGGTTGAATGGGGAGGCTTAGGATTTCAAGGTGAATGCTCAACCTCAGGCTGGATCTTTGCCATGATCAAAGATACTCACTAAGTAATAATTGAAGAGGGTACTAACCCTACTCCCCATTAACAAAACTACAGTAGTTTGTTGACCTAGGCAAAGAGGAGGAAGCTTATGGTAATGAGGCCATAAGATGTATACATCGATGATGATGAGGGAAGGAAGGCCATAGTAAAGCTTCAACCCTTAAGCACACATGAGAACATCATAAACTTCATGGCATATAAGCATGACTACGAGGCATTCTAAAAGGTATGTCGGGCTATGAGGACCAGGTCAGCAATTGGCAAGTGGAGTAGCCTAGGGATAATGAGTGCATGCACAACCTTAGAGGAGAGAGATCCTTCTGTATGTATGCAAGGCCATTCCAATTCAGGCCGTAAATGCCTTCTTTGAGTTCCAACTGGAGTGCTTTAATTACTTCAGGGTTAGCTTGAGCTCCTTATACTTGAACACCCGATAGATGTTACTTGCCTTCCAAGCAATTTTTATGTTCATCCTACAAAGCCTTACAGCTCAACTGTTTAGACAGTTCTTCCACTTAAAGACCAACCAAGATGGTTGTATATATGCTATAGCATGTGAAATCTTCAATAGGCTAAAGTTGAAGGTGGAGGGCCGAAAGGATAAGCTGTTCTATATGAAGACGATTGAGAAGGTACCCTTTCCTACTGCATGGGTAAAGCTAATCAAGATGATAGGGGTTGAACACTTCTTCTCTAAGGACGAGAACATGAAGGAGGAGATCGTTGATCTTACATTTTAATAAGGGTACTTCAACCTTTCATTGATGGTCAATAGCCATGTCTATAGGAGGCTGTTGTTTGAGAGAGAGATGGGTACTAGGTGTTATCAATACCAAGAGTAGGGTAGCCAAGAGTTCATTGCATTGTGCCATTGTCATAAAGAGTAAGCTCGAGGCTGCTCATTCTTTGCCTTATAAGTTTCTTCTCGGTCATCTTGTAGAGGGAAAGGGTAAAGGAGCAACATTTACCTTATGTTAAAGGAGCAAACACCTCAATTATAGAGGGAAAGGGTGAAGATGCTCCTATGAAGAAGAGGAGCAAAGGGGTAACTGGCTTCCTATAGAGGAGGGCACGAGGGAGCCCGTTATTAAGGTTATGTTAGAAGGCTTCCCCCTAGCTATAGATATGATTCAAACTCTTAAAGATGCTTGCATAAGCCGATCTTGACACTCAGCATTAGGCCTCAGGTTGAGAATGAATCCATTAATGAAGGATTGAGGAGCTTATTGTAAAGGTACCATGAGCTATGGGTAAGAGCTATAGTAGTCGGACTCTATGGAGACCCCTAAAGACCATAAGGTAGCTGCAATCCCAATTGATAGTAATCCTCCACAGCACATGGTAATGGGGACACTTGCTGATGTTAAGAATCTTACTAAGCAGTTTCATAACTTTTCAAATGTTGGGTTCGAGGAGATGGCCTTTGACAAACTATAAGAGGTAAGTTAAAGTTCCCCCCTTGGTACTTTTATGTTCCTAAGTTAGCTCATATTGCTAATATTTTGTTTGTTCATATGTAAGCTATTGCAATCTATCCCCACGCCTTCCAACACAACCACGACCTTATGGCGTAGGTAAGTTTTTGTTTTGCTTTTGTTATGGGTAATCCGTAGTGCTTGGGTATTCAATCTTGTTATTTCACAAGTGGTGCATACAAGGACTACTAAGTTAGAAGAGCACTTCTCTAAGGTCAAAGAGGAGATTAAGGTGGAGAAGAGTACATTGAAAACCTGACCTTAGCCCACCAAGACCTTGAGCAACAGAACAAGGAGCTTGCCAACTAGGTGGTTTGAACATAGGCAAAGCACAAGCTATGAAGGCATTGGTGAATGCTCGTGTGCACAAGCTCCTCGAAGTGAAGGTTGAGTTGGAGGAGAAGAAGAAGGAACTTGAGCTAGATTCAAGGCTTAGGAGGTTAAGTTAAGGGATGGTCAAGACTTGTCTCCAGAGGCCATCTAGAGGATCTTTCATAAGATTACCTCGATGCTGTAGTTTAAGAAGGCAGTTGCTAGAGTTAGGCTTGATTAAGGGTAGATGATGCGCAATAATATACACCAATAATATTCATAGCTCAACCTCGAGTTCCTTACCTGGCTTGATGATGACACATTAGAGAGCTCTAAGGGTTTGGCCAAAAGATCTATTGGGGAAAGCAAATAGGGTGATTAGATTAGGGCTCAATAGGGGTCTTTTGCTACTTCTTTTTCTTCCTCTCCCCTCTGTATTTTATGTATATTTCCTTTTCCTTTCTTTTCTTTTTTTTTTTTATTGTATTCTAGGTCAAGATGCTAGCCCCTAAAGCCTTATATAGACTGTAAATGAATGATGGTGGTTTTTCTTCAAGTTTCTTTGTTTGCTCATTCTTTTGTTTCTCTTCCTTCCTTTATTATTCATTTACTTAGGCGCTAATGACAAACTAATGTACTTAAATGCCTAAGTCTCTAGGATACTAATTCCTACTTAATGCTTAGCATTGTAGTATTTCGATTAGGTTAGCTTGAATAATGCGCTTCTAGTTTAGACCTTGTCTACCTTACTTGGTCCTTTGGTTGCAAAGTAGTTAAGTAAACTGACATCTTTAACTGGAATGATTAAAGAATTACATCTCATTCTTCGGGGCCTTTTGTTTTGCAAAAGATTTTCTATTTGTACTATATGTACTGATTGCTTCAATGCCCGTTGATTAACTAGTTATGTTATCGAGTTCTTAGGTACAAACAAGTCATATTTTTTTCCCTAACTTCAAATGAATGGGCATTTTCTATTCACATGGGCTAATGTACCAACTTGGTCGATCGACTTGGTCTGTGCCGTTAAGCCTTTAGGTGTAAGTACCATTAGGGTACCCAAGGCTGGGACTTAGGTCTACCCTTTTGCTCAGGGCTTTAAGGCTCTTGGGTAGAAAGATTGTCGAAAGTAGCTTAAGTATCAAAGAGGTGTCTTAATTCGACCATACTTAAGGTCGTTATCCTTTTAGGCTCAGTGTTAGTACCAATGAAGGGTTAGATTCAGGGATGAAAATCGACCCAAAAATGATCGTAAGCAATGTAGACCAGTAAGAGAAGACCATAGACATATGTAAGGAGCTCATCTTATTACTCATAAATATATACATGCACAATAAGTTGATTACAAAACTTCATACAAAATAGAGCCTTAAGTTACTCACATTCGAAGTCCATAAGATAAGTTATCTTTCGAGGGTCTCCAGACTGTAAGCCCTTTTGCTTGCATCCTCCCTTACAAGGTCTTCCTAATTTGGCATGAACCTTCCTTGCCCATTTTGGGAGCTTATGGCTTTTAGTTTTCAATATACCAAGTCTCTAGGATAAAAGACCTTATGCTTAGCCTTTTTGTTATAATATTAGGCTACCCATTGTTGATAGGTTGCTACTTGAGCACTGACAAGATCATATACCTCATTGATTGTGTTAAGGCTTACTTGTAAGGCCATGTGATCAGTATTGATGTCAAAGTTCTAAACCCTACTTAGTGGTAGCTCTAACTTGATGGGTAAGACAGCTTTAAATTCATTGGCAAGATGGAAGGGTGTCTCTTCAATGGAAGTCTTATGAGTTGTTCAGTATCCTTACAAGATATTAGGGAGCTCATTAGCTCACTTCCCCTCTACTCATTCAACTCTTTTCTTCAAGCTGCTAAGGATAATCTTGTTGATTGGTTTGACTTAGCGTTAGATTGAAGGTAATCCACCAAGGTGAAGTAGAGCCTTATGTGGTGCTTCTCATAAAATTCTCTAAATTTAGCACTATCAAACTACCTACTATTATCTATGTTCAAGGTATAGGGGACTTCGAACCTAGTAAGGATTTTGGTGAAGATAAAGCCTTTGATTACTTTAGCTATGATGCTTGCAATGATTTTAGCCTCAACCCACTTTATGAAGTAATCTATGACTACCAAGATGAAGAAATAACCCCCTGACACTTTAGGGAAGGGTCTGAAGACATCAAGCCCCATTAAGCAAACGACCATAGGTTCATCATAGGGCAGAGGCCAATGCTTAGGGCATCGTTGATGGGCACGTGCTTCTAATACTTGTGGAAACTCTAAACTATAGCCTTTACATCTTCCTTCATGGTCAGCTAATAGTAGCTAAGGTGAAAAGCTCAGATGTATAGGGCTTAAGCTTAAATATGGTTGCTACAAAATTTAGCATATAACTCTTCAAGGATGTAGATGCCCTCTTTAGGTTTGAGACACTAGAGAAGTGGGATACTGTATTTGCAGTGGTACAGCATGTAGTTGATGAAGGTATGATTTTCCATAACATATGTCAGTCTCTTGGACTCAACTTATCATAGGGAAATGCTCTAAACTTCAAATGTTTAATGATTGGGTCTATCTAGCGAGGCTTGGCTTAAGAATGGCGGATCTCTAGTACTTCTGACTATAGCTCTTATACTATGCACTCGGGAAGATATTAGATGAAGAGTAGCTTGATGTTATTGTAAGGTATCAGGATGATTGTAGACACGAGCTTCGACAATTTGTTTAGTTTGGATTTCTTTACTTAAAGAATCTTATTTATTTTCCACAAGGTGAAACGCAAAAGGAGATCTTGGACTGCTTGGAGGTACTTTGTCATGGTTTATCCCTTAGTTTTGTATTCCCCTCTTACTTGTTACACCATAAGCATTGAGTTTGAGTAGATATTTAACTTCTCTGCTCTAATGTCTTTTGCAATCTTTAAGTTAGTGATGAGTGCTTTATATTCGACCTCACAATTTCTTATTGGGAACCCAAACTTGAGCACGTAGAAGACCTTAATACCATAAGATCCTTACAAAGCGATGCTTACTCCACTCCTCTTCGAGTGGCAAATCCATCAACATGAGGAGTTGACATTGGTATAGCAACTTTAGCTAATGCTTCCTCCTCTCCCGTATACTTGACTACAAAGTCCACAAGGACTTGCGCCTTAATAGCTTGCTTTGCACCAAACTGAACTCCATAAGCACTAAGCCTAGCGAATGCTTGACCACATGGCTTGAAGCGTCTAACTTCTACAAGATGGTCTATAATGGCTTATTAGTGAGGACGACGATGGGATAGGCTTTGAAATATGGCCTTGGCTTCATCATTACAATAACTACATCTAAAGAAAATTTCTCCACCCATGTGTAACTGATCTTTAGGCCTTATAGGATATGGTTGATGTAGTAAACTAGCTTGTACTCTTATCCATCTGCTTAGACAAGTAGAGAAGATAGTGCTCAATCACTAGCTAAGTATAAATAAAGTTCTTCCTTGAAGATTGGCTTAAAGAGGACAAGTAAGCTCTTCAGGAATCACTTAAGCTCGTCAAATGTAAATTAGCATTCTTTAGTCCAGTTAAACTTTGATGGGTTCTTCAGTAACTTGAAGAAATCAAAACACTTGTCATCACTTCATGACACAAAGCAGTTGAATGCAACGACCTTGCTGGTAAGCTGATGGACTTCCTTAACAATTCAAGTAGCTTTTATGTCATGAACTAGTTGTATCTTGTTTAGATTAGCCTTGATGATGTGCTTTATGACCATAAAGTAGAGGAACTTACCCAAGGGTACCCCAAAGACACACTTTTAGGGGTTAAGCTTCATCTGATACTTGTATAAAGTTTCTAACGTCTCGTATAAGTCCTCAATGTAGTTAGTCCTTTTCTTACTCTTGACGATTATGTTGTCAATGTAAGCCTTGAAATTCCATCCAACCTAGGGCTTAAAGATGGTTGTTACCAACTTCCAGTATGTTACCCTAGCATTTTTAAGTCTAAAGAGCATGACCTTCTAGTAATATATTTCGAAGTCGGTGATGAAAGAGGTGTAGACCTCGTCTTCAAGGGCCATATAGTTTTTATTATAACCTAAATAGGTGTCCATGAAATTGAGCATGGTATGGCCTGACATTAAGTGGATGAGCTGGTCAATCTTAAGGAGAGGAAAGCAAGCCTTATTGAAGTTTGTGTAGTCTACGTACATGCACCATTTCCTATTGGACTTTTTGGTTAGCATAGTGTTAGCTAGCTAGGTTTTATGGTACTCTTTCCTAACGAATCTAACTCTAAGTAGCTTCTACATCTTCTACTTAATTGTGGAATGTCATTCCGATACAAAGTGTCTTTTCTTCCATTTGATAGGTGCACTTTAGGGTTTACTCAAAGGTGGTACATTGCTTTGGGGATATCAATTATGCTTAGCTTATCTTTAGGCTAGACGATGCAAACACATAGGTGTTAACTTAGAGGAAGTCGATGAGCCAATCTCTTTCTTCTATAGGTAGTAACATCCCTTCCCATATGGTCAGCCTGAGGTTACTCCCAAGCTCAATATCTTTAGTTTATTTTGGCCAGCTATCCCTACCAATTTGGCTTTCCTTGGGTCTCAACTCTATATGCATCACGTTGTCATGAGATTATACCTTAAGGTAAAGGGATCTTAAGAGCTATTGATTGCCCTGGGCTACACCAGCTCCAGTGGGCGTAGGGAACTTTGCCTTAAGGCATCTCTAACTAATCAACATGTCAAACTTCATGATTGTTGGTTGTCTAAGTATGGTGTTGTACGGGGACTAGTGATTAACAGCAAAAAAATCTATCAACTATGTGGCGATGTACTTATCGTTACTTAGTTAAACAAGAAAGCTGATAAGCCCTTTGCCTAACACAGGTTTGCTACCTCAAATCCCTTAAAGTTATGTTTTCATGGTTGTAAGGGCTCTTCAAGCTGCTCTTTCATCTTCACATAAGCGTAATAAAAGAGGATGTTTACCGAACTGCCATTGTTGATGAATGTCTTGAGGACATCGAAGTACTTGATCTTGATGTTGACCACCAAGGCATTATTGTGTGAGTACTTGATGCCCTTTCTATCTTCGATAGAGAAAGAGATGGTGATATTAAGCTTCACCTTCTTGCCTCAGATGTAGAGGACTTCATGCTTGATTGAGGATAAGGAGCTCTCTCCTCTTACCCCTAGACCTCCCACCATTGTGTTAACATGCCCCCTTCTACCCTAACGTCACTGGTCTTTAAGAAGGTCGTCTTGTTTTTTCTTTTTTGTGATTATTGTTGCTTGGTTTAGCAACACTAAGTAGGTCATTAGACTTGATTCCTCTTATTAGCTACGAGATGGCCGATGCAAACTTTACGCACAAGGCTTTTAATAGCATTCCTCAAGTGGCGGCACTCGTTAGTAATATGCTTAGGTACATTATGGTAGTCATAAAACTTGCCCAATTCTATGGTTTTTAGAGTCTCTTGGACTTGAGGAGGTTAGAAGCTACCTCTTGACTTTATAGAGCACTTCGTTGAGAGGGTGATTCGGTAATATATAGCTCGTGTAGTCTATGAACTTCTGTTTTTACTTCTCTCGGTACTCCTTAGAGGAGGAGGATGGCTTGTTATCTCTTATGGGCTAAAGTGATCCTTGACCGACCTACGTCCATAGCAATCTCGAGACTCACCCTTATAACGTCTTCTTGGGCTACATTTTTCTCCACTACATGCATGAATTTGTCAAGCGTCTCAAGCGCTTTATGGCAATGGCCTCAAACAACTTACCATTGTGGCCAACTCTAATAATAAGAGCCTAGAGTGAGACCCTTGTATCTAGCTTAAGAACTTGGACCTTAGCTCAATTGAAGTGCTCTAAGTGGGCTCAAAATGTCTCATTAAGCCATTACTTGACATTATAAAGGATAAAGGAGCCATGTGTGGTACCTTACTATTAAGAAAGTGCTATAGGAACTTCGTCATGTACTCGTTGAAGTGATTGATCGAGCTGTCTAGTAAGGTGTTAAATTAGAGAAGTGCGGCCTTTGTCAGGGTGTTGGGGAAGGCCTTGCATATGATGTTGTCCAAAAAATTACGAAAGCTCATCATTATGCAAAAGTGCATGAGATGGTTATCGAAGTCACTCGAGCCATTGTAGTTATTCTAGTATAGGAATCTCATACCCTTTGGTAGCATATTTTCAAGAATGATAGGTATAAAAAGGTTGCACACCATGCTTAGTTGTGAGATGCGAGTCAAGGAGTTAGCCTTCTTCTTATCACGCATGCTAGATGTCACGGTCCGAGGCTTTCTTTAGCACAAAAATAAACCGTACGTTGCTTACTATCCTGCCTTTACAGTAGTAAGCAAGCCTAACTTGCACGCAACACTAGCCAATAACGCCTAAACCTGTAAGCAACACAACCAAGGAAAAAAGCCAACAAATTATAAGGGACACAATCATGAATGGAAAAGGAATAGCACACTTTTATTAATTCCGACAGTAATATAAGGCTACAATGTGTGTGCACGGGGGTACAGTGTATGTAATAGGTGCTGTCGGTTGTAATCAACCAACGTAGTGAGTAAGAGCTTCAATCTAGAAGAGTACTCATACCCCCGTAAAGAGCTTTACGGCCATTATTGGGCCTAGCAGGAGTAGACATTAAAACTGGTGAAATGGAACCACTTTCTAAAAGTGAAAATTTCTAATAATACTAAGGCCCTATCTGCACAAAAATAAAGTCCCCTCCTCTACGTCATAATATGTACAAAAGAATGGACACTTGTTAGTATAAGTATCTTACAAAAAGGGACCCTAACACTCGAAGTATGATGAATGTGTTCATCTAGCTCTTAGATGTTCATATCCTCAAGTGTATGTTGGCAATTTAAGACTCAAACACGATATGAGATGATACGACACAATTTAAATGGGTTAGTGTATAAAAAAATTTAACACAAGACACAAACGGGTCAAAACCATTTAAATACGACGAAATTCGTGTTCAAGTTTAGTTCTAGCTTTTAAACCCGCACATGGGGCACGAAATGCAACATATATTCTTTTGTATTTGCATTTTATTACACAAATCATTTATTTAATATGTCAAAGATATCAATTAAAGATACGAGATACTTTTAACTATACATTCTTTTTATTGCATTGTAGTTTAAATGGGTAGACTCTTTGATTGCCTCCCTTAAAAATCTGACAAACAACTCGATAAATTTCGAAATCAACACTGGTAGTAATACTAATATCTATTTAAGTCATGGTTCTACTTAATTTAATGATGTTATGTAACTTAAATTTAGCAATATTATATGCTCTTCTTACTATATCGTATTTTAAATGGGCAAAAATTTCAAACTCACAAATTCTTTAAATGCCTCCTTTGAAAATTTGACAAACAATATGATAAATTTGGAAATCAAGACTACTAATAGTATTAATATCCATTCAATCTATGGTTCCACTTAATTTATTGATGTTATATAACTTAAATTTTTGGATATTCTATCTTTGGTAAAATTTTACTTTATTAAAACTTTTGTTTGGGTTGTAACTTCATATTAAATTTAAGGATACTATGTAATATTTATCTTTATAAAATTTAAATATTATTATTATTCTTCTCCCTTTGTATCTATAAATATTTTATACATTTGATCATAACTTTTAATTGATAAACAATATCAATCCTAAAATAAATGAGATATGAAATGGTCACACAAATTGTCAACCTAATATAAATGGATTCAACCCAAACATAAGATACGCTAGATTACAGGTTTAGGTTTTCGTGCATGATTAATAAAACAAGTTTGCTACAGGTTTAGGTTTTCTAAACACGAACCCATTTAGACATAAGAACAAGATATAATACGATAACACGAATTGCCAATCCTACTAAAGTAGCTTATAGGAATGTCTTCGGGAAAGCTACTTAGGCACTTTGCTTATGCCTGATTGCTCACCATACATGTACGCCTTGTCATGGTTAATGTTCAATTGATGGCAAAGTTCCTTAGGAGTATGGTGATCAAGGTAAATATGTTTACGTGGGCGCGTAAGGTTAGCAATAGGTATTAGAGTGAAGCTTGTTCTTCCCTTGCTTGGTTTTATAGATGACTTGGTGATGGGTTCTTCCAAACAACATTTTTCTATGCATTTTTCAAAGCAGCAACTTCTCTATAGAGGGTAGCATTTGATTTTTGAATCCTACGGTTTTCTTCAATCATTTAGTAGAACATCACCTTAGTTGCTTGAACTTAAAGATTGAAGGAACTAGAGTGAGTAGAGTAAATGATTGTTATGGTGGTGTTGATGACCTACCACCATTAGCTTACTGAGAGGCTTAAGGATGTGTGTTTTTTCTTCTAACCATTTGTAAGGTAAATATACCTAAAGTGATGGGCATTAAATAGTGATGCATGAGATCACGTCGAATAGGTTGGTGGTTGCTCTAAGTGGTCTATCTACGGTACTTGGTGGAGGACCTATAAAAAACTTCTTGTAGTAGTGCAAATGGAGGCCCTTCGATACTTAAGTTAGTAAGGAGAAAAAGTAAAAGGGAAGTGCTTTTGAAGTGTTTGTAGAGAGTACTTAGGAATGCCTAGTGTTCTAGCGAAGTTAGAAAAGGAGAAGATCCTTGTTTTGTTAGCTCGATGTTCTATTTTCTAGGGCAAGGAGCTTCCTTAGCTGGGATACATGGCATCTTATGGTTTAATCATACATGGTGACTGTAGGGGACATGTGGTGCATAAGGGGGGACAAAATGATTTTATTGATTGGTCAACCTTATAAGCTAGCAACCATGTTTGAAACCTAAGAAGCTAACATGTCTAGGATTATAAGGCTTGTTGGCCATACCATGAATGTCAAAGGGTAATTAATGAAGAGAGAGAAAGAGTACAAGGTAAGGGCTAAGGCTACCCAAACTAAGGAGTCGGGTCAAGGTTTCTAAGGACCATGAGGTGACAAAGAATTTAAGGTAACACAAGTAAGTCATGCTAGCTCAAGGGTAGACCTAACAGTGTAAGGTGCTCGAAGGATCCTAAGCAAGTTGCATAGCCTTAGGAACCTAAGCCTAAAATGGCCTACCAACATATTGCAATTTATGAACCCTTCTACTAATATATGTGATAGAAAAGCTACTGAAACAAAAGATATATAAGAGGAAAAAAAATCATCTACACTAAGACAACATTAGATTCCTTAGGAAATAAAATAAAATTATATTTAAATTTCACTATATAATTAAAACAAAAAATTAACACTAATGTGTACATCAATTCGCTTATCAATTTCAACAAATTAACCAAATATTCATGTTATAGATCTGTAAAATTAAAGCTCTACTCTCAAAAACCTATTTGTTTAATCTTTTTCTTTGGACAAAATATTCAAATTCACTTCTACAATTTCCTTCATTTGGTCACTCTTCTTTTAATAGTCTTTTCCTCTTTAACTTCACTTTAACCATCATTTTGTCACTTTTGATTTCGAATTTTGATTGTCAATCTACATCAATTGTAATAAAAGTTAGGGTTTCATGACAAAGTATTGTCAACCTTTAAAAATGTACTTTTATCTTCGGTAACCTCAGTTTTTTTATTTTTAACCAAATAATTTCTATAGAGATGGTTTTATTTTTTATACTATGCCGAAGCTTGATTTCTTTTTAACCATTCATCAATTATCACATTGAATACATCACTCCTTTTATGTATCAATTCTTTTGTCAATGTCGATGGACCTTAATATTATAGCTTAACTTTGAAGAAGATAATCATTGATTACAGAAACTAACTTGTTTAGGATTAGAAAATACTCACCAGTAACTTCCATCTTCCTATCATAAAACTGCCATTTACGAACAATAACATCTCAATTCTATTTTGTTGAAGCATCATATGGGTAAGTCAACTATAAACAAAGTCAAATTAAAAAGATGGAAAAGAATATTAAAAGAATCCAATTTTCTCTATTACAGGAATTTGTATGTACAAAATTAAATCAACAATCAACATAGAGTTACAACAATAGAGATAACCAATGAAAGAAACAGGAAAGCAACTGCAAAATTAAATTGGAAAAACAATGGCAAAAGAAAAACTTTGCCATGGAAAAATGGTGCAAGGTGGTTTTTTATTAGAAAGTATTTATAAAATATAAGAAATTTTTTTTTAAGATAATAAAGTAACAAATGTAATAGTAAGTAATTAATTACACTATAACAAATATTGAAAGTTAATAGTAAAATAAATTGAAAAATAAATGTGATTGAATTATAGTAAATGGCACAACAAAAAGTTAGTATATAAAATATGAAAGAGCTTGCGAGATTTTATATTATAATATGATTTGAAAAATAAAATTATGCAAATACATTAATGTTACAATAAAAATGTGAAATATAGAAAAACCTAACTAAGTAAAAATTAGAAAATCAACTTGAAGATAACTTCTACAAGAAGCCTTAGCATGGCAAAAGAATAGAAATGGAACTTAAGCTTTGTAATGGGGTGACTCATAATCACATTTAGCTAGCTAATTAGTAGGAAATAAATAATGACCTAACCTTCCATTTAATTCTTTAGTGCCTTTTTTTCCTATAAACATGTAAACCTACCTTAACTTTAGTTTTCTTCTTCTTCTTCTTTTTAAGAATAAAGATCTTAGGGATTTAGAACAATCAACTAGCTTTTCTAAAAAGTGAAAAGGAAAATAAAGAATATATATATATATAGCAATATTAGGTTAAAATTAAAAGGTTTATTTAATGAAAAATTGCTATCATAAGCCTTGGAGGTCTAAAGTCAAACACCAAAAGAAGGATTTCTTGCAGGTGGTCATCACTAGTGGGACTATGGTGACTAAAGAAAAGAAAATTGTAATTTTTTGCTTATAAGTTATTATTTTTAATAAAAATATCAAACAGTCTTAATTAATCATGAAACTTGATATTCCTAAATATATTTACATAGAGTCATAATAGGAAACCAGTTTTTTGAAATTAAGAGCAGTTATATGGGTTCCTTAAGAAATAAGCTAGATATCACAAATTTTTTATTAATGTTTAAAAATAGTAAATGATATTATTTTAAGCTAACTTTTTTAGTTTATGGATTCCTCGTATGCTATATTTAATTTACTTAAAAATATTTTTTAATATACTACATATTTAGCATCTATTAAATTTATTTTGCTAAATCTGCCATGGTTTTTTTTTTTTTAGTTAAAGAAATAATGAGCTTTCCAATAAAATTCTTACTAAATCCAATTTATGGTGTCTACTAGAGTTTATATAATATTAGGAGAATGTAGTTACCTAATTTAAGCTAACTTTTAGTAAGATCAATTATAAAATTGATATTTTGGAAAATATATGTAATGAGCAAATTGAAACTTTGCTAGACATTAAACTATATAATTTTATAAGTTTACAGTATCTTTTAGGGAATAATTGGATATGTATACACATTGTTATATTATTACCTATTATTTATTTATACGTTAGTGTAAATAGCAAACTGGTAATTTGTACTAACAATATTATTGCTAGATAAGTGGTGGACAACTTTTTGCTAAGATCTCTTTTACTAATCCTAACTTGAAGTAAATAAGGAAATGAAAATTTTGTAAGTTATATAGTATTTTAGTTAATCAGAAGATTTATCAAAGGATTTATTAGGTATATCTTACATAAGGAGTTTACTCATAGGTTGAATCATGGGATATTGAGTGTGAGTTTTAATTAGTATAACTTAGAGAATATGTTAGAGGATATTCTATTAAGAACCTTAAATACAACTTAACCTGGAGAGTGAATTAAAGGGTAAATCACAGGACGACTAAATGCGACTTACAATTAGATTGGACTTAAAGAGTAGGTTAGAAGATGTTTTAAGAACTTTAACTGAATTTAAAGGATGTATTTAGGGGATGATTCAAAGGATGACTCAAGGGATAGCTTAAGTAACAATGGAATGAAAATAACCTTAAAATTCAAATAGTTAAGTATAATAACATTCTAACCTTAGGCTAAAGGACTTAATAGGAATAATAAACAACTATAATGATATTTCACAACTAGTATTCGTACTAAAAGTTTCATTTAAAATATGATAGGAATCAACTTCCCAAACTCATCACGCACAACCAAGTTAGGGAACTCTAACAACTCGTGCGAAGAATATTAACTCGAAAACCCCATCCAAGATAGAGCTTCTTATTTCAACCTCCATGTTTCACTCTACTACCAACCTAAGTATTGAGCTTTCACGTACGCCAACATAGTTTCTAAAGTTACCAAGCAAACATACCAACCTGCCGAACATATAGGCTAACCTACTAAGTAGCTACATCATGACCAAATAGCATCCGAGTCGACCAACCTCAAACATATGTTTAAGTCAAGTTCCTAAGTCGACCAACCTCCCATTCTTTAGTGACTGATTGATTGGGCTCCAACCTGACCCAGATTAAGTTAGCTTTGACCCTGAATCCTCTTTTCTTCATTTAGTATGAATTGTATCATACTCAAGATTACCAACCACCATGCAATACATATCCATAGGCACAACATTCTAGAATAATTCTTTACTTTTCTGTACAAAATATTTTTTGTCTCTTTTACTCGTTTTAATACATTTCATGTATCCTACTTGTAAATTACCCTTTTTGTCTTTTCCCTATATGTTGTAACCCTAGCGGGGCTAGTACAAAACCTCTATTTATTTTATGCAGACATCATCAATCACATTATCAAATTAATACAAGTTTCTTTTATGAGCAATCTTACTATTCTCATTTACCCCTAACTCTTATCTATTCTATTTAGCAAGGAGTAATAGTGACTACACCTATAGTTCGAACTAGTGAATCATATCTGATGGAATGTAGGTCAAGTAAGATTGATTGGTGTATCATATCCAGTCAATATCCGCTTAAACTTTGCTAGTCTTCTTTTGTTTTCTTTCGATTCTCTTAGTTGTGGTGATCCTCCATATGTTCGACCTCGAAGATGCACCATAATATTAGAATTTTGAATAAAGGAACGTACTACAAATACATCTAGTTGAGCAATGAGTAATCCAAGATAGTGAGCAATGAGGAGTCTAGGTAAGCCAGATTAATGCTTCACCGCATTTTAGTGTATTATTTTATAGTACTTGGAGAGCTAAGTGTGTTTTACTTTTTGCTATAATAGCCGAATGCACATATGCAATATGCGTGGTTGGCATTGACACCCTGTTGTAGGAGCTTAACTCCATGTTGTTTTGTTGTATATACTATTTTGGCCTATTATTCAAAACCGGTTAATCATCTTGGAAAATGAATTAACCTAAACATGGCCTAAATTTCAACATAACATACATTGGAACCCATTAAGGGACGACTAGAATTCTCTAACAAAATATCGATCTCTTCAAAAGGAATAGATGAAATAATCCCTTAGTCGAACTAATTAATAGGAGTGACAAGATTGAGGATGTTGTAACAAGATTGAGGATGCAGGTTTAAAGGTAGTACTAAGAAAAGGGATGCTTCTATTGCATAAACCTAAGTTTGGCCATGAGTTGTTACATTGCGCTAAAACATCTCAAACTCAAATTAGAGCAGGTGCAATTTCTCTAATTTCATAAGAAAACTAAACAACATCATATGATGACATTTTCTTAATCATACGTTGCGTCTAACTAACTTGGTTGACAATCCTACTTTCCTTATAGTATACGCACGCTTTTACTTTCACTTTGCTTATTGAGCTATTGTTTTGCTTACATCCCCTTAAATTCTTTTGTAAGCCTAGAGTTGTGAGAAGCATTTCATCTATTCTCCGATAAGCTATTGTGGGGAGGGGGATTAAGGATAGAGAAGATATGGATGGATTTTCATTTCATTTTAGAGTATTGGGGAATAATTAGGCTACCTTATGTAACCTAATAGTTTCCAATTGCTGATTTTGTAACATAATGTGGAATGTAAAACCCTTTATACTTGTATGTTTTTCTTATATGTAATGAGTCTTATATCAAAGCATAGGTATTGAGAAAATTATCTTCTAAGTCTTTACAAAAAAAAAAAATGTTCATGTACTACTATACGAGTTTTATGAAACCACAGGTGCTAAGTTGGACACTTCAAAGCTATATAGTCAAGTTTGCCTTCTATGAACTATATCTATGGTAGCGACAATGAGGTCAGTTTCTATCTTAGAAAAGTTTACACAGTGAGACTATTGTAACTATATCACTTGAGGCATAATAACTTCTTATGGCTGTTTGGACAACTTAGCATTTTCTTACAAGCTCCATTCTTCTTTCTAGTTACAAAATAGGGGAAAGAGATGGTTCACCTTTGACTTACACTAGCTCATTACCTTGACATTTGAGGCAATGCTTTAGGCTTGATCATGATAACATCATCATGTATATCTCAAATGTATACAAATCCATGCAACTATGTATTTAAAATATATGATTGTTGTTCACTATAAAATATTAAGATCAACCACATAAAGAAATAATAGATTAACTACTACAAGAAATTGAACAAATTAATCCATCATGGAAATTCAAGCATTAAAGTTGCTAAATACTTAAAATATAAAAGTATGATAGGTTTCAAAAGACGTTTTATTTATTTGGTTTCTTTGATCCTTTTACTTACAATGTTTCAATCTCATTCGTAATCTTCTCAATATACATCCTGTATCTCAAATTTATAGTCCAATCAAGAATCTCAAAGATAGAAGTTTATCTTTTTTAATTGTTAGGTCTTATAAGGGGTTAACAAAAATCTAAGTGAGCAATTAAACCCAATAAAACCACTTATAATATGCAAGTATCATACTTATGTATATGTATTTTAAACACAATCAATAATTATTCATTAGCATCTATTCTGTCATAACCTAATGGATGGTCAAGTTGTAGCAGTATTGTTGTATACTATCGAAAGATCCGAGACCAATGCCTCTATTAGTCATGTACTACATAAGGCGTTAACATAATCTTAGCTTCTATTGGGAAACCTGCATTAAGTAAATTAAAAGCAAACAAACATAGCTAAAACATTAAATCAAAAGCAACATAGTTTATGGGGATGAGTGTCCTTCCCCCCCCCCCCTACTCCCTTCTCGATTATGTCATACAAACCATAATAGAAATAATTAGTAGTCTATGCGACCATAAGTCTTAAAAGATTAGGTAACTACTAAAGAGTCCAAATGTTACATGAAGGTTTCACTTGTGCTGTCATCTTCCCTCTAACATCTCCAAAGCTACTAGAACTAACTTCAGGCATCTTGTGAACGACTCCAGCCATTAGTCATGATACAATTACAAACTATAAGGGGGTAAGCTACAATAGCTTAGTGAGTAACTTTCACATTCTACTAACAAGCAATTTCCACACAAGTTAATTAAACACTCATATGAAATGCAAAGCATGTAGAATGTAAACATCGTATACAACTTACCGGTGACTGTATAAAGAACGGTTTTATACCTACCATTACCTAGGTTGAGAAGTATTTAGTCTTAACAAGACTCGAGTCTCTACATCTAAATCCAATATCATTTCTCTTTATACACCTAGAGCAGTGAACACTACTCAATCTTAAGCAGACCATGGTATTCTCTAAAGCAAAGTAGATCCCAAACGTCAAGGCAAAAGCATGTCACACAAATACATCTATGAATCAACAATATCATAATCAAATAACAATCAAATGGATCTATCATGCATGATCTCCCGCCCCACTGCGTAGTGCTTATGCCTTTTTATTAATACAAAAGGATGCAATGCATGATTGGTTTATTTATAGGTCAGATAGTTGTTAGTCTAATTTACAGGTAACCAACCAATATATATAGTAGACACTCTAAAACTCTAGTGACTAATGCAATAACTAATCTTAGCTTTGATATTTTACAATGTCTTACCAAGCAATTGCAATCAATACAAGAACATGCAAGAATTCCCAACCCTAGTATAACAATTCCCGTATATATATATTGCACTACATTATAAGCAAATACAACATAACATAGAGGTTAATATACTCACTCAGCTACAGTATCTACCAGTCCCGATAGTCTTCAGTTGAGTTGATCCCTAGGTCTAAGTCACCTAAAGATTATAATTAAAGTAAATAAGTATCCTACTTTATAATATCTATTTACTCTTTCTCATCCTAGTTTCCCATTTTTACTACTTTCGTATTTTAGCTATAACTTCTTCATTTCAAGTACGTTTTTAACGTTATTATTGTCGATCTTCATCATTTTCAAGTGTTGTTTCATATGTTGGGGTCCATTTGGTTAGAATGGACCTGTAAATTCTCAAATTAGGCCAACTATTTACATGGTTTAAAGATTGAGAATTAGTCCTTAAGGGTTTCTTGGGCATCTTTTCATAGATTTTAAGTGAACTTTATGATTTACTTCCTAAGGTGTTTTATTGGGCCTCAGGTTACCTTGATTTGTTAAATTGGGTCTTTTTCGTTTTGTCTTTACAGTTACTTCAAGTTAGGCCCATAAAGGCCTTTTTAAATGTCTTATTCGGCTCGTTAGACTTTTAATTTACATCTTTGGGAAGTCATGAAGCTGCTGGTTGATTGGGCTTTTAGGGTTTTACAGGCTTAGTTTTAGGCTTTTCAATAAATTTTAGGCTTAACTTTTATTTTAGAGCCCTTAGCCCACTTCTTTGTACTATTTTTGGGCTTCAAATCACTTTGAACCTTTTAAATATTCCATTTTTATGTAGTTTCTAGATATGGTCATCCTCTTTTATTGGAGCACTAATCAAGTTTTTAAGATCAAATCACCATTTAAGCTTATTGAGGCTTTTAATTCAACACTAGCTTACTAAATTGGGATAATTAAGAGCTAAATTTAATTTATTACTAACTAATGACATGATTATGCTCTAAATCAAAAGTTGTAGCTTGCTCCTCTTGTTGGTGGTGGCATGCAAGGTAGTATACCCTAAGGTTTTCATCTACTTTCTTTCAACCTCACGTTTTAAGGCTTGTTAAGTACTCCTAACTAGAATTTCATTAAAGAAAATTAGTTTTTACTATCAAACAAGTGTAGGTCAGTGAGGATACACACACTACAAGTGGCAGCATGCTAAGGAGGCAAGAATTTAGGAGCTTTTCTTTGTTGTTTCTTACTAACAAGTAACATCCACTTATCACTTTACTTCTTTATATGTTAATGCTTTTACTCTAACCTATAAGCCATGTTCATGCATTATCTACACTTGTTCTTCATTATCCTATACTATAACCCCAAAATATGTCCACATATGTAAGTTGTAGAGTCTTAAAATGCAAGAAAAACTCACGAACCTCAAAGAAAAAGAGGGGTGTAAACTTACTTAACTAAGATGCAAAAGCCCTAGCATTCCCTTGGTTTGCTATATGTTTAGGTGGAGATTAAGGCGAGTGTTGTTGTTGTTTGGGTGGTTGAGTAAGAGAGGAAAGTGTAGTAGGTGGTGTGTGTGGTGGTGGTTAAGAAAATGAGGGCAGCGATGTGGTGTTTATGGTAGTTAAGAGGGTGGTTTTGAGGGGGTGTTTGGGAGTTGTTTGGAGAGAGTTTTTGGAGAGGGTTTATGTAAGATAAACTAAGGTTGAAACAAGAAAAAAAAAATGGGAATGGAAGCGGGGGTAGTTGACACTATTGAAGGGGGGGAGAGAGAGGGGAGAGGAGGGAGGAACAGAGGGTTGGCTTGTTTGATTAAAAGTGCAATACCCTTTGTTGTACCTTTATCCTTCATCTTCCTTTTTGCCAATTTAGGGAAGATCTTGTCCCCCTTAAATGACAAATGTCCTTATACCCATTTAATTACTTTGATAACTTTTTATTTATGGCATTTGTACATTGCACTTTAAGATGTAATGGATTTGAACTATAAGATTAAGGGGTGATTAGGTTAATTAATTGTAATTAGGAGCGATTAAGCAAATTAAGAGTAATTACAATTATTTTAGGGTTTGGTTATATTTTATTACTTCATTTTAGTTAGTCAACTTATCTTGCTCGTTTACTTAAGGTTTTGGGTTCAATTATAGTTATAAGATCACGTACATGATCGAAACTTAGGGCTTTTAGATGATTAGCAAAATTGGTTATATATAACAAATCATTTTTACTATGAAATTAGGGTGTCTCATTTCATTAAGGTCATTGGGTCATTCATTGATGATATGAAGTTAGCATACATTTTCTATGGTTAATTTATGCTAAATTAGACATCTCTATTGTCTAATATAGCGATTAAAATTGAATAAATCTCTTAGGACTAAGTAGTAAACAATACTAAGATTTATTAAGGAAAAATGTTATCTTTTATTAATTTAATTGAGTTGTTTAATTACTTTGTTGTTTTTATTCTTAGTTAATTGTATTATTTGATTTTCTTACTTTTATCTTTAACCTTTTATGTCATTGTTGCAATCTTTAATTTCTACTTTTAATTTATTCTCTTAAATCTTTTATCGTTTAAGTTAGGTAATTAAATATTTCTAGGGTATTACTACTAAAAATAATTAGATACACTCTTATGTATGATTTCTCATGGGATTGGTACTCAAACTCATAATCTATTTTATCTATACTATAACTTGACTAAGTGCACTTACATATTAACGCGGTATATGCCCTAATCAAGTTTCTAGCATTATTACCAGTGAACCAATAAAGTACTCTAATTAGGAAATTAGCAAAAACCCTAGATTCATCTATTACCTAAATATATTTTTAATATTTCTTTCCTTATTTATCTTAATATTATTCTCTTTTATATATTATTACTAATGTTTGAATTTTCAATTTATGACAAAGAGTAGCAACAATAATATGGTAGAATTTGATCAAAAGATTGAAAGACTAGTTTGATATCTGCCAAAAAGAAATCATGACACCATGGATCTAGGCTTGCCACTTAGATTAAACGAAATGTGAGAAGATTCAAATAGTGAGCAAGAGGCTGAAATCACAAACATGGCATTAAATAATGGAAACAATAACAATGATGATGCCACCAAGACGCTTATGGAGTTCACCAAACCAATGGTGACTAGAGCTAAACCAGCATTATGAGGCCTACAATACAAGCAAACTTTCAAATTCAACCCAATGTCATCTATATGGTCCAATAGTTTAACCAGTTTGATGCATTAGCCAACAAAGACCCCAACGACCATCTCTCCAATTTCCTGGAGATCTACAATACATTCAAGATCAATGGTATCTCAAATGGCATGATAAGGTTGAGATTATTTCCATTCTATCTTCGAGGTAAGGTTAAATGGTGACTTAGTTTTTTGACCTAGAGGCTTAATTACGACTTCAAAATCTTTAGTAGAAAAATTTCTAGGATATTTTCCACCCGCTAAGACAGTGAAAATTAGAAATAATATTTTTTCTTTTGTCCAATTAGATGACAAAATTCTTTATTACGCTTAGGAGAGATTTAAGGAGCTATTGAGGAGCTGTTGAGGAGTTATCTACACTACAAAATACCTTAATGGATACAAATCCAATCAAACAATTGATGCCACAACTACATGCACTCTAAATGCTAAGACACTAGATGAGGCCCAAAAGCTAATTAAAGGTATGGATAATTTACAGTGGGATAATGTAAGAGCCAAGGTGAAATTGTCTGGAAAATATGAAGTTAATTAGGTAATTATGTTAATTGCTCAGGTTGAAAATTTAAGTTTAAAGATTGGTGGACTAATGAAACCCATCAATTCAATGCAGGATGAAATCTTAATAGAGATTGAAGAAGTGAATTTTGTTGCTAACCACTCAATAAATAATCCTTTCACTAACACTAATAACCGATGATGAAGAAATCATCCCAACTTCTCTTAAGGAGGCCAATAGTAATAACAAAATCGTAATGCGTAACAAGACAACATGACCCCCAATATCAAACAATTACTGAACCAATTTATTAAGAGTTCGAACATAAGATTCTAAGCCAATGAAGTTGCACTAAGAAACATGGAAGCTTCATTAAGAAACTTGGAGAATTGATTAAGATAGTTGGCAAGGACAATCATTGAAAGACCATAAGGAAGTTTACTTAGAAATACCGAGTTGAATCTCAAACCAGTGGGTTCGAAAGTAACTTGAAGAAAGAAGCTTCAACTATCAAGTTAACAACGTAAAACAAAAGCTTTTCTTAGGAGGTAACCTAACTTTGATCAATTTTATTTCTAGTTATTTTAGAAATGTCATTAATTTTCCAATAAATTAGTTCAAGTATCCAATTCTAAATTAGTTTTTACCCTGCTTTGAACAATTTTCATTAACATTAGTTTGTGGATTAAGTTAAGCAATATTAGTCGTTGAAGTTGCATCCAAGTAGATTATTATTTGTTAATTTTTGTGCTTCAATTGATGCTAATATTTAGTTTTTCCAGTAATTTTAGGAATTGAGTTGAAGGAATTAATCTAGCATGAATTTTCACTTTTGAGGAAAGATCATAGCTAAGGTCTACATCTGTGGACTTGGACCATGATTCTCTCAAAATTATATTCGAGAATTGTTAGATAAAAAGAGCAAGGCCAAGACCATGCCTGTAGTCCTTACTGATAGATATGCAGTGTTCTAAAATTAAATACAAAGGGAAGGAACACGGCTATACCCTATGGTCGTGGTCCTTAACTATGGGTAACTTTAAATTCAAATATCACTAGTATTCTTCTTCCATCTTCATTCTATACTCACACACTCTCTCTAACAAACATATTCCTCCTTACTCTCTCTATACACCTACCTCAAAAACTCAAAAAACTCCTCAATCCAAGTACGCACATGATAAATCAAGGTATTTACATCAACTTTACTTCATTATTTCCTTAGATTTGTTATTAGAATGTGTAAAAATCAAATTTTTATTTAAGTTTTCATAGACAAAATATTGTTTTGCCTATATGAATATTTAAGTTTCCATGAGTGATTTAGCATAGATCATGTGATGTAATACGTTATCTATTCATTGTCTACTAAGAATTGTAAGAAAAACACATACTTGTTAGAAATTGAACGAAAGAAAGTGAAGGAGAGTAAGAAAGTGAGAGAAAGAGGAAGGGAGGGAAAACTACAAATTAGATATTATGATGAATACGATTCATGTTAGAACTAAAAAGTTATTGCAATTGATATTTCTTTGCAATTAAACAATTTCCATGTAAACTCTCATGCTAATTAAAATTACTAATATGGAATTGAGTAGTTAAATTGTACATGAATTATATAGTGTGTAAAACAAGTTTCTAATTGAATGTTAGTATTCAAGCTCACTTACATTATAAGATGATAAATTCAATTCATGATAAGAAATGTAGTATCACATTAACCTATAATTTTATTAATCAAGCCTTTTAAGAACCTAGTATTTTAATGTACAAAATTTTGCTAGTTCAATTGTTGAACAAAATCTTGGGAATTTGTATATTTAACACCAAAGCTTATAGAGATTATGTATCAAACATTAGCATAGGACATGATTTTGAAAATGATCCTATAAATGCACTAATCTATGATTTTACCAATGTTAGCATTATATGACACAATCTTGTTAATTTATTCAAAATTTCCGTTTTTTCATTTTCCTTAATTCAATTTATATCGAACCTTATACTCTTTCAATATAAACCCTTAACTAAAAATTAAGAAAAACTCTAGTTTTCTTTTGTTAAATTGAAAAGTTAGAGTCACTACTCGACTAAAGTTGGGAAAAAAAGAAAAAGTTAAATTATAACCGATTGGGTAAATCAGTTATAACTTAGCTATTAAGCCGTATGAAAATCTATTCTTTTTTTTTTCTAACGATTATGAAAACTAGAGATTTTAGATTTTAGGGATAACCTATTAAACTCTAAATGAGTAGTACTTTAACCTTCAAAGATTAACTTTATTTTTCAAAATAACTCTTTTTAATATAGAAGATGAATTCTAATATAAAATTAAAGAAAATTAATTCTATTTACAAAAATAAGAAGTAAATAAGAAAATAAATTTAGTTACAAAAGGGAAAATAAAAAAAATCCCTATTTTAAGTCACCCCATAATTGTTTATGGATACCTACGTACTTGTTATTCGATATTAGAGTTTCCATAGTTTGTTTTAGAAAAATTTCAAGTGTGTTGATTTATTTTAACTTTGAAAAGACATTTAAGTTTACATTTTTTATCCCTTTGATTTTATCTAAGAAAGTTCCTAAAAGAGGTCCTAATTTGATGTGTTTATTTTTGGTAAACTTTAAAAGAAGTTCTAATGTTGAAAGAAAAATGATTTATTCAATTTCTAGCATTTAAGGAAAAGAAAATTTTTTTAAGTGTCAAAACATTGTTTTTAAATTAAAAGAATATTTATAAAAAAATAAATAAATAAATAAAATATTGATTTTTTAAATAAAAATTATTTTAGAGAGAGAGAAAACATATTTCATTATTTATTATTATCTTTTATATATATATAGAATTTTTCCTTTTATGAAATGAAAAGGAAAAGAAAAAGACAAACAAATGAATAATACAAAATTAAAAAAGGAAGCTAGACCTAAGTGTAAGTCAATAAAGTAGGTGTGGGTATGGGCGTAGCCGTAGGTTTGGGTCAATTTCCAAATCCGGGTCAACTATCACGTATGTAGCACGTGATTAGAGGGAAAGAGGGAGGAGGAGAAAGAGAGGGAAGAAGACAATGGCTACTGGGGGGAATGCTCCGATGTGTCTCGATGACCTAATCAAGCAAGAGAAGGCGAACTTGTGTGGCTTCTATTAAGGATTAAGGGTATAAAACAAGTGCTACGACTAATGGTAGCCATTTGGTGGTGGTTGAAAACTACCTGTGGTGGTAGTGATGTTTAGCTTGCATAAAAGCTTGCTAAAGTTCAAGAGATGGTTGGGTTTTGGGTTCAAAGGTGCGATGAGTCTAGTCTTGATAGTGGCTTCACGCAAAGGGGGGTAATGGTAGTGTTTTGAGCTAACGCCAACGGTAATTGAACCCTAAGTGTTGGCCGAAGGAGCTTAGAGGTACGGTAGAGAATGTTAGTCAGTAGGATCAAGAGTACTCAACCTAGGGATTCTCTTAGAAGCTTCAATACATCCCAAAAGCTACTGTAGAGATTAAAATCATCGAGAGAGAGAGAGAGAGGTCATTGGTTAGGGTTTTTAGAGAGAGAAAACTTTGATTTCAGTGATTTTTTGTCTTTTTAATGGCTTCGTGATGATGGAAATGAATCCCAGGCGTTTGTTTATACTGTTTGACTAAGAATTAACATGAAAAAGCTCCAATTGCTATGATTCAAAGGAATTAAGAAGGTTACGTCTAAGTTTTGATTTTGAATTTGAGTGCCAATTCATGTTAATTTTTTGTCAAAAACATATCCTCGATATCTGTCCTTGCTAAAATGATCAAAAGGAAGCTTCAACATTCATGGAACAACTTAAATCACAGAGATTCAAGGAGAAGGAAAATCTAGAATTTAAGTTTTCTTTGATTTTTAATCCTCCCTTTCATCCCTTAAATGATTAAACATAGATGTGTTTTTAGGTTCAATATAAAGTAACCTATATGGTCTTCATGATTTCATCTTTAATTGGATAAAATCACAAAGAAAAACACACACAAAAAAAAAAAGCATAAAACAAAAGACCCTGGGCGTATTCTTTACAAGCAAGGGAAGGAAAAAGCAGGAAAGCGATGGAAAATGGATACGTATGGCTAATCATAGGCTGACACGTGTCCATGTTCGGTAGGAAAAAGTTAAAGGCGTTGAGCACTTGTGTTGAGACTCGAACTTAGATCCTTAAGTGATAGGAATCAACCTCTTAGACCGATCATACGTAGCCAACCTAAAGAATTTTAAAGGCTTACGTGGAGAATACTAACTCGAAGCCATATGCAAGATGGGAATTCCTATTTTGAACTGATCTCCTGCCAACTTAACTATTAGATGCTTTCGTATGCTAGACCTACTCCTGTTCAACAGCTGTTCTATGACTGGACATTCGAAAAGACTACTTCAAGACTATCCAAATTGATATCCCAAGCCAACTACAAGCATTCGACCCCATCTCAAGCTGATTACTCTATAATAGGAGTGGCTGGCTCCCAACCTAATCTAGATCAAGTTGACCCCTAACTACAAACACTTTTTTGTTTCGCCTACTTTGTATCGTATTTTTAATGTTCAGCCACCAAGCAATACATGTCTTTTGATACAACATTCCAGAATGATTCTTACTTTTTCATTCTGAATATTCTTTGTCTCTTTTACCCCTTTTAGTATATTTTGTGTAACCTAATTGTAAGAATACATTTTTATCTTTTCATACATGTAAAGTAACCCTAGTGGATGGGTATATAAAACCGTACTTACTTGTATGCAAACAATTAATCATCAATAGAGAAATTATTCACATTCTCTTTAAGTAACCTTAGTGTTCTCATCATCCATCAACTATTATCTATTCCTTTTAGCAAAGAGTAATGCTAAGTAACTCTTCAGTTTAGATTAGTGAGTTACATCGGCAGATTATAAGTCGAGTAGGATCGAATAGTGTGTCATATCCATTCAGTAGCTACCTGGATTTTACTAGCTTTTCTTTTACTTCTTTCAGTTCTCTTCACTATGGTGCCTCTCTGTGTATTCAACCCTAGAGACGCATTAGCAAGCTTACATATGAAGTGTCCTACCGAATGGGCTGTTGACCCATGTCCTGTTTTACTTTGCAATCAAAATTTACTTAAAGAAAAATCATAGGCCTAATTAAAAAATAAATAAATAAAAATAAAAATAAATAAATAAAAATTATTGATTGGACAAAACACACTCCTAATATACTAAAAGCCTTTTTTTTTTTTTCATTCTTCAAAACATTTTTTATTTTTTATTCTTTTTGTAATTTTTTTTCTTTTCTAGATTTTTATTTCTTTTGTTATTTGTTGAGTTTTCTAATTTTTTTTTTCTCTTTCTTCTAATTTATATATATATATATTTACTTTTTAAATTAGGACCCTTTACTAAAATAAAATAAACAACTAAATTAATAAAAATAAAACTATAAAAATATAAGAAGGGGCAAAAATGAGGTGTCTACAGCAATGATTTAGGTATGATCTTTGAGTTCAATTTTTGAACTAATTATTGTGACATGGATTGTTTCTTTTTATCAAATTTGAACTTCTCTTTCATTTTGATTTCAAATCATGCTAAGAGTTAAACATGATGTATGTAAAAACTTTGGTGCTATTCCTCAACCCCCTCAATTGACATTCCGACAATGATAGCAATTCAAAAGATACGACTACTTAACAAAGAAAGAATTTAGTGAAATCACATACCTAAACTAAGAAGCACTGCCCTAAGGTAGCTATGAAGCTAAGATCAAACAATTGATTAAGTTCAGAGGATAGGATTAGCCATTAACCATCAACAAGTCGATATACAAGGAGCTAACTCTCAAGGTACTCACCACCAAGTTAAATATTGAGAATCTCACTCAAGGTAGGCAAAATACCACCTATTTTAGGTATACAAACAATGAAGTAAGTATGCCAATTGATGATCTTGATGTACATATGGGTCTTTATCCTATGGAATATATGATGAATCAAAAGTATGCAATTGGCATTATGTGATGGCTAGGGAATGATTTAACTAGAGGAACTATGGAGAGTTATGACCTAAGGAAATCAAAAGTCACTAATTTAACTAATCTTGCTTTAAGGCTAATGCATTATGTGATGGCTAGGGGATTTACTAGCAGAGGAAATAGCCAGGGTGTAGTAATGTGATAGGAATCAACCCCTCAAACCAACCACACGTAGTCGAGCTAGAGTACTCCAAAGACTCGCTCGAATGATACTAACTCTAGGCCATAACAGAGATGGGGATTCCTATCCTGAATGGATCTTAAGCTGACCTGACTATCTGATCCTTACATGCATCAAATCTGCCCCTATTCAGCAGTAATGCTTTATCCCAAGAGACATCCTAAGAGTAGCTAAGGCGAGCTCCTAATCCAACTACAAGCACTCGACCCGAATCAAGCTTACTACTCTTCAGAAGAGCTAATTGGTCCATGACCTGATCCACATCAGGTCAACCCCTGACTATAAGCATTACTCTAATCCTGCCTACCTTGTACCATATTTCTCCCATCTAGACACCAAGCGACATGTATCTTCTAATAAAGTATTCCAGAATGATTCTTTTTTTTTCATACTAAATATTCTTTGTTTCTTTTATCCTTTTTGTTAGTCATATGTAACCTAGTTGTAGAATACATTTTTGTCTTTTCATATATGTAAAGTAACCCTAGTGGATAGGTATACAAATCTATACTTTCTTGTATGTGAGGAATCATCTCTTCAATATAAAAATTATTCATTTGAGCAACCTTAGTGTTCTCATTATCATTTAACTCTTAACTATTCCCTTAATAAGGAATAGTAGTGAGTAACCCTTCACTTCGAACTGATGCGTCATATCCAACAGATTATAGGCTGAGTAAGCTCGAATGATGCGTCATATCCATTCGACCCCGGTGACACATCAACTTTGTTGGTATTAGAGTTAGGTTTCGTAAGGGAGTATGTGAAATTATAGTGAAGTTTTAGTTCTCTTTACTCTTAGTGGCTACCATGTTCCTTCTATAGCTACTACAGTATATTTATGTGATAGCAAGTGTGGTCTTATTGTTACCCAGTTTCTACTTTGTTTCTCATTGCAAAAATAGAGCAAGTTTGTTTTTATTATATATGAGTGGCTATCAAGTATTAAAGTTGTTAGCGAGTTGTTAATCCATTTGAGCAATACTATACCATGTTAGATTCAAGTGTTCAGAGAGTTATTAGTGACTAGAGTAATGGTGCTCAACCTGGTCGTAGTCATAATGGTAGTAACATCCTAAGGTCAGTGGACAATAAACTTGATAGAATCACGAACATTATTGAGAGTCTAGTCACCGCAATGCAAGTTAACAAACAACAACCCAAAGATATGTAGCAGCAAAACCTATAGGAAAATGGCCCTGAAAGACACTATGGCCAAGGCAATCCAACTAATTTCCCAATTAAACTGCCACGAGCTAGAAAAGTAGCAAATAGAGCTACTAGACGAAGACTGGAGTTAAAGGAGATTGGGAAAGATGACGAGGAGATGGATGTTGAAGAGTTTGGTGAAAAAGAAGTAAACTATTACCAAGCACAGGAACAAGGATGCCAAGTTCCTCAAAGGTTAGATAATGTTAAGGTGTAAATCCTACCCTTCGGTAGAAGTGGAGATGCAAATGAATACTTGGAATAGGAAGAGAAGGTCAAGAAAGTATTTGAATATTATGAGTATGAGGATGCCGTCAAAGTCAAGAAAGTATTTGAATATTACTAGGTATGCCACCATGTAATGGAAGAATCTAAATGTCACCAGAGCAAGAGATGGAAGACGAGGTGTTAGAACTTGGGAAGAGATGAGAAGGTTGTTAAGAAGCAGATTTGTGATTGGGACTTACCTATAAGATACGTTTGCAAAGTTGTAGGAACTTTGCCAAGAAAGCCGATCTATTGATGACTACGTGAGAAAGTTCCAGATGTTAATGATTCCAGCCAACGTAAAAGAACTAGAGGCCCATACCATATCAAGGTTCATTTTTAGGCTCAAGTATGAGATTCGTAATGTTGTGAAAGTATAGAGGTTTTATATGTTGGAAGAGGCGATCAAGATAGCTTAGAAGGTTGAAAGGCAGAGGAGAAGTGTTCCAAGCTGACCTAGGTCGACACTCTCGTGAGTCCCAATACTATACCGACCTATACAAGTCGAGTCGAAAAGACCACACAAGGTTGAGGAGAGGAATAACCAATTTGAAGATAGTTAAGGAAACTAATAGGGTTAAATCGAGGGTAGGCCAACCCGGAGGACATATGAGAAAGGGAAAACCTCCAGAGAAAAGACTAGTGAGGTATAGTGCTTTAAATGCTTAGGCTTTAGACATATGGCCACTAAGTATCATAACCGATACTCTAAGGTGCTCCAAGGAGATGTAATGGATAGCACCGACGAGAGCGAGCTTGAGAAGGAAGAAGATGTTGGAAAACCTGAGGCTGAAGAAGAAGAGGAAACTTGTGTTTATGTTGACCAGAGAGAAGTGATGACCCTAGTCTTGAGGTCAGTACTGAGTTGCTTGCCAAACTCTGAAGAGCACCAAAAGGAGAATTTGTTCCATACTAAGTGTACTATCAAAGGCCGATTATACACAAGCATAGTGGATAGAGGAAGTTGTACTAATGTGGTTGCGTAATCCTTTGTGAAAAGTTTGAGTCTACCAACCTCAAAGCATCCCTGACCTTACAAGCTACGTTGGCTTCATGACAAGGATACTTTGCACATGACTAAACAAGTGATAGTGCCGTTCAGTATCGAAAATGTATACAGGCATGAAGTAGTATGCAATGTCGTCCCCATGGGAGCTTCACATCTACTACTTGGATGACCTTGGTTGTTCAACTAACATGTTATGTATGATGAATATAAGAACACCTATGCCTTTGTTAAGGATGGAAAGAGAATAATGTTGTAACCCCTATCCCCATCTTAAGTAAATGAAACCTATAATTAGCTTACCCAAGCTAGTAAAAAGAAAGCCCCGGTGATGAGCCGTAGAGAGCTCCGATCTGTTAGGAAGGTAGATGAATCGATGTTCTTGTTAGTTAGAAGATTGATGGAGATGAGGAAATTGCAAGATGTCCTAGAAGAAATCCGAAGTTTACGAGTTTTCCGACCTGTTTCCGGAAGAATTGCCCAGAGGACTGCCACCAGTCCGAGATATAAAGTACTGTATTGATCTGTAACTAGGCACCATGCTACCAAACCGACCTATATATAGGATGAACTCTGAGCAAGCTATCAAGCTGAAAAGACAGGTAAACGAACTCATTAAGCGAGGATACGTGAAGGAAAGCATGAGCCTTTGTATTGTCTCAACTCTTCTCGTTCCGAAGAAGGATGGTTTATGGCGCCTGTACATCAACAGTCGAGCAACCAACTAAATTATTATCAAGTATAGATACTCGATATCAAGGCTCGATGATATGTTAGATGAGCTTCATGGCGCCAAGATATTTTCAAAAATTGATTCGCAAAGTAGTTACTACTAAATTCGCATGATGCCGGGCGATGAATGAAAGACTACCTTCAAAACTAAGTACGGACTCAACGAATGGTGGGTTATGCCATTCGGACTTATCAATGCATTAAGCATATTCATAAGATTAATGAACCATGCAATGCCGCCCTTAATTGAAGACGTGTCTTCATATACTTTGATGATATATTAATATACAATGTCAACTTAAATGACCATGTTCAACATCTTTGTGAAGAATTTGACATTTTACAAATCAAGAAGTTGTATAAGAATGTAACGAAATGCATGTTCTGCTAAAGCGAAGTGCTATTCCTAGGGTTTGTAGTATCAAGGGAAGGAATATAAGTAGATGAGGAGAAGATTCGAGCTGTTCTAAAATGGCCAAAGTTTCCATGGCCTAGCTTCTTTCTATAGGTGATTTATTAAAGACTTTAGTACAATAGGCACCCCATTAATCGAGTTGACAAGGAAGAGTGAAGGACTCAGGTGGAATGACCAAACTAAACAAAGCTTTAGAAAGGTTAAGGAAAAACTCACCTCGGTAATTGTCTTATCATTGCCAAATTTTGATAAACCCTTTAAATTAGAATGTAATGCATCGAGAGTTGAAATTATTGCTATCATAATGCAGGAGCAACAACCCATCGCCTATTACAGTGAGAAACTAAGTAGTCCAGCCTTAAACTATTCTACATACAAGAAGGAGTTGTACTCCCTTTTCTGAGCCTTCACTATTTGGCTACACTATTTGCTACTACGAAAGCTTGTTATCTATACTAACCACGGATCATTAAAGCATCTTAAGAGTAAAAAAAAACTCTCAAAGAGATAGGCTAATTGCTTGGACTTTATGGAAGGGTTTTCGTACGTCATTCAGCAGAAAAAGGGAAGTGCAAATGTGGTCATTGACACTCTATCATGACAGAAAAGTTTGCTAACCACTTTGTAGAAAAAACTATTAGGATTCTTCCTCATCACTGAGCAATATGCTACTGACCCTCACTTTGGTCCCGTTATTAAACAATGCTGAGAAGGGATAGTAGTTGGAGGATATTATCTTAAGGACGGCTATCTATTTAAGGACCATAGGCTATGTATTCCGAACTGCTCCAAGTGTGAGCTATTGATCAAAGAAGCTCATAGAAGAGGATTATCTAGTCATTTCAGGGAGACCAAGATAACCAATCTATTGAAGAACTTTTACTAGTCAGGTTTAGCTAAGGATGTCCATAAAGTGGTTAGTAGTTATGAAGTATGTAAGCATGCTAAGGGGAAAAGAGAACCCCATAGAGAGTACATGCTACTACTAACACCTACTTTACCTCGGGCTAACCTTAGCATAGACTTTTCCTAGGGTTACCCTAGACATCTAAAGGGAAAGATTCTATTTTTGTTGTAGTGGACCACTACAGTAAGATGGCACACTTCATTCCATATCATCGAACTAACGATGCAATATATATTGTTGATTTGTTTTTGTAAGAGATAGTCCAACTATATGGAGTAATGAAAACTATTGTCTCATATCAGAATATAAAATTTTATTAGCTATTTTTGGAAGACTCTTTAGAGAAGACTTGGAACTAAACTTGTATTCAACTCTCATAGCCATCCTCAGACTTATGGCTAAACTGAAGTGATAAACAGGACGCTAAACAATCTGCTCAGAGCTGTCATAGGAAAGAACTTGCGAGATTGGGATCTATATCTACTAGTTGTAGAGTTTACATGCAACCGAACTGTCCATAACACTACTAGAAAGACCCCATTCAAGGTCATTTATGCCCTTAAACCTAACATTCCCCTAGTATGATCGATACCCCAGCAACTATTGAAAAAAGTCAATCCGAACTAAACCGAGCCCGAGAATTGCATGAGCTACACCAGTTTATAACCAAGAAGATTGCCAAGTTTAATCAGGGGTAGCATGAAATTGGTAGTCAAGTCCGCCAAACTAATTCTTTCTACCCAGGAGACTTGGTAGAGATACATCTCAGCCGAGAATGATTCTTGCACTTAAGATAGAACAAGCTATCTCCTAGAGCAAATGGTCCGTGCAAGGTCCTGAAGAAAATTAATCGCAACTCTTATCAAATAGAGTTGCCTTATGACTATGGAGTTTCTTTTACCTTCAATGTGTCTGATCTGATTCTTCACCAACCAACAGAAGAAGACTCTACAAGCATACCAAAAGAAAGAGCAGAGATCACTCCAAATTTGAGGACAAATATTTCTAACCCCTAGGTAGATGATAGGAATCAATCCCTCAAATCGATCACGCGTAATTAAGCTAGAGGACTCCAAGGACTCGCTCTGAGGTTACTAACTCTAACCCATAGCCAAGATGGGGATTCCTATCTTGACTAATCTCATGCTGACCTAACCATCTGATCCTTACATGCATCAGATCTACCCCTATTCAATAGCAACACTTTATCCTAAAAGACAACCTAAGAGCAGCCGAGGTAAGCTCCCAATCCAACCATAAGCACCCAACCCCGAATCAAGCTTACTACTCTTTAAAAGAACTAATTGGTCCCCAACTTGGTCCATAGTAGGCCAGCCCCTAACCACAAGTGTTGCTCTGTTCTTACCTACCTTATATCATATTTCTCCCATCCAAACACCAAGTAACACATGTCTTCTGACACAGTATTCTAGAATGATTCTTTCTTTTTCATACTGAATATTCTTTGTCTCTTTTACCCTTTTTAGTATATCTTATATAACCTAGTTGTAAAATACCTTTTTGTCTTTTCATACATGTAAAGTAATCTTAGTGGACGAGTATATAAACCCTCGCTTTCTTGTATGCTGTCACGCTCCGAAGCGGCAAAATCGTAACAGCCCCGCCATGTAAACCATCCTAAGATAGAAGTTGACCTTACAACCGCTATCTTAGACCTGATCTACACAAGGCGTCCACGACTAACCCGCTTTGAAGTAAACAGTTTGTAATTTAAATAAATCATTTACCTAAGAAGGTGAAGAAATTTATATATATTCACTACAATTCAGTTATTACATTATTCAGAAATGAAACGTAATAACATATGTGTTGATTCTTCAATGTTTTTCCTCACTCCCCAAGATCCAGCAGTTGCTAGCTTCAGAGTAGTTGTTTATCGCTTCTTAGCCAGCACCTGCACGACGTCTATAGGGATGTGAGCAACCATAGCTCAGTAAGTTAGGATGGACGACTTAAAATTATACCACAAACGCAACAGGGTTTTTAATCAACTTATTAGGTGCAATGCATGTGCAAGCAAATGACATTGCATGACGTTATCTGGCCCGTCGTGAGATTAGAGAAATTGCGCCCGCTCTAATCTGGGTTGAGGAGTTGCAATTAATGAAACAGCTCACGACCAAACCCAGACTTGTGCAATGGAGACCTAGCTCCTCCCGCAACTACCTTCGAACCACTGACTTCACCCTCGCTAGGATCTCCTCTCCTATCACTTAGTTCGGTGAAGGATAAAGAAGGAACCAATTGCAATCCTGCGCTATCCCTTTCGAAGGGGTCGGTATTTAGCTAGAGAGTCCTAAGTTCTCCTAACGGGTTGCCATGCATGTCCGATTATGATTACTGGCCATATATTTGATTAAGTCCAGTTTAGGGTGATCAATCATTTCATACAAATCATACAATACATGTCAAAGCAACAAACAGAATCATAACATCACCCATAATCAAGCACAAGCACACATCCATCTATTTAACAAGCACAACCAAGCAAAATCTCAAGCTTCCCAAAATACAGTATTGTATTAATCCCAACTTACCTCGACTCCTCGCTCACTCACTCGAGGTCCGATTTACTTAGGTCATCGCCAATCATCTCTATAACACAAACGTGGTTTCAGTTTTTCATATAACTATTATAGGTTCATTTTATCCTATAACGCTTATTGTTCTGTTTTGTTTAGGGTTTCATATACCTAATTATCTAGGTCTTAAGTTTTTTATAATTATTCTAGGTTTGGGGTTAGGTTTGGCTTCGATTTCCACATCAATTTCTAAATTAGGTTTTAGTTCGATTTCTAAGTCCTAAATATGCCCGAATCCTAATGAGAAATTACTCACATTAAGCTTGAGTATTCAAATATCCTATGGGATCTTAATTTAGTATTCTAAGCTATTCGATACATGCTAGTCCTAATTAGGGAATCAAATTTATCCCGACGTGAGAAAATCTTACTTTTTTTATAATTACCTAAAATTCAATCTTAATTCAGATTTAATATTATTCTGATTTTTACTCTAATATTATCTAAATAACCCTAATTTTTTAGATTTATTAATTTACAATTTCACATATTACTAATTTCTTATATTAATTACCTAATTTCCTAAATTAACCATACTTAATACTCCAAAGGCTAGGATTAGGGTTCCACATCAAAGATTAACATCCCTAAACATCTAATTAATACCTAAATTAGTAATTAACACCTTAATCACCTAATTAACCCCAAATCACCCAATTTTCCCCTCATTTTAGGGCTAAAAATTAACTTAAAAATTTCAAAAATTAATTTTAAAAAAATGACTTCATAGCACTGTTATATATCATATGAGCATCCTACAAAAAAAAATTGAGCTCCAAACTACACTCCTAAGCCTATTTATTTTCCGTTCTAATCATGCTCGGTTTTGAATAATTTGTTAAGGACCCTATATTTTCAGACATAATTAAACTAAATCACTATTTTCCCCTAAATCTACATATAATAAAACCTCAGAATAACAAGTTTCATAATTTTCGGGGCAAAATAACTAATTTTACAAAATTATTCAAAATCGAGAAATTTAAGAGACTAACCGGTCCAAAGCTTTCTGGCCGTCCAAACCCGGTCCTAGGCTGTCGGTTGACCTAAACAATAGGGCTAGAGTGGTGTAGTGGTGGTGGCTCTGTCCCTGGTGGTGGTGATGTGTGGGTTTCTCTCATTACTCGAATTTACACAGTTTCCTTTTCTTTTTTTTCTAGATTTTCTCTCGATTTTTTCAGTTTTCTTATTTTTCCCTAATGCTAAACTATCCAAATGAGTTCTAGAAATTTTTCCCCTATTTATAGAAAATTTTTGTAATTATTATGCATTAATTAGACAAGACTTTGCCCAATTTTCTTGATTTTTGGCTTTTATGTTGCCTAATTTTAATTGGTTGATTTTTCTTTTACAGATCTCGACTTGCCACAACCTGATTTGGATGATTCTAGCCTCTTTTGATTTTTTTCTGATTTTTCCATAATTAATTTATAATTTTCTTTAATTATTTACTTAGTTTTTGGCCAATTTTGGTAATTTCACGTATTTTTATCTATACGTAAATACATGTGGGGTATATGTGAACATTCCCAATTATTATTTTGGTTATTCTAAAATTTTTAGTATACATATAATCTATCTCTAGTAATTTATTAGTTATTAGATTACACTTTTCGCCTTTTCGGTAATTAGTACTTATTATGCTTAAAATATGAAAATTTTATAGTCTCCTATTTTATTACTTATTTTCTTAAATTCAAGTTTACGGGGTCATTTTTACTAATATTTCTCTCAATAGTTTATAATTTGGATTTGATCGGATCATTTACCCAATCGTCCTAAATCTTGTGTTCTAAGTTCAATCTTACGATCGCTTGGCTTAACTTTAGAGCTTACAATACAAATAAATATTCCTAAATATTATTTAGGTTATTTTATGATTTTTAGTATACATATAATTTATCTTAAGCGATTCGTTAATTATCGAAATGCATTTTACACATTTCAATAAATAACGAGTTATATACTTAAAATTTGGAATTTTTATATTCTTTTATTTTATTACTTATCTTCTTAAATTTAAACTTATGGGATCGGTTTCCTATTATTTCTAGCTTTACTTTATAATTTAGGCTCGATCGAGTCTTTTAACTGATCGAAACCTCGAATGGTTAGTTGTGGGGCTTACATATGCAAGGAATCATCTCTTCAATACAGAAATTATTCATTTGAACAATCTTAGTGTTCTCATTATCATTCAACTCTTATCTATTTCCTTTAGCTAGGAGTAATGGCAAGTGACCCTTTAATTAGAACCGATGTGTCATAACTAGCGGATTGTAGACCAAGTAAGATCAAGTGTTACGTCATATCCATTCGGTAGTTGCCTAAACTTTGCTAACATTTTTCCTATTTGTTTTGGTTTACTTCATTGTAATGCCTCTCTGTATGTTCAACCCCGAAGACGCATCAAAATGAGAGGGATGCATTATATTTACATAGCTTTGCTAATAAACGACCCCTTAACTTAGCTATGAAGATGACTTCGTTCCTGAGAAACCAAGCTACTAAAGGGCGTTCTAAGTATATTATTACAACTCTTTTTATTACTTGCTTGATGAGAAATTTTCCTGGCCTTCGTAATGTACCTCATATGCTAGCACTAGATCTTCCTGCTCTTCTCATCTATGATGTAATCAAGGCCATAAAACTTTCACTAGCACCTGAAGGTCTACTACCCAAGCCAGCTAGAGAGGCTACTTCCTCATCATCTCAGCAATGAGCAAAGTCCTCATCTTCCTCATCTAATTGGTATATTCAAGAAATTTATGAAGAAGCTATTTAGAAAGCAGCAAACATTAACACATAAGGTAGATTACGTTTTGGAGCAACAAGAGGCGATCATGCCTAAACTTGACTCAGTTGACGAGTCAAATGGAGATGAGATCGAAGAAGAAGAAGATTATGACAATGAATAGTGATTTTTCCTTTTTCATTTTTAAAGACTTGGTTTATTTTTTGGATAACTATACTCTTAACTAACCCTTTATTGCTATTTGACTACTTTTTCTATTGATAAGTCGTATGTTAAGTTTAACTTCTTCTTTTCATTTTTTTTAGTTAGTTTGTTTTGATGCAAAGAAAATCATGTGCTTAATGGTTCGATGGACTTCAATTTTTTCTTTCCCATGAGGATCAATGCTAAAACCAAAGAAGTATAGGTTCTTTTTTTTATTATGTTTAATGTTAATTTTATTTTCTCCCACTAGAATTTCAATTTGCATGGTCTTGTGCATTAAGGATAATCTATAAGTAAAGTGTGAGGGGAAAGGATATATTATGTATGTGAATAATTGAAATTTTCACTTAAACTTTTGACATTTTTTTCTAAAAAGTTTTAGAAATTCATAAGCGCCTATATATAAGTAAGCATTTTTTTTTTTAAATTTACCCAAATCCTTTATGCATTTAGAATATTTTGTTGAATTTAAGTGATTAAATCTTTAGGATTCAGAGTTCCCCATCACTTAAGCTTATACTTATACTCAAGATTAGGATAGATATGAACAAGTTAAGGACTAGTTATTTTGATTTTTATGTTTTATTTTAGAGGACTCTTTTTCAAATTTTCTTTAGATTAGATGGACAAAGAAGATTTATCATTTCAAAGTCGCTTGAAAAATCAAAGGAGTTGGAGGTACTAATTGAATAATCAAATTAAAATGATTGCTAATGACTAGTAAGAATGGATCTTAGTCCCTTAAAAAGGCAAGACTCCTTCCCATTACCAATCGCAAAAGTGAAATTAATTGAAATTGTTAAGGATCAACCTCGATCCCTCAAAAGAGTGAGGTACCTTCCTACTTACCATTGCTAAGGTAACTAAAAATGGGCTACATTAGTAAGGATTAGTCTCTGTTCGTCAAAAGAGCGAGGCACTTTTGCAACGCTAATTAGGCTTCAATAAAAAAAAAATCAAATTGAATTTAACAAGCCTCCTAACGAAAATTTAAAAAAGTAGTGGGGTAATCAGAGGATGAATTAATATAATATGCATCTAGTCTAGCCTTCAAATAAAATAATTAAGGAAGATCTCCTTCCTCTTGAATTATGGAGATTAATCTCTAGTTTAGTTTTTTCTTAAATGTTATGGCTAACTCTAAGTTATTTAAATTAGTCACTAAAATTCAGTAGTTCCTAAATTACTATAATAAGACAAGGAAAAAGGGTGATTAGGAAAAATTTTTGCCAAGCTATTTGAATTTAAGGGTTCACTTTTCTAAGATTGGTTATAATCGTCTTTCCATTGAGATATGTTCTTTTGATTGTTTTGTTTGAGGACAAGCAAAAGCTTAAGTGTGGGGGAATTTGATGACATGAAGTTAGCATACATTTTTTATGATTAATTTGTGCTAAACTAGACATTATTCTATTCAATTTTATATTATTTTGAGCTTAATTTGCTTAATTATTTTTATGAAGTTTCCAAAGGATTTTATGAAGTTTCAAGATTAATTGAAGCAAAAGCATTGATTAAGGAACAAAGTAGATGAATTTCGATCAAGGAACAAAGTCCAGTGGAGATCACAATCAAGGACCACAACTGTAGTCCCTACCTATGATCCCTATGTCATGAATTTTCCATTGAAATTCTAAGATTGCAAACAAAGTGTAAGTATACGCCCAAGCTTCACGGTCGTGTAATTTAAGCATAGACTTGCAATGATTTTTGAATCTTCTATTTTTTTTAGACTTTCTTTATAATTCTAAGTCTACTTCTTGTAAATAAGTGCTTAAACTTAGGGTTATAAAGAGAGCCTCTTAAGCATATGTTGTTAGGATACAAAATTACTAAGGGAGCTCATCTCTTCTGCACTTTTCTTTTATTTGTCATGTTTTTATTTTAAGTACTTAGTAAATCGTTGTCAAACTTTATATTCTACGGGTGGATTTTATTAATGAAATTCAGTCTATGATTTTACATATTGTGATCTAACTGTATTGTTTATATTGTCTACTTTAATTCAATGTACCAATGATTAGGTTACTGTTAGAGTTTAATGTAAAGTTAGCTAGGGCATGCAATATAAATAATTGACACAATTAGACAAAACTGACTAGCTAAACTGTTTAGTAGTTGGTTTTTCCACATTAGGGCAACCTAATAATGGGATTTGAGAGTGTCATGCAATCTTGCAACACTCTATTCAAAAGTGATACGGGCAGAAAAGGTTTCATGATTAGGAATTAGGTAGAGATATTAATCTGGTTAGTTCATAATAGGAATCTTCACGGTCCAATATAGCAATTGAGATTGAATTAATCACTTAGAACTCGGTAGTAAACAATACTAAGATTTACTAAGGAAAAATGTTATCTTTTATTAATTTAATTAAGTAATTTAACTACTTTACTGTTTTTATTCTTAGTTAATTGTTTTATTTGATTTTCTTGCTTTTATCTTTAATCTTTTATGTTATTGTTATAATCTTTAATTTTTACTTTTAATCTATTCTATTAAATCTTTTATAATTTAAGTTAGATAGACTCCTATGTATGGTTCCTCATGAGATTGACACTCAAACTCATGATCTATTTTATCTACACTTGCATATATGATTCAATCATTCACCTAGGGTTTTGATAGATTAATGGGTATAAACCCCGTAAATTTCCTAAATAGGGGGTTTGAAGTTAATAAGATTTTACAAAAGATACCCTTTATGTTGGCAAGATAGCTAACCTTAAACCTGAGAGACTACTCTCAAAAACACGAACTCAAACTCCTAAAACCCTAAATGGTAGTCTTGGCTCTAGTTTAACCCTTACACTAAAAGCCCTAAAATCCTGTAAACAAATATCAATAACTAATATTAATTCCTAAGGTCAACTTAATCCAATAAAACCAACCTTAAACCTCAATAAGAAAGAGACAGATAGGTGAAGCCCATAAGTGTTCCTTGAAACTAATAAAGGGGAAACTAGGAAAAAAAATGAATATTGATATAAATAACCCGTATAATGAATTCAAAACCCTAAAACAAATACTATAGCCCTTAAATAAACCTTTGAACACTAAAATCCTAATTGGAACCCTAATACATGCGAACCTTTAAAATGATTGTAAAACCCTAATCTAGAGTCGAAACCCCTAATCCAACTATTGTATTCTAATTAAATAGTAAAACTATTCATTAATTGAAGACTAATCGCTTAGTTGCCTAAAACTATAATCTACCCTTTAAAACGTACCTGAACAGCAAAAATTGTCTCAATTCCTTAAACTAATTAGACAAGATAACCTAATAGGCTTAAGAAACTTAATTTGACACATGAATCCCTAAATTGCACCTACTTAGACTCAAATGTACCAATAATTAAAACTAAGAAATTAAAATTACCCCTTCATCTACTAATCAGGTTTTATATCATAATTAACTACAAATCAAGAGCACTTAATCATATAAAACCAAAGTAATTATATGAAAATATCTCCTTAAGAATGCCAACATTATACTTGAGGGGACAAGATGAACCTCATAAACTTTTACATCCGAACTCAGAGTTGAATACAAGAGTTAAGAGGTAATCCCTAAAACCCCTCAAGATATAATAATAAAACCCATAAATAAAATTATTGAACCTTAAATAATAAGCCATAAACCCTAAACAATAAGTTGGAAAACCCTAAAGAGAGTAAAAACCTAAAACCCAAATTGTACGCGTAAAACCCTAAAACAACAGGAAAATATCAATAGACTAAATAAAACCTTAATTAGAAGTCCAAAACCTTAATTCAACTAATAAATCCTAGGTATATCCCTAAACTATTCGCTAATCACAAGTAATTTCTCCAATCATTAAAAAACCCTAAATCGCCAGTTTTATGCATGATATGAAAAACCTAATCGATCTTGAATAATAAAGGACTCTAACAAACAAAGTAATATAGGTCAATGAAATTAATTAAAGTGATAAAATATGGCAAGACCCTAGTTACACCCTAATTAGGCTTGAATTACTTAATTAAGTATAATCGTGATTAATTAGCTTAATTACCATTTAATCCATCTACCAACTCTCATTACATCTTAATTAGTTACAAGTCAAACTCAATTAAGAACAAAGGATAAAGAATTAATTGGGAATCAAAAGCACTTGTTCTTTAGGAGACAAAATCTTCTCCCATTTAGCAAAAAAGCAAACAAGGTACAATAATAGTAAGAGAAGACCATGTACCCTTATCCAAAGATAACCACCTCTTATCCCCTTTAATCCACCTTCAATATCTATCATTTCATCCCAATAAAACCTTCATTTAACCCCATTCTTCACTCTTACAAAACCCTAGGAAACACTCTCAAGAAACCTAAACAAAACTAAAGGAAGAAGGGAAGAAAACAAAAGGAGCTATTGAAGGTCCTTGTGCACATTAGTGCTTTTTACTTTTACCACCAACACACAACTCCAAATTACAAACCACCACCACCAAAATGTCATACACACACTATATTTTCCTGTTGAAGAATCCTCTCTTCCAAATGATCATGTTTCTACTTCGTTTTTAAGTGAAAATATTAGAACTCGTTCAAACCAATCTAAGGTAAAACTCACCTAACTTAAGTTTTCTATTTACACTAATTATACCCATGATATCCTAAGAGTTTAAGATTATAAATACTAACTAAACTTGTTATAATCATGTTCATGTCATTTTAGAGCTATATAATCACACCTTGATTCATGTACTTAGTTGGTTTGTTACGTGCATTCTAGAAGTGTAAGAGATAGTTTTATGTAGGTGACTTGATAAAATGATGAGAAACCACCATCAAATCCCCACTATATGCTAAGCAAGAAACATGAATAGTCCGATCTCCATCATATTTTTTATTTTTCATGTTCATCTTAGGAAAACTTAACTTAAAACACATCACGATAGCAGTTTTATCATGTCATGACAACTTATGTAGAAAAATAATTAAAATTCCCTTAAAAAATCTCTTCAACCACCCCATTTACTTAGGAAAACAAGCTGTAAATTCTAGTGCAATATGTTAATTGCATGGTTAATTAATGCTAATTAGGATTTAGGACTTAATCAATGGAGTTAAGTGGCTAAATAAGATCCTAAAAGCATAAAATGACCTAAAATGACATATAGGCTTAAAGAAATTAATTTGGAGTCCTTAAGGATAAGAATAAATCTAGAAAACTTAATAAAATGGGTTATTTAGTGGACCCATAAGGAAATTTGGCCCGTTAAAATAAGTTAGAATTAAATTTAAAGTTCTATAATGCAAATTAGGCCTAAACTAGCTTAGTTAGTGATTAAAGCCTTAGAGATAGGATTAGAAGCCTAATAAATGAAAAGAACCAAATCTGAATCCTAATGAAAATGGACTTATCTTAAGGCTTTTTGTAGGCTTAGGCCCAAAATAACAAATAGGATTAGGTTTAAGGCCTTAAAGAGTGAGATGAGCCCAAAACCTTCCAAAAAGACTAAAAAAAAGGCCCAATAACAATAGGACCAAACCTAACCCCTTAAGTTGATGGACTTATAAAATAATATCTTAAAGGCCCATTAAGTCCAAAAGCCCATTGAAGCTACCCCCTATAAGCCCTTTTATGAAATAAGACCTAAAACTAGCAAAAAGGGCCCATTTGGCTCATAAGAGTAAAATCAAAGCCCAAATTAAAAAATATAGAAATTGGACAAAAAAATAAAGCTTAAAACGTTTTAATGAAGCCTAAAAGACCAAATGTAAGGCCCAATAACAAAAAAAAAATAAAAAATAAAAAAAAATAAACCTAAAGCTCAAAACTAAGCCCAAACCCTAAGGTGGTCAAACTAACACCATAGACCAACAAACTTGTTTGGCCCAAACCAGTTTCTTACAAGTCTAAACACCTTAAAAGAACTCCACCAAATGGAAAAACGCTCAAAAACGATGAAAATTGACTATAGGAATGCAAAATTCTGACTTAAAACGAGAAATTTCTAACTGAAATACGAAATAGATGGAAATAGGAAAATGATAGTAAACCTAAGGAATAGATTAAGTTTACGAAGAGTCTTATTTATTTTAATTATCTTACTTAAGTGATTTGGGATACCAAGTTCAAGACTACCAAGACCTACTAGAAATACTACACTTTAAGGTTAAGTGAGTATACTGCCTCCCATTTTATCCTATTTTGTGCTTATAGTTAGTACACCATCTAATTATATTAGATAATTGAACTTGTTGCATATTGAGGTATATGGGAACTTGTATGTGCTTTCTTTGGATGACTTTTTCTTACAAAATACCCTAAGATATTTTGAATACCTTTGTTTGCCTCATTATAACTCAGGATATTAAAGTGTTTGAAATATATTTGCATAGTCACCCCATGAATCTGGATTAATAAATATTTGGCCTTTAATTAAATTAGAAATGCATTGCATCCTATTGCATAAGTTAAACGGCATCAACACTATACAGTAACGTGGGAGATCATGAATAGATGGATCCATATTGATATTATATGTTATGATTGTTCATCGTATGACTTATTTGTGTGACATGTTTTTGCCTCAACCTTTGAGATCTACTTAGCTCTAGGAAGTGCTACCTTCTACTTAAGGTCGAGCCATTTCTACTATTAAGGGTGCTTATATTACTATGGAAACTCATATTGGACGTAGATACCTGAGTCTTAACATGCCTAAATATTGCCTAATTTTGGCAATGGTGGGTGTAAATATGTATGTTGTTACCAATCAACTGTATACACCATTTGCATTACCTATGCTTATATAAGCATTCATATGTTTGATGAATAACATGCTTATTATCATTTTAATGGTAAGGTAAGAAGTAACTAAGCTAAATGTAACTTACCCTCCTAATAGTTTCTTGTGCAAGTCTTACAAAGTTGGAGCTAGGCTAGGATTCGAGTGCAGTATGCTCTATTAGGATGAGAAAGTAGAATATGAGTTTACAAAACAAGTAGTACAATTAAATTAAACTTTTAAGGTATTTAATGGCTATGATTATTGGGATATAGATACTATTTCTTATTGTTTGGTAGGTGATTATGACTCTCTGTGCATCTGGTGATTGTGGATTGCTGGATCACTTATATATATATTATATATATATATATATATATATACGGTTAAGCAGATGTATGTAAAATGAATAAATAATGCTAGAAACTTACTATTTAAAGCCTTATAACCTCTAACTTACAAGTTGGTCTTTATATTATGGGTGTACTTGTGATATGAAGACTTTAGGTAAAACTACTCGTCCTCCTTTTGGGGTGTTACAATGGGGCATTTGGTTGTTTTAGTGTTCGCTACACATTGGGGTTTTCTATCTTCTCATTTAAAGTCTTTGACTTCATAGTTAGGTTTGGTTTCTAATAGGAATCAACCTCATGGACTAATCACATGAAGCTGAGCTAGAGGACTCCAAGGACTTAGAAAATACTAGCTCAAAGTCCTCTCTGAGACAAAAATTCCTATCCTAATCTTTATATTTCTTTTTTCTTCCAACTTAACTACCGAGCCATTACCTTTGCTAAGCCTATTAAATACAACCCATGACTATTCGAGCTGAGCTCCCGAGCCAACCACGAATGTCCAACCCCAAGTTAAGTTAATTACCTTTCAATAAATGGTTAACCAAGCTCCAACTTAATCCAAATCAAGTTGGCCCCTAACTGAAGATGCTCTCTCATCCCCTTATACCATATTTCTAACACAATATTCTAAAAGGATTCTTACCTTTCTATACTGAATATTATTTGTCTCTTTTACCATTTTAGTATATATTATGTAACCTAATTGTAAGAATACCCTTTTTTATTTTCATACATATAAGGTAACCCTAATGGATAAGTATATAAACCTCCACTTAATTGTACATAGCATCAATCATCATTACTAGAAATTATTCAAGTTCCCTTTGAGTAACCTTAGTGTTCTCATTAACCTTCAACTCTTATATATTCCCTTTAGCAAAGAGTAGTGGCAAGTGACCCTTCAGTTCAAGGCAATGAGTCATATCCGGTGGATTATAGGCCAAATAAGATCAATTGATGTGTCATATCCAGTTGGTAACTTCTCAAACTTGATAGCTTTTCTTTTGTTCCTTTTCAATTCGCCTCATTGTGATGTTTCTCTAGTATCCAACCCCGGAGAAGCGTCAACTTCATTGATATTAAAGCACGATTTCAAGAGGAAGTGTACAAAGTTATAGTGAAGTTTTGGTTCGTGTTGCCGTTTATGGCTACTGTGTTTCTTTCGTAGTTGCTTTAGTATGTTCATATAGAGTAAGTTTAGTTTTGTGAACTATATAGTGAAGATTTGTGTGTTAGTAAGTGTGGTCCCATTATTACTCTATTCTTACTCTATTTTCACTATGAGAACAAAGCAAACTCAATTTTTATCTTGTTCAAGCAATTATTGAGTGTACAGTTGTTAGAGTACGATAACTGAAGTTATGGGTAGTACAATAGCTATATTTTCTATATAATGTGTTGTTAATCTATTTGAGAAATATTTATCATGTTAGATTCGAGTGTTCAAGGTATTATTGGTGACCAAAGTAGCGATGCTCAACCTAGTCGTAGTCATAATAGTAGTAATACTCCAGGGTCAATTGATGACAAACTAGACCGAAATCGACTCACTAATCTTGTCGAGAGTTTGGTCATTGTAATGTAAGTAAATAGGCAACAACCTCTGGGTATATCGCCACACAAACCACCTAAAAATATTCAAGAGAGAGGTTATAGCCAAGGTGGCTAAGCCATTTAACTAGTTCGGCTACAGTAAACTAAAGGAGTTGCAAACTAAGCTGCTAGACAAAAACTAAAGTTAGAGGAAATCGAGGAAGATGATTATAAGATTAATGTTGAGGAGTATGGAGGGGAAGAAGAAGGGAATGGTTATTACAGAGCATAAGAGCAAGGACCTCAAGCTCCTCCAGGACTAGACAACATTAAGGTCCAAATCCCACCTTTTAGTGGAAATGGAGATGTAGATGAATACTTAGAGTAAGAAGAGAAGGTCGTAAAAAGTGTTTGATTGTTATGGATATACGGAAGCTGTAAATGTTCAACTTGCTGCACTTAAGTTCTCTGGATATGCGACTATATGGTAGAAAAATCTTAACGTAGCTAGAGCAAGGAATGCAAGACGAGGAGTGAAGACCTAGGATGAGATGAAAAGGTTATTAAGAGATAAATTTATACCTGAGACCTATTTACAGGATACATTTATAAAGTTATAGGAACTTCACTAAGGAGGTTGAACAGTTGATGACTATGTAAGAGAGTTCCAGATGCTTATGATCTAAGCCGACATGGAGGAACCCAAGGTTCATATAGTATCGAGGTTCATCTTTGGACTCAAATATGAGATTCACAACATTGTAGAAGTACAGAAGTTTTATACCTTAGAAGAGGTGATTCAGATAGCACAAAGGGTCGAAAGATAAAGGAGAAGTGCTCTAAGCCGACATGAGACAACATTCTCCCAAACCCCGTTCCATACCAAACTATTCAAGCCAAGCTAAAGAAAGGAATGGCTAACCTAACGATAGCCAAGTAAGCCAACAAGGTTAAGCAAGCTAATCAAATAGAGCTGAGGCCAAACCGACCACGATGACATATGAGAGAGGACAAACCTTCGAACGGAAGACCAGTGCGGTGAAGTGCTTCAAATGCTTATACTTTAGACACATGGTTGTTGAGTGTCTAAACCAACGTGTCATGATGCTTCGAAGAGACATAGTAGATAGCACCGAAAGTGAATTTTATCTTATATGATGCTTTCTAAAATTCTCAATTATGGGGATCAACAGGTGTTTCAAATCACAAACACCATTTGTTGGTATCCACACACGAACGAATGCGTTGGAAATAAGTTGCAGTGTGTGCTAGTGCTTTAGGACAAATTTGTATTTGTGTAAGAATCGACTTGCAAGATCTCATTTTTAACTCTCTCTATATTGGTCTTCAGACTTTCTTTATAGGTATTGACGACAAGCATCAACATAACTCTAATGGAGAGCTATCTCTATTTATATATAGAGGAGCAATAATATCTTCTAGAAGATATTAAGAGATATTAACATTATCTAATAAAATACATGATTTTATTATTTATTATTTTTCTCTAAAAATAATAAATTTCATTATTTATCATTCTTAAACTATTAAGAATAATAAATATTTCAATAGTTCCTTCTAGATTTATTTAAAATGAACCCATAGCCCATTTAGTTTGTTCTTTGTGTGTAACCTTATAGGTTCCCCTAATGTTGATAATAAGCCTAAAACTCTATTTTTTAGATCTACAAGACATAAGTGGCCTATAGTAAAACACTATCCCTACCCAAGTTAAGTGAAGGTCGGTGATCTACCTTTACCTTTTAAATAGTCAGTTGTTTAGTCCCTTTGTCACACAATATGTAATGATTGGGTAAATTGGTTACTTTGAAAAAAAAAATTGTGTAAGATGTGTTCCTTAAAAATGTAAGGCTTAAAAAAATTATTCCCCTTGATTACTTAATTAATTGCCTTGAAGATCGATAGATAACACAATAAAAACAAAGTACACAAACGTAAAGAGACAAGGGATAAAAAATTAAGGAAACGAATTATAGTGCTTCAACCATATGCCTACTACACTATTCTAGCTTCATTGCTGAGGACTCAATTTACTTTATCAAAATCATTCCACTATCTACAATGTCCAACACTTTGAGCTATTACAACTACAATGTCCTTTGCTTTAACTCTCTTAGCCTTGCTCTAGTCACCCTAGGCTAATCACTTAGATCTATAAAGTTATAGAAATCTCTCTAAATAAGACTTATACGCTCAAGAGGATATAAAAACAATGAGAAAAATAAGATAATAGTTCCTTGACAAATATGAACAAGAAAAGATATGTATGAGAGCTTCTGATTGATCTTTTGTTCTCAAAGAAATAAAATTGTAGCAATTTTTTTTAAGATAGCAATGATTTACTTCTATTGTTTTTCATGTTTTTTAGCTATGAAGGTCTTCCTCTTTTAAATATTGAAATTTTCCTTGATATAAGGTAGGTCTATCTAAAATTATTCCACCCTTTGCTTTGCAAAATGACTCATGTATTATGTTCTTATTGACCTTCTGTTTTTGTATGATTATTTCCATAAGATGCATGCTGCTAAATGATAGAGTATCCTTTCCTTTTTTTTCGAGAAATTGACCACGTAAGCATGAAAGGCTAACTTTACTGTCATTATTTAGCCTTGTAACCTTAGTCATGTTTCTAAGATGATTTGTCCGAAATCTACCTTATAATTAAATTAGTGATATAGAGAAATTAATTTTATCCCCGTAGATTTTAATCTTCCTTAGTGGAACATACTGAATATATTTCTTAAATATATTCAATAAATGAAGCTAAGTCTCATCATGTCTTTAAAATCATGTTTTATAACCCGTGGTATATGTGTTTAAATAAGATTTTTGTTTCCAATTCTTATTCCTCCTTGTTCATCTTCTGCTAAATCCTAAAAGATTTATTTACCTGAGATACTGAGGAACAGATACAGCAACATCCAATCAAAATAATCATGCATACTACATATAATCATGTTTGATTAGGTATATTTCATTATGTCCTAACGTTAATCCTCATGTGATTAATATTACAGTCTCCAATAACTTTGATAAGCAACTATCTCATGGCCATAGAAGGAATTTTGAACTTCTTTAACTTAAATAATTTCATTAGAAGGTTCCTATAGGGTTTGTTTGATCTGGTTAAAAATGCATGCTTAATGATTAGGCTGAGCATATCAATCCTTCTTCCTTTCATCATTGCAATAATGATTAAGGCACCTTCCCTAAAGATAGAAGTTGTACTCCCTTTATTAGGCAAAATACAACTTATGACCAATTTGTGTAGCATCCTTATCAGCAACCTATAGTAAAAAAACAAATACTTCCCTGGCTTCTTTCTTCTATTTACCATTAATGATTATGCTAAATATCTTGCTTTTTCCCATGGCCATTACTCTTTCATCACTATTCACATCCAATAAATTAAAGCATTTAACTATGTCACTTTTGGTAATTTCAATTTCCCTTCCCAACATAACAGAAAAGAGCCTATCCTTCCTACTTAAGTTTAAATTTTCATGGAATTCAAAAATCGCTTCTTTATAAACTACAATATCCATTGTACACAAATCTTTGCACCGGATAACATACAAAAATTCATCTCAATAAAATCCATTTGCAATGAAATATTCAAAATAAAAAACACATGATTTAATGTAATCTAGCTTCCTTTTCAAGGTTCGGAAGTTACCTTCCTCTTTGAACCTTTGATTTCAAAATAGACAACCCCAATGTTTTATTCCTCTGATTTATCCCCAAATTCATCCTCTAACTCATCATCTATTTTCCTCTTTTTTAAATTTTGTTTCTTGCTTTGTCCTTCCCTTTAGTAGCTTTGCCTCTCCCAGCATCCATAAACCCAATCAGTTCATCTAATGATTCCATGACTTCAACCACTAATTTGTCAATTTTTGCTCGAGTAAACTTCTTTTTGGTTTTCTTAGATTTTTTAGTGGCTTTTTTTTTTTTCTTTTTCTTTGGTTCTAGCTTTAGGCGTGATGTCAAGAGATTTGGTCTTCTCAAAATCAGAAGACTCATCAATTAGTTCATAAGGTTCTACCGTGGTGTTGTTAGGATCCTTCACTAGTTTCTTTTTAGAGAGAATTCAAGAGGACTTTTGGTTAGTCATTTTGTTGATGAGGATTTTAAGTGTAAAAGGTGATCAAAACGTAGTGAAGAAGTGTTTTATTCTAGGAAATTGAATACTGTGTAGTTGTTAGACATGGGAGAGAAAAAGAAGGAAGAAATAAATGAGGAAAATGATGATTTGTTGTCTATGCTTAAGGGAGATTGGCTAAGGAAGGTGACGGATAATAAAGAGGCAACTACCAAATATTCACTTTTTGGAATATTGTGAAGTAAAGGAAATAATAAATGCTGAAAAAGTACACAAGCAAACAAGGAAAATGAGTGGCAAAAAAAAAAATTCTAACAAAAATAAATTACAAAGGATAGCAAATTCCAATTTCATTCCTAACAAATTCAAACTATATTTTATCAAAAGACTTAGTAAATAAGTTAGCTAGCTGATCCATGGAAACATACTCAATATTTATATTTCCATTATTCACATTATCTCTAATAAAATGATACATGACCTCAATATGTTTCGAACGAAAGTGATGAACAAAATTTTTTGTTAAATTAATAACACTAGTGTTGTCACACCTGATCGATACATTTTCCAATTTTATTCCATAATCTAGTAATTGTTGTTCGATCCATAATATTGAGCATAGTAATTTCCAGTTGATACATATTCAACTTTTGATGTTGATAATGTCATTGAACTTTGTTTCTTGAAGGATCAAGAAACCAACTTATCACCTAAAAATTGGCATGTTTCAAAAGTACTCTTTTATCAATTTTATACCCTGCATAAGTTGTATCTGAATATCCTATTAACTTGAAATTATTGTTTTTAAGGTACCAAAATCCAAGTTTACTTGTGCAAGATATATATTTAAATATACGTTTTACTACAGCTAAATGTAACTCAATAGACCTAACTTAAAATCTAACACATAAACAAACACTAAAAATAATATTAGGGTGAAAGTTTGTGAAGTATGAGATCTAATCAAACTTCTGTATAGCTTTCACTTACCTTCTTAACTGATTCATTTGGCTCTAACCTTGTTGAAGCTAACATAGGAGTTATAGCTCCCTTAGAATTGTCATATTCAAACTTCTTGATAATTTGTTTAGTATATTTCTCTTGATGGATAAAGATTCCATTCTTAGTTTGTTTTATCTAGAGTCCAAGAAAGAAATTTAATTCTCCCATTAAGGACATTTTGAACTTAACCCACATCATCTTAGAGAATTCCTTGTAATATTGTTCGTTAGTAACACCAAAGATAATATCGATTTGTACTACAAGTAAGTCATCATTAAAGTACTTAATAAATAGAGTAGTGTCAACTTGTCCTCTTTTGAATCTATTTTAATGAGAAACTTACTAAATCTTTGATACCATGCATGAGAAGCTTATTTTAGTCCATATAATACTTTTTAAATTTATATACATAGTCTTCCTTAAAAGGATCTTCAAACTTTGAAGGTTGTTCAACAAAGACTTCTTCTTTTATATAACCATTCAAGAATGCACTTTTGATATCCATCTGAAATAACTTAAAACCTTTGTAACATATAAATGCTAAAAGCAATATTATAGCTTCTAATCATACAACTGGTGCATATGTCTCATTAAAGTCTATTCCCACTTCTTAAAAATATCCTTTTGCTAAAAGTCTAGCTTTATTTCTGGTTATTTTTCCATGTTCATCTAACTTGTTTATAAATACCCATTTTACACCTATAATTGTTTTGTGAGGTCTAGGAATAAGATTCCATATATGATTTCTTTGAAATTGTGTAAGCTCTTCTTACATAGCATTTGTCCAATTTACATTAGATAATGCTTCATCTATTGTACTTGGTTCAACTTCGGATGTTAGAGCACAATGATTTTCAATATTTTGCACACTTACTCTAGTTTTATCTCCAAAATGTATGTCTCCAATCACTTCTGCTATTGGATGATAAGATTTATATCTCCAAGCTCTTTGAGGTTCAGTACTTACCTAGATAGGTTATGATGCATCCCCATATGTATCTCCTAATTTAGCTTCTGATTGTTTCTCTGGTGGAACTTCCTTAATAGTCCTGTCTTCTTTGTCTTATTCTTATGATTAAGAGAATTCTTACCCAAATTGTTTGATTCATCATCATCTTCTTATTCTTCGGTCTTTACTTCAAAAATGAATTTTAAATTGATTAATTCCTCATTTGCTTGAGTAGCTTTGTTGTATACTTAAAATGCTTTACTTAGTAAGGAATACCTTAAGAAGATTACTTCATCAGCTTGTTCTTCGAATTTTCCTAGATTCTAACTAAACTTCTTGATGTAACACTTAGAGCCAAAATTACGACAATATGAAATTGTGGGTTTTCTTCCCTTGTACATTTCATATGATGTTTTCTTTGTTAGAGGTGTTCAATAGACCTTATTAATTATGTAACATGGGGTTAAAACTACTTCAGCCTAAAAGTATTGTGTTATTCCACTTTCATTCAATAGATTTTTTGTCATATCTTATATAATTCTATTTTTACATTCCATTACCCAGTTCTATTGTAGTGTATGTGGAGATAAGAAATTGTGAGTAATCCCCTGGTATTTGTAAAATTTGATGAAATCTTCATTCTCAAACTCTTTACCATGATCTATTCTAAGACTTATGACGGTATAACCTTTCTCATTTTAAACCTATCTAGTAAACTTCTCAAAAGCATTAAAAGCATCACTTTTGTTTGGTAAGAATAGTTACCAACAATATCAAGAATAGTCATCAACAATTACCATATTATATCTATTGCCTCCTAAACTCAATGGTTGAATGGGTCTAAATAGATTTATATGAAGTAATTCTAAAGGTCTTTTAGTTGTGATTACTCTTTTTGATTTATGAGTTGTTGATGTTAACTTATTCTTAAGAAAACTTGTACAACGTACATCTTCTTTTATGCTTATCTTAGCAAGTCAATAAACTAAATTATTTTTCGATAGATTTTCCAATTGATTAGAATGTACATGACCTAACTTCTTATGCCGTAAAAATGTATTATTCGAAATACTAAGAAAGCATTTTTCAATTTTTAATTTAGCAGATTCAACTAAGTATATATTCTTTTTCCTAAATCCTTCAAATAATTTTAACCCATTCTTGTCGAAAACTTTTACTTTATTTTGATCAAATTTCATCCTATAACCTTTGTCGCATAATTGACTTATTCTTAGGAGATTATGTTCAAGTCCTTTTACCAAAGATACATTTTCAATAGTGTATGGAGGAGTTTTGATATTACCAATAGCAATTATTTGTCCTTTACCATTATATCCAAACCGGAAAAATCATCCTTCCTTCCATTTGATGTTAGTAAAGAGTGAGGTGTCTCCTATCACGTAACAAGAACATCCACTATCTAAATACCATGTTCCTTTGAGTTTAACTTTGTACTCATGTAATCACATAGAAATTGATTAATTCCTCTCGAAAACCTAGATAAGCTTGGGTCCATCAAAATGCAAGCTTCTTGTTTTGATGTTTTTGCTTAATAGTTACTGAGCTTGTAATTTTTGAAGTAACAATATTTTTCAATAAGTCCTAATCTATTATTAAAAAAAAAAAATCTATATGACTTATTGTAACCGTTTGTTACCTATACTCTTTGGTTTAGGTATCTCTTGTCATATCTTTTTATGGAGCCTTTAATGGGTCCTCTAATGGAATTTTTTTGGACAGAGTGATTCTTTTGTTGAATTCTTACAGATTTGACTTTGTTCATTGAATTATTTACTGCTTCTTTTCCTTTGATAAACACAGTTGTTTTGTTCAACTTTGAAGTTTCTCCTTATTCAAATCCTAATCCTATCTTGGTTTAAACCATTCATTAGGAGGCGATAAGCATCTGTAATTTTTTTATTACTTTCACAAAATTTGTTAAATGTTAAGTCAATTGAATTAGAAAAATTATCAATCCTTGATCTCAAGTTACTTATCTCTTCTTTTAATTCACCATTTTCTTTTTCTAAATTCTTATTTCTAGGGTAAAGATTCTCATTATCAATTTCTATAGCTTCTTTATCAATTTCTATAGCTTCTTTATCAATTTTTACTACATCTATTTCTTCATTTCAGTGTTCATTTTCTTAATTCAATTAATCTCTCTCTTATTTTAAATCTTCTATTTCTTTATTGGTTTTTGTTAATTTTAGGTCTACCTTTTTTAATGCTTTTAGCAACTTCTTTATTTATTTGCATACAATTTCTGGTATATCGCCTTCGAAATCAGAACTTACCTTAATTAGTGCCATCAAACATAAGTTGGTTTCTTCTTCATCGTCTAATATATCTCCTAATCAATTTTTTTTATTTGTCTAGGTCACTCTAGGTAGCTAACTAAGATTTGTGCTTCTTCTTATATTTCTCCAATTTCTTTATTAGTATAGGGCATTCATATTTGATATGTCCAAGCATTTCACACATACCATACAACTTCTTTCTTCTTGTTTTTGCCTTTCCTTATGTCTTAGAAAAAGTCTGTTTGGATAATCTTTTCTTACCTTGTCTTTTGATTATCCTGTTTAATTTTCTTGCAATGAGGGTGATATTATCTTCATCATCACTTTCACTTTCTAATTCTAAATTGATATCGATCTTCTGAGCTTTAAAGGCTATCCCCTTTTTCTTTGTATCTTCTTACATAACTTATGATTTAAGAAAATTTACTTCATAGGCCATAAGTTTGTTTCTCAATTGACTAAGTGTCAATTTCTTCGTATCACAAGCTTCCTTGATGGCGATTTTCTTTACATTCCACACCTTACTAAGTACTCTCAACAATTTTCTTTCCAAGAGATGAAAGTTCATTTGTAATGGCTTTAAACTTGCTAAATCATTCTTTTATTTCTTCTCTAGACAGAATATGAAATGTTTCATACTACTACATGAGAGAGTTGACCTTTGTCTCTTTTATTGTATCGGTACCATCGTATGTCTAAGCTAAAAGGTCCCATATTTCCTTAGTTGATTTGCAAGACAAAATCAAATAAAATTTAAATTGAGCTATTGTGGACAAAAGAAGATTTTTAACTTTGGAGTTTAGCTTTTCTTTTGTGATATTGCTTTCAATGGTGATGCTTTTAGGAAGTGTTGCATCTCCTTGTTCAATAATTCACTAAGCTTGATAATCAAACTCCTTAACATATGTTTCCATCTTGAATTTTCAATATGAAAAGTTAGTACTATAAAAAAAAAAATGGAGCTTTTTCAGGTTTTATGGCCTAGCCAATGCTTTCACTACCTTTAGCCATAACCTTTGAACTCTAATTATACTAGAACTAGGCCTTGATACCAAATGTAGATCCTATATAAACAACCAAGAGGAGAAGGGGAGGGACAATAAAAATAAAGAGATAAGGGGTAGAAAATCAGGGGAACAAATTATAATACTTTGACCTTGTACCTACTACACTCTTCTAACTTCACTGCCAAGAATTGGTTTGCTTCACCAGAGTTGTTCCACTATCTACAATGTCCAACACTTTGAGAGGGTTACAACCACAAAGTTCATTGCTCTGACTCTCTTAGCCTCACCCTAAGCTAATCACTTAGATCTACAGAGTTATAGAAATCTCTACAAGACTTATATACTCAAGAGGATACAAAAATAATGAGAAAAATAACACAATAGTTCCTCAACAAATAAGAGTAAGAAAAGATATACATAAGAGCTTCTAATCGAAACCATGTTCTCAAAGAAGTAAAATTGCAGCACTTCTTATAAGATAGCAATAATTCACTTTTTTCTCATCTTTGTTAGCTGTAAAGCTCTTTCTCTTTAAATACTGAAATTTGCAATGATTTAATGGCTTGATATAAGGCAAGTCTATAAAAAATTATTCCACCCTTTGCTTTGCAAAATTACTCGTATATTATGTTCTTGTTGACCTTTTATTTTTATGAGATTCTTTCCATAAGATGCATGTTGCTAGATGACAGAATATTCTTTCCTTTTTCTAAAACATGACTACATAAGCATTAAAGGCAAACTTTGCTATCATTATTTAGCCTTCTAACCCTAGTTATATCTTTGAGATGATTTGTTGGAAATCTACCTTATAACTTTCCAAAATAGATTAAATTAGTGATATAAAGAAATGAATTTTAGCCCTATGGACCTTCATCTTCCTTAATGGAAAGTATTGAATATATTTCCTAAATATATTCAGTAAATGAAGCTGGGTCTTCTCATGTCTTTGAATCATGTTTTATAACTCGTAGTGTATGTGTTTAAATAATATTCCCATTTCCAGTTCTTGTTCCTCCTTATTCATCTTCTGATAGATCTTAAAAGACTTATTTACCTGAAATATTGAGGAATAAATACAACAACATCCAATCAAAATAATCATGCATACCACATATAATCTTGTTTGAAAACATCTTATAAGTATCCTTTTTTGTTATCGTCTTTATTATCATCAAAACATATGGAGGGATTAACATAAACATAAGGAATGGATCAATACACTCTTATATTATTTAATCACTCATTTCTTGAATCCAAAGTTCAAGTAACTTAAACAAATAACATTGATAACTCCTTATAAATTCATTTGAGTACAACCGTATATTTTTCTCAGACTTACTTTTCTAAGGGCCTAAAAGATATCTTTCTCAAATTAAAGAGATGGACAAATTCCTTCATGAACACTCATATTCCTCCAAATAATTTATTCCATATCCAATGTAGTGCTAAATCACAGTCTTATAATTATTTGGTTAAAAATAATAAAGAATTGAGTCAAAACATGAAACTTACTATGTAGTAATCCATGGTGTCATCAAGTTAAAGGATTAAAATAACACTATAATGAGTAGTACCTATACTTATCTTGTTGATCTATGTAGTGTTCTCGTAGTAGATTGATCCAATATAATATACTCTTACATGTATCTATGTACTGAATTAATATCTCATATCCATAGTTAGTAAAACATAATTATCATTTAGCCAACATAGTAGTCTTAATTCATTATTGTTCCATATAATGAGATTAAGAATAATTAAGAATAGTGTTCTTATCACCTGATAGTTTTACTATTATAGTCTATCACTTTAATGATATAAGGAATGACAAAATATTCAAGGAATCATTTTATCATGTTAAAAGGCTAATAATAATATGATAAATAAAATGACTCATATCATAAAGAAAAATAAATGTTTAAATGACATAAAATCCATATGACCTATGGCACATCACTAGCAAGTCAACTACTTAGTTTTGCTCATGGCTTACCTTATAAAGGAGAACATCATCGAAATGAGAAAGAGATTTGATACATTCAACTAATGTTGGATGACATAACCACCTATTTATATCTAATCGTTGTATCTAGTCAGTTGACATGGAAGAATTAGTCTCTATGACAATGGTTTTTAGCCCTTCGACCTATACCCATCTCGTGCCTTCAAGGATCACCTAAAGTTCTACCTCTAGTGGAGAACTTTCTCTCAACTATTTATACACCCCTCCAAGCACTTTGCCATCTCCGTCCAATGCTATCACTCTTATACCTCTTAATTTATTCTCTTCCTCTACTGCCCCATCACAATTAATCTTTACTAACCCCTATGTAGGCCTGGTCTAAGTCAAAATACTTTTTCCCAATCCACCAACTTATTAACTCTATGCATAGCTTACCATTCATTTGCTTTGCTTTGACCCTTTGAACCTAGTGATCTCATGTATCTATGTGATTAAATACCCTCCGGTTTCTTTCTCACCAAATAACTACAAGAAAAAAAAAAAGAATTAGGACTTACCTTGTGTCTAGACTTCTCTCCAATTCCGCTTTCTCCACTCAACTTACTTCTTTAACCATTCCTCAATCTCTTCCCTACTATAGACTTCATCAATATTATGGACTCCTAATCCATGCCACCCCTCTGTATTTACTTTGCATTTAAAGAATAAATGCTAAATAAATTCCTCATCATTTCTACATAAAGGACACTTTGCACTTACATCCATTACTCTTCTTTGAAGTTTATCTCTAGTGGAAAGACCCTCAACTAGGATTGTCCATAATAGAAACTGAATGAGTGGATAAGTTGGTATTTTCCAAATCCATTCCTAATTCTTCTTACTCTGTTCCCCTCCTTCAATCTTTCATAAATGTGTGTATGATGATTTTGTAGTTATCTCATCATTGACTTCATCCAACCAATATCTAATATCACCATCCTAAGAGTCATCTACTAACACAACTTACCCCAATTTCTTACATATATAGTGGTCTAGTTGGTAGCCAGCAATATCTTCCCTCTAATAACCCAAACCTTCTCATACTTATTTAATAGATAACAAATTGTCAAATTTAGTTAGCAACCTGTATATCTTAGACACAACACTCTTCTTTTCCAACCACAAATTCATTTAGAATTTAGCTATCTCCCTACTTCTTATCCTCACTCTTGAGTTTTTGTCTACCTAATTTAGTGTCATTTGTAGGGCTTGATAGAATCGTGATCCTTTTTTAACACTAGTTTAACCCTCTAAAAGTCTATACTTAGCTTGTATAACCTTTATCCACAAGACCATTTTCCACCTAACTTCCTAAGCTAGTTTAGCAAAGTTAGCTTGATTTATCTTCAAAATATCTAAAAGCCCAAGTCTACCCACTTTCTTTAGTCTCTTTAGTTTGTCCTAATTTACCTAATGTTGTTTTCTTTGCCCATTAGTCAATCGCCAAATAAAGCCCCTTTACGCTCTCTCAAGATGATCTGCAAGGCTCTTTCGTAAAGGAATCACTTGGGAGTAATAATTAGAGATACTCTTAAGCATTGAAGTGGTTAGCAGCTTACATCCATCCATACTAAGCATTTTTTCCTTCCATCTAGCTAGCTTCTGATGAGCTTTCTTAAGGATGAAGTCCAGATTCTACCTCCTAATTTTCCCTGCAAGTTTGATCGTCAAACCTAAGTACTTGCCTATACTGAAGTTCATTCTAATCTCAAACATGCTGCAAATACTTTCTTTAGTTTCCCTATTAGTATTCTTGAAAAAGATTATACATGATATTTCAAAATTAACCTTTTGTCCAAACACTACCGAAACATTATATAGCTCGCTTCATACACTTAGCAGTGCTTTCTGTAACTTCACCTAACAAAAGTATGTAATCTACAAAAAACAAATGCGAAAGGCACAATGATGACCCCTTCAACTTAATAGGGGTCCATTCTTTAGTTTCTACTAATTGATGGATCATTTAGTTGAACATTTCTATGACTAAGATGAATAACGCAAGAGAGGGTCTCCTTATCTTAAAGCTCTAGATGCATTAAAATTCTCTAGCATAGAGTCATAAAAAGGATCCGATATGATATTATGTTCATGATAGATGGCACAAAATTCAACTATATCTCGAGAAAATTTAAACTTTATAGTGTAGACCTCACAAAGTTCAATTCTACCCTATCATAGGCCTTTTCCAAGTCTAATTTAACTGATATCTAATTCTTCTTTCCTTTCTTGCTATCCAAAAGGAGGAGAACCTCCTAGAAAATGATAATATTATCATAGGTCGATCTACTAAGAATAAAACTAGACTATTCTAGGCTAATCAGTTGATCAAGAAAGCCTCTTAAGCGATTTACTAACAATTTATTGATCACTTTATACATTGTTGTACAAAGGTTGATAAGCTAAAGTCTTTTAGCTTGTTTACTCCTAAATATTCCGAATAAGCACAATTAAAGTCTAATTCAACTCGGGTATCAATACATGGGAATCTACTATATTTCTTACAGTATTACAAACTCTCACTCCTACCTTCGTCTAGCAACTTTAAAAAATTCCACATTCAACCCATCTATCCCCTGTTCCTTGTTATTCCTTATGCATCAAAGTGCTCTTTATATTTCCTTGATTATACACTTCTTCCTAAAATCCACTTCTCCACAATTTCCTTTGTCCACAACCTTAACCTGGTTGAAAAATGCTTCATAAAACCTTTTCTCTAGTGAACAACATGGAAAAATGTGTGTTTTCAGTTTGGTTTGATATCCAATTTCCCACTGAGTTGAATAGCCCACGTATGCTTACTTTTGATCTTCTAACTAGAATATTCACTTAGAACAATTTTGTATTCCTTTCTCCCTCAATAATCCACTTCAAGTAAGCTTTAGCTGCCCATAACTTTTCCCCCTAATCTAACACCATTTTCTAGCTCCTTTTATAAGAACCTTACCAATCTAGTAGACATTGTGAGGGGTTATTCTAAAGATCCCATCTCGCTTCTTTAATATTCTTTTGAATATTCTTCTTCCTTACACGAATCAAACCAAACGTATCCTTGTTCCACTTTCACAATTGTCTTAAAAAGGAATCTAGATCTTCAAGATACCTAAACCATGAAGGGTTCTAGTGATATGCAACAAAGCCCTTAAAAGTGAGATCGCCCAACCATATTGGTTGGAACCCAAAAGGTCCATCTTACTTTGGACCACCTCTAATAATTGGATAAGTATTTAGTAAAATTAGGAGGTGGTCCAACTAACTTGAAACCAAATGAAAAACTTTAGTTTTTGGATAAAAGGGCCTCCAATTCTCATTCGCCTAAGCCCTATTAAGTCTAGTTTAGATTAAGTCACATAAGTTTTTATTTTCTTTAACCAAGTAAATTTCAGCTTTACAAAGCCCAAACCCAACATTCTGCAATTGTCCACACAACTTGGTATATGTTGGCTCTTTATTAACATACTAACTACCATCCCCATTTTTCCTCCGTACAAAGGATCTCATTAAAATCCCTAATCATAACCCAGGGCTAACTATAATTATTAGCAAATGCCTCCAAATCCTCCCAAAGCAAACATCGCTACCCATATCTAAGAGACACATAAACAGTAGACAAAAACCAAGTTAACTTAGAGTAACATACCTAAATTTCAAGGGTAACTTGTTGGCTTAACAGGACTCACCCCTTATCATCGCATCCTCTTCATTCCATAGCATTATAATCTCTTCTTTAAACTCATCGACCTCCACACAAATCATGCTATGAGCCCCCACATCTTCATGTAATACCTTAGCACCATCTCTACCCATATGAGTCTCAATCACAACAACAATCTGAGGAACATAGAGTACCTATAGATCACGAACAATATGTCTCCTCTAGTTAGAATTAGCCCCCCCACCTACCCCCCCCCCCCCCCCCCCCCTGAATTCCATGTAAGTATTTTCAAGGGTTTTGGCCACATGGATAGCGATAAGGTGCCCATCAATTCTAGATTAAACAAGTTGCAAAGCATTTTAACTAACTTAGTAAGGGTAAAGTCCTCATCAAACTCCTCCAACTCCACTTTCCACCCATATGGCCAAAAGGAAGTGTGTACCACCATCGTTTACATTTCCCAAGTCGTTAACCAAAACTATTTTCTTTTATCCTCCATAAATAGTTTTGTTGAAGGAACTCATTACACATCCATAAGGTTTACTATACCCAATAGCACCACTTCAACCATCAATTTTCAGGTTCCCTCTGTAAGATCTAACATGTCCAAACTTGTCATGGTATCTCTCATCATTAGCATTTTTGCCACAAGCATCCCCTTCGCTTTTATTTTGATCAATTTCTAATCCTAGAAATAACTCCTTCCTATTAGGTACTTTTAACTTAATAGAATCTTTGTCATACAATGCTTCTTCCATACTAAGCTGTAGATTATGATGTCTTCCACCTCTACTCTTGGGATGGGTGAACTCCATAAGGTGTGCATTTCACACAGTGTGCAATCCGGTTGTTCATCTAGCATAAGTGAATCATCTCTCAATATTTAGAGTAAAAGGGTAACCTCCAACATGTCTACCATTACTCCTTACAAGTTTTTTTTAGAGAAGAAGAGTTTTTTTTTTTAACATGTTCTTTCATAATAAGAACTTTCATAAGAAGAAATGCCTTATCTTACTGATGAAGGAAAAAAGAAAGTATTCTTACCCTTCATTCCCTCCCCCTTTAAAACAAATGAATTTGTGTATCTATTCAATAGCATACGACTCAAAGCATTAATGTCCTATAAGAGGATCTGATGCCTCTGGGTAAAAATGCTTCTACTTTAGAATTTTTATTAGTATTTCTTTTTTCAAGTTTTCCTTCTCCACTTTCTTTTGTGTTTTCTTTCTTATATTATACTTTTGTCTACTCTCCCAAGTCAACCAACGTCTTTTTTCTTCCATCACTTATTTTCAATTCAACATCCATGTGATTTAATGCCCCCTACCTTAATCCTATTGTCTTATCTCCTTCACACATTTGCCATCATTGACATGAAATACTATAGTTGAGTCAGATCCATTCGCATTCCTCAAAGTCTTTACTCCATTGTTGGATTCACTAACTTTATCCTCACGTTGATTTCGCTTCTCTTCGCATGTGCTCATAGTAAATTCATTTCCCTTAACTTTCGCTTCTCTTCGCATGTGCTCATAGCAAATTCATTTCCCTTAACTTGGTACACATTATTTATATGATTAATTTATCCATAATGGTCACATACCTTTAGGAGGCCTTCATATAAAACTTTATAAGGTGCCCCATTAATAATAATAATGTGTTTTAGTAGGACATTAATATTCAATTGAATACAAATTTATGCAAACCACCCTCACTCCAACCGAACGATATAGGAGTCATATCTTGGAACTGGCCAATCTTTTCCCCAATTCGTTTAATATCCAATGAAGAATAATACTTAGCCAATAATCTAAAATTCTGAACCTATGCAATTACTAAATCAAATTCGGTGATATCTAGTCTAAATTCAGATAACCACTTTTTTAAGGCTAGGTACCTACCATTAACAAACTAAAGGCCATTTTTTTGTTTCAGAAACACAAACTATAGAAGCATTTATCTAAGAAACACAGAGCAGTAGTAAAAGCATATTTAGAAGGTTTAGAATATGTAATCATGAGAAACTATCGAAGATGTAAGAGTTCGAGTAGAAGATACAGGAAGGATAAAATAATATCAGAAGGGCCAGCTCTACTAGTTAATTATTTTTGGGTAATATAATTAACCCATTCCATTTAAGTAGGAAAAATATCTTAGGGATTTATACAAAATCAAAACCACAGCAATTTGGATAAAGATTTAATCTAAAATTACGTATAAGGATGATTTAAAGTAGACGTTACGAAGTTTACATCAAAATCATGATAAGTATGGAAGGATTTCTTATACATCTACAACATACAATGTTCACTAAATTATTAGTGAAATATTACCTTTTGAACATTGAAGAAAAAGATATAAATATCTAAGGCACTAAAACAAGTGAAGCATCAAACTAAAAAGAGAGAAAATAGCTTATATCACAACTACTTTCTTGATATGATTTCTTGAACTAAAATTTAGAAGAATTATATCTTTCTCTTCAATTCTATAATTTCTTGAGATTGTATTGTATTTGTAACTTTGAAGGAGATAGGTTGATTTTGTAGCCTATAATTAATATGTGTAAAGACTAAGATAAGGCAGTTGATCATAAAGGTTGAGAATTCCATATATTATACTCTCTTTTAAAGTTTAATTGAATTAATATGATAGAACAATTAGTAAAGGCAATTGGATCCCCAATGGTGGAGCTGACAAAGAGGAGTGATGCACAAGGCAAAACCTCCATAAAATCTTGCACCTAATCTCTTAGTCCTTTTCTCATACATTATTATATTATTTTATCTTAGTTCGATTGTTAAATAGTTCTACCATTTACAATTCTTAGGGGCCTTTTGAATTTCTGAAGTTTTAAGTATAAAAAATTTAAACTTTATAACAATCAAATCACCCCTTCTTAATTGTTAAACGAGAGCAATATTCATAATATTTACAATGTAATTATCATTTCTAGTTGTAACTTAAAGAAATTTATTTGATCAAACACAATTACGCAATGAATGGAATTTAATGCTAGAAGTAAAATGTCTCCAATAGGATTTGAACTTATATCCATATGTTTGTAAAATTTTTCTATGTTAAAATTGACTCTTTAGAATATACATATAATACATACTTTTATCTCTTTTAATAAATTTTAATAATTAACTTTTTTTTATCCCAATCTTGGAGATTATTGCCCCTTTTGTCCCCTCCAAGTTAGTTTAAGGCTTCAAATGGTATTGAATTAAAAATTTTAAAAGAAAAAAATATAGAGAATATGATCGGATTAGCTAAGAGCATTAGCTTTTCTTTTTATAGCAATACTTTGGTATGAATAAAAGCATGACACAATCTATAAATATTAAAAATAATGATATATTTTAAGTATATATATTGTTTTCATTTTGCACCGCTTGATTATTACTTATATAACTTTTTAAATAGTTGTAACTCTATGCATAAGAAAAATAACGCAATCCTTTATATTAATAATATTTCATTCTTATGGTTTGAAAAATAATGCTTCTTTCTAATAATGCATTATTTTATTAAAAAAAAGGGGTAACAAAAACACTAAGATATAGAAAAAATAATGGTATTTTCCTATATCTTTGATAATTTATAAATATTTGTTTATATTAATTGAGAATATATCTTAAGTAATTTTTAATTTTTACTAAAGGTATATTTTTATCTTTTTTCTTTAATTTATATATATTTGACTAAATTTTATTCAAGAGATACATTCCCCTCATACAAGTTGTACAATTTTTTTAAATAGTTGTAACCTTTATATAATTTAATATAACACAACATAACTTTTCTTATTCATAATATTTCCCTTATATATTTTTTGAATAATTATAACTCTTTAAATGTAACATTTTCTCATGGAAAACCATTTGACATTAACATATCTTAACCTATTGTATTTTTTAGACAATTAAACCATAACCTATATTAATACATATGCGCATATATAAATATACATTCTTAACATGTTAATTGTGATAGTTTCTTAAATGACTGTATTAAATTTACCTACAAATATCTTACATAATATCATTCTTTATCCTTAAATAATATCTTAAATAATATTATTATAATTAAATAATATCTCCTTATGTAAATATACAATTATATAACAAGATAATAAGATCGTTAATATAATAACTTCACCAACTAACAATAGTATGGTTATATATATATATATATTTTTTCTTTTGTATTTTTAAATTCTCCACTTTTTTTTTCTTTTACAAGCAATAGAAAATATAGATCGATGAGGAATCAAAAGAAAAGGAATAACACGTCTCTTTGCATATTCAGTTACAAAGCAATCACAACAAGGTTTATCCTTATTTAAAATCATGATGATGTCTTATTAATTGCTCTTTAATATACTAACTATTGAAAAGCTATATCGATGCACCTAAGACAATTGCTATACTTTTTCTATTGCTTTATTTCACTTCATCCTTAGAAATTTTATCAATCTCTTTGTGGTTTTCTTAAAATAGATGAAGAGAATTGGGCAATAACAGACAAACTTGATGCTTCTCTCTCTTAACTTCATTTTACACTTTTGTAATTTCTTTTGAAAATTATCATTATGCTATTTGTTGACTTTTTAATTATATTCAACCAAATATCATTGTCATATTTGTTTTATTTTCTAATTGTATTCTTGTTACGGTTGTACCCTCACTAATGGAGGCACATTTCCTATTGGATCTAAAGTTTGAGTCCACTTAATTTTTTTTTTTTTTTATACTTTAAAGTTCATTTTTATGTTTTGTTAGATCTTTTATATCAATTTATATTTTATTATACTAATATGATTTTCTTAATGTTTGGTATATATTTTTATTCTCTATAATTAGATCCTTTTTTTCCTTCATTTTTTATGTATATAAATAAAATTGGACTTTAACCTTCTAAGACTCATTCCAACCTTTCCTCCTTATGGGGTTAAAGGCCAAGGGCCTAATGACGGACCTTATATGCCTAAACTTAGTTGCTTCTCTAAGTGATTCGACCTACACATAGCTCTCAGGGGTATCAACCTTCCTTAAGGTAGAGACTTCTTTGAAGGTTAGGGGTTAGCTCTTAAAGCTCAGATGACGGTTAAATATGGACATAGGATAGAGCGATTGACCAACGCAAGACACCATCGTATCAACCGCCACATCATCTCCATAGATATTGTTGTTACCTAAAATAGAGAAGACATATTTTCCTATTTTGATGGGATCCATTTACATCCACTTTCCTAATTTAGTGCCATCATTACAATTGTAAATAAGAGGTTACCTATAAACCCCCAATAATTAATACAAAGGTTAGGAGTATTTTTCAATATTAAAACCCAACTTTTCGAGAAATGTTACTTATATCATCAAAAGTGAAACCAAAAAAAAAAAATTTCGAACTAAACAAGTTACAACATCTCATAATAAACCAAGCTAAACTATAAGTGCCTTTAGACTAGGACCAAAATATCTCCACGATAATAAATCTAAGAAGGTTCAAGAGTAGTTGGTAATTGAAATTTTGAATACTCTAAAACCCTAAAATTCATAAAAGCATAGTTAGTAATCGGAAACATAAAATTAAGAAGTATATTATACATATAAATATTTGTGTATATAAATATGCAATTGTATATAGATATATATATATATATATGAATATATATCCCATGCTCGTAATGCTTTGCTTATATATGTTAATTTACATCCAATATACTGAATACCATTCAAAAGCTTTTGTAATTATAGTATTGCTTACTATAGGTACATATATAGTAATGTTTTATGGACAATAACTTTATCTTCCTCTATAAGATCTGGGAAAGAAAGTTGTTGGAAAGTTTAACAAACGTATTATATAGACATGTATAATTGTTATGGCATACATAAGACATGCTAATTGAAATTTTTGAAAGGAACAATTAACAAACATTTCATTCATTTGTACTAGGAGAACACAAGTAACAAAAAAGGAAAAGTGGGTAAATATAAACTTTGAGCCAAGATATTTATAAAAGTTCGATAAGGGGAGGTAATAAGATTTCGATCAATATATTATATGAAATAATCAAACAAATAAATTTAGGCAGAGGAATGAAGCACGCTCAAAGACGATAGCATAAGGGATGAGACCTGAATATTTTATATATAAATGCATAGAAAATTAGTGAAACATATGGGAATTTATTTTATATAACCAAAACACAACCTTACTCGATTACATTATATAAATATTGCACCAACCTAAGAAACAAATTGAAAAACAGTGAAAATAAAATAAGGTCCAGCCTGAATATTTTATATATACATGCATAGAGAATTACTGAAGCATATGGGAATTTATTTTACATAACCAAAACACAACCTGACTCAATTAATTGTATAAATGTTGCACCAACCTAAGAAACAAATAGTAAAACAGTGAAAATAAAATAAGGTAAAGCCCACATGAATTCGTTGGCTGCTGCTGTCAGAGGAAAAAAGAAAAAAAAAAAAAGGAAGAAGAAAAAGAGAAGAAGAAGAAGATATATATATATATATATATATATAATAAATAAAGAAGAAGAGAATAACAATTTTCCAGCAGCATGTTTTGATTTATCCCCAAATAACTCTTAGCCCAATGACCATACTGGCTTAACTCTGCCGAACTAGCCATTGGATATACACTGCTCTGATCAAATCAACTCCATATCAAATTTGTTAGATCACTTGTCGGTTGAGAATCCAAATGAGATCTATTCAATATCTTGTTCATCTCTTTCTCCGCAGCTCAGACTCTTCTTTCCCATTTTCTCTCTCAACTGTCTTACTTCTTCCTCTTTGGTTCCTTCTTGTTATGACTGTCCGAGCTATCCCTGTTTTGGGAAACAAAAGCTCTTGTGCCAGCCTCTTCCGACCCCTCTTCCTTCCTCTTCTTCCCATTTCTTTTCTTTTTTTTCTGGTTCATCTGTCCTCCCTTCTCTTCTTCCGTGTTCTTCAAAAGCAAAACAAGGCAGCAAGCGGTGAGTATAAACTACTCGCAACTGGTGGCTTCGGAACTCGACAGTGCGACTCGGGTGAGGATTGATCTTCATCCTTAATTCTAAACTTGTTAATGACTGTTTAAACTAGTATATAATGACCTGGCTCTTTTCTTTTCCATGGCTGCACATGTGCTCTGGTCGAGCATCGCAAAACAGAGCCAAAACTTCCATCCTCCAACCTTACGACATCCTACAATACCGTGCTGTGGCCTGAGGAAACTCCAAGCTAACCTAAAATGTCTTATAGACAGACGCTTTTGTATATGAAGGACCTTCGGATATTTCGTTGTAAGACGACGGAGATTGGTTAGTGTTAGGAGAAGGCCAATCCAGAAGCACTGTCGACGCCACTAAAAACTTGGATTAAGTTAGAATGAGTCAAGGAAAGTGGTAATTAGGTGTGCGAAGGTGGAACTAATATTTGAACATCCATCCCTATTGTTTGCCGAAACCCATCCATGATATTGTGTGAAACTAATATTTTTGACAGAGGTTAAAGCATAATAAATATTAAGGGGGTGTTGTTGGGGGAATCCTTAAACTTTAATATGAAAAGATCAATGAGAATATAAAATAATTAATGCATTTAATTCTTTGTAGAAATTAAGTAGTAATAATAATAATAATAATAACATCAAGGACGGCGAGGATAACGATAATAATAATAAGAATAATAAGAATAAGGACTGCCAATTAGATATGCACGATGAAGTCGTTGTCTTGTTTTAAGGCGATGATCAAAGTATAGATCAAATAGAATATAGAAGAACGGATGCCTTATCTTAAGCAAAATTCTATTTAAAACTAACATAAGAATATGAATGATTTAACCATCTCATGCTCAAGGGTATTTTGTCGACTTTCAAGACGAGTACAAAACTGTAATTTTTCTTGTGGAAAAATAACAATGATGCATGTATCTTATATAAATTTAACAAAGATGTTTGATAAACAAGTACAAAATTTTATTGAACACTTTTATTGTTGATAATATAGGAACAAAGATGAGACACAACAACAATACGTGTTAGTACGTATAAAATATATATATATATGTATATATATTCGTGCTTTATTAATATTACTCAATCTATTTTATGTCATAACTTTAATATAACCTACATACTTATAGTATAATATTAGAGGATACATCAAGCCATGGTTTTATTAATCTAGCCATTAAATTTGACATACTCTTTGAAATTATGCGAAATCATTTTAAATATCAATCACAATGTTTAATATATATATATATATATATATTATACATGAAATTTTGCTCTAATGAGAAAATTAAAACTTATATGATGTTTATTTTGTTAAAAAAAATAAAAAGATTATAATTTGATGATAACCTATTGTTATTATAATAGTATACTGGAAAATACTACAGCAATGTAATGTTATGTAAAGTCGTATTGAATCCATTAAAGGATATAGTTTGAATTAGATTGGTTTAAAGTTAAGAATATTTATTATAATATAAAGAAACTAAGATTAAATAAAATAATAGTATAATCAATACGTATCATGAAGAAATTAGGAATGGGAAACCTCTACATTTGTTTCTTTTACTCTTATTAAAATATAATACTATAAAAGATAAATCGAAAGATCAACGAAAATTGTGATCAGACATGCTAATCTTATATAGCAAGTTTCAAATTGGGGTAAGTAATCGAATTTTTATTCTCGTTTGGCACATATAGGTGTTTAGTTGTAGAGATAAATAAGAAATTTCCAATTTCATTGTATACCAAAAAAAAAAAAAAAAAGACAGACAAGTAAATAAGACTTAACTTTTATTTTTAGAAAATAATTAAGCAATAAATTTTTCCCTGCAATATTCCATATTTATCTCCAATAAATTAGGGAATAACAAAGACAGTTAAAGGTAAGTGCATAGGTACTAATTGAAAGAGGAATTCTAAACTCTAAATGGAAACAATTCAAACTTATAGCTATTAGTGAATAATTTTGTGCATATGTGAAGAAATTGAATAACATCGAGAACTCCAAATAGATATATATGTATATATATACATTTTCTTAATATGTGGAGTTACATGAAAGACTTAAAAAGTTTTACCTTTAATTTATTTGGTTTTAATGATGGATAATATTAATGTCTTATGAAGCTTAGGCTATGATATAAAACCAAGTTATACCTTACTAAACCATCCAATGTATCAATTAAATCTAGCAACTATAAGAACTAGTTTACTCTATCTTAATTTTGAACTTGTAATCAAAATAAAATGGAGGTTTAAAATTTGGAACCTAATAATATTATGGAGGCTACAATCAAATATTCAACCTTGAAACTAATTTAAATAAATAATCTTTAATATAACAAGTTCTGTCAAAATTATAAAATCAATTATTCGACCACTTTAATTAAGAAATTGACCCAACATGTCCAATATTCCCTAAAAGAGTAAGACCCCTCAAGATGGTTAATTATTTACAACCCACCAAAGGACAGCTAAACAAAGCACATTTGTCCAAAGTTTAGGTTCAAACCAAGGAATGAGTGATGTTAAATTTAGTTTAGACATAACTATAATTTCAATTACCTTATACACTTGGTTATTGATATTTTAGGCAATATAGCATTTTGGGGAATTCTTTATCGACAATCTACCTAACAACTATTATAATTAGTTTCCCTGAATTGGGGAGTGATTCTCGATAATTATCATACTTATTTGTGCTTGTATTATAGTTGCATTCTAATTAATATATAAGACAAAATTGAATTGCTTAGGGAATACAGGAAATGCATATGCTTGATATTGTTTGCTATGTTGTGTAGAAATACTCTAAATTATATGAAACCAAAATTGGATTTGATGTTTATTAATTGCATTCTTGTTATTGAGTGTCTAACTTATTTGTTCGATCACCTCGTAATGAATATAATAATTATTCGGCTTAATATTTAAATTAGACATGCATTATACAATTTCATAAAAAAGGTCATCAACATCATAATGCACAGAGAGGCCATACAAAGGTGATGCTCCATCCGATGTTACCTTACCTTAACCTTTGGAAACTACCGTGTATCAAGGAATGTCGTCCTTTGATGGGGCTCCATCCGTAGATGTATCTACTTAAGGTTACTTACACTCTTAAGCATATATGTATTATCATATCATTTTTCTAATAGTAAAGTAAAATCCCACTTGAGTTAGGCCCATAATATTTTGCTATATTGATTAATAAGACATCAAGCTGATGGCAATTATTTAGCTCAAGGTAGTAGCTCCTAGAGGTGACATGTTGTTACTTATTCTCCAACCCCTAACGATCAGAGGGCATAAATCCGAGTAGTACATAGTTTCCGGATGACTGTTTATGTTACTACATTTATATGGTTATACACACATTTACTCTAATAGTTGATAACATGTTTGCTAATTGCTTGTTGTATAGTATGAGGGATGATCTCATTGAGCCATGGTTTTGCTTACCCCCCTAATAGTCTTTCTTACAGGTTATATCAAAGTTAGGAATGGGTTAGGAACCAAGCGATGGCCGTACAAAACTTGGATTACAAAGGATAAGTATAAGTTAGAATATTATCGGACTGAACTTAAATTGTGCGGGGAAGAATATTAAAACATATGTTCTTTTATTTTCAAGATGTCTAGACTTTATCCCTTTAGACTTATCGTGAACCAATATTCTTTAAAAAGTTTTGACTACCCGATCTTATTATTTGGTAAAGGATTTCGATTCTCTGCGGTTTTGGTGAATTATAAAATATTAGTTTCCATAGCTATTTTCATATAAATGTACTATACATAATATGATTAATTATAATGAGTGAATATTTGATTAGAATTTTGTAATCTCTGATTTACAAGACAATCTTCATATTTCGTGTGCACATGTAATATGACAATTTTAAGGTAATTCCACTAAGCTCCCTTTAGAGTCATCACATTACCCCACAGGTAAGGCTCCTAGTTTGATTCTTAGTTCTTATCTCTATTATTCTTGAATCTCACTAACTTAAATATCGGAATAGCCATGCTAAATAACTCTTTAGCATCTAAGCACAATGTTCTCTTTTGTAGATTTCAAGCCAAAGTGATGTGTCTCTAAGGTCATATACACAAAGACACATTACAATGAACAATAACAAGAAAATAAAAGGGGTTTTAGCAAATCTAAGTAGCTACCTAGTTGGATATGATACACCAACTATATCTTACATAGCCTACAATTTGCCAAATATAACTGATCGGTCTGAACTATAGGGTCACTTGCCACTACTCCTTGCTAAAGAGAATAAATAAGAGTTAAGGATAATAAAGAACACTAGGGTTGCTCAAAAAAAGAAATCTTGTAATAATCAATGATAATGAAGATGTTATCTACATATATGGAAGTGAGGTATTTATATGACTTCAACTAAGGTTACACTAAACAAGGAAAAGAAAAAAATGAATAATATAGAAAAGATTAAAAAAGATTCCTAAAAGATTCTCAAAAGGGTAAAAATGTCAAATAATATACTGTACAAAAAAGTAGATAATCATTCTAGAACATTATACCAGAAAACACATATCATTAGGAGATGGGTGATTCATACGGAGGTAGGTCTTGTTGGTGCAAAGTCTGGGGTAGTTTTATAGCTGTAGAAATAAACTTAAGGGGCATTAGGAGAGGGCCTAAGAATTGAGCAAATCCGGTCCAATTCAAGTTAAAGCTTAGATAGTGAAGGATATTCAGATTCTCTCAATGTCAGGTACCTCGGTAGCTTAACTCAGATAAACACTTGAAGTTGGTCGACTTGGATGCTACTTAGATCATGGTAAGAGCTCAAAAATAGGTATGGTTAATCAATTGGTCGGTATATCTGCTTAGTAGCTCAACATGCTTATCCTTCAACCTTGTTTAGATGAAGCGGTATGGTTTTGGGTTGGCAATGGAATCTTCTCTTTTGAGTAACTATAAAGCCAAGACATGATGAGTGAATCCTAACAGTTCCTTAGCTTAGCTTCTAGGAATTGGTTTGGAGAGTTGATTCCTATCATCTATATGGGGGTAAGAAAGATTTATCCTCAAATCAAAATAGGCTTGTGGTGGTTACTCTCCTTTAGGTTCTTCTATAATTTTTTTCGAGCTAATGATGGATCAGATCTGTCACATTGAAGGTAGGGGAGACACCATAGTTCTTTGGTAATTCAATTTGGTAATGTTGTGGTTGACCTTCTTCAGGACTTTAAATAAGCCATAAGCTCATAGAGATAGTTTTCTCTATATCAAGTGCTGAAATATCTCTCAGTTGAGGTGAATCCATACTAAGTCACCTAGCTTGAAAGAAATAGTTTTATGGCCATGACTACCGATCTCTTGCTATCTATGATTGAACTTGGCGATCTTCCTTGCTATGGACTAATGCAACTATTGTAATTCTCGGGCTCAAGCAACTTTGGATTGACTCTCTTCAACAATTAGGGGGGTACTGAACAGGTCGAGGGGAATAGTGGGGTTGAGGCCATAAACGATCTCAAAAGAGGTCTTTCTGGTGGTACTGTAGACAGTTTAATTGTATGTGAACTCCATAATGGGTAGCTACAAGTCTTAATCTTTCAAATTCTTTTTCATGATAGCTTGAAGTAGATTATCTAGTGTTTAGTTCACTGCTTCAGTCTAACCATCAATCAGAGGGTATCCACTGGAGCTAAACATAAGTTTAGTCCCAAGCCTTCTCCAAAGGGTGCTCCAAAAATAACTCAAGAATTTTGTATCTCAATCTGAAATAATGGTCTTCAATACTCTATGCAGTTGGACAACTTCCTACATAACAAAAAAAAATCAACAATATATAAAGCATTGTTAGTTCAACGGCACAAGGCACAAGATGAAGTGTGCTATTTTATTGAAACAATCCACCACAACAAAGATTAAATCTTTTCCTCTAGATGTTCAAGGCAACCTTAGGACAAAATCCATACCAAGGTCAACCTAAGGTGATAGGGATCAAAGACCGATTACACGATCCCAAACCCGAAGGTTCTTTCAAGTGGTTTATCAAGCTGTCCGAGGTGAGTTAAGCGCCGAGGAGCAGTGCTTGCCCCAATCCAATCTACTGAGCTACTTCGCTCTCCATACCATCCAACGTATCCTCGAGTTGACCAGTCGTGGTGCCAAGCTGGACTCTCCACTATGCATTAGTCCAAGCACCAAATCTGAATACAACAATTTCCACAATGCCAACGCCAAGCTGACAACTACTAGGAGCCGACCATCCAAAGCCGACCCGAACGTGAGTTGTTCCTAAGCTAACCCTAATCTTGCCCCAACAATCAGGGTACTGATCTTCCGACGCAAAACATACATGAACAAAAGCAACTACTGGTCAACTCACTACACTGTCAGAATCGTAGAGTAAAGCGTACGAACATTATCTTTTCTGACAGCCATACTGTCCTTTCTAACAATCATACTTGTACACGATTTCATATTTTTCCTATAAATTATTTTCCTTCTTTTTAATAAATAAGGATCCATTTTTGTAATTTTCTATAACATAAAACTTACCCTAACAAGGTACTATAAATAGTCACATAATGTAATAACCATAGAGGGAATATACAAAAGAATACACTAAACTTTTCACCATATCTCAAGCTAAGTGTTCTCTTACTTACTCTTGGGCTGCTCTCATCTAGCCCATTCGAGTGTGGACTAGTGGTGAGTCACCTTCAACCATACTTATGCATCATCTCAAGTGTGACCTAAGCTTGTGTAAGGCATTACTACATCATATCCATCATCAATGCACGGGAACCCTCTGCTCACCTTTGACTATCATTTACTTTTCAAGCCATCATTTTGGTTACACGTGATATTGGGTTTATGTATTTATCTATGAGTCCGTGTCACAAGGGGTGGTCGACGTTGGTAAGAGCATATACTCTCCATATAGTTCTCGTTTCCCCTTTGCTCACTTGCATACTTCACAACTTCCTACTACCTTGCAGACATCATTGGCCAAACAAAGCTAGTATAAGTTCTTTTTCAACAAGTCGGCTATTTTGGTTTCCTTAAAATGACCAAATAAACTACCGTTGTGAGCTTCTCTAACCAATGGCTTTCATGTGGAACAATTTGGTCTGCATAGCCTTCTCTCTTTGAACAAATAGCCATCCTTTAGGTAATATCCTTCAATAGAAACTCATCAGCATTTTTCAAGAATAGGACTAAAGCGTAGGTTGCAAGCATATTGCTTGGTGATAAGGGAAAATCCCAACAATTTTGTTTAAGGGTGGTCAGCAGAGTTTGTCGATGAGACAAGGCGTTAGCAACCACATTAGTGGCTACCCTTCTTATGCTTGATCACGTAGGAGAATTCTTCTATGAATTCTAACCACTTTGCTTATCTTTTTGAATGTTTGTTCTAACTACCTAGATACTTCAACGACTTATGGTCAGTATATATCACAAACTCTTAAGGTAATAAATAGTGTTGTCAAACAGTATGAGCTTGGAAAAAAACTGTACAAATCTTTCTTGTACATAGAGTAGTTCAACTCAACTTTACTAAGTTTCTTACTATGATAGGTGATAGGTTATTGCTCTTACATCAGTACAATGCCAATACCAATGCCTTTGCATTACATCCCTACTCAAATGGCTCGTTGAAATCATGTAGAGCTAAGACAAGCGTTAACAAGGATTAAGGATCGATCACTCACTCCTGAGCCCGAAGGCTTTCTCACATGGTCTGCCGAGTTGTCCGAGGAGAGTTAAGCATCGAAGAGCAATGTTTTCCCCAGTTCGATTTGCCGAGCTACTTCGTTCTCCACACTATGCAAAAAGCTGCCAAGGTTATTCCCACACATGGAGCCAACCCCTCCCCAACACCCCAGTCCAAGCACCAAATCAGGAAAACAACTATCTCTACCATGCTAAGTCTGAGCTGAATGTGAGTTATCCCTGATCCAACCCCTATCCAGCCCCAACCATTAGGATATCAAATTGTCGATGCCGAACAGACCTAATCAAAGAACTACCCTTACTCGACTCACCATATAGTTAGAATCATAGACTAAGTAGAACGTACCCATACTGTCCTTTTTCTGACACCTGTAATGTCCTTTCTAACACTCATACTGTTGAGGACTTTCTTTTGCATGATTTCATTTCCTTGTAAATTATTCTCCTTTTTGTTTAGCAAAGATTCATTCTTTGCAATTTCTATAACTTAGGACTTACCCTAACATAGTACTATAAATACTCACATAATGTAACAGCCGAATAATCAATATATACACAAAAGAATATACTAAAACCCTTTACTCTCTCTTGAGTTAAGTGTCCTTTATGCTTACTTTTGAGCTACTCTTATCTAGCCTATTCGGGCGTAGACTAATGGCTAGTGACCTTCGGCCATACTTATGTATCATATCAAGTATGACCCAAGCTCATGTGAGGCGTTGGTGCATCATATTCTTCATCGATGTACAAGAACTCCTGCTTACCCTTTGACTATCATTTACATTTTCGAGCCATCTCTCGGCTTGGAGCCACCCCCTTTTTGGTGATGTGTAATATTAGGTCTATATGTTCTTCCACGAGCCAGTATCATCTTGGTATCAGAGCCTGGCTACATTCGAAGTTAGATTCTACTATTGTAATTCTTTGACTAGTCTGTTGTTACCTCCATAAGATAACGATTTTATTATTAACTTTGAGGTTTAGTAGCTGAGAAGTGTTCCATACTCTATTTTCCCCTATTTCTGATATGCAAAACAGAGTGTGGTTAATTGTTTGTTTGTTGTGTAATTGTCATTGTGAAGTAACCAACGATGTCAGATTCTAGTATTTAAGGAACTTTGGGAAACCAAAAAAGTGGTACTCAACATAGTTAAGGACAGGAAGAAAGCTTCACACCTCAGTTAGTAGGTGACTGCTTAGATAGGCTTACCGACTTAGTAGCTAGTTTGGTGACTGTTATCGAAGAAGACAGGTAACGAGCTAGAAATAGCCCTATTGAGGAAAACAAATAGCAAGGGTAAGGAAATGGTTAATTTGGCCGAGCCAATGCCCCAACTCGACCACCCCAAGTTGAAGAAGTTGGTAGGGATACTAGACGAAGGCTAACACTTGAAGAAATTGAGGAGGAAGCAAAAAGAGATGCTGAAGTAGAGAAGTACTACAAGCCTAAGAAAAGAAATGTACGAGCCCCTAGAGTTAAGGGATTAAGGATGTGTATTCCGGGTTTCTCTGGAAGTAGTAACGCTAAGGACTACCTAGATTGGGTAGATCAGATTGAAAAGTATTTTAAATGCTACGAAGTGCCCGATAATGCAACACTTGTGGCGAAAGAACTTACAAGCCACTAAAAGAAGGGAAGGAGAACGAAAGATTAAAAGTTAGGATGAAATGAAGAGAGTTATGCGAAGAAGGTTTATGTCGAGCTATTATCTGTAGGATACCTTTAAAAGACTACAAGAACTGAGGTAAGGAGGATTAAGTGTAGATGCTTATGTTAAGGAATTATAAATGTTAATGATCCAATGTGAAGTCATAGAGCCAAAAGATCGAATTGTATCTCAATTCATTGGTGGGTTGAAGTATAAGACTAGAGATATCTTGGAAACCCTAAATGTTAGAACACTTAATGATGCAATCCGAGCCATCCAGAGTATAGAAAGGCCCCAAACAGGAAGATTCCGACCACCCGTTAGTCGCCCTAGTAGTAACGACCTACTCCGAGCAAACCTGTATAGATGGAACCAAGCAAGACCATTGAGACCTGACTTGCTCAGACTACCCAAGTAGAGGAGAAGAAACCCATGAGAAAGTTTGAGAAAGGCCAAAGTTCAAGGAAGAAGGCAAGATCAAGTATTTCAAATGCCAAAACCTTATACACATGGAAACTTAGTGTCCAAATAGGATAACAATGGTGATCTGAGGCGAGGTGCCAACCATTGAGGTCAACAATATTGATTAAGAAGTAGAGGAGTTAAAGGATGACAGACAAATAAAACTAACCGAGGAAGAAGTTATCTATAGTGAAGAAGGCAACTTCATGCCAACCGCTTTAATGTTGAAGAGGACAATGAGTGTCAGTCCTATACCCGAAGATGAATAAAGAGAAAATCTCTTCCATATTGGACGCAAAATGAATGACTCACTGTGCGCGTTGATTGTTGACATAGGAGCTACACCAATGTAGCCTCAGCATTTATGGTCCGGTAGCTGAAATTGCCAACCATACCCCACCCAAAACCTCACAAGCTTCACAAGCTTAGTGACAAGGGAGCCTTACAAATGAAAAATAGGTATTTGTGCCAATCTACATTGGCAAGTATCAAGATGAAATGCTCTGTGATGTCCTGCCCATGAGTATGTCCTACATTCTACTTTGACCACTATGGATGTTTGATCGAATAGTTATGTATGACGAAAGGAGGAATACATGCTCTGTAGAGCATAAAGGAAGAAGGATGAAATTGAGTCTTATGATAGCTGAATAAGTGAAGGTCATGCAATCCCAATTGAATCAAGCCTTAAAGAAGGAAGCTTTGGTATTGACCCAAGCTGAACTGAAGAGAAAGATGGAGCTCGAAAGACCGATCTATTTGTTGGACCGAAGAGTTCTGGAGTTGAGATCCGAGGAAGAGTTACCTACCGAGGTAAAAACCCTACTAAAGGAATTTTCCAACCTATTCCCTAAGTAGCTACCAAAGGGCCTACCCCCAATTCAAGGCATCAAGCATGCAATTGACCTATAGCCAGGAATCACATTGTCGAATAAGCTTGCCTATAGGCTAAACCCTGAACAGGCTACCAAGCTATAAAGGCAAATAGTCAACAATATGAAGAATGGGTATGTCCATAAGTCCCTTAACCCCTGTACCATTCCAACCATATTAGTACCAAAGAAAGATGGTTCTTGGAGAATGTATGTTAATAATCGAGCAATCAATTGAATCACCATTAAGTACAGGTATCCCATACCTAGCCTCAATGACATGCTAGATGAGTTAAGTAGAGCAAGAATGTTCTCCAAGATTGACCTCAGATCTGGATACCATCATATCCAAATGCATGAAGGTAATGAGTGAAAGACCGCATTCAAGACATGACATGGTTTATATAAATAGCTTGTGAAGCCATTCGAGCTGTTCAACATGCCAAGCACATTTATGTGCTTAATGAATCATGTGCTCCGAAGCTTATTAGGAAGATTTGTAGTAGTTTACTTTGATGACATTTTGATATACAACCCCGACCTAGAGGCTCACCAAGAGCATCTTCGATGAGTCTTCGCGAAACTCCTAGCTAAACAACTCTACGCCAATCTAAAGAGTGCAACTTTTTCTAATCCAAGGTGATCTTCTTGGGTTTTGTTGTGAGTGAAGGTGGCATCTGAGTCGATGATGAGAAAATAAGAATGATCATAGAATGGCTCGAGTCGACCTATTCTACCGATGTAAGGATTTTTCATAGCTTAGCATCATTCTATCACAGGTTCATAAAGAATTTCAATACAATTATGGCCCTACTCATCGAACTCTATAAGAAGAACGTTGAATTTAGATGAGGAAAGAAGGAGCGGAAGAGTTTTGAAGAAGTGAAAGAAAGGCTAACCGCAGCCCCCATCTTAGCTTTGTCAAGCTTTGACGAGGTATTTGAAGTCGAGTGTGATGCATTAAAACTAAGCAGAGGTGCTATATTGATGCAAGAAGGCCGCCCTATTACTTACTTTAGTAAAAAACTTCGAAGAGATGCACTCAACTACTCTATTAACAAGGAGTTCTACTCCTTTATCCAAGCCCTTACGATATGGCAATACTATCTGCTACCCAAGGAATTTGCAATCTACACTGATCATGAATCTTTGAGGTATCTAAAAAGCTAACCAAAGTTGTCCTCGGAGACAAGCTAAATGAGTTAAGTTCATGGAGGGATTTTCTTATGTCATAAAATACATGAATAGAAGGAACAACATAATGGTCAATGCCTTATCAAGACAACATACCCTCCTGACCGAATTGCAAACAAGGCTACTTGGTTTTTCAACCATAAAGGAATTATATGTTGAGGACCCACATTTTGGTCCTATCTACACCTGATGTGAGGAAGGACAAACATTCGATGACTATCATAGGGAAGATGGATACCTATTCAGGAATAAAAAACTATGTATCCCAACCTATTCCATAAGAGAATTGCTAGTGCACAAATGATTCGCTTAAATTATATATATATATATATATATAAATCGTGAATACTCCAACAAGTATACTAGGTTGGAATCAAGTAATACAAAGCAAGTAAGGTTGTTAATCCCTAGGCAATTAAAAGTAAATTAACTATCTAATAATTATACTAAAACTATCAAAAAGAAAAAAACTATAAAATATCTAAAACTGAGCAGTCAATTGAGAATTGTGGGAAAACAGAATCCAGCCTATTTTATGCAAATCAAATTATTATCATGTTATATAGATTGATAACTATATGGTAATTCAAATGAAATTATTATTCCTTAAAACTTAAGGACTTAACCCCTAATTAATTGGTCAACTTCCGTATCTCCAATTAACAGTGGACTCTAAATTATAATCACACATCTCCCAATGCTATGATTGTCTAATGTTCTAAATCAATTATCCCTAATATCTTAGTAAATAATTAATTACAAAACATCGCATTAATCTCTAGCTAATATCTAATTAATTCAATTAATGCTGCTCCCGCATTAATTGATCAAAATAATCAAGAATTTCTAACAAATCCTATATCAACTTCCGTATCACTAGAGTTTCTAACAATTATAATCAATTAAACAACTATAATGGAAATCATAGAAACTTGCAATTATAAATCATCCATATATCTATCAATCCTATAACATGAATACAATTCTCATCTTTACTACCTAGGGTTTTATCAATTCCCACAAATAAAATTAGCTAGCCATGGAATTTGAAACGAAAGCACAATTATTAATTGAAATTGCAAAGATGTTCATAATTGAAAGTAAGAATAAATTACAGAATTGCATAAATATAAATAAAATAGATGTCATGAATTTTGTAATTGGAAAAGGGTAAACTTAAATTGCAACTGCAAAAATGATCTTAACAACAAAAGCGAAATCTTCTCAACAATCCAAGCAATTCTATAGAAGAATTCTTCAACAACTATCTACTAACTATTCTAAGACTCTCTAACTCTAAAGAAGATGTAAATTTTTTTTCTAAATTCTAAAACACATAACTATTTATAAAGAAAACTAGGGTTGGCTTTCGATTTTTTCATGAAGGCCAACGATGTAGCTTCTAAAGCCGAGGGTGTAGCTTCCAAGGCCGACGGCGTAGCTTCCAAGGCCACCAATGTTTAGCGGAGGCCAACTTTCTTCAATTCCAATTGTGCCATGGCTCACTTCAACTTCTTTGTTTGTATAAAATTACTCTAAATTGATCGTATTTCCATTCTGAATCCTCTGATACCTAAAATGTCCAAATGAAAATACTTAAGTAGAAACTCTTAATGATTTCTATAAAATTAATAATAATTCTCTCTAATTCGCTCATTAAAATATGAATAAAGTATGCCTTTATCAACAAGGCGCGTGGAGGACGATTAACAAGACATTTTGGCTAGCGTTGAAACCATGAAGTACTATCCACAAAATTCTTTTAGCCAAGAATGATAACAGATGTACAGTCCATGCTGGAAAGGTGTATAGCCTGCTGGAAGGCGAAGAGCCAAGCTGAGCAAGGATATTATCTATCCTTGCTTATCCCAACCAAACTATGGTCTGAGCTAAGTATGGACTTCATGTTAGGATTGCCAAGGGCATCCCGAGAAAAAGACTCCATCATGGTGGTTATGGATCAATTTAGCAAGATAGCATATTTCGTGCCTTACTCTAGAACTAACGACATTTCAGCTATCTCTTTTCTTTTCTTAGAAGAGGTGATCAAGCTTTACAACATACCCAGAACCATTGTTTCAGATCGAGACCCTAAGTTCATGAGCCACTTTTTCAGGACACTTTGGAGGTGAATGGGAACTAAGCTATTATATAGTACGTCCTACCATCCACAAACCAATGGATAGATTGAAGTTGCCAACCGAACTGTAGGAAGCTACGGGTTGCTATTGGACGAAACATAACCGATTGGGATCTGTGTCTACCAATCATCGAATTCGCTTACAATCAAATTACTTTTAGTGTGGCAAACATGTCTCCATTCAAGGTTGCCTATAAGTTTAACCTCGAGCTCTCGATAGACCAAGCACCCCAACTAAGGACTGATGATGATGACTGGCCAGCCGCAAAAAGAGTTGATGCCATCAAAGCTATGTACCGAAAGGTTACGGAGTAGTTGATCCAAGCAAAAACTAAGCTTAAGAAGCAGAGCCAAAGATAGAGAAAGAAAGAATTTCAACCAAGTGATTTGGTCTGGATACATCTTAGCAACGATCACTTCCCAAACTTGAGGAAGAGCAAGTTGTCTTCTAAAGCCAGCGAACCTTTCAAAATGCTTGAAAAGATTAATCCTAATACCTATATGTGATGCATAATCTACGCAGCGGTCTTGAACGCTAATAGGGTTCGAATGGGAATAAGGAATGGCAAGTGAAAATGGGATTTTGACTGTGAATGTGTATGGATATCACATACTAAGGCACAAACACAATCAAGAGTTAAACTTGAAATAAGGTTTGATACAACTTACGAACACTAAATGTCACTCAGGTTTCAAATTAGAGGTTAGAGGCAACTCACTAACTCGTTCAAATAAAGGGTTCATCACAATCTTAAAGGCAAGATTGATAAGAACACGAGAGATTAAGGAGTACGACACACTCAATAATATGAAATACTAGCTCAAAAGGCTCAAGAATTTCCTTACTTCCAGAAGGATCGTTCAACTGTAAATTCACTGTATGAATGTTCTTCACTATCTGTATCTTTTGATAATTACAAATGTTACTATTTATAGCAAGTCCTAATGGAAAAACTGCAAATAATATACAAAGCCTTCAACCCTAAAGAATTTCCCATAGTCAAATTGCTGACGCTAAACAGACCTAATCAAAGAAACACCCCTACTCAGCTCATCATATTGTTAGAATCACAGACTAAGTAGAACGCGCACGCTGTCCTTTTTCTGACACCCGTACTCTCCTTTTTGATAGAGGACATTCTTTTGCACAATTCATTTCCCTATAAATTATTCTTCTTTTGTTTAGCAAGGATCCATTCTTTGTAATTTCTATAACTTAGGACTTACCCTAACATGGTACTATAAATACTCACATAATGTAATAGCCACATAATCAATATATATAGAGAAGAATATACTAAAAGTTTTTACTCTCTCTTGAGCTAACTTTATGCTTACCCTTGAGCTACTCTTATCTAGTCTATTCGGGCGTGGACTAGTGGCAAGTGACCTTCGACTATACTTGTGTATTATATCAAGTGTGACTCAAGCTCATGTGAGACATTAGTGGATCATATTCTTCATCGATCCACAAGAACCTCTGCTCACCCTTCGACTATCATTTACTTTTTCGAGTCATCTCTCAGCTTAGATCCACCCCCTTTTTGGTGATGTGTGATATTGGATTCGTATGTTCATCCACGAGCCCGTATCAAGCGTTGTGGTAAGTTTCTCCTTAATCTCCTTAAAACTCTTCTCAACCCGGTTTGTCCATAAGAATCCATCATTCTCTTTGTTAGCTCAATTAAGGGAGCTACAATTGTATTGAAGTTTTAATGAATCTTTTATAGAGGGAGGTAAGTTTGTAGAAACTCCTAACTTCAGTAACAAATTTGGGCGTAAAGCACTCTAGCACAGCCCAAACTTGCTCAGCATCTACTCGGATTCCTTCTCCTGTCACAACATAGCTAAGGAAAACAACTTCAGCTTGGAAAAATGTACACTTCTTTAAATTCTCATATAGTTTCTCGGTACATAGGATGCCAAAAACAGCTCGGAGGTATTCTACATGGTTATCCATGTTGGCACTAATATATTGTCAAAGTACACTACCACACATTTTTCGATCAACGAGTACATCACGTGGTTCATGAGTCTCATAAATGTGATCGGTGCATTTATGAGTTCTAATAGCATAACCAACCACTTAATATGTCTAGTCTTGAAGGCATTCTTCCATTCATCACCAAGTCTCTAAGGTAGCTACTTCGCAAATTAATCTTTAGAAATATATGGGCACCATGAGGCTCATCCAGCATGTCATTAAGCCTTAATACTAGATATTTGTACTTAATAATAATATGGTTGATAGCTCGGCTATCTATGTACATGCCCTATGAACCATCCTTCTTTAAGACAAGTACAGCTAGCATAACACAAGGACTAATGCTCTCTCTCACATAACCTCACTCTATCAACTTATCCACTTGTCTCTTCAGCTCGGTGGCCTGCTCAAGGTTCATTCTGTAAGCAAGTTAGTTGGGGAGGGTTACTCTTAGTTATAGATCAATGCAATGCTCTATGCCTCAGGTCAAAGGTAATCTTCTAAGTAAATCTTTGAGGAGTAGGTCAGAAAATTTATCAATCAACCTTTAGACCTTATTAGTAAATCCTCTAGATCTCTCAGCTCTAACAATCTCCTAATCAACAAAAGCATAGGTTCATCGACCTTCTTAGTAGCTCAAAGCTCTTGAGGATTCATTATCAAAGCCTTCTTCTTATTAGCTTAGGTGAGCTGATTACGAGTCTTATTCACCTGGCTTGGTATCATGGGTTACGATACAATCTTCTTTCCTTCCTTAACAAATGCATAAGTGTTTTCATATTCATCATGAGTAAACATCAGTCAAATAACTAAGGTCTTTTAAGTAACAAATGTAAAGGTTGCATGGCGACAACATCACATACCACTTCATCTCTGTATATGTTCCCAACACAAAACAGCATAACTACTTGCTCTATAACATACAAAGTACCCTTATTGATAGAAATCAGGCTACTAAGCCTTTGACCAGCAACCAAGCTCGAGGACTAAAAGGTCTAGCAAGACATATTCTTCTGCTCCAACAAACTCTTGCCGAGGCTAAGTATATCCTAACTGACCCCATTCTTCATGTTGAGATGGATGACTGCCTATTTCTCACAAATAGTGTGCCGAGAAGTAAACAGTCGAGACAACAACTGACCCTCATCCTTCCTTATGCCTAGCCAATCACTTACTTGGCATCACCTTTGCTAAGATGCCGAGAGAGAGAGAGAGTCCAGACTGACTAAGCTACCCCAGCTTAGACAAGAAAACTGACCGTACTTTTTTGTCCCCATCTTCCAACGGCATCACCAATACAACATTACCACGTATACAGAATCATGTGTAGAATCCATTAGACCAATGATTGTTTTTCTCAAATATTCATTTTTACCCTTTTATATCTTGTACATTACTTATTTAAGAACACCATTTTTCGTCCTTTTTCCTTTTAGGCAAGTTACCCTAACTTCTAGGTATAAATACCCCTTGTATTTATAGCTATAACCATAAGATACAAATTATCATTAATACACTTAAATATTTTTCCTTCCTTGCATAAATATTGCCTGTTTAGTCTCGACATTATTCTTATCCTAACTCATAAGCAAAACTAAGTGGCGAGTAACCTCACCAGACCGATTCGTGCATCATATTGAATCATACCGTAAGTCTTCAAAAGTTCCATTGGTATGTCATATCCTCTGGAGTTGTTCATGGGTTTTTGCTTACCCTTCATTTGCCCTTGTCCTTTTCTACATTCCTCATCACTTTCCTTTTGAACTTTCTATAAGCTTAAACCCATCTAACAACTGGCCTTGTCTATTCTTAGTCACGATCCGCAACATCTTGGTATCAGAGTAGAGGTTTTCCTTGAGTTTCAATTGGTTGTTAAAGTTCTGTTTATACTATGTTTAATAAGTGTAAAACAGAACAAGTTACTGTGTTCATCTTAATTGTTGTGTTTGCTAGCCATTGATTTTCTGGTTTGCGAAAGTGTTTGTTTGAGTTTTGAACGAATGAAGGAAATGGCTGACCCAAGTGTAAACGTTGATGTTGATGAGGACAATAATGGAGTTGTCCACCATGGACGAAACAATCTTAGAGAACCCCTAGGAGTAATGACAAGAGACTTGATGAGATGGCTAACCTCTTAGTAGATCTGACTCAAGCTATTCATGTATGAGCTTGCTAACCAATTGAGGCTGTGCAAAACATCTCATAAGCTGCTTAACCTGTTAAAGGTCAGAACCTAGCTCGATAAGTTCAAGGTAAAAAAGTAGGTAAATGAGTAAGATAAAGGACAAACCTAAGGGGACTAGATGAAGAGGATGAGGAAGAGTATTTTAAAAAAGAGCAAGCTAAAGCTCGTAAAGCATCTGACCATGTGAAGCTTCGGATTCTGAGCTTCAATGGATTTGGGAATACTAATGAATATATACAATAGGAAGAGAAAGTGGAGCGCGTTTTCAACTATTATCAGTATGAGAATTATGAGAAGGTAAGAACTGCTGCTATTAAATTCTACAAGTATGTTGCCACGTGGTAGAAGAATTTCCAGGCTATGAAGAGGCAAGAGGGATACCGAAAGATTAATACATGGCCTGAGATGAAGAGAATACTGAGGAATAGGTTTGTGCAAGACACTTATCTATAAGACACTTTCACTTGGCTTCAGGAGTTGAAACAAGGAGGTCGAACAATTGATGAGTATATTCAGGAATTCCAAATGCTCATGATCCAATGTGAAGTAAAGGAGCCCCCAGCGCGAATAATCTCTAGATTCATCACGAGATTGAGAGGTGATATTTGAGACATTGTGAAATTTCAATGATTTACCACCATAAATGAAGCTATTAGAATAGCCCAGCAAGTAGAGAGGTAGAGATAGAGCCGAGTACCAACCAAGCTACCGATTAGCCGACCAGTACAAGGAAGCCATCAAGCTTAATCAAGTCTTAAGCAAAAACGAAAGGTAGATGTCCGAGTCAAGCAGAAGGGCCAACCTAATGCTGAAGTGCCGACCCGAACTTATGAGAAGGGGCAAGGATCAAGTAAGAAAAGGAGCCAAATCAAGTGCTTCAAATGCCAAGAGTTTGGACATATAGCTGCCCAATTCTCAAACTAAAGAACTATGGTGATCAAAGGAGATGTCACGAAGCTAAAGGTAAAGAGTATAAATAAGGAACCCAAAGAAGAGGAGATCCTTGTCAAGAAAGAAAATGCTAAGAAAGAGCACATTAAGAAAGATTTGTTTGCTGAAGACTTGGACCAGTTCATCATAGTTGTCTGACGCACAATGAGCATGGAACCTTTAGAGAAGAGGAGCAAAGAGAGAATTTGTTTCATACCACCTATAAGATGAATGATCAAGTGTGTACCCTCATCGTGAATGGTGGAAGTTGCACCAATGTGGCATCAACCGATCTTATTTCAAAATTGAAGTTACCAATTGTTGCACATCCAAAGCAACACAAGTCGCACTAATTGAGTGAGAAAAGGGCACTCTATGTTACTTAGTAAATACTACTACCAATCACCATAAGGAATTACTTTAACCAGATTCTATGTAATGTACTGTCATGTGTACTTCCAACGTGTTGCTAGGTAAATCGTGGCTGTTTGATAGGAAAGTTATTCATGATAGCTACAAAAACAGAAACTTGTTTGAGAAGGATGGTCAGAAGATTTCCCTGAACTCAATGTCACCGAGAGAAGTTAATAAATTGCAGACAAAATTTGCTCGTTAATCGAAAAAGGTTTTGGTGATAAGTAAAGCCAAGCTCCGAGAGGTCATCAATGCTAACAAGCTAACCCTCATATTGGTTAGGCGACTATTAGAAATTAAGGGGCGAGGTAAACTACCCCAGGAAATCAAAGAATTACTGGATGAATATGCTAACCTGTTCCTAAAATAGTTACCTAAGGAGTTGCCCCCTACTCAAGGGATAGAACACTACATTGACATAGTACTCGACACTACACTACCAAATAAGCCAGCCTATTAGATGAATCCCGAGTAGGCTTCTGAGCTCCAACAACAAGTCAATGAGTTATTAGAGAGAGGATATGTTAGGGAAAGCCTTAACCCTTGTACTGTACTGGTGCTTTTAGTATCGAAAAAGGATGGAATCTAATGAATGTGTATAAACAGCCAAGCTGTAAACAAGATTACTATCAAGTACAGGTATCATATCCCAAGGTTGGAAGATATGCTAGATGAATTGAGTTGGGCTAAGATTTTCAGCAAAATTGATCTTAAGTTTGGCTACCATCAGATTTGCATGAGGCCAAAAGATGAGTGGAAAACAACATTTAAGACTCGACATAGGTTATATGAATGGATGGTCATGCCCTTTGGCTTATCAAATGCTTCAAGCACCTTCATGAGACTAATGACTCATGTATTGAGACATCTGATCGGGAAGTATGTCATGGTGTACTTTGACGACATCCTGATCTATAGTACCGATATATTGAGTCATTATGAACATCTCCGAGCCGTTCTAAATATCCTCCATGCCGAGAGATTATTCAACAATCTCAAGAAGTGTTGCTTTTTTCACGAGGAAATGGTATCCTTGGGCTATGTAGTCAATGGAGGAGGCTTACGAAAGGATGACGAGAAGATCTAAGCAATTATCAAGTAGCCAACATAAGAAGTTTCCATGGGCTGGCTTCATTCTACAGAAGATTTATCAAGAATTTCAGTACCCTCGGTACACCACTTACTAAGCTAACAAAGAAGAACACTAACTTCCAATGGGGAGAAAGAGAGGAGAGGAGCTTTGTCAAGATTAAGGACAGATTGACCTCTTCCCTACTATTAGTTTTACCTGACTTCGAAAAAATATTTAAGCTGGAGTGTAACGCGTCAAGCATTGGAATAGGAGCATTGGAATAGGCACTATCTTAATGCAAAAAAACCAACCAATTGCCATTCACAGTAAGATGCTCAGTGAACCTTAGTTAAATTACTCAATGTATTATAAGGAACTCTTAGTGCTGATCAAAGCACTGTAAGTATGGCAGCATTATTTACTTCCAAGAGAGTTTGTCATTTATACTAACTATGAGTCATTGAGGTACCTCCAAAATTAGACCAAGTTATTGAAGTAGCAGGTGAAATAGGTTAAACAAGGAAAGAGCAATGTAGTCGCAGATGCTCTTTCAAGAAGACATATACTTCTGAATGAACTGCGGACCAAATTGTTCAAATTTGCAAGTATTAAAGAATAGTATTGTAAGGATCTTCACTTTGGATCCATAGCTACGCGATGCATTGATGGAAGAATAGTGGATGGGTATCACATAGAAGATGGCTACTTGTTTTGAGGTGTAAAATTATGCATGCTAACTTATTCCTTAAGAGAGCTACTGATCAGGGAAGCTCATAATAGAGGACTATCCAGACATTTTGGGGAGAAAAAGACATATGAGTTGTTGAGTGATCGATTCTTTTGGCCTAATATGAGGCGAGATGTGCATCGAATTATTACAAGCTATGCCATATGCAAAAGGGTTAAGTGCCAAGCTAAAAAAGGGAAATCAATGTCTTTACCTGTTCCAACGAAACCATAGACTAAGTTGAACATAGACTTTGTCCTCAGATTACTAAGAACTGCCTAAGGTAAAGATTCTATGATGATTGTAATAGATCGGTTCAGCAAAACGACGTACTTTGAGCCTTACGCCAAAACTAACAATGCTTTGACTATTACTGCTCTTTTCTTACAAGAGATTGTACAGTTACATAGCGTACCAAGAAATGTAGTCTCTGACAGAGACTTGAAGTTCTTAAGCCAATTCTGGAGGACCTTGTGCCGTCAGATGAGGACCAAATTACTATTCAGTACTTCCTATTACCCCCAGATTAACGGCCAAACAGAGATGATTAATCGCATTATGGGATCATTTCTCTAAGCTACAGTAGGCAAGAACTTAGTCGATCAGGACATTTGCTCACTAGTGGTTGAATTCACTTACAACCAAACAGTACATGACACAACCAAACAGTACATGACACTACCAAGCAAACCCCCTTTGGGATTGTCTATGGTTTCAATCTCGAGTTGCACCTAAATCACACCCTATACTTGTGCCCGCGCAAGAAGACCCAGACATAAGAGCCAAAGCACAATCCCTTCAGCACATTTATGACAAAGTCACTCAATACATCAACCAAGCTGCTAAAAGAATGTAAGAGAAAACCAAGGGTAGGACGACTAAACAAGTCCAACAAGGAGACTTGGTATGGTTGTACCTCAACAAAGAACGGTTTCCAAGCAAAAGGAGGAACAAATTATCTATTAGAGCTGAAGGAACATTCAGAGTCCTCTAAAAGATTAATGATAACGCCTATAGATTAGAGCTACCCAAGGACTATGAGGTTTCTGATACCTTCAACATTGCCAACTTCAGTTTCTATCACTTCGATGAAGAGTTGATGAAAGACCATTCGGATTTAATCCTAAATCCAAATCAACCCGAAGGGAATAACAGGAATCAAGATATTGGGCCTTTAACCCACAACTGAGCCCGAGGACTGGAAGGCCTAGCAAGACGTATTCTTCTGCTCCAGCCAACTCCTGCCGAAGCCGAGTATATCCTAACTGACCTATTCTTCATGCCAAGATGGATAACTACCTATTTTTCATAGATAGTGTGCCGAAAAGCAGGTAGCCGAAACAATAGTCAACCCTCGTTCTTACTCATGCCTAGCTAATGACTTACTCAACACCACCTTTACTAAAATGTTGAGAGAGAGAGAGAGAGAGAGAGTTCAGACTAACTAAGCCACCCCAGCTCGGACAAGCAAACCGATCGTACTATTTTGTCCACATCTTCCAATGGCATCACCAATACAGCATCACCACATGTACAGAATCGTGTATAGAATCAGTTAGACTAATGATTATTTTTCTTGAATATTTATTTTTACCCTTTTGTATCTTATACATTACTTCTTTAAAAACTACTATTTTCTGTCTTTTCCCTTTTGGGCAAGTTGCCCTAACTTATAGGTATAAATACTCCTTGTATTTGTAGCTATAATCATAACATACAAATTATCGTTAATATACTTGAGTATTTTTCCTTCCTTACATAAACACTATCTATTTAATCTCAACATCACTCTTATCCTAACCCTTGAGCAAGGCTAGGTAGTAAGTACTCTCACCAAACCGATTCGTACATCATATCGAATCGTACTGTAAGTCTCTGCAAGTTCTATTGGTACATCATATCCTTTGGAGCTGTTCATGGGTTTTCGCTTACTCTTCATTTGCATTTGTCCTTTTGCATATTGCTCATCACTTTCCTTTTGAGCTTTCCACAAACTTAGAGCCATTTAGCAACCGGTCTTGTTTGTTCTTGGTCATGATCCATAACACTTGTTATGTAGTTAATGTAACTTGTAAGGTCGAGGGTATTTAGAGGTCAATAGTTTTAATCTCTACATGAAAGATTAAGCAACAACATTAGTACAACTCCTCTATCCACAATTATGGTACATAGTTGTTTCTTAATAATGCACTTGGTATGAAACAAATTTTCTCTTTGCTCTTTCTTAGAGTTCAGTGATATGCTTAGTACTCACCTTAACACTAAGGTCATCATTTGACACTAGTCGGAATATACACGGGTCTCTTCGTCTTCCTTAGCTTCAACTCCCCCATCATTCTTTCTATCTTCCTTAATTTCTTCTAACTCCAACCTTTGTCTAACAGCTTGGTCAACTACTCCTCTAGCTCAGTGAGGTCAAACTAGGTAATTAGCTTAGCTAACTTGACCATATCATCTCTCATAGATATTCTTAACTTAACCATGGTAAGGTACACTCTATGGTTGCTGACTATTTGCTTACATTGTAATAACCAAACTCTCAATAAGATTGGTGAGTTAGTCAAGCTTATCATCAACTAACCCTAGTAATTCTATCATTAAGTCTACGGCCAACATGAGCACCATTATTTTAGCAATCGATAACTCCTTGATTGCTCAAATCCAACATGGTATAACACCTTAACAACTTAGATAATACAATACCTAACAAAGACACTTCCACTTACTATATAGAATCTCACTAATAAGCTCTAATCACTCCAATACCTAACACAAATCAATACAATACCAAAAATGAAACTTGCTTTGTTCTCGAAGAAGGAAACAAAAGATAATAGAGTAATAACAGAAACTGCACTTACTACTCTATAAACCTTCGCCACACAGCCTACAACTTCAAAACTCACTTCTTACAAACACACTGAAACAACTATGAAAGAAACACAATAGCCACTAATAGCAAACACAAACAAAACGCTACTACACTTCATACACTCTCTCTCGGAATTGTTCTCTAATACCAGCGAAGTTGATGCGTCTCTAGAGTCGTACACACAAAGACCGCACCACAACGAACAGTAAAAAGAAAATAAAAAAGGGGTTTATTGAATTCAAGTAGCTATTTAGCTAGATATAATACACCAACTAAATCTTATACAGCCTACAATTCACCAAATATGACTTATCGGTCTAAACTATAGGGTCACTCGATACTACCCTTTACTAAAGGAAATAGATAATAATTAAAGATAAGAGAGAACAATAGGGTTACTTAAAAAAAGGAATCTTATAATAATCAATGATAATGAAGATGTTGTCTACGTATAAAGAAGTAAGGTATTTATATAACCTTATGTAGGGTTACACTAAATGAGGAAAAGACAAAAATGAATCATGTATAAAAGATTCCTAAAACATTCCCAAAAGAGTAAAAATGGTAAATAATATACTGTATGAAAAACTAGAGAATCATTTTGGAGCATTGTACCAGAAGGCAAGTGTCATCAGTTAACAAGTAATTCGTATGGAAGTAGGTCTTGTTGGTTCAAAGTTTAGGGTAATTCTGCAACTATAGGAATAAACTTGAAGGGTGTTGGGAGAGGGCCTGAGAATTGGGCAGATCTAGTGTAATTTATGTCAGAGTTTAGATACAGAAGGATATTTAGACTCTCTCCAAGTCGAGTACCTTAACAGCTTAGCTCAAACAGGCGCCTAGAGTTGTTTGACTCATGTGCTACTTAGATCATGGTACGAGCTTGGTAATAAGTATGGTTGATCAGTAAGTCAACACATCTAGTCAGTAACTCAGCTGGTTCAGTATGCTTGTCCTTCGGCCTTGTTTAGATGGAGCGATGTGGTTCTAGGTTAGCAATGGAATCTTCTCCTTTGAGTAATTCTGGAACGAGGATGCTACAAATAAGTCTTAACAGTCCCCTAGCTCGGCTTTTGGTGATTAGTCTGGAGAGTTGATTCCTATCACCAACTCAAATATACTCTACCAGCTAAATTTTGGAGACAACATTTGGCTATTTATTTGTATATTTGATTTGTACATTTCTATACCCAAAAAACGAAAAAAGGTTTTTTTTTTTTAATAGTTATGAACCTTCGACTCATGGAGCATAGAAATGACAATGAGATGCATTAGATAGTAGATACATGAGAGACAAAAAGATTATTTTGAAACTTAATATTTATCTCTCTTTTACAATTACTTATATTGGAGATGAACTCTCTTTTTTTTTTTTTTGGAAATTGTGATGTAGTTTTCTATTTTCTTTTTCTTTTTCTTTTTTTTTGTTAATGGTTGTTCATGTGATTTTTCTTTCTATGTTGAATAACAATTGAATGGAAGAATGCAGCAAAATGTTATTGATAAATTATTCCTAATTATCTATAGTGTTAAAACAAATGAAATATTATTGATTAGTTACCATAGAATTGATATATTTACAAGTAACTTCTTTATAATATTATTTGCACAAGTCGAAGAGAAACAATATGAATAAAAGAACAACAATCATGATGAAGTTGATGAAAAATCCTTTAAAATATAACTAAGAGATTAAACATGGTATGAAACATTTGTATCAGGTTATATGGATCCCTTTTTCTTTTTTTTCTTTTTTTTTGTGTCACATGTTCATTGTATTACAAAATATAGTTTCTTTTATAAATATAAATAAATAAAATATTTACTGTACCTATTTATTCATAAAAAAGAGACTTTCATGCACATTTTACATTTGTTGTTTTCTAAGGAAACTTTACAATAATAATGAACACTTTTATCCCCTCATTGTGCAGGGGATTAGCTGGCATCGACAAATTTTCCACACCTTTTAGGTGTCACATTACGTCCTTATAAGTTTGAAAAATATGCAAATATTCTTAAACCACCGATAGAAATTAAAAAACGTCATTGAAGGGCTACAATAACTTTGAAAGTATGCATACACTGAAGCCATCACTAACAGGATTGTAAATGGCAATGAATTTGAGCCTTTAATGATGATTTAAGATGAAAGTTGGCATTTTTAAAGTTACGAGTAAAATAAAATTACAGTTTGAAAATCTTTAGGGTTTATTCAGATCCAATCAATAGTAGAATTTATTTTTATTGTACGGGACACTTTAATTTGAAGCATAGATATCATATGATCTTATGAAATATAATATTACAAAGGAAAAAACCCATGCGAGTCAGAAAATTCTAAAAAGACTAAAAAATCACCACCATTCCCGGGCTTAAAGACAAAGATATCGTTTTACCCAAAAAAAAAAAAAAAAAAAAGACTTAAGAGATCAATTTACCTTCAATCTTACGCTTCGGCCATATCTTAAGTCGACAATGACCTATGAGGATGGTGTCCAGTTCCGAACAATCAACAGGGACGGTCGTGTCAGAATCTATGACTGGTTAGTGCCCTTGTCTTGTGCTGTTCGGTCAAGGTTGGTCTGGACCAGATCCAAGGGTACAATTAAAAATTTTCCTCCGAAAGATTTGTCATACTAACGACTGGATAAATATATTAGAAGTACTTTATTTATACATTCCAACTGTGTATTTCCATTATATATTCCGGTACCACATGATCGTCCTTAGGTGATGGAAACACTAGAAAATTATTCGGTTTCAAATATCACCTCAAATCAAATTTTAGGTTTTATTATTTCAGCATCAACTATCAATTTTGAAAAATAAAGAAACAATATCCAGGAGAATCTTTTTTATCCGATTGCTATTTGCACTTACGGAAAAAAGAGAATAAAACATTATCCATCTTTTTAGAGGAATAATGCTTGTATCATCAAACTATAAGAATTTAAAAAAACGGAAGGCTTAGTATAATTTATTTAAATAGAATTAAAACAAAACATGCCTATTGGCATCATAAATCATATAACTTAGTCTTCTTCTTTTTTTCCTCTTTTTGTGGTTGAAATATTAATTAATTCATTCTGTATAAACAACAAATTAATCACAGATTACAAATTCAGCCCCAAAAAAGAAAAAAAAATTAAAATTACAAAAAATTTAAGAAGCATTTAATTCTTATTACAGTCCTAAGAGACACATCAAAAAATAATTCATCCTTATCTATTGTTTACGTTCTTCCTACCAATACATCTTTAACTCCCTCGGAATGGCCCCAATCCTAATCTCCTACAATTTTTATTTTTTTTTTATAGTTTTTTCCCACATGCCATGATCAAGTTATAATGTTTCATTTTAGGTTTATCAAAATCATGTAGTAGATATGCGGCGACACGCAAGTCGATATGTATTTCAACATTCCGCAAGTTCTATAAAAGCAAAAGTGAATTCCCCAAGTAATACCCCACTACTAGGCTGCAAAGATGCCTGCCTTCACCATATCCAAATATCCATCAATCCCTTATTTGTCCTTCAGTAGTTGCATGTTTATTGGTAATATTGACCTTTATAAAAGCTGGACAAGTATTCAAATTTAAGATAATGCACCTCATATATTAGATCTGCAAAGGCATTAAACGAGGATTTGAATTTCCTCATTTATTTTCTTTCCATGTCCATCACATTTCTCTTTTTTAGTATTATAATATATAATCAATAGTTGTAATTATAAATGAAAAATATGATATCATGATAATATTATAAGATCGTTAAAGAATATTTAAAAATCGATAAAAATTAAAAGAAAAAGGAAAAATAGAAAGGATCCGTTTTCATTATATGAACCTAGCATGTGCAATTGGTGGATTTCTTCGTGACTGCTGCAAATGTGTGCAACAAATCTGTACTTTAAATGTGCAATTGCTAGATTTCTTTCGCATATTAAAAAGTGGTCTGCGTTTAGCAAACAAGTACCTGCTGACAAACTTAGAGAACTTTATTTACGGGGTTCCGAAGGTAGCTTGCAGAAAAGGATTAAAGGTACAAGTATAAAAAGGTAACTGAATCAATTGGATAAAAGTTCGTGCTTCATTTTCGAACATAGTTTGTTTAAGTCCATAAAATTAAGAAGAAATTGTAAATAAACCATCCTAAGCCTTTATTTAGATACAAATTTACTTTCTGAACGATTAAAATAAAGTTTTTGATCTTCTAAACTTTAATATATTGATAAATAATCCCCATAACCTATGTAAACTTTCATTTTGATACGTAAACACTCTCTAAATTTTTATTTTTGTACGTAAACACCTCTTAAAATTTAATTTTGATATATAAAGGGTCTTTACATACCAAAATTAAAATTTAAGAGGTGTTTTTACACTAAAATCAAACTTTAAAGATTATAGATTTTTTTCAACCAATTTATCAAAATTTAAGAGATCAAAAACCTTACTTTAAAAAATTTAGATGATCGATCCATTTCTAAGTCAAAATTTGGAAAAGTTTTTTGTATTTTTCTCTAAAAACTTTTGTATCATATTGCTAACAAAAATGCATGTCAAAAGGAAAGAAAAAACAAAAATCATAAGTCAAACCTTTTTACCAACAAAAACATAATGTGAAAAAGGAAAAAAAAAAAAACACAAAGAGAGAGAGAGACAATATCTCTAGTTATTATTACCAAATGGAGGAACCAATACCGAAGCTAATTTATACAAAAATCGATTTATTTAATATCAATAATGTACTCACGATGTACATGTAAAAGCTAAATAAAGTGGTACAATAGGATTTATAATATACTAAATGACTAAATCAAACTACATAAATAGCTAATGATTGAAAAAAGAAAAAAGAAAAACAAACGTAAATAATTTAGAAAGTGTATGTAAAATTTTTTTCTAAAAAGGAAAAGGAATAAAGTAATGCACCAAAAGTATGTTAATTGTGATTACTTGGCTTCCTTGAAGAAGTCATTGTTTACCTAAAAAACTAATGAAAATGTATAACATAAAATCTACATAGCAAAGCAAAATTTTTTGTATAAAATAATCTTTACAACTTAGCCAATGATGCACCGCAATATGTGTGCTCAAGTTAAATAGTTGGTGTTTTAATCATCATACATATCAATTATAAACCTAAAATCAAATTACTTAGCATATATATATATATATATCTATATATATATAGATATAGATATGATTTGCTCGATACTTTCGAGTTTGAAAAATTGTACAAAATAAGAACTCTAAGAAGGAAACATGAATTTGAAAAGGAAAATAGTATTAATTAAAAATTCCAATTAAATACATAAATACAATGTTGTCCATTAAACATTGGTTACGATGAATTTACTATGGTACGAGGACTAAGCTAATAAGAGCAATAAAATATTTCATGATCATAAAAATTTCGTATAATGTCAAAATTAACCGACACTAAATCCACAATGCATGTGCAAATTTATAAACATTAAATAATTAAACCTCTTTTATATGAGGTGGAGAAACGCTCCAGTCAGATTCTCATCATGTTATCAAGTTTTTGTTGTCCCCATCTTGTGCATCTTGGAAGTTAGTTGGTGTGCTTTAGGATATTTTAGCTTTAAAGTTTTTTTTTTTTTTTGTGTGTTCTCATTGTATTTCTTTTATTCCTTGAGCAGCTAATTCGTATGCACATTGGGCAGTGACCTGAGCTTTACATCGGATAAGTTGTAGCTTTAGAGTTGATTGACACTCATCCCATATTTTTCACTTGTTATTTATGGACCTGGCCTTTGAGCCTTCAGATTTGTAGTTGCTTTTTTTTTTTTTTTTAGTGAATGAATTTACAATTTAGCCAAAGAAAATAATTAAACCGTCAAGTTCTTAAATATAAAAAATTTCCAATTCTTTACAAAATAGGAATGATAAATCTTAAAGATATAAAATATTATTTTCGTATCAAATATATTTCAAAAGAAGATTATAATAGAAGGTATATGATAAAAGGTATCATCACTATTTTTATTCCATGAAAATGTTTTCCACCTTCATCAGCCCATTAATTTATGAAAATTTTTTATTTTTGCTATAGACTGCTATAAACTATTTCTAGAAGTATCATTAATTATAATAAATATAAAATTCTAAATATAGACAAATGAAGTAGCTAATTTAAGGTCAGAAGAGATATGATCGGACTTTTATAAACTTTTTCCAAAAATATCTTAATTACAATAAATATAAAATAAAAAAGGATAGGCATAGAAGTTGACACTTTGAAGCCGGAGAGAGAAATTAATGGAAACAAAGAAAGAGGAGTTGGGATGAAAAGAAACTAAGAGAGTTGACTGTTTCTAGAAGCATCATAAATTACAATAAATGTAAAATCCAAAAGATAGACACCCCGAAGTAGATAGGTTTGAGAGATATTATTGGGAGAGAGAGAAGTTGTCTAATGATCAAACTTTTATGAACTGCTTTTAGAAGCATCATTAATTACAAAAAAAAAAAAAAAAAATCAAAGGATGGGCATAGAAGTTGACGTTTGAGGTTGGGAGAGACATTACTAGAAAAGAGAGAAATTAATGGAAAGACAGAAGGAAAAAGAAACCAAGGATGTTGACCGTTTCCAATCATTAATTATAATATATATGTACGTATAAAATTCAAAAGATGGACACAAGAAGTAGACAATTTGAGGTCAAGGAGAGATATTATCAAGAAAGAGAGAGAAATTGCTGAATAATCTATAAATTTTTATAAACTATTTACACAAGCATTACTAATTGCAATCAATATAAAATTTAAAAGATGGACATAGAAGTAAATAATTTGAGGTTGCTGAGAGATATTATCAGAAGAAAGAGAAAGTAATGACAAGAGGGAAAGAGGAGTTGGGAGAGAAAAACAAGTAAAGGTTAACAAATTTATTCATGACATGAGATTAGCTTTGAAAAGCTATTTTAGTATTAGTATTTTTATTAAATAATATTAGATTTTAGGCAGAATAGGTAATTTCCATGTATGATACACCAAAGACGATTACATAAAACCTCTTGGCTTTAACTAATATAGATAGATAATAGATAGTGCAAGTGAAAATAAATATGTTTTTCAATATAAAAAAAAAAAACAAAGTGTCAAATGATCCTTTTTTATTGGGACCAAAACAAAAGATTTACTTTAGAAAGGGAATTGTCTTTAATTTTTATTTAGAATTTTACATAATCACTCCAATAAGAGAGAGAAACTCAAAGTAGTTTATATTTGGAAAACATTTGTCTACCATTCTATGAAAGAGAAAAGAAGAAAATAAATTAAGTTTCCTATTAGAGAAGTTCTCCACTTTGCCATTGAATATTCATAAATTGGATTATTATAATGCATAATTTAACTACTATTTTCCATAAATTTAGGGGTATACTTGTGATTGAAAAATATAAAGTCCAAAAAAGAGGATTTTTACTTAATAATATAGAAGATATAGATATGGATTAGTAGGAAATACTCAATTATGATAAATGGGTAATAAAATCATATTATGAAACTAAAACATGAATGCGAGAAACACAAAATCTAATATATATCCATTGTATATTGTTATAAATTTTTCAAGTAATCCGATAAATCACATACCCATTTTATTAAGACTTATATACATTTTTCTTTAATAAATGATAACTTTCACATAAAAAAAATGTTTTTCTTTTCAAACAATCTCGCACATAAGTCATTTATTTACTTGATATTGGTGACGTCCTTTAGTATTTAATATTGTATGCATTAGTCATATATATCGTTTATTAACTTTCATTGTTATTCGTTTTAGTTATATTCATATTAACATTACCCATACTTAGACCATTAATTTCTTAATAAATTTCTATTAAAATTTCATTTCTTACTTTATTGAATGCACAAAAAACTTTATATTTATGTGTAAAATGGAGTGTTGACATGATTATTAACTATTCTCACTCATTATTTTTACGTGTAAAATGGATTATTGACATGATTATTAATTATTCCCACCCATTATGTGATTACTTTGACATCATTTCTTCATTTATTCATTGAAATCTCACATGAATTTTTTATTGATTCAAGATTATAAAGTACGAAATCATATAATAGTAGTTTCATTGTCGTGATATACTTAAGGAAAGAATTAAATGCTTAATCAAATGTAACAAACGCACCTATATTGTGTGTGCAATAAAAAAAACACTATATTATTATACCAATATCCTCTCTTTTGGACTCCATATCTTTGAATCACAATTATACACCTACATTAATTGAAAAAATGCAATTAAACTATGAATTACAATAATTCAGTTTAAAAATATCCATTGGTAAAAGAAGAAACTTCTCTAACAGAAAACTTAATATATTCTTTCATATTCTCTCTCTTATTATGGTAGGTGAATTTTTTCCAAAAATAAACTACTGGACTTTCTTTCTATAATAGATAGTTGTTATCAAAACAAAAATTTAAAAAAACTTCTTTTTATAAAACAGGTTTTAAGACTTTGGTTTTTCTCATATTGAAAAACATGTTTATTTTCATTTCCATCATAATTTTATATTTGACCTGATGAATCACGATGTAGAAATTGTACATCATCTCTCTCTATGCTTCTCTTTTTTATATATAATAAAAGTATTAGTTTTTTTTTTTTTTCAAATTTCTCTTATATGGTTATGATAATGGCACATAAGTGCACTTCACAACATTTATTACAAACAAGGCTTTTCCTCACAATTCAATAAAAAATCTGGGATGTGGTTTAATCAATGTTTTCTTTCTTTCCGTTTTCTTAGTAGAATTTCTTAAAAAAATAAAAATAAAAATAAAAATAAAAAAAAAAAACTCATGTTCTAGTGTCTAATGAGTTTTCTTTTTTTATTTCTTTTGCTAAAGGTGAGATGTGGTTTGATTAATGTGTGTTGACAGTGGTTTCTTGATCCAATATGCAAGTACCTATAAAATAAAAGATAGTTATAATAGGCACTAGAGCGTATTTCGCTACGATCATTTTGATACTTACGTCAACTCTCTTGTAGAGAATGAAATTGTAAAATATTGAAGAAAGAAAAAAAAAAGTAGAAAAAATAGAGCCCTTTACTTAAGGGTCTTATCCTATAATTATAGCAGGTGGGTGAAAGTTGTCCCTAAACTGGAACCTTAGAGTTTGGCTTAAATTATAGGTTAGTTAATATAAGCTCATAGTTTATTCATTAAAAAAGCTCTATCAACACTTGGCCCCACTCTCTTTGATGACAAGTTTAGCAAAGAGAGTAAAGAGATTAATTTTGTAAAAGCTTTTGAAATGTTTGTACTTAAGATACTGCAAGGGTCTAAAGAGACTAGGATATTGCAAGGGCCTAAAGAGGCAAAAGTTAAGAGAGGTCAAAATACTTAAAGATATTGGTATACTTAAAGAGGCTAAAATGCTTGAAGAGGTTGGAGTGCCTGAATAGGCAAAGGTCTAAAGAGGTTAGTTGGGCTTAAGTCTGTTAACGATACAAGACACTAGGTTTATTTACTCGTCATCTATATAAGGTATTGAATTAGAATATTTCACCCATTGTTTAATGTCTTAAGGTTTTCAAGTAACTTGTCATCTATTCGTTAGACCTATAACATTGAGCTCGTCGTTAATAGATGGCTTAGGACTTCTAGTGGCTTGTCATCCTTTCATAAGACTTAGAGCATTTTATCTACCTCTACTTGATAACTTAAGGTTTTTGAATAACTCATCATCCATTCATTACACTTAGAGCATTTGTTCATATCACTTTTAAGAGAGTTTAAGACTTTTATCTTATCGTCCAAGCTTATTACTGGACTTAGAAAACTTTGGACATCTCGTTCCCATTATCCACTCGATATAGGATTTAAGAATAGAGTTTTATACAATTTGCTCATCACCCGTAATGTGTAAAGTTTAGAGCTATCAAAGAATACCTTGTTAGCAAATTACACTTGCATGGGTTTAAAACAGAGGGCGCTTCTCTAATCTCAATTTGTCTTTGAGTTCTTACACTCATCTGTAAATAAGATAGAAATAAACCTATTAAAATTTTAATAAATCATTACGAATGTTAAATGGTAGATACTTTTCATTATTAAATTTGTCGAAGCTCAAATCATAAAACAGCAGATAAATAGTATAACTTAATGCAAGATTCATAAATCAAGTATAAATACTAATAACTAATCAGCACAAGACACAATATAAATTACAAATCTAAACAATATATAACTGACCAACCATGAATAGAGGTAGCAATGTTTAACTCATCCTTCATCAACTAGAATTAACGCGTGGATGATCCTTGCGCACTGTCGTAGTAAAGCTCAAAGTGTTGCGCGGAGCTTACTTAGCACTTATGGTAATGTGCTATTGTGCTAGATAGAGTTAATGTGGCTTTGTCCTCATGTGGGCTTGCTTCTTCTTGGTCATACCATGCAAAGGGCTCTTAGCTCCAAATACCGTTTCCAACGAAGTAAATTGATCCACGTAGGTCTATTGTGCGTCATTTACAGCGTTAAATCGTCAGTCACATCCTACTCTGATGATTTTTCCAACAAAGTCTATACTTTACATATGCAATCATACGTGTCAGCTCGACAATTCTTAATTAACTGGCCGCTGTTTGCATTTTTCTTTACTCGGTTGGTATGTGGTGCTCGATGGTCCTTTTCTTCGATTTCGCTTAAGGCCAACAACTCGAAATGCTGGTGCTTAGTATAAAGAAAAAGGTAACTGGACTCTGTTACTTAGAGCTCAAGTAGGCATATAGCAATCCGCAATGTCAGACAAGTGCTATTGCAGGTCAACAAAGTGGAGTCGTTCGGGTCCGCTTGACCTTCAATTCTGAGACTGCTCATGTTGTGCTATTGTCTTATCGTAGCCAATGCGCTACTCGGTGGGTCAATTAGGTCGGCTATAGAATGAAGTGAGATGAGTTAGGACTTCTTGTAGCTCGACACGACCATAGGCAACTTGGTTCGGCATATAATATCCAACTTGGCTCGAATTTATTGCCATGGAGCTCGATCCAAAAGCTCCCTCGGATGTAAAGCTCAAGCGGTTGCACTCACGGCCGTCTTCAAGTTTGTTATCAAGGGGTTTGACATTTGCGGTCCCGGAGTTTAGGTTGGCACCAGAGTAAAGGTGCTCTGGTCATCCTCTGCTTCACACCAAAGAGCTCAGGATTGTTGTGAAGGTGAAGCTCGGCCTAGTCAACAACTTAGCTTATTATCCCCATTCTAAGAAATGGTTTGATCAGGACCAACGACCACAATTTTCGATGATTTTTCGAAATTATGTAGCGGGACATTTCTTTTCTTTCATGGATTTGTTCGAATCTGGTTTGTTGCAGTTTTTTCCTTTTGTTTGTCTCCAAATCTGGGTGAATTCATTCATAATCCTCTGGATTATTTTGAATTCAAGGATTTCTCTTTCCTTTTGTGCTCTTAATCTACATACCGGTATCTCTTTTCTTCATATTCTGGCGATTATTGATGTTTTAATACGGTTGCTTGAGGCAGTTTCTCTATTCTTTGAAATTCGTTCACGCTGCAAAAGTTTGAAACCATCATGAAAATACTATGAAACAGCCACAGTATCGCCAATTAAGAGAGTGGGAATTCTTTCATGAAAAAGTAATCAACAGCTGTCATCAATTCCAGGACCAATCCTGTCATATTCCCTGTCACGAAAGCTCAAAAACACTTTTGTTGCGAATAAATTATCAAAAGCCATATCCAATGATGTACAGTGGAGATGATCGAGTTTTAGCATCTAAACTAGATGCAGTTGGCCTTATATTTCTAAATTCAGAGAATAGTCAAACCCGGCATACTGCCTTGGAGTTACTGCACGTGTTCATGCCTTGAGGAATGATGTAACGACCCCTTCAATGCGTGAGCAGTCAGATGATTATCTCATACGTAAAGCATAACCAATATTTATAATTGATGTTTTGGAAGAGCATGGAGATGAAATCGTTCGGAGTTGCCATTAGGATTCTGGGTGTCCTTTTGATTTAAGAAGAGAACGCTCGAACTGCTCTAGGACAACGTCGGCCCGAGCTTTTCCTCGCAGCAACTAAATGCCGACTTGGGCAGTTGTGGATCAAGAGCGCAGGGAAAGTTTTAACTCCGAGAGGTAACCTCATCCTTTCTTTGTGTAGGTCTGAATTCTTTAAATGATAACCAAGCTCCCACCAACCATGGCTAATCCATGTCATGACCGACCTTTCACAAGCTCCGAGCCGAACTTCTTGTACACAATCTACACACTTGCTGTGAACACACCGTGCAGTCAATGCACAGCAGAATATCTGCAAAAGATCTACAAGTCAGCAACACAATAGCAGTTCTCACCCTCTGCTAGCATGCTCCAAATTGAATATTGGAATCAGATCTCCGAGCTACAGCATGAATGCCATATCCGAGCTATCCTCTGTCAAGCACGCAACAGCATCCGAAGCTAAAGGTAAGTCCGAGCCCCAGACATTGCACTCCCTTACCGACCTTGCTTGTGGTTGAGATATACACAGCAAAGTATGCACTTGTAACCAAGTTGTACATGGTGCCTGTCACACCCCGAAAAAGTGGAATTACAACAGTTTTGTCGTGTAAACCATCTTAAGATAGAAACTGTCTTCATAATAACTGTCCTCACACTAAGCGTACTCAATTCTGCCCTTTTGTAGCATCCAATTCAATATCTATTTGATATAAACCTATTGAGTAATCCTTTGAAATAATTTATAACAATAAACTTGTAATTTGATCTTATAAATGAATAGTAATAAATCCTATAAGTACCTGTCATTCTACATACAGACAAAAATATTGAAAACTACCAAGCTCATTAAGGAGTCTTATGTAGTTTTTTTAAAAAGATAAAAAGTTAATACTAAGAGTAATAACTGGTTATTTCTTGTCGCATCTTACTCCCCGTTCCAGTTTGCTAATGTTCTAATGTTGAGTAGACGCTTGTAATCTAATTGAAACTTGTAAAATAAACTATAGGGGAATGAGCAATAACTTGCTCAGTAAGTAGAGCGGAAATAGAAGTATACATTTAGCACATCACAAGCAGAGTTTTCAACTAAGTTAGTTAAATGCAATGTATATACAAGCAAATGCCATCACACAATGTTATTTTGTCCATCAGGAAATCAAAAAAATTTTACTCACTCTAATCCGAGTTGAGGAGATTGACGTTACGTACTCGCTAATCGAGACCAAACCTAGGCTTGTGCAATAGAGAACACTTTCCTCACGTGACCACCTTCAAACCACAACCCCTAACCTTATCGCTATCTTTTCTCATGTCACTTAGTTCAACTAAAGGTGGAGAAAAAACCAATTCAACCATCCTCATCGAAGGGAGTCTGTGTTTAGCCGAAGAATCCTAACCGTTACCCCTAATGGGTTGCAAAGCATATCAAGTTAGATGTTAAGTTGAGTTTAAATTAGTTTTTTTTTTTTTTTTTTGTTTATCAACCAAGCTCAAATAATTCAAGTATAATAATCATAAAATAACCATATCATGGAACTCAACTCCCATCACAGCAAATCTAAACCTAATCACAAACGCAGCATACGTACAAATAACTAACTACAATCACAAGCCAATACATATCAAAATCTCTAAATATTCTGAAATAGTATCCTAAAATACTGTAAAGTATCAACCCACTTACCTGTTCAGATACTCATTACAGAAGACTCAGGTTCTCAACGATCTGATTACTGGGGAATCCTATATATATAAAATCTAAATTTAGTTTTTGTAATAGTTATAAAAACACTTGGGTTTTATCTACAATGGCTATATATATATATATATATATATATATAGTATATTATCATTTTCCTTATATAACAATATATAGTTTTATTATATAGGTTGAGTCAAGTTATTAATTATTGATAATATACATAATTTATACTATTATATATTATATATCGTTTTAATTGGTTAAACCATGTTTTAATTACGGCAAAGTTATCATAATATGTAAATTCGTAATATTATAAAAATATAGGTTATAGCAATTTATTTAATAATATTTAACATACGAAATTTTACTAATATTTATATTATATCATTTCAATTATATCGAAACATATTCACTATCATTTTTATTATGTTTTAATTACGAAAAGATCGTTGTAAGATGATATTTTTCGTGATATTACAGAAAACATCCATCTTATTACCTAAAGGAATTCAGTTTTAGTAAAGTCAGTATCATGGAATTTATATGAACTCAACTATACACGTTACGTATTTCGTTTAAAAGATTATTTCTAAAAGGTATTTCTAATTCTAATGTATAGATAAAGTTGTACAACAACTGATATCATATTGATATCGTATTGTGTATATGTTCATGTAATTTTGCAATAAAATATAATGAATCATATCTACTCAAAATTTACGAAAATAATGATATTAAATTTGTAAGAATACAAAGTTAAATTTTTAATAGTTTCAGCAAATAATTATTACTAGAGATCGCTTATTTTACAAATCGATATTAGTGATATATAAGTCTTACAGATATCAATATTCTAAGTTTATAATTTGAAAAAGAACAAAATGATACAAATAAAGTACTCGAATTAGAAAAAAAATAATAAAATAACGTATGTCTATTTTCTATAACTATTAAATATCAATTAAAATATAACATTTATAATCATATAATCAAAGTTACCTGAAAATATCATATACTGAAAAATTTTAAATCTTTTAATTCTTTTTCTTCTCTTTTCTTTTCTTTCTTTTTTTCTCTCTCTTCCCCTCTCCTCTCCTTCTCTCTTCCCCCTCCTCTCTTTCTCTCTCGCCCCAAACCCCCCCCCCCTCCTCTCTTTCTCTCTCGCCCCAACCCCCCCGATTGTAATTATGCCGTGCTGAATGGCTTCAAAGCCATTTATATACCACATTTCATCGCCATATGTACGGCGGTTAGCCTATTTCTATTTTTTGTAAAGTTATATTATATATATTATATTTTATTTAATATATATATTATATTTTATTTAATATTTATCTTATCTTTTAGAATATTCCTTTTCTTTACCATAAATAATTTATAATCGTAATTTTCTTTTTCCACATGTTATTTTGGATAAATTTTGACATAATTATTAGTAAAAATATTAGTAATGTATAATATATAGTTAAGTTATATTAATTATTTGGGACTTATTTATATACATCTTATATGATATTTTACTCACCAATATTAATTATTAAGATCACGTAGTTGATTTTAAAAAATTCATCCTAAGCTATATCTAAATTTACAAAATTCTATGTTATAGCGATTAGATCCGATAAATTTAATATTTCTAAAAAAAATTTCATATTAATCAATTTAAAATAAAATATTAAACTATACAGTTACTTCATTTAAATTTTCTCTTAGTTATGAGAGTTTAACTTAATTTCATGAAAGTTATTATAAATCATAATTTCTTGAATATGTATCGAGTATTAAATTTTTCAATTAATTTCTCATTAATTTATGTAATTATATATCCATATCTAGATGTAATTTAGATATTCTCACACCTATGAATATTTCCAATCAATTTTATGTAGAGGGGATATCTAACCAATTAAATTTATATTAATTTAATTACTTTTACGTATTATGTCATATCGTTAGTAATATTATTATACATATTATTATACATATTGTTAAGATCCATATTTTTCTAATTACAAATAACATTAATATAAACTATTTTCCACCTATTGACCTAACTTATAAACATATTTTTCTATAAAAGATATAAACTACTTAAAAGCTAATGAGTTGGAGTTATGTGAGATTACGTACTATTATTTTTAGACTTTCGGGTTAATTTACAGGTATAATTATTATTTATATCGATAATACTTATATATACTTACATGGCAAATTATGTTATATTATCTTATTTTATAATTTAATTAACTTATCTTTAATTTTTTGTCGCATCTTGAACTCAATTTTAGGGATTCCAATCAATTTTGGTTGGACCATATTGAGTAATGATACTTTTAGGGACAAAATTAAGATTTTGGGTAATTATTTTCAAAATTTAATTTCATGAAGTTATTTTAACTAACTTTTTTATCTTAATTATAAAGTTTGGGCTCAATCGGATAACTTTTCTCGAAAACCCTAAATTTAAAAGAAATTCTCACTATTTGCATCATATTTTTATTATATTATAGATTTCCAAATGTACTGGAATTCTTCGATTATGGTTATCATATTTTTTGTAAGTTTGTAGCTTAATCGATTTACTTTCTCCGATTACCCCAGATCAACTATTGACTCTAATTATATAAAGACAGAGTTTTGTCAAATGTTGATATCTTGATTACTGATTTATAGGATATTACAGTAACTGTCAATGGTCCCGTGCTAAGCTCTACAGTACATGAGTAGAACTAAATCGATTTCAACTGAATTGTATACAGAAGAGCCGATAATCTATCCACCAAATGTTGCCGACTAGTCGAGCAGATCACAAGCTTATTTAATGGCCGAGCGCGCTAATTCTTGTGTCCTTCGTAATGCAAGGCGTGTGAACAACCTGAGTGCCGAACTAATTTGATCAGCAGCTGTGAGTGTAAAGAATGCCAATAGTGGAATGTCTGAGCTGAAGTATTTTCGATTCTTGCCGATCTTGGTAGCGCACCATTGAAGCATCCGAGATGTTGAAATGGCGCAAGCCGAACTGCTGTGTATGTACTGACGGTTTTGCGAAGGATGAACAAATTTCCTTACCTGTATGACAATGAAGAGTGCGTGTGCAACGGTTTTCTCCAATTCCTCACGATTGGATGTAACCTCCAAGTGGCAAAAATTAGATGTACTTTACACAACCCGACCTAGAGGCACAAGAAACTACCTGATTAGAACATGCAGCAGACCAACGCAAAAGCTTTATTTCAGCAAGCGGGCCGAGCTCCATTCGCGTCTATGCAAATACAGATGAAAAGAACATCGTAACCGGGTTTCCCTCATAGACGCGGAAGCTCAAACAGCCCCCTGGACTAGCACTTGCGGAATTCTACGCAAAGAAGACTCGGAATCGATCCGACCTCCAACCAACCGAACAGGGCCCCCAAACAGAGGCCAAGCTAAGCAACATGACAAGCTGTTGAGCCATTTTTTACGCCTCCAAGTAGAACAGCTTTGAGACCGAGCTCCTTTTTTAATTTGATGCCCCCTCCGTGCTTCCAGTTCCGAGCTTCACAATAGCAAGTAACCGAGATCCAAGCTGATTTAGCGCTACCGACCTGCAACAATAGCAGAGAAGTCGAGTTATTCACTAGCATGGCCAAGCTTTCCGTTACAACATCACCGAGCTCCCCCACTCGCATGCGCCGATCTGCGAATCCAAGTAATTAAGCCGAGTTCGTAGTTTCGTCTGAGCTTAATTCTGATGTCCCAAGTAACAAAACGCGCGAGCTGCGACCGCAAGCTTTAAGTAGTGTGTTTTGCGTTTTATTTGTTTATTTTTTCTAGAATGTTTTTTAAAAGCACTAATGTTTGGTATAGGATGGAGAATTAGTAAATCAACAGCACTCTTAAAATAAGTTTATTTTGTTGGTCAATTTGAGGAGAAGTAGAAGTAGATCAATAGAAGAAAATCGCCTTCATTAGGGTGTCAATGGATGAGCAATAAGATATATCTTACCTAAAGACATGGGTTACAAGAAATTGATTTTCAAAGTTTAAGGGAATTTTGGGTTTATATCTCTTCAATGTTAGGAAGAGATAACAACATGCTTAAACTATTCCTTAAGTTGATTATTATCTCCCTTCTATAAGGAAAAAAGATTCCATAGATATTATATACTACGTATTATATATGTGTGGTAAATAAATATCAATAAAAATATTGACACGAATTATAATAAAATTAATAATTACTAAATTAATTATTACGCGTGATTTATATACGTTATTTACATCAACAACTTATTGATATTTACATATTATATATGTATAACACGTGGTGTGTAATACCCATTAAATCTCTTCTCTTTCTATAGGATGATATTTTCATGTAATTTTACATTCTTCTACTATGTTACATCAATTTGATCTTTCTTCTTTTAACTCAAATTGATTTGCTATATTATTTTCCTTAAATTGAGATGTCAATATTTTTAGCAATATTTTTTTATGCTGCTTATGCAAGGCTCAAATAGTTTGTTTTATTTATTTCTTTTAAGGTTTTTTCTATGATCAACTTTTGTCTTTCCACATTGGTAAATTATTGTTGATAGTCAAATCTAGATGAAGCATTTTAGGTTTCTAAAAGTACTCGTGATATGCAAAAATAAAGGAAATTGGGCTATTGGGGACATTGGAGCAACTTTAGTGTAACTACCCCGATGTCTAAGTAAAAACTTATATAGAAGGAAGTATAGGTAAAAGAAAGGTAGAGGATTCTTATCAATTAGTAGAAGAAGCTTATTATTGGATGTCGAGCCCTATTGGGGTGGGTAATTATTTGTGTAGTAACCTTCCAGTTGTTCTCACCTATGTTAGAATTTAAATATGAGGTAGTTAAGTGACCTTAGGTCAGGCTAAGGGAACGGGGTTGCTCCTAATTCAACTAAATACTTTCCCGACCTGGTTAAGGTCTTCTTGGCCTATCCTTAAACAACTAACCCCAAGTCGAGTTTTATTTCTCTTAGGCCCTAGAGCTCTTTACATGAAGATAGAAAGGTGAACCAGGTTGGGGCTTTAGTTTAAAAAGTCAGATTACGAATACTTTAAGTTGCTTGAGGGCTAATGGGCTTAAGACTAGAGTTCCCATCAATAACTAATATTTATAAAATCTCAAAATTTTGCTAGTTAAAATTATATATATATATTTTTATGACTCAATTTCTATAAAACACTTTATTTATTTTTTTCACATGCAACACTTATGCATCATTAGCTAATAAGTAATAATGGTTTTATTGCATTAGCTTATAATCACTTAAAATACATCCAATGAAGTCATATGTAATTTTCTTTTTTACTTTTACCACTATTAAATACCCCTAATATAAAAATTCTTTACATACACATGTGATGTAAAATATACTCAATTCAAGGTTGCTGATTAAAAGGGGGATAAATTTGTAAGCCATTGATTGACATACGGTATATGACTACGAGCAAACTTTTTTCTTTTTTATGACCATGAAATAAATTGACTTGTTTAAAACGGTAAAATATTGACATCCAAAATTTCTTTAAGAGGAATTTGTAATGAATAAATATAATAAAATCATTTAACGTAAAGCCATATTACGTGTGTTTAAAAAATAAATACATTAAGATCACATATGATACTTGTAATGCCCAAAAATTTAATACAAGAGGAAATGATTCTAAAACTAAGGGCAAATTGGTCAACTTAAAAATATTCCTAAAACCCTACTCCCTTAAGGCAACCACTTTCCTAAAATACTATCCCCTTTTTAGTAAATAGTCATTTAAGCTCTCTTTTAACCCTAACTCATTTCCTCTTTCAACTTCTAATAGCTAAAACCTTAGTGGCTCCCATAAAAAACCTTCAAGAAAGGACATTAAGAGGAATATTAAGGTAAGTCTTAAAGGATTATCTAAAGTTAATTCGTTTTTGGACAATTGGCATCCTACTACCATCCATTTCTTGTAATCACAGCTTACTCTATTGAGTTCTCATCTAGAACTTTCTTTATCCTCACTAAAAGCAATCAAAGGAAAGGTTTAAGGTAAGGGTTAAATTGGTTTTCTTCACTTTAGCTCATTTTAGCAAAAAAAAAAAAAAAAAACATTTTAGATGATGCTTAAGTAAGGTTTTCTTCAAATATGAGACTTAAACAAGTGTTTAATAATGTGTTCAGGTGATTTCTAACTTCGTTTTTGTACATTTCAAGTGTTTGAGTTCCTAAAGTTAGTTTTCTTCATGCTTTTCTTCTCACTTTCAAGTTTGAATATTTATGAGATTGTTATTGAATATGAAGATTTAAGCTATTATGGAGTTGTTTTTAATGTAGGTTTTGGAGTATTTGGAGTATCGAAGTTGGTATTAGAGTTAAGTCAAAGTGTTATGGAGTTGGGATGAAGTTTCAAGTTATTTTTGTTAGTGTTTCTACAAAGGAAGACGACCTGCGATATTGCAGATTTTTGGATAGAGTCCAAACGCCATTACTATTAGAGTCTAAACATCATGCCTTGACTAGCACCAATTCTTGTTTTGTTTGGTTCTTTCTACTTCGCATCTTAGCCTAAGTGCTCCATACACCTAAATCTACCCAAAAACCTAATCTTTTTTAGTATTTCCAACCTTAGAAACATTAATAGAATCAAATTCTTTATATACCTTAATGAGAATAGCTTAAGAGGGAGTAGGAGCTTAAACTTAGAGACTATATTGTATTGAATTAAGGATGTTTAGGAGTCTAAATGTAGAGTGAATTGCATGGATAAACAAACTAAAAGTTATTAAGATCCTTAAGTGCTAGTTAAGGAAGAGTTTTGATGTGAGTAATGTAAGGTGAAGTAGAGTTATGGTGGAGCCACGTAGTGGATGATTTTTGTATTAATTAGGTAATAGAACTAAGTTAAGATTGTTATTCTCTTGGTCAGGTGCATGTTTCCAACTTTGATATGATTTAGGACTTGTGATTGATTTTGGTACAGTTTTCAGGTATGTGGTACTTATTTATATAATTATGCATACTAAGGTAGAAAATAACTAATCGGACTAATATTTATTCAACCTAAATGAATGGTTTGTTGATTATGCTTGACCCACTTATCTTAGAGGCTCGCAATAGAAATCTCTAAGGGGTAACTGCTGATCATATATAAAGTTTTCCTAGTAGACTCATTTATGAGACGGTACGATTAGAATACTAGGATTCAAGAACCTTAGGCTCTAAGTATAAAAAACTTAAAGGAAAACTTATATATATATATATATAATATACTTATATGTATAAGATCATGACGCGACAAGGTCATGAGTACTACTTTGTTGCTTTTTGAACTAAATTAAAGATAATTAAATTGTTACTTATCTCTAGTTGCATCGTGTGTGTATGAAATGAACTGCTTGGCATCCGCTTGTGCTTGTATATCACGTATTGGGATTCATTTTACCTTTTATCTTTTTTAAGCACATGTACTAATGACTATATTATCTTTGTGGAGCCAATTGTTGATGATATTTAGGAGGAGGACAATATTGACTACTTATATTTCTATGATGACTAGGATGGAGTTATTTCATGAGTTAGTTTTGTTGGAAGATGGTTACCTCTTAGAGTATGAGATGCTATATTTTCTCTTTTTGGAGACTTCATCTTTTTACTAAGGTCTATTGATATATGAGTAAGAGAGTTAGACTTTTGCATATGTTGGTTTTACTTTATGATGTATTTGGAGTTTGTAAATAGATTCTATGTTCCTTTTGGTATTTGGAGTTGTCTAGAGTACGATAGACCCTTATGAGATGATTACACCTTGTTCTTATGTTTGGGAGCAAGGTGTACTCCCCTATGATGAGATATTGCTTATTTTCAAGTTTATGTGATGATGAGTAGATGAGTCTTTCCACTCTTTTATTTTGAAATCTATCTGAAGATACAATTGGATTATGATTGTATGGCAAGTTATGATGCTTTATGGATTTTAGTCATGACTTAGCATGTCTCTGATTAGTAAAAGCATGTGGCAAGTAACTAGGATCTCAAGGCATTATAATACTATATATCAGGTAATTGAAAAAATAAATTCAAAACAAACTTACTAAAAAAAAAATTATGAAAAAAAAAGGGTTGGATTGCATTATAGATGTACATCATGATATTAAAATACAAGATTTTTGTCTAAAACTAATGACCACTACACTTGCAAAATGTGTGCAAGTTTATGAAAATCAAATAATTAAACCTTCAAGTTCTTAAACATTAAAAATTCCGATTCTTTGCGAAATAGATAATAATAAATCTTAAAGATATAAAATAATATTTCCTTATCAAACAAATTTTAAAAGAAGATAATAATAGAAGGTATGTGATAAAAGGTATCATCATTATTTTTATTCTGTAAGAATGATTTCAATCCCAATTAGCCTATGGATTTATGAAAATTTTTTGTTTTTGCCCAATAACAGACTTCCATAAACTATTTCCAAAAGCATCATTTATTATAATAAATATAAAATTCAAAAGATAGGCATACAAGTAGACAATTTGAGGTTAGGAGAGATATTATCTGAAGAGAGAGAAATTACTCAGTAATCACGTACTTTTAGAAGCATTTTTAATTACAATAAATATAAAATTCAAATGGTGGGAGAGATATTATCGAAAAGAGAGAAAGATGGGCACACGGATTTATGTGACACCTTATTTTAGGCAAAATCCATTGTTAACCTTCATATTGCATTTGATATTTTTCAAATTGTCTCTATCTTTTTTTTTTTTTTTTTTGGTAGTAAACACATTTCACTAATAACACAAAAACACAAATTTAAACTCAAGTCCATCATCTATCTTAGCATGCTCTCAAAAGCTAACAACACTATTACTATCACATTCATCTTCCAAAACATGTCGAAGTAACAAGCTATGAATAACACTATCAAAATACAAATTTCCTCCATTGACCACCCTTTCTGGTCAAAGCGTCTGCTACCTAATTTTGCCCATAGTCGACCTCATATAAAAGAACACCATCAAGGCCAAAGAGTGAGCTAATACATCTAGCAAGAGCTAGATGATAAGTATTTAAATTCACATCCTTATTCTTAATCCACTCTATTGCTAGTTGGGGTTCAATCTCTATCACTAGTTTGTTTAGTCTCTTTTCCTTCGCCCACTAAATTCCTTCATAAATTTCCCAAAGTTCCACCTTAAGTGGTGAGACATTCACCAAGTTCTTATATAATCCTCCAAGAATTCTTTCATCTTTATCTCTAGATACAACCCCTATTCCTCCTTTACATTTCTCATCATCAACCATTCTATCACAGTTTACCTTTATCCATTCATAATCCAGCTTCTTCCATTTAACATCCAACAACTTTCCATCTTGATGAATATTTTTCGCTTTGTGATTTATTCACCATTCATTTGCATCCACTCTTATCCTCCTTATCCAACTCTCTTGTGGCTCTTCATGATTGAATACCAATTTGTTTCTTTCCCTCCAAATCTCTCTTCGAGTAAACAAAATAATTGTTTGTTGTGGTGTTTTCTTCTCCTTATAGATTTTCTTCCTCCAACTCATCATCTTCCTTAGCCATCTTTCCATTTTTTTCTTCACTATCTACTTCCTTTACACTATCAATTCTCATTCCACCCCTCTTTATTCTTATTGCACCTAAAGAACAGGTGCTAAATTGTTTCCTCTTCAAGCCTACATAAAGGACACTTAACTTTCATCACCATACTTCTTTTCCTTAACTTACTGCAAGTCAGTAATCTATCATTCAAGATTCCTCATAACAACATTTGTATATGAGAATAAGTAGGTGTTCTCCAAAACCATTCCCAATTGATCCCCTTTACCTTATCTTCCCCTTCCCTGTACAATAACTCATATGCTGATCTTATTGATATTTCTCTATTAACTTCCTTAGGCCAGTACCTCACATCAGTAATGTTGTATCTATCTTCCAAGGTAAGTAGACTCAACTTTCTACTTATCTCCTCATCAATGGGAAATCCGATAACTTCTTCCTTCTATTAACCAGACCTATCGTAAACTTCCATAATAATTAAACACTTATCATATTTATTCCATGGTCCATATAACCAATCAATGACACTTCCACTTTCAATCCATTTATCTTTCCAGAACTAAGTGCTAGCTTCATTTCTTATTCGAACCTTTGAGTTTCTTTCTACACACTCCATTGCAATGCGTAATTACGATAAAAGTTTAATCCTCTATTTGATTCGTTCTAGCCTTTCTTTCACTCTATACTTTTTCCTGATCAAATCAACCCATAAGACTTACTTTCGGTTGACCTCCTAAGCTAGTTTGGTAAAATTAGCCTAATTTATTTTCTTAATGTCAAGTAGGCCAATACCTCCTTGCTACTTCTATTGTTTGATTTTATCCTAGTTTATTGAATAAATTTTGCAACCTCCTTCTATCGACCCTTAGATATAGTCCATATGTAGTCTCTCAATGTTCTCCATTAAGACCTTAAGAAAAGAAATAGCTTAGGAATAGTCGTTTAATATGCTCTTCAAAAATGAAGAGATCGGTAATTTTCTTCTTTCCATGCTTAGCATTTTTACCTTCCAACCAGCTAACTTTATGTGGCTTTTTGCTAAAATAAAATCGAGAACTTGTCTTCTCAGCTTATCACCTTCTTTAATTGACACTTCTAAATACTTCCCCATTCTCAAATTTGGTTTAATCCCAAAAATGTCACAAATACTTTCTTTGAGATCTCTGTTTGTGTTTTTTGAGAAAATAATGCATTCTCAATGTTAACCTTTTGTCTTGACAACTTTCCAAACCACTCAATAGTTTTTAGCATGCTTCTTTGCATTTTCCTCTTATCTTCCCCCATTAAGAGAATATCATGAGCAAAAAATAAATAAGATAGCTTTAGATTTATTCCTTTCAATCTAATGGGAATCCATTCCTTCTCCTTAACCACTCTATAGATCATCCGACTAAACATTCCACCACCCAAATAAAAAGATATGGCAAACATAGGTCTCCTTGCCATAGCCCCCTACTTGAAGTGAATTTCTCTAACATTGATCCATTAAACAAGATTTGATAGGATGCCATAGATAGAAAGGAAGAAATCAACTTTATCCACTTATCCAAAAAATTTGATCTCTATAGGGTGAATTTCACAAAATCCCATTTAGTCCTATCATAAGCTTTTCCCAAGTCTAATTTGATCAACATCCAATTTTTTCTTGCTTTCTTGTAACCTAAGAGACGTAGGATCTCCTAAAAAAAAATTATACTATCCTTTACTGCTTGTTGTAAGATAATACTAGCTTGTTCAAGGCTAATTAGATCATTCGGCAATCTTGTTAGCCTATTCACTAGCAACTTGCTTATAATTTTGTACACTATTGTACAAAGACTAATGGGCCTGAAATCTTTCAACTTATTGACTCCAATCTATTTTGGAATAAGAACGATAAGTGTTCTATTCATCTCAATTAGCATGTGCCCAATTCAAAGACATTTTTAATTGTTTTGTAAACAATTTATCCTACTATGTTCCATTAACCCTTAAAGAATTCCACATCTAATCCATCCACTCATGGAGATTTATTGTTCCCTATGCTCTACAGAGCTCTCTTAATCTCTTCATTAGTACAATTTTTCTCTAACTCCCTCTTTTCCTCATTTGAGATCTTCCTGTTACTCACCTCCTAGTTTGGAACATATAGATTGCAAAATGATTTCTTCATCGAGAAAAGATTGATGAAATGTTTGTTAATTAAGTCTTGGATATAATTAAACTCAGAAACCTAATTCCCCACCATATCAAAAACCCACTAATTCTCACCTTTGATCTTCTAGCCAAAGTATTAGCTTAAAAATATTTTATATTTCTCTCACCCTCTAATATCCACTTTGACCAAGCTTTGATCGCCCAAAGCATTTCCTCATAGTCCAAAATTGTTTCTAATTCTTTTTGTAAGAACCTCTCACAATTTATCACCTGTTGAAAGGGGTTATTCCATAATGCTAATCTCATTTCAATGTTTTTCTTAATACTCTTCTTTCTTTCATGGATTAGCCCAAACAACCCCTTATTCTATTTCCTCAAATTTTGGATAAACTTATCTAAGTCCGATGGGTATCTGAACTCCAAGGAGTTCATTAAAGTCATCCATCATGACCCATGGTCCTTTACTTCTAGTAAACCAATATTTTTAGCTCCTCCCACAACAAACCGCTCCGTAAAGTAAGGAGAAGTATAAATAGAAGTCAAAAACCAAGAATGTCTAAAATTGTGTACTTGTACTTCCAGGGTAATTTGCTGCCGTGACATGACTCTTTCCTTGATTACTACATCTTCCTCATTCCAGAGAACCACAACCACCTTTTAACCCCTCAACTTCAATACAGATCATATTTGTGCTAACATGTTCCTACGGTCTCTCTACGCCATCTCTTCTTATGCGAGCCTTTGTTACAATAATTATATAAAGATCATACTGCATCTGTAACTCCTAAATAGCTCTTCAACACTATTTACAATTTGCACCCCATGTATTCTACACTAAGATTTTGAAGGGGTTTAGCCGCATCATTGAAGACAACTACATCCATTAAATCTAAGTTAAAAAGACTGTAGAGAATCCCATACCATCTATCTCAAGTAAAGCCCTCATCAAACTCAACCATCTCTACCCTCTACTTACATGGATGAAAAGTAGTCCTCACCATCAACATTCGCATCTCCCATGAAGTAAGTAGAAATTGTTTCCTTTACTCTTCCATGAATGGCTCCTTAAAAGGAACTCTTTGGACGTCCATTAAGTTGGTCAATCCCATCATGATAACTTTCACTGCAATTTTGTATGGCTACTCCATCAAGTCTAGAATGTCCATCCCTGTTAGCACTTCTCGTATCAATAGCATCCTTACCACTACCATCCCCTCCCCTCCCATTCTTATCAGGTTCTACCCTTGGAGATAGTTCTTTCCTGTAGGGTATGTCAAACGGAAGATGATCTCTAGTATCCTGTGTCTTTGCCATTATATGTTTATTACATGAATCTCCTCCATTTCCGCTCACAGCAATTTCCCATGGTTTTAAATTCAGTTGCTCTTCTAGTAAAGGCAAAGCATTTGATAGAATTTGTAAGGATTATCCTACTTCCAGCATCTAAACAATTTTTTCTAGTAAGCTTTTTTAAAGAGAGAGATGAATTTTTCTTCTAATGAGTTTGTGTGTAATAGAGAAGGTCCCCTCTAAATGTTATTGTTTTAAGGTCTCCGCTATGACTCTTTCAATTTCCTTTTCTTAATATATGACAGCTTCATTGTAGCTTTTTGATACCTCCCTTCGATTTCATTAATGTCATTTAGGGGTCTACTTTTAAAGTTGAGGTTTTTTTCCTCCTACTCCAAATGAAAAATTAGCATTTCTATTTTCGAAATTTTCCTTATCTTTTTCTAAGTTCCTTTTTCTTGTACTATACTTGTTCCTACTCTTCACTTCGACTCCTTATTTCTGTCCTTCTCATCCCTATACATTTCAAACATCGTACCATTCATAGTACCTACCTTTTGGTCCCCTTACACTTCCACATCCATACGCTTTTCTTTACTTGCCAATTGTTCTGACAACTCATCATTTCCTTCTCCATCTTTTAAAGACTCTATTCCCTCATCTTGACCAAACCTATTCATAATTTCCTCTATAAACTTATCTACTTCCTTATTATCCTTGTTATCCCTCTAGAACTAACATAAGTTCTTAGAATGATTTATTCTTCCATAGTAATACAAACTTTAAGGAAACCCTCGTATAGCACCTTATACAATACATCATTTATTATTATAGTGTGCTTCAAAGGTACATTTATATTCAAATGGATACATATTCTAGCAAAACTTTCCAAACTAACTATGTATGAATTATACTTAGCTAATTTTTTCTCCAATTCTTTTATTAGCGACTAGAGAATAAAATTCTATTAGTAATCCAAAAATTTTGATCTAAGCAGCTACTAAGTCAAATTCTGTTACATCTTATTTAAACCTCAGAACCCATTTTTTAAGAGTCGATTATTTGCCCTTAACAACCATGGGCCCTTCTTTATAACCCATTGATAATCCTACAAATTTTCTAAGGATATTAGACCTTGCATGAATGAGTTTAAAAGGACTCAGTTTCCTCCAAATTTTGTTTAAATAAACCCATAATATATACCTTGGATTAGGGCCCATACTTTATAATAAATTCATTCTTCTATGGTACACCTAGCATCTCAATCTCTGTTTTTGAGAAATTCACATAGCAAATTCCTTGTACCTCATTCTTATTTAGTTAATCTTCCTCCTCTCTTGTTTGTTTGGAATCTTAATCCGTCACCACTACATTAGAATTTCCTTGAAAAAAACATCATTCGTAAACCCTCAGAATATTAGCTACAACTATATCTTGAGAGGATAACTTTTTTGAATTAAGGTTTACATTCCTCTTGATAAAATATCCATTATCCTCCATTACAAAAGGATTGGAATCATTTCTTCCATTGTCACTATTCTCTTTTTACTCCTATCAAATAGATCACTATCTTCATCTTTGTCTTTAGATGAAGATGACCTAGGGTTTCGTGCACTAAGGAGAGAACTCTCAAGAAACAAAGCTATTCCAAATTGGCTTTATCTTTAAGTTGAATTTAAGAATATTACATTAGCATGTAGTAACTTTTGCATCAAATGTTGGAATAAAAGTGTGTGTGTGTGTGTGTATAGAAGCCATTTTTTGCTAAATAAATAAACTTCATAGATGGATAAGACATGCTTTATCAAGGACGGATGTAGAATTATGTAACTAAGAGGCCGAATTTACCTTATTGAAGTTAATGTAAGAATTACTCATGGAAAAGTATGTGCTTATTATAAGATTATATTTTTCAGTAAATGATTAATAGTGGAAACTCCAAAATCTTTTAACAAATAATTAAGGGTGCTTAATGCACTTTATAAGAGGCTAAAGGAATAAGTTTCCCTTTACTCTTTCATTATGACATATATATTAATTGAAAATTTAACTTTTAGTTTATAAAAAAAAATTAATACATAAAACTTGCATAAGATTCATCATCAACAAAAATACATTTCAAAAAGAAATTACAATTGGAGTACAAAGTGAAACTTAACATAAATATAAGTGTTAACATTTTTTTTTTTATGATGACTTTATAAGACCATGTCATTAGTAATGCAACAAAAATATCAATTTGAATTTAAATAATTAAACAACCAATCCTTGAATAATTCACCTTTATTTTTATTATATCAATCATAGAAAAAGTTAATAAATCAAGTTATGCGGTTAGTATAGTAAACCCTATAATTTTTGTTACGAAAGACTTGGAGTCGAGTTTGAATGATCTCGATATTCCCTAGAGTCAACGAGCTAAATATTTAAAATTCGCACATTAAATTAAACCCATTATCATAAGAAAGGTTAATATACAAAATCCTAAAACATAACTCAAAATCTACTAATTATAAAACTTCAAACCCTTTAATACTTTAGGACTCAAAATTAAAGGGATGATTAAAATAAAATATTAACTAAGTAGGTAATTGATTTTCATTTCTACAAACTCCTTTTTAGAACTTTAAATTAGAGCAAGCAAACTATTAAGTCAATAGCCTTTATTTAGAACAAACAAGGGGAATGAGTAAACAACTAAATAAATAAACAAAAAAAGGGGTGAAAAATCTTATCTGCACATTGCAAGCAGACTTGTGTGACCCCTCTTTCATCTTTTCCATGGCCATCCACATGACAAGTGAGTTAGTAATTGCACCTATGAAAACTCCTTTTAATTTAAAATTTTAGAGGCCTTTGTGGCTGCATGAAATGACCTTGTAAAGCCTAATCAAGTTGTCAAAAGAAGCTTAGAAACTCATTCACCAAGAAACCCTAAGAGTGTAGGATAGAAGAACTTCCATTTGTAATAAAAGCTAGTGTATAAGAAAGGAAAGGTGAAATCGTATAGTCCTAATTTATACCCTAATTGTAGATCAAATATCCCCCTAAACATCAACATTTCCCATTCTCCATTGCAGAAATTTGTAGCAACTTTGAGCCTCAATAAGTCCCTTTAAGCCAACTTGCATCTTCAAGAGAAAAGTCATCACTTTCCACTTGTTTTTACCTTGCCAATACCACCCAAAGCTTCCATCCTTACTACCCTTGACCGCCACTTTTTTGGAGCTAAAAACCACTAACTCGAGCCACTTCAACGCCCTCTAATAGCCCATAGCAGCTATTGAAAACAACTCCAAACCACCACCCTCTTAGCCTCCAGCTAACCCCTTACACAACCACCAACACAAAGCTTCAAGCACCACCGTTCAGACTACTTCAAAGAGCTAACAAAGAGGAGCTTTTAGAGTTAGCTAAGGGACATTCTAGGAGCACTAATGGAGGACCAAAAGCAAGAGAAAGTAGGAGTCTGAGGAGCTTCATCACCATCTTATAGCAAGCCTTCTTTCCTTGGTTTATACCATGTATTCTAGTTTAATTTCATGTAATAGGTTATATATTAGGAAGTCTTAGGTATTGTTGTATTAGGAGTTAAAACGAGAAATGTAAATATGTATGTACATATTCTTATGTTCTATCTTTTAGGCACTTATAGAAGTGAGCCTTGAAAGATTTTTTCATGTATAATGTAGACACTTGAATATTTGTCTTAGTAGCAAAGTTCTAAGCTTTTGACTTGAAAAATGATCAAACCGAAACTCCATCAAACATGTAATACTAGCTGGACACGTGGAGTATAGGATCTTTTTCCAATTTTGTTAGGCCTTATCTTGTTATCTTAGCCTAAAAATGCCCTCCAATACCTCTTAAGTGTATACATAGGTTGTTTTGGCAAAAAGCTTAAGAAAAATACTCATTTGAAGGAATAATAAGTTACTTAAGAATCTAACCCCAACTTAATATTTAATTATAATGGTGTTTTAGATAAGATTAGGATGACTTAATACTATCCAAGTGGTATAACTATCATATTAAAACATTAGATGCTAAAACCAATTCAAAATCTTGTTGTTGACCTAAAATCAACCCAAGCAAGCCCAAAAACACCCCTGGATAGAACTGACCTTAACTTAAAAATACTTTAGAAATGTATTGAATTAATTTGTAGACCCAAACAAACAAGTCAAGCCTAAGCTATAGGCCTTAAATAGATAAAATGAACCAAAAACTATAAAATGGGCCAAATCGATAAAAATTGGGCTAAAAGAATGAAACAACCAACATGTTACAGATTTTAAGGTACAAAATTTAGGGCTTATCTTAACAATCTTAAGGCCCAAAGAATAAATAAGAAGCCCAAGGAATTTTAGCAACAAGGCCCCAAAAACCTAATTATTAAAACACTAAGAATAAAAGACTAAAGTCGGGCTGATAAATAAATATGGATAACTAAAGAATTAAGCCAACGTACTTGAAGGCCCAACAAGAACTACTTGCTAAGAATCGAAAGTATATAAAGTAAAAGCCAAAACAATGCAAAATAAAACCCTTAAACTTGACAACCAAAGAGGTCCTCAAATTTCTAAACCCATACTTAAAATTGCAATTACAATTTGCAAAAATGGACCACATCACAAGAATGTACATTCAAAAATGATAGAAAACGACTATAAGAACATGAAAATCGAAGTAAAAATGAAAAAGATATGATAAAAAACAAGTTTAAGTCAAAACTGGCAATTATAGTGAGAATAGTTAGTTTAATAAACAATTACCCACTTTCCTATGCATACTCCTTTTTAGTTATTATGGATGATCTCAATGTTGATCTAAACCTACTTATAGATTATTACAACTCGTACTATGTAATGGCTAAGTAAGGATTTTGATGACTACCATGCTTATTATTTGTTTGTAGAATAGTTGCACTAAATCAAGATAATAATCAATATGCTTAGGGGTTTTGGAAAATCGCATGTGCATGGAATTACGTGCTTGCTATGTTAAGACACTTTACCATAAGATAATAAATTTTTTTTGCTATATCGCTTCTTATATTATGTCTATTGCAATTGTCTATTGATATTAATAGGTCATTAAAGTAAAGTAAAGTTAACAATATTTGGTTATAACTAAATTACATCGTGCATGGCATGACTCGCATCGTATAAATGTTGGCCATCACATTACGCATATGGGATGGAAGGGTCTTACGGGGGTCGTGATACTTATTATGTTAGTTTTTCATACGATGCACACATACGATGCACACATACAATATAGCTCTACCCTAATTTGCAGGCTTACCATACATTATAGACACCAACCATATGGCTAAGGACCATGTCCTAGAGTCCACTTCTTAGGATTGAGTAAACCGTGTGTACTATTCACATGTATACTCTTGACTTAAGGATCGAGAACTTAAAATTAATAATATACAAATAAACAGTATGAGAAGAAAGAACAAAGACAATGTGAGACAACTGTATGATTAATGGCTGCAAGTGCTTGGAAATTAGGGTTTGACGGTTTAAATAACTCCAACCTTGGCTTCTAGGGCCAAATTTCAAGCTTATATAGTTATTGGGTTAGTTGCATATATTTGTTTAAGCATATGACTGTTTGCATCATATGATTATATAATTTAACTTGTTTGATTATTACATGAGTGTGTAGTAGGAGGGATCACTCAGCAAGTTAGTTCAAAGCTTACACTCCTCTAATCTTTTGATGTAGGAAGACTTATAACTGATATTAGGGCTTGCTATGCTTGAGGTTATTGTTGGGAGCTTGGATGTGAGAGATAAGGAAGAGCAATTAAGTGAATTAATGTTGTTATTATTATTATTATTATAGACTCTTTTGAGAAGATTTGAAAGTAATTTGTAATATTTAGCTAGAGACTTTTGATATAAGGCAAGTACACCTATCAGTTTTAATATAGCGGATGTGAGTCCAATTCGATACCTCGAAGACCTCAAGTACTAATACTAACCTTAGCTCTATTATCTAACCAAAAAATTGTGATGGGTTGAATAAATTAAAAATACTAAAATTAACAAACTAATCTAATTATGAGACTTAACTAAGCAATTTAAGAAATGATAAAATTAAAAACGATTTCAAGAAGGTAAATAACATATTTAAGAATTATTTCCTCTAGTGTTTAACATGTGACCACTAAAAGTATATCTAATTCCATCTCTATTATTCTTAACCGAAGGGATTCACAACTAAAATTAACACCTTTCTCAAGCATATTAACCCTAATCCTAAATTATTTACCAAAATCTCTTCACTTAATAATATAATTTAGAATCACATTGTAATATACTTTAGAATCACATTGTAATATACTTTAGAATCACATTAATGTATAATGAATTCTCATACAAAAGAACAAATTTCCGGAAGAATCATATATCTTATCTCTAAGTACATATGCAATTCTCTCCAATTATGTCAAGATCCATTATTCATGTAATTTCTCAATCATCATGCATAATATCATAAATTGATACCCTAGAAATATCAATTAGCAATGAAAACACATAATTAAATCAAGAAAGATAAAAACTTTATTGAAAATTATTAATAAATCCAATAGTCACATGAAACCTTAGGTTCCACAATCCTAAATACAAGAATCTTAAGCTAACATGATGAAATTAAAAACGAATTGCAACAAAATTAAGAAATAAAATATGAAAAACCCCTTTTGTTGGTAAAAAATCTTCTTCAATTTTGAAGTTAGATGTTGCTTCCACCTTTTTCTTCTTCTTTTCTTTAAGTCTCTTTTTTTTTTTTAATGTCTAAAGTTATGTGCAAAACCCTCATAAGTCCTTTTATAATATGTTGTGAAGTTTCTTTTTTCGTCACCAAATACAGCCTGGGATGCAGTTGTATCCCCAGATTGTGTAATTTACTGATCTTGGCACAAAAATTATTCTGCATAGACACAACCTAGGGACACAGTTGTAACGCAGATTGTGTAACTTTCTAACAAAAAATTATTATTTTCTCCTATTGTTTATGTAGCTTTAATACTTTATAACTCATTCATTTGAACTCCAAATTGAGTGAAACTTGATTCCTTTTTCTTTGTTTTCAATTCAAGAACGCATTCAAACCTTGAAATCAAAATTTTACTCAATTAAGTATCAATTTCTTAAAAAAAAAAAAAAAAGATGTAAAGGAAATATTATAAAATCACCATATGAAATGTATTTAAAATAAGAGTTATCAACTTCCTAAGATGTACTTCTATATTTTGTATTGTACTTGCTATATTTTGATGGGATGATATTCCCATTTATGCTTATTATGGATGATGATTATATAATTATATTAATAAAATGTTGATTGTTCTGATCTACTTGAGAGTGTATACTTAAGAAGTTACTTGGTATTGGAAGATACCTTGCATATCGTGTCAAAGGTTTTGGACTAATTTTAAGATTAATCTAAAATGCATAAGGCGGTATATGACAGCTGTCATAACTAAAGTATCTTTCGATGCGTGACATTTATAATATTAACAATGATAATATTATCATTTCAGGTTTACTACTAATAGTTTTTCATCAAAATTTATTTAATTAAACATAATTACACAATGAATGGAATTTTATGTTATAAGTAAAACAACCCTCAAAAGATTTGAATTTATAATTTCGTGTTATAAAATTCGGTGCTTAATCATATGTACTAATATATTAAAATCGACTCTTCATACATATAATACAAAATTTTATCTCTTTTTAATAAATTTTAATAATTAACTTTTTTTCGATCTTGGAGAGATGGGGACAAATCCCCTTTCCCATCTAGGTTCCTCCCTTTACTTTATCTATACGTTTATCTTATATAATCTTATCAAGGCAAAACCGACTATTCAAATCCGAACAACATTATATAAACCTTTTTAAGAAAAAGGTATGGAGAAAATGATTTTTTTTTTTTTTTGTTATCGCTGGTATAAAGAATATTATTGAATTAGCTCAGGCTTACTTTATACGATTTAATAGGTAATATACACAATGTATTATATATATAATATATAAATATCAATAAAATATTAACATATAATATATATATAAATCATAAATAGTAATTGATTTGAAAAATACTTTTTTCATTATTATTCAAATCAATATTTTATTAATATTTAAACATTATATATACATAACGCATAGTATGTAATACTCAATAAATCTTTTTTGATATGAATCTTGCTAATATTATTTACAAACAAGAACATAAAGACTATACCTTTTTTGTAATTACATATTATAATATTATTTGTAGATCTTCTTTATTTTAAGTACATACATTGCTATTGTATATTCTTCTGGTGTATATATATTAGGAAAAACTGTAAAGAAAATCACTTATCGTAACGCGGTGTTTATTGTAAAGAAAAAAATGCGTAAGATACGGGAGATTGTAAATTAAATAAACAAGAAAAAAAACACTTCAGTTTGATTGATATAGTAGTAGGCTTTCAAACTGTGAGCATTTTTTTTTTTTTTTTCTGAAAACAATGGGCTATGTGCCAAATGTGTGATTTCAAATTTTAATTGGAAATCTCATCTAAATTGCGTAATTATATGAATATAGTCCAAGAATCAAACTGTTTTCTTTTTAATCAGCGTGGACATTCTTACAATGACGACAGCTATTTAGAAGCAACAAAAGTTCTACTATCTCTCCTCTAAATTTCGACTCTCGATTTTTTTTTTTTTTGAATATTCAAAACTCTCAAAGGTATCTTTGCAAAGAATAGATTAATAATATCTCTATACAAATAAGTCTATTTTTTTTTTTAAAAAAGAACAGGCATGTCCTTTTGATTGCATCAAACATTTAAAAATTATGTTGTGAATAATTGTAAATATATTATTGCTGGTCAAATGTTGATAGATCTTCCACATATTTTAGGTGTGACATTAAAATCTTATAAATTTAAAAAATCTAAAATATCCCTTAAAAGGACCATAATAACTTTAAAAATATCCATACACCAAAGCATCACTAAAAATTTATGGCTTTAGTGATGATTTAAGGTGTAAGTGCACATTTTTCAAAGTTAAGAATAAAATAAATTATCATTTGAAAATCTAGAGAGTGTATTTAATTTTAATCAAGAGTAGAATCTATAGTTATCTACGGGACCCATTCAATTTTGAAGCATAGATATCTATAGGATCTTATAATATTATTAGCGGTCGATGCATCCACATTGTGTATGCATAAAATAAAAAATAAAGAGAGACAAAAAGAGAAATGTAAGTATAGTTAGTGAAAGAGTATGGAAAAGTGAGAAAGTGGAAAAATGAAGAGGGAAAAAAAAAGGAGTAAATAGATATATTTATCAATTAGTTATAATTTTTATAATTTATTTTATTATTAGTTTTTTTTTATTATATAATAGTAAATGGAGGGTAAATATATACTTTAAAAAAAACAGATTACTTAAAATTTCATTTAGTTTAATAATATAGATAAAGGAATAACCCATATGAGTGAAAAAATTTTAAAAAAGACAACAAAAATCACCTGCGTTGTTGGGCTTAAAGACTGAGATATTAAATTACCTTCAATCTGACGCTTTAGCCATATAGTCGACAATGACTTATGAGGACGGGTCCAGTTCCGAACGATAAAAAAGGACGATCGTGTCAGGTCCAGTTCGGTCGAGGCCTAGACAAGATCCAAAGGTATAACTAAAATAGTTTTCTCCGGAAAGTCCTTTATGTCCAACTATTTATTTGTATTATATGATCCTGGTAGCACTTGATTTTAGTAATTCCGAACTTTCCCAAATAATGTTGAAGATTTAGTTAACCGCTTAACTCGGATACTATTTAGTAATTCAATAATGCGCCGAGTCTTACTTTTATCAAGAATGATGAATTACTTCGTGAAACTTTCCACGGGGGCCATCCTTAGGCGATGTAGACACCAGAAAATTTTTTGATCTTAAACCAATCTTTAGGTTTTATTATTTCAGCATCAACAATCATTTTTGAGAAATAAAGGAAAAAAAAATATCCAAGAAAATTTTTTTTTTCTTAATTAACCAATTACTACTTACAACAATCGGAAGAAATGAATGGAACTCTGTCCATCCTGTTAGAGAAATGATGCTCACACCATCAAATTACAGGAATTTTAGCAGACAGAATACTAAATATAGTTCATTAAAATAGAATTAAAACGAGTTGTCTTGGGAAAAAAAAAAAAAAAAAACACCTGTGTGGCATTATAAATCAAATCCTTCCTCGTCCGTAGTCTTTCTTTTTAACATTTTTATTTTTTTTCAACGGTACATCAAAAATAATTCATCCTCATCTGTGTCCACCTACCACACCAATTAATTCCCTCCGATTGGCCTCAATCCTAATCTCCTTCCTTTTGGATAGTATTTTTTCCCACATGCCATGAACAGATTATAATGTTTCAATTTAGGCTTATCAAAATCGTGTAGAAGATCTGTCGACACACACGAGTCGTATGGATTTCAACATTTCGCAAGTTCTTTACAAGCAAAAATGAACTCCCCATTGAATACCCCACAACTCAGCTGTAAAGATGTCTTCCCCAAATCCAAATATCCATTTCCCTTGGTAATAATCCCTTATCAGTCCTTCAATCGTTGCATGTCCATTGGTAATACCAAATTCTATAAAAGGACAAGAATTCAGGTTCAAAATAATGCACCTCATATGTTGGATATGCAAAGGTATTACAGGAGGATTTGAATTTTTTTTTTTTTTTATTTGTTTTCTCCGTATCTTCATCACTTTTCTCTCTTTCAGATACTGTTTGAATTAGCTAATGCAACTTGATAAATCATCAAAAGGTATCTCACCTGTCAAATCTAATAGAAACCTTATTACTAACCTTATTACCACTTAATGTTTAGAGTCACGTTTTTTTATTATAAAAAAAAAAACTATATATCAACAAAATTTTTTACACTTAACTAATGTTCTATGCATACATTACTATGTAAATAAATAAATATAATCCTAGCTATACTTAATATTTTTTTTTTCATACTTTCTTCTTAATCTCATCTAAACTCTATGTAAACCTATTCTTCGTATGGTAGGTTCTTAAAGGGTCAGGTTAGACTCTATAAGGTCGGGTTTCGTGAATAGGAGATAAACCTTATGGTGTTTTCATATGGTAATAGAAATGCCAAACTTTCCGAACCCACATCCGTTGCATTCCTAATTCAGATTTTCTCGTGATAGCAACAAACGCATACAACAAATCTATGCCTTCAATATTTTGGTTTCTCCTAAAGCACCCTGAATTATTGATAATGAAACGAGGTGTATGAGCATCAAACATTATGAAGTTGCGACCCACTTCTTCTTTCGCCTATTAAAGAGTAGCTTGCATTTAGCAACCAAGCAGCTGTGGACAACCTCAGATACCTCCATTTACAGAGTTCCGAAGGTAGCCTGAAAATGACCAAAGGTACAAACATAAGTAGGTAATTGAATCAATTGAATATAAGTTTGTGTTTCATTCCCAATATCGTAGATTAATTAAGTTACCTATAATGGGTATAATTTATATCGTGTCGTATTTGGATTTATCGTATGCTATTGTATTGTTTTCATGCGTTGTCTCAACGGTCCTATTTAGTTGTACCATGTACGTTTAAAGATGCCATGTAGGAAATTATTCTACGATTTTCCATATATGGTGATCTTTACAACCAAAACATTTATAAATTCTATAAATATACATCAATGGCGATCTACAGCAAAGTTGACCTTCCATATGAGGTGCATCACAGCATGGGTTCTAGTTAACTCTGCACTTGCGAAGCCATGAATTCTTGCAAAATTTTTCATGATGTTGATAAGTGAAGTGGTAAAACTTATTTAAAATCTTCAAAGTGATCGGGATCTCTTTCTTTTTTTTTGGCTAAGTGCTGTGTGCACTACAACTATAGAAATGAGGGGATTAAACATCATCCATTTTAAGATCCGTCAGCAGAATTCAAGATCTTATTTTGCATTTGATTCTTGCAGAAAATTTCTGATTCTACATCCAACCGTGCTATTGCATTACTGGAAAATACTTACTAAAGCTTTTCCACATGACCGTCATCATACAAATCACAATCTCGGTCCACTTCAAGAGCCTCAACACCAGAATTAACAGACCATCACCCATGGATTTGGACATTAAATTACTCCATTCCATATCTATATACATAAACCCAATTTATCCATGTTTCCTCTTTAAAGCTTCGACTGCGCTTTGGATTTTTTCCATCGCACAACCGATGCGGCAGTCACAGTCTCATCCCCATCCGCGATCGCCTCCAAAACCTCCTTCATTAGTACCATCCTATTCCTCCCGTAGACCTCTCCATCCCACTTCCTCCCAACCAACTCCTCACCTAACCTAACCGCCTCCTTTACCGTCTCCTCCGCGCCTTCGTACGCCGAGTCCACGATTCCCATCTCCACTGCGCGCCGCGCCGTCAATCTCCCCGATCTCAGAACCACCTCTCTCCTTGCGCTCGGCCTACCGATCTTGTTCTTAATTAGGGCTTCAAACCACGCTGGGATGACCATTCCAATGTCGACCTCGCTCATGTAGAGAAACCCTCGGTCCTTCCTCATGAGGATGTAGTCGTGCGCGATAGCGAGGATGAATCCGGCGGCGGAGGCGTGGCCAGTGACGGCGGCGATGGTGGGCATGGGGAGAGAGATAAGGTCGCGAATTAGGGATTGGAATTTGGATGACATGAGAGACAGATGGGGCTGGGAGGAGCCTGCCCAGGCGAGATCGTAGCCATTTGAGAAAAATTTGCCTTCGGCGGTGGTGATTAGGACGGCGGGGCAGGGAATCGGTTTGGTGGTAAGCTGACTCAGTGAGGAACGGATTGAGTCGATTAGGTCCGGGTTGAGACGGTGCTCGCCGGTGCCTTTGATTGTAAGGATGTAGATATTGTTGGGGCGTTTCTCCAAGGTGCACATTTTCAGGCAAGTGTATGGGATTAGGGTTAGGGATAGGGTTAGGATTTTGGGTTTTTTTGGCCCCCAAAACCTTCTCTCTCTTGTTTTTAGCCAAAGGGTTTTGGTGCTGTCAGTGGATTGCTTAATTGGTTCAGTTATGGAAATACCGAGGAGAGGATTCGTCGCGTGAAATGAAGGGAAGGAAAAATAAGGGCTGACAGGCTGCGAATATGGAAAATTGAGGACATAAGAAAGTTTTTATTTTTTATTTTTTTCGGTTAAGAGGACATAATAAAGTTGATATTTATGCATACATGTTCGATATCACAAGCTGTCACAATTTCAATCGTCAACGTTTATATTAATAATCATTTTCTCCCTTTTTGAATGTTCAACATTGTCAAAAACACGACTCTCACTAAATTTATTAAATTTTCAGATGATCTTGAATATGTATTAGTTTCTCATTAATCTTGAGGTAGTTGGTCAAAATGATTGGGGTTCATACAAATTTTTTTTTTTTTTCCTAGTAGAACATATCATGCATTCGTAAAATATGATCATACATTACGTAAATTTCAACGACAGTAGAGGGAGCTGTCGATTCCACAGTACAGCACTTGCCGTATTTACATTAGAAACTAAAGCATTTACAACAGAAATAGACTTCTCCATTTCATATCCTAGAGTGTCACTCATCAAAATCTGCTGCATATTTCTGTTGGGGAGATTGCCAAAAAAACAAAAGAAGTTTGCTGATCTTGCATATATCCCTCAATATAATCAGCAACCTTATCCAACTCTGCAGCTTGTAGAGATCTTCCCTGCAAGCAATTATAGCATTATAATATTTCAACTTGACATTTGTTGTTCCTAGCAAACAAATTTTTTCCAGTAACTGAATCAGTGGAGATATAAACATTATTATATCCCTGCTATATACAATACCGAAGACCAAATTGAATGGCCTAAACCTCAGCATTGACTATATCCGTATAGCCAATTTTTTTTTTTTTTTTGCCAAATCCTGCAATCCAAGATCCATTAACATCACCAATAACACAACCCACGATAGCTGATTTAGTTTTTGTATTAACAGAAGTATCAGTGTTGAGTTTCAAATAATTTAATGGGTGAACTTCCCAACGTGAATTCCTGCTTTCGTAAGTAATAAGAGATTTTTTCTTTTGTTGAAAGACCCATGATTCTGCTGCCAATGTGGATATAATATTTAGTAGTGGCTCTTTGCTGACTTCATCTTCAAATAGTTTTCTAGTTTGCCTCAACCATAAATACCACAACATGTGTACAAAATAATACTGTTTACGAGGTTGAATCTATGTACACTGCTGCCTTTTTAGTCGACAATTCAAATTGACCCACTTAAAGAAATCCTGCTTACCCATATATGCATATGTTTCCCATTTTTTGTAGGCACATTCTGATGCTGGATAGCTAATGAAAACATGCTCCATATCCTCACTTCAACTACCACAAAAAGAACATGTTGGTGATTCCGACCCATTTTCTTACTTTTAATTGTTTGTTTATACTTTTTATTATTTTTATTGTATTATGTAATTAAATATATATAATATTATCCTTTTATTATACTAAAAATTTTAAGAAATTTGACATTATTATTTCATCGAATTACTTATTGTCTACCTGCTTCCTACTATTTGCATGCTAACCTATTCCAAAATTACCATTTGAATGCTGGCCTTTCGACATTCGAATGGTAGGTGATACCAGCTTATATATTATACTCATGCTGACCATAGGGATGGTAATCTTTTATAGTCCAAATGGTATATTTCTTTATACAATTTCTAATGGTGAATATCACAATTGGTGATCTTTTATTGGTTTAACAATTGTGTATAAGGATAGATTTAGAAGAAAGAAAGACCCCTATAGCAATGTTAGTGAGGACCTTTTGATACAAAAGTTAGCAAAAAAGGATAAAGAGAGTATTTAAGTATATGTAAAGTACTCAGGACTTGATCCTTGTACCCGTTGCTTCATGACCCATTGCTTCATGACCCATTTATATGTCATGAAGCTTATCTACTAAGGGCACACGATGGACGAAGATTAGCTTGTACATAATTGGTGCAGGGAGGCCTGCTTAGTACGAGAAAGGACATTACCTTTCTATTGATTGGTGGCTTTGGGGAAGAGTGCTTATTACATTAATATGGGCAGTCGTTATAATTATAACAGCTAGGCATTTAGGTCATATGACAGACTATCGGGTAACATTTAATTAAGAGAGAGAAGAAAGACAAGCAAAGCAATCGTGAAGTTATGGTCCTCAAGTCGTACGTCAAGTACCTAGCATATGCTATGGTCTAAGGTCGACATGGGTTGGCCAAGCCTTTGGTCTGGCTACCCCGAAAACTATGGAATCCTTAATGTCTCAGGTGTTGACTAATCAAGTATCCTAAGTACTTTGATTAAGGCTTTCGAGGTCTTCATTTAATTAGGGTCAAAGGAGTGTTTTGGGATAACCTGAGCATGTTGTGCTAACTATGCCATTGCACTTGGGCTAAAGTGAGTTTGCAAGGAAAGCCGAGTTAATCGACTTATTGGAGTGGGGCTGAGCCATTAGCCCAAAGGAGTTTTAGGTAGAACCTGAGCATGTTGAGGCACTTGGACTTGAGCCTTTAAATCTTAGACCCAAAAAGGCCTATAAACACTTTCCATCTTCTTCAAGTTATTGACAATCCATCAATCAAACCATAAGTTCGTTTCACTCGTTAGCCCTTTGCTTAGTGGTTTGGGTCAATAATCACATAAGAAAAGTTTTGTCTAACTTACATGGAAATTGGTTCAACATTAAATTCCTAAACTTTTACACCCCTTAAGTACTTTTCATATTTCTCTATCTTGGCCTTCCCTACCAAATGAATCTCGGTTAAGCAAAACATGATTTATTCCACTAAGAACTACATTTATTTCATTAGTCATGATATTAAATTCTCTAAAATCGTTCAAAATTATAAATTTGGCTTAGTAAAATAAGAATATTTTAAGTTACGAAGATATGGATATGATCATTCTTTTTTTTTTTTAAGAACTTATGCCTCTAATACAAGGTAAACTATAGGAGTTTCAACGCAAAACTCCTTAGAATACAACCAAGACTTGATGTTTAAATAAAAAACTTCCAAGTATCAAACTACACTTTAAGATAAAGACGAGATGTCAACTGTTTTTAGTGAATTTTTGAGGGGGAGAGTGGAGAAGATAAAAAACTGAACATTCAAGTAAACAGTTTCATTTGAATTGTTTTCAAGTGTCATGATTTTTAAAACTTGAATTTATCCATCAAATTATATCTTATTTAACCATAAACTAATTTGAATCCTTAATCACAAACGAATATGACCAAATACTTGTAAATTTTAAAAAATTTGATCAAAATTTGCAACTTTAACCAAAAAATCGTTCCATAGAAATTGTAAGATAATGATAACTTATTTGAATTGTTTACAAGTGATTTGAATCATTGAATGGATTTCTTAACATTTTTGCTCTTAGTTGTAGAATCATTTGAATAATCTACAAATGACTTGGATCGTTTAAAATATCCAAAACGCTTTGCTCTTAACAAGGGTTGATTCAAATCACCTAAAGAAATGATTCAAATCATTACGATTAACACCGCCGCTCTTTCTCTTTTGGTCATCTTTAATATAGGAATCATTTATTTAATCATCATATTTTTTATATACTCGATGTCAGCACTGCAATTTTGGCAATAGGATTTGACCACATAATTTTGGATGCTCACAAAAGCAGATTAAGCTAGAAATTTGCAACCGGGTTAAATGTAATTAGATGGAGAGATCCCGTAATGATGGATTTTGGAAATTAATTAATCAAATAATGATATAAATAAAAGATATTAATAGTAATATTGCTAATTTTTTTTTTAATAATATGAAAGTGAAATTTCAATAGTTAAACGACTCCTACAAATGAATTACTTAAGCATTGAAATGCATAAAATGATATGAATAATATTTAAAAGTATGTAAATATAACAAATATATTTAATATATGATAGTATATGTAAATATCCATAAATAACCAAAAACCCCTAAATATACTTATGATGCAAAAAAAATTAGATAAATATATAGGTAAATAATTATCAAATTAAGCATATATGTAGCTAAAATAGAGGGAACATATATGGCAGCTAGAAACAAAAAGAAATGGAAATCTGACGTGTAAAATTTTGACGTAAAAAAAGGACATCTAACCATAGCCTGCAAATAAGCCAATTTATAGATAGTGACACGTGTTTTCCATTAAATCCACTCATGGCCTATGTAAACAATCCAAGACCTGTGATTGGACCCTTCGTGACGTTTGGAGCGAGAGAACAATCACTAGGAACTAGATAGGTGTTGCAATGGAGTTGGAGGAAAATTACAAGAAATGAGTTTAACTCTAACTGGGACAGTAGGAACTCGATAGGTGTTGCATGGGATTTAGGGGAAAATTACGAGAAATGGGCTTAATTCTAACTGGGAGAGTTCGTGGGTCCATGCGACACCTGGCAATCAGCCACCGTCACGCCGTTATAAATCCACTCTCGATTGGAGTTGCCAACATGCCCAAGTTGCCAGAAAGTCGCCGGAAAGAGGAGCAGCGGTAAATGTCCAATTTTCATTTGATTGTTAAAAAAATTAAATGTTGTGTAAAAATTATAAAATTTGGTATCTTCGGGTAATTTTATATATAGATTCATAAAAAAAAAAAAAAATTAGATTGTTAAAATTAATTTAGTTTATACATGATCCTTAAGAAATTACGCATATCAACAAATTTTATAACGAATTTTCAAAAGGTTAAATGATGTAATTTCAACTTTAATTTTTTTTTTTTCTACAAGCTCCTTAAAATGTCTATTTTCATATCATGTAAAGATTTTTATAAGATCATGAAGTTGAATAAACTAAGATTGGTTTAATTCATGATTTTCTTGAAGTATCCTAATTGCTTCTAATATAACATTGTTGCATAGTTGTTTTTGAAGTTATATAGTAAAGTAAGCAAATAGTTTTGGGAGATAAGAATAAATCAGATTTCAAGGCCAAAACTACATCATTTTGAGTATACCCTTGTAGTTGATTACTAAGCAAATGACATTAAGCTTAAAATCTTATAGAAGTAAAAATAATTAGGTGCATGGTAAAAGGGAGTGGTTTTAGAGTAGCTATAACATTGATTTGGACATATTATGGGCGTTGAAAATGAATTTTTGAATAATGATCCAATCCAACTTGTTATAGGGTTGTTGGAGTAAAGATTGAAATGAAGAGATTTTAGTAATTTACAAAATAGGAAATCTTATTAAGAAGGTAGATCAATACCTCTAATTTAGCAAAACTTTAAGTTGGAGTTTCACTCAGAAGGTAGAACATAAGGTTCTTAGAATGAGATTATAAAATTTTACGCTCTTAAAAGTTAATTCATAGCATAATTTGTTAGGAATTATAAAACTCACTGAACTCAAAAGGTACTATCATTATCAACTTTAACCCTATATAGCTTAGAAGGTGAACTAAAAGGTAACCTATCTAAAACTCTAAAAATTACCTTAACCCAATACCTAAGTTAAAAGGTATAGCCATTAAAATTTATTTAAGAACTTGCACTAAAACCTTAATGTTTAGGCTTAAATAATCCATTAATATAAACATAACATGAATCTTTAGGATGGAATTATTGTTATTTTATAACTTGTATGAAAACTAAAATGATTAATTAGATTTATGTAGGGATAACTAACGAAGACAAGTTCAACAGCCATGTCTATTGAGCAATCGAATTTCATGTAAGTCAAGACACATGCCTTACAACATTTTAGAGTATTGTTTCAAATAATTTAGAGGCTTAAGTACATAGTTATTTGTGGTTTTAAGTAGTTAAGTGTATGTGTGTAACATGTGGCGTTGCATATTGATATGCTATTGTCAAAGCTAAATTCCATGTTGTATTTGTTTTATGTATGTTACTTTATTTGAAATTAGTTAATTACCCTAAAAACAAACTAATCTGAACTTAACCTAAAACTTAATTTGATATGCATTACTACCCATTAGGGAACAACTAAGATTATCAGGCTAAATAATGGTCCTTTTATAAGAGATAATTGAAATGGTCTCTTTCTCACTAGTAGTTGGACTAAGAAATAGAAGATAAGATTGCATCAATGTCGAGGTTCTTAGTTCGAAGGTAGTCATGAGAAGAACAAGATCTATATTAAACAAGTCTATATTTGGTCTTGCTTCGTGGCATTGCACTAATGTGAGTAAACTTCTCAACCTAGACTAAAGCGAGTATAATTTCTCTAATTCCATGATGAATTGGACAATACTTTGTGATGACATTTGCTTATTTATGTATTTCATCTAATCAACTTAGTTGACAATTCTGCTTGTTGCATAATTTATGCATTCTTCTGTCTTTGTTCTAATTACTAAGCTTAAAGTGCTCATATTCCCATAAATTCTTTTATAGATCTATAGTTGTATGTAGTGTTTCACCCATTCCTATGTTAGTAATTGACAAGGCTAAAGAGTGAGAATAATGAAGATATGGTTGGATTTTTATAATCTTTTTGCAGTATTTTGTCTTTTATAAAACTAATTGGGATACTTTAGGTATCCAAATAGTTCAATTAATGATTTGTGTTGTAATATGAAAGAAAAAAACCTTTGGAACTTGTAAACTCAAATATAAGCTATGAATATATGTCATTATATTCAAAAACTATCTTATAGTTCTTATTTATAAACATTTAAAGAGTTGTATTATAAGTTTCATATAAAAACAAGCATTGAACTGGATCCTTCAAAGTAGCTAGTTGAAGATACCTTGTGTGGACTAGGTTTATGATAGTTATTGCAAGTTAACTTCTATCTTATGATAATTCACGCAACGAAACCTTTGTAACTTCACATGCTTGCGATATGACACTCGATTTATACCTTCAAGCACATAATTAATCTATCTTAATAAGATGTGCTACCTTTCTTCTTCTTTACCAAATACTTAAACACTCAATAGGTAAATTTATCAGTTCGATTAGCTTTGTGCTACTTCTCTATTGACATTATGGCTTATCTATAGCAAATGTGGAAACTGTAAAGATTATATAACTCAATAACTATATAGATAATGAACCTAGAACCAAGATTATATTCACATAACCTTAAAAATTCTTGTTGCTCTCTTTCATATCATTACATTGTATAATTACAACTTAATCTTATTTATTGGGTAAGTTTCATTGTATCAATCCAAATTCTACTTCAATTGTCATTATTCAGCTATTTTAGCCTATAAGATATTTCTTTTAATTTATTAATTTTAGATGTATATAAGCTATTTTAGCTTATTCTACTTTCAATTGTCATTATAAGCTATTTTAGCCTATAGATAATGAACCTAAAACCAAGACTAAAAAATTGAAAGGAAGTGATTGAGTTTCAAATTTTATCAAGAATTACCAATTTCAGTCCAAATTATATAAATGAATCAATCAATAAAATATAAATACAATGAAGGATAGATATGTGTAGTGATATGAAAAGAAGTGATAAAGAGAATAAGTCCAGATTTTAACATAGAGTTTGGAATGTAGCATTTAGCATGCTCTCTATGATTACTAATTGCCTCCTTCCAAAAACTTGACACCATTTGAATTGATAATTAAAGTCTAAGGCCATTTACATAGGATATACAAAGGAAATCTCTTAAGAAACGAGATAAATTACAAAACCATGATATATACTATCACTTTTTTTAGAATAGATGACTTAAATTTTCTATTTTTCGCAAATATATGACCACTAATTTTTTTGTTAATTACACATAAGGATACTCATTGATTTTCTATTAGTTGATAATTAATTAGTAAATAATTTACATAAATAACATTAATAATATTTTTTTAAAAAAGAAATTGGTCTTTTTTTTTTTTTTTGCTGGCCTATAATGGGAAAGGGGTTCCAATGATGGTTGAAAAGTGACCAAAATAAGCAATGGGTTGTGACTACACTTAAACCACCCAATGAGGTGGGTCATGCAGCTGTTGGGAGGCCATACACGTCCATGTGTGGGTGGCGATCTATTACTTAGTTTGGCCATTTTCTAGCAGCTTTAATTCTTGGGGGTGGGCAACAGCTATCTTAGGTTTTTTTTTTTTAACCTTTTAGTTTTATTTCTTTCTTCTTTTCTATGTTTCTATGTTTTATTTAATAAAAATCTATTAATATTTTATTTAAATTATTTAACAATTAATTATCAATCACTAGAAAATTAGCACCTGTCCTTACAAGTAATTAACAATCCATGTCATGTATTTATTAAAAATAAAATCTCAGGTTACTTATTTATAAAAGAATAATAACATGTTGCCTTTTTATAATTTACTCTAGAAAATATTACAAGCACATTTTTTTTTTCCTTTTTCTAAATTGAAAGTAAAAGCTCACATTTTCACTACATTCTTTCATTTAATTGAAGTTGAGTAACTTAAGAGCAAGATGACAAATGAATTTAAAAATATTAGAACAAGCTCATTGTAGTTTGGAAACCGCCTTAAGTCACAGAATTATGGTCTTCTATGGGATGTTGACTATTGGGCAAAATTAGCCTTCCAATATCTACAAGATTATGTAAGGTAACAACTACTATCAATATGACAAAAGCAATCATTATTCTACATTTGGTATTTCATTGGGCAATTGTCTAATGATAGCCTTAACAACATTAAGCGTCAATAGCAACCTAACTATCGCTCGGATGGTAGGCTCATTACCCAATTGGACAGCAATCCACTTATAGCTAAACATTTTAAAAAAAAAATTGTACATGCAATTTCTACATTACAACTTGGTTCTCATGCTCATATTGCAACTAGAAAATTCAATAATAATTTGGGTAAAAAGATAATTGCTAACAAAGTACAATTTGAAAGAGAAATTATAACAATTCACTTAGTTCTACCACATCAAAGACAAATATGAATCCTTTGTTGCAACTTCGCAAACTTGAAAAGGTCAAGACATGCCTAGAATTTCCTATAGGTAACTAGTGGAAACTTATATTGTGATTGAGATGTGACTTGCTACAATTTTGTAACTATCCCAAAGTTTGAGACTAGTTACCAGCTCAATGTCTGCAACTAAATTTAATTAGTATATATGAGTCACATGTTAAGATTATTGGATCCTTTAATGATAACAAACATAAATGCTCACTAATGAAAGTGGTGTTAAGTGTGGGTAGTAAAATAGACACTTAGAATTAAAGATAAAAGTGAATTTAGAAGATATATTTTATGAATAAAGCTTGAAGTTAGAAATAATTAGAAGCAAAGTTAGAAGCTCTATTTATTAAAAGATGAGTTAGTAAATTTTTACAAGATAAAGAGTTAGAAGCACACTTAAAAGTTTTATTGCATATTACTGAGGTAAGTAAAAAAGAGAGATCAGACAAGACTTAGAAGCAAACTTTGTAGTAGTCCTGATAAATGCAAAAATTGCTCAAAAATATTTAAATAGACCTAGAAGCATACTTTGAAGCAATTTCAATATATACAGAAGCTGTTTAGAGTTATTTAGAAGACTTAGAAGTAGACTCGGAAACAGTCTAGAAAAACATATTTTATCTAATTCTATTTTGTAGGCCAAGGCCTAGCTTTACTAGTTAAGTGTATTTGAGTAATACATTTGACAAGTTTTACTATTCAAGAAGGATTGTTTTACAAGTTTTTATAGGGAATACTAGCACATGGAGATGTAGATAAAGTTTGAAATGTTCGACTGACATAAAAGCCTATTTATTCAAAGCCATGAAAATATTATTCAAAAGCCTAAAAATTAAAGTTTATTATATTTGAGTAATTTGAATTACAAATTTTGTGAAAGTATATTAGCAACCAACCTTGTATTTTGAAGATAAAGATCTCCAACGTGCAAATTATTCAAGATTAAAAAAGATATAAGAATTATCAAAAGATTAAGAGATTTATTAGCTATTGCATTTAAAATTTTAAAATCGAAAAAGATTTCTTACAAATCAGAAGTGACCTAAACACAATTGTGAGTACAATAGCATAATCTATCACAATAAGCACTTGAGAGATCATTCGTGAGCTAACTTGATATTTTGCAAATTGTTTACTAATTCTTTGTGCAAAAACTTAGGAAAATATGATAGTTTTCCATTAAGAACCTATTTGAATTTCTTTGTGTGTTGTAATCAAGAGAAAGTAAATCATAATAGTTTTGTTTAGCTAGAGATAAGCTTGAAGGTAAAGCTATGTTGCTTGTAGCTACGTAGGATGTGGTTGTATCTATACTTTTTCTTTCATTATTGAAAAATAGTGAAATGACTGGTGTGGAAAACCGAATTCCCATCGAGTAAAGTTGGAAGAGAGGATTAAGTCATAAAGATGAGCCTCTATAAATTCTTGATCTATTCTTCTTGAACTGTCTCTCTTTTATTTACTTATTTCTTTATTAGTTTGTGTACCTCTTGTTTAAACCGTAAGCTATTATATAAGTAATCAAAAAGGTTTTTTTTTTTTTTAATCTAAAAAAAGTTTTAAATTTTGTTAAGTAATTAATTTACCCCCCTCTAAATTGCTTGTAAGGGACTAACAAGCACATATCCCTTGACTAATGGTGATAAATAATGATAAAACTTAAATCATTTTGTAGATGTAAGGATCCAGTAGACAGTAGCACATGTGCTTGTAGCATAAGTTTTACACTTCATGTAACCTTGAAGGACTAACATAGATATAGTACTTAAAGAGGTAGGAAAGAGAGAGTGGCAAAGAAGAGAAATAAGTAATCATAGAGGATGTAAAGGGCTAAATTTAATATTAGGCTTCAAACCTATTAATCAAATGGATTTGACTCCTTAAGCAAATGTGACAGGATCCGAGGAGTTAAGCCCATAAATTATCGGGATGATCAAGAAAGACTTAGCATGGTAGGGTTGGAGTAGGGCCCGTTAGATTGGTCTATCCAATCTAACATTTCTTGGTGTGGCTTATACTAGAATAATAAATAAGCCTTTACCTAGGCCTAAATTTCATGAAAATATCTCACTTAAGATTCATTAATAAGAGATTTCAATCCCAATAATTAATGACCGTTATGACCTGACGAATGTCGTTAATTACCTTTTCTTATAAATACCTTATTCACATTCTCATTTAAACAAGAGAAAAACCCCTATTAACGTTGTTACTCTGCCAAAACTTTGCCTCAAAGATTAAATACTTAAACACTTTAAGAACACTATCCCGTTCTTCATTAATCTTAGAGTTTAATACTGTTGTGCTCCCCCATCTGTCATCATACATGGTAGAGCCTTACTAAGATTGTTTACTCTCCCTTCCTATGCTTCTTTCCCGATCATCTCGTGTGAGTCATTCAAGTCATTTTCCTAGTTACGTCTAGTACGACTTCACACGTAGCACGCACGTGACATTTGCATTTGTACCTAACACCCCTACAGAGGCTTAAATGCTTTATTATACAAACAAGTGAGTTTAATGCCTTAGCTTAGCAATTCTTGAGCAGGAGCACTTGAATATTTTTTAAACTATTGTTTAATCATTGAGCTTAGGCTTCTTAAAAAAAATTCTATTTCTTACACCTTTAAAATTGGGTGAAATCAAAAGGAACAACTGAGTTATGAAGTTTAGAGTTTAACGCCATTTTTTGGATCACCTTAATAGTTAATGGACAAGATGAACCCCATTCTTTATGGATTCTTGCATTGGCTTCTCTTAAATCTAAATCCACGAAGAGTTTTGTTGAGTGTATGAGCTTGTTTAATAAAGATTAAAGGTAAATGAACTGTTAAAATGAATCCAATTTGAAGCTTATAATACAGAATCTCCCTAAATCATCATAAAACAAGACCTAACTTCCTAACCGATGGAATTATGCTGACCTCCTTTGCTACCTTGCCAACCTTTGGACTAATGATGTGGGAAAGATTTCAAGACTTGCAAGGACATGCTAAGCGAATACTATGCTAGCAACTTACCAAAGATGAGTCTTTGCTCTTATTCGAACCTTTGTTGTACTCTTTCCCCACTTAACCTATGCTGCATTCACTTGTTTAAGTTTCTAAACCCTTAACTTCAAATGATTTTGTTCTTTCATCTTGCTCGCAAGGCATGAAAGTGGCTAGGTTACCATTTTTGACCTATTTCCTCATGAGTACACAAAATACCTACCTTCGTGTTGACTAGGTATCACCAAGTGTTGACCTACCATAGTTCGGCCATGCATGAGTCCCTTACCTTTATACATAATCCACAATAGAGTACTTTTTGCCAACCAAACCACAACACATGTCCTTTTCTTTTCCACGATTATTTTGTCAGTCCTCTTTTGTATATTTCCATTGTTGCCCTTTTTAGAATGTTTAAGATAGTTAGACGTTTTTTTACTCTTATGTAATTTCCATGTTGTCTTAGTCATCTTAGGAGCCTACTATAAAAGCTTTATGTTAATGTAAGTTGTACGATTATCTAATTATTGAACGAATATTCCCCATGTTCCTTGAGAAACTACTTTCTCTAAGTTACACCTTATACTCTTATCTAGTCTTGTTAATAACTAGAAATTAATAGCGAATGGAGCTTAAATTCTTGACTTGTGAGTCGTATCAAGTGAAGAATGAGTGTTTGAGTTATGTTGTGGTGTTTGGATATCCATAAAGTATTCACATGGCTATTGTGTTTGAACCCTCTCTATCCATCTTCTCTTTGATATCTTGAAGATATCTATCTAACTGTGATAAGATCTACTAACTCATGTCGTTAGCTTAAAGAGTTAAACAAAATATCTGGGTTAGGACTAGCCCAGATTCTTATGAAGCCAATTTTTACCTTCTATAATGAATTTGTAAAAGAAAAAGTATAAATTGGTTAATTATAAAAATGTTAAAACATATTTCTTGTAATTATCTCTTTAAACATTAAGAACAAAATACCATTATGATTTATGTGCTACATTGTTTATCTTATTATAGTAATGGCCTTTGTCAAAATATAAGTGCAGTGACTGCAAATCATCATAAAATTATCGATGAAATTCGTATAAACCTTTTACTAGAACAATTATACAAAAATAATACTAAATACCTAAACTATGTCTTAAAATCTCCGTAGCTTTCTAAAATTTACTCACATACCTTAAAATCTTTGTAGCTTTTTAAAAATACTTCATACCTTTCAATCTGTTTTTAAAATTTCTAAAATTATTCCAGCGCATGAATATCAAATTTCTTTTTAATAATAGTTTAAGAGCTATATATATTTTTCAAAAGTTATGAATGGTTTTATATTGTCCTAAGAAAAAGTTATGAAAAGTTGAAATTGCATTTTCACAGTGAAAAGAATCTCTTTGTAGTCTAAACATGACTGGCATCTTGCCCAGATAGATGAATAAATTTAATTCTAATTTAATAAATATTTCCTCGATTAATTTTGAATTTCGCCCTATCAATGCAAATTGGTGTTAAAATTTCGGCCAGCAATTCATAAGCGAGCCAAGTAGAAAAAAGTGGATAAAGCCTTTTAGCATGTAAACCCTCCTCCTACTTCTTCTCCTTCTTCTTCTTCAGCTTCTTCATTCTTCAGCTTCTTCATTCTTCATGGCGACCTGTAGAATCCAAAACAGTCTCTCAATCCTAACAACTCCATCCTTACACGCACTCAAGTTCACTACTACTTCTCTCACTCTTCGCAAAACCCTCTCTCTCTCTTCATCGTCTTCTCAAAAGAACGGAGCTCTCTACTGCACTAGCTCCACCGCCACAAGCGCGTCTTCTTCAACTGACCAATTTATCCTCACAACTCCACTTTATTACGTTAATGCCCCCCCCCATATGGGCAGTGCCTATACCACTATCGCTGCCGACGCTATCGCTCGCTTTCAGGTCAGTTTCCGATTCTCACACTCATTTGATTTGAATGATTCATCTTATTTCGATGAATTTTTACTAGGGTTTTTGTTAGGTTCTTTGGTTTCAAAGTTCTAACTTTGTAAATTTCATATGCGTTTTCAGTAATTCTTTTTGTATCCTTTTGTCTAATTAACGCCATTGTTATTATATTTGCTAAAGTTTTGCATAGTGTAACGCGGCATTATCGAAAAACCAAGGGATTTTAAGTGGGACTTGGTGGACTTGGTTTCCTGTTCCAATTTGGTGTCCTGTCAATGGTCTCATATGCAGTCATGTGTTACCATGTGCGTCGGTAAAAGTATAATGTTAGGCTAATCGGATTACGTATACAAACACGGTGAACATTATTAGTAGTTTGGTTGGCCTTTATAAGCTAAAATTTTGCTGGGTGTTGTGAGGCATTTTTGGAAAACTGGGGATTTTCAGTGGAATGTAGTAACATATTCAAATTCATTTTCCATCACTCATATGTCGTTACACTGGGTAATAGAGAAAGCATCGAGTAGGTGCGAGTTTATGGCAGAATGTGACTGCTGTGAATACAGGCGTGAACATGGGAAAATTTATCAGGATTTTGGTACATTTTTTGGGCCTCAAATAAAGACGTTGTCTCATTGCGAGTGTTGGATGATTACTTTACGTGTGTGAAGACAAAAGTAACCTTCTCACAATGCCATTGTGGGAAAGTAAGTAAAAAAATTTTACCATTGTTTACTGAAATAAATCTTATAAAAATTCAGGCACAGGATTAATAATTAATCCTGAATTTTCTTGCAAGTTATAACTGAGAAATTGAAGAACAACAAGAAATCCTTGAAAACGCTGCTTATTCCTTAGCTTCAAACTGTAGCTTTCGTTTATTTTTTTGGGTTTGATTTGGCTATTTCTTTTTAGTTCAAAACTAGAACTGAGCAGAGAAACACATATGACTCCTGTTTTTTCTATCTGTGCATTGAATAAGGGAACTGTTTAGTATCAGGATTTCATTGATGACTCTTTGTTGGGTTTCTTATTGGCAGAGGCTATTAGGTAAAGATGTTATATTTGTCACGGGAACAGATGAACATGGAGAGAAGATTGCTGAAGCTGCTAGAGCTCGTGGTTCAAGCCCAAGAGAACACTGTGATGTTGTTTCTCAAGCTTACAAGACACTCTGGAAAGATGTGATTGATCCTTAACATGCTGAATTATCTTGTGTTGGTTTAAACAATTAATCATTACTCTGAGTTTTATTGAATGTTCATCCATTTGCTATTTGCAGTTAGATATAGCATATGACAAATTCATTCGTACTACGGATCCCAGACACGAGGCAATCGTGAAGGAGTTTTATGGTAGGGTTCTTGCAAACGGTGACATTTACCGGGCTGACTATGAAGGGTTGTACTGTGTCAACTGTGAGGAATACAAGGTAGTAGACTTTTTATCAATGAACAATATATCAATCATATGCTGTCTTGAGTTAATCATATTAAAGATGTGTTCGCATGCTTAAAGCTCCTTTTGCATATTTGTTTGTTTCTTTTCAAAAGAAAAAAAGTATGAGATAGAGCCTTAATGCCTTCTGTGTTGTATATATATCAGGATGAGAAAGAACTGCTGGACAACAACTTATGTCCTATGCACCAGAAGCCGTGTGTTGGAAGGAAGGAGGACAATTACTTTTTTGCCTTATCAAAGTATCAGAAATCACTGGAAGAGGCTTTGGCAAAAAATCCAGGATTTGTGCAGCCCTCGTTCCGTTTGAACGAGGTGGGACACTGACCTATCTTGGTTTTGCAAATATATTGGATTTAGTATTTCAGATTGTTAATGTTGGTATGTCATTTTTATGCTGATTGGTAGAATCTTCAATATAATGTGTTAAGCTATATAATCCCATTCTATATACCAAGTGATGGTCCCCTGGAGGAGTACAAACATATGACTTAAATAATTTTGTTATTTCAGCACTGCAAATGCTGCTCGGGAATTTCTTCTATCAATATGACTTCAGTTGACCATTGTTTTGCTTATATTTTATTAAGGTACAAAGTTGGTTCAAAAGCGGCCTTAGAGACTTTTCTATTTCTCGTGCTTCTGTGGATTGGGGTATTCCGGTCCCTAATGATGAGAAGCAAACGATATATGTATGGTTTGATGCATTACTTGGGTAATCTTTCGACTTAAGTCTTTAAGTTTTCTTCAGAAAGCATGTTCATTCTGATTGATATGCTTGCATTCCAAGCAGACCATCTATTCATTATAGGAGTGAAATAAATCTGCTAACCAATTATTGAAAAGTGAATATGAATATTGTTGCAGGATATATTAAGGAGTACCTCTAGAGAAAAGTTATAGTAGGTTCTTATCTTGGATGATTAACAGGAGATAGATCTCTCTAATAAAGACAAATAAGTTGGAAATCCCTTCACTTTATTAAATGATATCCAATCTTTCTAGGGCCATAATAGGCTTTCAGACAGAAAGGCTGGAGTATTGTTGTTATTGACTCTGAGGATGGTGATGTCTTGTGCATATCCATGTGCAATAAATATTTACTGAGTGTTTGGTCCACTTGCAAATAAAGACACATGTTCATTACTTATGATTGTATATTATTTGCTAGTAACTTTTATATCCTCTTTAGTCTTTCACTCTTTCCCATGTGTCGAACCATATTCTGCTGTTAAACATTGGAAGTGCATATAAAGTTGCCCATCTTGGCAAGCTCTGAAGCTGGACAAGGTGATCTGAATTAGGTCAGCTGTTTGACATAACTTGCTTAGCTCCCTATGGGATGCTGCTGAAAATGGTGATTAATAATAGCAGTCAATGATTTCAGAATTGTTTTGAATTATTAGGAAGAAATAACTACACATAATCTGCTTTGTACAAATTTTGGGTATTTTGTGCTGCATCTCATCAATAATGCTGAAGTCTTATGAGTAATTTATTCACTCTCTTTTTTTTCCTTGAAGCAGTTATATATCTGCTCTATCTGAGGGCAAAGATGATTTGCAGACTGCCATATCTTCAGGTTGGCCGGCTTCATTACATTTGATTGGAAAGGTATCACATATACTTTGTCTTTTTCTTCTCCATTCTTTCTAATAGAATGTGCATTTTCTTTGTTTGGACAATCACGTTTGTTAATTTGCTTCTAATGAGCCTATTTTTTTTATGTCTTTCCAAGGTTGTCAAGTGGTTGCTAGAGGGTATTGAAATGTAAAAATATAAGTTCTTACAACCTTTATAAAATAGCTTTTAGAAACTGTAGATATACTTAGAGTAATTATAAAAAAATTGAAATACATGATGAGAATAAAGAAATAAAGAAATTACATTCTTTTTTTATAAAAAATTCTTAATAAATCTAACATGTATTGAAGAAAAACTAGCAAAGTCAAAACAAAACTTTTTTTTCATTATTTTGTTTAAAAAGGGTGATGAATTGAAGAGAATTGAACGTTGCACTCATTTTGAATTATTGATAGTATAAGCATAGGTATATTGTTTTCCTTATAAACTTCGGTAACAATGAATAGGGGACTAGGTGAGAGAGAGAGAAAAAATGGGAATGTGATAAGAAAGAGGATACAATACCCTAATAGTCAATAGGCTAATAGAAGCTTATTTGTCAATAGCTTAGTTGTATTCTTTTTTATTTTTTAAGCCATTTAACTTAGATATGTAGAATTGGTAAATCTGGCTAAAAACACAAGTGTATCGAGTTTAACATATAAACTTGTTTGAAAATACGAGTTTATATGAAAACGATTTTGCATCTAATTTAACTTGTACGAGTTTCCTAAAATAATAAGTTTGTAGAATCTGATGGGTGATTTTGACAACCATGTGTGTTTCCGATAGTCAAATTGATAGTGCCTGAAAATCAAAATCCTAATTATATCGATTTAAGATAAAATGTATACAAACTCCAGAGCAAAATTGCTTCTCACACACAGAACTCGAAGCCCCTATTCACTCTCTAAGAGAAAGAATAAGAAGATGACTACTCTCTCTCCACTACTACGCTCCCTATTTATACTACTATTCCACTATTCTTGTGCCATATGGCAACATTTACATGTGTGTGTGTGTGTATCCTTCAGTCCTGTCTGAATGTTCTAAAATCCTCTTGTGGCCCCAAAGTTGCAAACATTTTTCCTAAGTAGGGGAAACCATGGCACCGAGATTCAGAGATCATTTTCTTTCATCGAGTCTGTTCCACAAAGTAAATAAGAACAACTGTCATACTAACTTTAGGATCATTTATCTTTGGACATCTCCCTGCAGCTTTGTGTTGGGAAATTGACAAGTCCTATTATATGGAGGAACTTTTATTAACAGCTATACATGATGTGATAATCCGATTGGAGATGTTGGTATTGGGATTGATGGAGGATTAAATAGACATCTTTGCTAGACAATGTTGATGATTTTCACTTGTAGATTCTTCATAACCCAGTTACAATACTGATGCAAATGAAATCAGCAATTAGTTTGTAATTTTGTTTACTTTAAGCATGATGCTTGTTTGGTGAGCATATATTTTAGCTCCTGATATCACTTTTTCCCACTTTATTTATTCTAATAGGCTCCTATTCTTCCCTCCAGTCAAAAGGAATATAACCTTTTTCCAGATTTCTAGTAGTAATTCATTCCATTAGTTAATTTTAAATGGTGAACCAACCCTACTTAATGGGAATAAGGCTTGAGTCTTATTGTCATTTTGTTTGTGTCTGCTGCAGTTTCTTATGATGGTAACAAATATTGGGTTAGAATCGAACTTAATGGCTCTTTTGAAACTTAAAAATCAAGATTAGCTAGGCATAATTTGCTAGGTAGTTCCATCTGGCAAGATTTATTGCTATATATAGAGTGCAGTATCAGTCTCTGAAGAGCAACTTTGATGGAAATTTTATGCTCCTCTTGAATCCTTTGTATTCTGATGAGTTTTTGGTCTACAAAAAATTTTATGCATTGTGCTTTTCGTTTTGGGTAAATTCTTATGGGTTGTGCATTTGATGTTACATGTGGGGATTTTCTTCCCTAATTCTCACGCTAAGTTAAACAAACATGACATTCATTTTCTTCCTATGCAGTTTCTTCTAAAACTCACTAGCCAAGTCATGAGCACAGGGGATTCATTTTCATTTTTGTCTCTTTTGTAGGATATATTGCGCTTTCATGCAGTTTATTGGCCAGCTATGTTAATGTCTGCTGGTCTAAGTCTTCCAAAGACGGTATTTGGCCATGGATTCTTGACAAAGGTATGAAGCATGGTTCATGGTGTTAGTTTTCTCTGCTGGATATTGTTTAGTTTCCAATTGAGGTGGAATATATAAGTGTAAAGTGAAAACTACCAAAGAAAAAAAGGCACAATGACGTTCTTTATCTCATGGTCATCCCAAAAGAAAAAAAAGATGTTCTTTATCTTCGTGACTTTATGAAGTAGATAACTGTAATATTGAATCTGGAACATGGATGTGAACATACTCGTGCTTGTTAGTTCTTGAACAGTGAGGGGCCTTTCCCTGAGAGTTCTATTCATATTTCCTGGTTTACAGATACTGTCCCTGGGAAGTCTTGCTTTGCTTTCTGAAACATAATTCTTTGGCATATGTTAAAACCTAATTTGGGTTAATAGATAGAATTCCCTAGGATTTGTCTATTTAATTGTCTCATACTCCTAATTTTATTTCATGCAGCTGTGCTTTTTATTTTTCAAATTTTAGGATGGGATGAAGATGGGAAAGTCATTAGGGAACACGCTTGAACCAAATGAATTGGTTCAGAAATTTGGATGTGATGCTGTGAGATATTTCTTTCTGAGAGAGGTGGAGTTTGGTAATGATGGGGATTATTCAGAGGACCGTTTCATCAATATTGTGAATGCTCATCTTGCCAATACCATAGGTATTTCATCCCAGTGATTTCCAATAATTTTTTCTTGCTTTACTTTCACATTGTCCATGTCTTCTCTTCTTTCTGTGCCTCAAAGTTGTTTCAATGCAGGCAACCTCCTGAATCGCACACTCGGGCTTCTTAAAAAGAACTGCAAGTCAACCTTGATTGTTGATTCAAGTGTTGCTGCTGGAGGAAATGCTTTCAAGGAAACTGTCGATTCATTGGTATGCTTGCTTATAATGGATGTCACATGCATAAGTACCACATGCTATGGCCATGGAATTTAAATGGTTTATCTGTAATCTTTTAACATCAAACATGCATTAACTTGTGTTTCAATACAAAAAGCATATTATTCATCGCTTAGCATCAGCATATAGATGTACCACATTGCGTAATTCTCAAAAGTAACTTAAGATTATAATTTGACCTATGTATTCAATGGTCTTTTCTTTTGTTTCACAAGTGCTTTTCATCTTTCTCTCTGCCTTTCTTTGTGGCCTAAGATTGTAGTTTGTGCTTTGTTGATCGCAACCTTTTGTGAAGTGAGATGTAGCATATCTGTATAACTGTAATGTAGTCCCTTAATATATCTTCTCTTATATCAAATATATGTTGTGGTTGCCAGTAGGACATTGCAACCATAGCAAGTGAGATGAAATGCAGACAGGAGAGTCGCTAGATAGCAAATTTATGAGGAGAGGAATGCGTGATAAGTTGTGCTATTGCTATTAGATATTGCAAGAATATGTTGGTTTTTATTTAATTATAATTTGAATTGTAAGTGTTAGAGAACATATTGCCTTTGTAATAAATTTTAGTTGGTAACGTCCTTGATGATATGAAGCAATAGGCCAAAACATGCACTTAGAAACTTTTTGCATTATTCATCACATGATTCTATCAAGTACCCGAAAAAAAAAAAAAAACAATTGGTTAATGTGTTACATTAGGGACTGCATTTGCATAGGATTTAACATTTTGACTGGTAACCATGAAGTGGCATCTTTGTTCTATGTGTAGCTTGCAGAAGGCATGTTGCTAGCTTAATATCTGCGTCAATTACCGCCTTTGATCAGCTTTGTCTCTTGCAATTTCTTGTAGGTAGAAAAGGCCAGAGCTCATTATGAGAACCTCTCACTGTCCTCTGCCTGTGAGGCTGTGCTGGATATTGGTAATGCTGGCAATTCTTATATGGATGAACATGCACCATGGTCTCTTTTCAAGCAAGGAGGTGCAGCTGCAGAAACTGCTGCAAAGGTCAGACTTCTTTTCTTTATTTCAAAGAGTTCAAGTTGATTTAAATACCGATTGATATCAACACCAATCTATAATACACTGAATGATCTGTTAGGACTATAAACAATCTATTAGTGGGAGAACAGTGGAGTCTATCCAGTATCATCACACTTCTAATTTGCTTCCAAATTTTTCAATCCCTATCTTTCCTATGAGGTAATTTTCATGATATTGAATCTCTTTTTCAAGCTACCTTTGCAGTGGTCAGTGATTCAAATTTTCGTATTGAAATTGAAACAGACCACCAATCTGTCATTAGGAAAGATGAACTAAAGAAGATATTCTCCTAGCATTTAAAATTCTTTTAGTTCTGTTGGCTAGGGTTTACTTTAGGACTCGGGGGGAAAAGCAGTTTTGCCTGCTTGGTGCTGGAGTAGATCACAAGAAAACATGCTACAAGCACTGGATCAAATATCAAGTTACTCCCTCTGTTTAGTTATGGTACTGAGTAACATCTCAATTTTTTACTTTTGACAGGATTTAGTGATTATATTAGAAACAATGAGGATAATAGCAATTGCACTGTCTCCAGTGTCTCCAAGGTTATGTCTCAGGATATATGAACAGCTGGGCTATTCGGAAGATCAGTTTAATGCCTTGACCTGGGTAACGATTGTCCCTTTCACGCATAGACACACAAAGCACAAGCATACACGTTCACCTACATCGACACATTGGTGCTGCTTTTGGTACCTGTCATGCCTTAAGTATCTCTTTATGTAACCTGAATTGTTTTTGTCTTGTAGAGTAATACGAGATGGGGTGGATTGAAGGGTGGCCAGGTCATGGCTCAACCTAAACCAGTTTTTGCACGGATTGAAACCAGCCCAGAGGAGACCGCTCCTGAAACCGTCAAAACTAGTGGTAAAAAGAAGAAAGCAGCCCAAACTCAGGGAGCAGTAGGAGCTTAGAATACTTTGAGAAGTGACCACTTTCCACCATGTTGTCGAAAAGGAAGGCAAGCTTGTAATACAAGGCCAATTGGAGTTCAGAATGTTCACAGGATGTGCTCTTTCAGCGGTTCTGATCTTATTTATATGGCATTTGTCTCTTACAGAGTCTAATAAAATGTACATCTTTTTATTTATTTATTTATTTTTTTTATTTTCGTTTCTCAATAAGGTCAATTATATACAGCATAAATAATCATATTCCGCGTTGTCATTTTTTTCATAGGATACGTGGCCAATATAATGCTTTATCTTAGTTTCTATTTGTTCTGTTACTGTTGTGATACTATTTTGGGTTCATTTTGCTGGTTAGAATAATTTGTTTCAAGTCACAGGAATTTCTAATTTAACTTTTCAAGTTTAGAATAGTAAGGCAATTATTCAAATCTCAGTATGTCCAGATTGCTTTGCCGGGACATTTTGGAACCACTGTCAGAATAGATCAGTTTAAAGCTAAAAAGAATCCCAAATAATTTCCCAAAAGTTATTTATTTATTTATTTATATATGGTACCCTTGAGCAATTTGGGATGAAAATAAGGTTGATGTCAATTTTATTTATATACGGTATTTTTAAGCCTTTCTGAAAGGTGCCTTTTGTATATTTTATTACAATTGCTGGTGTTTTTTTAGAAATGTGCTTTCAATGGTAATTGTATTATAATTGAATGCGCTTTTTAGAAAAACATCTTTAATTATAATTACTTACATGCATTTTGAAAACGTGCCTTTGTTTTTTTTGGAAAAAACTTACACTACAAAACAAGTAAGTGAAAGAACCTTTTGCATGCATAAAATAAAGTAAAAGCAGGAATGACAATGTAACTAAAACTCTAAAGCTCTAAATTTAACTTGCCTCTCAGCCTCTCAAAATATAACTCTAGGATATGTTGATATTGATTATTTCATATCCAATTTACTTACTTGAAATCTTCAATCATTCATCAGTAAGATAATGCAAAAAGTGAAACATAAGGCATATAGCTCATTGAAACCATTATGAATTAGTGAGATTGATATTAAAATCTATATAAATACAAATGTTATGAAGTGTAATTTATAGCAAGTAAAATGTTATTATCTTCTAGTCTTAACGAACACTTGGACATTCTGGATGCTAGATTTTCACTATATCTCCTCTTCTTAAGAATAGGCTGAGCTTGAGACTCTTAAGTCTGTAGTAGCTATTGAGTTGGGTTTGAAAATTGTAGGGTGTCGATAGTAGCTACCTAGGAAGAATTATCTTCTCGAGAATTGACAGGCCTCCTCTTTATTAACTGGTGCTTACGGTGTAAAAGAGGGTTCATCCTGGATATTTAAAATTGGGGTCTTGAACATATTCCCCCCATACATACCCTTAAATGACCCTTTTATAGGGGTAGAGCCGTACTGTCACTACTATGACAGCCTTATCCTCGAGCACTTAACTACTCTCATCTGTGTTTGTTTGCTTTGCCTAGGGGGGTCTAAAGGGTCGAACTCTACCTGGATGTCTTCGTCCAACTTGTTCGCTTGAACTTAAGTTAGATGGGGAGCGTAGAGAGTGATTGGGAGATTGTTATGTAGTAATTGAATCCCATGTTAGGCCGAGGATTGGGTCACTTGGTAGTTGGCCCTATTGAGAGAGATCTTAATCTGCTGGAACTCTTTAGCCTATGCAAAATAAGAGGTTTAAGATAGCCCGTAATAATGAAAGCAAGAAAAAGTAGTCGTACTAGAAAGTGGTCTCATAAACTGTCCAAGCAGTGCTTCGGTTTGGCTAATATACTGTTAAGTAATCTTCCTGTACCAGTATTGGTACCCACACTCTACTCCTTTAGGTCCGTCGATCTGGATGACCCAAGAGTGGCAATCATTTCATGTGGTGATGTCAGGAAGATGCTGTGTGATCCAGTCTACATCTGTCCTCCTACATAGGTTAATGCTGTGCAATGCCTCCTCTATATCACATACAAGTGGAATCCTTTGCAATCTACTAAACTGCCTAATGGCTTGCTCGAGAAAGTTCCATTTAATAATATGGAAGCATATGAGTGGCACTCAAACTTCTTAGATGTGTTGGCCACTATAACAGAAATGAGGTACTATCTCCGGAAGCTTGTTCGAATACGATTGCCAAACTATCTGAAAGACATTTGTTATAATTAATGTAATGGCAATAGAGTGAAAGAGCTAGTAATTAAACTAAATGAAAAATAAATACTCGATTAAGGCTTTATCCATTAAAGGCATTACGGTAGGCTATCACAACATGTGTTAGGTTCGTTTTCGTATCGCGATCAGTTATCTACCTGGTAACTAATGGTCTCTTATTGTCTATAATCATGCCATGCCTAAGGATGGGTGTCATGTGTGGGAACCTATCCTATGCCCATACCTGAAGAGGATCGCCGCACCTCTTATCTCACAGGTTGTCTGTAATGTAGAGCCACATAGTTGCTTGTATAGCCATGTAAGGCACGTAGATCTCCAACTATACTAACTGGCTCTCTCGAAGTTATCCAATAGAGGCAGGCACATGGCATGTATCAAGTTGTCGAATTTGTCGGCAAATATAATCCCCTCCAATATCTACAAGATGTAAGCTTTGATATGCCATCTAACTTACTCATTGTCCGCCTATTCAAGCAGGGAAGCAAAGTGGTCAGCTAGGTAGCCCATATAAAGGCATTCTCCTCGCCCATCAACGATGTCTTCTAGAACTACCCCTAGGTAGGTAGCATATACCTGTAGCTACGTCCTGTACGTGCTCCCTATTATCGGCAATCCATCAACTCTAAGGCTTAACTAAACCTTCACATCCTAGAGTGTAATCTTCATCTCTCCACGGATCATGTGAAAAGTATAAGTGTCCTTCTTTTACCTCTCCACCAGTGCATAGTGCAGTGATTAAGTGGTGATCTCACCGAATGTATGGAAGACGGCTTAGACCTATGAAGCCGGCCTGATCAAGCTAAGGCAACATGCGGTCATCCAGTGGGATTTCGTGAACTTGCTAGTTCTGCCTGAATGTCCTCTCCTGTTGTCATATATATAAAGCCTCAATGCCTTGCTAGGGATACTAACAAGTATAGGGCAAGTAAGTGGAGTAAATTATGTTGGAAAAAAAAAGTTGATTCTCTTACATGTCTAGACCTGTACTTATCCTATCCAGTGATAATGGATCCATCAACTGGTCTGGGCTCTACCTAGCCTGCAAAAGTACGAAACAACACGATTAATATAGTGAAATTACTAAAAAATTACGCATCGTTAGTTAATAAACAAATCAAACCATGTATAAGTTAGTATAACCGATTCTAATTACCCTGTTGATTCCTTTGGGGACGCGTTCTTCTATTGTGTCCTATAGAACGTGCACGTCGTTATGTCCAGTTGGTCTTTGATGTCCATCTCCATATGGAAACGCTTAGTCCTAAGCTTACTCTTCTTTTGCTTTAACTACAGGTCCAGTCATACTTTTTGGAGGTATGGAATGATTGGCCAACTCGATTCATCACTGATTAGGAAGAAGTGGGCTCTATACATGTATACTTGATATGTAGACTTATACTAATCTCTGATATTGGACATCACGTTGAAGCACTCAAAACTGGCAATAACAATAACATGTAAATAGGGAATCTTATATATCTGCCACTTATTGCATGTGTACATGCGCCTGTTGAAGTTTATTATTTGCATACACCCACATCCCTTCATCCCGTTGAGGACACGCTTGCTTCTAGTCTCAACTTCATAAATTTTGCAGTACTGATTGAAATGTACTACTCAATGAGAACTTGCTCGCTTGACCCACTCATCTAACATCTCTCTCGCATATTTGGTGTATGCTTGGTTTGCACGCACCCACTTAAGCACTTCTTCATGTCTCTTATCTTAGTGGAATATGCAATTATAGAAGATCTTCCTCACAAGCGACGTTATCGAAAGACTACGAGTGTGCTTCAACACTAAATTATACGCTTCCGCAAGATTGGATGTCATATATCTGAATCGATGACCCTCGTCATGTGTAAGTGTCTACTGCTGCATCGTCAGAGGATGAAACTACTGATACTATGAACCTTCTCTAAGCATTTTTCAAACTTTTGGGACTGAGCTTGTATGGCTGAGAAGGTTACCCATTTCTTGCATGGTTAGCTCTTGTGAACCTTATTGAAATTGCTTGTAATATGTCATATGTACCATCACTACACAGCAAAAGGATGTTTCTAACCATTCTTGTCTCTATCCAGTGTTAGGTGAATCCTAGCCCTTCTGTTAGATATTATATAGATGGTTTCACGGCCAGCCTTGTCCCCATAAATGTGTTGCCTCACGTTCTTAAGAAACCAACCCTATGCGTTAGCTGTCTCATCATCGACCAACACAAAAGCAAACAAGACTATGTGGTTCGCCCTGTCTATACTAGTGGCAACCGATAACTTGTAGTACTTTCCGTAAAAGAACGTGCTGTCAATACCTACTATAGGCCTATTGTTGTGAACCATGACCAAGAATAGACAAGGCCGATTGTTGGATGAGTTCAAGCTTGCAGAAAGTTCGAAAAGGATTAATGGGGAAAGTGCGAAAGGGCAAAAATAACGAAGGGAACGGTAAACAAATCCTATGAACAACTTTAGAGGACTCATGACACAATTTGATATGATGTACGAATCGGTCCGATGAGATTACTCGCCACCTAATCTTGCTTAAAGAAAATGATAAGAGTAATACCGAGAGTAAACAAATAGTATTTATGCAAAGAAGAAAAAGTCCTCAAAAGCGTATTAAGAATGATCTAATTGCCTTCCAATTATAAGTATAAGGGTATTTATACCTATAAATTAGGGTAATTTGACTAAAAAGGAAAAGATAAAAAAAGACATTTCTTAAGAAAGTAATATATAAGATACAAAAAGGGGTAAAAATGAATATAGAAGAAAATAATCATTGGTGCAACGGATTCTACACACGATATTGTACACATAACGATGTTATATTGGTGAGGTTGTTAAAAGATGCAGACGGAAAGTACGGATAGATGGCTTGTTCGAGTAGGGATGACTTAGTTAGTATATAGTCTTTCTTTTGGCTTTTCAGCAAGGAATATGTTGAGTAATTAGTTGACTCGGCGCTAGTGAGTCATACGGCTCGGTAAGGAAGTACTCAACCTCAGTAAGGAAGTACTCAGCTTCGGCAAGGGAGTACTTAGCTTCAATAGGGGTTGGTTAAAACAGAAGGATTCGTCGTGCCAGCCCCTCTAGTCTTCGGGCTCTGCTGTAGGTCAAAGGTCTAGTAGTTTGATTCCCATCATTCCTTCAGGGTTGTTTTATTAATATATTGTACGGACTTCAAAAGAATATGTTCACATTGTGTTTTAAGTGTTGAGAAGAATTGTGAGTTAAAAATATCTATTGCTCAAGATCTAGATAAGGGTGTAAACGAGTCAAATTACTGGTGACCTAATGGAGTTTGACTCTATATTTACTCGAGTTCGACTAGAGAACAATCAAGTCAAGCTTAAGCCCGAGCTATTCAAGTAGTTAATTGAGTCGAGCTTGAATCTTATAGTGTTCAGCTCGACTAACTTACTAGCTTAATTGAGCTCAACTTAAATATTAAGACTGGTTAAGTTATAATATTAATATTATTATAATGAGAATAAAAAATATTTTTTAACTGAATCAAGCTCAAATGAGCTTAATTGAGTTGAGCTCGAGCTAAAGCTTAGCACTGTATCATCTCGACTTGATTCATTGATAGTCCTAGATCCAAGTGTGTGTTTACCATGCTTGTAGGGTATGGTTGTTAGGATTAGAAATATAAATAAACTTAACAAGTTATTTGCCTGTTAAATAATGTGTTTGTTGCTTATGTGCACCTCAATCCAATGATGGTTTCCTGAACAATACCCTTATGATCTTTGAGTAGCGTTGTCCCCAATAGAGTTGCCCCTTAACATGATTGAGGGTAGATTTAAGGTTATGGGATCAAGGTGGTGCATTGGTAACAGTTAAGAAGGTATATGGACTGTGGATGATGAACTTGTGATAGTAGACACGAGTGTTAAGAAGGTATGGGGACTTGGATGGTGAAACCCTACCGGTAGAATTGTTGAGTAATAGGAAGATGTGGGGATCGTGTGATGGTGAACCCTTGTTAGTAAAGAGTGTGATGTTAAGGTGGTGTCAGGACCTTGAGTAGCAAACCCGTCCTTATAGTTTTGTTTAGGGTTGAGGTAAGTTTTGTGACCAGAATCATGAGTATTCCTTTGTTGCATGTGAGATTAAATATGTGAATTAATGAGTTGATTGTTGTAATATATGTTGCATATTAATACATGTGACTTGTGCAATTGTGGCATGTGCATGTACTTGTGGTACCCATGTATTAAGCATTAGGTCATTCCTTACTTTTTTACAATTGCAGTTATTTAAGTTGTAATTACAGAGTTTGATGAATTTGGAGACATTCATTAAGATAACTAAGATAGGGAGTGATGATTCGGTATATGACTATGAGAATAGAAAAGAAAAGCAATATATATATATAGGAAATATAGCGGATGTGAATCCGAGTCGATCTCTCAGAGATTTCGAGTATTAATATTAACCTTAGCTTTATTATCTAACCGAAAAATTATGAAGGTTTGAATTAATTAAAAATACTAAAATTAACAAACTAACCTAATTATAAGACTTGATTAAGCAATTTAGAAATCAATAAAACTAAGAACGACTTCAAGTATGCAAAATATATTCAATTCAATTTCTATTATTCCTGACTAGAAGGATTCACAATTAAAGTTAATACCTTTCTCAAGCATATTAACCTTAATCCTAAAACCCCTTTGATTGATGAAAAATCTATCCAATTTTGAAGTCGGTGTTGCTTTCTCCTTTTTCTTCTCCTTCTCCTTAAGTCTCTTCTTTTCTCCAATGTCTCATGTGTCTTGTGAAAACCTAATATGTCTTTTTATACTATATTATAAGGTTTTCGTTTTCTTTATCAGAGACGACCTGGGACATGACCGTGTCCCCAGGTCGTGTAACTTTCTGACCCTGGCAAATTTCCCTGCATGGATACCTTGGGGATATGGTCATGTCCCAGACTGTGTAACTTCAAAACTTCATAATTTCTTCGTTTGAACTCCGAATTGAGTGAAACTTGATTCTTTTTCTTTGTTTTCGATTCAAGAACGCATTCAAACCTTGAAATCAAAATTTTACTCAATTAAGTATCAATTTATTTAAAGAAAACTAAAAATGTAAGGGAAATATTATAAAATCACCTTGTGAAATATGTTTAAAATCAGAGTTATCAAGGAGGTCGAGAAGTTGCTTGATAAATATTCCAACCTGGTTCTCGAGCAGTTACCCAAGAGATTAGCCCCATTTCGAGGTATTAAGTATTGCATTGACTTGGTACCTAGTGTTGCACTGTCGAACAAGCTTGCCTATAGAATGAATCCTGAGCAAGCTACAGAGCTTTAGAGGTAAGTGAACAAACTATTATAGAATGGATATGTAAGAGATTGCCTTAGCCCTTATGCTATGCCTACATTGCTTGTACTGAAAAAGGATGGCACTTGGCATATGTATGTGCATAGCAAAATTATTAAAAAGATTACAATCAAGTACAGATATCCTATTTCAAGGCTAGATGATATGTTAGATGAACTTAGTAATGTGAGAGTGTTTAGTAAGATTGACCTGAAGTTAGGGTACCATCAGATTCGGATAAGGCAAGCGAATGAATAGAAAACTACTTTTAAGACCTAACATGGCTTGTATAAGTGGATGGTTATGCTATTTGGGTTATCAAGTGCCTTAAGCACTTTTATGAGATCGATGATCCATGTTTTGAGAAACCTGATTAAGAAGTTTTTCGTTGTCTATTTCAACGACATCCTTGTCTATATTCCTAAACTAGTAAGTCATATTGACCATCTCTAAGCTGTTTTTGATGTCCTTTGAGCATAGAAATTATTTGAAAACATGTTGTTTATATTAGGAGCAGGTGATTTTCTTAGGCTACATAATTAGTGGAGAAAGATTAAGAGCTAATGAAGAAAAAGTTCGACTATGATTGAGTGACTGACCCTGGCTTCATGTGCAAAGGGGAAGAGTTTCCATGGATTGGCATCATTTTATTGATGCTTTGTACAAAGATTCAGTACTATAGTAGCATCTTTGACTAAGCTAACATAGAAGAGTGTAGAGTTTAAGTGGGGAGAAAAAGAAGAAAGGAGTTTTGTCGAGGTGAAAGCGAGTTGACCTCTGCCTCTGTCTTGGCCCTATTAAACTTTGATAAAGTGTTTGAGGTTGAATGCGATGCATTAAGTGTTGGTATTGGAGCTATATTGATGCAAGAAGGCCGACCTATCGCCTATCATAGTGAGAAGCTCGTAGGAGCATAACTAACCTATTTTGTGTATGACAAGGAACTTTTAGTTTTAATCCGAGCTCTTCACATATGGAAGCATTATCTTCTATCAAAAGAATTTATCATATAAATGGATCATGAATCTTTAAGGTACTTATGGAACCAATTAAAACTTTCTAAGTGCCAAGCTCGATGGATTGAATTTTTGGAAGGATTTAATTTTATTATCAAATACAATCAAGGTAAGGGTAATGTAGTTATTGATGCTCTATTAAGAAGACATGTTCTTCTCACTGAGTTGCAAACCAAATTGTTAGGGTTTGCAAGCATTAAAGAATAATATCAATATAATTCTTACTTTAGTTTGATATATAAACACTATGAAGAAGGGAGAACAGTGGATAAATATCACATGAAAGATGGTTATCTATTATGAGGTGGCAAATTGTATGTACTGACTTGTTCAATTATAGAGCTGTTGGTGAGAGAAGCCCATAGTGAAGGACTCTTTAGGCATTTTGAAGAAACAAGGATGTATGAGCTACTAAATGACAGGTTCTTTTAGCCTAACATAAAACGTGATGTCCATTGTGTGATTGAGGGATACGCTATTTGTAAGAAAGCAAAAAGCCTAGTTAAATAAGGAAAGGCTATGCTTCTACGTATTTTGACTACACCATGGACTAACCATAGTATGGACTTTGTCCTTAGATTATCCTGAATTGCTTGAGGTAATGACTTTGTGTCTAGAGGGAAATTATGGGCATTATGTTTCTTCCCTTATGCTACCTATTGGTACTAATGGAGGAGGGTTGACCATAATGATTATTGTGGATAAGTTTGGTAAAATAGCACATTTTGTACACTGTGCTAAAAGTAACGATACTTTAGTTATTGCTTCTTTGTTATTATAGGAAATAATTTACTTGCATGGAGTATTAAGGAGTGCGATGTTGGACAAAGACCTAAAATTCTTCAGCCATTTCTGGAGAGCTCTTTGGTATTGGAAAGGAATCAAACTACTGTTCAACACCTCTTGCCATCTCAAATCGATAGGCAAACAAAGGTTGTCAATCGTACCCTAGGATTACTTCTTTGAGTTGTAGTAGGAAAGAACTTAACCAACTAGGATGTCTACTTACCCATGGTAGAGTTTGCTTACAGCGGAATCGTAAACTCCACTACTAAATATACCCCATTTGAAGTGGTCTATGGTTTCAACCCCAAGCTACCCCTTGATCATACCTTAATCCCCTCAACTAACCGAGAAGATCTAAGAGCAAGAACTAGAGCTTAGTCCCATCAACAGATTTACCAGCGAGTCACCCAACACATCGACTAAGTTGTTATGAAGCTAAAAGAGAAAGGCAAAGGGAGAAAGAATAATTAGTTTCAACTTAAAGATCAAGTATAGCTACACCTGAGTAAAGAGAGATTCCTTAATAAGAGGACAAACAAGTTGTCTACCAAAGCTAAAGGACCATTAAAGGTACTCCAGAAGATAAACAACAATGCATTCCAGCTAGAACTACTAGAAGACTTTGGAGTGTCTAATGTGTTTAATGTTACTAACCTCTGCCCTTACTGATTTGAGGAGGGCTTAGATAAGGACCAGTCGGATTTGATCCTAAATCCCATTCAACTCTACAAGAATGATAAGATCAGAGCACTGGATCTCTAACTTGAGCCTGAGCTCGAGGGCTTGAGAGTATAGCTAAGCGAGTTCTCTCATGCTAACTTGTGCCTGATGAGTCCAAGTTGCTTTAATCAAAGAGTCTGCTACTTTATCCGAGTCAAATCTTCTTGTGCTTATTAGTAGTCACTAATTGCTAATCTGAGACACACTTGGACAATAGCTCGGCTCACTTGATCACTAGCTTGGTTACCCTGAATTTAAACTTCTCTAAGCATGTTCAAGCTGAACTTACCTTGAAAGAACTTCCAATCTTGCTTGGCAGTCATCGACCTAATTGTACAGTTTTTTAATTTCAACTAGAAATTCACCTACCAATTGATAACCATGTGTTCAAGTAATCAGATGACAGAATCTCCTGTACAAGATGAATGCTTTTCTTGATTTTCTCTTTATTCCATTTTCCATTTACTGTACAATGCTTATTTAGAATTTTATCCTTTTTAGTTATTTCCATTTATAGTTGTTGCCCTAATATTTCGAATATAAAGACTCATTGAAAATGTAGCTGCAACATCTTACACTTGAGATATTGAATATATTACATTGTCTCTTTCTGTTGGCATTCCTCTTTGCTTATTTCACTCTTATCTTAACCTTTAAGTAAGGTTAAGTGACGAGTATTCTCATTAAACCAGCTTATACGTCATATTGAGTTAAGTCGTGAGTCTCTAATAGTTCCCAGGTATGTCATATTCTTGGAGCGGATCGTGATTTTTCTTGTTTGTTTCTTTGTTATCGTGTAACTTTACCTTAGCTTTTCAGGCTTTTAACGAGCTTGGATTCACCCCCTCAAGACCAATCTTATCAGTACTTGGCTCGGTTCGTATCATTTTGTGTTTTAGAATTTCTAACTCTTAAGATAGCATTTGGTTGCGTAATTTTTATGGTATTGGACTAGATAAGATAAGACAAAAAAATTTGTCTTATATTTATCATTTTACCTAATAACTAGCAAAAAAATTGGATCATTGACTAGATAAAATATTCAAATTTTATTTTACTAGATAAAAGTAAAAATATTTTGTATTAAAAAAAATGCCCTTCTATGTTTTAATATTAATTTAATTAATATTATTTTTATTAAATATTATAAAAAAATAATTATTTTTTAATTCAAATAAATAATATTTTAATATAAATTTTATATATAATACTGTAAAAATCAAATATAATAAAATAAATTTATATTATTCAGTTTTCTTTATAATTATTCTATCTAATTTAATTGTAGTACTTACTTCAGTGTTTTAAAAATGGAGATGGATTGGTGGACTATGTGAGCATTAGTCGCGTCCGCGTGAATGGCAGTTCACAACTGACAAGAGGATAAGGGATTTAACCTTTTCAAATCAAAGGTTGCAATGCATGAAGCACTTAGCATGCCGATCCTCTGTGCGTGTGCGCACGTAGTGTTGCTTCAGTCCGTTGTGCGCGCGTTGTGTTTTGTCGTTTATTTTTCTTCTTTTTCGCATTTTTTTAATAATAAGGTAAGGTCTAATCATCAGGGTTTGGCTTGTTTAGGTATAGGTGCAGTGTATTATCCTATCACGGTATAGAAGTTATATATTATTGTTATATGTATTATCAAAAAACGTAGGAGATCAGGCATTTAAACTGTGTTTTTGGCCTTTTATCTCTCTAGTATTATTCCATTCACATTATTCGTTTACCTTTTTTGTTATTTAATATTTCAATAATTAATTTTAATAAATTAATATTACTTTAAAGGATTTAATTGAAATTTTTAAAAAAATCTCGATATACTAGCATCTCAATATCTTAATATTTAGATCTTGTCGTTTATTTCTTTTTCCTTTTTATCCTTTTTTTTTTTAATTATTGGGCTCGAACGAGTAGATCGACTTGCTGGTTCGATGAGTGTTATAAGTAAAACCACCTCAATCTGTCAGACCTGACGGTTCAAGTCTAACTTATTTAGACTGTGACTGGTTGTAAGTCAATTCATAATTTGAAATCGATCTCTTATAAAGTCTAAAGTTTTGTCAGGGATTCTCATGAAGTTCAATCATTTTATGTTCCTTCTTGTAATTTTTATTTTTATCATTTATTCAAATCATTTAACATTATTTTAGAGCGATAAAAATGCCATGTATGTCTTATCTGTGATTAATATAAGATTAAGAAACATATCTATATTCATCGGATTAAATATATATTTTGTTTGCAAAAGTATTAAAACACGTCACTTTTTTTTTCCCTAACAATAATCATAGTTTTGATATGTTAAGAACCGTGCTCAAATGTGTCGCAATGCATTTTATGAACTTAGGAAGAAAATATCTTAATATTTTCATACTCAATTATATATTTCAAATGCAGTTTGGTTGCCATGTTCTTTAGTTCATTATTTGGCTTACATATTTATCAATATTAAAAAGCGTTGAGGTATTATATTAAAATTAAAAAATTTATACCCTATATTTGGTAGTATGAAATTCAATTTCATAATACAAAATTAATATACCTTTGAAATTCTAAAAAATACCTTACACTAAATTTCTAAATCATAATATTAAATTTTATTGTAACTTATAATATAGATAATTAATTTTTTTAATTTCTTTATTTTTCAATCATAAATGTTTGTATATAGTATTAAAAAATATGATATAAGACCGTCTTATTTTCGGTGTACTATGCTCTCAACTCTCTTTATATTGTCTAATCCTACTAATCAAAAGTTACTATAATGAGGAAAAAAAAAAGTAAATGTACGAGATTCTCGTCAAGTGACCTAAGATCGATAAAAAGTAAGATTAAAGCTATTAGAGATTTAAGAGTTTATTACAGTATGATTATTCTGATATTTAAATCAGAAAAACGAATAATCAAAATAATCAAAGCGTAAGAATTTGTGTACCGTATCAATGTTTAAACATTGAAAACGTTTTACATTGTATTTATAGAATAAATACCAGGCTAAGTAAAAAAAATACAATGAGATCTTTTCTTTTGACTCAAGATTTTGGTGGAAAGTATCGTGAGGAGTTATGATTGTTTCACGTGTCTTATCTGCTAAACTCTTCCTACTCGTCTTGATTTAAACCATGAGTTGGGCTTGGCCGTCCTAGCCTAAAGGCTCACGTTCTGGATGGCTCTTCAGTATGCAATAACTTATCAATAATTGTTTACCGATAAAAAAAAAAAATGATAAAAGCAGATGGTTAGAATAAAAATATATAAGAAAGATTATTTATTATTTAATGCTTCAATAACTTTTAGAAGAAATTTGTCTTCAAGCAGTTTGCCATGCTACATTGCTTTTTGTAAATATTTTCGTTTTGCTTTCATTTCCAGTTTTCCACCATTACATGACTAGAGATTCACCGAGATCGAGCATCCGCCATACATGTGCATTTTTACTGATGTGATTTGAGTCAAATCGAGGTGTTTGGCGCCATATTAGTTCGCCTAACCCTTAAAAACGAAACGTTTATATACTGGAACGATATCAGAATTCAGCTCCTTCTCTCAAACCGAAAAAACCATTCTCAGACTTTTCCTCATGTCCAGAAAGTTTCTTTCCCCGCTCAACAGACACCTCCTCGATCTCAAACCCGCTTCCCCTTCAAACACTTTAAGCACAATCTTCTCCACAAAACCCAACACCGCTTATACTCCCTCCTATCTTCTTCACTTACTCTCTTCATGCAATTCCCTAAACCTAAACACCCTTTTCAAAATCCACGCCCTCACTATAACATCGGGCTATTCCCCCCACATACCCATTACAACCCGTCTCATTAACTCCTATTCTTCCTTAAAAAGATGTGACCTTTCGCGCTTGATTTTCGATTCCATCCAAAACCCAGAAATCATTTTGTGGAATTCGATGATAAGAGCTTATACCCATGTAGAAAAACACAAAGAAGCTTTGGAATTATATTGCACTATGAAAGAAAAATGTTTAGAACCAGATAAACATACTTTTACTTTTGTTTTGAAAGCTTGTACTGGTGCTTTGGATTTGCAACTCGGTATTTTGGTACATGAGGAAGTAAGGAATAGGAAGTTAGAGTTAGACCAGTATATTGGTGCTGGCCTTATAGACATGTATAGCAAAATGGGTGAGATAGAGAATGCCAGAAAGGTGTTTGATGAATTGCCTCAAAGAGATGTTGTTGTTTGGAATGCTATGATTGCTGGGGCAGCACAGGGTTTGGATCCAAAAGAGGCGTTGGAGCTTTTTCAGAGGATGTTCTTATCTGGGTTGAGGCCAAATTCAGTTAGCTTGTTGAATTTGTTTCCAGGTGTTTCGAGATTGATGGATATTGGTCATTGTAGGTGCATTCATGGATACGTAGTTAGGAGGGTTTTTCGTGTTGAAGTACTGAATGGGTTGATTGATATGTATTCAAAATGTGGAGATGTGGAAGCAGCTCGTCGTGTGTTTGACTTGATTTCATATCAGGATGATACTTCCTGGGGCACCATGATGGCAGGGTATGCACACAATGGATACTTCTTTGAGGTTTTGGAGATGTTTGATAGCATGAAGGAACGAAATATTAAAATGGGAAAAGTGTCAGCTATCAGTGCTCTATTGGCTGCTGGGGAGATTGGATGCATAAGTAAAGGGAAGGAGGTACATGATTTTGCCAGACAAGAGGTGATCAACAGCGATGTTATGCTAGCAACTTCTATTATGACCATGTATGCAAAGTGTGGAGACTTGGACAAGGCGAGAAGTTTGTTTGACGAACTGCAGGGGAAAGATTTAGTTGCCTGGTCTGCCCTCATAGCAGCCTTTGATCAATCCGGATATCCTGAAAAGTCACTTTCTCTATTTCGAGATATGCAAAGAGAAAAGTTGAAGCCTAATAGGGTAACTCTTGTCAGTATTCTTCCAGCATGTGCAGAACTACTGTGTGCAAGGCTAGGTAAAAGCATACATTGTTTTGCTATCAAGGCCGATATGGACACTGAAATTCCCATAGGAACAGCCCTTGTGTCAATGTATGCCAAATGTGGATACTTCAACCTGGCACGTGCAACATTTGATAGGATGCCATGCAGAGATACAGCAACATGGAATGCTCTTATAAACGGTTATGCCCAGCTAAGCAACCCTTACTTTGCAATTAAGATGTTCCAAGAACTTCAAGTTTCTCAAACCCGTCCGGATGCGGGGACCATGGTGGGACTGCTTCCTGCCTGTGCCCTCCTGAATAATCTAAAACAAGGCACATGCGTTCATGCCCTAATCATCAAGAGTGGATTTGAATGTGATAACCACGTGAAAAATGCACTCATCGATATGTATGCTAAGTGCGGGAGTCCATCGGCAGCCACATACCTATTTGAGCAAACTAATTTCCTGAAAGATGAGGTGTCTTGGAATGTAATGATTGCAGGATATATGCATAATGGAGATGCCAAAAAAGCTTTATCTGCTTTCCGAATGATGAAATCAGTGGACCTCCTGCCCAATGAGGTTACGTTTGTGAGTGTCCTTCCTGCTGCAGCATCCTTGGCTGCCTTACGGGAAGGAAAGGCTTTGCATGCTTGTATAATTCGCATGGGATATTTTTCTAATACGGTTGTTGGCAATAGCCTTATTGACATGTATGCTAAATGTGGCCGGGTGGATCTATCCGAGAAGTGTTTTTATGATATGGGAAATAAAGATACTGTCTCTTGGAATACAGTGCTGGCAGCATATGCTGTGAACGGACGAGGGAACCATGCAGTTGAAGTTTTTTCACTCATGAGACGGAGTCATGTTTTGGCTGATTCAGTTTCCTATTTAAATGTTTTGTCTGCTTGCAGACATGCAGGTTTGGTGGAAGAAGGTAGAAAGATTTTTTATTCGATGCAAGAAAACCCAGGACTTCAACCAAATGTAGAACATTATGCGTGCATGATAGATCTGCTAGGTCGCACTGGCTTATTTGATGAAATCTCTAGTATGATGGAGCAGATGCCAATGGAACCTGATGCTGGTGTTTGGGGAGCCTTATTGGGAGCATGTAGGATGCACTCTAATTCGGAATTAGGAGAAATAGCAGTGAAGCGACTCGTTGAACTGGAACCTGGAAATCCAACTCACTATGTGGTTCTGTCTAATATATATGCTCAAGCAGGGTCATGGTCAGATGCAGGAAATGCACGGTCAATGATGAGTGAGACTGGTTTGAAAAAACATCCTGGATTTAGTTGGGTCGAGACTGAAAGCAGAGGTCATGCATTTCAGGTGGGTGGCTAAAGTCATCCATAATTTGGATTTATGGAATAATTTAGTGGAGAGATTGGGAAAATCAGCACATGTACCTTAGAGGAGACGGATTTTCCAGACATGGAGGATATGAATAATGATCATTCCCTCCATCATCGAAAAGAGAGTTTGGGGATAGCCACTGCACATAGTTTAGATCAAAAGCTCTCTCCCATATCTAAACAGGGTAGAAATATTCGGATGGACTGCAGAAAGCTGCTGAAATTATAATGACGTAATTGTTGTGCACAATGTCACCTGTTTCCATCGGTCTGCCGATCTCATCTTGTACTGGGAAGGCTGCTAGCGATGATAGAACGACTCAGTACTCGGGAACTTGTGTGCCAACAGCTTTTCAAAGTTCTTGACTAAGAAACTGAGAAGTAACCTTCGTTGCAAGACCAAGGTACCCTAGTTTCCATCTCTTGACATGGATGATTAACTGGATTGAAATTTTCTGACGGGCTAATTCTTTTCTACTTTGCAGACGTGGCTGTTTGTCAAACACGAGGGGCAAATGCCTTCTAGAAGGTGTTAGCCTGATGATCCCACATGTTACTAACCTTTACTCCACGGGGAGGTCGTCGTGGCTTTACACCACTACAGGGCTCAAAAATGGAGAACTGCTTTTGATGTGATCATAAGATAGTGTGCTTTTACAATACTTGTTTAGAGAAAAAAAGATGAATCTTTAAAGCTTAAATGGTAAATATACACCACCAGTAATGTGAATGTCAAGCAATAGCAAGTCGTTTGGAACATGTAGCCTATATATATGCCCATCTGTTTTATTTGCTTCTTCTTCTTCTTCTTCTTCTTCTTCTTCTTCTTGCTTTTTAAATTAAAGTTTTCATCAATATCGTATTTCCTGCCTGATCCCTTATCATAACACCCTGTTTTATAACGATACCAATACAATATTCAAACGGTGCTGAAAGGACAAGCCAATAATGCTAAGTTGCTGTTTGAAACTTTCAGAATAAGAATGTTTACACCTTCATTTGAAATGAAGCTGTACGAGGATTCCAGTTCAGGATCACGTACCCCCATTTGCCGAAACTCATCAACGGTAATCATATTTATAGGATGACAAGGTTTATTAATAAACTGCAACCTCTATGGGGGAATTTGATCCCGTCGTCCTCTGGGTGTAGTACTTCTTTCCGCCTATCGGAGTGGTATCTGAAAGTTACCAAACGAAGCACTTAGCTGAGAGCTATTTCAGTTGCATAAAGCTCAAGAGTTCATTCACAAGCTATGCGGTTTGCTACGATCTTTTATTACTGTACGACTGTTACTGAGGCTTGTGCTTCTGTTAGTCCATCCATCGTCATTATGGCTCAACGGTTAGCTAGTAAATCTTAAAACTAGGCGACGCAGCTCTAAAACTGGCAATGCAAAATCCGTGACCAAAATTAGCAGTCTAGGATACATATGATCATTAGCAGCTAGTGATAGGCACTTTGATTCACCGGTCCTAGTCGAATGAATTGTAGATGATGGATTACGGCTTTCGCCAAGGCCTTCCTAACAGAATGGGTCATTAGTCTCCCCTTGAATAAATTAGGTATGAGGAGGTGATTTCCTCCTCATAGTTGCTGTAAGAGTTGTAATGGTATTTTGGAAAAAAAAAAAAACAAAATAAAAGGATTGTGACTTTCAATAAGTCCAAAAGTGGGGAAAGACAATTCAAGAATAGACCAAGACAAAATTAACTAATGGGTAAAGAAAAGAAACCATGGTCTTAATAAGCAGTTCATGTAAAGACCATTGGCATCCTCATATTATGAACCTAGTAAAACCGAGTGTATTTGAAATAAAAAAACACCAAGAGGAACACCATAGGCTGGGTATCAGAGAACGACATGCAGGAACGCAGCTTGCGGCTTCCCCCTGTTCAAAATCATTTGCTGTATTCAGTTGTTTCGGGGTTTCCTGAGTCTCCGCCTGAAATCCTCCTCCATTAGGGGAAGGCCATCTCGCAACTTGACCTTGGGTTCCCAACCAAGCAACTCCTTTGCCTTTGTAATGTCTGGCTTCCTCTGGCGGGGATCATCTGGTGTGTTCTCCACCATTGTGATCTTCACATTGGGATTGATAAGCTGCAGAAGTCCAGTTCTCATGTTATTGAGTTGAACTACTTTGAAAATCAAACACTACATACGTTCATGAATAATGGGTTAAATGAAAGGTGCACCCCATACCTCCTTAACAGTCTCTGCAAGCTCTATCATTGTGAATTCGCCTAAAACAAGACAATGATAAAAAGGGTCAGCAGAGGAGAATGAATCGTGTATATATACATTAAGAACAAGAGAATGCTTGCATAGCAACCTGGATTCCCAAGGTTGATGGGTCCAGTATGCTCTCCTTCCATGAGCCGAATGAGCCCATCAACCTATAGAATTGAAAACAAGAGATTAGACCAACAAGTTCTATCACTGGAATATAACTGAGTTGTCGGACTTAAAAACTAGCTCAAACGTTAAATGGATTTATGGAGAACATACCATGTCAGAAACATAGCAAAAACTCCTTGTTTGTGTACCAGGGGCTTGGACAGTCAATGGCTCACCACTGCACAAATAATCACACATTCCTACTTACAAGATTTTGATATAGACGCAAGTAGATTCTGTTTTAACAAAAAATTTCCAGAAGACCATGATAGATTTATCTATTTCTTGATGAGCCCGTGAAGTAGGCCGGGGGAATTACCGCACTGCTTGGGCAATGAAATTGCTGACAACACGACCATCATCAATATTCATGCGTGGTCCATATGTGTTGAAAATCCTAGCAACTCGGATCTCTGCCACATGTATTTCCACCAGGCCGGGAAAAAACAAAACAAAGGTTCTACGTAAGAACTTGAACCAAGCCGTTTGAAGGACAATAACTTAATCATACTTCAAATATCTTGATTATCCATAGAAGGTGGCAACTTACGTATTCCATGTTGCCTGTGATAATCGAACATCAAAGTCTCAGCCACACGCTTACCCTCATCATAGCAACTCCTGACCCCTACAGGACATAATTGTTGACGGTCATGCATAAGAGGCAGATCCATCAAGTACAACCCAAAAAGAACTACTTTGAACTCAACGTATCAAGGCCATTGAAAACACGGAATTGTATTGTACATCTCAAAAATTTTGATATTATTAGTAAACAAACACCGTGTTTCAATTGAACTAGGATGTTTGCTGGCCATTAAACATACCAATTGGGTTCACATTTCCCCAATAGCTCTCATTCTGAGGATGAACAAGAGGATCTCCATATACCTCTGAGGTTGAAGTGAGCAAAATCCTGTTACACATATACATAAATATTAAGCGGAAACACAATATCACAACTAGAGGGATTTCATCGGAAAGGAGTGAGAAATAAACCTTGCTCCAACTCGCTTGGCAAGCCCCAACATATTCAATGTACCAATGACATTGGTCTTTATTGTCTGTATAGGGTCAAACACATTATGAGTCAAATGCCAAATTCAGGTTGACAATAAAATAATACGTCTCCAGATTTAAGCATGAATTGAAAGGGGAGAAGAATAATTCTCAAAATAGCATTTTTAGCACTTCAGATGTAATTCAAGGTGATATCCAGAAAAACACAAACCTTCACTGGATTGTACTTATAGAAGATTGGTGAAGCAGGGCAGGCAAGATGGTAAATTTGATCAACTTCAACTAGCAATGGCTCTGTGACATCTGGAGAGTGGCAAAAACAACATATTTTAAGTACAATCATCAATGTAGTAAAGATATTAATACTAAAATTTGAACAAGAGAAGGGAAATAAAAGTAAAATATACTCCATAATCAAAGCTAAAAAATTAAAAGCATGACGATAATAACACGATGAACTCAAGAGAGAACAAATACAGGATTTGGAGGATGCGCAAACCTTTTGAACGGATATAAATTAAAGAGGATGTTCAAAAAGTGGCAGGGTAAAAAAAAAAAATGCTAGAACTGTGTATCTTTCATTAATATCATCTTAACAGAACACTTGACATCGATCTAAATTAGGCATTATTAAAATAATGCAGTGATAGGTTTTTCAAGCTTAAATTGCCTTATTATTTTCTTTTCTTTTTTTTCTCTCTCTCTCTCTCTCTCTCTTGTTTTTTTTTTTTTTTTTTTTTGAATAGCATAAACGCCGTCTTATGCAGATCACAAAGAAAACAAGTTGCTCATGTCAGGAAAGAAAAAAATTCCAACAGGCTTCATTGCCTTGTTTAAAAGGGGTGGTAAAAACATACCATGACGTTTAAGCTCAAATCTAGGATGACCGATCCACTTGTTCAGATTGTCTTTGTGTCCAGTGAAGTAGTTGTCAACAACAATCACCTAAAGATGAAAAATGCGCATGGCATCATTATTTCGGTCCAGAACACTAGACACAATAAAAAGCACCTCTTTGTGTAACTCATCTAAGGTTTCTGAAAGCAAACTTGCTTTCAGACAAAACCACGCAGACTGTTATGAAGTATCCACGCTGTAATAAAGGGGACTGACTCACCTCATTCTTCTCATTTTCCATCAATTTGTCCACCAAGTGCGATCCAATAAATCCAGCACCTCCAGTAACCAAAATCCTCATATTGGGCTGTCATCAAAGAAGATTTTAAAACTTAAAGACAGAAAGGAAAGTAGGAAGCTAAATTTAGCATTATCAGCAAAGAATAAGAGCATTCAATGACGGGATATCTGGAAAAAACATATAGTAGAGGTGACACAAGAGAAAGTCCAATAAGTCAAGGCCAAGACCATAATGAAGAGATATAAACCTAATAAATTCGCATCATGCAATGCTATCCCTCTAAATACTAAGAAATGCCCCACTCACTGAATTAAAGGTTCGTGACTAAAGAACACATCCAAAAACTGCAAAAACATTTTTCTGATTTAACCACTTCCTTTGCTTAAAAGCTCGAGAAATCATAATGCCTCATCAGGCTTCCACTTTCACAGGTAGCTGTCACGCAAAATCAGATTTTATCTTCTGTTTCTCACTAATAGTGATAGATGGGATTTTCAATTTTATCTTCAATGCAAGAAGACTAACATCAGTAAAAATGTAATAACAAATTTCGAGTGGATATGTGCAAACCTCATAGATTTGAATATTTCCTGTTGCAGCACAATGATTGTAATAAAATCCCAACATGCATAGTCATTGTCCATTCATGGTAGACTAAACCACATATCAACGGAAACAGTCAATAAATTTCCTCTCTAGAGATATTTTATTTTAGATTGTCATTGTTCTTTCACAGAGGGCACAGCCTAGTTGCACGCCCCCGCAGTGCGATTAAACCACCTTACGGAAACATGCAACAATCATGAAGATTGTGAATTTAAGTGAGAATAAGGTATGGTAGCACGTAATTAACCTGAAAAAACTTTGAGAAACGCAGTGGGGATGGAGTTGGAGGTGGTTTAGCGGCAGCGTTATTGTCACCGTTGGAGACTTGCTGTGCCATTGTTCTGGAAACAAAGCACCAAATTATTCCAGCATCATACTCGCATAAAGTAACAACATTAACCAATATAGCATCAAACACAACGTAAAAAGGAACCAAGAAACCAGAACTATAAACCTCAAAACAGAATTCTCTCTACATAAAACAGACCTTTTTTCTTCTAAACTGATCAAGATCAAAAAGCGTACACGAAAAGTTACGAGACCCAAGATTTGAATTCTTGATGAATAAACCAGCAAGAGTCGAACTTTATATACAAAACACGACCGGGTCAATTATAAATCTACCAAATTTCACTAACCGGCCAATACGAATTAAGATCAAAACCAAATCAACCTTCAAACGCAAGCAAGAACACACCAACGTAACAATGATGTCTTCATGCTAACAAAAGTAGACCCCACAAAACCCAATCATATCAGATCTGAATCTCAAACTCCCTTACAAGATGTAAAAATTTCAAAAACTGAACCTATTCTAACATACCCAGAAGAAAAAGATTTAAACTTTAAACAATGCTGAGGGTTGGAAGTAACCCAATTACCTCAACTAAATCAATAAATCAAATGGGTTGTCACTGTTTTACTTGATTTAGAGGAAATTAAGCCTTTTGTCAAAGAAAGTGGTTGATGAGAAGTACAAATATATAGGGTTTTATGGATAGATATTCCACCATAACGACAAGGAAAATACGCAAAGATTTGCTTTTTATTTTCCGGTAGGATCAAACTTCAAAATAGGCTTCCCTTAAATCGGGTAAATCATTTAGAAAGCTCTTAAACTTAGTGTAGGCATTAGGTCTGTGTTGTCCACTTGATAAACCCCGCTGTCAGCTGCCACGTCATGCCGTGTTTATTCATGTTTATCTCCCAAGTGCATTCCATGCATAGCACGCCTCTTCATGATATTTGGCATATCTAATAACTTCGACGACATTTGGGGATATTTCAAGATTGGAAACTAAAATTAAAACAAAAAAGATGTGTTTTTGAAATCCATTTTTACCTTTTATTACTCGGATAAAATCAGAAAATATATATATATATATTAAAAAAGGTAAAAATTATCTTGTTAAAATCCATGAATTATTGGAGATCGTTAAATCCAATTCACATTTTTGGCTTATTTTCATTTTTTAAGTCTGAAATCAATAATAAAGAGAAAGAATTATTTATTTTTCATTAGTGTTGCTACAAAACTTTTGATATTGAGTAGTATATGCGTAATTCTATAACACTAAGTAAAGAGAAAAAAATAAATGAATTATTTAGTACTTCATATCAATACTAATTAAAATTGCCTTGTTGTATGATATATCTTCTTAATATAATTTATATATAAAGGCTTAATTTTAAATATAAAAGATAACTAAGTAGACATAAATGTTTATAGTATTATACCTAGATAATTATTTTATTTTATTTTTGTCGTATATTGTGAGTGTAAATTCCATTTGCAACGAATAACATGATATTAGGATGTTGGATTTACCTTTCTTAGATCAATAAATATTTGTATTATTTAAATCTCAAAACTTTCTACAATTCTCATTGGTATCAATATCTTATAATTACAAATTTATCCTCCATATTATTGTTTCATTACCTTCTTAACAATGTTGTCAAACTCAGATTGTGGATTATTTCAGATATATAACAAGGTTAAAGGTCGTGGAGTTGAATTAGGGGTTGAATCGATTAATAAAAAAGAAAAAAAATATAATTTATGTTTTGTTCATAACTAATTCACATATTTTTTCTTAGTTGTAGCGAGTATACATGTTTTATTCACTTGATTATATACAAATAGTGGTAGAATACTGGTGGATCCTAAAGATGTTTAATTGATTATTTAGCAAAACAATGATAAGTATAAGTAGGATCTCTATATCTCAATTTTTCAACTATGCAAGAGCTTATGAATTTATAGGTTAGAATTTTGTAATTGTCATCTTTGAGTTATTGTAGGTAGGTATTAAGGCTTTGTATGTGGAAAGCCTGCAAAATAACATACTGTAAGGGGACGTTAGGAGGTTGTCCGGTGTAGCCACTATGATATTTAAGTTAGTAGTAGGCTTTTTGAGAGTAGGAAGTAATTTGGAATAATATGCGAGCTTGATGTGTAGAGTTTAGAGAGATTTACTATTGTATAATGACCTAATATTTATAGTGGAGTGGAGTTGAGTCGAGTCAAGTCGAGCTGAGTCGAACCAGCAGTTGATGGTAGAGATCTTCTTATGCAAGTATGGGAGAGTAGAGTTATGGTGTCCGACTTGTCCCACTTATTTTGGATGTGATTGTTTCACACATTCTAGCTGTTGTAGAGCTTATTAGGTTTGGTCAATAAAGGCTTAGGGCTTAAGGCTCATAGGAGCGAACCTTAGGCTATGAAACGCATTGAATCTGGTCGAAGCTGAGGGGCCCATATTCAAAGTAGCCTGTTAACACTTGTCCCCTCGTAATCTCATTATCGAGGTGAATGTAAGAAGAACATATATATTAGCTACTTAGGTGTGGCCGATCTGACATAAAAGAGTCTAACCTAGCTACAGTACCAATGTGGTCAGAGTATAGGTCTGGGCTAGAAGCTGGTCGAGGTAAAGATGTTTGAGGCGATGGATACTTGGGCCAAAAACGTTCAAGGTAGGATAGATCGAAGTATCGAAGTGGTCAACAATTGTCCTAAAGCAGAGTGTTGAAGACCCGAACGAAGCTAAGCCTTGGTTGGGGTATCAGAGCAGGATACCTTCGTAACTCACTAGGTAAGCACTTTAAGACTAAAATCGGTCTATCTGAACAATGCTCGCCATGGACCGAATAGACATAACTACATCATGTCTTTATCATGCCAACCAAGTAGAAGCTTAATAGGCCTTGAAGAAGCTTCTTGTTGAATGAGCCCTTTCGAAATGTGAACTTTGCTCGCCTGTATTCTGTGCATTAAATGCAACGTGAAATGTGTCATGTTGTAGCAAACTAGCATGCAGCTACATGCGCTTTGCTTTTTAAAGGTGATCGTCTAATCAAAACGGTTTCCATGTATTTGCTATGCAGCAATTTAAGGGATTCGTGCTTATATGAACCCTATAATTGCTTATATGGCTCCTCAAATGGTTTGCTTGTAAATAGCAGGATCACAATAAAAGACCATTTTTTTGCAATCTTCTTGTTTTGCCATTATGAATTCTACGTTCGCATCAAACTTTCAAACTTTCTTCAAATGTTTCTCTATCTTTCTTCCTTCTTTGAATATTGCAGCCATGTCGACTAACAGAGTTGATACAGATTCATCTCCATTACTGCATGTCTTTGACTCTAATTCCATAAGAAGTGACCCCCCTTAAGTATGGGATGACAAGGTCTCATTGCTAGCATAACTTGAAAAGCTTACTACGATGGTCGTAGAGGCGTTTGAAAGGCCATGATCATCAATGCCATCCCTCGGGATGTATATGCGTATGCTCCTTTGCCACCTTCAAAGGATTTGTTCGACACTCCTAAGACAAGGGGCCTAGTAGCCGAGTGAGCAAAAGTAAACAATCTACCCCCAGTTGGATTATAAGCAACTTTGTTGTCAAGACGATCCCTTGGTAGTAGATAAGGTTGCCGAGCAGGGAGGAACTGGTGGCCCTACTGTTAAAGAGGCACTTCGTAGTGTTTAAAAAGTTCTTGGAGTTTGGATAGCGCCTCCCTTCGAGCCATTTCGAAAAAGAATTCTTCAACTATCATTAGTGCAGTCCATTATAGGTCCCTCCTAATAAGTGTAGCGTATTGAAGGCTTTTTAAGCACTTTGCGAATATCTGGTGGTAAGGGTTACTCCCGAGCTCTTTAGTCACTTTTATATGTGGAAGAGCATTGAGCATGTGGAGTGTTGGGAGGTAGCCTTATCTCCAGCCCCGCTTAGAAAAGAAGTTGTTTTGTGGCCTTGTGGATTTAGTGAAGGGTAGGTAAGACAAGTACATGGTAATTGAGGAGGTAGACTTCTAGACGTGGTAGACTAGGATGGTTCGAACCGAGGGTGAGAAAAGGCTTGGTCCCAATGATACTGAAGCCACTCGGAAGATCCTAACCTTCATGTTGCTGAGATACAACCAAAAGATTAATGCTGTATAGATTGTGGAAAGGTATTTCTGGTATCTGATCTTTAGGCTCTTCTCCAACATGAAGAATGCTATGGTGAAGAAATGGGTTGAAGGTACAAGTTTGTTCTACGTACCTATCTGTTGTCTTAGTGTTAAGGTGCTTTGTTTAGTGCCTTTAAGATGGGAGGGCCTCCTTAGCCTTACTGGTTGCAGCGGTGTTTTATGAATGGTAGTAGTAGTTCCTTTTGGCCATAAGGATACCTCATCTTTCTGTAGATGAGCTAATGAGCCAACGCTAAGTGAGAACCAAGGTAAACCTGTTAAAGGGCAAGGGAGTAAGGTTGAAGCTAAGGCTTGAGGAGACCAGTAGGGCATGGCCAAGGTCTATTCCTTAAGGGATTCTCATTGGCACTCAGGACGAACCCATGGATGTGGAGCCCTTAGGTGTGGCTTTACTTATTGCTGCCTTCGCCCCTTCTATTGAGCCCATTTTTGTGGGTGATGAAGGTGCCAATGCGGAGGGGCCTGATGTCTAGATGCTTTCCCTTCCGAGGGTAAAGGAGGAAGACATGGTTGAAGGAGCCACCCATCCTCAAGTGGCCAGCCATAAGTGCAAGGCTCCTAAGACGGTTGGGGAGCCAGGGCCTAGAGTCAAGAAGCAGAGGCCCTTGGTAAGGGTACCTTTAAGCCAGGGGAAATGGAATGAGTGGCTAATGGCTCATCCTTGTCAGAGCATCGACAAGATGGAGGATGAATTTTTTGAAGTCCTAAACAATTTTATACTAATAGGGATAGGGCCGGATGCATTCTAAGAAGTGCCATATATCTCGCGGGACGAGGAGCTCTTAAGGGGAGCCTCTGAGGTGAAAATGAAGAAGGCCAGAGGGAAGCTCCTAAGGCTGAAGTGGGAGGTCTGTGCCAACGATCTGATATTATGGCATCGGTCACTCAGCTATGACGCTTCAATGAGGTCTTACACCCCGATTAACTGGGTTGTCCTTAAGGGACTCTCCAAAGAAGGTGGGGACTACTCTATAAAGATGGCAGGCCACTTGAGCACACTAATGCCGTAGGTAAGTCTTTGCTACTATTGTATTAAAGCACTTTACTTTGTCATTGCATTAATGGTCGCCTTTATTTTCAATTTGCAATACCACGGCCGGGTATGGTTTCAACTAAACAGGTTTAATGCCACTTAGAAAGAGGTAAAGGGCTTTAGGGAGGCATTGCACTAGCATGAGAAGTACCTATGGGAGGTAGAGACTTCTATTAATAAGTACTTGAAAAAATTTTCTAAGGCTAACAAGCACCTACATCACTCTTATGTGCAGGTGGCGGGGCTTCAAGAGAAGCTCAAGGATGTAAAGAGGGAGTGAGAAAATGCTGAGAAAGTGGCTAAGAAGGTTGATGACTTGAAGGCTAACAACTTGAAGGCATAGCTGGAGGACGAGTAAAGGATAAAGGCTCGCTGCTCTTAGAGGCTAGATAAGGAAGGTGAAGCTAAGGCCGGACTTGAAGAGGAGAATGCTGAGTTGAGGGCATCGGTGGCAAGGTTGCAAACCGAGCTGGTGATAAAAGCATCCAAGTGCGAAAGTGTTAATGCCACTTTGTTAGAGTTGGCCGGTTTGAAGGTTAGATTCGAGCAACAAGTCCAGGAGCTATAAGAAAAAGTTTCGGAGATGGAGGAGATCATCTCCAAAATGGAGAATGGGGAGGTCCACGGCAATGTTGCCGCTAAGAAGGCGGTTGCTGACTATCAGACGACTGAGGAGTGGTTAGATGAGTTGAATACCTGACCACAGAATTTATACGCTACATGAGGAAGGAGGTTCTCTCCCATTATTTGGACCTTAATTTAAGCTTCCTCGTCTTTCTGGATTCTCCAACCTTCAATGAGAAGAGGAAAGCCTTGGTGCGTGAGAGAGAGGCTACTTAAGCAGCCTTCAATGATTCAAGCACTCCTTCTAGCAAAACGTTTCTACATCTACTTCTGCCCTAGTAGCCCAGTAGATGGTTGCCTCCGAAGTAGTTTCTCAAGACAATCCATCTCTGAGTGATCTTCCTATTGCTTCTTGTTCGCATCCTTCAGCCCTTGCTCTATGTCAAGGCCTACCGCCTGAAGCACCGATGGAACAGCGTTCCAAACAGATCGAGGCCTTGGACTTTTCTGAATTACCGGAGTTAGCTGATTCGAGGAGATAGCATGTTTATCTCTTTTTTTCTTAGAAAAATGTATAAGTCAAGCTGGGATGCCAACCTTTATTGTATAATCCGACAATTAATGAATATATGAGTTTTTGAAACGTTGTCTTTATACACCTGTTTTTTCTTTGCCTTTGAACATATTTTCTTAGGAATTCCTCCACGTAAGGGGAGCTTACCCTTGTTAAGGTTAATTACTAGGGGTTTAGTCGGTGATGTTCCGAACTATCCGGTAGAAGGGAGTTTCTCTGTGTTAGGAGTGTTTCCTTTTGGCGAGGTTACCCAAGGGGATTCAGGTTGGTAGCATTCCAACCTACCCGATGAACGATCCATATGCCTCTTCAAAGGATTGGATGGCAACAAAAGAAAGGGAGAGTAAGAGAGAAGAAGATAATCAATTATAAAACAAACTTTTCTATTTCATCATTTTGGAAAAAAAAAAAATATACATAATTGAATGCTAATCAAAATAAAGCCAAAGATTGTCGGTGTTTTATGTGTGTAAGAAGAGTTTTCCATCTAATCTTTCTAGTCTGTGCGCTTTATTACCCAATCTTTCCCTAACTCTGACTGGGTCTTCCCAATTGGGGGCCAACTTGCCTTGCCCTTCGCATGAACCTGTGACTTCTAGTTTTCTGTATACTAGGTCGCTAACCTTAAACTCTTTGTGTCTGACCTTCTGATTGTAATACTAGGTGGCCTAATGTTGGTATGTAGTTACTCGAGCAGCAATAAGGTCTTTGATTTCCTTGATGGTATCGAAGCTATCTTGTAATAGTGACTCATTAAGGGCAACGTCGAAACCTCGAGTTTGGATATTAGGAAGCTCAAGTTTGATGGGGAAGACTGCTTTTGACTCTAAAGTAAGGCGAAAGGGAGTCTCGTTCGTTGAAGTATGGTAGGTGGTCCTATACCCCAAAAGATATTTGGTAGTTCATTTGCTTGAGCTCCATGAGATCGATCCATACGATTCTTCAAGCTATCCAAGATGATCTGATTGGTTGCCTCTATTTGTTCGTTTGATTAGGGGTAGGCAATCGAGGTGAAGTACAAGGTGCTGTGGTGCTTGGCGCAGAATTCTCTAAACTTAGGGTTATCAAACTGTCAACCGTTGTCCATGATGAGAGCATAAGGGACCCGGAATTGAAAGAGAATGTTATTTCTATCAAAAGATTCAATGCTTCTCTCTGTGATCCTGGCTATCGCTTCGGCCTCTACCCACTTTGTGAAGTAATCTATGGTAATAATTATAAACTACCGTCCTCTCGAAGCTTTCAATATGGCACTAAGAATATCAATCCCCCATTATGCGAACAGCTATAGGCTTATTAGCGGTTAGAGGGTTGTATTGGGTGCATGACTGACTAGGGCATGCTTCTAGCATTATGGGCACTTTTGGGCCATAGCATTTGCATCTTACCCCATGGTGAGCCAGTAATACCCGAGCCGTAGTGCCCAAAAATAGAGGGCTTGGGACTAAATGTGATTGCTGCACACTCCAGTGTGCGGAGTGTGCAGCTCCCTTCCCCTTATCAGCCGCATTGGAGCAGGAGGAGGTTAACTCTCTTGCAATATAAGACGCCGTTGACCAACGTATAGTTGATGGGGTAGTACCGGAGCTTCTTTGCCTCTATCCTGTCTTCTAAGAGCATGCCCTGCTCCAAGTAACTCTGAATAGGATTCATCTAGCTCAGCTTCAGTGCTACTGTGATCAGTTCCAAAACTTCTACCGAGTCTGCAGTTATACTTTTTTCCGGTAAGTACTCTATGAAGATTTTGTTATCCTTTACCTCCGGCTTTCGTATGCCAGTAGAGGCGAGCTTGGATAGCCAATTTGTCACCAAATTCTCTGGTCAGGGGATCTTCATAATGTCCCACAATGGGAATTCCGCTAGGAGGCTCTTCACTTTTTCAAGGGACCTAGCCATGGTGTCGTCCTTAGCATTGTATTCACTTCAGACTTATTGGACAACAAGTATGGAGTTCAAGAACATTGGCGAATATTCAGCACTAATCTCCCTGCCTAACTTAAGACTGGCGATGAGTGCCTCATTTTTTGATTTGTTGTTGCTAGAATCGAATCTGAACTTGGTGGCGTAGTAGATGGTGATCTTATGCGAGGCCGATCAGAATAAGGTCCTCACCTTTACACCTTAAGGTGGATGATCCATTAACATGGATAGTCCACATTAATTTGTCATTGCCCAGTGGTGCTTCATTCTCTTTTATATATTCTATCATGAAGTCGGCCAGCACTTATACCTCATATGCTATTCGTAGCTAATACTAGATTCCATACGTGCTTAATTCCACTGCATACTTCATCATCTGTCCAGATACACTAGGTTTCTATAGCATAGTGCACAATGGTTAATCTGTGAGTACAATTACCTGGTGTGCCTAGAAATAGGGCCTTAGCCATCGTACTGTGATAAGATGGCCAAGGCAAATTCTTTAAGGTTTTTATCAAGAAGGTGATAGAAGTGTCCAACTTCTGTCTCTTCTTGCTTACAACCAGCACCTTTGATGGGGTGTTAATTGAGCTGCTAGTGCTCAGTTGGCTCCCAAGGTATGCCCCCCCACCCCATGATTATGTTTATAACGCCATTGGGGGTACAGTCATTGTAGCGATTGTTGTTCTGCTTGGTATGGGCATCTTCAATCAATCGCCTCTAAGGTACCCTATCTTTGTTATCGTCAGAATGGTCGTTGTTCCTCTGATGGGCTACATATTCATTGAAGAAATTGCACTGAATGGCATATTTAAGAGCATTTTTCAACTAGAAGCACTCATTGGTAGTGTGTCCATGGTCTTCGTGGAACTGACAGTATTTATTAGAGTTCCAACAACTAGGTTCATGTGTGTATGGAAGTGGAGAAGATGGTCATCAGGATCACCTATGCCATCATATTGGTCTGGGGACAGAAGTTTACCATTAGGGGGCAACATTTCGTCCTCAACACCCCTTAATAGGGATTAAGGACCGATTATGCGTTTCCAAGCTTGAGGGCTTTCTCAGATAGTATGCCAAGCTATCCAAGGTATGTTAGGTGCCGAGGAGCAGTGTTTACCCTAGTTTAATCTGTTGAGCTACTTCACTTTTGGGTTACGTGTGATATTGGTCTCGCATAGTCATCTACAGAATCTGTATCATCATCGTATCCAAGCCTAATTACATTCGAAGCTGGATTCTTCTACTGTGTTCCTTTAGTGGTTTATTTCTACTCTTGTATGATAACGATTCTATTGTTAATCTTGAAGTTTAGTAGTTGAGACGTGTTATATGCTTTGTTTTCCCTTGTTTCTGATACGCAAAATAAAGTGTGGTTAACTATTCGTTTGTTGTATAATTATCGTGGTGATTGGAGTATCGATTATTGATCTTAAAGTAGTATTATTAGACGTCAATTTTTATGAAGTAACTATCAATGTTAGACTCAAGTGTTCAAGGAACTTTAAGAAACTAAGAAAGTGGTACTTAACATGGCCAAGGTAACAAGGAAGTTTTACACCTCAATCAGTACATGACTGCTTGGATAGGCTTACTAACTTGGTAACTAATTTGGTGACTATTATCTAAGAAAACAAGCAATGAGCTAGATTTAGCCCCACTAGAGAACATGAATAGAAAGAGTGAGACAATAGTTAGTTTGGCTGAGTTAACACCTTAGCTTGACCACCCCAAACTAAAGGAATTGGTAGGGATGCAAGACAAAGGCTAGTGTTTGAAGAGATTGAGGAAGAAATGAAAGGAGATGACAAAGCAGAGGAGTATTATGAGCTTGAAGACAGAAATGTACGAGCCCCTAGAGTTAAAGGATTGAGGATGCATATCCCAAGTTTTTCTGGAAGTGGTAATGCTAAGGACTACCTAGATTGGGTAGATGGGATTGAAAAGCAGTTTGAATGCCATGACGCACCCAGCAATGCAAAGGTTAGACTTGCGGTGTTGGAGTTCACTAGTTATACCGCCTTATAGTAGAAGAACTTGTAAGCTACTCGAAGAAGGGAAGGAGAACGAGAGATTAAGAGTTAAGATGAAATGAAGAGGGTTATGCGGAGATGGTTTGTACCAAGCTATTATTTGTGAGATACCCTTAAAAGACTGCAAGAGTTAAGAAAAGGAGAGTTGAATGTAAATACTTATGTTGAGAAATTCCAAATATTAATGATTCGATTTGAAGTCATAGAGCCAAAGGATTGAAATGTGTCTCGATTCATCGATGGATTGAAGTATGAGATTAGGGATGTCTTGGAAACCTTTGATATTGGAACACTTGATAACGCAATCCAAGCTGCCCAAAGGATAGAAAGGCATCGAATAGGAAGATTCCAACCACTAGTTAGCCGACCAGGAAGTAGTCGAACTGTTCAGAATAGACCTGTATGAACGAAACTAAGTAAGGTTGTTGAGACCTAACCCGCTCAAACTACCTGTTGCGAACTGTAACCAAGAACAGATAAGGCTGATTGTTGGATGGCTCAAAGCTTGCAGAAAGCTCGAAAAGGGTTAATAGGGAAAGGTACGAAAAGGTAAAAATGACGAATAAAATAGTAAGCAAAAACCCATGAACAACTTAAGAGGATATAACTCACTAAAGGAACTTCCGCGTACTCACAACACAATTTGATATGATACATGAATTGGTCTAATGAGGTTACTCACCACTTAACCTTGTTTAAGGGAAAAGATAAGAGTGATACTGAGAGTAAACAAATAGTGTTTATGTAGGGAAGAAGCTACTCAAGTGTATTGAAGGTAATCTGCTCCCATAGTTACAAGTACAAGGGTATTTATACCTACAAGTTAGGACAACTTGTCCAAAAGGGAAAAGACAAAAAGGACATTTCGTAAAGAAGCAATATACATGATATAAAAGGGTAAAAATGAATATACAAGGAAAACAATTATTAGTGCTATAGATTCTACACATGATACTGTACACGTGGAGATGCTGCATTTGCAAAGTTATTAAGAGATGCGGGCAAAAAGTATGGACAGATGGGTTTGTCCAAATAGGGATGGCCTAGTTAATCCGGTTTCTCCCTCTTGGCTCTTTAGTAAAGAAGATGTCAAGTAATTAGTCAACTTGGCGTTAAAGATACGGTATGGCGTTAAAGATACGGTACGACATTAAAGGTGACTCGATAAGGAAGTACTTGACCTTAGCAGGGATTGGTTGGAATAAGAGGATTCGTCGTGCCAGCCCCTTTAGTCCTCGGGCTTGGCTATGGGTAATTGGTTTGGTAGCCTAATTCCCATCACTACCCAAGCCGCAAAGAAGGAACCTTCGAGGAAGTTTGAGAAGGGTCAAAGTTTGGGCAAGACGAATGATATCAAGAGTTTCATCAAGAGTTTTCCTCATTAGTACTATCGATCTCAATAGTTAGACACATGGTTGATCAGTGTCCGAATAGGTGAATAATGGTGATTCAAGGCAAGGTGATAACTATCGAGATCGATAATACTAATGAGGAAGTAGAGGAGCTAAAGGAGGATGGACAGACCAAACTGTCCGAGGAGGAAGTTATCTACAAAGAGGAAGGCAACTTTATACCAACCACTTTAGTGTTGAGGAGGATGATGAGCGTTAGTCCCATACTTAAAGACGAAGAAAGGAAAAATCTCTTTCATATTGGATGCAAGTGAATGAATCACTGTACACACTGATCGTTGATAGTAAGAGCTTCACCAATGCAACCTTTGCATTTATGTCTAGTAGTTGAAATTGCCAACCATGCCCCACCCGAAACCTTACAAGCTTCATTAGCTTAGTGATAAAGGAGCCCTACAGGTGAACAAGTAAGTGATTGTATCGATCTGCATTGGCAAATATCGAGATGAAGTACTTTATATCGTGCTGCCTATGATTATGTCCTACGTTCTACTTGGACGATCATAGATGTTTGATTAAGCGGTTATATATGACAGAAGAAGGAATAAAAGTTCTATGGAGCATGAAGGCAGGACGATGAAATTAAGCCCTATGACTATTGAATAGGTAAAGGTCATGCAGTCCTAAGATAGCCAAACCCTAAAGAAAGAGGCTTTGGTGATGACCATAGCCAAACTAAAAAGGGAGATGGAGCTTAAAGGATTGACCTGTCTGCTTGTCTAAAGAATTCTAGAGATGAAACCCAAGGAGTAGGAGGAGCTGCCTACCAAGGTAAAAACCTTACTAGAGGAGCTTGCTAACCTGTTCTTAGATGAGCTACCAGAAGGTCTACCTCCCATTCGAGGTGTCGAACATGCGATTAACTTGCAGCCCAGAGCTGCACTGCCGAACAAGCCTACCTACAGGCTGAATCCTGAATAGGTCGCCAAACTGCAAAAGCAAGTAGATGAGTTAATGAAGAAGGGGTATGTACACAAGTCCCTTAGCCCCTGTGACGTACCGGCCTTATTAGTGCAAAAAAAAAGATGGTTCTTAGAGGATGTGTGTAGATAGCTAAGCAATTAATCGAATTACCATTAAGTACAAGTACCCCATACCTAGGCTTAATAACATGCTAGATGAATCAAGCAAAGTAAGAGTGTTTTCCAAGATCAACCTTAAATCTAGATACCATTAGATTCGAATGTGCAAGGGTGATGTGATGCAAACTGTGACCAAGAACAAACAAGACTAGTCTTTAAATGGGTCAAAGCTTACAAAATGCTTGAAATGGAAGTGGTGGAGAACATGCACAATGATAATTACAAATGAAGAAGTAAGTAAAACCCACGAACAACTCTAAAGGATATCATGCACCAATGAAACTTCTGAGGACTCATGGTACAATTTGATATGATGCACAAATCAGTCTAATAAGGTTATCCACCACATTGCTTTGCTCAATGGTTAGGATAAGAGCGATGTTGAGAGTAAAACAAAGTATTTATGCAAGGAAGAAAACAAAAAAGTGTATTAATTGTAATTTGAAATCTGAATTTAGCTACAAGTATAAGGGTATTTATACCCATAAGTTAAGGCAACTTGCCCAAAAAGGGAAAAGACAAAAAGGCCATTTCTCAAGAAAGTAATGTATAAGATACAAAGGGTAAAAATAAATATATAAGGAAAACAATCGTTTGTATAACAAATTCTACACATGATACTGTATATGTAGCAATACTACATTGGCGAAGTTGTTAAAAGATATGGACAAAAAGAACGACCAGCATTCTTGTCCAATCAATGGGTCAAGTTCATAGAAGGTTTTTCTTATGTCATAAAATACAAGAATGGAAGGAACAATGTAGTGACTGATGCCCTATTGAGACAACATACCCTCCTGACTAAGCCACAAACAAGGCTACTTGGTTTTTTAACCATAAAGAATTTGTGTGCTAAGGATCTACACTTTAGTCCTATCAATGCTCAATGTGAGGAAGGCTGAACATTGGACGACTATTATAGGGATAATGGATACTTATTTAAGAAGATGAGGCTATATATCTTGACCTGTTCCACGAGAGAATTGCTAATGTATGAGGCACAAGAAGGAGGATTGACAGGATACTTTAGCCAGTGCCGAACCCATGAAGTACATTCTACAAGATTGTTTTGGCTGAGAATGATGAGAGATGTGTAGTCTATGTTAGAAAACTGTGCGACCTGCTGAAAGGTAAAGAACCAAGCTAAGTAAGGACATTATCTACCCTTGCTCGTCCCAACCAAACTCTGGTCTAAGCTAAGTATGAACTTTATGTTAGGATTGCCAAGGATGTCCTGTGGGAAGGACTCCATTATGGCAGTTGTGGATCGATTTAGTAAAATGGCACGTTTCGTTCCCTATTCCAAAACTAACGATGCTTCAGTTATTTTTTTCTTTTCTTATAGGAAGTAATTAAGCTTCATGGCATGTCTAGAACCATTGTTTCAGACCGAGACCCCAAGTTCATGAGCCACTTCTAGAGGATGCTATGGAGGCGAATGGAAACTAAGCTATTGTATAGCACATCCTGCCATCCACAGACCGAGGTTGTCAATAAAACCGTGGGAACTTTGCTACGAGTTGCTATTGGACGAAACATGACCGATTGGGATTTATGTTTGCCAATTATTGAGTTTTCCTACAATAAGACTGCCTATAGTATAACAAACATGTCTCCATTTGAGGTCGCCTATGGGTTCAATTCTGAGCTCCCAATGGATCAAGCACCCCAGTTGAAAATTGATGATGACTGGCAAGCCGTTGAAAGAGTTATGGCCATCAAAGCCATGCACTAGAAGATTGTAGAGCAATTGAGCTAAGTTAATATTAAGCTCGAGAAGCAAAGCTGAGGATGGAAGAAGAGAGAATTTCAACTAGGTGATTTGGTTTGGATACATCTCAGCAAAGAATAATTCCTAAAATTGAGGAAGAGCAAACCTTTTAAAATGCTTGAAAAGATCAATTCTAATGCTTATAGGATTGAGTTACTTGAAGGATATGGAGTCTCAGACTCCTTCAACATTGCCGATCTCCAACCTTACACTTCCAAGGACGAGCAACCTGGAGCTGAACTCGATTTGATCCCAAATCTCAAACAACTCGAAGAGGATGATAGGGACTAAGGATCAATTACGCACTCCTGAGCCCGGTGACTTTCTCAAATGGTGCACCAAGTTGTCCATGGTGAGTTAAGCGCTAAGGAGTAGTGTTTACTATAGTTTAATCTTCCGAACTACTTTGCTCTCTACACCATCTAAGAGACTACCAAGGTTTCAAGCCAACCCCTCCGCAACACCTCAATCTAATCACCAAATTAAGAAAACAGCCATCTCCATAATGCCGAGATCGAGTTAACAATTATTAGGAGCTGACTAGCCAAGGCCAACCCAAATGTGAGTCGTCCCTGAGTCAACCCTTGTCTACTCTCAACAATCAAAGCTTCCTACTAGATAGCTCGTAGCATTGTTAGAACCACAAAATGAGTAGAATTATGCATGTGTTGTCTTTTCTAACATTTGTACTGTCCTTTCTAATAAAGGATATTCTTTTTGCATGATTCTATGCTTCCCCTATAAATTATTCTCCTTTTTTCTTAACAAGTAAGGATCTAATTTTGTAATTTGAGACTTACCCTAACTAGGTACTATAAATACTTACAAATTGTAATAGTTATATCATCATCATACAGAGAATACACTGAACTTTTACTCTCTCTTGAGCTAAGTGTCCTTTTGCTTACTCTTGAGCTACTCTTATTAGCCCATTAAGCGCGGATTAGTGGCGAGTAACCTCTAGCCATACTTTGCGTCATATCAAGTGTGACTTGAGCTCGTGTAAGCCGTTGGTGCGTTATATTCATCATTAATGTATAGGGAGCCCTACTCATCTTCAAATACCATTTACTTTTCGAGCCATCTCATGGCTTAAACCTACCCTTTTAGGTTACGTGTGATATTGGGCCCATATGTTCATCTATGGAATCTGTATCACCCCTAGTGAAGGGGGTCTTATTATTGGCGACCAGCTCGACATCGCCAGTAGCTTTGCTCTCTTGCTACTCGGAGAGCTACCTCACCATGGTATGTAGCTCATTTAGGTCGATACCGTCTATCGAGTGAGCTCGTCATGCAGCTAAGTGAGCTTGCACTCCTTACTAGTCGACTTCTTGTTCGTTGCCAGCCAGAGCTTAGTAGCATGTAGCCACAAACCTTGTCGGTTGCTAATGTAAGGGTGGATCAGGTTGCTGATCCTTGCCATTGCTCCACTTCTTCTAGGCAAGTGCGGAGTAGCCTATTCTACATGACATATTCTTTAACCAAACGTTCTATACACTTTAAGTGCTCCTCCAGCACAGCCCTTGGGAGAGGCTGATTGCCCCTAGGTTGGTTCTTTACCAACTATTATTTCTTCTACTCGTTGCGTTGAGACATAATGTTAAAGGAATTATTCGTGGGCTATGTGTTTAACGTGTTTGAGGTATGAAGTGTTGGAATTTAGTTTCCTACAGACAGTACCAAATGTCATCTTTGAGTTCTTACTGGTAGGTATTAGGGCTCTGCACGTGGAAGGCTAGCAAAACAATACACTATGAGGGGACACCAAGGGGTTGCCCGGCATGACCATTCTGATGCTTAAGTTAGCAATAAAGCTTTTGAAAGCAGGAAGTAATTTGGAATAATATCTAAGCTTGATGTACAAAATCTAGAGAGATTTATCATTGGATAGTAACCTGATATTTATAGTGAAGTGGAGCCAACAATTGGAGATCAGTTGGTGGGAGAAGTCTTCTCCAGTACGTATTGGAGAGTAGGGTTATTGTGTCCGATGTATCCCACTTATTCTGAACGTGGTTATTTTACATTAATTAATCCTTTTCTTGTGCATTCTAGCCGTTGTAGAGCTTATTGGGTTTGGTTAATACAAAATTAAGGCTTAGGCTCATAGGGATAAGTCTCAGGCCACGAGACACATTGGATCCGGTTAGACTTAAGGGGCCTATGTCTAAAGTATCCTGTTAATAGTAATCTTTTTAACCTTTACTGCTAGCAAAGTCATAAAATTAGCATGTACAATTGTCTAGGACGGTGCATTAATTTATTAAGTGAATAATTGGCACTTGTTTTCACAAGTAAAATTAAATTAAAAAGAAATATCCTATCAAATGTTTCTTTTTTCATTTTTTTCTTGTAAATCATATATTAAGAACATTGACAATGGTAATTTCCATTTATGAAGAAATTAAGGAGATAGAATATCTAATAAACAAAAATATATATGTGTGTTTATATCGGCTTCCTTTGTAGTATCATACCATAATAGTTGTTTTATTATCTATGCAATATTGCAAATGTTGTAATGGGGATGCGCACGTAAATATAATCTTTTACGGTACAAGTATAATTTTGCTTGCTATGTTATGTAAATAAGTTGGAAAGAATATTGGAAGAATTTCCGGGATTACCAGAATATATAAACATTTGTATAAGCCATAAGGTACTTGTTAGTTATTATCATAGTTTTTAGTTTTTGTTTAGTGAGATTCGAAGCAACCGAGTCCCACGTTGCTTTTTTGAAAGATTCCATTCTTCTATAAACGGAGAAGCGCCGAAGAGAGTTTCAGCCTGATTGGTTGGGCTTCGATTCGGTGGGATCCACGTATTGTTTACTTTTGACTCTGACAAGTCAGAATAGTAAGTTTGATTTTATTCATTGGAGCCCGGTTGATTCGTCCGGGTTAATACGGGTCGATGTCAAAATGGTTATTATTTGTAGTCTGCCCTTACAATTGAGACTCTAAATCAGTCGAGACTATAATTGAGTTTAGAATTTCAAACTCTCACTCGTACGGAAATAGTATTCAATAAGTTAAAACTTGATTTAATTAAGTTTATTTAAGTTTAATTTATTTAAAAATATTATTTTTTTTCTAAATATAATAAAATTACTATTCAAAATTAATTCAAACTCAATTAATATTTATATCTAACTTGAACTCAATTACTCAATTAGGTTCATAAACTAATTGAGTTAAGTATTATGAAGCTTGAGCTTGACTCAATTAACTATTCGAGTAGCTTAAGTACAACTTGATTTTTCTCAAAGTTGATGTTTAGCATATCTTGCCACTTCTAGATTGATGATTAGATCGATGTTATCAACTAGACTTTAGGCACCTTACTTCGAGTGATAGTCAGAAAGAATCTTACCAACTAAGACTCTATGCTTATATATCGTTGAGTTTGCTTATAATAGATCGTCACATAGTTCAATTAATATCTCTAATTGAGGTCATCTATGGAAACAACTGATCTTTCCCATGGATATGATCTTCATTCCATCCTTAAGGGAAGAGAGTTTAAGTGGAGCTAATTGAGAATAGGAGATTTAGAAGTTGCACTAGAAAGTAATTAAGCACCTCACTAAAAAAGTAGCTATGTAGCAAGAGCTCAATAACTTGGGAACGAAGGCCAGCTTTAAACTAGGAGACTTAGTCACCATACCCTCTAATACGGACTCGTGGATAAACACACAAATCCAATATTACATGTAACCAAAAGAGTGGGTTCAAGCCGTAAGATGGCTCGAAAAGCAAATGATAGTCAAAGGTAAGCACGAGCTTAGGTCACATTTAATATGATGCACAAGTATGGTCGAAGGTTACTTGCCATTAGTTCATACTTGAATGTGTTAGATAAGAATACTAAGTCTCCTAGTTTAAAGCTGGCCTTCGTTCCGCAGTTATTGAGCTCTTGCTACATACCCTCTAATACAGACTGGTGGATAAACACACAAATCCAATATTACATGTAACCAAAAGGGTGGGTTCAAGCCATAAGATGGCTCGAAAAGCAAATGATAGTCAAAGGTAAGCACGAGCTCAAGTCACACTTAATATGATGTACAAGTATGGTCGAAGGTTATTCGCCATTAGTTCATACTTGAATGTGCTAGATAAGAATAACTCAAGAGTAAGTAAGGAGACATTTAGCTCGAGAGAGGGTAAAAGAAAAGCTCAATATAATCTTCTATATATTCTTTCACGACTGTTACATTATGTGATTATTTATGATATCCTGTTAGGCCAAGTTCTATGTTACAGATAATTACAAAAGTGAATCCCTATTTACTAAATAAAAGGAAAATAATTTACAAGGAAAACATGAAATTATGTGTAGTGAACGTCCTCTATTAAAAAGGATAGTATGATTGTTAGAAAAGGACATCACATATGCATTTTTAATTTGAGATTCTAACAATATCATGAGCTGAGTAAGGGTGAGCCTCTGTTCAAGTCTGTTCGGTGTTAGAAGTTCAATACCTTGATTACTGGGGTTGGTTCAAGGATAATTCACAATCGAGTCAGCTTTAGATGGTCGGCTCCTAACAATTATCAGCTCGGCCTCAACACCGTGGAGATTGTTGTATTCAGATTTAATGCTCCAACTAATGCATAGCCGAAGGCTCGGTTCGACATGTCGGTTGGTCACCTCGTTAATACCTTAGATAACATGGAGAGCAAAGTAGCTCGACAAATCGGGCTGAGGCAAGCATTGCTCCTCGGTACTTAACTTACCTCGGACAGCTTAGCAGACCACTTGAAAGAGCCTTTGGCCTTGGGAGCATATAATCTGTCCTTGATCCCTATCACTCCCTTCTACACCCCCCCCCCCCCCAATACACACACACATACACTTAAAAAAAAAAGAAGAAGGTAAGGACTGATTTCCTAACTATAGAGCTAACAAGTTATCTCCCCAATCAAATTGTTTATTCAAAATCATATGAAAGATCAACAACAATGCTTACAAGCTAAAACTGCTCGAAGACTATGTTATACCCTCAACCTTTAACATTAGTGACTCAATTCCTTATGTTCTTGACAAAGCTAAGCAAGATGAACCACTTGATTTGAGGCCAAATCTTCAACACCCTTAGGAGGTGATAGGAAACTAACCTCTGGATCCTCATGAGATCTTGACTTTAAAGGCCCCAAAACTTAGTGCAAAAGGACCCTAAGCAATTAACCAACCAAAGACAAGGTGACCTTCATTTAGAGTGACAATTTACATCATTTGCCAATCTACACTGATCTCCTTATACTCATTAGGGTTGAAGGGGAGCCATATAGCCTAACTTAGAACAACATGAAGGTCAATATATAGAACTCTCAAAGCTCAAACTGACTTGATGGATGACCTCAAACCTATTTAAAGTACTGCCAACTTAATTTTTGATTTATTAACTTCATCTAACTTTACTGCAACTTTGGCTCTTTACTTTGCCCAGCTGCCTCACATTTTGTCTTATTTTACCAATATCTCTACCAATAATGGAATGACACATGTCCAGATTTCGTGACACTAATATGTACTTCTAGAATTGTTCCTTTTGTCTCTTTACATATTTGCCTCTTTTTAAAATCTTTTTAGAATCATTTTAGAATACATTTTGAGAGGGAAGGTTAAGGGAATTTATCCTTTAGAATAAGAAAATTCTAATAAAAAGAATAATTCACCTACTTCCAAGGTCATGCATAAGGCATGGCCATATAGGTTCGAGGTGTTTAACTATTTTGGCTAAATGCTCTTATGAGCTTTATTATGCCCCTATAAGGATACCTTAGTAATGGTAGGTTGCCATATATGATATGAAGACCATAGACTGGCATCCATGCCACCCATTGGTCTTATATTTAACATATAAGGCTCTTCCTACTCCTAAATACCCCTTACGCCATGCAGAATTAATTAACATCAAGAGTTGAGTATTAATGAAAGATTCAAACACATGAGGGAATCTAAAAGTACATCATAAGGGTTGATATTAAATTAGAAGTTTGGGTCCCACCAAACCAGAAGTCCTTCAATAATATTAGCTACAGTCTTACCTATTGCTAAAAGAATATATAGTCATCCAAGATCAAAATAAAGAGAGTCTTAATTTAACAAAATGGCTCTCATGCTCTCAAACTCCTACAATATCCACCTGTAACCCAATTACCCACCTTAGGCATCCCTTTGCCCGAAACAGTAAAGATAACTTGTATCTGTAACAAAAATCTATAAGGGTGTAAGCCAACAACTTAGTGAGAATTCTTAACCATATCAAGAAAGGAAGTCATCAACTAAGTTATATCAAACATATGAATGTTGGCAAAAATCAACATACCAACCAAATACATGTAGGGACTTAGAAACTGTATGCGACTAAGATTTAATACCCTCTAAAGTTGGGGTAGGAAAATCATCACCTCAATAGATCCAGGTATGATGCTTGGGCTTAAATTTACTAACTTGGGAATCCTATACTCCTATGCCAAAATTTAAAAATAGATAGAACAATATGTTTATATATATATATATATATATATATATTCATGTATGTGAAAAAGCTAAGGCTTAGATGATACGAACCAAGGCCAAGAACTGACAAGATTGGTTGCGGGGATGGGTTTAAGCTTGAAGAGAGTGATGGGAATCACGTAAAAACAAAAAAAGGTAAAATAAGCAAACCTACGAACAACTCCAAAGATATAAAACACAAAACAGCTTAATATGATGCACGAGACAGTCGGTGAGGGTACCTACTACCTAGCTTTATTTAAGAGTTAGGATAAGAGTAAAGTAAGTAAACGAGCTAACGAGAGTTATGTTCATAATAAAAGTGTATTTAATATGTTCGTAGTGATGATTGCCTTGCGGTTATGTTTGCAAGGGTATATATAGAGGATTTTGTCACATGATTGCTTTGATACGAGACTCCTTGTAGATGGATAGCTTTCTAGTAGAAAAGATAATTCTATGCTATCAGTCTGCTATCTTCTAAGTCGAGATGCTAAGTAAATGTGGTAGTTCAGTTGTATCGAGCCGAGTAGTTAATTCTTTTGAAGTGAATTCGCTTCGAATACATTCAATACTACTCAAATTCAAGTTAGCTAAGAGGAAGGTCGGATGAGCTAAGTTGATACTCGAGTGTAGTTTAGGTCAGTAGCTAGAGATGAATGATGAGCATGAGAGGGTTCGACTCTACCAGGGCATCAGGTCAGCAGATTACAACAGCTCAGAGTCCTTAGTGGTAGGTCGTAAGGAAAGAATTCGCCTAGCCATACTATCTAGCTCCTAAGCTCTTGTTAAGGGTCTGGTGGTCTGATTCCTATGACCAAGTGTAGTGTTTGAGTAGGCCCAACAATCCTCACTCACCCATAAATGAAAGTCTCTAAACTCAATCCTTGGCACACATTTGGCTTCTATAGCACCTATTAAACTCATGGCTAAGATAGCCATGTTTTACGAGTGTACTTTACAAGAAATAATATACTTTAATTATACAACAACCTTCGCAAGACCTTTCATCACCTCCATGTAATGTGTTGGTTGGAATTATTAGTGTAATATTATGATTATTTAGTGAGCAAGCAAATGTTGACAAATAATCTCATTTTCTATCTAGATTTAGCAATCAAGTTGTTATTATAATTATATTGTTTTTACTCTACATTCTGACAAAGCTCGCACAAACATCACCCCAATTCCCCATGCAACCATTTATTTATCTTAGATTTTAAGTTCTACTATGTACCGATCATAAGCAAGCATAGGATCATAGGAACTCACTCGACCATGTTGATGTCACGGATTGTAATAGTTGATGTGCAGATCAAAATCTTGGTTAAAGTTACCTGGCACAAAGAATTAATAGTTTCAATAGATAAGTATATGTGTGTGTATGTATATCGATATATATTATACACAAATTTTTTAAAAGAAGGAGTTTATTTAATTTGGAGAATTAGGTTCTGATATTATTATTATTATTATTATTATTATTATTATCATTATCATCATCATCATCATCATCGGTAAGCTTATCAAATTCTTATGTAAGAATTTAACTATAGTAATTTCATGCCATATTTCTTATTATGATTTTACTAATGTCCCTAAAAAAGTGTCTCTTGCTTTATTTTGAGTTACGGTGTTTAGGTACAACATTCTTCGGTTTCCTTATCCCTAGGCGATGTTGCGTGTCCTCTTTTTCTAATCCCGTGCTACTTCATCAGGTTGTGTGGTAAGTCTCAGATTTGGACTTTGTTTTCCTTAGTAGACCAATTTAAGTCTTCAACGCATGTTTTTCCTTGGTGCAAGTCACAAATTTCCCCCCCTTTTTGTTTGGTTTTTCTGCGCTTAGGTAGTAAAAAACTTTAAAGAAATCTTTGTTTCAACATTATCTCTAATGCTGGAAGATAAAAAATGGAACATATCTAAAAAGGAAGCAATGTTGCTGGTTCTTGTTGAACTCTACGCATGGACCTTAACGATCTTTCTTTAAGTCTTCGGTAAGGGTATGGCTTTTCTTTATAAGTGAGGGTTGTGAAGCGAAAAGAAGAAAAGGAGAAAGAAGACAGCCATGCAACGTCAAAATAAAAAAAATGCTCCTGTCGACTAAATGTCCAAACGACGGTGGAAGGAGAGATGCTAAGTTTCTTGTCATGAGACTAAGCTTTAAGACATTAATGTGTTGGTTCGTCGCTAAGTGTGAGGTTCCATTCGTAAAGTTGCGAAGACTTAACGACGTAGAAATATTCAAAGCAAGGTGTTCAGATATACATTAATGGGATATGTATAAGCAAGGATAAGAAGGTTACCACATATAAGTTCACTCCGCCGGGTAGCGGTTGGCTCGGTGGAGGCAATACTTCAACTTTGTCCAACCTAAACGCAACAGTAAGAAAATTTACAGCAGCGTGGATATTTTGCTGTGGAGAGGAGTGTTAAGAGATGAACTAGGAAGGGGAGTAGCTTACCTATTTGCTGGAGGACGAGAGAGGTTGGAAAGCCCCCTCTTTTGTTTCACACCAAAGATAAAAAGAAGAGTATGGAGGGTAAGAGGGAGTGAGAAACTTTCTGAGGTGAAGCTCGTCCGAATAACTTGCAGCAGCATGGATTTAAGAGAGGGAATTGGAGAAGGGGAAAAAAAGAAAATACCCAACCCCCTTGAGTTGTAAACTCTAATGGCTGTAGGATAATTTAGGGTGTGCTAGTCTGAGGTAAGCCTTTTTCACGTTTCTTTGCTTATAGGAGAAAAGAAATTCTTCTGAAGCATGATTTCTTTTCACATGTACTTGTGGAAATGATGGAAGGAGAAAAAGATGAGGTGCTGGACGTTCATTTTTTTAGCAGCGAATGGAAAATCAACTGGGATTATTATTCCTCAGTTTAGCATAAATTGAAGATGGCTGAGAAGAAAAGGAAAACCTTAAACAGCAAGTGAAGGGAGCTTTTTGAACCAGAATTTTTTGAAGTTTAAGGTTGTTGTAGGTTTCCTACTGTAGGCCTTTGTTGGCAAGAGACAAAGAGAAGCGAAAAAAGGTAGTTGATTTCCTATTTCTAATCGTGATACAAGACATAGTAGGGAGTTGATTTTCTTGTACCTTGAACAACCAACCCACGTGATAGAAACTTTCATGCAGGCAAAACAAAAAGAGTGAAGAAAGCTTCAACATACACACATGTAGCAATTGGCTAAAGAATAAGGAGATGAAGTTGGACACGTGACAAAACAAGGCACACATTTGTTTACTCAATTCTATTTAGAGACATAACCCTAGGTGCCTAAATATCATGTAGAGGTTTTTGTATTCTACCACATATGGTCTTGTGTCAATTTTATAAAATTTTATGGTCCGTAAAAAATTTTGTTCATTTTCCAATTATTTAAGTTTAGTGCAAGAGATTTTAAATTATCTTGTTTAGGGTGTTTACTCTTAGCATTCAACTTTTTTAGTCTTGTTAAATTTTTTAAGTTTGGGGGTGTGGTTGGGGGGTGGACATAGGTTTAAAATTTTAACACCTAAGCAAAATAAAATATAAGGAAATAAAATTAATGAATAATAAGAAAAGGAGGTTATTATTGTTATTTGGAGATAAATTAAATAATAAAAGAACCAGGAGCATGTTAGGAATATTGAAAAGTTCCTAACCTAGCTTTCATTGTGTTACAAAGATAGCCCTCCTTTTCCTAAAAACTCACAAGCTTTCATTGTGTTACAAAGCAAGGCGCTTTCGTAGTGACCAATGCAAACCTTAATAGTAAGGTAAGAATCCCTAAGACCTAATTAACTATTTGAATTATAGAATTGATTGTGGGTTTTCATCCTTAGTGCAAGAGAAAAGTTTTAGTGGCAAAGTTATTGTACAAGACTAGGTGCAACTATAGATCTTTCCTAATGGTAAGTGATTTAAGGTTTATTATGAAAAGTAGGATCAAATCTCAAACCATGGTTTTTGTTCTTGAAGGTGTAGATATTTTATTATGGAGAGGGATTTTTAAGGATCTTTTTCTCTAAGGTTTAATAAGAGCAAGGTAATGTCTTCTTTTTCCTCACAATCTTGATCCTTTTGTGACTTATTAGATTTCATTTGTTATATGGAGTAGTGAAGCAAGAATTTCTTGTTTTAGTGAAGGAATTTGTGGTGTTGTAGGTTGAGAAATCAACTAGAGATTGAATTTAGGGTTAGGAAGTGTTGTTTTTGGAGAAAGGAGAGAAGAACTATAGGCATAGTCTTAGACAATGTTCCTCTCATAAAATTTTAGATACGAGGAAATTTGAGAAATTCAAGATGAGGGGATCATGGCCATGATCCATGACCGTGGAGTTTTAAAGAGGAACACGATCATAATCAAGGGCATAAACTTGATTATTGGTTTTTGTTTAGGTTCACGAGCGTAAACCCTAACCATGGTCCTTACTATTGCCCTGTTCCATCTTCTTAACTTGACTTTAGACCTACCTAGTCTAAGATTCTTATCTAAAACCTTTAGGATGCCTATAAGAAGTTGTAGATTGTTACTAAAACAATTTTTATTCATCTTTTCATTACAAATTACTCTTCTAAGATAGAATCAATTAAGTTCTTTTATTGAACTCTAGTTACGTGACACTTCTGTGTTACTTACGCTTAGTAGGCTAGTTTATATACTTGTATAAATCTTAAAAGGACTAATAACTTATTCGGTTCAACCATTGCTTGTTGCTTATGTGGCTCAAATTAGGTGCTAAAGTGGTAAGTCCCTAGTAAGCAACCTTAATAATCCCTATGATGCGTTGTCCTTAATGGAGTTTTGCTTAGAAATGATTTGTGGTAGATTTAGGTTGATTAGATAAGACCTGTAATGCTACACCCAATGTTAAGTTACTTTAGATGGGGCCCAAAGAAGTACGCCTAATGTGGAATGTAGATACGCCTGAAGAGGTATGCTTAACCACTAGGATGTTAAATTAATTCATGTTGTGAAAGAGGTTATGAGGACCTCTATTGTGAAATATTTGTTTGGCTAATTTATAGATAATTAAAATAATGTGTGTGTTTTACCTATTTGCATAGGAATGAATGTATGTATGCTATGTACGATTACTCATACGCATGTGCTTGTATGTTATGTATTTAGTTTTCGGCTCACTCTTCTTTTTTCTACAGTTGCAGGTCAAGATGTTAGTTGTAAGGATCCTATTAATTACAATTATCTAGCTGACTATAAAAAAATTTCTAGATATTAGAACGTGAGAGACGATTATTATCAAGGAGACTAATATGACAAGAGCTATTGTTATTATTATTATTAGGAGAATGGAGATTTGATTTTGATACAATAATTGCTTTTTAGGATATTGTTTATTTTATTCTCAACTTAAAATGAGGATATTTTCAAATGTTGTTAGTTGATAATTATTTTTTTTATGAGAGATTATTTTAGGGATACTATGTACTTGTTTATGAAGTTAATAATTTCTAAAGTTAGTGGTTACTATTTGACAATAATTTAGAGATTTTAGTTTCTGATTTGTAGCCTGATGTGTCATTAGAAGACTAGAGACACGTAGTAGTATGTAACGTCTTGAGTCTAATGTATTACAAAAATTCATAGGGCTTATAGGCTTCATGACTCTCTCATTTAAATTGTATGGCTTATCTCTTAAGTTTTAGAATAATACTTAATTACATAAAATAACTTAACCTACCTTTATACTATTGCATGCTATTCCCTAGCTCAAGTATACACTAAGATAAGTAACTAGTAATAGTTGTTGGCCATCTATCATCTAGAAATTAGTTAAGAACCACTAATGAACTTGATTGATGACTTCTTTTGAACTCTAATTGTCTAAATCATGACGTTTTATTCCTGGAGCTCAAAGTAAATAACTTATATATATCATGGCTAAAGATTTCTTAAGTTTTTATTATTCTTATAAGACCAAATCAATCTCTTAGCAACATGTTTCGAATCCCAATGTGCTATGTAAACATTTTAGAAACTCTTATTTTTAAGAAACTTATCACTTTATTGCTAAATTTCTTCATAAAAGTTTCTTAATATTTTTCTAAATTTTTTTGGGATCCTTGTAATTTACTTTTAACCAGTCAAAACTATAAAAAGATAAAATAAAATAAGTACTGTTGTTTTCCTTACTTTTAGAAAGTAACGTTGTTTTATTAAACAATGTTGTAAAATGGGCAAATAACACACTTGGCATAGGGATACGCAGCAAACTCCCTACATTATGAATGGTTTCAAGTGGCAAGAGATGTTCCCTTTCCTTACTTGAAAAGTGCAAATTGCTTAACTCATTACCACTATCTAGACTTCTACTTATACTATGCATCATTCTCATCAATGGTTTACATCGAGTGAACATCAAGTCGTTTATATACTAATTCAATTTGAATCCATGTTCCTTATTTAATTGAAAACACCCTAATCAAATTACATTACATACAGAATTGAAAAAATCCTTTCTTTCTTCTTTAATATATTATTTCTTTATATGTCATGAATCTAAGAAGGATCTAGTAAGATTACCTAAAATTTTTATATTACGTGTACACCCGTAATATAAAAACTATTTTACAAGCCAAAGATTGCAAAACTTTAAACAATTAGTTACTAAAGTTTTCGATTCTTAATTTAATTAACTTACTATAACATATAAGTGACTATTGATATCCAATAAGTCACAGTCCATCAGAACTGTAAATAATCGATATCCCCTACCAAACAATAAAATAAGGTAGTGAAGTTCTAAAACTTAAACTTATGCAAGTTATAACATATAATTCGAACAAAATATATAGTCTGTCCTTAGATTTTAACTTTTATGTATCTTGACTTTAATACTCAACACTCAGCTCTTAACCCATGCCTGATTATCTATTAACCTGCAAAAGAAAACTATTAGAGAGTAAGCTACAAGAGTTTAGTGAGTTATCTCTCATACCATAAGAACAAGTAAGTTATCAAACAGTTTATTAACAAACATATGAATGCATGAACAAACAGTGTACCAAACAATATATATGCAGTTGATCGGTGCTGCATACAACATTGGATTTAACTCAATTTGAAGTAAGAGTTGAAGATATATTGGCACCAATCACAACCAGGCTTTAGCACCTAAGGTTTTTAATCATAAATTTAAATTACTTGTTCCACGAAATACATCTTCCTTTCAAAGGAATTCAGTAATATACAAAATCTCAAGTTTAGCGGTGAGATAGCCTTTGCAATCTACGCTCACACCCTATAGCGGTGATCTTTTGACATAACCTCTAATCACCCACAATTAATGTCTCCGACGCCAAGTAAACCTACGAAGCAAGTATAGGGTCTTGTTGTACTAATGCTCTTGCACTATATTAATCAAATCATGTGGGAATCCATCCCTCTAAGGCCCTTCATTACCAATCGCGTGAAGTGATGATTGGAATATTATATGCAATGTTCGTGTTTATACATAATCCATTTAATTTTTGTTAAGTTGGATATGATTAATTCAATTCATGATGTGATCAACCGATATCAACAAACCATTCAATTATGCAATAATAAATTAAGCAGTTAATTATTCAGCTATTATGTTTTACAACATTTTACACAATACACAACCAATATTTAAGCACATGCATAACCCAAACCCCCATGTATCAAGTTATTAGTATTTACTTTAGGTGTACTAATTACAAGCATAAAACAAGTATAAATTCATTAGGAGCACTTATTCTGTCATGAATGATGTCAAAGATTATAGTAGTCTAAAAATAAGTCAGTCTTGATCTTAGGAACACCTAACATTGAGGGGATATGAAAGATAATGAGTATCTAAATTGAATAACTAAGTTATTTATATATTTGGTACTAATTACTTAAATTAATAATATATTCTTATGAAATGCTCAGTTCGAGCTTTTCCGCTAATTACATACAACTTTTTCGATTTAGTTCAAATTTTTATGAACTTATAGTCTATTTTAATTATTTTTAAATGTACTTTCTTATAACAGAGTTCGTTTTGGACATTGTAACCCGTATTTTTCATTATAATATAAAAATATTACGAAATTCATTATTTTGACTTAAATAATTATAAAATATTATTTTTGAGCTTTTCTTGGTATAATTATGGTTTAATAATTATTTAAATCTTATATTTTTTAATTTTCTTATTTTTAAGGCTGTTTTACTATAATTACTTATTTTTTCCAATTTTTAGGTTTTGGACTTATTAATTCAAATTTTCTACTTTATTAATTTTATAATTAATTAATTATTTTATTATTATTTTTAATTATGAATTTAATTAAATTTAAGCTAAGTAATGATGTAGCAATATAAGGGAATGCCACATGTCACCTTTATACTTTTTCTTGCATTTTCTTTTTTTTTTTGGTATTTTGTGTTATATACATATATTAATATTTATCACTATATTTTACTGAATTTTCTAAATTAATTATTTTTTATAAATTCTATAAAGTTACAATACATATATATATACATATTTATTAAATCAATATTATAGTATATCATATATGTACTATTCAAATATACTTACATTTCTACATATACGATACTATTCATATATATATGTTTATACATATAATATACTTATGTACTAAAATATCTTAACCTTATATATCATATACATATGAGTATAAATATACATGTAATTGTACTTTATATACATGCGTACATATACGATTACATTACATGTATATATATATATACTAAAATACTTAATAGAGATAATATTATACATAAATATAAATATCTGTTCCTTACGTTCATAGATATATTTGTATATATTAGAATACTTATTATACATAGTATTGTATATATATAGATGTATATTATGTATATTAGTATTTTATACTTACATAAATATATACATATACTTTTAGTTTTATAGTATTTTATGTATATGTAATAAACCAAAATATAAGCATAGTATACTATATAATAAAAATACCAAGTATATATATATATATATATATATATATACTACACACGCATACATACATATATCATATAATAAAAATACTAGGCATATATACATTTATATATCACACATACATAAGGACATATATAAATAAATAAACAAAATATATAGTATATAAATATGTATATAAGTAAAGAAAATACATAGTATATATATATTTTATATGCATATACATACATATACTATATAATAAAATACTATATATATATATATATATATACCTACGCATACATATGTATATAAATACATGAGTAAGAAAGATAAGTAGTGTATATATATATATATATATTACTATTGGCGCATACATACATATACATATACATATACCTAAGTTCTTGTACAACTATTTTGGAAAATCAAAATTACATGTATATAGACATATGTGAATATACATACACAAGAAAATACTAAAACTATATATATATAAGTCCTAAGATACATGTATGTGCAAGAACATTGAGAAATAATTACTATAAAATACATATAATATACATGATAAATACTATACTTGTAGAGTATCCTTGTATGGAAATTCTTAAGCTTTTTCCTCCTTCTTGCTTGTAATTTTCCAGAAATGAAGGGTAAAGAATAGGGAGCTTACAGTTAGGAAAAAGAAAAGGTTTTAAGATGTGAAAAATATTTTTTCTTCTCGTATTGTTAGCTTGGAAAAAGGAACAATGAAATGCTTTTGGCCTCCAATAGCAATTGTGAACTAAATAAGTCAACAATTGTAGAAAGAAATCAAATGTAATATATGGCATTAACGATGAGGGGACAAGATTATCATTCCTCGTGTTTTTCCTCTCTTTATTAAACACTTGGAATTTAAATTAACACACATGGGTTGTTGCATTGAAGATCTGGAGACCAATATGCAAGGTGAAGAGAATGGAAGAGAGAAAAAGGAAAAAATAAAAAGAAAAGAAAAAGGAGGAAAAATAAAAATAAAAATAAAAACATGTAATTCTTTTCCAAACAAAAAAAAATTATATAATTAGCATTTATAAATTAATATTGAAATTTTACAAAAAAATTTAATTTAATTGTTACCCATTACAATTATAATATTTACAAGTTATTTCAATGCATTTGCTAAAATTTATATGCAATTAAGTGTATTAGTCGATAATTATAATCAACTAAGATTTTATTACTAATAAGTTATATTTATTCATTTTATAAGCTTAAAGTTATAATTTTAGGATTTTCATTAAGTTCAAGTTTGATTTTAAGTATTTATGCATACATTGAATTTAGGGTTTTTGTACGCGATTTATGTTTCAATTAAAATTTTAGAGTTTTTATTATTTACGATATATTCAAATTTATAATTTAATAAAATTTTTATTTTACTCAGCCTTATCGACTCCTAAAGTTATTTATAGTATTCGAGCTTAATCCTTTATAGTGTTTACATTATACATGTACAAATAAATAGATAGAACTTTCCTAAGCAATCCCATTTCTATAAATCATGGCCCAACTAAGTTCAATGTATCAGCTAATTAGTTAAGGGGGGGTCATGGAAAGAACTGGTTCAAAATCACGATCAATTCCTTTTTCAAATCTTACTACGGCTGCATGAGTTCTTCCTACGTACCATAAATGACCTATGAATAAGAAGAATCCTAGAACAAAATGAGAGGTAGCTAACCAACTTCTAGGAGATACATAATTGATAACATTGATTTCAGTAGTGACGCCACCCACAGAGTTTAAAGGACCTAAAGGAGCACGAGTCATATATTTTGCAAAGCGCCATTCTTGCTAAGGCTATATGTCTTTTTTCAGTCTACTTAAGTCCAATCCATTTGGGCCCCATAGAGGTTTTAACCAAGGAGCAGGTAGATCTCAAAAATGCATAGTTTTACCCTTAAAAATGACTTCTCCAATCGAAGAATGCATTAGATACTTACCTAAACTGGTAGGTCCTTGAGCGGATCCTATGTTAGCCCTAAGGCATTGGTCTCTAACTAGAAAAGTAAATGTTTGGGCTTGAGAAGCTTCTAGCCTAGTAGGTCCATAGATTTCACTAAGATAAGTGGTATTATTGAACCAGACAAAGCAACAAGCAATGAAACCAAAAATGGATAAAGCACTTAAACAATTAGATAAGTAAGCCTCCTCGGACCATACAAGTGCAAGACGAGCCCATGCAAAAGGTTTAGTTAAAATACGCTAGAATCCTCTTAGTATACAAATGGAACCTAACCAAACATGCCCTCCAATTATATCTTCTAAATCATCCAAACTAACAATTCATCCCTCTCCCCTAAAGGGTGATTTTAGTAGATAACTAAATATAACACTTGGGTTAAGGGTCAAGTTGGTAATTTTTCTTACATCTCCCCCTCCCGAAGCTTAGGTATCATATATACCTCCAAAATAAAGTGCCTTGAATACTAGAAAAAAAGCACCTATACCTAATAAGATTAAGTGAATACCTAAAATTGTGGTCATTTTATTTTTATCTTTCCATACATAACCAAAGAATGGAAAAGATTTTTCAAGAGTCTCAGGGCCCATAAGTGCATGATAAATACCACCAAACCCCAACACTATTAAGGAAATTAAATGAAGTACTCTCGATATAAAGTACGGAAAGGTTTCTATAACTTCCCTACCAGGCCCTGCTCCCTAACCTAGAGTAGCTAGATAAGAAAGTAAAATTAATCCTTATTCATACATAGGCTTCTCCAATACAAAATGAGCTACTTAAAATAGAATCATTGCTCTAACTAGAATATGATTAATCCGACATGGGTTACATAAGCCCCTAATAGTTTATTGGATGAATTGATAAATCGCGCATTTCTAGCCCACTAAGTGAAACCGGTGGTTTCTTGGTCACAACTAGCTAAAGCTAAAGTTCCATTAAAGAGCATTTCTACGAGGTAGAACCTCCTCAAGGAATATAAGGTTTTCATGAGGCTAATCTTGATCCGCCATCTAAGCGTGAATACTTTGTTTAAGAGAATATTTTTGGTGTAGAAAGTTTCAAATTCAGGATCTTCCGTTGTACGAATCTCTTGAGAAACGAAGTCATAGGCATGTAGGTTCAAAGCTAGACGAACTACTCCAAGAGCACTCATCCATAAACCGGTTATTGGTACAAATAACATAAGGAAATGTAACCAATGTTTGTTGGAAAAAGAAACCCCTAAGATTTGGGACCAAAAGCAATTAGCGGTGACCATTGAATAAGTTTCTTCTGCTTAAGTTGGGTTAAAAGCATAGAATGTATTTGTACCGTCACCATCTTCAAATAAAATATTTTTAACGGTAGCACCATGAATAGTGCATAGTAGAGTAGTGCCCAATACACCGGCAACTCCCATCATACAAAACGGGTTCAATATCCAATTATGAAACCCTTAGAAAAAGAAGATGAAGCAAAAGATAGTTGCTACACCAAAACTAGGTGCAAAAAACCAACCAAACTTACCTAGTGGATAAATCAGGAATACAGAAACAAAAATAGCAATTGGACTAGAGAATGCAATTGCATTATAAGGTCGTAATTAAATAGATTGAGTAAGTTCAAATTGGCGTAACATGAAACCTATTAGTCCGAAAGCACCGTTGGGAGCAACAAAAGTCCATAGGCCACCTAATTAACACCAACGAGTAAAATCTCCTTGTGCTTTAGGACCTCATAGTAATAACAAAGAATGTGCTAAACTGTTAGCAGGAGTAGAAACTACAGCAGTTAAGAAGTTGCATCCTTCCAAATAGGAACTAGCTAATTCGTAGGTATACCATGAAGTTACAAAGGTTGTACCTATGAATCAACCTCTTAAAGTGAAATAAGCACAAGGAAAGAGTAATAAACTGAACCAACCTACAAAAACGAAACGGTCCATATGTAACTAGTCATCCATAATATCAAATAAATCATTTTCGTCTTTGGTAAATTTACTAAGGGCTATAGTCATAGTGATCCTCCTATCCAACTACTTTAACCATTTCTAAACACCTCATGGCATTTTCAGTACATTGAAGAATTTGATTGTTTATGTAGAATTTGATTTCTTATACATGGTTCTCTTTTATTTTAATGGGTTTCGAAGATAAAGAAAAAAAAACCTTAGTTCATAACCCGAACTAGGTAAATCTATGAACTTGATTCGGTTATTTTTTCCTATTCCTAATAAGCCCCTCAACCATGAATTGCCTTGTAATCAATTAGATGAATAGAAAATTCCATAGTATAGCTTTCACAATGTGAAGCAAGAAATACAATTTGAATGTTTTTCTATTCATTTTATTTTTTTATCTGTTAGAAAAAAAAAAGAGAGGAGAATGGAATTTCCTATCTTTTGTAAAAAATTTAAAAAAATACAATATTAAATAATAGAATTCAATACAATATTATACAATATTAATAAATAATAGGAGATTTAAAATAAAAGGCTATTTCTCGCATCCCTATCACATTATCATAAAAAAATATCGTATGTATTGATATCGAAATATTTAGTACACGAAGCCATGATCTAATAGATATCTTTGATATCGAAATTATCTTGCATTTTGGAATCAAAAAAAGATATCGAAAAATAAAATGGCTCTTATGTTATGATTTTGAATAAACCATTCTCGGTAAAGGAATGAAATCTCAATTTATTTTTTTGTAATATCCTAGGAACAAGAAAATGGAATAAAAATATCAACAGGTTCTCACGGAGTTAAAAAAAAAAAGGAAAAAAAAATGCACTATTCCAATTTTATCGCTATCAAATTTGAATATCAAAGTGGCAAATAAAGTCATAATTCAATGGGTTAGGTCTACTTTCTTTTTCTTTTGTTAATTTCTCATTTTTCAAATGTGGAATAGTGCAAAATAGGAATATTTTGAGATTCAAAAGACGCCTTATCATTATTCATTATATAAAAATAAAAAAGTCTTCAACTTGATTTTCGATTTTATAACTCTAATTACTCTAACTCATGATAATAATAACTTATCAAAATCAATTTTCAAATTATAGAGATAGTCACTTTTTTTTTTTATTAAAATATCAACTACAAAGAGCAATATTATTGCTATTTTTTGTTTCAATATGAATAACACCGATGATAGAGTTTCACGAAAAAAAAAGCCTCTTATCGAATTTGAACTGATGACTTATACCTTACCATGGCATTGCTCTATTATTGAGTTAAAGGGGGATTTTTGAATCAATTAAATCACTACTATGCAAATAAGATCTCTTTATCTATTTCTATATCTATATAATAATCTATATATATAGATTATATATCGAAATTCTAGATATATATATAATTTATCGAAATAGATGATATATATATAAATAATTTAGCTAAATAGATGCGGTAAACCCAGAATATCTAGAGACTTATTCAATAAGAAAAATTTTTATATCTTTAATTAAGGAATGTGATATCGGATCAAAATTTTATTTGATATTACCTATCAATTGAAGATTAATAAACCTTGACGCTTAATTGGATATACTAAAAGATTGTGAGCATAATTATTACCTAAACTGAATATGATATTTATTTTTTCTTACTTATGATCACAACCGAATTATTGTATGCCAACAAAAACTATACAACTTTTATCTAATTATTTTGTCCTTTTCCTTTTACGGATTAATATCTGAACTTCAATCAATGGACTTTGTCTCTTTTGGACGAAAACATCGGATCCGTCTCTGCATGCACGGTCTTCCTTTTTAATCGTTAACATATACATTATAGATTTAATTTAATTAAATAAATTCTATTATAAACTCTATGTGGCTGTAGTTTAGTGGTAAGAATTCCACGTTGTGGCCGTGGAGACCTGGGCTCGAATCCCAGCAGCCACACAGATACATAATCTCTTTTAGCCTCCTTACCTAAGCTATTGCTCTTTTTAATCCACGTCTTGGCAAGGATGATACAGCGTGAATACTTATGACGTTGATTATGCTGACATATGCTTATGTAATGCACATACAGCAAATACGAAATAGATATGCATTTTTATTCATTATATTAAAGGGAAGTATTTATAATTAACAATCATTAAATATGTTTTCATGGTAATTAAAAAATAAAATAAAATTCATCCACAACTAACTTTGATTACCACTTAAACTATTTTCTCCATAACCGATTTTTTCTGCCACCTCCTTAAAAGAAAACACGCCCCATTACTCATAATCCATATTTTCAACTTACACTCAATCACAAATTTAAACTTACTATATATCTATAATAAAAAACACATTCCATTATACATATATATTTTGAACTTATAGTGTATTATTTATATATTATGGATATTATTTGTTATTTGTGTAAATAACAATGCATTATTCATTTACTATAGATATTATTTGTTATTCATCACCTCCAAATATTATTATTTGCTATTCTTTTTTTTTTTCTTCTTCCCTTCCATAGATTTCTTTATTTTTTTTTTTTTAGTGTCACTCAATTTAATTCTTGCATATGCAATACGGGTATGCCAACCACTAATAATGCTTAAAATAAAAGTAATTGAATATAATATATATTAAAAATAGAATAGTTTCTTCACCTACAGTGAGATAATAAAATTAAAATTGTCAATAGTAAAAAAAAATCACAAGTTTACTAAATTAACCTTTCAATGTTTGAGAGATTAAAAAAAAAAAAAAAACTCCTTTTTGACTTTAAGGGCAATTAAAAGGATTCATTGTTAAGAATTTAATTTTTGAGAGGGATATGTTAACAAAACCAATTTCTCACATTTTGATATTATAGATTTTTCTTTTTTGTCATTTCTATATAACAATTAAATTACATACATAATATCTTGAGAAGACTCCCTTTGTCTAATTTATTATGAGGTTCAAACTTGAGTAATAGAGCACCTAAGGCCAAGGTTACAACTATTGAGATAGAATGAGCAATTTAGGATCTAATTTGCTAAACTCATCATGACATTAAATGATTATAAATGGATTTATATTGATAAGATTTGATACAATCAACAAATAGGTTAAACTTGCTTAGACCCATTTATAACATGCTTGAGTTTAGGTCCAACATCTAAACCTCTTTACCCTCCAATCATTAATTTTATAGCTTTCACTATTTTTTTCCCCTCTTATTTGGAGTTGAAGCTTTAACATCACTCTAATAGATAAGTTATATTATCAATAATTTGGTATAATATCTTATATCTCATTTTTTATTTTATTATTTGAAAATGAAATTTAAGGGCGTTTATTTTGCATTAATAGCCACAAACCTGCGTTGCAAGTGTAAAAACTAATTATTATTACTTTAAACGATATAGATATTACAAGAAATATTTAATAGTTTTTTTAGACAAACTAATAATCTTATTTATTTAATAAGTTAAATAGTAGATAACAAATAGAATAATGGGTAATTTCAGTTAACGAGCAATTTCGGCAAACATAAAGCAATTATTTTAAGCAGTTTTTTGCTGTTATTTCCCATTGCACGTGTAAACATCATATACTATTGGCATGATAATGTGCCATTTTGGTTTTGGCAAATATGAAGCCATTATGTTAAGTGGTTTTTTAGCAATTAATTCACATTCCACATGTAAATATTTGAATTTGTGTAGAACATGGAAACATACATCTAGTGCTGGCATGTTATTATAGGTTTGTTTATTGTTCATGATTAGATAAAAAGGGAAAATGATATATTTACCCATCATTTATGATTTTAATAGACTATATAATACTAGTCTTTTTTTATTAAATAAAGAGTAGTATCGATTTTCTTCGCAAACTTTCCAATAAAGTTCATTCTTCTTCTTCTTCTTCTTTCATAGTAATGTTGACCAACATAGGTGAGACGAGTTCAAATGCATCAAAGTATAACGTTACTGGCTCCCAAACTACAAGGAGTGATCCCTTCCCCATAAGAGAGGATGAAGTCTTGTCATTGGCATAACCCAACAACTCCACTAGGATAGCAATGGAGGCAATCGACAAAGAAAGGCTCATCAATGCCATCCTACTCCCTTGCTACATCTTAGGTATTTATTCGAGACGCCTAAAATAGGCAAGGGCCTAAACAACCGAGTGAGTAGGAGCAAGCCCTCTGCCCCCCAGCTAGATCCTAAGCAAATTTATCATTAATTCAACCTTTAATTAGAAGATACGGTCACCAAGTAGGGAAGAACGAGTGGCTTTACTGTTAAGGAGGTGCTTTGTAGTATTTGAGAATTGTTTGAAGCTTAGGCAATGCCTCCCTTTAAGCAACTTCAAGAAGGGGCTATTGAACTTTCATCGGTATCGTCCAGCATAGGTCCCTCTCAATGGGTAGAAGGTATTGAAGGCTTTCCAAGCGCTTTGCAAATATTTGGCGATAAGGGCTACATTGGAGCTTTTCAACCGCTTCTATATATGGAAAAGCGTGGGATGGTAGCCATACCTCCAACCTTGTTTAAGGAAGAAGTTATTTTGCGACCTTATAGATTCTGTCAAAGGTTGCCATGACGACTACGTGATAGTCGAGCTGCCTAAGGAGGTAAAATTTCGGATGAGGTAGATCGAACTAGTCTAAGTTAGGGCCTAAAAGGAGCTTAGCCCTAGTGATGCTGATGCAGCACGAGAGATTTAAGCCTTCATAACCCCTAGGGATAGCCAAGAAATAAATGCTACGGAAATGGTGGAGAGATACTTCTAGTATCCGATCTCCAATCTCCAAACTCTTCCCTAGCATAAAGAAGGTTGTGGTGAAGAAGTGGGTTGAAGCTACAAGTTCTTCTTTTTATAAACACCTTCTTCTGTTGTGTTAGTATAGAGATGCTTTGTCAGGTGTCTCTTTTAATAAAATGGGGGAAAGGTCTTCCTATCCTTTACCTTAGGCTTTTGTATCTTAATCTAGGGCTTAAAATAGCTTCGTCACCATGTGCTGGTAAGTCGCCCTAGCAATTTTAAGGCCAAAAGGCATGACTATGTAGTAGTACATGTCAAAGTCGGTGATGAAGAAGGTATGGACTTCATCCTTTGGTTCATTTTTATTTGGTTGTAACTTGAGAATGCATCCATAAAGCTCAACAAAGTATGCCCCAAAGTAGAGTTGACTAGTTGGTTAATCCTGGGGAAAGGGAAGCATTCCTTCGAGCAAGCTTTATTGAGGTCAGTATAATCGACACACATGTATCACTTTCCGAACTTCTTCTTGACTAACACTATATTTGCTAGCCAGTTCGGGTACTTCCCTTACGAAGCCTACCTTTAATAATCTCTACACTTCTTCCTCGATTACGGCCTACCTCTCCGAAGCAAAGTGTCTCTTTATCTGCTTTACAGGCCGTACAGTAGGATCAATTTTGAGGTTATAGGTTAGCAGATTGGGAGATATCCCAAGCATGTCTAATGCCGACCAGGCGAACTTATTTGAGTTGGCTTGCAGGAGGGTAATTATCTCATCCTTTACTTCAGTAGAAGTCTCAATCTTAACCTTAGTAGTTTGGTCGATAGAGGTACCAATCTGTCCTTCCTCAATTTTTTCACTCGGCTCAACTCTCTCAGCTGGGTTCTCTTGTGAGTCAGTCTCTAGAGCAAAGACACCATTGACTTAGGTAAACAACAATCATAGTTCAATCCCAACAACTTCAGCCAAGAGGGGATTGTAGGTAGCAAGCAGATAAAACAGGTTGATTTCTTAGGAAAACCTATAAGACCCTAGTATAATCCTTATAGCAACACTTACAACCCAGAGTGGAGAAACTACACCAACTTATCATGGGGAGGTCAAAATTGAAGTCAAAGCCAACAGTAATAGGCAAGGAATCAACCATAGTAAAGATCAAATTTTCCTCCACCGAGATTTCAATAATCAATAGCACCCCTACCTACCCTAGAGAATAAGTTGGATACTCTCTTAGAAAAATACATTCAATCTAATGAGGTACATATGCAACAAACAGAGGCCTCTTTAAGGAACCAAGAGGCTTTCATCCATAACTTGGAAAATCAAATTGGACAACTCGCAAAGATGCTGAATGAACGAACATAAGGGTCTTTGCATAGAAACACTGCAACAAACCCCAGGAACATGTTAATGCAGTGACCTTGAGAAGTGGTATAGAGCTGCAAGTTGAGAAGAAGGATAGTAGGGAAGCAGTTGAGAAAGAAGTAGAAGTCAACGATAAGGAGAGTTTAGAACCATTGAGATCAAAAGACAGTGTAGAGCCACCAAAAGTAAAGGAGTACAAGTCGCACATCTTGTATCCAAAATGACTTAAGCAAGACTACCTTAATCCAACCAAGTAATTCGATAAATTCCTCGATCTTTTTAAACAACTTCACATGAACTTACCTTTTGTTGATGTTTTATTACAGATGTCGAAATACGCAAAGTTCCTGAAGGACTTATTATCAAACAAGAGGAAGTTAGAGGATCTTTTAACTGTCATACTAAACGAGGAATGCTCTGCACTGCTTGAGAAGAAGTTGCCAAAGAAATTATAAGATCTATGGAGTTTTACTCTTCCTTGAGTACTTAGAAACCTAATTGTAGATAATGCTTTGTCAACTCTAAGAGCCAATACTAACCTAATGCCATTTAAGTCATTTAAAAAGCCAGGGTTAGGAGAACTTAAACCAACATGCATGTGTATTTAATTAGCTGATAGTCCACCACATACCCTAGAGGCATTATAGAGGATGTTATAGTTTGAGTTAAGAATTTCATTTTCCTTATCGATTTTGTTATCCTTGATATAGATGAGGATCTTGAGGTACCATTGATTCTATGTAGACCCTTCCTAATTAGTGTTAGGGCCATGTTTGATGTTAGTGAGCGTAAGCTCATCTTAAGGGTCAGAGATGAGGAAATTGTTTTTCAAAATCCAAATTCAATGCAAAATTCTCTTGACTTAAAGGGTACAAGCTATGATGGTGATACTTCTAATGCCGTTGTTATTGAACGCATACAGGAAACAATTGTCAAAGAACTTATGAATGATTGCTTAAAAACGAGAGATGGAGAAATGGAGAAATGGTGAAAACCCTTAATCACTCAGAAGCTGTAGCTCAGCTAGGAGCTAATGAATCCAATGTGGTGAAGATAGGGATTTAACCATTTTATAGACCAAACAAATGGAAGTTAGAGCCTCCTAAAGTAAAACCACCAATCTTAGAGTAGAAACACTCAAAATATTGTTTAGAACATAATTTTGCAGTGAGAAGCTCAAAGCAATCGACAACAATCCTGTCTAAGCACAAAGTGGTTAAAAAGAAAGGACTTAAGCTACATGAGTTTGATGAGTGGCGCAATAAGAAGAAACTTGACAAAAGTTATGCAATTAGACGAGAGAATTCACTATACCAATGGAAAAAAGGTAAGTAACCTTATTTGGAGGGTTCAAAAGTAAGGTAAGGATGGAGATTCATCTCTACTCTGATGAAAGTAAGTAAAGCATGCATTCTATTGAGTTATTGATGTTAAACATAGCGCTCTTGGGAGGCAAGCCAAGTTATTTCTTTATTTATTTTATAGGTTGTTTTAGTATTTTTTATTTTATTACTTTAACACTTTTATTTTTCATTTTAAGGTCAAGGGGACGGTGTCCCCTATAGGGTTTCTGGGGTAGCGCTCTAGAAGCCAAATGAAATTTCAAAATCGATAAGTACAACATAATAAGTTTTCCTTTTAGTTTAATCTTTTGTATTAGATTTCTTTGGTTCATATTTTAGTTTAGTACTTTTGTTTCTTTAAGTTTATTTTATTTTTGAATTCATGCATTTAGGCTAAGCATACATAAATTTAAATTAAAATAATAAAAATTAAAAGAAAAAAAAACACAAAATAGTATACTACACGGTCCAAAGATACGGTTGTGTCTTGGACGGTATCAATTGTAGGCATGCTTCATGACCGCACTACAAAAGGTTATACAGTCCAAAGACACAATTGTGTTTCGAAAAGTATCAGTACTAGGCCAAGTTTTGGCAGTGCCATAGAAGGATACATGATTGCGAGATACGATCGTGTCTCAAATCATGTTAGTACTAGGCTTAGTTTTGGCCATGCCATAAAAAGATACATTAATGCGAAACAAGGTTATGTCGTGCCTACTATATAAGTTTATGCCCAACAAGTTTTTTTTCAACACTTCTCTACACTTCTTCTTCTACAAAAACACATACACAATTTTATTTTCCTCTCATTTGCTATTTCACTCATGCATAAACACAAAAAAGAATATACTCACAACGATCTTAAATTTACAATCCATCATTCACACCAATTTACGTTTTCCTAAGTGCACTCAATTCAAATCTCTTGTTTTTACTTGAATTTTTCATAGAAGTTATTTGGATTTCACTTTTTCTTGGGGCTTTTGCATGATTCTATTTAGTAAGTGTGGGTTATGCTAGATGTTGTTTGCTTTAGCATTTTGGTAGTGATGTATATGATGAATACAATTGTGTTTTTGAATTGGCGCTAATCTTTGGGTTTACAAGACATGGGTTGCAACACAATTGTATCAATTACAGTACATTACTATAGGCATGTTAATGAGCTGCCAACCATTAGTCCTCTTACGCGCATACGACTCTGAGGCCTCCAATCCCTTACTCGAAGAATCCTCTCTCGACAACCTGCTAATGAGAGACTCTATACGGAAGAAGGATAGCTAAATTCTTTGACAACTCTAGGAGGTTATACCCTACTTTATTCTCTCTCTTATGTCGATACTGACTATTCGCTTGTCGAAGGTTCTGTGCCGAATGATTGAACTTTCAATTGCCGAGTAACAAAACACTTTTCTTTGATGTTGAGTACTTTCTTCCAACTTCCTACCAATCCCTAATGCCGTAACATCTTGATTCCCTTCGCCTGTTGTGATCAGAGAATCTATGTACGGAACTAATGTTGCATTGCCAACTATCCTTTTCACTTGACACTGTACTATTTTTCCCTTTTATTGTTTATTCTTTTTACCCTTTTTCGTATATACTAGGAATTATTCTTTTGTATGCCTTTCTGTAATTTCTTTATTTGTATGGTTTCCCTATGGACTTACTATAAATAATCCCTTTTGCTTATAAGCTTAAATCATCTTACATCACAGATATACATTGAATATTCTGTTTTTGTGAGCCCACCCACTCCAAGACCACTTTTATATACTCTTATTTATTCTTGCCAAAGTGTTGTGTTCATAGGCGGGTCATATCCTCCGAACAGCTTCACGTCAATTACTCTTATCGGTTCGTAGACCAACTCACCCTATTTTCTTCAATATTTCGAATGACCTACTAGTTCAAATTTGCTACAATAAGCCTTAATGATAACTAAGCTCCTAGGTATATTATGTAATCCTGGTATCAAAGCTTAAGGTTATGACTAAGGGTTGTGCAGTAATAGTTCTTATGATGAACTACCGACCATTAGTCCCATTACTTGCGCACGGCTCTGAGGCCTCCAATTCCTCTTTCGAAGAATCCTCTCTCAACAACCTACTGTTGACGAGAAACTTTATACCGAAGGAAGGTGACTAAACTCCTTAAGCTCCCCACATTGTCATACATTGATCTATATACTCAGTTGTGATAATGCCGACTATTCCCTTATCCAGGACCCTGTGCCGAGTAATCTGATCAACTGCTATCGAAAGGTTCTTGTCAAGTGACAAGGGACTTACTTACCGACTCAGTAGTTTTCTCTCGGACTGTTACCATTTCTCTCATCACCTTCTTTTTGTCTCGGCCTCTTTATTACCGTAACATCTTGGTCCCCTTTGTCTGCTGTGTTTAGAGAATCTTCATACGGGACCAATCACTACCACCTATCCACCTCATTTGATATTGTACTACTTTTCCATTTTGTCTTTTGTCCTTTTTACCCTTTTTCGTATGTACTAAGAATCCCCTTTTTGTATATACTTTCTTGTAATTTCTTTCTTTGTAATGTTGCCCTAGGGACTTACTATAGATAGTCCCTTTCTCTTATAAGCCGGAGATAACTTGATAAATAGACACTAAATATTCTATTCTTGTGAGACAACCCTCTCCAAGTTCATTTTTCATACACTCTTATCTAATCTTGTTAAGTAGCTCAGGATTAGTGGCAAGTAGACTTTGACATTAACTTGTGCATCATATTAAATGAGGTCAAGTTGTGTTTTGTTCGTTGGTGAGTTACATCCTCCAAGCAACCTTATGTCAGCTACTCCAATTCATCCATGGACCATTTCCCTCTATTTTTCTCCAATATTTTGGAGGACCCATTTAGTTTTAGTTTAAGTTTACTACGATAAGTTATAGTGATAACTAAGCTCCTAGGCACACCACTTTATTGGTCGTTGTTCTAGATATTTGTGTGTATGGAAAGCTTTCCTACGTGAAGAGTATGTTTTGAAGCTTATTCTTTATGAGAATGTCGAATCCCAATGTTCAGGGAAAGATTAACGATGTCGAAAGTGATGCTCATAGACATGGTCGAGTTGCCCAACAAACACCACATACTACTGATGAGCAAATATAAGACCTTACTTCTATTATGGCTAATTTAGCTATTTCTATACAGAAAGTCTTATAGATTGGGCCAAGAGAGAGAGATAGTAGTTGAACAAAGCCGAGAAATGAGAGAGAGGCCTAGAAGGCAAATGAATGATCGAGTACTAAAAGCCTTTCCTGTGAACCAAGCACCATTGCATCGTGTTGATAGAATGGCGAAAAAGAAGGTTGGAGTTAAACGAAGTGGAATAGTATGGAGAAGAAGAGGAACAGTATGTTGGGATTGATGAGCGTGAGATTAGAGCACCAAGAGATACTGAACACCTTAAGGTACAAATTCTAAGCTTCAACCGGTCTGGTAGTGCTGATGACTACTTGGATTAGGAAGAGAAGATCGAGAAGATATTCGACTTCTACGATTATGAGGATATTGTTCGTATTCGAGTGATTGCATTAGAATTTTTTAGATAAATAGTAATATGGTGGAAGAAGTTACAAAATGACCACTAGAGAGCCTAACGAGAAGTTTAGATATGGAATGAAATGAAGAGGATCCTGAGAAGTAGGTTCATTCCCGAAAACCACGAGCAAGATACTTTCAGACGTCTCCAAGTGATGGGAATTAACCTGCAACTATCTCCAAGTCGAAGCTGATCAACTTTTGCCGAAGCTAAGCTATTAATAAAAGACCAAGGGGAAGAAAAGGAGACACTCAGCATTAAGTCTATCGTTCGCTAAGAAGCCAAGAGACTACAAGGCCGAAGATTCGAGACCAAAGGACTACTCAATACGACATGGCACTAAGAGACAAGTGCTGACTAGTTCTAGAACTTAGCAATTATGGAATGACCTTTCAGGTGTCTCAGCTAAACACTACAGGACTCCAAGGATGACTCCTCGATCCCGGACATCCAACTGCCAAACCCGTCCAGTTTGGATCTTCATCCTTTTAAGACTAGCTGAGTGACTGCAAGTCAACTTCTTCTATTAAACGTACAATTTTGTATTCTTGGACATGTTTCCTTTATTTTATTTATGGGCCCAATTCTTTAGTGTTTAGGACATTTTACATTATTTACAATTTTACCGCTAAGGTTTAATACTTACCATAAATAGCAACATTTTTAAACATCATAGGGGACGGATTTTTAGACAAAATTAGACATGATAGAATATTCCTGCACTTAGAACTTTCCCTTTTGAGTAAAGCTACTCTTGAGCTCTCAGAGCTTACCTTTTTGGCTAGATTATTGAGTGTTGAGCAAACTCTTTAATCTTTCTCGCATTCTTATTGATCTTGTTCTCAAGATTGTGGTAAACCCTTCCTTTGAGCGAGTTAATGAGTCGCATCTGACCTCTCATTTGAAACTTCAAGCAACATTTAGTGTTCATAAGTCATATTGAACCCTATTTTAAGTTCATTCCCTAATTGTGTTTGTATCTTGGTACGTGATATCCATACACATCTACCGTTGGAACCCTTGTTTTACCCCCTATACCCCTCCCCTCCCCCCAAATTCTTCATACTCCTCTTGAACCCCGAATACCCATTCTTCCTTCCGAGATCTACTTCTCACCATACACATCATCTTGGTATCAAAGCTTTGGGGAGACGTATGTTGGTGTTCTTCAAAGTTGATTCATGGTTAGGACATCTGTTAGTTGTCGTTCTAAAGCATAGTATGTTGTTCATGTTTTGGTAGTCATAGAATTGTGCTGCAATTGATTCCAGTAACATTAATTTTAGTAGTTGATTCTAGTTGTTATGAAAGTGTTTGTTGGTAATGGTAGCTACAGAAACTGAGTAATGGTTGTTTTTGGGTTATTATAGTTGTGTTTTGTTGTAAATTGTGTTTATTCAATTTTCTGGAAATTACTATACAAATAAGAATGTTGGAAGATAGTGTCAACAATAATGGTGATAGTCTTCGCAGAAGCTTGAGTTGACGTGTTGATAACTTAGAATATCAGATTCAGAATCTCACTAACTCTATCCAAGAACTCACTGGTTTAGTCAAAGGCCTTAGACATGATGGCCGAGAAGAAAGAAGGGAACGAACACCCACTAGTATAAGTGCTTCCAATGAACTTGACAACAATGAGCAACAACTAAGAAGAGTTGTTGAGTCAAGAAAGGGAGAAAACTAACTTGTGTTAAGAAGAAGAAATGAAAGGAGTGTTGACTCCGAAGCAAATCAAGAAGCCTAGAGAAGAGAGCCAAGGCTGAGTAGAGCTACAGCCGAACAGAGCTACAATAGAAGTGGCTGATCCGAGGTGAACCAACTAGCTTGGAATGCAAGGGATGAACCCTAACTACCTGGCCAAGGACTTGATAATATCAAGATTAAACCACCGACTTTTAGTGGAAGTAGCTGACCTGAAGAATTCCTTGACTAGCTTCCCGAGTCGAAAAATTGTTCAAGTGCTACAAGTATGATGATCGAACAAAGGTTAAGCTGGCTTCATTATCCCTTATTGAATATGCAAGTCTTTGGTGGGATAAATTGGTTGCCAAGTGAGATGTTGAAGGTGAAGAGCCAATCAAGACTTACAGACTTATAAAACGCCTGATAAACCAATGCTTTGTGCTAACTTATTTTAAGCAAGAGATGGTCCATGCCTTCCAACACCTAAGGCAAGGTCAAAACATTGTTGAAGAGTACTTGCAGGAGTTTGAGACCTTGATGATGAGATGTAAGATTATCGAGCCATAGGACCACACCATTGCTAGGTTCCTGAATGGACTCTAAGACAACATTATTGACATAGTCGAACTTTAGCCTTCTATTAATTGGATGAGCTTATCAATTTAGGATTAAGGGTGAAGAGATAGAGGAGAAGAAGGCATTAGAGGTCGCCTAGCCGACCTCAATAAGACAGCCTTGAGCTTAAGAGGCATTCTGAGAGAAAAGGGTTAGAGAAGAAGGAGAAAGGAGAGCCTAGCCGACTGGTTCATACCAAGAAAAAGATTACCGATAAAGAGAAGGCACCCAGTAACAAGGCTCGAGATGTGAAGTGCTTCGAATTCTTAGGCTACGAATATATTGCGTCCCAATGCCCAAATAAGGGGGATATGGTCTTAAAAGGCGAAGGAATGAATGCTCAAGTAAAGAGTTAAAGTGATAAAAGTTTGGAAGACGAGTTGATAAAAGAAGATGTCTATGGCGAAAATCTGGATGAACTCTTAGCCATAGTGACACGAGCTGATCTGAAAGCAAATCCTAGATAGAGGGAAAAATTATTTCATATTCTATGTTTGGTGAATGGGAAGACTTGTTCCCTAGTTGTAGACGAAGGAAGTTACACCAACGTCATCTCTACCAAGTTAGTGGAGAAGATGAAATTGCTGACCTACTCGTACTTCTGACCTTATGGATTGAAGTGGTCCCTATGAATGTCACAAATTTACTTCTTAGCCGACCATAGGAGTATAATCAGAAAGTGATTCATGACGGATTCCTCAACACTTACACTGTTCAGAAGGATGGGAAGAGTTATTGCTTGACCCCTATGAGCGTTAAGGAAATCCAGAGATACTCAACACCTATGGTAAAGCAAAAGGGGAAGAGAAGCTTATTCACCATCCTAACCCATGCTCAATATTTAACATCGAAGATGACTTCCTTTCGGATCTACGGTAATTATAAGAATTAGCCTGCGACTATCTCCAAGCCAAGGCTAATCAACTCTTATCGAGGCCAAGATACTAACAGAAGACCAAGGGAAAGAAAAGGAGACACTCGACATCAAGTCTATCACCCACCAAGGAGCCAAGAGACTACAAGGCAGAGGAGACCAAAGGACTACTCAGTACGGTACTGTACCAAAAGATGAATGCCGACTAGTTCTAGAACTCAGCAATTATGGGACGACCTTTCAGGTGTCTCAACCAAACACTGCAGACTCCAAGGACAACTCTTCGGTCCCGAACATCCAACTGTTGACCCCATTCAATTTGGATCTTGATCCTTTCAAGACTAGCCGAGTTATCGCATGCCGACTTCTTTTATTAAACATACAGTTTTGTATTCTTGTACATGTTTCCTTTATTTTATTTATAAGCCCAATTCAATAGGGTTTAAGGCCTTTTACATTATTTATAATTTTACACTAAGGTTTAAGACTTGCCATAAATAGTAACATCTGTAAACATCATAGGGGATGAATTTTTAGACAAAATTAGACATTACAGAATATTCCTATACTTGGAACTTTCCCTTTTGAGCAAGGCTACTCTCCAGCTCTCAGAGCTTACCTTTTTTGCTAGATTATTAAGTGTTAAGTAAACTCTTTAATCTTTCCTGCATTTTTATTAATTCGATTCTCAAGTTTATGGTGAACCCTTCATTTGAGAGAGTTAGTAAGTCGCATCTAACTTTTCATTTGAAATCCCAAGTAACATTTAGTGTTCATAAGTTGTATCAAATCATATTTCGAGTTCATTCCCTGATTGTGTTTGTATCTTGGTGATGATATCCATACACATTCACTGTCGAAACCTTTGTTTTACTACCCCCCGGGGCTATTCTTCATACTTCTCTAGAACCTTGAATACCCATTCTTCCTTTCAAGATTCGCTACCTACCATACGCATCATCTTGGTAACAGAGCTTTCGGGAGACTTGTGTTCATGCTCTTCAAAGTTGATTCATGGTTAGGACATCTGTTAATTGTCATTTTGAAGCGTAGTATGTTGTTCGTGTTCTGGTAGTCATAGTATTGTGCTACAGTTGAGTTCAATAATATTAATTTCAGTGGTTGATTCTAGTTGTTGTGAAAGTGTTTATTAGTAGTATTAGCTATAGAAGTATTAGCTATAGAAGATGAGTAGTGGTTGTTTCTGGATTATTGTAGCTGTGTTACACTACCCCACCCCTTCCTCCCTCGTTCTTCATACTTCTCTTGAACCCCGAATACCCATTCTTCCCTTCGAGATCCGCTACCTGCCATACACATCATCTTGATATGTTAGTTGATTTACAATAACCCAAAAATAACTATTACTGATAAACACTTCCACAACAAAACACAACTACAATAACCTAAAAACAACCACTATACGGCTTCTGTAGCTACTACTACCAACAAACACTTTCACAACAACTAGAATCAACTACTGAAAATTAATATTATCAGACTCAACTGCAGTACAATACTATGACTACTAAAACATGAACAATGCACTATGCTTCAAAACGACAACTAATAGATGACCCAACCATGAATCAACTTTGAAAAACACTAACATGCGTCTCCTTAAAGCTCTGATACCAAGATGATGCATATGGCCGGCAGTTGATCTCAAAAGGAAGAATGGGTATTTGGCGTTCAAGAGGAGTATGGAGAACAGGAAGGGTAAAATAGGTTCCAATGGTGAATATGTATGGATATCACGCATCAAGACACAAACACAATTAGGAAATGAACTCGAAATAGGGTTTGATAAGACTCGCGAACACTAAATGTTGCTTGAGGTTTCAAATGAGAGGTTAGATACAACTCACTAACTCGCTCAAATGAAGGGTTTACCACAATCTTGAGAGCAAGATCGATAAGAATGCAACAAAAATTAAAGAGTTTGCTCAACACTTAATAATTCAACCAGAAAGGTAAGCTCTGAGAGCTCAAGAGTAGCCTTACTTCAAAGGAAAGTTCCAAGTGCAAGAATATTTTGTTCTGTCAAATTTTGTCTAAAAATTTGTCACTTATAATGTTTACAAATGTTGCTATTTATAGTAAATCCTAAATCCTAGTGGTAAAATTGTAAATAATGTAAAATACCTTAAACCCTAAAAAATTGGGCCCATAAGTAATGTAAATCTCACAACCTGTTCCTCAAGGTTTCGATAGGCTGAAAGATCTGATCAAGCCTAAATTATAAAGTAAAGCTAGAAATATTAGTAAAAATGATCCCGTAAGTTTGAAAGCAAGAAAATAAGCAATAAAATAAAAGACTATAAAAATTCCAAATTTTAAATATATAGCTCGTTATTTATTGAAAATGCGTAAAATGCATTCCGATAATTAACGAATCGCTAGAGATAAATTATATGTATACTAAAAATCATAAAATAACCTAAATAATATTTAAAAATATTTATTTTTACAATATATGAATTTACATGTAGGTATGAATACGCGTAATTACTTAAAATACGCGAAATGTGCTAAAATAATACTAAATACTTAAAGAAAATTCATAATTAATTAAGAAAAAATCAAGAAAAATCAGGAATGATCCAGAATTGGGTTGTGGCAGTTGGGAAAAATAAGAAAAAAATCGGCTAATTAAATTAAGACAACACAAAAGCCAAAAATTAAGGGATAAGGCAATTGTCTTGTCCAATTTAATGCACAATAATTATCCTAAAGCTCTATAAATAGCAAAAAAAATTCAAAAGCTCATTTGGACAGTTAGAAATCAGAGAAAATTAGGGAGAGGTGAAAATTGAGAGAAAAATTCGAGTTAGAAAAAAAATAAGAAAAACTGTGCAATTAGGGCTTTTAAAGGGAACCCACACCAGACAAGCAGCTGGGAGTGGATGGCCACCACCACCACACGGTGGTGGCAGCGCCCAGACCGGCCGACAAGGCCACGGCGGCCAGCAGTAGCCAAAGCCACCCAAATCGGTAAGTCCGATTTCCAGCCCGATTTTATGTAATTTTGTAAAAAATAATAAATATTCTTAAAAAATTATGAATTTTGTTATTCTAGAATATTTTTGTATGTAGTTTGTAGTAAAAATATTATTTTAATGAAAATATGTCTCGTGGTATAGGGTCCTTAAAAAATAATGCAAAACCGAGCATGTTTTGGTTTAGAAATAAATGACCTTAGGAGTGTAGTTTTGAACCCAAAATTTTTGTGTAGACTACTTAGAGGATATAGAACAATTCTATAAAGCCCGTTTTCAAAAATTAATTTTTAAAAATTTTAGATAATTTTTAGGCCTTAAAATAAGGCATAAAATGGGTAATTTAGGGCTAATAAAGTAATTAGATGATTAATTACTGATTTAGTGAATAAGTATATGTTTTAGGATGTTGAAATCTGATAGAGTATGATACTTGTAGCATTTAGGGTGTTAGATGTAATTATTAGGTTAATTATATAGTAAATAAGAAATATGGAAAAATAGTTAATTTTAAGTTAATTTTGTAAATTAGGGAAATTAGGACTAAAATATGATTTAGGATGAATTTAGACATTTTGAAATGATAATTGATGTTTAGGGATGGTAATTAAAGTGATAGAAATAGTAGAAGTGTATTATATACATAATACATAATTATTGGAAATATAATAAATAGAAATACTAGGATAAAAATTAATATTATATAAATAATTGGGATATATAATAAAAGCGATAGAAGACTGGAATTTATGTAATTATATGAAAAATGTAAAAATTTCTCACATCAGAAGTGAATTCGGTACACTAATACGGATTTAAGTGTACCGGGTGAAATAAAATACTGACTATGGGTAATGATGATATTGAGGAGATCAGGAAGTAATGTGATTAATTTTACATTATAGGTTGAAACGAGCTTCTAGGGTTAGAGTATAAAACATTACTTAGAAATCGAACTAGAACCTAATTTAGAAATCAATCCGGAATCCGAACCTGAACCTAAACCTAACCCCAAACCTAGAATAATTGTAAAAGACTTAAGACCTAGATAATTAGGTATATTAAACCTTAAACAAAACATAACAATAAGCATTATAGGATAAAATGAACCCATAATAGTTATATGAAAAAAACTGAAACCACATTTGTGTTATAAGGATGATTGGCGATGGCCTGAGCAAGTCGAACCTCGAGTGAGTAAGCGAGGAGTTGAGGTAAGTTGGGATTAATACGATGCTGTATTTTGGAGGCTTAAGATTATGCTTGATTGTGCTTGTTAGATAATTGGATATGTGCATGTACTTGATTATAGGTAATGCTATGATCCTGTTTGTTACTCTGGCATGTATTGTATGATTTGTATGAAATGATTGATCACCCTAAACTGGACTTAATCAAATATACGACCAGTAATCATAATAGGACATGTATTGCAACCCGTTAGGGGAACTTAGGACTCTCTGGCCAAATACCAATCCCTTCGAAAGGGATAGCACAGGATTGTATAATGGTCCCTTCTTTATCCTCAGTTGAACTAAGTGACAGGAGAGGAGGTCGCGGCGAGGGTGAAGTCATTGGTTCAAAGATAGTCGCGGGAGGAGCGAGGTCTCCATTGCACAAGCCTGGGTTTGGTCGTAAGCTATTGCATTAATGGTAACTCTTTAACATGGATTAGAGCGGGCGTAATTTCTCTAATCTCACGACAGGCCGGACAACGTCGTGCGATGGCATTTGCTTGCACATGCATTGCACCTAATAAGTTGATTGATAACCCTGTTGTGTATTTATGATATAGTTTTAAGTCCTCCATCCTAACTTATTGAGCTGTGGTTGCTCACATCCCTACAGACGTCGTGCAAGTGCTGGCTAAGAAGCGGTAAACAACTACTCTGAAGCTAGCAACTCCTGGATCCTGGAGAGTGAGGAAAAACATTTGAAGAATAAACACATACTTTTAATGTTTAAGCTTTTACTTTAGATTTTTCATTTTTGAATAGTATAATAACTAAGAAGTATATTACGGAGAAATATTGTAAACTTTAATTGTCTGAATTATAGTGAAAATATATATTTCCTCACTTTCTTAGATAAATGATTTATTTAAATTACAAACTGTTTATTTCAAAGCGGGTTAGTCGTAGACGCCTTGTGTAGATCAGGTCTAAGATAGCGGTTGTAAGGCCAACTTCTATCTTAGAATGGTTTATACGGCGGGGCTGTTACGACTCTGCCGCTTCAGGACGTGACAAGTAAAATAAAGGAAACGTGTACAAGAATACAAAACTATGGGTTTAGTAGAAGAAGTGAAAATGCAGTCACTCAGCTAGTCTTGGAAGAATCAAGATCCGAACTGGACGAGGTTGGCAATTGGATGTCCAGGATCGAGGAGTTGTCTATAGAGTCTCACAATGTTTGGCCGAGACACCTGAAAGGTTGGCCCATAATTGTCGAGTATAGAACTAGTTGACATTCGTCTCTTGATGATGAACTATTGACCAATGGTCCCATTACTCCTTCACGACTCCAAAGACTCCAATCCTTCACCTAATGAATTCTCTCTCAACAACTTACTGATGATGAGAAAGTTTACGTCAAAGGAATGTGGCTAAACTCCTTAAGCTCCCCGAATTTTCATACGTTGATTTGTACACTCTGTAGTGATGATGCCAACCATTCCCTTGCTAAGGACCCTGTACCGAGTATCCCAACCAATTGCTTCTAAGAAGTTCTTACTGAATAATGAGAAACTCACTTAAACGGTAGAATAATTTTCTCTCGGCATGCCACCATCTCTCTCGTCCTGGCCCCTTTATTGCCGCAACATGTTGACCCCTCTCGCTTGCTATGCTCAGAGAATATTCATATGGGACCAATGTTGCACTGCTACTTGTCCACCTCGCCTGACATTATATTACTTTTCCATTTTTGATCTTTTGTCCTTTTCTTTATGTATTAGGAATCCCCTTTTTGTATATACTTTCTTGTAATCTCTTTATTTGTAATACTGCCCTAGGGACTTACTATAAATAGCCCTTTCCTCTTATAAGCCGAAAATAACTTACATTTTAATACTGAATATTTTATTCTTGTGAGATAACCCTCTCTAAGTCCATTTCTTATATACTCTTATCTAATCTTGCCAAGTAGCTCAGGATTAGTAGCAGGTGGGCCTTGACATCAACTTGTGTGTCATATCAAGTGAGGTGTCAAGTTGTGTTGTGTTTGTTGGTAAGTCATATCTTCCGAGCAACTTCACATTAGCTACTCTTGTTCAATTGTGGACCATTTCTCTCTAATTTTCTTCGATATTTCAAAGGACCCATTTTAGTCAGATTTGCTACAGTAAGTTCTAGTAATAACTAAGGTTCTAGATATGCCACTTGATGCAGTGCCGAGTGGTCCTTTAGTCTCGAGTCCTTAGCCTTATGGTCTCTCAACTTCTCGATAGACAATAGACTTGATGCTAAGTGTCTCCTTTTCTTCTCCTTAGTCTTCTGCCAGTAGCTTAGAGATAGTTGCAGGCTGATTCCTATCAATTCCAATTGATTGAAGATATGGCAGTAGGCTCGCCTAGGTAGCAAAGTTAAAAGAATAACAAACAGAGGATATGCCATTTATAAGAAAAAGATAAATTTGAATTTATTGCCACTCAGTTAGAAACACTTACTTAGAAGATAAACAAAAGTCCTGGGATTGAATCAACATGCTAAAGAAATAATAATATGATTCTTATACGTATAGGAAGAATGTGCAGCTATGTCGAGAAAGCATACCCAAAATTATGGTCATAGATTCCATGGGATCCCCCAAGTTTAATCAAATGGCTGAAATGCATGAATACATGAAAGTAAAGTTACCCAAGAATTCATTTTCTTGTAAGAAGAGTTAATTAATCAGTAAGCCCTCTAGTCCAACTTCCTATAACTATGGAGATTATGCAACTACTCAAGACTTACCATTATCTCCCAAGAGCTCTAAGGAAATGGACAATAATGATCCCAAGAGAAGATTAGATGCTCAAGAGGCAACTTTAATTGATGTGCGAAATTGGTTAGATCATATATTACAACTACTTTCGAGAAGAATGCGGAAGTTTATGATGGTGTGAATCGTAACCAAGAACAAACTAAGTCGGTCACTAAATGGGTCCAAGCTTATAGAAAGCTAAAAAAAGGAAATGACAAGGAAAGTATAGAAAGAAAATGTGAATGAAAAAGTAAGCAAAACCTATGAACAACTCTAAAAGATATAACGCACTAATAGAACTTCCGAGGACTCACGGCACAATCCGATATGACGCACAAATCGGTCCAGTAAGGTTACTTGCCACCTAGCCTTACTCAAGGGTTAGGATAAGAATGATGTCAAGAGTAAACAAGCTGTATTTACGCAAGGAAGGAGTACTTAAGTATATTAATGATAATCTGATTCTGTTGCTTACAGCTACAAGTATAGGGATATTTATACCGAAAAGTTAGGGTAACTTACCCAAAAGGGAAAAGACAAAAATGGCATTTCCTAAGAGAGTAATGTATAAGATACAAAATGATAAAAATGAATATACAAGGAAAGCAATCATTGGTGCAATAGATTCTACACATGATATTAGATACATGGTGATGCTATATTGGTGATGCCATTGGAAGATGTAGACAAAAAGTATGAACAGCTTACTTATCCGAACAAGGGCGACATGGTTAATCTGGACTCTTTCTCTTAGCATCTTGGCAAGTGTGCAACTGAGTAAGTAATTGGCTAGGTATGTGTAAGAATGAAGATGGGTTGTTATCTCAACTTTCCACTTCTCGGTACATAACATGCGAAAAATAAGCAGTCGCTCAACTCAACAGGCAGAATGGGTCGGCAATGAGATACTCGGCCTTTCAATGAGTTGGTTAGAATAAAAGGATTCATCTTGCTAGTCCCTTTACTCTTCAGGCTCAGTTGCAAGTCAGTGATCCGGTAGCCTAATTCCCGTCATTATGATCCCTGAGAAAAACATTTTGTTGAAGCCATTAGAAGCAATGCATTTGAGGAGTGGGAAGCAATTACCTGAACAAAAATAAACAAATTTAGCTCCTTCTCAAGATTTAAAGGCATCATATAAGAGGCTAAACTATAAGGTAAATCATATATGCCACTTGTGCCCTATCAAGCAAGACTCAAACAGTAGCAGTTGGATCATCATTTTTCAAAATTCATAAAGCTTTTTAAGTAATTAGAGATAAATATTCCTCTTTTTGATGTATTGGAGCAAATGCCTTCTTATGCCAAATTCATGAAGGATATCCTTTCAAAGAGAAGGAAGATATCTAGTTCAAAGACAGTGATGCTCATAAAAGAATGTTCAACTATACTCTCAAACAACATTTTACCTAAACTTAAGAATCCCGAAAGCTTCATAATTCTGTGTATGATAGGGGATTCATATATTGGCAAGGCCCTATTTGATTTGGGAGCCAATATTAATCTTATGCCTTATGTAATCTTCAAAAGATTAGGATTGGGGGAATATAAACCCACTTCAATATCATTGTAACCAGCTGACCAGAGTATCAAGCAACTAAGAGGAGTAACGGAAGATGTATCGGTGAAAGTGGAAAAATTTACATTTCCAATAGACTTCATCATCTTAGACATGGAAGTAAATAGAGAGATTCCTTTGATATCAGGAAGACCTTTCTTAGCTACGGGAAATGCAATCATCAATGTGAAAGATGGAAGATTAACACTCCAAGTATTGAATGAACATATTGCTTTTAATATCCATAAAGGGATGAAATACCTAAAGGAAGAAAATACTTGCTTCATTATGGACTCGATCGATGCCATAGTGTTGGAAAAGTGGAAAGAGGAACAGTAATGGCAACAAGGTTTGATGTTAGAGTCAAATGAAGAACAACATTTCAATTAAGTAAAAGAGATCTAGTCACGGGAACAATATTTTGAAGACCTAGGAGTCAGTGAAGGAAAACCCTTCCCTTCGGTCCAAAAGCCCTAACTCCTGAGCTAAAGTAATTGCCTTTACATTTGAAATATACTTTCTTAAGGGAAAATGACACTTTACTAGTGATTGTAGCTACGAAATTACCATCAGATAAGGAAAAGAAATTGAATGCAAATTCTCTATGAGAAAAAAGAAGCCATAGAATGGACAATTTCATATATCCATGGTATTCGCCCTTCAGTATGTGTATACAGAATTCCTATAGATGACAATTATAAGGTAATAGTTTAACCCCAAAGATGGCTTAACCCAACACTAAAAGAGATAGTTAAGAAGGAAGTCTTAAAACTCTTAGATGCAGGAATTATGTACCTTATTTTAGATAATAAATGGGTAAACCTAGTTCAAGTTGTGACAAAGAAAGGGGATATGAGTATGGTGAAGAATGACAAGAATAAACTCATACTGACTCGAAATGTTACCGGATGGAGAATGTGCATAGATTATCGGAAACTAAATGATGCCACTCGAAAGGATCATTTCCTGTTGCCATTCATTGATCAAATGTTGGAAAGATTAGCTGGACATGAATATTATTATTTCTTGGACGGTTACTCAAGGTATAATTAGATACATATTGCTCTTGAAGACCAAGAAAAGACCACTTTCACCTACCCATATGATACATTTGTATTCCTACGTATGCCTTTTAGATTATGCAATGCTCCAGCAACCTTCTAAAGGTGTATGATGGCCATATTTTCATATATGATTTCAGTATTTATGGAAGATTTCTCTGTTTTTAGGAATTCATTTGATAGATGTCTTGAAAATCTGACCAAAGTTCTCAAGAGATTTAAGGAGATACATTTGACTTTGAACTAAGAGAAATGTTATTTTATGGTTAAGGAAGGGATTATCTTAGGGCATAAAATTTCAAGTTGGGGCATTAAAGTGGATCCTGCCAAAGTAGAAGCAATAGCAAAGCTACCACCTCTAGTGAATGTCAAAGGAGTTCGAAGTTTTCTAGGACATGCAAGATTTTATCGACAATTTATACATGATTTTTCTAAAATTTCAAGACCATTGTGCAAGCTGTTAGAAAAAGATACACCGGTTCATTTTGAAAAAGCTTGTATAGAAGCTTTTGAGAAGTTAAAAGCTAGATTGACTACTGCAGCAGTGATGGTAGCACCAAATTGGAAACTTCTCTTCAAATTGATGTATGATGCGAGTGATATGGTTGTAGGAGTTGTATTAGGCTAGCAGAAAGGATGATTATTTCAAGCAATCTATTATGCCAGTAAAACACTCAACAACATGCAGAAAAACTATGCAACAACAAAAAAAGAAATGTTAGTAATGATATTTGCTTGTGATAAATTTCGCTCGTACCTAATTGGATCAAAGATAATAGTGTACATTGATCATGCTACATTGAAATACCTTCTTTCCAAGAGTGATGCGAAACTGAAACTAATTTAATGGATCATACTCTTACAAGAGTTTGATTTAGAAATAAGAGATAAGAAGGGGATTGAAAATTTGGTACTTTGGTCATTTTTCTAAAATTGTTAATAGAAAAGAAGAGCCACCCATTAATGAGTTCTTTCCTAACAAGCAATCGTACTTCATCTTAGCCATGACTGTACCTTGGTATGCGGACATTGTCAATTACTTGGTAAGTGGGATTTTGCCTTATGGGATCTCATAAGATAGACAAAAAAAGTTCTTGGCAAACATTAAGTCATATTTCTGGGATGAATCATATTTGTTCAAAAGTTATGCTAATCAAGTAATAATGAGATGCATGCCTAAAGTTGAAATAATAGACATCATAGCTCATTGTCACGGCTAAAAAGCAGGAGGACACTTTAGGGAAGCAAGAACAGCTGCAAAAGTGCTTCAATGTGGATTATATTAGCCCACATTATTTAAGGATTATAGAGAATTTATTAAAAGGTACACACAATGTCAAATGACAAGAAATGCTACTAGGAAGTATGATATGCCGCAGCATGGAATTCTAATAGTAGAGATACTTAATGTATGGGGAATTGATTTCGTAGAGCCATTTGCCCTATCCAATTCAAACAAATATATCTTGGCTGCAGTAGATTATGTGAGAAAATGGGTAAAAGTAGTAGCATTACCTACAAATGATTCAAGAGGAGTGCTTAAATTTCTCAAAGATAACATATTGACTAGATTTGGAACTCCATGGGCGATCATCAGTGATGGGGATCTCATTTTGCAACAAGCAACTGGACAAATTACTTGCTAAATATGGAGTTAATCATAAGGTAGCGACTCCATACCATCCTCAAACAAGTAGCCAAGTCGAGCTATCAAATCGAAAGTTAAAGTGCATCTTGGAAAAAACAGTTAGCACTTCTCAAAAGGATTGGTCACTAAAGCTTAATAATGCATTGTAGGCATATAGAACAACCTATAAGAACCCCATTAAGATGTCACCATATCATATGGTATTTGCAATGGGAAATCAGTTACTTCAACTAAACGAGATGGAAGAATTCAGAAATTAAGCCTATGAAAATGGCAAGATTTACAAGGAGAAGACCAAAAATGGCATGATAAAAGAATTCTTAAGCGAAAATTCCAAAAGGGAGAGAAGGTGTTATTATACCATTGTCGGTTGAAATTCTTTCCAGGGAAATTGAAGTCCAGATGGAGAGGCCCTTATGTTGTAACTAAAGTTCACCCTTATGGAGCTTTTGAGATAAAAGGAGTGACTGTAGAATCATTTAAGGTTAATGGGCAACTCCTAAAACATTTTCATGAAGGAGAAGATGTGGAAAAAAATAAAATCATTCTACAACTGAAAGATCCACCATGATGATTATGAGAAGGGTTCAGTTAAGGGACATAAAACCCAAGAGCTGGGTATAATAGGAATTATCCTGCGACTATCTCTTAGTCGAGGCCGATCAGCTCTAACCGAAGCTAAGCTACTAACAAAAGACCAAGGCGAAGAAAAGGAGAGACTCGGCATCAAGTCTATCATTCACCGAGAAGCTAAAAGACCAAAAGGCTAAGGACTTAAGACCAAAGGACTAATTGATACAGCACTAAGAGACAAGTGCCAACTAGTTCTAAAACTCGGCAATTATGGGCTAACCTTTCGGGTATCTCGACCAAATACTGCAAGACTCCAGTGATGACTCTTCGATCCCGGACATCCAACTGCCGACCCCGTCCAGTTCGAATCTTGATCCTTTCAGGACTAGCCGAGTGACTGCATGCCCATTTCTTCTATTAAACGTACAGTTTTGTATTCTTGTATATGTTTCCTTTATTTTATTTATGGACCTAATTCTTTAGGGTTTAAGGCCTTTTACGTTATTTACAATTTTGCCACTAGAGTTTAAGACTTACTATAAGTAGCAACATTTATAAACATCATAAGGGACAATTTTTTAGACAAAATTAGATAGAACAAAATATTCCTACACTTGGAACTTTCCCTTTTAAGTAAGGCTACTCTTGAGCTCTCAGAGGATACCTTTTTGGCCAGATTATTAAGTGTCGAGCAAACTCTTTATTATTTCCCGCATTTTTATCGATCTTGTTCTCAAGATTGTGGTGAACCCTTCATTTGAGCGAGTTAGGGAGTCGCATCTAACCTCTTATTTACAACCCCGAGCAACATTTAGAGTTCGTAAGTCATATTGAACCCTATTTCAAGTTCATTTCCTAATTATGTTTGTATCTTGATGAGTGATATCCATATACATTCACCATCGAAACCCTTGTTTTACCACCCCCTCCCCCCCTCTCCCTGTTCTTCATACTCTTCTTGACCCCTAAATATGTAATTCTTCCTTCCGAGATCCGCTGCTCGCTATACACATTAAGGTAGGAGGCAACCCACCAAAGTTTTATTTCCATGCACTTTCCTTTAAGTTTTTCTAGTTTTGTTTTATGTTTTGAGAGAATGTCTAAATAAGATACTTTAAGACGATTTCTGTTCTTATGTAGATCTTTAAAGAGCCTTAATTTTAGCTCGAAGAGGACCTAAAGAGTGAAAGGAAAACAAAGCAGCTCGATCTAATTCCCAGGATAGTCTTATTCTAACCCTCCCTTTCTAATTTACATTTGATGATGAGTTGAGATAATAGGAGAAATAAAAGTTAGGGGTAGGGAATATATGGAATGGATGGAAGTTATAGCTATGCTTTGTTGAATTGATATTACATTTGTAGTGAGTATTTCATTGCTAAGTCTATTTTATTTTCTTCAAAACTCTGAGTTGTGTGAAAACAGGCAAATAACTGTTGTTTTTATTATGTTCATGACTAAGGATCAAATGGAGTAAACTTATTACATCAATCTAGAATTAATGAACAAAATCTTTGCATTAGATTGTTACCCTTTATATTTAACTTTAGATTCATGAGCTGAGAATAAAATGGTGCCACTAGTTAAAGTTAGGCATTTACTTTTAGAAAATTGATTTTCATATATAATGCTTTTTTAATTTCCAAATGGCTAAGTATAGTGTTAGAGAAAATATTGAAATTTTTTTGGTCTTGAAAAAGATTTCTCAATAAAAAATAGAATGAAAATTAGCCAAAATTCAAAAGTTGAGGGTAAACCCAACCAAAATCAAAAATAGAAAAATAAAAAAAGAAGAAGAAAAAAAAAGAAAAAGAAAGCACAAGTGAACACTTGGGGTGCCCAATGAGTGCTTGGCACATCTTCTAGAATGATGAATTCTAGAATGGGTTCATGAGCCCTTAGTGTTCACTCAACCAAAGGATGAGGAATAAAGAGCTCCCTCGAACAAAAGTTCGAAATGCATGAGTGAAAAGTGGCCATAAGTAAGAAATTGAAAATTCTTGAGAGATCCAAGTAAAGAACAATCCAAATTTGTCATGTTTTTCTAAATTATGGTTAGTTTAAGGGAAAGAATTAGGGCTATATACACATTAATTAATCTATAAATTGTACAAGCCTTTCTCTCCCTTTGTGACTACTTACTTGATCTCAAGTTATCTAATCTTGAGTTAAATAAGAAGCTTAACTTTATGAACCATAGATTAATTCATCAGTTCTCTTCGATATGTAAATAGGCACACTCAACCATTTACTTAGCTTTCACAAACAATTAATTGCTTGCTAAAAGTTGAACTGAAAAATGCACAACTCAATATGTATAAACTAAAGGATAGACTTAACAACCAAAGAGTAGAGAGCTCGTCTTTTAGCCATTATTCTACAAGTGATTTAAGCTTGCTTGAGGATAAGTAAGTTATAAAGTTCAGGATACATAAGTGTGTGAAACTGCACACTTATCTAAAAGATTTCTCTAATAATTATATGTGATTCAATAAATTTTTTAGAAAAAGTGTATAAATTTTCATTAAAATCATATATAATTTCTCAACACAAGTGTAATTCATATTTTTGTGTTTTAATGCTCAAAAGTATTATTTATTTAAAGAATTTAAGCTCTTCATATTTGATCTTATAAGCCCTACATGGTAGCCCCAATTCATGAAGCCTAAAACAAAGAAAAAAATAAAGAAGGAAACTTGAAAATTATAACTACCACCATGACAGTAAGCCTATTTATCGTCAAAACAGTACCTAAACCAAAATCGAATCAAGTTGCAAAATTAGAAGAGTATACCGGCATGAAAATACCCAACTACCATCATGACAGTATACTTGACTCCTGAAGCAAAAACGAATCGTTTCACTAAAAGAAAAGAAGAAAAGTGCATGACATGTATCCACCGTCATGATGGTAGATACCTAATATAAAATCTTCTTCTTCTTCATTTTCTATAGATTTGGCCTTGCATTTTCTAGGGTTTAGGGTTCTAGTTTCTATCATTTCTCTCTTCTTTAAGCTATTTTAAGTTACTTTTAGTAGAATTTTATGATTTCTATAGAGTTTTCTTCTATTTTCATGACTAGCATAAACTTTTAGTAGATTTTAGCTCTTTTCAAGGCTTGAGTTTGTAGATTTCCATTGCATCCATGGAGATTGTTAGGAAAATCTTGAGGAGCTCCATTATTGAGGTTAAGGAGCTCGGTTTTGTAATGTTTCTTAAACTTTTTCCATGTTTAATGTAATGTTTATTTTTATGTTCATGCGTATTATGTATTGAATGTTTATTCTCCGTAAATATAATAAATAGAGCTTATTATACTTATGAGTAGTGCGTAAACATGATGAAGTAGTTGTGGCTATTTATGTTTTTGTATTGTAATAGTTTAAATTTGGAATTTCACTTAGGTCTATAGTGTAATTAGGTATAACTTAAGTGTTTGGTTAATATCAAGCTAAATAGTGTTTCCCACACATTGGGCCTCCCCCATTGTTATCCTAATAGGGTCTAGATACCGTAATAGGATTCGAAAACTCCGAATAGAACCTAAGATTCTTATTTTGAATGGGTAATTCTTGAGAATTAAGACTTAAATCCTTATACTCACCTAGAACTAAAAATTGGTTGGAATGAGAAATCAATTTTAACATGGTTATTTAAGTACTAACAAGACTTGAATAGCTAGCTGATAGTATAAATGAGATATTGATAATACAATGCTCCTACTATACGATAGAATCTATGAAATGAGAGTTGGATAAATTTTGTGATTGTGAGTAAAATCCATATTTAAATTACCATAAATACTCTAATAGCATAGTTACAACGATCTTATACGATTGTTTACTCGTTGCTTATACATCTTTTACAAAGAAATCCACAATCCCAGTACCAAGAAATTGTTGAAATCTATGCTTCATTCCATTGTAGTTTTTACTTCTATTTAGACAACTTGCATGTTCTTTCCCTTAAAATTGCTCAATTGGTTGCATAGACTAAAGTAACAATAGAAGAATCTAGTACTTAGTTATCTTTTTAAACTCTATTCTTTCATTCACTACAAAATACAATCTTAGTGCTCACCATATACTATAAATTGACTAGTACACTTGCCGTTAGCTCACGGTTTCCATAAATATTTTTCAAAAGATTGTAAGTAAGTTCAATTTATTGTATAGCATTTCCATTATTTTTAAAAAGGGGCAAATTTCATATTTGTGTATAACATTGTAGAAGGTGGTCGCGACACCATGTAGCCATAAACCTTGCTGGCTCTTGTTGCATTGAGGGATCGAGTTACTGATTCCTGCCATTCTGTGGCTGCTACTAGTTGTTGTTCTGCCCAATACAAGCATCAGAAGCTTCAGGAGGGTAAGTTATTCACTAACTAGCGGTTCTCAAGGTTGCCAGCACGAGGCCCTAAAGTACTTTAATAATATAGATAAAGAATCAAATGTTCTTATGTTATATGACAAACGATTTAGCCTATTTATGAGTTTTGCTTATAGTCTCATCTTTAAATATTATATTTGCAAACTACATATGTACGTTATAACTATAATAAATAAAAAAAAAGTTGAGACTTAATAATATAAAATGATAGTAATATATGAAATTGTAATAAAATTTTCTAAATTAAAAATCCTTATTGTAGTTGTAAATATTAGCGAAATAAAAAGTGTATTAAATTTTTCCAATTATAGCAATGTTGGGCAATTAAAATAATAAACAAATAAAAGAATAATAAAGGTAGAAGTAAGTATAAGAGAAAATGATAACCATATTGTTGCATATATTTTTTAGTAATGGGTAACGGTTGAGAAGTTTATAGGATGAGTTCAAATTTTTTTAGTAACTATCATGCAAATAGATTTGATGGTTAAATTTATAAAACATCAAATTGGTAGTTATAGATGATTAAAAAAGTTCTTTTGCTTTAATATAATTGATGTGTATGTGTGTGTGTGTGTGTGTGTGTGTGTGTGTGTGTGTCTATATATGAATAAGTCCAATTGTAAGATATCTTATGCCAACAATATCCATGTTAGAATGTGTTGATGTGTTGATAGGGCTCTTTGGACAAGAGTCTCTCAGGCCCATCCCCATCTGGTGTGGCTTGCAGCTTATGGTTAGGTGCTTTGGGCCCAAGCCCAAAGTACAGCTCGATCAGCTAAAGGAAGCCTCTAACGGCTAGAATACACTGGATAAGGCCAATAGACCAAGTCGATAGCCACTTCCAACATTTTAGAATATGTTAGATGCTATAAACCCACTCTCTAATACTTGTAAAAGTAGCTCTAGTCACTAACTACTCTCTAATTACCAACACCACTCTTCTATAAATACAAGATCATCATCCAACAATAAATTACTTGATACTTATTGCAGTTAAGCCTACTTATCTCTCCTAAGAACTCATACTCTCCAAAACCACTGACTTAAGTATCAAAATAGCCACGTTAAACAACCTCTCGGTATCCCCTCACAATGTTCTTTTTGCAAGCTTTCTGATTGCGCGAAGCCCAATCCTTACTAGCTACGATCTTGAGATGACATTTAGCTCTGTTTGTGGGAATTCTAATCAAAGTTCCTATACAAACCAACTGAAAACACTAAACACCCTTCCCAAACATCACCTTCGATCTACTTGATACTTTGCATACTTAAACCTACTTATCGCTCCTAAGCACTCATGCTTTCCAACGTTCCTTACTAACTTAAGTATCGGAGTGACCACACTAAACAATCCCCCAGCATCTCCTTACAGTGTTGTTTTTGCAGGCTTTCTAATTATATGAAGTCTAATCCTTGCTGGTTAAGATCTTGAGACAACAAAATGTATATTTATTTTCTTTATGATATTAGGCCTATTTCTTGTAATAAGTTTAAATTTTGGAGTCTCATTTTCCTTTACAATCATAAGCTTTATAACTGTTTCGTTTTCAAAATGGAACAAGGTAAAATTGGAATTACAGTTTTTAAGGAATAGAATAAAGAAATAATAATTAATTATCATAGTTCATTTGATATCTAATATATAAATATGCAAATATATTGAGCAAAAAATTGAGTAACTATTCATTTGGTCTTAAAAAGAAATTGCAATTATTCATTTGTAGCAATATTGTTTACATGGAATAACTACTCCATCAACTCAATGTAAGAATAAGTCTGTAAGGAGGAATAATTATTCTATTTCACATTTATGAAGTTATTTGACAATATTGTTAGTGCTTACATCCTTTAAGTTAGGGGTAAGCAAGTACAAGATAGGTATAATATGAGACCTTATTCGTACTTAAGGACCACCATGGGACCCGTACCCTATAAAACATAAAGGTATCATTGTGTTGTGTAAAATTTGTGAGTATTAGATATCTCTCATGGATTTTGATGATAACAAAAACAAAGAAAAGCTAAAACCTACTAATGAGTATGCATGTATTTAGAAAGTTTAAAATTGCAAATTAAGATTGTTTTCAAAAGCTTATTTAGAAGGGCTGAATTATTTGAAAAAAGAGATAAGTCTAAAATATTTCAAAGAATGTTTCAAAAGCTTTTATAAGCAGAATTGGTATAACATTTCAAAAACTTGTTCAGAGACTTCAAAGAAAAGTAAATTGAGACTCTTCAAAAGGTTATTCAGAAAGTTAATTTAAAAAAGTAATGTTGAAAATTAACAAAATATCAAATTTGAAGTGAATAAGACCTATCTCTACTGGATTGGGTATATTAAGGAAATATACTTAATCATGTTTCATTAAAATTGAATTAAGAATCCACTGAGATTATTTTTTAAGTGAACGTATCTTTGGATAATTTAAGATAATATCTTACATTGGATAAGAATAGGGTTGGTTTCGGATCTTGTGTGATTTCAATTTTAAATTTGAGGTTTATCTAGATATTACTAATCAAATTGTATCTGATCAAGACAAGTTGATAGTATCAAGTTTAAATTTAAAACTCTAAAATTTTCTCTAAAAATATCTATGGGTTATCTTTAACATTCAAAATGGATAAACATGAAGTGAAGATAATTTTCAACAAGTCAGCCGTTGGAAGACTCTAGTGTAAAAGAAGAAAAGATTCAAAACGTTAAGCCTGTCTCTGAGAAAATAATAATACTTTCGATTATACTTAAATCATAATCAAATTCTACCATCTGAAAGAGTATAGAAAGTTTCTCAGATACTTCTTCAAAAAGTTGAACCAAAGCGAATTATTCAACAATATTTCAGTTTTGTTTTGTGCGAAATTATTTGAGATTTGTATTTTTATTTTCTCTTGTAATTTGTACACCTTGTTTGTTGAGAGAAGTTAAACTGTACTCTATAGATCTGTAATTAGCTTAAATTAAAGAAAGGCTAGATAAACAAAGCAGAGTATTGTAAAGTCCATGTGCGACAGTTGCTTGTAAACTTCTCATAATTTTGTTACAGTGGATCAAGTGGAATAATACCAGTAAAGTGGACCGAGTCTCCAGTAATGGAGTTGAAAGAGAGCAATAGGTCTAAGGCTGAAACTCTATAAATCCTCAGCCTAATATTCTCTTTTCTTATCTTTTTAATTTACATTATTTAATTTTGTTAATTAGTTGTGAGTTGAATTATTAGAATACTACTATTCACCATTTTAAGTTATTAAGAGGTGTATTTTTTTTTATATAGAAATTTTTTTCAAAAATTTAAAGATATTAATTCATCTTCCCCCTACCCCTCTTAATATCTTATACGAGACCACCAGTAAGTTTAGATTGGACATAACAAAATTTTTTGTTCAATATTTGATTTGTAATTTGAGCTTAGTTACTAAATCAAAAGGGGCTTGAATGATTGAATAAAATAATTAAAGTTTGTCATATCTAAAATGTAGTATGAAAGTTGATTTCACTAAATAAAAACATAAGTATTAAGGATAATAATGTAATTAAATAAATATCAGATAATATTGAGGATATGTATATTGAAAAATATTTGAACATGTACTTTTTAAATAATATAAAAAAATTAGTTAAATAAATATTAGATAATATTAAGAGTATAAAGGTCAAAATATAATATAGAACGCAGTACTTACGTATACCAAATGAAAGAAATCACAAAAATCTATATCTAGTACTATACAAATCAAACATGGTACAATAATACTATATTATCCTACACTCTTTGTACTTGTATAGTCCATTCTTCCTTATCATGTCCAGTCTTAACAACTAAATGCTACTATAGGATATAGAGTACCTTATGAAACCTATAAATTTTATCTTTTTTTCTGATAAATTTCAAGTTTATATGATACCAAACAAGTAATCTACATGACTTACCCAAAAAAAAAAAAGAGTAATCTATATGTAATATTACAAGTACTTCACATCCCAAACCCATGAAAGCTATAGCAAAATATGTGAAATTAAAATATATATATATATCATATTTATACCTTACTCTTTACATTTCTAATAAAACAAATATCTTATAACTACATGTAGTAATAATGAGATGCCTTTTTATAACAATCAGTTTCATATAAAACACATTAAAATAGTCAATCATTTTAAAAAATTTGGAGGCAAAAACAAATAAACACCAAAATTTTGAATTAGGTGCAAATTGACCCTCTAAATTTTGAAAGGTTTCAAATCATCAACTTAACTTTAAAAATTGGCAAATAATTTCCATAACTTGAAAATAACCTTTCAAAACTTTGATTTTAGTATAAAAACATCTCTTAAACATATTAAAATATAATTTAAAATCCTCTAAATTTTGGTCAATGCTTAGCTGATCAATAACTCACTTTTTGGTCTTCAACCCCTTCAATCACTACAAATCCCCCCAATCAATGCAATAGGATGTATCTATTTATCTATCTTGACTCGAAGTGGGAGCAGATTTGAAAAAGAATCTTAGAGTGTTTAGGGTTATTCTTTCTTAAATCTAAGCAATCTTTTGGTAAAAGAAATATCCTTTCTATTGAATATTAGGGGCTAATTTGCAACATTTGGAAGTGTAGAGGGTAAATCTATATCTAAGTTAAAGTTTTACAAGGTCATTTACAATTTTCCCCAAAATTAATTACGTTTCTTGAACACAAAGTTTAATGTTATGCACCTTATTGTAAGAAAATAAATATTGTTGTACTTTCAAAAATTTAGAATTTATATAATTTTGATATTATCTACAAATGCAATGCATAGAATTCAAAATTGAAAAATAATATTATATTGAGTCCTAGTTAGACAAATACTCTCTAGAAGTGAACATAATTTTATAAAATACACTAAGGATGCTCCATTTAGTTCGTCTTTTTAGTATCTTATTAACATCTATTTAAATCTTGTATTTTACAAGAATAAAACACCAAAAAGATAAGAATATAATTTCATATATACTTTTTTTTTAAATTAAAAACTTAACAAATCTCTATAAAGTTAAATTTATTTACCATTTAATTTATTTATATTTACAAAAACATCAATTAAAATAACAATTTCTAATGTGTAAAATATATTTTTTTCAAATTTTTTCTCTTAAAAACATATGAGTTTTCATTTTCCAATTCTAGTACTCCAATCACAACTTTCATTGTAATTATAAAATAAAAATAGATAAGACAATATTTCAAACATAATTTTTTAAATAGATACAAATAAAATATGAATAAAAAAATCCCAACAAAACCTAAAATAACTTTTTCTTACCTTTTTAACAAATACAATTATATAATATTTATAATAATCACATAAAATCGTGTTATTTTAAAAATTTAACAAAATAGGTAAGTTAGTTCCTATATGGATGCTCGTTACCAGAATCGAATTTTAAATAACAACCCATATCTTCTATCAAAATCTATCACGGATCGGAAATAAATATATCTTGTTATTAAACCGGTAATTTAACTTGAACGAATCTTCTTCCGTTATTAAACTGGTAATTTAACTTGATCGAATCTTCTTCTCCTTCTTCTTCTTTTTCCCTTTTTTTTTTTTTTTTTCTTTTTGCCAAAACTCAAGCGAATCTTTCCTTCCATAATCATTTACTATAACATATATTTTTTCAATTAGTTGCTTCCTTTTTGCCTTCAATATTGCACTGATGTTGTGACGATTATATATATATAGCTATAAGTTTTTCAATTTCACAACCCCCTTTCGCAAAATAAGAGGTAAAAAACCTAACTTGAAGTGATACAGAGATATTTCTTTCTTCAGTTATGGAGAAGTTGCTTTTCCTCCTCGAGAACGGTGGCATCTCCAAGTCACGGCATGATATTCCGGAAAGGGAAAGCAGGTTTCCTCTGCTATTGGTTCCAGCAAAAGATGGGAGTGAAGAAAAGCGCGATTTGTTTGATGTTACGAAGGACAAATATTTGGACATTCAAGTAAGTGTGCCAAACTGGTTGGTTATTGTTCAATACCGAAACTTGTTTCACCATGTTAAATCCATTCACCGACGAGATTATCACTCTTCCACCCGTCATGTTTGAGATCCCAGGACATAGGCCATGATACTTCATATGAACCGCATGGACCTCGTGACGTCGGCGTGTTCGATCTTGAAGATCGGATTTCAAGACCAATTTATGTAGGTGAATTTTCTCAGGTTCCAATGCCTCCAGCAATATGGATCGTTCCATCTCCAAGGCCCTGCAAAGATTAACTTTTCTATTAATCTTAATTTTTTAATAATTTTTGTTTGCAGATTGCTTTTACCTCTTTTTTTTTTTTTTTTTAAGAGAAGAGCCTTATTTGAATCCCTCTCTTCCTATGGTTGGCCAAGAGAAAGATAGAAAGAGAAAGGAGAGAGACAAAATGTGTTATCATTTTAGACAATTTAATTACAATGGTCTCTCTCTTGTTTTTTTTTTTTTTTTTTTTTTTTATGGCATCTTTTCTTTTACCGTTTATATATGGAATTCCGTAAGTTATTGAGATAGATGCTTTATATGTTGTTACAAAGTCTTTTTTTCCTTTTTTTTTTTTCTGCGTTACACAGTCTTAATTGTTGAGCTGTTTTAGCATTCCTTCTATTAAGTACACAAATATTCAAATATATTTATCCTGAAGTGCATGACGATGATTATTCAATTTATCAACTCCAATTTACCTTTCCTCTTTTGAAAATAAGCAACCAAATTGGTAGTAACTTATTGTTTCGTGGATGAGAGCTTGCTGATATAATATTATTTCAATTCCTCAAACAAAGTACTCGGGGATATACAATATGACCTGGATAAGCAAGTCTATGATTTACTTTTTCATTTTGCAAACATAAAACTAATAATTATGGGCGAATGGTAGGGGATGGGTTGGGTATAAAATCTTATCCATACCTTATCCGCCTTAAATTTTGAAATTGAAACCTATTTTAAAGCAATTTGGAACTAGTACTCTATAAAACTAATAGAATATAATGTACTTTATGGAACTAGAAAAAAAAAAAATTCTATCTTCCCATAAGTTTTTATTTTACATTTTATAGCAAATTTTGGTATGTTTTTTCTTTTCTATACCAAAATATTCCTTTTCAAATATTATATGAAACTTAAATATTAAATGATACTCTTTATTAGCAAAACAATCAAATAACAAATGCATAAAGGTACACACATAAAAGAAAATAAGATATAAGTTCCTTATTACTAATAACAAATATTGTTACTTAAAGTTTAAAGTTACTATTTTTAGGTTTTGACTATTAGCTTTAAGTTTAGAGTTTGTATTAGGTGTAGGCCATTTCTTTATATTATTTTTATTCTTATACTTTTATAAATTGAAGAAACTATAAGTTTCTTTTTCATTTATTAATACATATTAATATATTCAATAAATTTTAAAGGGTTAACATAAAGTACCTTAAAATCTATACCCTCTATACCTTAATGTTCATGTTCTAAGGTGGTAAAGTATGAAAATACGACATACTCATATCCTACACCATAGGAAAAGGTTCAAGAAAAATGTTGTCTAGTCGAGTAGAGTATAAATGAATATCTTATAAAATAGAACTGGCCACTCACCCTTACTAATAATTGTACAAGATTGTTTAATTTTAGAAATTATTATACAATTAAGCTTACTTTGTTCAATTCTTATTGAAAAACTTATTATCAAAATTCTATATTATTTAAAAATATTATTTTAATCATTAATCGAAAAATAATTCACAAATTATCCAAATAAATTACAACATCTTTTGAGTAGATGCTGACGAGATAAAATATGCTCAATACCTCATAATTTTCTCCTCTTTTTAAGACTAGTGATGGTGTAACAACCCCAATGAAAATCCAATAAAATCTCAAAGCTATCATTTTATGTATGCATCATTACATGATAACCACTTTGCAAGCCAGAGATTGTGAAATTCTACTTAAATACTTACCTGTTACTTCTAATCATTTAATATTTAAATAACATAATATGAAGAGAACTAAAATATCCAATATTATACAATCTTCCAAGACCATAGAGAATTGGAATACACTAAGTTGGTAACAAGTAATCACGAATAACAAAAAGAGATTTATCTCTACTTAAGTAGCTAAGAGTGAAAACTATAGTTCCATAACTAAGATAATACATAATCTTTAATCATAATCATGATTCTTACACTATCCATCTTGAATAGGTATTTGTCATTCATATGATATCTTAGCCTATCCTATGCACATGTAGTATTACTAACAAAGTTGATTTGTTGAAAGGCAAGAACACATCACGGCTTAGTAAGATAGGAGATGTATGCAATCTCATTACAATGCATAACAAGCTCAAGTAAGTTATAACCTTGTGCTATGCTTATGGATGAGTAATTGTATGCAATATAGACATCATACATGATCTTTAATTAACTAGCGTAAATTCTAATGTATAACCTTACTTTAACCTTTAGTTAGGGACTCAATCTCTACCATTAGCACCCACATCATTTGAACAACAAATTTTAATGTTCCTAAGCATGACATTCCTATCTAAAAATTTGCCCAAGGATGCATATGAACCTAAAATGATAGAGTGGGGGCTATTATCTCTATCAAATACACGACAATCCCTACATTACTTAGTTTACAGATAATGGAGCAAATTTCTCTTCTAAGTAAATCTTTTTTGTCTACCTTATAGCAATGCTGACAACTAAATATGCAAGAGGGAAATCATGCTATGCATATTGAGCTTTATTTAGATCCAAAATATTTAATTAATTCATTATAAAGCGGCTAATCAATATAAAACAGACACTCAAATGGCATAATGTAAAGTACTCTACATAATCATATTAATGCATTGTGCTTGAGCCAAATAAGGCATTAAGTCTCAATTAATTTTACCATCTCTTATATAACATTCATAATCAATTTTGACTATAGATAGCACTGATCTCAAATACCTACTTAAGTAAGCATATGAGTTATATACATAATATATACTGGTTCTATTTATACTAAGAAAATGATTCTTAGGTATTGTTCATTTTAATTTATCAAAACATATGTGTTTTGATTCAAATTTGTATGGAAGAGTTGTCTAAAACATAAGGCATTTGGGTGCATTTAAAAAGGTACTTAAATGGGAAAAAAAGAAACGCTCAAACTACAAATGTACTTAAGTAGGTTGTCATAGAGTACCCGATTCGTTTGAATATCCTATAAGGTTTTTATAAGGTTTTAGGAAATAATTTCAAACTTTATAGGGTTTAGGGTCAAACTTTTATACTCTAAAAAAATCCAATGAAAAACTTGACTTAGTAAAAAATAATATATTAATAAAATATTTGCTTTTAATTTATGTACTATTCACACTCTACGATAGTTCTACATAGTAGAATACATTTAAATTTTCAATTTTCAATTTTGTGTGAGTTGTTAAGTGTACTCTTAACCCTATCTAGCCGCTTTCCATCCTTACTCTCTCCTTCATCTCATCTAAATCTTATGAAAACTCGTGCTATAGAGTCGTTTGAACCCCATAAAACTTTACCCTTATGAAGACAAGGGGTGGGTTTTGATAATAAGTGGTAAAATCTTATAAGACTTTTGGAGGGTTTTAAGAGATGTTAGACTTTATCCTAAGCCCACTCTGGTTGTATCCCCTACACATGCATAATTTGCACTATGCACTCGATCTCACCTACGTAAACGAATAACTTCTTGGGAAAATAATAATAATAATAATAATAATTCCAAACACTTTTGAATGCATTTGGACCTTTTGGATACAAGAGAACAATTGCACCTCAATTTCAAAACAAACAAATTTAAACTGATCCATATTTCAATAATTTAATCACACAACTACTTCCAGAGTAAGAAGAATATCATATTAACAACATATAAGTTTCTAGTCTAACAAACACAAACTACGTAGTAAACCCTTGAATTCACCCTCTCACCTCAATTTCATGTTTTGATCAGAACAATCCTTGGGCTATTGCAATTAATGAAAAGACTCACCGTTAATCAATAACAATGTTTTATTAGTAAGCTAATTCTACAGTTCAAACTAACTTAAACCCATGGTTATTAAAGTAATTTGAGATTCGTGTAAGTTTTTACTAATAGCTTTAATCCGGATCTTGTTAATTTTTTGTATGACGTGTAAGAATCAATATAAAAGTTAAGGAATCAAAATTCACCAATTTGAATAAGAAAGGTTGAAGTGAGACTAAACATTGAATGTGAAAAAACTAAAGATCGAAGAAAAGGGTATACTTATTATTCTTGGTGACTTGTGAATGATAAGTATTGTTATCATGGTATGAGCTTTTCGAGATAATTGGAAGTAGATTGCTTTGTGGGTGGCTTTGGGTCAATGTAGATCATGTTATCCTACTTGCCTACCATATGTTCTTAAAAGACTAGTAAGAGTTTGGTTCACTTGAATTGGATAAGGTTGCAAAAGAATAATGATTCTTCTATATTATTTTGTTAAATAATTGGAGCATTTTTTAAACAAAAGTTTCATTCTAAGAGAAATAGTAATTCCTTTTGTGTGAAGAGAAGGAATAGAAATTCCCTATCTATTCCATTTTATAAGGAATAGATATTACTAATGCTATAATATTTTTTGGAAACCAAATAAGGATTTGACACATTTATCTATACTATAAATCTTTCATTGATAAAGAAGGTGATTACTAAAGCTTATTCTGAATATAATATAAATAAAATTAATGATAAGTCTCCAATTGTCAAATTTCTCGAGAGGTTGTTTGTGAATAATTCCAAGAATGTAAGATCATTGTATGATATTTATCCATACATTATGGTTATTAATTTACTCCATAATAGTTGTTAGTTATTGATGACTTTGCTTCCTAATTGTACTTATATGATCCTCGTGTCCTATGAAACTTACTTTTTCATGACCTTAAGATATATTCTTATACATATAGTTATAGACACTTTATAGAATATAATTTTTATATATAGATATTATTTCAAAAAGTCATAGAAACGCTAAGTATAATTTTATGGTTTAGGTATAAAATGTTGTTTCTTCATGGATGTATAATGAAAAATACCTTATACATGTAATTACAAAAACTTCTAAAGGTAGCTAGTATGTTGACAAAACATAATTGCATATTCTGTGGAAATACTTATATATATATATATATATATATAACTTCTATATATGCTAAATATAGTCAAAGCACCTTTTTTTAAAAACTTCTATATACGCAATATAGACACACTGACATACCCATACTTAAACATATATATCAACTAGTTGCGAAATATGATAACAGCACTTATCAAATTGCAAATGTGATTAACTATATATATATATATATATATATATATATATTAGCTTTTATATATAACTTATTTACATATACGTACATCTATATGATTTAATTAAAGGAAAAGTATAAATTTAGGACTCAAACTTTTATGCATTTTCCTGTTCAAATCTTAAACATTTTAAATTTTTTATTTGAATCATCAACATGTGTAAAAAATTTTAAAGAAATCGTTTGTTAGTTTACAGTTAGCTTTTTCGTTAATTATGACACATAGTACTTTGTGTTTATTTTATAAAAAAAGTATAAATTAAGAACTCAACCTTTTATGTCTTTTTTATTCATGAATTAAACATTTCAAAATTTCTGTTTAATTCTGTTTGAATCCTCAACGTTTGCAAATGTTTTTAGATAAGTTCTTTATGAGTTTATCGTTAACTTTTTCATTAACTATGACAATATATACTTTCTAATTGGCCAACATATTTTTATTAAATAATTACTACAATAAAATAATTAAAGAATTAACAAAAATTTAAGAAATAAAATTGGAAAATTCAAAAAATAAAAAATATATAAAAAATGCATAATCACACAACAAAGATATATACATATATATAGTTATTATAATTCAATAAAGTTAAAAAAATAAAATAAAATTCAAAAAATAAAAAAGCTAAAAAAAATTCTTCCTAACCACCTCAAAATTGGGAAATGGTTGAGATGACCAAAAAGAAGTAATAATTTGTAACCTACGTACTAAAGTAGGTCAAATTAACTCACTATTAACTATGAGTAGCTACCTAGCCCATCTCCTCATAAAGAAAGTAAGTGGCCGCCTACCCCAGCTTTAAAAAAATAAAAGAAAGAAAGACAGAAAGCAAAATAAGAGTGAAACCAATTAGGTTACCAATCGGGTCACACAACTTAATTAAAATGCAATTAGGTTTCACTTTTTTTTTTTTCCTTTTTTAAATGTTTGGCTTTTGATATGTAGCACGATCTTGCACTTCCTATTAGCTATTTCGATCACCCTAAGGTAAGAAGGTGGTTAAACTGAATTTTCTTTTTTCTAACTATTTCTTTTTTTTTTATTTGATGATTTTTTTAAAAAATTTATTTATTGAAATTATGATAAATATATATATATGTATGTACGTTTATATATATCTTTAGTATTTAATTTTATATTTGTCTAATTTTCTAAAATTTTTATTTTTTTATTTATTTTTAAATATTTTATTATACTAATTATTTAATAAAAGTACTTCAACCAATTAGAAAGTATCATGTGTCATAGTTAGGGACAAGTAGATAATCTTATCATATAAGATATCCACCTGAACCTTACTCAACCAAGTAGGTTATCGGTAAGCACTAAGGACACAGAGTAGGTTCTAAGTAGTAATTTTCTAAATCATATTCTCATAGAGTAAAATATGGGTAAGAAGCTATGGTACAATATACATACACCGGGGCATGTTCTAAGATCCTTACCCCATAATAGTAGTTTAAATAAAATTACTAAAGAAGGGATATCATGTCATTAAAATAAACTAAAGCCCAACCTATCAAAAATGCTAAACTAAACACTTGTTAATCCCTTTTCTTTCCTCTTTTGTCTTTAGTCCTTACTCAATTGTTGTTTTCTTCTTACTCCTTCATCTTTTGCTAAGTTTACCACATAGTAAAGAAGCAAAAAGGGAATTAGAGTTCTTAGTTTTTACTTCTAACCCCACCAACAAACCACAGGTACGCCTATTATTTGTTTTCTATAGTAGAATAGTTTTTTTTTTCTTTTATGTTTGATAAAAGATTTGGCATTATTAGTAAAGCGAAATCTAATTTTCTTAAAGTATAAGAAGGTTATATGTATCTTGAGGAAAAAAATATTTTAATTTGAAATATTTGTTCTATTTTCCATGTTATGTCTTCATTTTTTCATGATTAATTTTTTTATCCTATATTATTATCAGATGCATAATTATTGATTATATAATCTTGTTAATCTTTTATACAAATCTTAATAAACATTGTAAATCTTACATTAAGTGAGAATGTTTACCTCTTTCTTTTTCTAAAACTGTATGCTTATTTTCTTAAATATCTCTACAATATAGATATTACAAAATGAATGCTTTATTTACACAAAAAATGCTTTGGACTATACTTTTATAAAATTTATCCATAATAATAATGGTTAAAGAATTATTTAAGGGGAAAAAATGGTCAAAAATAAATTTCAATGGACTCCATTCATTTGCATCATTTGAAAGATTAGCCAAATCAAATAATTTCTTTTGAAAAAAAAAAGAAAAGAGTCAGGTTCGTTTGAAAAATTCCCATATTGGAAGTTCTAAGGAAAAAAAAAAACTTATAGATTCTACTTGGTACCCTATACCTTATACAAGCTACAGGATATAGGTGTAGGGTGGTTCCAAGGTATCACAAGGTAAGGTATGAATAGCAAAGTTTCGAAACCTATACCTTATATGCAGGTTTTCATACCTTGCTCACTTTGTACCTACTCACCATTAGTTATAATTTACAGAAAGTTAACAATAAATTAATAAAAGGCTTATTTGAAAATTTTTGCAAATGTTAACACATAAATAGAAATTTTGAAACGTTTGTAATTCAAATAGAAAATATTCAAAAGGTTGAATCCAAAATTTTTTTTCCCATAAACCAATTAAAAAGTGTTATATGCCATAGTTAATGGAAAGGTTATTGGTAAACTAGTAGAGAACCTACTTGAATATTTTTTTAAACATTTAGAACTTAAATAAAAATTTTAAATATTTAGGACTTGAGCAAAAAATGTGGAAAAGGTTGAGTTCTAAATTTATAATTTTTTTCCTATAATTAATAACATTTATATGTGGAATGACGATTACTAATATATACCTATGTAATTTTTTAAAAACATATAATATATTTTTAAATACTTATACATGTAGTATAACATATAATCTTCTAAAAATACTAAACCCGTTTTGGTTCATAAATTTTATATGAGAAATATATACTTAGTTATAACTATAAATACGCATGTTTAAAATCTTTTGAGACATTACATGTAATATTAATTATGTATATATGTGTTATATATTTTGAAGTTCTTTAGTATGTTTTCTTACAGTTGATGCCTTACTATATTCTAAATTTTATCATTAATTTCTCTAGAATCTTTGAAAAGATACACTATTGCAAAAACGTCCTTCCTACTACCATAACTTAAAAGTACTTATATTCTAACTTATCTCATTTAATCTTGAAATAGTACTTTGAAATTTCTAGAATATTACTCTCCATCCCATGAAGTTCAAAACATGATCATAGCGATGTCTTCATTTTAGTATTACTGCTGCTCCAACTTCTCTTTTTAGAATGTAACATGTTTTGGGTAACTATCACTAAATACCATCTCACCATTTAGTCAATCTTGTTTCTAACAACGTAAAGCTCTCATTTCATTATTGTAATCAACCTAAAGGGAGCTTGATATAATTAACTTAAAAGTTATCATCTTATATGTGCACTCATCATATGATGATGACCTTGCAAGCTTAAGATTTTACTTAAATATCCAATTATTACTTCAAACCATTTTATATTTAAGTACATAACATTAAGATAATTAAGAAATCCAATATTCCATAGTCTTCTAATGCTGTAGCAAATTGAAATTTACTACAAAATATTAAAATGGATAGTGACTAAAGATTCCCAAGCTTCAAGGAACAAAAAGAAATTTATTTCTATCTGAGTGGCTAAGAGTAAAGCTTAAGTTATAAAATAAATTTTTAGTATGCAATCTCGTTATTACACATATAAACGAGGTCAAGTAAGTTATCAACATATGTTATTTATGAGCAACCTTATGTAATACAAATATCATAACCCCCATTCAGTCGCCACCGTCAATGCCTGAGATTGTTTAAATATCAAATATTGATATTTCTTAGTACAACATCCTTAGCCATCCATTCACCTTAGGGTGTATATTAAGGATGAACCCAAGATGATATAATTGAAAAGGTCAAACTTATCTTAATTAAATCAATATTAAAATTATTGATGGCAAAATATTTGATTGTTATCATAATTGCATTGCATCTTATATATGTTAAAGTATTTTGTTAATAATTTAACTTACAACAATTACTAAAGTTTAATAAGATGCAAAAAAAAAAAAAATTAAATATACACTTCAAAAGAAGTTAAAAGAATAAATTTTGACCTTTTATTGTACATATATACTAAATAAAATTTAACTATTAATCTATAAAAAAATTACATTAATATATAGAAACTTATGTAAGTTTTGTTTTTACAAAAAATAGATTAGAAAAAAATATTTGAGTAGGAAATTACCGGTACAACAAAAAAAGTAAATTGACATTAATATAAATATTATACTATCTTTTTTTCATGATAACTTTATCTCATTAATAATGCTAAAAAAAGGAATATCAATTTGAATATAAGTTATCACCTAATCAATTGAATAATAAGCCACATTCATTTTTACAACATCAATTGTAAAAATAAATTAACGAAATGAAATCATAAAATTGGTATTATTTACAATAATTTATGTGATAAAACCAAAATATTTTTAATATGAACAATGTAATTATTATATATTGTGTATTACTAATTAAAATTACAAAAAAGAAAAGTTTAATAAATGCAAAAGAACTAATGTATTTTAAGCAATAAATATATATTGGAAAAGTAAAAGGATGCAATAAATGCATATAAGAAAAATAAAATGCCAAACATGAAAATTGAACCTAAAACTTTATGATTAACCACCAAGCTATGCTTAATTTCATATGATATTTTACTTTTTAAAATATATATTTAATATATACATTTTCTTTTTTACAAAATATTAAAAATTAATTTTTTTCAAGCTTGGAGAACTGAGGCCCTATGAGCCCTCTAAAGCCGTCCCTAATGCACGCAAACCTTAAACAATAGAGTAAGACCAATAGCTTCGTCAAATGAACAACAATCCTTACATCACTTACCTTGAAGGTTATGAAATAGATTTTTCCTCTTAATTAAATCCTTTCATTTAGTTTACAGTATAGCAGTAATGGCCTTTAGATATGCGAGGGGAAAATTGTGCTAGGCCCCTTTTTATAACATACTTGTATCAGCAAAGAGCAATTCTTTTGTATATATTGTAACATAGAGGGGGATGTTTTTCATCTAAGTTAGGGCCTCACTATTATTAGAAATTTTTACTTTTAAAAAGTGATGTCATTTCACCAATTTTAATATCACATCCTGTTAAAACAAAAAACGTTCGTAAAGCTCTTCTACGGGGGTGTAAGTACTCTCCTAGATCACTTACTCATAACATTAGTTGGTCATGACCGATGATACCTGTTTCATACACATTTACCATATGCACACACATTGTAGCCTTATATTATTGTTAGAATTAATAAAAGTTGTATTATTCATTTTTCCATTCATGTCTGTATTTCTTATATTACTGTTGGCTTTCTTCCTTATCTATGCTGCTTACAAGTTTACGCCTTGTTGACCGGCATTACATACGAGTTAGGTTTGCTTACTACTGTCAAGATAGGATAATAAGCGGAGCACTGTCCATTTATGTGTTAGAAAAAGTCTCAAACCATGACAGTTAGTATCAAAGCCTAAATGATTCCAGCGAAAATGACCACGACACGACAACAGGAAGTGAGCAAGAGGCTAGATAGCCTGGAGGAAATCCTCAAGGGATTGTCCAAGCGAATGGAAGATTTGGTCGTACTGTAGGTAAGAGTGAATGAAGTTAAGGCTAATCATCAGGACATAAATGCTAAGATGATCAAGATAGTTGAGATTTTTGGTGTTACGGTATAGACACTCAGAGAGGAAACACACATAACGACTGATGAGGCAATACAGTAAGCTTCACACAGTCTATTTGTGCACTAGAGAAAGCCTTGGACCGTAATGATTAGTATTAAAGTCTAGGTTACTCCAATAAGAACGACCATGACACGACAAGAGAAAGCGAGCAAGCAGCTAAATAACTTGGAGGAAATCTTCAAGGGATTATCCAAGCAGATGGATGATTTGGTCGTGCCATAGGTAAGAGTGGCTGAAGTTGAGGCTAATCATCAGGATATGAATACTAAAATGACCGAGATGACTAAGAATTTTAGTGTTACAGTACAAACACTCAAAGAGGAAATGCATGTGACAACCAATGAGGCAAGACAACAATTAGAGACTCAAATGGAAGACTTAAGAAGACAGGTTATTACTAATGCCTCAATCGAAATTGTTGAAGAGTTAAGGGCACAAGTAACTACTTTGACTTGGGTTGTAAGAATGCTCTTACCCCTACCCCTACCCCTACCCCTACCCCCATCCCTACCCCTATCCTTACCCCTATACATGTTCCTACTCATGCAGGACATTTGAAGACACCTAGGCCGAAGGCATGCACTGGAGTAAGAGATGCCAAGTTCTTAGAGAACTTTTTATTTCATATGGAGTAATATTTTGCCACTATAGGGAGAAATGATGAGAGAATAGAGATCACCATGGCTGCAATGTACTTAACTAGTAATACCAAGCTATAGTGGCACACCAAATATGAAGAGATCCAAAATGGCAACACTCATGTAAATACATGGGTTGAATTGAAAGCTAAGCTGGGGACTCAATTTTTCCTTGAGAATGTTGAGTACAATGCCTGAAAGAAGTTAAAGGAACTTCGACAAGGTGATGACATTAGAAAATATGTCCGTGAGTTTGTCCACATTGATGTTAGACATCAAGAGAATGGCTAAAGATGATAAGCTATTCTATTTCCTAAAAGAACTAAAGCCCTATGCCAGGAATAAGTTGTAGAGGCAAAGGGTTACAAACTTGGCTATAGCGCAGGCAATAGCTAAGCGTTTGATTGACTATACTCATGATAATAAAAGAAAGAACGTGTCGATAGGATACGAGGGTGAAAATTCAGTCAAGTCAAGTAAACCTAAGAGTAAGGGGAGCCCCAAGTTAATAGCAATAGTAACCTTAGAAGGAGCCAGAGAAAATCTTATAACTTTCACTAGTCTGGAGAGAGTAGGGCAACCAATGGAGGTAAGAAGCTCTCATCCTCATGTTTTGTAAGTAATAGCCTACATAGAGTAGCCAAATGTCCACATAAGGCCACACTCAATGCTATGGCACAAAAAGTAGAAGGTGTATGCCAAGATGAAGAGTCGAGGAGTGATGGAGAGGATTAACCTCGAATGGGCGCATTACATATGTTATCAGCTATTAGAAAGAGTTTCTCAATGCAACGTAAGCCCAAAACCAACAAGGAGTTGATATACGTACAATTGAGCATCAATGGCAAGAGTATCAATGCAATGGTAAACTCCAACGCTACACACAACTTCATTGATGTGCCTAAGGCAAAAAGGTTGGGGTTGGTGCTTACAGAAGACATTAGCTAAATTAAAGTTGTTAACTCCAAGGCCCGTCCTGTCCAAAGAGTTACAAGAGGAGTGAAAGTGAAGGTTGGAGATTGGAGTGAAAATCTCAACTTCACAACTGTTCCATTAGACATCTTCAACATAGTCCTTAGAATAGATTTCTTAAGACAAGCCAGAGTTGCTCCCATGCTTATAACAAATTGCTTATTATTCATGGGTGAAAAGCCTTACTATGTGACAATTCAGAGGAATAAGGCAAGTAACAATGACAAGAAAGGGAAGAATATTGGGGCTATGATGCTATTAGATGCTATCATCGCTCCAATGAAAAAGAGGGCTTAAACATCAAGAGCTTACTTTCTTGGCTGTCCTTACAGAGAAAGAGGAAGTAAGAAAGACGAAGATATTAGGGGTAATAGAGAGTATCCTAAAGGAGTATAATTGTGTGATGCTTAACAGACTCCCAAAGAAATTACCTCCTAAACGGTTAGTAGACCACGAGATTGAGCTAATTCCTGGTACCAAACCACCGGTCAAAGCTCCTTACAGAATGTCGCCTCCCGAACTTGCCGAATTAAAGAAGCATTTGGATGAGTTATTAAGGGCAGGCTTCATTTAACCATCAAAAGCACCATACAGGGCTCATGTTCTATTTTAAAAAAAGCAGGATAGGAGTTTGAGATTACATATTAACTATCGGGCTCCAAACAAGCTTACGGTAAAGAATTATTATTCGATTCCTCTAATTGTTGATCTATTTGATCAACTGAGCAGGGCTAAGTATTTCACAAAGCTAGATATTCGCTCAGGCTATCATCAAGTTCGTATTGCTAAGGGTGATGAGCCCAAAACGATGTGTGTAACCTAATATGGCGCTTATGAGTTTTTAGTAATGCCCTTCGATCTCACCAATGTTCCTACAACATTTTGTACCTTATGAGTTTTCATGTTAATGTCTTAAAGCCATATTATCCGAACATGGAAGACCCCATCTTACAATGTATCTAAGCAGTCACATATCAAGATTAAGTTCAACCTGAGTCAAGCCATAGAAAACGTCCTTGCAAAGCGAAGAGTCAGAGATCCTACCACAGGAGATGATCATAAAAAATATTTGGTCAAGTGAAGAGATCAAAGAGAAAAAGATATTAGCTGAGAGACTAAAGAAGACCTCAAGCCCTTATCTGAGAGAAAATCATCTTTGACAACCAAAAGACCTCCACCACCAAATCCAAGCACCAATACATATTGCTAAGGACGTTAATAGAATTAAGTGGGGAAAGATGTCAAGGCCTCTTTTTTGTAATATACTTTTATTAGTAACGGGTTATCCTTTTCTACATATTGTAACATAGATAGAGACTTTTTTTCATCTTAATTAGAGCCTTACTATTATTAGAAATTTTCACTTTTAGAAAGTGGTATCATTTTACCAGTTTTAATATCTCCACCTGTCAAGCCCAAAACTGTCCGTAAAGTCTTTATGAGGGTATAAGTACTTTTCTGGATTGAAGCACTCACTCACCACATTAGTTTATCATGACCGATGACATCTATTTCATACACATTACCCCCTGTGTACACACATTGTAACTGTCGAGCTTGGATTTTCGATTTCTTATTTTTTTAATTCGATTTCTCATTTTCCGATTAATATTAAACCCAAACCGATTCAACATTAATCCTCAACTAAAGAAATTAGGAAATTCTAATTTTTTATTTTAAAAATAAAAACTTTTTGGAGTTGCTACCCGATCAGAGTAGAGAAAAAAAAAAACCTTAATCAAATTGGTGATTTGACTACGATTTGGCTACTGATATTTGATTTTAATTTAAATGAAGAATCAAAGAGTTCTGAATTCGGGAGCTAAACTATTAAACCCTAACAAGTACCACTATCTATTTTCCGAAATTAGATTTATTCTTCAAATTAAGATATTTTTAAAGAAAAATATAAAAACCAAAAGTAAAAAAAAAATCTAAGTTTCTATAAATTTTATCATCATCTTGAAGGTACCTACGTATCCATTAATTGATATCAGACAATCATAGTTCTTCTAAAAAATTATAGTATATTAGTTTATTTTAATTTTTAAAAATCGACCAAATTTAGTTTCGAGTATACGAGGGAAAGGGCCTGGAGTTGCTGTCCGGAGTTATTGAGGGTGAAGCACTTGCGTGATCGGTGATGGGGCCTGGCGGCGTGTTACTGAAGTTGTGTGAAAGTGGTGCTACTTGCTATCCTCAACACGATCGATCAACGTAAACTGTTATTGTCACTGGTGTATGGACGTTGCGGGTTGGCTAATCGTGCGGACAGTTCTGTACATCATGTGTGACTAATTGTGGAGTATGTGGTAGAGTTTCATAGATGTTGTGTAGCAACGACAGTACAGTAGTGTAGGGATGGAGTTTCGTAGTCGTCTGTGTGCTGTGCATGAGCTTGATCAACGACGTGCGGCCAGATGTGGACACGCAAGGCTGATCGTCACTGCTGCAGTTAGAGCATGAGCTGTCGGCTAAAATTGGTCGTGTATGAGCACATGTGGTTGATCAGAGCTAAATTGGTTCGTTACTGCACAGTTTCGGCTCTGGGCAACTGCTGTTTGGTAGTGACAACAACATGGAAAGTCTACTGTTCGTAAGGATAATAGGGGGAACTATGGACGAATGAAATCACTACAGCAGCGTTGTGTAAAGCTCTAGATGGGGCTTGCTTGCTGTTTGTTGGCTGTTGTTGCTGATATGAAGATGGAGAAGGCATGTTCTACTATTGTGATCAGTCTCGGAGACTGGTTCCATACGTGGCAGTTCCGTCAGCAACTTATTCGTTGGGCAGTGCGGTATTGTGGACATCAGCATGGAGATTAAACGTGCGAGAGATGACTTGTTGTATGTTGTGTGCTTGTCCTGCAGTGAAGATTAGTTCTATGCACAGGCAATGGACTAAGGCCAATCGTGTTCACTGTAGACGTCTAGTTACGGTGGAAGGTATTTAAAGATCGAAGGTCGGTTGGTGTTGGAATTTATTTTGCTTCTCATAGCGGATACGACCAAGGATTTTCCTCTTTCGGGAGTATGTATAATTTTAGTAGGTTCCATCGTTTTATTTTAAACTGCACAATTAATATATAAAGCTCAAAATAAATTATATCAAATTGAATCGAATCTTTTATATTGATTCGAATCTAATTCGATAAAAATTAAATTATATCTAAATCAATTATATCAATTCAAATCTAATTTAATAAAAATCAAATTAGATTTAAATTTTTTATAATGATTCAAATCCGATCAAATTAGATTCAAAAGATTTAATTAAATGAAAATGATAAAAAAATAAAAGGCACATAAGTGTCAAGCAAGATTCGAACTTATAACCTTAAACTAATTCCTCTAATATTTATTCATTAAATCATTAGTTTGTACCTTAACACTTAGTACAATTAAATTATACTTAAATCACATGATTCTCTAAAATAATTATTTAAATCGAATTAAAACTAAAACAATTAATCTCTACAATGTTTTCTAAAAATCTTTATAATATTTTTTTTTGTATTTTTCATCATTTTTATATTTTTATTATCTTTTTATTTTAGAATTAGGACCTTATTTAAAAACTTAGAACTATGAGAAACAAAAATTAGGTATCTATAATAACTTTGTATTACTGTTGTAATTAATAAAAGTTGTGCTATTTATTTTTCCATTCATGTCTATATCCCTTATATTACTATTGGCTTTTTTCCATATTTGTGTTAATTATAGATTTATACGTTGTTGATCAACATCAAATGCAAGTTATGCTTACTTGTTATTGCAGAGACTAGATAGTAATTATCGCATGGTCCATTTGTACATAAAAAAAAAAAAAACTCCTGACCCTAATATTATGCACGTCTAACTTTATTTAGATCTTAAACATTCACAACTACTGGGTTGCCGAAGGATACGTAGCAAATGCACCAATGGCATAATGCAAAGTATTATAATATATACAATCATATCATTACAACATGCTCAGGCCAAATAAGCATCAAATTAAAATTAATTCCCACCATATCTCATATAATATTTCGATCATTTTTTAATGTAGATAGCATTAATCTCAATTACCCACTTAAGCCGGTATATGAGTTATATACATAATACATGGGGGGTTATGTTTATACTTGGAAAATTACTCTTAGGTATGGGGGTATTTAATTTATCAAAAGATTAGATGTCAACAAGCTGGAGGTTGAAGATGCTAAACGGGTGTAGGTGTATAAATTGTTATATAAGAAACATATAATTGGTTATAACAATAAATAATATATTGCATAAAATGTTAATTATGTATTTCTATAACTCATTTCAAAATTTTTAGATACGTTTTTTATTTCATTGTCAATGTTTCATAGTATTTTAAATTTATATTATTAACTTGTCTAGAATCTTACAAAAATTATGGAGAAAATGTTCTTCTTGCTACATAACTTCAAAGTATTTATATTTTAGCTTATTTTATTTAGTTTTAAGATAGCATTTTAAAATTTTATCACATTTATGATCTTTACATCTATTTTATCACGATATATTTCACGACTATTTCTAATAGCAAAAGGCCCTCATTTGATCCATTCCATGAGTAGGTATGTGTTCTTAAGTTCATTTTTTATTTTTCTAATTTTGAGGATAAATATTAGTTTATAAGATGGAGTGAGATTGACTATGTTTGAATTCTTATATAATTAAAAAAATAAAAATAAAAATAAAAATCAAACTAGTATCAAGTCCAGGCCTTCTTATAAAGGCCCAACCTTTAACAATTTCTTGAAGCCTAGCAGTCCAGTCCCAAATCGAGAAGGTGCTGCTTCTGAAATTTAATTCCGAGATTCAACTCCCTAATTCACCTGCTTCCGATTGCACTCCAGATCGCTCGGCAGATTCATCCATTTCCCATCTCACTCAAACAAAGCTAAGGTCCTGCCCCCCCTCTCTCTCTGTCTCGCCCCCTAGAGCTTTTTGAATTCACTGTATGAAGCTACTTGATCTATTCTATGATCTGTTGCTTTTAATCTTATTTGTACCTCGTTTGGCTATAAATTTTTCTTCTTTTGGATTGATCTTAGACTTTGTCTCATTTTTCCACTGATTATTTTCTTTTTTGTTAGATTTATCCAATTATAGGGTGTGTGTTATAGGGAAAATATTTTCCGGACCATGATTGGATCGTAATTGACGTTTTGATTATTTTGTCTGTTTATCTTTAAGGGCAGTAGCGGACCCGTGATCTCGCACTTGCAAGTGAATAAGTTCGGAGGGAGAAAAAGAAATTGATAGGTATTTAAAAAGAAAAATAAAATTTTTTAGTGAAATTTTATGAAAATTTTCAAAGTTAAGTAGCCAGTTGCCAGGCCCCTCAAGCCCCATCAGTACATTGTGTAAGGTTGTGTTATAGACAACAAATATAATAGCTAGTCATGGGAATAGTTATTCCTTGGAATGGCTTAGGGTTCTTATTAATTCCTTGGTCTATGATAGATGGGTAAGTCTGGGATTAGATAATAAAATTATGTGTAATGAAGTAGGAGGAGGTATCGGATAAACAAAGATTTTGGGTGTTGCCAATATCTCTTAATAAATACGATTACAGGTGCAAGAGAGCAATTTGGGAATATGGGAATAGTTGGCAATGGAAACGTTGCATTGTTTGGTTTTTGTACTTGCTGTGTTTGAGGGTATTTGTTGAGGCTAGAAGTTGATATCATGATGTAAGAGCAAGGGTATGACTGGAGTAATGTGGAGGATACTTCTTCCAAACAACTTTCTTCTTGATACTATTGAAAGGTTGAGGGGATGATGAATGTCTCACATAGAGGGGGGATAAACATATATTAGGGGAAAACATATGGAGGGTTATCGTAATGTGCTTTTGCAGAAGCAGGTGCCTTTGCAGGGTTATCGTAATGGAGGGGTAAAAGATGGCATTTCTTGAGCTAAGTCAAGCTTTACTACCGAGCAAGAAACAGTGCACTAGGTCTTTAGGCTTTCACACTAGCTCACTCCATCCGTTGCTTGTTTCTTGATGGTTGGCGAACAGTGAGTGAGCCCAAGCTAATATCATGTATTTGATAAAGAGGCTGAGGAGAAAAAAAGATCATTCAAAATCACCTATCCTGTCAGCTTAAATCAATATCATATTAAAGATAGATGAATCCACTTATAATTCACACCCAATGGATCAGCAGTTTTTTCTTCTTACCATCTGGCTGGACTAAAAGCCTTAAAGAATGAATAACTGGCCGAAAGCATAGAGGATTTCCTTCTGCTACCTTTGCTAATGAATCATGAAATTTATGGCATTAGGCATTTGATGGAAGGGATATAGGGATAAAGTAAGACATGAGACAATATATTGGTGCATTTGGCAGGAGATAATGTTAGGGGTTAGTTACTATTCGCAATACATAATGTTTTGGAATCTCATATTTGAGGAAAGGAGAATCAGGAAAACTTTAGGTTAGCTATTAGGAGGAATAACGTCAAATTGTAAAAGCAGCAATTAATGTCTTCTGATGTCTGCAACTGATGAAGAAACTTTTTGCTTTATATCCATCTAGTTGTGAGGATGATAGACTAGAGCATCATTCGTCTGTTATAACCATCCTATGATGGGTGGCCCTTTTTTTTTATTCCCTGTGATGAATAAATACACTTCATTGATAGAAATGTGAATGTAGATATAGGGATACATGAGACCAAAAGCAGAAGGTGAACAAAACAAAACAATCATTAATACTCCGAAGACTTTGGTATCTTCTTTAACAACCAAAAAAAAAGTTAGGAAGTCTTGAAAACCTCCTAGCTTTTGGCTTTCCCGATAGTGTGTTTAATCTTCTTTTATTGATTCAATTTTTATTACTCTATATGAAACTTCTTCACAAATTACTGGATTCTTTTTGTTTTGCACCTTGCTAAGGAAGCATTTCAATGCACCAGAGGACACAATCTCTTTTTGAAATTGAAAATGTTGTTTTTCATTTTTGGCCATTTGAAATGGAAAATGTTAACCAATGCCACGTGGCTCTTGTTGAAATGCTAAACAAAGAAACTTTGCACTTCTATGCACTTGCTTTATTATAAAGTGTGTAATGAACGTTGGAAAGTATGGAAGATTTTATTCTTAGGCATTTAACAAGTATTCTTAGAGTACTCATTAGTGGGACTTCTCTAAAATGAATGAAGTTTGACGCAGCCAATACTTTACTTTATCATCTGAGTTTAGTTTCTGGAACTAATCAATATCATCATCCTATTATGCTTTTGCAGATGTTCGATGATCAAGACCTTGGCTTTTTTGCCAATTTCCTTGGTATTTTCATATTTGTTCTGGTGATTGCATACCATTTTGTGATGGCGGATCCAAAATATGAAGGAAACTGAGCATTTTGTTGTAATATCTGTGGCAGAGTTAAAATTATCTGTTCTTATCTGTAGAAAACCATACAGAACAATTGGCATAATCTAGCTAAGAGTTTCCTTATTTGGTTTACTACTGCAGCTGAATGGGTTAAATCATTACATCCCTTTTCCTTTCTTGTTGTTTGTTAGAAATAGCTAGTTTCGGCATTTGTAGACTCTATTATTTCCCTATTTGCTGCTTGTATTTTTTGTTCTTAGTAGGCATGGCTGTTGGGAAGTTGTCCCCTGGGTCTGCCCTCCAGGAAATATCTTCCATAGAGGTTGATCCCTGCGGGTAGTACTTATTTTCTGCTAGGTTTAGAGAGAATAGGGGTGGGAACCGTACTTCTTCCATAGAGAATGGTCCCCGTTGGTAGTAGTCGGTTTCTTCTAGGTTTATGGAGGAGGATAGGAACGGGTTCCATGATTCTGTGTCTTTTTTGGCGAATTAAAGGATGAAAACCTTAAACCTTAGTCAAGCAGATCGGATTTTTCTGTATCTCCATCCCTAGCAAATAAGTATTGCATTTTGAAATCAAATCAAAAACTGAGCATGAGAGTGTTACAAACTGCGAAAGATGCAATGTGTCTATGTGAACAACATGTTCCATGCCCCTAATCCTAGATATGCCGGTACACGAGGTGTTGTCTGTTGCTGTGCTGATGCTTAAAGCAAAACCGCGGTATGAAATGAAAGTGTTAATTGTTTCACATGACATTTGTGGAGAGTTTAGAAGTTGTTTGAAAATGAGTTACCGAGTTTTACTTACGTATGGTTGGCTGGTAGTAATCCACCTTTCTTTTTCACCTATATAGAGAATAGGGAAAGGTGATTTTGGAGAAGGTCATCTACATGGTGATCCTTGTACGCAATACATGTTCGCTTGCTGGGTTCCAGATTTTTTTGGTAGTCATCCTAAACTTTTTCTTTCTTTGGCCAAGGATAACTATAATTCTTTTTTTAGCGCTGGATATGTATTTAATCATTTAATAATTTAGGGGTGTGCTTGGTACTAAACCAAAGTGGGAACCAACCAAACAAGAATAAAGTTTCATTTTTCTTTTTTTCTTTTTTTTTTTCCTTTTCTTAGTTTGGTTTACAGTTCAATTCTTTCTTGGTTAGACTTATGGTTCGGTTTTCATGGTTGAGTAGAATCGAAATGTCCTTGGTTTGGTTTCGTTAAATCGAAATTTTGGGCAGTAAAAGTGAATTAAAAAGCTTTGATCGAACCAAGGATGCACTGAAAGTTCGGTCTTTTTGCATTCGGTTTGATTTATGGTTTGCTGTAGATGAAGCTTGTTTCACATGGCTAAATCAAACCGTAATATTCTTTACCCTTCGGATTATTAGTTGAATCAAACCATACCATTATTAGATTAACTATGTTGCCATTGGTGGAAAGGTGATACTATTTTTTTTTTTATTCTATTAATTTTTTATTTTTTTAGATGAAGTAATCCTACACATGGTTGTCATTGTAACTCACCGCTCGAGACTGGAGGATTAGTCGATATGTTTCCTTTTAGTCATTTATTTGGCGTGGGAGGATTCAATTTTAAACGTTCTAAACTCCAAGAGTCTTTCATTCTTTTACTATCCGTCCTTACATATTCATCGAAGTTCGTATGAAGGATATTAAAAATCGGAATGCTATTATATAACCTTAACCTTAAGTTCTACACTATGATTGGCAGCTATTAAGATAAGTAGAAATGAAAGGAAGAATGTAGGAAAAAAAAATAGAAAAAATAGAAAAAGAAATGTAATATTTATCTTATTTGAATATAAAAGGTAAAAATGGAAGAAAATTAGTAGAGCCTTTCATTTTTATATGATGATGGGTGTCTTTTTTATTTCTCTTATATCATAAGGTTATTTTTGTAATTGTTTTAGCTTTTTATCTATTTCCATAGGTTTCTTCTTAATTTTGAAGAGAGAGAAAAGAGATTCTCAAGAAAAAAAATTTTCCATTCACTTCTATGTATTTCATATCATTTCCGTTGCAACTAAACACAAAATCCTTTAATTTCCACTGATTTTCTTAGTTTTCCGTTTATTTCTACTCATCTAAATATAGTGCAAGTATAGGCTTTTTAAAAATGAAACTTTAAAGTTTGACAAAAAAAATGTTGCAAAAATTAATTTTAAAAGGCATGTAATAACTAATAGCGGATCGATAAAAAAAAAAAAAAAAAATTTAACTCTAAGTCAGAATCTAAAATACATATGTTTTGTGAACAAAGGGAACATACGAATCACTAGACGAACAAGAGAGTTTTACTCTTAAGGCTTAAGGAACTCTTCACTCTGCAATGAACGCACTCTCGATCCGAGGCACCACCAGTGTCCGTCCCATAGCCTATTTCTAGGTACCGTCAAATTAACTGTATCTCAGAAAAAAAAAAACAAGTTTTGACTGTTAACTTCACGGTTGTCTACGAGAGGTAATAACAGCAACATGTTTTAAAATATTAATAAAAATTTGATAGATAAAAATATAAATAATATTTTTAAAATATATATATTTATTATTATTTGTTAAATTTTTATTAATATTAATTGATTTATGTAATATATTAGTATGATTAAATTTTTTTTTTTTTATTGTGGAGTGTATAATCTGCTAGCAAATCAGCACTCCTAAATTTCCATTACATTTAGCTGAATTAGTGATTTATTACAAGGAGATACATAGGACGATAAATTAAATAAAAAAAATATGGGCTTCAACATTATTATTTCCCGGCTAAAGCAATATCTTACGATTGCAATTCGTCAGAAAAACGTAAATGCATGGCTTTTCATTCCTTTTTTTGGGTTAGTCGTTTTTAATGATGTCTAGTTATTCAAAGCATTATTGAAGAAACAAGCCATCACACTTTTAAAGGAAGGCATGCTTTTTTCGAATGTTGTTGTCCCACTAGTGAATTATTACTGCCTCCAAGCTTTTTCCTCTCCATCCAAAGAAAGATGGGTAGGCTCTGATTTTTTTTTTAATAATGTAATGCATCATTCGTTGACATTTTGGCTCGTGCTTCTTCTTCTTCTTCTTTCCCCATGGACAATACACGTACGAGTTCTCTTATGGTCCCAATTTGTCTTGACTGCTGAATTTCGTCGGCCTAAAAGGCTTTCACGGTGACAAAATTTGTATTCCGGCTGGTATAATCATCGATGGTGAATTGCATGACATATTTTTGACTTATCATTTCGAAGCTAAGTATCCCAACACTCACCTAGTGGTCATTAACTACCTTCTTTTCGGAATTAAAGTGGTTCGCTATATTTCTTAGTTTTTCTTTTATTTATTTATTTATTTTAACCTACAACTTTCAGTATTTTCATTATTAATTTTATTAACTATATAGTAACATTATCTTATTAGATTAATTATTATCAACCGGTCCAAATCCGCCGTATATCCATCGATTAATATGTTAAAAACAAGAATATAGGTATACGAAGTATCGAAAAGGTAAACACTTCGGTATAAATTAACAAAATTTATTCAAAGATTATAAAACATTCTCTTCATTTGGAATGTCCAAATACAACTAAAGCAGGAAGCAAACCAAATACAACTAGTAAAAAAAACATGGAAAAAAAATTAACTATAAGAATATGAAATTCAAATTATTTATGAAATTATAAATAAGAACTTTCTGAAATTTGCTCGTGCACCAACAACTGCTCAATTATCTGTTGAGAAAATGAATAATGTGCTTTGCAGAGAAGATATAGTTGTTAATCTATTAGTTGCACTAGATTTAGTAAGTTTGAGTTTTTAGATTAAACTAGTTTTAGATCTACAATTCATTACTACATTAAAGCATAAGGTCCTTAATTGAAAGGGCTCTAATTTCACACCTATATATGCATGTAGTTAAGTTTGTATATTTGAAGATTACCGCTCCAAACTTGTGGGGTCTAATTTTAATTGAAATTTATTAAGTGTATCACTTCATTTAAAAGCGGTAAAATGAAAAGGAAATGATTTGATTTAGTTGTTCTAACTCTAATTACGGTATTCATTTTGCCTCAATTCAAGAGCCAAATTAAAGTGAACCGTTATAGGTTGAATTTTTTTAACTGCTTGAGATTTATAAACCAAACCGTTCAATGTGTTTTAAGTTAATCGATTTAGTTTGAAGCGGAGATTTAAATGTTTGGATGATATTTTTTTATTTATAATACATCTCTATTACTATTACTTTTACTTATGTAATTTCATACAAAATTTCATAATACAAATCTATTCCTATATTGCCCAAGCGTATATTTATATGTTTTGGAAGTTTTAAACATATTTTAAGGATATATGAGTGATGATATAATTTCATATTATAAATATGTGCAAACAAAATGACAAAAACAAAAAAAAGAAAAATTTCTTTTGTTGCAATAAATTTTTTATTCTTGTAGCCAGGTAAAAAGATTTACTGATTATTTAAATTCATATTATGAATATGTTGAATGTTTGAGAAACAAGATATTTATGCTACTGATGCATCAACCACTATTTAATTTAAGGGGTGGGATGGCTTATTAATGATTTGTTTTTCTCAATATTTGATTGCATAAGTTAGCCAAGTTCCGTTAGTCCCTTTCTCTATAATGCTACACAAAGGAGCTCATTAACAAACTCCCTTATAGAGAATCTTATGATGACTCAAAGATTAAAAAAGAGAAAAAAAGCACAGGAACGAGTAAGGCATTAGCTCCTACAAGGAACTTATCAAATATTTAACCACTGCCTTTAAGTTTGGTGATAGTACAACAATTTTATTTAAGTTTTGAAAACTTTTGTTGGTATATGTATCATTGCTATTGCTGTAATTGGGACTCTTATGACTTGCAATACTCATGATGATCCACCGTACTTTCTCATATGCTGAATGACAGGCTGTGGAGCTAGAGATGACGATTGCTCCTCCAAGCTGCGGAATATTTTTAAATCTTACGTTCAAAATTAAATTATTTTTTTTTTAAAAAAAAAATGTATATAGGAATTTGATATCTTTGTGGTTTCCGCGACTAGAATCCTAAATTAATTAATCAAGATGGAGCATATTTAATTCCTCTTTCCTTTAGGGTTTTAAGAAAATTAAACCTATCCCAATGCCCTATCAAAAAATCTCTTATTAATCCAAAGGCATAAAGGGAGTATGAAATGACAAGACGGCAACATTATAGTGTTCGTTGGTTAAGCTTAGAGGGTGTTTTAAAAATCTTCTCAAGGGAAAAAGCATGGAAGTGTCAATTTCGGGGCATCATCTTTTTTAAGAAGCTTTTCACTGCCCCCCGCCCCGCCCCCAAGAAGAAAAAAAAAAAAAACCCAAAAAATTTAACGAAACGTTCTCGTAGACAAAAACTCATGGTGGATTCCTTTTCTTTTCTGGAACTGATTTAGATTACATTTCATTAGCATATATTCACTACATGGTTTGGTAAAAAGACATATTAGCTTTCTCTCGTATAATCCACCTTCCCTCCAAATAACAATTGTAAATTCGATAATAAAATATTTCAGTTTTGTTATTCAACTTCCAAAATTAACTTAACTTTAACAAAGATGGAACCCCTTCAGGATTTCTTGTTCTTATAAAATTTAGGGACTGTTCTCATTTTAAATTGGCTATTCCCTGTCAAATCTACTGTGGCTACTCTTTTCATTACGAGATCAATACAATAATAGGTTGTGTTGATTCATAATCAAAGATAAATGGTCGTTTTCCTATCAAAAATAAAAGTCGCATCGCAATCCTTGTTTCTTATTTAATCATTCGATTGCTCTCCTTTTTCTTTTTCTTTTTTTTCTTTTTCTTTTTCTTTTTGTCACCCCTATATATACTAGAACTTGGGAAAAGGAAAAAAATATAAAAATAAAATAAAATTACACAAATACCACTCCTAGAAAAATATTCTTAAAAATACGATCATTGAAGAGACGATTTTATCATGATTCAAGTGAAATCGCATCTCAAAGAGACGATTTCATATAATTAAAATATAATTTCACCTTGAATCAAGTAAAATCGTTTTTCGAAGAAACGATTTCAGTTCAAAATAAAATTACCTCTTCAAGAGGCAAGGCGATTTTAAATATCATATTTTTTATAATATTTTCCAAAAGCAATATTTTCAAGATTTGTTTATTTTTTTGCATTTTCCCCTTAGAACTTTAGGTCCATTTCATGATTGCTCAACAACTCTTTCAAAATTGATGCAATCCATCTATATGTAATATATGTATTTGTTTTCAGATTATATGTTTATTTTAGGACTGTCGATTCGTATTATCGTATTATATCTCATTTCATATTAAATGGTTCATGTATGAAAAAAACTCAACATATAATACGATACATTTATTAATTATGTATAAAAACCGTAAACTGACCTGCTTATAAGCATATCCTGTTTTCAGGTTAGACTTATTTATTGGCCAAAAATTCATAAATTAATCTATAAGATACTTATAGATATAAAGGGGGAATTGAGATAATAACATTAAAATTTTATAAAAACAAATAACATAGGATTTTAATATTTAATATAAAATTACAACTCTAAATAACATAAGATTTTAATACTTAATATAAAATTACAATTCAGGCAAAAGTCTTAATGACGTAAAGTCTCATCAAATATATGATGTGCAAAATTTAAGTTATATAACATTATTAAATTAAATAAAACTATGACTTAAATAAATGTTATTATTAATGTTGGTTTCCAAATTCATCATATTATTTGTTAGATCTTTAAGGAGACAGGTAAAATAATCTATAATCAGTTCGTAGTTTTTAACCCATTTAAAAAGCTTGATATCTCTTACTTGGAAAAAAAGAAAAACATTCATGCATCAGAGTACAAATATGAAAAAACATATAGCATATCTCATGTTCAAGTCTAGAAGTTATACATGAATTTATATGGTTTAGACAAGTTTGTTTCTTGTATCGATTTTTTTTTTTCCATATAACTTATTTAAATCATATCATATTATATCCAGATCTTACGAATAGTATCCCAAATTGTCAGCTTGTTTTATTCACATGGGAGATTATACGATCCTGTCTTCTATTTTGATGGAATTGGTCCCACTCTTAATCCCGTCATTTATTTCCATTTTATTAAATCTAAACCATTGAATTTACAGTTTGTTCGATAATTCACATTTAAAAGAGTATAAATAAAAGATAAAATAAATGACGGAATCAATCCTATAAAAAATAAATATAAGACCTTAGAATAATTCATTTTTATTTGTTCATTTTATTACCATTAGATGTGCTTATAAAATAAGGTTTATCTACAACACAAAAGATAAGTGGAACCAGGTGGAAGATCGCATGCCCCACTTGTCCCATGTGTCACACCCATAATGGAGGTGTTGATAAAAGCTTATAGACGAATGATCTATGTAAATTTTTTTCCAAGTCAAAATTTCAATATTGCTCATGAGATAAATTATATTCTTTAATAAAAAAATTTACACTTAAGCTCGATGCAATGGTCTAGATATAACCCCACAATCAAATTGATAGAATTGATATAATCTCAAAAGTTTTCAATTACTAACCATTAAAGCACAATTGACTTAAAATAATGACGAACGACAAAATGATATGCAGCAAAGGTTCCTTTTTAGGAGCTGTAAAGTAGAAATTCAATAGAAGCTTTACTTTTAATTATATATATCATTCAATTCATCATCCATCACAATCAACTCCTCCCACAAAAATGTACATAGCGCCACCAACATCGAAAGTTTATACACCTCGACCCCACACAGAATAAAACACACTCGATTTTCCTAACCTTCCATCCCCAAATTCAAGCATTCCCATCTCTATTTTTATTTTCCATTCCATAAATTCTAGAGATGAAAGCGGGAGCCCTTGATTATGAAACAAGCAACCCGAAAACCCGATAACAGACCCGAGAACCCGAGGAATAAGAACCCTACAAATCCAAGGGCGACTGAGATGTCCGATTGCACGCAAAGAATACTTGCATCCTTACATGTATCTGATCCCCTCAACGTCCTGGCCACCGCCGCCCCGGCCGAGTCTGCTGACATTAAGACATATGCAAATACCTGCAACACGAATCACCCAACTCCATCTTTAAGCGAAAATGTTTTAAATTTCGATGAATTTTTTATTTAATTTTTTTTTTTTTCTCCCCCTTGATGTCGTGAAGAAAATTTAGGAACTGGACCTGGTCGTGACCAAAATCGAACCAAACTTGGAGGACTTCAGGAAACAAAGTGGCATTCCTGGAGATTTCCCAAAGAGAAGCTGCTATTTCGAAGAGAGAGTATAAAGCCACTATTGAATTTGCCGCAAACACGTATCTGCAAAACACCAAATTAACAGATCAAGTGGAATTATATAGGAAAAAAAAAATGGTAAGTGGAACAGTATAGAAAAAAATTCTAGAGCGGGAAATTTTTTATCCGTTTCGATCTAGAATAGTTAGAAAAGCTAAACTATTCCTTTTGTGGTTTGTATTTTTCCTACAAATTTGCCAATTACACATACTCTTTTTTTTTTTTTTTGGCTTGTAAAAGATGTTCTCATACAAAAGCATACTTTTCTCAAAAACAAAAAAGGAGTAAAAGGTAAAGAAAACTTTTATGCTTTTGATTAATGGAATTAAGACAAATAAGTATCTATGAGGTCACACGATTCATAGATAAGCTTCATTCTAAATTTTCGGAACCTATTTCTATAATAGAATTACCATGGTATTTGCCCAAAATGGTCCGGTCCATTTAAAACCAACCTACTTGATTGCCCAAAATCAGAATTTATATTTTTTTTTTCCTAACTGATACGTGTATAAAAGAAGAGAAATCAAATCTGGTTTGTCTTCTCGGTATTCATAAGATCAATATATAATTAAATTTTAATTTATTTTTAAATGATTTCAAATCTTATAATGAATTAATAATAATATATGCCTAAATTAACGAACGGAAGTGAATTCCATGAAAATCAAAATACGTGTACGTTACGTGCCAATTTTTTAAAAATAGCGCATCCTAAAAATTCAAATTCCCAAAAGGGAAAAAGGGGAAAAATTAATATCTGCAAATAATGTTATATCCTACATCATTAGTGCACAACACTTAGGAAATGCAATATAATTTGATCCTAAATATTCGAAATGCCTGGTCTAGAAATTACGTTTGATAATTTTACGTAAATAAAACAAATTACAGTAACAGTACCAAATTGAGTCACTATTTTTGCAAAAGCAAATACATTTTAAGTTTAATTAAAATCATCAAGCCAAAACTCACTACTCGATTCCACGCAACGCAGTGTATAACTTTTGAAGAAGAAAATAGGAAATTTAAATGGGCTAGGAGAAGGTTATGACTGCTCTTTTGCAGAAAATAATATAATCTTTCGAGTCATACGCATCTCTCGGGTGCATACTACGACATCATACATAACACGAAAATAGAACTGAATTACCAATGATAATATTAAATAAATACCTGTAAGCGTCGAAATCGAACCAACGAGGAGAAGTAGAGCTAGCTGAGTTAGAGACCATGAAAACAGCGGAAGCGAGACAGAAACAGAAGGAAGCGATTCGGAATATTAGAATCAGTGAGTTGAATCGTTTCAGCTTGTGGACGGACACCGTGGACTGAAATGGTACATGAGCCGTTGCAGCTGCTGCTGCTGCGGCGGCGGCGGCGTCGGCGTCGGCGTCACCGTTTCGGGGCGAATGCGGAAGCGGTCGCATGGAGGCAGAGGGGGCTTAGTAGTGGTGGTAAGGGGATGGTAGAAAGAGAGTGTCATGAGAGAGAGAGAGAGAGAGTGAGTGAAAGAGAAATGGGAGGGAAATTAAGGAGATGGGGGTCTGAGATTGCAAAGAGAAATGGAGTCACGGGACATGTGTGTGTGTGTGTGTGTGTGTGTGTATGAGAGAGGCAGGGGGAAAGAGAATTTTGTGAAAAAGTAAAGAGCTTTGTGGAAGAAGAGAAGAAAAGAGGGTAGATGGATAAACCAGAGAGAGAGCGTGTTAAAGGGGTTTTGGTCTGTTTGGGTTGGAAATGGAGGGGAGAGAGAGAGAGAGAGAGAATGGTGATGAAATTGGAAAAGAGGACGGACAGGCACACAGAAACAGGAGCAATAGTTGATGGTCGGAAATGTAAAACCGTCCGCCCTAAGCAGCTCCTTCTTTCGAGAGGATCGTTCGAACCAAAGCGAACCGGAAAACAAATTTATGGTATGGGTTTTTACTTCTTATTAATTTGGCTGAAAAATTCTCGAGTCGAATGAAATGGAAAATTTAACATTGGTTTGCATGTATTAACTAAAGTTAATTAAAAAAAAAAAAACAAGTGAACCATTTCTAAAATAAAGTAACACTATTTATAATTCAAATAATTTTAAAATTGTAATATAAAGTTGATATTAATTTAATAGAAGATGATGAGACCTTGGTACGATTTCACTTATCTTATATATTAAACTCTTATTAGTAAAATAGATAGGCCAATGGTTCACTTATTTATTGCTCTTAATTCAAATATATATGTAACCTAGTGCTTTATTTGTTTCTTATTTATAAGTTTTATATTGTGCTTGTATTTAAGGTACTTTTATCATCATCTCTGAGTAAAACACAACAATTAGTTTTTTAGGCACTATTATGTTTGATGAATAGTCCTTAAGAGGGGGGGCGCATTACTAAACCCAAACTTTGATAACTTTATGTTTTTGGAATATATATACATATATATATAGATTTAAAATTTATATTAGTTAGTTAGGGCACTTTTAAAATTCTTCAATTGGAAGGTCGACAGGTCATGGATTTCTTTTCCAAAATAACAAGTAATGATAATATTTAGGGAATAAATATCAATTAACTCTACGCTAACAATCGTGATAATACATAAGATGTAAGAGTTATTTAAATTATTAAGTATAGTCTAACGTCAATTCTTAGGGCTCAACCTTGAATAAACGCAAACTAGAGTAACATAAAAATGATTTCATAAACCTCTTATATACTATTAATACATATTAATAAAGGTACTTATGATGTAAGATTACACATTATACATATAAATTTTCTTAAATTATAAATTATAAGTCGATCAACAAGTGAAATCAAACTTTACGGTTTAAAAAAAAATATTTGTTAAATTAAATTGAACGATTTAGTTTTAAAGTAATAGAAGAAACTATATATTATGATTGGGCTCGAATTAAATCTAATCATGCCTAGACGAGATCCTTGTTAAAATCTTTCCGAGTAAGACTGCTGTATGGGGAAGGAATAATTTTAATGTGCAGCAGAATCTGTGTGAGGTTTTTAATTCTTAGTCACTTTATCACACATACACACAGCACTCTCTCTCTCTCTCTCTCTCTCTCTCACACACACACACACACACTTTGAAATCCTCTTCCCTTTGCCCTTTCTTTTAAAAAATTCATTTTAGGCCTTTTACACCCATAAAAACAAAGATGAGCAATGTTGGTGGATAATGTTGTTACTTTATTTTAGGGATAGCATAACAATCATTATTTAACTTTTGTGTATTTTTTTAATTTTACACTTAAATTTGAAATTATTAAATCTTATATCTAATTTATTTCTAAAGTTTAAAACCTAAATATCATACTCAATTAAATTTTAATTTATCAAATTCACTATCTCCTTTGTCCTTAAAAAGACGATATAATTAAAGAGTATAAATGGGTGATTAGAGGTAGAGTACTAACTTTAACAAGTAATTATTTGATTGTGTATTGACCTTTAGCAATTTTAATCTTTAGGAGTAAGATTGAAAAAAAAAAAACAAAAAAAATCTGGTTTGGTTAAATCGAACCAAATCAAATTATTGTTAAAATGGTTTGTAACTTGTACGTGTCTCCCTAATAAATGTCCAAATAATGTATACCTTATTATAAATCATTCATTCAAAATGGAGCACCATCGCACTTGGAAACTTATTATTTGAAGATTTGAGAGTGAAGAGTGTATTATACATGATTAAGAATTCTTTCTCGAGGTCACATTCATATCATACACTATTTTCAATGTTTATAAAAGGGGAAAGTATACTTCTAGTCCTGATTATTTAATCACCTTTTTATTTGAGTTCTTAGCTTCTTCTTCTTCTTTTTTTTCCCCATTTAAGTTATTGACGCTCTCCAACGGTTACACATTCAACATCATTAAATTTCTATCCACAAATGACATGTAACAGAACCAAATTCGCTAAAAATATATAATCTAAATAAATGGTATAATTAAACATGTATAAATTAACTAAAATAATGAAAATAATAAAAAAATCAAATAAATTTTAAAAAATGGAGACAATTTTTTGAAGAATAGAATACAGCCACCATAAAGCTAAGGATTGGCTTGGAATCACTATTTTAAAAGAAATGGAGTTTATGTTATTATAAAATCCCTAAATCGATTTAAATTATTGACATGTATGAACTTTCAACTTAAGACTTTTATTAATATTGTTAACTTTTTTTTCTTGACAAATGATCATAACACTTAATTCATAAAAAAAAAAAATCTAATAAATGATTAGATTAAATATTTATAAATTAACTAAAATAATAAAAAGAATAACCATATAAAAACTCACAAAAATTGCAAAAAAAAAACTAAAAAAAATAAAATGCGATCACAATAAAACTAAAGGTTAGATAGAATTGCCACCAAGTATGTGGGTTGCTCAACCCATCCATGGTGATCAATGGTTACCGATCATCTGAATAGGTGATGCAATCCAGTGGTACTCACTTTCAATAAAAATAAAAAAATAAAAACTAAATCGAGTTAAAAAAGTAAAAAACTAAACCGAGTTGTGTGACCTAATTAAATTTTTAAAATTTCTTTTTCTTTCTCTTTAGATTTTGTGATTGTAAAAGCCTAATCACTATCATGGATGAGTCAAACTGCCACTTTTACTGGTGGATTGCAATCTAGCGGCTTTAAAGTTGTGAATCCAGCCACTTTTAAGTTCATTTAGTTCAATTCCATTTTTTTTTTAAATGTTCTATCTTTTTTCTTTTTTTGTTCAAACATTTTATTATTTTATGTAAATGGCATCTATTTAATTATTTTTTTAAGGAATCATGTGCTATCATATATCATACGTTAACAAAAGTCTTAATTAGTAAATATGGAGGATTCAAATACCCAAAGAAAAAGAAAAAAAAAAAAGAATTTTTAAAAAATCAAATAGAAAATCAACTCAATGTTGATAATCAAAAATATTTTTTTAAAGATAAAATGTGAAGTAGTAAATTGAAATATGAAAACGCGGATCACGTTGTCGTGATTTGTCCTTTGTTGTATTAAGAAATGGTTGGCTAAAGACCACCTTACGTGAAACCCCAAGCTCCTATCCAGATGAGCCTTGACTTTTGGCTTCAAAATTCCTATTTTAATTTTGTTTTCTGGGTCTATCCAAAGTCGTGCAAACATCGATCTTGTCGTGTGTCATGACTAAATAAGAAACGACATCAGCTTTGTTTGACTAGCATGTCGTTAGATAGCAGGAGTTTTACCTCTACGAAGCTAGCCAGAATTTTAGGTTTTGCTTTGTCTTCCTCGCGATTGCTTTACGGCACCCCATTTCGTTATTAGGGTTTCTTCACTCGTCGGCGACAAAATTTTCTATGTCGGTGTTCTCGTCCAATACACCACCGAGCCCTAAGCCCCCAACCTTCTTCAATAATCCTTTTTTTTTTTTAATAATTCCAATTGAAAGAAGGAATCCAAAACCGGTTCATCCAATCGCGAGATCAATATACATACTATTAAACTATAAAAAATATAAAGTTAGTTGAGAAAACATGATCCATCTCCACCAAACTATTATGGCAAGTCTCTAACGACTAAAAAACTACGGATAAGACCAATAAATTAAGTTAATAACTACATTCTATATGTCCGAATTACGTCAGATGTCATAAACTTATTCTCTAGTACTTACGAAAGTAGCTCTGCCAACTAATTATTTTCTAACTATTAACACTATTTCTCTATAAATACAAAACCACGTCTAATGGTAAATTATTTGATATTTTACATATTTACGCCTGCAAATTGCTTTTAAGCTCTCATACGCTCCAAATACCAGTAACTAACTTAAGTATCGGAGTGATCACACATGATAACCTTCCAGCGTACTATCGCTGTGTTCTCTTTTACAAGCCTCACCACTTGTATAAAGTTCAATCTCTGGATCCTTGAAACAATATAATGAATGGTTAAACCACTTTTTTTTTTTCTTTTTTTTTTTTTGCAGATAATTCAACAGGTAATCATATTTAACCTTAACTAAAACTGTTTATTTATTTATGTTAAAATCACCTAAAATGCGAAAAAGGATTCACTAATGCTACTTTCTGTGGATTTCAACTAACAGAAGATAATGACCTCTCTAGTAACAATTTTTTATTTAATTTCTTTTAGTAAATATGATATTATAAGAAAATAAATAAAAGGCTAAAATGATAAAAGAAATCATGAATCATGATATCAAATTATTATTGTGCGGAAGATAAATTGGTCAAGAGAAAGAAAGTTGAGGGAATAATATCTTATAGGTAAGTTACAAATATATATTTTTTATGTTTGAAATTGAGAATTAAATATCTATATCATCCCAAATATGCTTTGAAATTTTGTTCTACGTTATCTAACTAATTCCTAAGGTCTTCGATCTCTTAATGCATGGCTACTATAACAGCATCAATCCCGATTTCATAGGCTTCCTTCCTGACTTTCAAAGCAATAACTCTAATCTCGAGTAACTCATCTTTCTCCTTGACAATCCCATCTCGTTGCTTGAGTTCCTCCAAGGCTCGATTGAAAGCCAATTTTAATGCTCCTTAAAGTCCCCCTCCAATTGCTCTTTTACTTCAACGATACTTAGTTCTACCTTATCTAACCTAATAAGAAAAGACTTAAGCAAATTCTTTAACCTTGCCCTCTGGTTGGTCATTCAATAATCTCCCTAGTTAATCAACTCATCGACTATATGAGACAATGTGCTCTACTTCAAACAACATCTTCCCTTATAGCAACTTCTGCTTTAGTACCGCTTGTCATGAGCTTGTTTTCAATGACCACACCTATGTAACAGTCAGCACTCCTAATCACACTAAGAAAAACTAAATTCACCTGAAAATACTTAGAGACATTTTAGGAAAAAAAAAAAAAAAGAGAAACTCTGAGCATAATTTAATTCACTCAAACGCTTGAATGCTTTATAATTAAGGGGATCTCCCTACTATATACTAGAGGCTCATTAAAATTAATAAATGAAATTAATTTGATTTAACAATTACAATTGATTCTCCTCTGCCACTATATTAAATACTTTTACCTACCCTACCTACTTCAGTAAGTACATAAGACATTCCGAAAAATCCTAGATGTTTCCACCCCCAGACTAATGTAAGTGTCAAATTTACCAGCCCTACCAGACCACTATGGCGAACCCCATCTGCTACTCCATTCCCACCATCTCAGTGGTGAACATAAGCCTCCAATTCCATTACCGTATTTACACATGAAATAGGACTGCCAAAACCACACCTAGGCTCGAGCTAGTAGAGCAATTGCACCGAACCTGTGTGAGCAACTTGATTTGTATAAGAGCCACAATTATGAGCCAGCCCGCAAACTCGCTTCCACATAAGCTGTGCAACTCAATCTGACTTATAAGCAAACTACCTTATCGAGTCACCATTGGCGCATAAAGCACTTTCACACCCCCGCTAACACAAAAAATGCCCTACGAAACCAGTTGGAGGTTTGGGAGTAATATAAAACTGAAAACTAAGACTTAGAAGCCCGGGTATTGGTTTTGGGAGTAAGTAAACAACTGAAATTCCACCCTCACTAGTTGAATTTTGTAATCAAATCAAAAGCTCCTATGATATGATGTCAATATCTGTATCTGAAACTAACCCCAAAAAGTTGACTCTACAGCCAGGGTAAGTAACTAGGTCAAAGAAAAACCTTCCAGAAATTATTTTCCATTACCTAACACTACTCAATTTGTTCATCTGTTATCTCCAGGACCCACCAAGTCCACCCAAAAAAGGAAAAAGGAAACATCTCTGGGCATGGTTTTAAATAAGGGAAAGATTGTTGCTTTCAGAAAAAGCAGTGAACATAAAGAAAGAGGGGGAAATAAAAGCTTTTTCCTTGGCTTTTTAGGCAGCCTCTAAATCACTTTAATCCTAACACTAATGCAAGAGAATCTGTCCTTTGGTTTATGCTAATAAACATTTCCGTACAAGCTCGGTACAAATCCTGCAGTTCAAAAAAGGTAAAGGGACGCAAATAAAGGGCAAAGCCTAAAGCTTGAATGGATGCAATGATTCTCACGTTATCAACATGAAAGCATGAAAGGAAATTTGACCTAGAAAGGAATAACTAAGAAGAACAGGAAGCATATTAACTTTTAAATGTGCTGGCAGAGGCAAGGACAGTCGTCTAAGTTTTATCCTCTTCAATCTTTGTATGCATGTATGTTCATGCAAAAAAGTAGGAATAAAGAATCGGTGCATGTGACAACAATCTTTTTTCTAACTCTTTTTGGGAGGTTCCCACTTTCCAGAACCAGAACCAGAACCAACATTGGCTTTGGATTCCCATCATAATATTAAGCATTTACGTTATGCATCAGTTAACTTAGTCATGTAAAAACAATGCATGACAGCAGTTATTTTCAGCCATAATTACACAAAGCACATCAAAATTAAGCGAGAAAAAGAACGGTAGTTAATACACCAAACTACCAACATAATCTGCCAGTACCAACCGCAATGCAGCCCCCATCCTGTTGGTGGTTGTGGAACCAGCAACAATGGGAACCACAAGTACAAAAAACGATACACCCAACGAAAATGATTCGAGACAAAAAATGAGCGAAAATGGTTGAATATTAGCACACTCATCCTGTGTTTAAATTTGAACAACAAAAACCAGAAAACCCATCATGACGGAACAAGTTCTAGTCACAGTCAGATTACTCGGTCTGTAAATTTCAGCGATTGAAATCATTCCTTGAAATGAAACATAGAAAAAGTTAACGAACAAAAGAAGATACAAAAATGAAAACAAAATTCTACATGGACCTATGGCAAGGGCTGATAACCAGTAGTCCCTCTTCTCCCTCATAAAGTTGCAAGGTCTTTCAGGAGACAAAATAAATGGCGGCAAGAAGAGAAAAGGCACTGAAACGGGTCATAGCATTTCTTGAGATCGTCTCACACAGCGAGCAACTTTCTTCCTAAACTCATTCCTGTTCTCTCGCCATTCCTTCTGCAGTAATAACAAAGAGAAGTTAAAGAAAATTTTGAAACATGGAGAAGACTTCACTATAAAGACATTCTAGATTTTCTGCCAAACAACTTTCTGCAGAAATAACAAAAATTAAAGAAAATTTTGAAACATGAAAAGCTTCCAAGTAAAAGATATTCTACAATTTGGGCCAACCAACCAAGAATCTAATTATATTCATTTAGCAGACACAAGAACCAAATAACATTATGCACCCCTAGACCTATCACATAATCAAAGCTTAATCCACAGCAAATGAATTAAGAATAAAAAGGTTATCCTGATCCCCACGTGTTGAGGCATAATCCAACAGTAATATTATTGCACAAAAAAAGTCATTTGCTATTTTCCAGTGAAACAGACCACAAAAATTTGTCAGGAAAAAGGGACCACAAAAATAACAATTATCAGATGAATACATCAAACATGCATTTGATGTTTCCTTCCATCTTCACATTAGACAGAAGCATTCCAAATGGAAAGACTCCACGTAGCATTCGTGCTTATCAATTCATATAGACATATCTCATCAAAAGTTCCCTTATTTCCCATTCAGCATTAACGATCTAGTAGCAAAAGATGGTTATTGTTTGCACCAAAAGACAGAAAAGAAAAGGATATTTAACATGAAACACATGATACCCACCGCGGCTTCAACATTCGCTGGAGATTCATCATTAGGGCTGGAAAGCATTGATATGATGCTTAGAACTATGCTCTCAACCTGCAAACACAACTACACATATTAACAGCGTGCTCTGATGTGTGTGTGTATTAGCTATGCATTTGGATGCTATCAAGGAGAAACCCATAAACAGCTGAAGCCTACAGTTGACTTCAAGTACAGCAGAGTTTGACGCACACCAATAAAAGCAAGCAACGGATTGTGTTTGTGGTTCCCACAGTAAATAAAAGCTATGATAAACATAGTTTCATCACATTCAGTTCACTCTTTGAGAAGCAATAAAAACATTACAATCAAAGAGATAGAACAATTAAGGGAAAAATCCCTTCATCACACCATCATTCTTTTCAAAATCTCTCCACAAAAAGAATTTTCACTATCAAACAGCAGGCACTAGTCTGCAAATCTTTCTCAATGCATATCTCACCAAATTTTCACTTCAAGATGATGCAACTGAACCAACGATATTTTCTTTTACTTATTATTCACCTCTAGATTTTGTATTTAAACATCTTCAATCCCCAAAATTGTTCTGCTTGCATCTCTTAGATCCCTGAAGATCCCTTTTTTTGGCTTTTATATCAAAAGTAATATAGGCAAGACAAACAGCAAATTTTTTCTCCTTTTAGATGTGTGTGCTCGTGCGCATATGCTTGTTTCAGTGGGCTGTGGGGGTAAAAGAGAAGCTTCTACCCCTCATCATTTGACATTGAATAACAAAGAAATTAACTCCAGTCAATGAATCCCACAATGCTCTGAGATTGATGAAGCATAGAATAAGCACATGGAAAGATGTGACTTCCCCTGCAGGAAGCATGAAAAATTAAACCTTTATAGCATGAAAGGTTCATAGGACTGTCACACCCCTATATCAGTCCAATAGCAAGAGTTAAGTTTCTATTAGTTTAATTAGTCTTAGTTAATTTCTGTTTGTTTGTTAGTACTATTGCTAGTCCTAACTGGCCTATAAATGTGCCTAGGAGATAGTGGAAGAGCCCTGAAAGTCATCAGTCATTGGAATTATTATAGAAAGAATTCAGAGCATTTGTGCTCATGAAGAGCTTTAGATCTTGGAGTTGTCATCTTTGACAACTTTTGTATCTTTTTCTTCGATCATCCAGTGAAGTTTCCATATTTTATCCCCAATTCAATAAAAAAGTTCATATCTTTCCCCTAACAAAGAACCCTAGCTATAAAAATTTGGTCCAAGCTGTCATTGATGTTGCCAGAGAAGTCTCAAACATAGGTGAAAATTACATCTTTGGAGATGTAATCATCGTATGATGATTGTCCCACTGTGTTGACTGAACTCTTCACACTATGTTCTAGGAACATTATGGGGGAATGGATCATCCTCCTTCAGATCAGAATACTCCCAATCGTTTTTCTCCATCAGATCGGAAAGTAATTTCTAGGGATAGTTGCCATCAGGATCACAATGATGATAGCGACTGCTTTCAAGCACCTCTAGACACTCCAACAGTGTTGGCAACCTTCCAAAGCTTCTCATCGTCCTCTAGACTTACCTTCTAGCCGCATTAAAGATTCACATAGGGAATGTCCCCTTATTGTGTGGGGCATTGTATGCATAATGAATATTGCTCTGAATATATACATGATGCACGTAATCAGCCACGATATCTTGTTCAAGATTTTGAAGGGGAGAGATGCCAGACTTGCTGCAGAGGTGCCCGACAGAATGTTGCAATCAATGTTCATCCTGTTAATCATACAGGAGATCAAGGGATTCTTGCAGGCGATCATTATGTTCCCAAATCTTCCTTGCAACCCAGTCATCAGGCGATACAAATTAATCTCCTCACTTCCGATGTTCCTGCCTTTACTCTCTTTCTTTCCAAAGTTACCTATTTTGGAAACGCATTAGAAATGCTTAGAGAGAACCATAAATCCCATTTAATCAGATGAAGTTTTTGACATAGAAATTCTGGTGTTTTTTCATTGAATTCTCAGCCCTTCACATATACAACAGAGCAGTCACAAAGTAATTAACTGCCTCTATCCCAATACAACTGATCTCACAACTGACTGACCAGGACCTTACGCGTGGACTAACAATAGACACATCAGCAACATTACAACATACAACAGACACATCAGCAACCTCACACATACACTACTGACCATATGCTAAAGAACAATACTAATAACTTATCATTACAATGTCATAACACTGACAGTACATTCCAAAATAAAATACAGTGATCATATCTTTCTATTTTTGCATGTATAAACATGCTTATATGGTACTACTTCATTTCCTTCTTGTGTAACACACTAAGGTGCTAATTGCTTTGGCAAAGGTTATGGTGTTTGTCAATCAGGTGTTTGACTAGATGTAAGGGTTCACAATTCTATTATTCCACATTCTGACGGTTGTATCAGAACAAGTGGGGCTCAGAGAATTTGGTTTTTAAGTTCATTTTCCTGGCCTAAATGCAGTATTTTTGTTTGATTCATCATCAGATCTTAACTAAGTTCACCTATTCAAGGTTGCACTTCAATTTAACATATTGCCATTCAAAAGATTAGAGAAGTTCCAAATGAACTGACATATAGGTTGCAACAGTTTTGTCAATGATTGTCATGATATTCAACCTAGTGATTCAACAAATACATCAATCACATGTTGCAATATTGCTTATATGCATTGCACTGTTGCCAATCCCAAAAGGTATTCCTCCCTGTTGTAGCAACACTGATACAGTGCTATATGGTCCTATGTACCACTATAGTTCAATTGAAGAATAACCTGACAGCTTCAACTGAAGTTTTTTAAATTCCAGTTCCAGTGATGCTACTGATGACTACTCTGTTCAGGTTGATGAAGTGGGATCTAGTAGCAAAATAGTTGAAGACCATCATTTAGGGCATGATCCTGTGGCAGCCTTGACGTTGGTGTCATCCTCTCCAGCCCAACTACAAAGTTGCTGCTATCTGCTTTTGTTTTAGATCTGCCACACAATCAGTAGCAGGAGACCTTTGTTGCACCAATTTCTTCCATTATTTCTTAGAAGATCAGCAAAGGAAGTTTTCACCACTGTTCATGAACTTTCTGCCTATGCCTGATGTTCCATTTCCACATTTCACTTCCAGTTCTGCACATATGTGGGTCGTCCATCGCCGGTTTGGTTCTAAGCTGCAACAATATGGCAGTAGATTTCCAAGTTTTGTTCAACTCATTTTTGGATGCAAGAGGTATATGGCTCTTTGGGTGTTTAACTGTTTCTACCCACCTTGAGGACAAGGCAATTTCAAGAGGGGAGGCACCGTTACAACCCTATATCAGTCTAATAGCTAAATTAAATTTCTGTTAGTTACTTAGTTAAGTTTCTGTTTGTTTTGTCGGTAGTATTGTAGTACTAACTAGCCTATAAATAGGCCTAGAAGAGTAATCAGTGGAAGAGTTCTGATTGTGCTCTTGGAGAACTTTAGCTATGGAGCTGTCAACTTGAATGACTTTTGAATCTTTTTCTTCAATCATTCAATAAAGTGTCCATTTTTTCAGCCATCATTGAATAAAAAGTTCATATTTTTACCCTAATTGAGAACCCTAGTTGTAACAAGGATCCTAGGAGAGCTGCCTTTCCAACCACAATACTCTTAAACCTAAAAGGTTTCCTAGGGCTCATGAGGCCAACTCTTGGCAAATGATGGTGGAATTGTAGAACAGAAACTTGAAAAGAGTGTGACTAAAATAGAAAGAAAATGAATCCTTGAAACCTAATGTAAGAGCTAGTTGCTGGAACATCAGACCTATTACTATGGCATTAATTCTGTCATGGCAACCGGCAATTAATTAAGAGTGGCAGTCCAATAGATATTGGCCCATGTCCTGTTGTAATACCTTATATATGAAGGGCAATTGCAAATAGCTTAAAAGACTATTTTCATATTTGTCTAAAAGGAGCAGCAAGCCTTTATTACTGTCATAACTCATGAAAAGACGAGAGGATACCCCCACAATGATAGGGCAAAAATATGTTCCTTGAAAGTCTGACTTGATGAAAGCCTATGATTCCGTTGAATGGAGAATTGTGGTGGAAGTGCTCCTTGTGATGAATTTTTCCCCTAGAACAATGTATTAGCTCTGTGTTCAGCTATGGGGAGTTAGCTATTGTATCTTCCAAACTCTAGAGGACTAAGCATGCCCCCATGACTCTTCCAATATTTTTTGTTCCTCCCTCAAATGGCTACTCTCCCAATCTCTGTCTTGGCTACATATGCTTTCTCTTGTTAGTTGAGAGAGAAGACAAACAATGGTGGATTAAATATCACTGTAAATGCAAGGAAGAAAGAGTCATTCATCTTTGCTATGCCAGTGATCTTTATGATCTCCAGTGCCTTTTTGAATTCTGTTCACTTGATTGAAGATGCTTTAAATGAGTTTAGGGCTTTCTCTGGGTTGCAAAATTATCTGGCATACTACCTCAATCTTTGCGAACTGAGATAATCCAAGTTTTTGAAGAGTACCTGAGCATCCCTCTCATGCATCATGAATTGGAAAAACAGATTCCTTGGACTCAATTCAGAAGATTGCTAACAGAACAGACAATTGCATCAGCAAAGTAATACCTTATGCCGGGTTTATCCAACTGATCAAATCAGCTTCCTTTTTTCTTCAGCTATACATGGTCTTCTGCCCTTTATACTTCCAAAGATGGATGGAGATGACTCAAAAGATGAAGTTTTTCTGAAACGGGAAAGATGAAGTGAGCATTCAGACAAAAGTTGCCAGAAAAAGGGTGTGCCCAGCAAAAGAGGATGGGTCTCAGTATTTTGGATTGAATTATTTGGAAACTACTAATAAAGTCATACTCAAGCATATCTAGAATTCACCGAAGGCAAGTGATTGTAATCTCTCAGTGAATTGTATGCAATCTTTCTCACTAAAGCATTCAGATTTTAGATTGCAAATATCCCCTTGGATTGCTCCTGGGCATGGACCAAATTGCTTATACCTGGAGCAGAAGTCCAGCTCCTTTTTGGGCAGGAAATTGGAAACAGAAACCTCATATCCCCTTGGGCTGTTAAATGAGAGACTGAGTCCAAGGAAGATCCACCATTTTGGTCTTTCCATCCACAGCTAGATTGTGCTCTCTAATAGGAGACTTCCACTGGAATGGACTCTGCCAACTTTGGGATAGTCTAGGCACAACGTGCCCTGCATTATACCTGCCCACTGACCCCTTTTAACGTTCTTTGCCATAAGCTCCTGATAGGCTGCTGTTGAAACCTAAACCTACGGCAATCTTTTTCATTAAGATGGTTAATGAGACACTTTTGAGTCTCAGGTTTTAAGTTGCTTTGGCCAAGATATTTTTGGCTCAAAAAACATGAACCAAGGCATTCATCTATCCGTAAATGTTATCCAGGAAAGCTATTAATGATAGACAAACCGCTCCAACAGTGAGTAATTAGCTCTAATACTTGCTTCTTTTGCTCTAGAATATCTTGAAAGCCACCATTTTTTATCTTCCAACATGGGTAGATTTGGCACTTCCAACTATGAGGATGAGATGCCCAGCAAATTTCACCAGCTGGGATGGATATGATCAGTGGCTCAATTGCTTCTCCAGAAAACTAATTTAACCCATGCATGCAATGGAGACTAGATTTTGGGGCTTCCATTAATTTCCTATAGATGGAATGCAGCAATAAAAGGGTTGATAACCTGGCTTACACTTGGAAATTCCTGGTAAGGAAGATCTTGGCATCAGTAAATATCATACTTTGCAAGTGAATGTTTTTGTTTAGCTAGACTTCCTTTCTTTTTTAGAATCCTTTCTGCTAACCGCATCAATCGTTGCACCAAGTTGCTATTTGCATCACTTTATACCATCTAAAATGATTCTACAATCTAGCCTTTTACACGACTACTCTATATATATATATATATATATATATATATATAAGTTAATAACAAATCCAACATACTTATCAAAAGCAGAAAAACCTAAGAGTAGCTAGTAGTGGCAGCAACACTCTTATCAAAAATTCAATGCACTAGCTATTAGTTTCTTATTTTAATACTTACTAGAGAAGAGCTGACTAAGGATGCAAATGGGATTGGTTCGGAATAGAATTTGTGAAACTTGAACCCACCTTATAAGGTTTAACATTTTTCAAAACCCTATAGGATTTTACCCTCTATTCTCAAAATCCAATCCTATAGCGTTCTTAATCCTATAGAAGCGAGTTTTTATAAAATTCAAAAAATCCTGAAAGACTGAGTTTTTATAAAGTTTATATGAGATTAAGGAAAAAATTGAAAAGAAAAGAAAAAACTAAGTAGAACCAAAATTATATTTGCTTACACAATAATAAAAATCAAGAATTAAATGCGTTATACAATGTAAAAGTTGTATAAAAAATATATGTTGTATCTATAATCTTAAAAACCAACCCTAAATCTTATAAGAATTTGAATAGTATCCCAAAACTCTACAGATAATCTATAAGGTTTTACCAGGTGTGACGGGTCAAATACCATTTAATAATCTGCTCAATTGAATCCCTATTTTTGACCCATTCAATCAAGTCAAATAATGCTCGAATGATAGTCTCTCAAAATCAACATGCTTCTTGCATTTATGGATAATCTATGCAGAATTCTCTCGTGATATTGTTCCCCAAATACAAACCCTATAAAACTCTTTAAGCATACGAAGATACTACAAAATTTTCATGGAAAGGAACACTATCCTTTAACCTAAAAAATTTTGAGGATGTTCGAGTTAAATCTTCCTTGGTGGATGCATCTCTCTTCTTCAAGGACAATGACAAACCTATTGCTAGGTTAAAAAACAGAACCTAAGACCACTTCCTGGGACAAAACACAAATTGGGCAATAAAGGGGTTCTCCATTTTGTTATATAAAGGAAGGAGAATCCAATTTATGAAAGCTTCACATGACAATTGGTTCACCTTGATGCACCTAAAAGCTTAAGTAATTTGCCTCAATGTGGTCAATGCAATACAGACTTGATGATTCCCATTGTATTCTTCACTTAAAGCGCGAGAGAACAGGAAAACTAAAACTCTAACTTGTGGAATAAAAAGTGATTATTTTACTTATGTATATATATACACACACTTATTATGTTTGAGCAACAACCTACATAAAGGAAATGGAAAAGACAATCTGAAAATCAACCAAGCCATGTGCACCAGTCTAATTCAATAAACCTTGGAAGAAGAACTAGTCAACACAATCCTTTTGGTTAACTGCATGTATGATAAATGACGAGCAATACTATGTACTAGATAATTGAGGCATGGACCAAAAAGAAAATATTAAAACACACAAGGTTTAATGTCCAAAAGAACCAGTGAAATTGGGAATAAGACATAATAAGATTTTGAAGTCATACTGTATGCACAGGCGACCAACGTTCGCTTGCAAGCTCATATCCATTTGGGTCGTCACCAGGTGGATGAAGAATTGAAATGCAGACCTTTCCATCAGGGTAAACTACAATAAATAAAGGGGCATCAGCAATTTGCTCAGCTAATAAAAGAAAACAGTTGTAAAATTTCACATAAGAAAAAAAAGTTTCTCACCGTTTGGATGCCACATTTCTGAAGTAAACCTAACCGTTGGAGGACTGAGGGGATAATTGGCTGGGAAGCTCATTATTGCATTAAAGAAACCTCCATCACTGAAGCAAAAGAAGATCATTAGAAAAATGACATGCCACGTCTTGTGTAAAATTGATTGTTTTAGTAAAGTCTTATGATCAAATTTTTTCCCTCATGAGACTTAGAATATATATGATATAATCTTTTTCCAAAAAAGGCAAAAACTTGATCTTTACAGATGAATCTGAAAAGAAAGTTGATAACAATAGACAGATAAAGAGACAAATTGAAGGACCAAATTCAACTATAAATCGGTGATTGAATTTATTTAATTGCAAGGCAATTTAACAGAAAATCTCCATACAAACAGGAAACAGTTGTATAAATATACATATGCTATGATCATTGCAAATTGTAAATAATTTTTCCCTCTAACTTCATCCTAAGAACCACTTGAGCTTATTCAATTAAATTACTGATGCCCCTGGGGTTAAGCACAATTGTAGTTGATGATATCATGAAGATTGTTCCCTTCCACAGGTATTCCAATGATGATCAATTCTCTTTGCACTTTGTACCTACTGTGTATTTCCAAGCACAATGTCATACAGTGGTGGAGGCAAAATTTTGTTAATGGGAGGAGGAGTTGCCAAATTACAAATAATGGGGAAACAGTAAATATTAACATATTCTCAGTGAAAATTTTTAATTTCCTACAAATGATTTCCAATTTTTTTCCAAGTAAGGAGGAGCTGCTGCTTGAAGCATCCCCTCTTTGTATATGCCTCTGACATTATATGAATTGGGTTGCATATATATGGACAAGGCAAATTTCAATGCTAGTTATAAAACCGGACATGACATTGAAATTCTGCCGTGTCTAACTAAATTGGAGAGGACAAGAAACTTCGAAACATTTACAACTTGCAAGCTGTAACATTTTCACGATCATACCTTACCATCATGCCTTAGAATCTGCCTCAACTTATATACCAATTCATTTGCATACAATCTTCAAAAAAGGAAAAAGAAAAATCCAGTTCAACATACACCACGTACTGACACTCAATTTCAGCCCGTAAAATATATTAACATAGAAAGTACAAGTTACCGAATCGACAAAAAAAAAAAAAAAAAAAGAACGAAAAAAAAAAAGAAAAAAAGAAAAGAGAGACACTTCTTGCAATCTGCACCACAACATTTCTTCTAAGCAACCACTAAAATCATCCAAACAATTCCTCTTGTATGAATAAATAATCAAAAAGTGGGGTCCACATAATATGTTCATCCTATGTGGCAACGTGTGTTTAGCAGAGCCAAGGGCAGAACATTCTTAAACCCCACAAAATCAAAGACCACGTGGACATAAAAAATGAAACCACCTCTGATCATACTACCAAAAAACAACAAAACCCATCAGCAATAAACCCTAAACCTAAACCGATAAATAATTCGGGACTCAGTTAAAATTAAACAACTACAACTTACTAGAGGGTATCAGGAGGCCCAATTATCGAAACACTCCATTCGAAAACGTTATTCTCATCCACCAATCCTGCAGAGAATCCATCCACAGGGTTCCTACAAAGATCTGCACAAAAAGATCATATCAAACGATATCAATATGACCAAAAACCCTAAATTTAACTCAAACCCTAAATTTTGGTCGAAATTAGGGTAGATAATAGTGTAAAGATTCGACCTTTAAGCTGCTTCTGGAGAAGAAGACTTGCTTGTGTTGAAGACATTGAGGAATTGAAGAGATTAATTGTGAAATTTGGGGATTTCGGAAATTGATTGGCTTGCTGGAGAGTGGTGTGCGAAGAGAACGCAGTCGTTTAAATAGAAGAAATGAAAGAGACTGCTTTGAGTTTAGATAAATAAATAAAAGAGAGATATCGGATATCTTTAATGAGTAATAAATGGATATTTTGTTTTTTTTTTTCTCCCTTTAATGGATGAATTCATGTGTGGAATGTGAAGTGTGCGGAGCATCTAAGGATCAATATTTTCTTTTTTTTTCCCAATTTTGTTTTTCTTCTTCTGGCGAAATAGTGTAATATTACTGGAGATAGGAAGAACATAAGTCCAAAATCTTTAGGAAATCTAATAATTCGATCATTACCTCATAGCAAATTATATTAAAAGAAAAATAGTTAATATCACAATTTATATCTCGATTTTACTACTTTTTATAATTATATACTTGAAATTTAAACCCATCTAATTATATACTCGATTAAAAAATTAATTATCACAGTATAAATTTTAATTAACTCCAATTTACATCATTAGTTTATTTGGTATAATTAACCAGCGAGAGGGCTATCAACCCCTTATAAAACTGCGAGTTGCAACTCACTTAAAAAATACAAGTCATTCAACCTATTAGTTGCCGTTTGTAACATTAGGTGGCTATCCTTTTGATAGATCATATCGACTAAACTAAGGAATGAATTGAAGTTAATTATAGCATAAATTATGATAGTATAATTACACAAATTGAAACTTCAGATATATAATTCTAAAAAGTAATAAAGTTGAGTTATAAACCGTGATATTACTATAAAAAAAATGAGGTTTATGATACAATAAAAAAATGCTCAACTCTTTTTACTTTTAACATATAACCCCATCGTATATGCATTCACTTCTCTTTTGATCGAAAAGAAATTAATAGGGAAAAATAATAACTAAACTTTGTGTTATCAACTATATGTAGAAGTGTGCAAGTAGGTTAAATGGATTGATCCAACCGATGCTCATTTTGGGTTATGGGTTAAACAAAGCTGAGCTCATTTGGCCTACTTTTTAAACAAATAAAAAAAACTTTAGCTGTAATCCATGTAAAAAGTAAGTTAAATAAGTCAATCCGCGAGCCAAAAACATAAATGTATTAAACGAGCTGATTCAAACCAACTCACTTTAGCCTATGGATTCAATAGACCAGGCTCATTTCGTTTGCTTTTTAAATTACCAAAAAACATCAACTCAAATCCATGTTAAACGAGCAGATCGACTAGTCAAAACCTACTTACATACTCTTAACTATATGAATTCTCTGTTGCTTATATTTCAAACTAGTAATGGTGTAAAAAGCAAGAGTTCTTCCATTTTCCAATTCCCCCAATTTTTACTTTCTACAATAGAATTTGTTTAAACTTCGTCTATTCCAAGCTCGTCACAGGAAAGACACAATTGCTAATAATTAGATGAAAAACAAATTGAATTATACTAACGCGTTATGTGAATCGATGAGTAATATGGAAATACTAATAATATTTAAATACTTGATAATTAAGAGACATATTGTTTTATAAAAATACTAATTATGTTTTTACAAGTTAAAATTTTATTATCACTTACATGTTATTTATTAATTCACGTAACATATTAGCATTATTAAAACCTTTCCTGAATTGGATGTTGTTATCTCTAACAACAAAACCAATGATAGCCTTTTCTACAACTTGAACTTCTTCCACTTTAAGCTTGTCATAAGGAAATGTTAAATAGATTTTTAATTATGTAAATGAACTTTAAAGAATATGAATAATGTTTCGAAATGTAGAAAGTTCACTAAAATGTCAATTTTCTAAACAAGTGCTAGCCGAATTGGAGAGAGAAATTTATTTCAACCAAAAGGTTGTTTCATGCTATTAAAGTGTCACTTCTAGTGGTTGAATCAATGCATCATTTAAGTTCTTCCAAATTGATAGTTTAGATGAGATGTTAATCACTGGATCCCAATTCAATGGTCAATATTAAAGCGCCTTCAATAGCACGACTTTCGTAAGAGTTTTAACTCATGGAATTAATAAAAAGTAATAATACTTTTTATTTTTGTAGTATTTTTTAGCAAGAATTTTATGCAATTTTTCTTGTAATTATTCTTTTCTCTCAAAACAATAACTCTTGAAAGAACCTTCTAAAGCTCCTAAAAATTCTAATGTGATAAACAATAACAATGGATTGTTACTTTTGTTCATATGAAAACTTAGTTGTATTTTGAGAAAAATGGACCCATCCTAAGCAAATCATACCTAAAATGTATAAAACTCTTTTTAAAAAGTATTCTTACATGCCTCTAAGCATCTTTTGTTCCCCATTTTTTTGAAAATTTTCTAACAAGGAAACCACAACAACAAACAACAAAACCAATTCTAGCATTCTTCCTTACTCTATCAATGGGATTGTAGTAACTCAGTTTTATTGCTTCAACACTATGGAGGACCAAGAATTAAGCTGCACTAAATTCTACCAAGGAGATTTGGCACCATCTTATCAATAGAAGCTTCCTATTTTGTCCGTTCATAAAGTGTTTAAACATTTAGTTGAGTTACATATATAATTTATAGATTACGATAATTAAAATTAAATAGATATACTTTTTAGTAAATATGAATGGAAAATTCTTTTAAGTGTTATAATACAACAAAAGATTTCTTTTGATTATAAATAAAATATTAGTATTCTTTAAAAACATTTTAATTCGATTTTACAAATTAGTTCAGTTTCTCGTTTCAAACTAACCATAGATTTTTTTTTTTTTTTACTTAGCTTAGGAATATTATAAACCAAATTGAAAATTAAAAATTAATTAAATTTGATTTAGTTTGTAAATTGGTTCAGTTTAGTTCGTTTTTTAGCCTACCTTTACTCTTAACTCAGTTGAATATTGAGAATAGGTATGTGTAATTAAGACATCTAAAAAACCCTTTATTCAAGACAAGATACCAAAAGAATTTTTACAATTTCTTGATTTCATTATAAAATGATTAGGTCAATTTGGCTAACATAGAATACTATTCATAAATTTTATAAATAATAATTTCCTAACTAATTTTATTAGTTCTCAAAAATTTACCCAAGAATCCTATTAGTTATCACAATTAACTAAGTTGTCCAATACACAATCATAACAATTTCATGTGTACTTACTCTAATCGTAAATAAATGAAAGAAATATATTCAAATTTGTTAGGGAGAAATAATTAAATAATAGTTGAAAATTGTTTAATCAAGAAATTCAAATGGGAAATGTAAAGCAAAGATGCCAAGGAGATAAGTCTTGTTTTCCTTTCTTAATGTTTAGTTCTTGGTACAAATTTAAGAATGCAACCAAACGAGCTGTTAAAGCATATCCAATCAGTCAAAGTCAATAAAAACCCAAACTTAGAATTAGGTTTTGAAATATGATTCATAAAACTCTACAAGATTTAGGGTCGAGTTTTAGATTACAAAAAAAATCAATTGGGAAACCTGACCTAGTAAAATATATAATAATAATAATAATAATAATAATAAAAGCATTTACTATTATCTTATACACCATGCATGCATTATACAAGATATTTGATCTCAATTTTAACTATTGTGTAAGTCAGTAAATATAAATCTAATCCTAGCTAACTTATTTCTACTCTACTATTTTCTTAATTTCATCTAAATTTTATGAAAACTCATTCTTATACAATCCTTTTAATCCAATAAAAAACTCATTCCTATAGAGTTCTAGACCTTATAAGGACGAGTTTTGAGAATAAAGGGTAAATCCCTATATGGTAAAGTAGATTTCAGTTTCATAAAACACACCCTAGATCTATCGCGATTGTATCCCTAATAAATTTGTACTTCGAATTTGGATGATTAATTAGCCAAAAAGAATTTGTACTATTTGGTAGATTATTATTTTCTTTTTTTGGCTTTGTAGATTAATTGAAGTTACCATAGATATAATATGCTAATATTTGCTATTGAGAAATGGGAATATTTTAAGAGAAAAAGAAATAAAAACTACCATTTTCAAGAGAGCAATGGACAAGGCAGATGCAAAATCCACAATTTTTAAATCCCATTTATGTTAAATAAATGATCCAAATTTTGGTAGATTTATAAATAACCCAAAAAAAGAAAAATTATTAAATGTTATATTCCATAATAAAGCTGAACCAAAAAAACTCCTTTAATGCTCTAAGTAATTATATATCTATATATATATATATATATATATATATTGTGTGTGTGTATTTTTTTTTTTTACCTCCATCCACGTAATAATATTAATATCTATAGGGACACAATGCATAAAGTGGGTTAAATTGCCATCCTTGTTTTTGGCGTATAAATTTCTCCTATTATGTTGCATCCTTTTTTCCCATAAAAGATAAAAAAGAATATTGATGAAAAACATGACAAAAGAAACCAAACCGGAAAATGACAGAAAATCCTAATGAAAAAATACCATCTATAGAAGCATATGAAAGTAAAGTATTTCAGAAATTTTTATTATGACAATTGTTCTTTTTATCGGTCAAAAAGTATGTTGTATTTTCATTTATTAAAAACATACTCCCATTACGTTTCACATCTTACAAGTGAATATTGATTGAAACTTATACTGAAATAAGAATCCTATAAAAATATGTCGTTGCACATAGGTGGTGAAAAACATGTAAATAACGTTCATAAATAAAGACACGATGCTTATTCTTGTTTCCCTCCTAACATCGTCTTTATTTGGAGGCTGTTGTGTTTTCACACTTAGATCTCCTTTTCAAAAATAAAAGATATAACTGGATTTTATAATGAATTTTTCAATTTTTTCAAACAAATACTTCAAAGTTAAAATTAGGTCTTTCAAAAATAAAAAAGAAAAGGAAAAAAATGTAAAGTGAAAGAATTTTTTTTTTAATTAAAGATGACCAACATACTAAAGTTTTATTTAAAAAAAAAAAAGAAAAGGGAACTATATTGATCCAATTCCAATTAGCACACATGTACCAAAAAAAAAGTAAATTTTTTCCAAAAAATTAAAAAAGTAAAAGAAAAAGTGAAAAAAGAAAAGGGAATTGATGAATTTTTCTATTTTTTCCAAATTAACCCTATGCAATAACTATATAGATTTTGATAGTTATTTCCCAAGCTCAATTTTCACTAGTTTATAAAGTTTTTTCTAAAAGGAATCTTCTTATAGACTAGTGATTAAGTTAAGGTCGTTCCGCTCATTTAACTCTAACTTTCTTTTACTTTTTTTCCCCATTTTTGAGTGGTAGTGACTAAATTATTTCCAAAAAAGAGAAATTCTTTTAGCTTTAATTTGGCGCTTCGTATTGAATGGGTAGGTTTCCATACAAATCTAAATTAAGGGAAAGAAAAGGAAAAATCTAACTCGAAGATGATCAAACAATGACTCACACAAATATCAATCTTAATCACTAGAGAACTACAAGGTCGATGTTAAAGGAAATCTAAGCTCTCTTATCTATCATAGTGCATTTGAGACATTAAGACTACCTACTCTTCCTCTCCATAATTTCTTCTATTCATCCCCAAATGTCATCCCATATCACTTCTTTGAAGTCATGTGTGATGTACGACTCATGTGATACCTATGACTCTGCTTTCATCAAAATCCCACTTCTATAATTATCTATGCAAAATTAAATTATAGTTACACCTAAAGAAAAGGTTTATTTCTTAGAAGGTTTTCTTTTTTACCTTTTAGGTTTAGTTTCAACACTTGTTTTCAATCTCAACTTATCCTTATAGCAACATATTGCATATAGAACAAGTGGAGAAGTCTTAATTGCTTAATGATTTCCTTTTGCCAATTGCGTTAGTTAATTTATTCCAACTTTTCAACCTACTAATAAAATCGCTCTAGATTAGTTTATGACCTATAGGTTTCTCATAACAAGCACAAACATTTGTCAACCAACAAGCAATAAGCATCGATAGTAGCTAAATACAAATTCATCCATTCTAATACACACAACCAAGTATGAGACAATGTCATTATATAAATATAACTAACAAATAATTTAGATGATGTTGCTCACTAACCAATAATGATTTGATTGTAGTGCATCTCTAATAACCTATAGATTATTAAAAACTTCATTACAAATTTATTACATATTTAGTTGATTTAATCAACCTAAGTGGTTTGGCAAATCGAACGTCTAAGAAGATTGACAGGCTAAGAATGCAAATGTTACACCTTGAGACTCGATGTAACCTATTTACTGCATGCTCTTGCTGCAGCAACACTATGCAAGACTAAAAAATTAACTAAATACCACCAATATAGTTTAATTATATAAATCTCCATAGTCTCTAAAGTAGACATTTGTCCAAACAACTCCTTAATTATGATGGATTATTTCTAAGAGAGACCCTAAACATATCGAACTTTAAGAAACCTTCAAAATATGATTTTTTTTTTTAACTCTACTATATGATTCTAATTTTAAACTATCTTAGTTCTTCTTATGACCATTGCTTTGATCATCGCAAATCCCACTTCAAAATATAATCAAGTGTAAAATTTTCGAGCACCCTTTTTTTTCTATACCTAAAAATAATAATCTTAAAATTTAACTAAATTGCAAGCTTAGGATTCTAGCTACATATAACTTCCTCAAGTTTACACTTGCTTCCTAGTATATGTGGTTGCTCCATTAGACATTAATATACTTAATCATCTGCATCCTGCAAATTTATTCCTTAATATCAACTATTTAACTCTATATACATAGAATTTACTTATATCTTAGGCTATTTTAACTCTACTATTTGGTCTAAATTAAATATGTACTTCCTTAGTTAGGATAAATAGAATATGTTGTATACTCATGCAACACTTCAATGCCAATCTGTAAGCTACCTTACCAATTATATTTAGGATTTCAAATGACCTCACATGCCAAGGGTTCAGCTTTCATTGCATACTGCTCCTTAAGTAGGAGAGATTTTCGGGGAACACATGATCACTTTACGAGAATTTTAAGGGTCTTCTCCTCTTATCAATATAACTTTTTAGCTAACTCTACTCTATTAACATCCTTTGTTCGATTGCTAAACCAACATAAGGCTTAGGATTCTTCTTTTACCTGTGTCATCCCAACTAACTAAGGACCTTCATTTTCTTTCTTACATAGCTTTATAAGGTGCTATTTGAATAGTTGCATGATAGCTATTATTACATGGAGATTTTATCATTATTGAAAAGTGATCATCCCAAATTTCTCTAAAGTTTAAAGCATACGCTCCTAACATGTCTTCTAGAAATTAAACTATCTTTCCTAATTGCTTATCTGCTTGTAGATGAAAGGGCATATCAAACTGTAATCTATTCTAAAAGCTTTATGGACTTAAACCTAAGACCCACTCACAAACTTGGATCTATCTAACATAACAGTGATCGCAAATCTAAAGAGCCTCACAATACCTTGAATGTATAGCTATACTAACTTATCAAGTAAGTGTCTAATCTTTAATGATATAAGGTAGGCTGATTTAGTTAGCCTATCAATAGTAACCCACATTAACTCATACCCTATTCTTGATAGGAATTAAGTTACTTAGCCTTTGACCCACTATCGAACTCGAGGGCTCAAAGGCCTGACAAAGTGAATTCTTCTACTCCAACTAGCCTTTGCTGAAGCCGAGTACTTCTTTGCTGAGTTATTCTGTATACCAAGCCAAATAACTGCTTATCTCTCTAAAGTGTGTCGAGTTGTAGATTACTAAGAAAACAACCAAACCTTTCACGATTACTCATTCATGCTAGAGCTAACCAATGACTTAGCATCTCCCTTGCTGAGAAGTCGAGAGAAAGAAACTGGATCAATCCTTAGTCACGCTTGTTCGAACAAGCAACTCGACCATGCACTTTTGTCTGCATCCTCCAACAACCTCACCAATGTATCGTTGCCATGTATACAAGACCATATGAAGAATCTGATACACTAATCATTACTTTTCTTGAATATGCATTTTTATCCTTATGTATTCTTGTGCATTACTTCTTTAGGGAAATACCTTTTTTGTCTTTTCCTTTTTAAACATGTTGCCCTAAATTCTCGAGTATAAATACCTCTTTAAGAAATACCCTTTTTGTACATTAATACACTTGGCATTTGTCTCTTGTAAACACTACTTTATTTACATTCACTTTACTCTTATTCTAACTCTTAAGTAAGGCTATGTGGTGAGTAACCTCACCAGACCATCTTATGTATCATATCGAGTTGTACCATGAGTTCTCGAAAGTTCCATTAGTGTGTCATATCCATTGTAGTTGTTCGTGGGTTTTTGTTTACTTTCTCATTCTCATTCTCATCTGTCCTTTTGCATATTCCTCATCACTTCCTTTTCAAGCTTTTGATAAGCTTGGACCCATTCAGTAACCAACCTTATCTGTCCTGGTCACAGTTCTTAATATCTTGGTATCAAAGTAGAGGTTTTATTTGAGTTGTAGTCTATTTTTAAAGTTCTATTTATACTTTGTTTTACGTGTGTGAAACAATTCATCTTAGCAGCTGTGTTTACTAGCTGTTTAGTTTTTGGATTATAAAAATGACGGATCTAAGTGCAAACGTTAGTGTTGGAGATGACAACAGTAGAGTTGTCTACCATGGCCGTCAGTCTCAGGGAACGCTTAAGAGTACTGACGAAAGACTTAATGAGGTGGGTAAACTCTTGGTAGATTTAACCCAAGCTATTTATGCATTGGCTTGCTGACCGATTGAGGCTATGCAAAACACCCTATAAGCTGCTCAACTTATTAGAGGTCAGAACCCAACTCGACAAGTTCGACGGGGAGAAGTAGGCGGACGAGTAAGACAAAAGATAAACTTAAAGGAACCAAATGAAGAGGGCGAGGAAGAGTATTTTGAAGAAGAGTGAGTAAGCTTAAGTCCCTAAAGCATCTAACCATGTGAAGCTTTAGATTTCGAGCTTCAATGGATTTGGGAATACAAACAAATATTTAGAATGGGAGGAGAAAGTAGAGCGTATTTTTACTATTATCAATACAAGGATTATGAGAAAGTGAGAACCAATACTGTTAAGTTCTCTGGATATGCAACTATGTAGTGAAAGAATTTCCAGACTATGAAGAGGCAAGAAGGTTACCGAAAGATTAACACCGAGCCTGAAATGAAAAGAATACTCAGAAACAGGTTCATGCTGGATACTTATCTACTATTCAACTTTAGAAGTTGAGGCAGGGAGGTTGAACAGTTGACAAATATGTCTAGAAATTCCAAATGCTCATGATCTAATGTGAGGTGGAGGAACCACTAATATGAACAATATATAGGTTCCTTACTAGGTTGTAAGGTGACATTCGAGACATTGTAGAATTCCAACAGTTTACCACAATGGATGAAGCCATTGTAATAGCCAAACGAGTAGAGAGGTAGAGAAAAAGCCGAGTACCGACTAAAATACCAACTAACCAACCTAAACAGAGAAGTTACTAAGCTCAGTGAAGTACCGAACCGACCCAAAAGATGAATGTCTGAGCCGAGTAGAAAAGCTGACCTGACAGTATTGTGCCGACCTAAACTTATGAGAAAAGGCAGGGATCTAGTAGGAAGACGAGCTAGATCAAGTGCTTCAAGTGCCAAAGGTTCGGACATATGACTATTCAGTGCTCGAACAAAAGGACAATGATCATCAAGGGAAACGTCCCAAAGCTAGAAGTAAAAAGTATTAGTGAAGAACCTGAGGAGGAGAAGATCACTGTCGAGAAAGAATTGATTAAAGAAGATGTGTTTACTGAGGACTTAGACTAATTGATCATGATTATTCGACGCATAATGAATATGGAAACCTCATACAAAGAGGAGTAGGGAGAGGATTTATTTCATACCACCTATAAGGTGAATGATTAGGTGTGTGTCCTCATCGTAAATAGTAGAAGTTGCACCAATGTAGTATCAGCCGACCTTATTTCAAAATTGAAGTTGCCGACTATTATATAACCAAAGCTATATAAGCTGCACTAGTTGAGTGAGAAAAGAGTACTACATATCACTTGGTAAGTACTACTATTGATCACTATCGAAAATTACTTTGACCAGATTCTTTGTGACATATTACCTATGTGTACTTCCCACGTGTTGCTAGGTAAACCATGGCTATTTAACAAGAGAGTTATCCATGATGGATACTGGAATATATATACATTCGAGAAGGATAGCAGGAAGATCACATTGAATCCAATGACGTCAAGTGAAGTTAATAAATTGCGAGCCAAACTTGCTCGTAGATCGAAGAAGGCTCTGAATGATGAGTAGAGCCAAGCTCCGAGAGGCCATCAATGTTGATAAGTCGACTTTCATGTTAGTCAGACGCCTATTAGAGATGAAGGTACGGGCTGAACTACCTCATAAAATAAAAGAGTTGCTAGATGAATATACCAACCTATTCCCAAAACAGTTACTCGAGGGGTTACCCTCAATTTGAGGCATCGAACATTACATTGACTTAATACCCGGTGCCACATTGCCAAATAAGCCTGCTTATCGCATGAGTTTCGAACAGGCTTTTAAGCTCTAACATCAAGTCAATGAGTTACTAGAGAAAAAGGATGAAACCTGGTAAATGTGTGTAGACAGTCAAGCCATAAATAAGATCACGATCAAGTACATATATCATATTCTAAGATTAGAAGACATGTTGGATGAGTTGAATGGAGCTAGGGTCTTCAGTAAGATTGATCTGAAGTCAGGTTACCATTAAATCCTCATGAGGCCAAGAGATAAGTGGAAAACTGCATTGAAGACTTGACATGGACTTTATGAATGGATAGTCATGCCTTTCGGTTTGAATGCCTCGAGCACTTTCATAAGACTAATGAACTATGTACTGAGACAACTGATAAGGAAGTATCATGGTATATTTTGACGACATCCTGGTCTACACTGCCGACATGCCAAGTCATTGTGAACATCTCCAAGCCATATTCAATATCTTCCATGTTGAGAGATTATTTGACAATCTCAAGAAGTGCTGCTTTTGTTAAGAAGAAGTGGTATGATTGGGCTACGTAATAGGTAAAGGAGGCTTACAAGTGGACAACGAGAAGATTCAAGCAATTGTCAATTGGCCAACTTCTACTACTTGTGTCAACATAAGGACTTTCCATTTACTGACTTCATTCTACAGAAGATTCATTAGGAATTTCAGCAGCTACGCCACACCACTTCTGAGCTAACAAAGAAGAACATGGACTTCTAATGGGGAGAAAAGAAAGAAAGGAGTTTTGTTGAGATAAAGGAAAGGTTGACCTCCGCCCTTGTACTTGTTTTACCTGACTTCGAGAAAATATTTAAGCTAGAATGTGATGCATCAACCATTGGGATAGGTACTATCCTAATGCAAGAAGGCCAACCAATTACCTTATACAGTAAGAAGCTTAGAGGATCTCAGCTAAACTACTTTATGTATGACAAAGAACTTTTGGCGTTGATTCAAGTACTACAAGTATGGCTACATTATTTGCTATCGAGAGAATTTGTCATCTATACTGACTATGAGTCCTTGAAGTACCTTCAAAGTCAGACCAAGTTGTTGAAACGGCAGACGAGATGGGTTGAATTCCTTAAAGGATTCAATTTTATAATAAAATATAAACAAGGAAAGAGTAATGTAGTTATAGATGTTCTTTCAAGAAGACATGTATTCCTGAGTGAACTGCAAACCAGATTATTTGGGTTTGCAAACATCAAAGAGCAGTACTTTGGGGATCCATACTTTGGACCCTTAGTTACTCAATGTGTCGATAGAAAAAAAATGGACAAATTCCATGTGGAAGATGATTACTTATTTCGAGGAGAAAAGTTATGCATGCCGAATTGTTCATTACGGGTGCTACTGATCAAGTAAGCCCACAATGGAAGATTGTCCAAACATTTTAGGGAGACAAAAACATATGAATTGCTAAGTGGTTGATTCTTTTGGCCCAGAATGAGGCGAAATGTGCATTAAGTTGTTGAAAGCTGCATTGTGTGCAAAAGGGCTAGGTGTTGAGCTAAAAAAGGTAAAGTAATGCCATTACCTGTTTTGATGAAGCCATGAACCGAATAGAGCATGGACTTTATTCTCGGACTACCATAAACTACCCAAGATAAAGATTTTGTAATGGTTGTTGTAGATAGGTTCTGCAAGATGGCACACTTCGTATCTTATTCCAAGACTAACGACACTTTAGCTATTACTTCTCTTTTCTTGTAGGAGATTGTATAATTACATGACGTGCCGAGAAGTATAGTCTCCGATAGAGACATGAAATTCTTGAGACATTTCTGGATGACCCTTAGCATCGGATGGGGACTAAAATATTATTCAGTACTTCCTGTCACCCCTAAATTGATGACCAAACAGAGATAGTTAATTGTACTTTGAGATCACTACTTCGAGCTACAGTAGCAAGAACTTAGCCGATTGGGACATTTGCTTGCCAGTGGTCAAATTCTCTTATAATCAAATAGTACATAACACCACCAAGTAAACCCTTTTTGAGGTTGTCTATGGTTTCAATCCAGAGTTACTCCTCGATCACATCGCTATACCTGTGCCTGTACAAGAGGACCTCGATGCAAGAGCTAAGGTACAATCCTTTTAGCACATCTACAATAAAGTCACTCGGCACATTAACCAAGCCACTAAACATATGCGAGAGAAGGCCAAGGGTTGGATAGTAAAACATTTTCAGCCAGGAGACTTTGTGTAGCTACACTTAAGCAAAGAGAGGTTTTTGAGTAAGAGGAGGAATAAATTATCCCTAAGGGCTAAATGACCTTTTAGAATCCTCTAGAAATAAATGATAATGCTTATAGATTGGAGTTGCCCAAGGATTATGGGGTTTTTAATACCTCTAACATTGCCGATGTCAATCCTTATCACCCCGACGGAGAGTTGATTGAAGACCATTCAAATTTGATCCTAAATCTATATCAATCCGGAATGAATGATAAGAATTAGGATGCTAGGCCTTTGACTCACAGCCAAGCCAAGGGACTAAAAGGCCTAACAAGGTAGATTATTCTACTTCAGCCGACCCCTACAAAAGCTGAATCCTTCTTTGCCGAATCACTCTGTATGCCGAGCAAAATGACTGCCTATCTCTCTGAAGTGTGCCAAGTTGTAAATTACCAAGAGAATAGCCAAACCTTTTACGATTACTTACTTGTGCTCGAACCAACCAATGACTTGGCATCTCCTTTGTTAAGAAGTCAAGAGAGAGAGATTATACCGATCCTTAGCCACCCTTGGTCAAATAAGCAACCTAATCATATACTTTTGTTCGCATCCTCCAACAGCTTTGCCAACGTATCGTAGCCACATAGACAATACTATGTGTAGAATATACCATACTAATAATTACTTTTCTTGAATATTCATTTTTAACCTTTTGTATTTTTGTACATTACTTTTTGAGGAAAATAACCTTTTTGTTTTCTTTCTTTTTAGGCATGTTACCCTAAATTCTCAAGTATAAATACTATTTGTACTTGCAGCTATAATAATTAGATTGAACATTAATACACTTGATATTTGTCTATAAACATTACTTTGTTTACATTCATTTCACTTTTATCCTAACTTTTAATGTAAGCCCCAAAACTAGCAATTTGAGATTTCGATCGGTTGAAAGACCTGATCGAGCCTAAATTATAAAGTAAAGCTATAAATATTAGGAAAATGACCCCGTAGACTTGAATTTAAGAAAATAAGTAATAAAATAGGAGGCTATAAAATTTTCAAATTTTAAACATAATAAGTACTAATTACCGAAAAGGCGAAAAGTGTAATCTAATAACTAATAAATTACTAGAGATAGATTATATATATACTAAAAATTTTAGAATGACAAAAATAATAATTAGGAATGTTTACATGTACCCCACATGTATTTACGTGTAGATAAAAATACGCGAAATTACCTAAATTGTCCAAAAACTAAGTAAATAATTAAAGAAAATTATAATTAATCATGGAAAAATAAATAAAAAATAAAAAAAGGATAGAATGATCCAAATCTGGTCGTGTTAGGTCAGGATCTGCAAAATAAAAATTAACCAATTATAATTAGACAATACAAAAGCAAAAAATCAAGGAAATTGGGCAAAGTCATGTCTAATTAATACATATTAATTACCAAAATCGTCTATAAATAGGGGAAAAATGTTCAGAACTCATTTGGGCAGTGAGGAATTAGAGAAAAATCGAGAGACAAAAAATTTAAGAGAAAATCCAGAAAACAAAAAAAGAAAAGAAAATTGTGCAATTATGGCCTTTAAAGGGAACCCACAACAGACGAGCAACTGGGAGTGGACGGCTGCCACCACCACACGGTGGTGGCAGCGCCCAGATCGGCCGACAAGGCCACGGCGGCCGACGGTAGTCGGAGCTACCTAAACCGGTGAGTCCGATTTCCAGCCCGATTTTATGTAATTTTGTTAAAAATAGTAAATATTCTTAAAAAATTATGAAACTTATTATTCTAAGGTTTTATTGTATGTAGATTTAGGAAAAAATAGTGATTTAGTTTAATCATGTCTGAAAATATAGGGTTCTTAACAAATTGAGCAAAACCAAGCATGATTAGAACGAGAAATAAATAGGCTGAGGAGTGTAGTTTGGAGCTCATTTTTTTTCTGTAAAATGCTTATGTGATATAGAATAGTGCTATGAAGCCATTTTTTTAAAATTAATTTTTGAAATTTTTAAGTTAAATTTTAACCCTAAAATGATGGGAAAATTGGGTAATTTTGGGTAAATTAAGTGATTAAGATATTAATTACTGATTTAGATAGTAATTAGATGTTTAGGGATGTTAATCTCAGATGTGGAACCCTAATCCTAACCTTTGGAGTATTAAGTATAGTTAATTTAAGAAATTAGGTAGTTATTGTAAGAAATTAGTAATATCTGGAATTGAAAATTAATAACTCTAAAAAATTAAGGTTATTTAAATAATATTAGAATAAAAATCAAAATAATACTAAATTTGAATTAAGATTTAATTTTAGATAATTATATAAAAATGTAAGATTTTCTCACATCGGGGATAAATCCGATACCCCAATTAGGAATAACGTGTAACGAATAGTTTAGAATACTAAATTAAGACCTAATAGGATATTTGAACACTCGAGCTTAATGTGATCAATTTCACATTAGGATTCAAGCATGTTTAGGATTTAGAAATCGAACTAAAACCTAATTTAGAAATCGATGTGGAAACCGAACCCGAACCTAACCCCAAACCTAGAATAATTGTAAACTACTTAAGACTTAAATAATTAGGCATATTAAACCCTAAACAAAACATAACAATAAGCGTTATAGGATAAAATGAATCTATTATGAAAAACTGAAACCATATTTGTGTTATAGGGATGATCGGCGATGGCCTAAGCAAGTCGAACCTCAAGTGAATGAGCGAGGAGTCGAGATAAGTTGGGATTAATACGATGTTGTATTTTGGAGGCTTAAGATTATGCTTGGTTGTGCTTGTTAGATAGTTGGATGTGTGCATGTGCTTGATTATGGGTGATGCTATGATTCTGTTTGTTGCTCTAGCATATATTATATGATTTGTATGAAATGATTGATTACCCTAAATTGGACTTAATCAAATATACGACCAGTAATCATAATCGGACATGCATGCCAACCCATTAAGGGAACTTAGGACTCTCTGGCTAAATACCGACCCCTTCGAAAGGGATAGCGCAGGATTGCAATTGGTCCCTTCTTCATCCTTAGTCGAACTAAATGACAGGAAAGGAGGTCGCGGTGAGGGTGAAGTCAATGGTTCGAAGGTAGTCGCGAGAGGAGTGAGATCTTCATTGCACAAGCCTAGGTTTGGTCGTGAGCTGTTGCATTAATGTCAACTAGGATTAGAACGGACGCAATTTCTCTAATCTTACGATGGGTCGGACAACGTCGTGTGATGGCATTTGCTTGTACATGCATTGCACCTAATAAGTTGATTGAGAACCTTGTTGTGTTTATGGTATAGTTTTAAGTCCTCCATCCAACTTACCGAGTTGTGGTTGTTCACATCCCTATAAACGTCGTGCAGGTACTAGCTAAGAAGCGACAAACAACTACTCTGAAGCTAGCAACTGCTGGATCCTGGGGAGTGAGGAAAAACATTTGAAGAACGGACATATATTTTTAAGGTTTAAGCTATTATTGTTGAAAACGCTAAATGTAATAATTGAATTCTATTATATATATATATATTTCCTCACTTTCTTAGGTAATAAAGCGAGTTAGTCATGGATGCCTTATGTAGATCAGGTCTAAGATAGCGGTTGTAAGGCCAACTTCTATCTTAGGATGGTTTACACAGCGGGGCTGTTATGACTCTATCGCTTCAGGGCGTGACATTTAAGCAAAGCTAAGTAGTGAGTAACCTCATCGAACCACCTCGTGTACTATATCAAGTTGTGCCATAATTCCTTAGAAGTTCCATTGGTGTGTTATATTCGTTGGAACCGTTTGTAGGTTTTTGCTTACTTTTTCATTCGCGTTCATCCTTTCACACATTCTATATCACTTCATTTTTAAGCTTTCGACAAGCTTGGACCCATTCAGCGATTGACCTTGTCTGTCTTGATCACGATTCGCAACAGTTTGCAATAGTTCTTATCTTGGAAAGTCTTATTACGTAGTCCATAATAATGTGTTCCCATTTCCATTTAGGTATGGGCAAAGGTCATATATAGTTCTCCTACTATTTCTTTTCAAAGTAGAGACTACATTTGTTCTTATGGTTAGGTTTTATCCACATTGTTCCTTTCTTATATCTAAGTTTAGAACTTTCTTTCTTTATCCTTTAGGTTTGGTATTCTTATATACCCATTTGAGCCTCACATCAAATCTACGTCTACCTATTTTCAAACCTAAAGTTATTGGATCTTCATACTTTACTTAATCTCCTTCATTTTTTTGTAGACCCCTTCAATTATTTTACTATGAAGTTGTTTGAGACATCCTAACTTCTCTTGTAAGCTTAGCAAGCTTGCTGCCTTTTGATCCTTAATCAAAACATCTATGGTTTTCTACATGTTATCTCTAATAAAATATCCGATTGTCTACTCCTTACTTTTACCTTTACTTTTGACACTATGATTCCTATTAATAGAAAATTTAGCATTTAGTTTGAAATCAAGTGTTACTAACAATTTATCATAAACATATATTCTCAACACACATTATTGGATTGCATTAAACATCAAAGGGAGTGTTAGCAATACATTAAAGGGACAATAATGTACTTATAATGAGGGTTTGTTTTCAAAATGTCCCATTAATAGGCTCCAATCTAGCTTTTTAGTCACTAGCCCTTATTAACTTATCTACTATAAGAATTGGCTTTTCTTATAAGCTTTTATTACAATCAAATTGCCTATCTGTCCTTCGTCTACACATGTAACAAAAGAGTGGAGTATTATTGCATTCTTATATCCTGACCAAAGTGGTCTATCTCTCCATAGGTGTAATGCGCTCCTTAGGTATTCCTGCAGTATCTTTCCTCATGTTACCCATAACATCCACTACATATCGTGCCTTCAACAGTTGAGGGAAGACTATCTTATCAATCTACCATTAGCAAGTAGATTATGGCAACTCATATTTGTGAGATTATTGACTCTTAAGTAATATCAATTTTAATAATCTCTTATGGTTTTTGTCATATCAATACCTCCTTTGCCAATTTATATTGTTTGTGAGCCATGATTTGCATTAACATTAGGTTTGTCTCTTACTTTTGAAGAAAAATTACTTATTAATTTCCTAGACTAAGGTTTGTGTCCATATTGACCCTTAGTCACATCAATCACTCATGTGACACATACGTAACTACTTTAGTCGAAACTCAGCATCTATAAATTCTAATCAAGCCTTTTAATCATTCTTTAGTTCGATCAACTAAAAATATAGCTTTTTGACATTTTTTGCTTGAGTTTAAGAATTTTAAAACTATCATCTTAGTTTCTTTAGTTCCATTTGATTTAGATATTGGTTTTCAACTATATTAATACATCCTAAATTTACCACTAATTTATATATTCCATTTAATTACTTAGTTTAGAAGCTAAAAAAAAAAGCATTTTTGTTTGTGGGATGGAACCTAAACCTATTTTAATAGTTGCAAATCCTACTTTTGATCCAATTTTAACTTATTTGTCACTACACCTACTATGAATCCTAAGTTAAATATTCTCTAATCTTGTTTTATGAACTCGATGCAGTTTATTGATTAAATCAACCGTTGATTATTATATCCATTTTTAACTTAAATAAGTTTTATATAACTGTAAGTACAATTCAGTTTAGTTCATTTCTTAACTAAAGTAGCTCCTAGAGTAACTTCCGTTTTGAGAATTTTCTTGAAATTGGGAAAAAAAAAACTTATTCAATTGGGTTTGATTGATGTTTCGAATTAATTAATTATAATTACATTAAAAACTTGAAATAATTAGAAAAGAAAGCTTCTTATATATATTTCAGCAAGACCGAGACTTTTAAGCTTAGAGAAAGTGGATGGAAAAGGAGAACGTAAGTATTGAGTTTTTTATGGCTTACATATAATATATATGTGTATAGATTTGGATTCTGTAAAGTTCCTTTGTTTCTAAAATTCTTAAAGTTTCAAATCAATGGTTATTATTGTCTAGATTTTTAAAAAAGTGCTAAGTTGTAACAATGTCATCTAATGTTTCAAAAATCTAGACAATAATAACTATTGATTTATAACTTTAGGAATTAAGGAACTTTAGAGGATCCTTTTCCATGTGTATATATATTATTAGAGAGAAAGAGAGTAAGGAGATAAGTAACTTTGGCAGGAAAGAGAAAAAAAATGATTTGTCAAAATTTGCACCTTATAAAGTAAAATATAACCATATATGAAATATCACCCAAATCTTTTCATGAATTTAAAATCATAACACAAAAGATAAGTATTATAAATAGACAAATGAATTTCCATTGATTTAAGGTAAATGGAGGAGGTAGTGGATTGTTGGGGTAAGTAATTCTAAGGTGGATAAGGTACATGGTTCTATTTGTACTTAATCCTATAGATATAAGTTTTCAAACTTTTGGAACCGAAATCTATCTTGTAACACCCGAAACCACCCTAGAACATGTATCTTATGAAACTTATTTGGTACAAATTATTATATGGAACTTGTAAATTTTTCTTCTCTTCCATAAAATTTCGACTTTGTGTGTTTTCTTTAATAGCAAATTCTAGTTTTTTTTTTATGCAAAAATTTCTTTCCACACTTAGACTAATAGTTTCAATATGTATTTGCAAATATCTTTATTTATTAATACGATATTACTAAAATAGGGTTAGCACTTTACAAATGGGAAAGAAGAATTGGAAAGAAAATAAAACATACAAAAGAAAGAGAGAGGCAATATGATATTATATTAAGAGGTAGCTGTAGGTTTAGAGTTATATTTTTTTATTTTGGACTCTTTCTTTTTCTTTTTAATAAGATAATTTTTTTGGTAAGAAGAAGTAGCAATGTTATTTATTTTTAATTTATTGATACTATTTAGTAATTTTTACAAGGTAAATACAAAATATCTTGGCACCTATATATAGAATATCATATACAGATTTTAGGATGGGCATAAGGTATAAAAATATCATACCGCATCTTATTATATGAGAATAAGTTTGAAAATTGTTATTCAAAACATACCTTATAATACTTTATATAACAAGTTATCCATTGGCTCTTGGTGGATTATAAAATAGTTATTATATGTATTATAAGATAAAATTTTCATACTTCCCATGCATCGTCTTTATTTGAGGAAAAAAGTATCTTTTTTCAAAGGCTTGTTTTTTTTTTTTCCAATTTGTAAAAACTTTCCAATCACATTGGAAATAAACCTGCAATTATGATATGGTTTAGTTTGCTTAAGTTGGAATTCTGCTTGGAGTTGGTTACATACTCTGTACAAAATTTATCCTTCTCCTTCCATTAAGATGGAACTTAGTCAAAGTCTCCCTCTTTCACCCTCTAAATTACAAAGTTAAGAAAACATAGACCAATCATTATGAAGTCATTTAGTTTTATAACGAGATTAGGCATGCTTATAGCAAAAGCTGTTCGTCAAATGTTGCCAGTCCCAGATTTGGAAGTTGATCTAGAGACGAGAAGGGTAAAAGGTTAAGAGATCAAACCTCAATTGAATTAAAGTTGATAAAAATATTAATAAATAATTTGTATTTATTTATTAAAATATAAAATTATTCATATATTTAAAATTTAAAAGTTGGAAACCTTTTACATTTTCTTTTTGATGTTTCTAAATCTAGATTTATTTTTTCTAGTAAATTAATATATTTTCTAAAAAATAAAAAAAAATAGCCCATTCCAACCCAAGCAAGTCAACTAGATCTTACAAGCATCCGTTAGATTGGACAAGTGAAGCACATCAATAAGAGTCAAAAAGGATAAATTGAATCAATTTTATAGTTGTTTTAGATCAAATCGAGTTGCTAATTAAATTAATCTAGATTAGATGTTACATAAAAAAGTGGATTTAGAGAAATTAATCTGTGTTTAATATTTTAAAAGGAATGCTAGGCTAAAGTTTTCCAATATATATGTGTATGTATATATATATATAGATGATTTGATGAGAATCCGATATATGTGGATGGTAGATCATTCTCCTCCTTTCGGTGAGACTGAATCTAGGCACACCTTTATTCCGTTCTCAAAATCATTGCATATTATTCTTTAAAATCAATAGTATACATTATAGGCTCCATGTAATCACACGGACTTATTTAGTCAAATCATGAATATTCTAAGAGAAAATATGTTTTTTTTTTCTTTTGACGGTAAGTAATGAGTTAATTAAAAACAATAAGTTGACCCTTATTTAGGAATTTATTAAAAAGAAAACTTTCTCATTAAATATTGAATCTAGATTGATAATAAGGAGCTTTTTATGGCTGTGTCCTTTATTTTTAATTTATATTTATTAGATATATGTTATTAAAAATATAACTAATTTAATAATTTATATATAATAGATATAAAATTAAATATAAAATGACGTAAGCGTGGCCATTGAAAAAAGCCCCAACAGTTGACGCTGGCTCAATAAAGAAGGACAATGCAGATAAGTTGAATGTGACGTGATCATTGAATCATGTCGAGCAATCAAATCATGAATGCATGAAAAAGAGACAAACCGTTGAACAGAGCTGGCCATTTTGTCTTCATCGTCTTTCCACCTTGTAAAGTGGGCACGATATATTCGCTTTCAAAGGACAAAACAGGAGAGTAGATCTCCTCCCCCACAACTAGAAATCCCAAAAGTTCCACGCCACTGCTGCATATCTTGTCCACCTCTTGACTCTAAAAGGTAATAAAGCAAAATATTAAAATAAAAATGTTTGACAAAATTTAATCAGGCAGAGATATCACATCCACCACCTATTTTTAGGCCCATAACTCGCCCATATCACCATTTCCACGATCTCTTGATAAAAAGATTTTTGTATAATTTTGTTTTTATTTTTTATAAGATCAATACCACCATCCATTTTATCATTAATTTATATATTTTTAAATTTACACTATTAAATAAATTTTAAATTTAATAATTTTAAATTTAAAATATATAAATAAATAATAAGATAGAAGATAGAATTGGACTCGTCTAAATTATGTGTAGGACCATAGTATCTCTCCTTAGTAGAAATAACAAAAATTTAGTGGGAATTGTGGCTTGGAATTGTGAATTTGGTACCCACTATACATGGAAACAATCCAAAATTGATTGAATTATGCATAAGTTACAACTTTGTCATTACCAAAATCCTAATGGCTTATTTAATTAGCTAAATGGATAAACACTTAAATATATTTATGGTTAAGAATTGTGAATTGGTACTCACCATTTTTAGAATTGGTCCAAAATGACTAATTTATGCATAAGTTACAACTTCCTTTTTACTAAAATACTTACCATTTTTAGAATTGGTCCAAAATGACTAATTTATGCATAAGTTATAACTTCCTTTTTACTAAAATCCTAACATATTATTTACTTGGTTGAATGGAATAACATTTTAACATGGTAACTATTATCAAATAATTGAATGGAGATGTAATAAAATTACCATTTGGTAATTTTGATTATGATTTTAATAAGAATATTTGGAGAAAAAGATTAACCCTAGTATGGAATTGCTATTTATAAATTTCAGCAATAAATGATTATTTAATACTTTTTTATAATAGGGATTCCTTATAAAATTATTATTATGGGTCTAAAATGCAATTAAACAATGTAATTACTCTTCTATAAGGAATAAGTTTGTAATAAAATCACCATTATAGGAAATCGAATGCAAAGCAAATGGTATTTCGTAGCTTAAAAATTAGCATATCCTTGAACTCGCTAAGTTTTGTTTTTTTCATTTTTGGGTCGTAGAGAGATATGTAGAGGAGGGACATATAGACTCAAAACCTTAGAGTTCATGTGTAACAACAAATTAAATTTATGTTCTTAATGTGTTCTAATCAATGCATTAGTTTGATCTTTCGAGATTCATTATGGTAGAGTGTTGATATTCTCTAAATCTTATGCCCAATTTTAGATGTTGCATAAGAGAAAAATAGCATCTTATATTTATGGAGATGGTGTCTAATCTTGATCATTGGATAATCTTAAGATGGAAGATTGAGATAGATCTTTAATGAGACTATTGTATTGTTTCTAATGATGAATAGTTGAAATTTAAGTCTTTTTTTTGCTATGTGATATTGGGCTCTAGATTGGGCTTAGATAAACTTAGGTTGGCTTAACCTAAGTCTGCACAAGGCTTAAGAATAAATCTAAGCCCAATTCTTTTATATCACGTATAAGCCCATTATTTACAAAGATGCCTAAGGCTTTAAGAAAACTCTTAAAGCTTATAAGAGAACTAATGAGGCTTAAGAGATCTCTTCCATACCTATTTTTCGTATAATCAAAAAAGCAAGATTGTGAGTAGGAGAATTAGTTCAATGATTCATATTTTAAATCTATCAAGACATGTTACCTTAATACATCACTGGAATTGGTCTAATTCTCCAATCCCTATCATTAGCCTAAAAAATTAATCCATAATACAAAATTAGGTAAAAAAACCTAATTAGAAAAAGAACCTTTTACTCTTTCAAATATTTCAATGGCGTTATGCATTTTTATTTTGAAGTTTTTTTTTTTCCAAACATGTTTTGAAGTAGTTTATAAGCATGAAAAAACATAATTGCACACTTGCCTTTCCTAAATCCACAATAGTTACCAACATATGTTTGAAAATTGTTTAAATATACCCTTTATATTTTTATCCTTTTCTTATTTCTTCTCTGATTACCAACACATAAAAACGGCATTTGAATCTTTCTTTATATATATATATATACTCACTAGCAAACAGCGTACCTGCATTGTGTGTGCAAAAAAGAATAAAGTTATGCAATATAATTATGAAATAGTAAATTTCTATATCAAATACTACCAAGATTAACCATTTAAAAAAGATTGAAAACTTACAAAAGATATCTATAAAGTGTACATAACTAGCTAAAATAATAATGATAATGGTATTGTAGCGAATTAATTATAAGAATACCTTCAAGACAACAATATATTTTTGTAAACAACGTTCTGTTTACGAGTACTGGTTACCCTAAGTAGTTTACCCTTTTTTACCAAAACTTTTGTTGAAGTCATTGAAACTCTACGTGATAAGGCTACATAAAGTTGTCTATGGCTAAACACATGGTATGAAAAGTAGATCTCTACGTCATGTATTGTTTGACCTTATGCTTTGTTGATTGTCAAAGTAAAGCTTGAGCAAACTGGAAACTGTTTTCTTGTCATTTTAAATGAGAGATTTAAACTCTTTGAAGTCTTCAGTGTTATTATTGGAATGAAAACTCTTAACCCTCTTGAATGTCTGGTCAAGACCTTTGCATAAATGAAGTTATGTAAGAAGTCAATATATATTAACCTCATACCATTACAAAGACCTACTTTTGGTTCTATGTTGTATAGGAGCATAATTGATGCTCCCTTCTTTGGTGTCAATATATATGAGGAGGTATGCTACTTGGCAATATGGAGTTTAAGTATTCTTATTGATACATTTGCCCATCATAATCGCAAACAGCATTAAAGGAGTAATAAGTGTGTGCATCACTAGGAAATGATTCAATTATTGCATCATTTAACTTATCAACCTCAACATTTGTTAGGGATAGAAGTGTAGAACTAATAAAGTAAGATGCATCTTATGCATGTTAGTAATGATTTGGGAAGATTGCATCAATCAAACAATCAATTGACCGATCATCGTACCATTATATGCTCATGGATTGAGGTATTTTTATAAAGTCATCACATACAGTGGGCTTAACCCTATCACCAACTCGTAGAATAAATTCAAAGAAATCTCTATCGATGAGGGATCTCATATTTTGTGTTAATCGAACAACGTGAACATTACTTTAAAGGGGTACTTTGTTAAGGTATGCATTGATCAATTGACTTTTTATGCTCTTTGAAACTACTAGAAGAATTTGTCTAAAATATCCACTTAATATCATTACTTTACCCCTAAACAGAACATCATTCTCCATGATATCTCTAAGTGTCCTATCTAAGGACTTGAAATCATATCTATTAGCCATGGAAGTTTCATCCCATAAAATAGGTTTATGTACCTTCAACAGTGTAGCCAATTCAGATTGCTTGCTTATCGAGCAAACGGAATTCAAATTTGGATTCAAGGGGATCTTAAACCTTGAGTATACTGTTCTACCACCCGATAATATTGTAGAAGCAATCCTGGTGGTTGCTATTGCTAAGGTAATGTAGCCACTACTTCGAAGAAATGCTAAAATAGCATAATATAGGAAAGTTTTACTTGTACTACCTGGACAATCAATGAAAAATATGGTAAACCGATTTTACTCGACTATAGTCTTAACAAAATCAAATGCACGTACTTAGTCAATGTTTAAACTTGCAATTGCAACCATATCTTCATTAAGCACAACAATAGACGACTCATCTTGTATAGCCTTAGGTATACTGCTTCTTTTAGTTAATTCACATTGAAGTTACAATAAGTCATAGTCTAATAAACTTTTTCCATATTGCTCAAGTAGTGCATCGATGTCATGCAATAAGTTATTCACCATGAACACATGCCCATTAAATGAGCAAGGGTAATCTTGCATCGTACTCCTAAGTGTAGATGGCATTTGGAAAGATATAACATCGTACTCCTAACTGTAGATGGCATTTGGAAAGATATAACTTCAAGTAAGCAATGGCATATGCTTTCATCATTTTCAATTAGCCCTTTACTTTCTACTACCTTTTTAAATGTCTCATGTTGCTTGCTATGGTGTATTAAGAGATCACTAAAAGAAATAAGATTGAGAACATGGTTTAGCAAAACTCGAAGATAAAATCTTTCAGAATCTATTGGGGGTACTGTATATATTATTCCTATGACTTTCTTCATAGTCCTTCTGCAGTACCATTTGAAGTTTCTCCATGTTTAGTGTTTTGGGAAATCTTTAGACAAATATTGTCCCACTTGAGGGTCCATGGCATTTGTATGAAAATTTTTTATGAGCATCGTACATGGTGTTAGATTATTACTCAAAATTGAGTGTACAATCTCATTAGGCCTGAATTTAATTGTATGCATTTTTGTTAGATGTATTTATAGTTTTATAACAAATGGATACATGTGATTCATTGGAAACTTCAACAACCTCTAGACAACTTTTAGCGCACATATCCAATGTACATCTATAAATTGATGGATTTCATTAGTTTCAAAACCTGTACAAACCTCAAGAGATACCCTATCAAAACCTTTGTATATGTATTTATATAAATACTTAACACTCTTCACGTTGTACAATTCTCTACATTTATATAATAATCATACTTTAAGAGTAACCAAGGGTTGTAAGGGATAAACCAACTATTATTCATCTTGATGTTTGGACAATTTGGAAGTACAATGGATGTATTTTGTCTTCTTCTATGTATTGGATATGTGCTGTCGCTTTGAATAGTACAGTCTAAAAATAGCTTAAGAAAATGACTTTTACAATAACCTTGCTTCATGCATAGTGTAGAAGAGTTAAACCTACTACACGAACCATGAACCATGTATTTTTGCATTGCATTAAATAACCTTGGCTCATCATTTCTATTAAGAATTTCAGCTCACGCAACTGAATCGTAATCATCAAGTAAATTAAGCTTGAAGTCATCATCTAGTATGATAAGCATGTGGTAGCCTTCGTTTTCGAACTTTATTACATATATGTATGCAGTAACTCTTTCTAAAACACTTCTATTGAGTACATCCTTTTTAAACTCCTCAAATCGACATCGGAAGACACATAATAGTAAATCAGGATAATCTTGTGGTGTTTGTCCTTTAAGTAACTTACACTGAATCTTTGGCTAAGATGGATTTCATGTTATGATAATGCAGAAATTAGGTGTTCCTAGTTCTTGAACTAATGTCATTATATCTTGATATCTTTGGTATATATCATGGAGGCTTCCAACAAATGAAGATGGTAATGTAATTTTTCTTCCAATATTCCCTATAATATGAGGAAGCTTAGATGAAAGAGGCCTTCAGTAAAAATAAATTTAAAAATCCCTGAATACAGCATAGTGTAATGCAGTAGTTAAGTGGCTAAACCTACATCATTTTCTCTAGCAGCAAGTGAGTCATGTAGTCCTTGGTAAAGCTTAGCACGAATTGTAAATTGATTGTGTCGTAACCATTTGAGTCTTTGATTTTCAATTTTAACATAATTATCTACTAAATACTGTTAGAAGAGTTGACCCCCACACAAAATGAGAGATTGCTCATGACTTCGTATCTAAAAAATAAAGCTACAAGTGAAAATTTGGCAATATAAGTTGTACGAAAGAAATTAGTTATAATTAAGTATAATAATCACCTGGATATAATAGGCATAGAAGCTATGACATGTCACAGAGATGTCAGTAGTGGAGTGACAATTTGCATCCTACCCATACGATCTATGAGGAAATAAAAGGGGATATTGTAGGGGATTGTAATACCCAGCCATATCACTAATATTCATAAGGTATCCAGCATATAACTGAATGACGATGTCACAATCATGTAGTTTGCCTACTTCTTCACCACTAACTACAATAGTAGCAACTTGAGATGCAGTTGGAAGAGCATAATGGTGTTGGTTGAGAGCACGTTCATGAATTATCAAATGATAGTCTTAGACATTGTTAAGTAAGAATAGTTGATGAAATTGGGGGACAAATGAGTTACAGTCATTTAGAATGGTACTAATCTTAGCATTTAGCTATGCATCTAAGTTTTGATTCTCAGAGATGGAGATGCAATTTTGGATTTCATGGTTAGTATCATATATATATGTATGCAAAAAGCGTGGCCTTTCATTTATTTTTGGTAGGAGACTGTCGATTTTACGATATATTGCACCTTGAGCACAAAACATATATATATCACAATTTCTTACTAAAAGACTTTCATCGACATGTACACCTTATGAACTATCAACCAGCAGTCCCATTACTTGCATACGGCTCTAAGGCCTCAAATCTCTCTCCCGAAGAATACTCTCTTAGTAACCTGTTGATGATAAGAAACTTTATATCGAATGAAGGTGGTTGAACTCCCTGAGCTCCACACATTGTCATGCGTTGATCTATATACCCGGTTGTGATGATGCCGACCATTCCCTTACTCAGGACCTTGTGCTGAGTGATTCGACCAAATGTCGTAGAAAGGTTCTTATCGGGTGACGAGAGACCTACTTATTAGCCGAATAGTTTTCTTTCGGCCTTTTACCACTTCTCTCGTCACCCTCTTTTCGTCTCGACTTCTTTACTGCCGCAACATCTTAGTCTCCCTCACTTGCTGTGTTCAAAGAATCTTTAACAGGACCAATATTGCACCGCCACCTATCTACTTCGTTTGACATTGTACTACTTTTCCATTTTTGTCTTTTGTTCTTTTTATCTTTTTTCATATGTATTAGGAATCCTCTTTTTGTATATACTTTTTTGTAATTTCTTTATTTATAGTGTTACCTTGGGGACTTACTATAAATAGTCCCTTTTTTTTTAAGTCGTAGACAACTTAACAATTGAAGATTGAATATTCTGTTCTTGTGACTGTCGCTAAGTCTATCTTTCATACACTTTTATTTAATCTTACCGAGTAGCTCAAGATTAGTGGTAGGTAGACTTTGACATCAACTTGTATGTCATATCATATTAAGTGAGGTGTTAAATTATGTTGTATTCGTTGGTAAGCCATATCCTTCGAGTAACTTCACGTCGACTACTTTTATTCACCTGTAGACCATTTCCCTCTAATTTCTTCGATATTTTGGAGGACCTATTTTAGTTTAGATTTGCCTCGATAAGTCCTAGCGATAACTTAACTCTTGGCATACCATATAATTCCTAGTATCAGAGCTTGAGGTTGAGATCAAGAGTTGTGTAATAATTGTCAATTTGCTGTTTGAGATACTTGTGTGTATGCTAAAAGCATCTAAGTGCAGTGTCTTTATTGAAGCTTTGTGTTGAGAACGTTGAATCCTAATCTACAGAGAGAGATTAACGATGCCGAGAATAATGCTCATGATCATGGTTAAGTTACCCAACAAACACCACGTACTACCGATGAGCAGATACAAGATCTTACTGTTATTTTGGCTAACTTAGCTACTTTTGTAAATAGGGTCTTGAAGACTAAACCACATGAAAGAGTTGCTGAGTAAGGCCAAGAAATGAGAGATAGGCCAAGGAGGCAGATAAATGAGTGAGCTCTGGAAGCCTTTCCAATAAACTAAGCACTAGCGTGATGTGCCGATAGAGTCGCAAGGAGGAGGTTGGAGTTGGACGAAGTGGAAGAATATGAGGAAGAAGAAGATCGGTATGTTAGGATTGATTAGCATGAGTTTAGAGTACTAAGGGGTACCGAACATCTTAAGGTACAGATTCGCAGTTTCAACAAGTTTGGTGGTGCTGACGACTACCTGGATTGGGAAGAGAAGATAAAAAAGATATTTGACTTCTACGATTATGAAGATTATGTCCACAATAGAGTGGCCGCATTAGAATTTTCTGGATGTGTAACAATGTGGTGGAAGAAGTTACAAAATGTTCACTTAAAGACCCAATGCAAGGTCCGAACATAGAATGAGATGAAGAGAGTTTTGAGAAATAAGTTCGTTCCTGAACACTACGAACAAAACACTTTTCGACAACTTTAAGACCCTAGGTAAGGTAATAGATCCGTAGACGAATATGTCTGAGAGTTTCAGTTGCTTATGATACGATGAGATGTCGATGAGCTTAAGACCCGAACTACAGTACGGTTCATCTCTGGACTATAAGGTGAGATTGGTAACGTCGTGGAACTATAGAACTTCACAACTCTGGATGAAACCATCCATGTGGCCTAGAGAGTTGAAAGGTAACAGTGGAACTAGGTTAATCGAATGTCGAATAACCCAATATTGATGTCGAATAGGAGTAGCTTGCTGAGTTGACTAAGGAATGACAGAGTATCAAACAGTTCTAAGGTTAAATGCCAAAGTCACATGCCGAGCTGACTAGATGAGGGGCTAAGGTAAGAATAAGACTGAGGAACCTAAGGTCCAAAGAGACTAAGGTCAGAGTTTAGGAAGGAAAACCAAAGAAATCAAATGTTTTAAATGCTTTAGTTATGGACACGTGGCTAGTCAATGTTTGAACCATCGAGTCATAACCATAAAGGGATACAAGCTCCAGTTTGAAGTAAAAAGTGCGTGTGAAGGAGAGGAAGAAGTGGCAACCGATTAGATGTTGGAAGAATTTTGGGAAGACCTCGATGCTGAGATACCTCCTAAGGGTGGAGCCAAGTATTGCTTTGTTGTTTGGTGATCTCTTAGTGCTTTTGTTGTTAATAAGAATGAGCAAAGAGAGAACCTCTTCCATATGAATTACTAGGTGAATGGCAAGTTGTGCACCGTAATCATTAACGAAGGGAGCTATACTAACGTCATCATGCAACGAGTAGTTAAGGCCATGAAATTGCTAACCCTTCCATACCCCAAGCTGTATAAGATTCATTGGCTGAACGAGAAAGGAAGACTATATGTTTCCGAGCAAGTCAGAGAACCGATTACCACTGGTGACAGGTACAGGGACAAGGTGCTGTGCAATGTCCTTCCTATGTGTGCATCTCATATATTGCTTGGCCGACCGTAGCTATTTGACTTAATAGTGTTACATGGTAGGTATAAAAACACCTATATGTTCTAAAGGATGGGAAAAAATTATATTGACACCTATGAGTCGTAAGGAAGTACAAGAAGCCCAAAAAAAGGTCGCTAGATCTCTACAGCGGAAGTCCTTAGTGATTTCCCGAGCTTAGTTTGTCCGAGAACTCAAGGTCGAGGACTATGTACTGCTTTTAGTCAAGCGATTCTTAAAGGTTAGAGAGGCTAAGAAGATACCTACCGAAGTACAGCAGCTACTTAAGGAATTTGTTAACCTATTCCCTACTAAGATGCTGAGAGGATTACCTCCTTTGAGAAGCATCGAGCATTGCATTGACCTCCAACTAATGGCTGCCTTACCAAACCCATCCGCTTACAGGTTTAATCTAAAGCATGCAACTGAACTGAAGAAACAAGTGAATGAGTTGATGGATTGTGGATATGTCTGTGAAAGCATAAGTCCTTGTACTGTACCCACTGTACTAGTACCAAAAAAGGATGGAACGTGGCAAATATGCATTGATAGCTGAGCTATCAATAGGATCACTATCAAATACCAATACTTGATTCTACGACTTGATGATATGCTTGACGAGTTACAAGACACCTGCATCTTTTCTAAGATTAACCTGAAGAGTGACTACCATTAAATACATATGAGACTTGGGGATGAATGGAAGACAGCCTTCAAGACAAAGGATGGTTTATTCAATTGATTGGTGATGTCGTTTGGACTAACTAATGCGCTGAGTACATTTATGCGGTTGATGAACTATGCACCAAGATAGTGGATCGGTAAATGTGTTGTGGTTTATTTTGATGATATTCTAGTCTACAGTGCCGACTTCTTTGTTCATGTCGAACATTTGAGATTGGTGTTTAATATACTTCGCGTCGAGAAATTATTTAGCAACCTAAAGAAATGTGCGTTTTGTTAAAGCGAGATTGTATTCCTCAAATATGTCGTTTCAAGGAAAGGAATTCGAGTTGACGAAGAAAAAGTCAGAGCTCTTAATAAGTAGCCTATACTGACTAGTGCCGTCAAAGTCAAGAGCTTCCATGGTTTAGCCTTGTTCTATCGGAGATTTATTTGGAACTTTAGTTCCATAACTACATCATTGACTAAATTAACCAAGAAAATGTTAAGTTTAGATGGACAGAAAAGGCTCATAGGAGTTTTAAAGACATGAAGTCTAAGTTGACGTCTACTCTAGTATTCACCCTGCCAGATTTCAAGGAGGTTTTTGAGGTCGAGTGTGATGCATTTGGTGTAGGCATTGGTATTGTCTTTATGTAGAAGGGCTAATCCATTGCCTACTTTAGCAAAAAACTTCGAAGTGCTGCCTTGAATTACTTAGCCTACGACAAGGAGTTCTATGCCTTTGTCCGTACACTTCAGAACTGGCAATATTATCTGTTGCTGAGAGAATTCATCATCTATTCGGATCATGAATCTCTCAAGTATCTTCATGCGCAGTAGAAGCTTTCTTGGTGTTACGCCAAGTAGGTCAAGTTCTTGGAGACCTTTTGCTATGTCATCAAATATAAGCAGAGAAGCACCAACATAGTGGTTGATGCACTTTCTCACCGTTATACCCTCATCACAACGTTACAAGCTAAGGTACTTGGATAAGGTACTTTACCTGATCGGTATGAGCATGGCCCATATTTTAGCCTTTTATTGACCAGGTACAGTGCTAGAGGAGCTGCGAATGGGTTTTACTTAAGTGAGGGGTTCTTGATGAAGGGCAAGCAGATTTGTGTGCCTAGTGGTTCTGCAAAGGACTTACTGGTTCGAAAAGCTTATGCTGAGGGTCTGGCCGGCCATTTTAGGGAAAAGAGGACAATTAAGATATTGAAGGAGCATTTTTTCTGGCCTGGGATGATGAAAGATATGCACCGAATACTTGAGAGCTGCGAGGTATGTAAATATACAAAGGGAAGGAGAGAGCCCTATGGAGAATATATGCCACTACCAATTCCAAAGCGACCATGGATTGATCTAAGTATAAATTTCATGCTTGGCCTTCCCTACATGTTGAGAAGATACGATTCAATTATGGTGGTGGTCTATTTGTTTAATAAGATGAGCAACTTTTTTCCCTATCTAGAACTAATGATGCTTTATTTATTGCCAAACTCTTTTTGTAGGAAATTATGTGACTATATGGAGAGCCAAGGAGTATTGTATCTGACCGTGACTCAAAATTCGCAAGCTTCTTTTAGAAAACCCTATGGAAGAAACTCGACATTAAGCTCCTGTTTAGTACCTCTTGCCACCCCCAAACAAACAACTAAACTGAAGTAGTTAACAGAACCGTTGGTAACCTCTTACACGCCACTATTGGAAGGAACTCTCGTGACTGGGATTTATGCCTGCTCATCATTGAATTTGCTTACAATTGCTCAACTCACAACTCAACTGGAACATCATAATTTGAGGTTGTTTATGGACTTAATCCCAACCTACCCTTAGATTTAATTAATAGTCCGATTACATAAGGGAAAAGTCAATCCAGCTTATAGTGTACCGAGGAGTTCCAAAGGTTACATCAGAAGATTGCTGAGCAATTGGCCAAAACTATAGCTCGATAGAAGGAATTAGGAAACTGCGGAAGGAGGTGTGTTGTTTATTTCCCTAGGGACCTTGTATAGGTCTACCTTAGCAGCGAACGCTTCCCTAGCAAAAGGACAAACAAACTATCTCTTAGAATGGATGGACCCTATAAGATCTTAAGGCACGTTAATGATAACGCCTATGAGATTAAACTACTTGAAGGTTTTGGCGTGTCTACCACATTCAACATCGTTGATTTGACTCCCTATGTGCTTGATGATGATGAAGACTAAGATTTAAGGGCAAATCTTCAGTAACCCCAGGGAACTAATGAACTATTGACCATCGGTCGCATTACTCACACAAGGTTCTAAGGCCTCCAATCCTTCTCCTAAAGAATCCTCTTTCGGTAACTTGCTGATGACGATAAACTTTACACTGAAAGAAGGTGATTGAACTCCTTGAGCTCTACACATTGTCATGCGTTGATCTATACACTTGATTGTGATGATGCCGACCATTCCCTTACCTAGGACCCTATGCTGAGTGATCCGACCAACTGCTGTCGAAAGGTTCTTGTTAAGTGACGAGAGACCTACTTACTGGCAGAGTAGTTTTCTTTCGGCCTTTTACCATTTCTCTTATCACCCTCTTTTCGTCTTGGCTTCTTTACTGCTGTAACATCTTAGTCCCCTTCACTTGCTGTGTTTAGAGAATCTTCGTACGGAACTAATGTTGCACTACCACCTATCCACCTCATTTGACATTATATTACTTTTCCATTTTTTTTCTTTTATCATTTTTACCTTTTTTGTATATACTAGGAATCCCTTTTTTGTTTATACTTTCTTATAATTTCTTTATGTATAATGTTGTCTTAGGGACTTACTATAAATAGTTCCTTTCTTTTATAAGCCTCAGACAACTTAACAATTAAAGATTAAATATTTTGTTCTTGTGAGACAGCCCTCTCTAAGTCCATCTTTTATATACTCTTATCTAATCTTGCCGAGTAGTTTAGAATTAGTGACAGGTGGACCTTGACATCAACTTGTATGTTATATTAAGTATGTTGTCAAGCCGTGTTGTATTCGTTGGTGAGTCACATCCTCCGAGCAACTTCACATTAGCTACTCTTATTCATTTGTAGACCATTTCTCTCTAATTTCTTCGATATTTTGGAGGACCCATTGTAGTTCAGATTTACCTCAATAAGTCCTAGTGATAACTCAGCTCCTAAGCATACCAACACCCATAGAAGTAAATGAGAAGACATGATTGTATGATCTAATTTGTTGCTTGAAATGCTTTATAATATTATGTTGTGCAATGTATAGTTCAAGGACTTGAGGGTATGAAGGAATTATAGGGAGAGCAATTTGTTTGGGTCTCATGCTTGAATAATTAGGCAACACAAAACGGGCATGGTATGGTTACAGGTAAATTGAGCATCTCATAACCACGATTTTTCATGGAACTTTCACTAATGTTGACATAGCCTTATTGTCGTGTTGGTTTAGCATCTAATATTTATTAAAATCAAGACATAATAGACATCAAGATATAGAACTGGATGTAAACAAAGTAATATTATATAAAATACCTCTATCAATTGCATTTTGATTTCGATGGTATTGTTCAATAGAAGTATGAACCGCATGATGTACGTAAAGTAAATATAAGGAGCTTCATTGATATAGGAAGATTTGATATTTGTATAAAGATTAACTAAGATAGAAGGTAAGATTACCACCTGAGGAAGCATAAGTCTTATGTAAACGTGCAATACGTCTTATTGCAGATGGGCAAGGTCCTCTTAAGGGGATTACATGTTCAATTAAGATTCGTCTAGTAATAACATTTGTGTAAAGGTCACATGGTTGAATGGGAGCATTAGCTACATAAGTTAAAATAATTAATAGATGAAGTATGAGTTGAATAAGAAAATAAAATATTCTTATACCAATGTCTTTGGGAATGTTTATTGAAGTGTGTAATAGTGAATTAGCAATATGTCTTGACCATGCTAATCGTCAAATATCAGATAACCTAACTGTTCTAGAGGTTGCTGGATGGTGCATGTGAGATTGCATGTCCGTAGGATCTATTTGATTATGTTGATCCGCTCCTTTCATTATAGGCTTTTGTTGAAAGAAAAAAGAAAATTCAAATGAGTATGTTAGTTGTTGTACAATTGGTACCTAAATAATAGTGTTGAAATATTGTATCACAAAGACAAATGCTAGAGTTTAATTACATAACTATTATCTTAATGTGTATGTAAACATAAATTAAGGTTGAATCACATGCAAGTTTGATAAGTAAAGAACATGTAATTAAACCCTTTTTTTTGGGTTATTGCTTCAAAATTTGGTGGTATTGCTTTTATTTTTATGTGGTTTATTGCAGCGACTAATTTGGTGTTTCTATATGAAATTCTTAAAAGGAGATTATAAATATTAGGTTGATTCTTATGGATAAAAAAGTTTTATATGTACAGACATTGCATATTGAATTGTAACATACACGAAAACTTTATTACATATAGCGTTATTCAACAATTTTCTATCATATGAGATTAGATCTCCTCTCATATAACAATTTTCTTTTATTCTATGTGAAGAGTATGCTTATGTTAAACATAAAGTTAATATACTATCTACATATCATCATATCAACGGTTAAAATCTCCATTTATTGTAAAGGTATTTTATAAAATCAAATATTATTATCGACCAAATAAGATAAACAATGGACTTATATCATAATGAAATAAAAGATAACTAAATTAAGAGATCACAAATCTCCTACTAGATACTTTGTAAAACCTTGTTAGACATGAAGGGAAACTAAAAGGTTTAACAGTAAAGTAACCTTCAATAGCTTTAGAGTAGAAGCATTAAAAAAATTCAAAAAGTTTAATGATCCGAAAAATATTTGTGAAGAAATACCAAATGTACATTGTGAAAGTAGAAAAAAAAAAAAATCCTCCTATTGATGGGTACACAAAAGATTGTTGAAGAAGTATTGATAAATTACCATTACACGGAATAGGTGGTGCTTCAAAAAGAAAAAAGAAAAGACTTATAATGTATGTGTATCACGAAGAAGGTCTAAATTAATTGAAAATCTCTTATAAATTAACGTAGAAAAGTGGAAAATAAGTACCATTAAATAGAAGAAGCATTGCTTCTTAGCGAATAATTAGCAAAAAGATTGGTGAAGAAAAAGATTATGTTATTAACCTACACTAATGATTGAAGATGGAAAGTGATTTAGACAAATTGAAAATCGTAGACAAATAGGATATAGATTTAAATATAGATATAAATATAGATGTAGATTTACATGTAGATATAAATATAGATGTAGATTTAGTCGTATATAGATCAATAGATAGATAAAAGAGACATGGGATATATTTAAACCCATTTATGTTGAGGTGTGAAAAAATTAATTTGTTGGTTACTAAATGGAAATTAACACATTCATTAATGTAAATGAAATGTTTATATAAAATATTTATACTTATGTAGATTAGTCATCTATTATGTAAAGTGTTAAATTATTTTTTTATTTAGTACATATTCAATAATTAAGCTGTCTTGTAGCCTTTTTCAACACGGTAGTGAACGAAAATTGTTAAATATTTCACTAATCGTCAAATGTTGGATATTAATGATGCAAGTTATGATTTTCTTTTCTCCAAGGTTATTGTAACTTTTCTATAATCCTCAGGCAAATATCGGTAAAAAAGAAGTTATATGAAACTTTTTTTAAAATATTTTGATAGACTACAAAGCACCCATTGTAAACTTTAGATGAAATTTTTTTTTATTATTATCTTTGGGATATATTACGAAGGAATATTCTGTGAACTTTAGACATTATCAAGATACCCCAAACTATTAAAAAAAAAATTCGCATCTCTTGATAAAAATGCTAATCCCATTGCAACTCATTTATTTTGGACTTACATTTGTTTAAAAAAAAAAACTTTAGATAAAGGATATTTTCTTTTTTTAAAGCATTGCAAAGTTCAATGGGATGGATAGGAGAGATAAAAAGCGATAATTTTTTCTCATTAAAAATATTGGAACTACAACACGAAAAATAAAAAAGTAACATATTAACACAAAAGAAGTTGTATGAACGATATCCATGCTTTCATTATCTTATAAGTTGACCATATCATTTAACGTTGTAAATGGGAAGTTTTAGAAAATTTATGGTTGTTAAAACATACAATTCTAAGGTATGAATATAAAGCACAGTTCATATTGGAGGTAACATAGAGTTGCTTTTACTTTTGTTGTTATTTCGAATTGGATTATAACGTTTTAATCAACCAAAGTTCATTATATTGATGAATTGCACATATATATACAAAATGAATCAAATAAAAACCTTTCACAATGGAAACCACTAAAAATATAATAAAAAATTATCATATAAGTTTATAATCTACTTAAATCTACTAATTTTATATTATTAGAATAGAAAACAAAAGTTTGACGCACAATTCAACAAAAAAATTAATAAAGGCTTGCTTATTGCACACAACACTATCATCCTTTTGAAGCCTAACAACACTTAGCTAAATAAAAAAAAGAAAAATAAAAGTAAAAAAGCGCCTAACTACACACCATAAGAAAAAGACAATGGTATAAGAAGTATGGAAGGTTAAGTGAAGTGAAGATGAAGAAGAAAACCAATTAATATATTATAGTCATAAAAAATTATTTTATAAAAGATTATGATATTCACAACTCGGTAAATTTAACATTTAGAAAATTCTACAATGCCTCGCATTTCGTAAGTATATAAAGAGGATCATGTTAGATAGGGCATAGAAAAAGATTTAAAAATTAATATCATTTTTCCCATAGTTAAGTTCTTAATAGCTTGAAATTTCTTGAAAAGCCTCCGTCATCTTAGAATTTACATAAACAGAATGCTCAAAACATAATATATCCACAACATATGTAATAAAAATTAAGGCACTAATAAAAGCAAAGAAAAAAAAATTGAAATTAGATGAAGAACCTGCTTCATAAAAGTGGCGGTCATTAGCTATAAAAAATTAGAAAATTACATATATTAAGAAAATTAAAAAGGAAATAAGATAGATTACCTCTTTCAATGATAGGGGTGGTTGGTTGAAAACAAACTGCAGTTTGACAATTAACAAAAATGAACAAAAAGAAAAAGACTAAGAATTAAGAAAAGAAGATGAAACAAAAATATTGTTATAAAATTGACAAAATCTTACATTTATAAAGGATCCTATAATCTTCTCTCTTTTCTCTATTAATGGTACTTTAATATTTATTATATAAAAACCCTAACTTTAAATATTTATTTTCTTTTCTCCAAAACCTCCAGGCCCTTTTCATTGTTGAACCCACCATACCCTCTTTCTCTCTCATGTACTTTTGTTCACTTCTTCTCTCTATTTTATGCTCCATCACTTTCATCTCTTTAAGAATCAAAGGAAGGTATTACAATTGACAAACATAACTGAAAAGGTAAAACAAAGTTAATAATAGTACTTCAATGTTTAATCTTATAAAAAAATTCCTTTAAAATTCCTTCTTTTACCTCTCCTTCTACATAACCTCTATGTGTTTTTAATGTTCAATTAACTTTACCTCCCTCTCTCTCTCTCTCCACATATACTCATGTCTTAATATTGAAAAGGCAAAAAGAAGAAAAATTTACGTATAAATATACAAAAAAAACCTTATATTTAGATATAAAAATCATACTTTCTTTAACATAGTGAAATCTCTTTGAGCATTGAAAGCAAAATGTAAGAAAAGCTATGATATACACTTATTTGCTTTATATAGAGGAAAATGCATGGAGAAAATGAAAAAGTAAGGGAAAAATGAAAGTAGTAGATTTAGTGGTTCAAAAATAAAGCTTTGCTCCCTTATGCACTTAGAATTCCTTTGTCTTTCTTCTGGGTTTGGTGTCTTCTCTCTTGTACTTCTTCATCGGAGACGGTAGCATCGTTGGAAGGTAGGAATCAGAATGACAACACATGAATATTAGTATAAAAAGTACGAGAAATTAATATATTTTTATGTAAAGAATTGTACGAAAATATGAAACAACATGGAAGAGAGAGAAGGAAGTGTAGTGATAATGTTGAAAGTGGAATAAGAAAGTGGAAGAGAGAGAAAACAGAGAGAGAAGAAAGTGGAGGCAACTGAAAACTGTATAGGAGAGAGAAATATGGTAAATAGGTTTAGAGATGGGAAAAAACTATTCATATCATATATTGACAAATATATCTTTATTATATTAGACGGTAATTGATATAAGAGTTGGTTTTATTATTATATATTATTAGATCAAGGATTGCATAGTAATTTTAGAAATGATGGTTACTTAATTTCCAAAAGGCTTTAATAATATAGATATATAACTTAAACTATTGAATATTTCTGAAAAGAAAGACCACAATGGCCCAATAGTTGAAATTAAGTAAAACATTTAAGTTTGCTCTTAGTGATGCAAAATCTATTATTGAACCTATAATGAACAGTGTAAAATATTATTGAATCTTTTTCCTTTTTTTTTGGTATTAAATTTATATAAAAAACTTTATATCAATATACATATATTAGATCAAATATTCTTGATTATTTAAGCTGGAATTAAATAAAAGCATGTCAAGTAGTTTACACAAACATTAAGATGGAAAAAAAATCAGATTATGAACAAATTCTAAATTTACCGAACATAATATTCCAACAAGATAAGAAAAATAGTATAGATGATCATTATTATTAATTAATAGTTTTTATAAGGTTGAAATAATGTATTAACGATTTGCAAATGAGTTTTGTCCCACAGGTTGGCTTGTTTAACCTATTTTTTTAAATAGGTTAGGGCCAAAGTTTTTTTAGTTCGTTTAAAAAAAGGACTAAACGAACTTGACTTATGTAACTCACGAGCTAAGTGAGTCAATTTAGGATGACCCATTTAATACATATACATATTTAGTTTCAGGCTAACTTGTTGAACCCACTTTCTAAATAGGTTATGATTGATTTTTTTGTGCATTTAAAAAGTGAGCCAAATGAACCTGACTTATTTAACTCGTGGGCCAAAGTAGATTTGGTTGGCTCGGCTTGTATAACCTACTTAGATATCTTTATAAGTTACTACAGTATTTATACCATCTAATATATATATATATAAATACAATATTTATGGTGGGAATGGAGTATAGAAACTTTGTGTCAATACCATATTCTATAGGAATAGATTCTTGGAAATTGTACTTTGAATTTTATCCTATAGCATTTAATAACCAGCTAAAACCTACTAGGTTAAGCAATGTTTTTTAGAGTATAAGGTCTAATAAGAACACTTGCTCATTCTTCATTATTTGTAACCTTTATGGTTATGTGCTAATTTATCAAATTTCAATGAATTATTTACAATATTTGAAAGTTCAATGTTATATCTAGACAAAAGTTTAAGGGGTTATTTACAAATTTTCTCAAGCAACAAAGTAAAAGCAAATAAAGAAAAAATGCAGTTGCTATAGATGCCTCCATGAGGTAACTAAATCAAATCAGGGTAAGATATTATTAAGCTTAACCTCTATTGAAAGATCAAACTCAATGGAAGTAAAGATGCAACTGGATAGATTGTCATAACACAACCTATACAACCCTTTAGGAATGTGATTAAAAACGTTATAGGTTTTAGGATTGAGTTTTGAAATTATAAAAAAATCTAATGGAAAACTTGATCGTATAATAAATAATATATTATTTCATTGTTTATATCTTATAATTTTTCATTAAGAAGGTTAATAAATATATTAAGCATTTTTTTTATAAAAATCCTTTAATAATATACTAAACAACAACTTAAAAATAAAAAGTAAAAATTAAATATTTTATGTAATCAAAGTGAGATAGTTCTGCATCATGTCAATAATGACTTTATGAGTAGATTTTAATAATAGGACAAACAAAAAAGTCTAAAAAGGATAAGTTTTAATAAGAGGAGTATAAGATTGGAGGAAACGTTAAATCATTTAGAGACGAATTTGGATTTCATAAAACCTATCTCGAATCTAAGTCGCTTGCATCCCTAATTAGAAAATTATTGATCCTAGGGCTTGCGTTCCCTTTCAAGTAATTTGGACAAACAAAAAGTTGTGTCAAAGGGTTACTAAATTATAGGAGAGAGAAATTGATTGTACTAGGAAGAGGTAAAATTGATTCCATCTATAGTAGCTACACCTTGTGTTATATTATTATTTTATTTTAACTTCAAAAATTTAAAAATTCATTCCATTCAAATAAAAATATCACAGTATAGGAGGTAATGAATTATCAGCAAACCAAATAAAGAGGGGAAGTTTGAAGATCTGATTTGAAACGATCGCATCTCTTTTAAAATTAGGAAATGGAGCATCCCTTTAGCAAAGAGCAATACAAACTCTATAATTAGAATAAAAAATCTACACTTTGCTCCAATAAAATCCCACAAAAGTAGATAAAACACGACCATAAACATAGTTAAAAAAAAAAAAATTGAAAACAAAACCTTAACTAAAACTTTTCGGTTTCGAGTCTTGCTCCAGCTTCATTTTATCCCGTCTTCATTAATCAGCCGAAAGCAATAGCTACTTCCTGCTTAAAGGAGAGAAACAGCTGGGCTAAAAAAAAAAATCTATGAGGCTGCTTGATCAGTTTTCTAACACGCAATATTTTCAGCCAAAACAATCAAAACATTTTCTAAATCTTTTCAAGGGTTTTGTAGCCAAACGTGTAATCCTAACCAGTTAACCTCTTCTTTTGGCTCATTAATTGGGAAAAATTTTAATAGCATTTACATCTTATGTGAATAAATAAATAGCATATAAAATTTTAATACGTAAAAATATATAAATAATAAATTTTTAAATATTAAATACTATTATTAATATTTACATGCCGTTTATTTAAATACATAACGTATTAATACTATTAAATTTTTTCGCATTGAAATCCTTCATCGACTCTGTCTACATGTGAGAACATTGGTGTTCTTTTGCCCTCCGATGGATGCCACTCGTGATTTGAGCACCATGATCACATCCTATTGAAGAGCTCTGGAGACCTTTTCTCATGCAATTTTCTTCAAATGAGACAAACGAAAACATCATTTCTTGCTCACTGCTGGCCATGGTTCTGCTTCAACTTCGAAAGCTGGGGGTTTTACGTGAGCAATGATATCGATAATAGGATACTTATAATCGTGATATGATGTATGTAAGCAAGTGTATTTTAAGCTATGTAAATTAAGGATAAATATTACGATGTACGTTTCTTCTTAAATTTAATACTTGATATGCAAAGAATACGTATGTCTGTTAATAAGTATAAACAGAAGAAAAACTTCATGAAAGAGCTAGTGCAGTTATAACTTGGAGTTAACAATATTCTTGTTATGCACCGCATATTGTCAATAAAATTTATCCTTGATTTTGTATCAAACATTGTCTATTCGCATTTTATAGTAAATGCATGTCCTTTTTATTGTAATTATTCCTCTTATGAAGACCAGCAACCTTCACCATGGTTTCATGTTAGAGCTAAAAACGAGCTAAATCGAGTTTTTCGTCTTTAAAACTTAAACTCAACTTATTTAAAAATTATTAAACTCAAACTAAGTTAAATTTTTATTAAACTTAAAAATTATAAACTTTAACTTGATTTGTTTAGATAAACGAGTTATAAATAAATTAATAAATAGTGAATAAGGTTAAAGTTATATAATGTATATTACCTCTTATCATTTAACATATTTCTATATATTATAGAAATATTAGTTTTTAGATTTTAATTATATATTATGTATAAAAATATAATACCAATAATATATACAAAGCTCATAAGTTTAAATAGTCATGTTGTTGTGAAATTAGACAAGAGTTTGAGCTCAAATCTTTTACTAATTAAGTTCAAATCAAATTAAGTTTAAAAGTAAGCCGAGCTCGAATGGCTTGGAATTACTTGGATTATTTGTAATATTAGTTTATTTTAGTCCTGGTAATCCAAAAGTTCCTACAAATTGCATCTCAGTCATGAACGGAAGAAAGAAGCTTGGGCAGTAGATAAATAAATTGCAAGAAAATAAAGAACACGAGAAATTTATGTACTCCACCAATGTGGCTTACATGCGGGTAGGAAGAGAATTCTGATTCTTTGAGAAAAATCGATACAAAGTACATTATAAAATCTTGGAACCACTTATATACACAAAAAAACCGAATCTGTCCATACAGCGGAGGGTGGTAGGCGTCAAACTTGCGCATAATGGCCGTAACCCTCGTCTCCCACCAAAAACCTCCTTAAATTCCTTTCAGATTGAGCTCCCAAAAAAAACAAAGGGGTCAGGTTATGATTCGAATTGAGTGCATTCAACAAAAGAAGAAGCAGTGAAGGAGTGCCATATCCAATTTAGTACCAAATTACTAAAAGTAAAAAATTATATCAAATTATTTTTATACATATTTATACTGAAAATGCAATGTCGCTAAGTAAGCTTCTCCCAGCATTTTATCAAATTTTCCTTCTATGCAAATTTATCAGAATTATATTTAATCCGAATTTACTATTCGGGTTTTTATTGACCCATCTATTTTTATGTTGGTAAAATAGATTAAAAATAATTACGATGGTTATTAATTTGAAAATCCAAGGATAGATCTAAAGGCTCCGAAAGTGGCTGGCACCAGTCCTTGAAAATTTTATCCGGTGCTTATTTATTAAGTATCCCAAACGCTTTATAAGAACCATTTCATAATTTTCAATAGCCTTGGTGACGAACATCTTGAAAATATAAAAGGCGGTTCCTTCCTTAAGTCAGCTGTATAATAAGTCTTTCTACACTTTCAAGTCAACGAATGGTTATTTTATCTTTTTGTCTCTACGAGAAATTTTATGACACTACATGCCGTATTTTTATCGATGTATAAATGTCTAATAAATGTAAAACATGCTGATGAAATGTTTTTCATATATAATTTTTTAAAAATTAAACCTTTTATCGATATTTATATAGCCTTTATCTAAACATATGATATATTAATATTTATCGTACGATTAAATATATAATATTGACCGAGTTTCGTGACAACATCTGTGCTCTTTCTCCTCCGGTTGACGCGACTCATCATTTGATCACCATGATCACATCTAATTAAAGAGCTTTGGACGCCCATTCTCATGCAATTTTCTTCAAATAGGACAAACGAAAACATCATTTCATGCTCACTTCTGGCCATGGTTGTCCTACCTCAACTTTGAAAGCTGAGGGGTTTTAAGAGAGCAAAGCAACGATATCGTTAATGGGATAATTATAATCGTCATATGATGTATGTTAACGAGTGTATTTTGAGTTATGTAAATTAAGAATAAAATGTTAGAAAGCAAGTTTGTTCTTAAATTTAAATAGGAAATAGATGCTATATAATACGTGATATCTAACGAATATGTATGTTTATTCGTAAGTATAAACAGAAGATAAACTTCATGAAAGAGCTACTGAAATTATAAAGATGGAGTTAATAATACTTTTGTTATGCACCACATATTATCAGTAGAATGTCCTTGAATTTATACTTTATTTGAATCGTACATTTTTTATTTGCATTTTGTAGTAAATGCATGCCTTTTTATTGTAATTATTCCTATTATAAATGAGGACAGCCTTCATCATGGGTTTATGTTAGAGTTGTAAACAAACTAAGTCAAGTTTTTCGAGGCATAAATTTGATGACGCATTTAAAAATTATGAAGTTCCATCTGAACTGAATGCTCACAAACTTTAACATACAAAATGAATAGATATATAAATGAACTAATAAATAGTAAATAGTTATTAGAATATATATTATATATATTATCTCATATCACATTATATATTTCTATATGTTATGTAAATATTAGTTTTTTTATTTTAACTATATATTACGTAATATATATATAACATCTATGATAATATATAGTTCTCAAGGCTATTCATAAGCCTAAACGAGTTAACTTGAAAGCTTAAATAAATATGAAGCACATTATAAAACCCTAGAATTGCTTACATATTTATAACATATAAAAAATTAGATTGGCCTGTACCATGGAAGGTAGTAGGCTTTAGGCTTAGGCTTATTAGCCCTAACCTTGTCTCCGACCATAAACCTCCTAAAAATTCATTTCAAGTAGAGCTCCTAAAGAAAGTATTAGGAGGGGTTATAATTAGGATTGAGTTACAATAATTTAAGACACTTAACAAAGAAAAAGTAGGGAAGGAGTACCATGCCCAAGTTATTACCAAATTGCTAGAAGTATAAATCTAGCAAATGTGGTGTTAACAGAGATGTTTTCTTCCATTTTATACTAACTCTCCTCTCCTCTAAAAGAAAAGAAATTGTTTAGCTCTGATACTAAGGTGGCTCGTTCATTCTAGTTTACATGAGATCTAAATACTGAGAATAAAAAGAACATATAATATCCGTAGCTATGGTTAACCATATAAAATAATTTTTTATGCGCCTTAAATGGCCTCCTTGCTTGGGATGGCAACTTACTTAAAATCATTTGTAGGACTGGATTGTGGCTTCATATAGATTATATGTTCTTTGTCATTTTAATAGATTCATTTTTGATATATAAGATCCCCATATGATGCAAGTAAAGAGCATATTTTGAATTTCGGAAGATAGGCTAGACATCCAAACAATTTCTTTCTAATAAGAGTTAAGGAGAAGAAGAGTGTTTTTTAGAAAGCCATGGATAGAGAATACATAATAGTTTATTATGAGAAGGTTTAGTTGCCTTGAGTTTACATCTTCATTCCCTTTTATAGGGAAAATTGACACACAGTTGGACAAATATATGATGCATACAAAACATGTGACTAATACAAACGATTACCAAGACTTCTAATAATTTAGCAAACGAAGTCTGCTTGACCCATACATAAGACTCTTGACATTCATCCTTAACATAAGGTTGTAATATACACAGTAACATACAAGATTCCTAACATACAATAATACTGCAATATGGTAAAGCCATTATTTAAGGCTATAATATTAAAGCTATAAGATTCCATATGTCTTTATGCAGTCGTTTCTGTCCTATGCATTATTTGCATATTAGCCCATGTAGAGGTGATAAATTATTTTCTAGAGAGTAATCAAAATCATCTTTATAAGGGTCTTAACTGTAGCTAGTAAGATATTTTACCTCCATCCTATCAACTTTCTATTCATATTGTGATAGTATCTGCATTATTTAGGGCATGGTCTCCTGATAATCTCTATTGTAATTTTATGGTACTTCCGATTCAAAAAGTCCTAGCCAAATTTCTCGAGGGATAGTGAGATTTACAGTGCATAAGTTCTTTTGAAGTTCCCTATACTAGACATCATCTTTTCTTATATCACGAACATGAATCTTTCGATCTCCACCCATTCTTAACGGAACTGCACCTGGACTTTTATGTTTGAAACATTTAATCTTAGGTGTTCTCCAAACACTTTGTCTATCTATTTAGATATGATTTATTCCCAAATAAATAGGGCTCTAAACTACCCTAACATTTTTGTTAAGTAAGGGAGATAGTTTAAATCTAGATTTATTTTGATTTTTTGTAAAAATTAGAAGGCTTCCAATGCTAGCATCTAGATAACTATAGTGCAATGATGCATCAGATTCCAATAAAACCACTTAAGTTGTTCTGGAAAATGTGCTTCTTGACTAAAGCTAAAAATATGAGGGTATATGAATGGGTATTTTGGATGTAACCTAAATGGTTGTAAATTTAAACCCCATATAATTTGAAATCTAAAAATTGATAATCGTAGATCTTCCTCTTTGACTCCTCATTAAATCTACTTCTTGTTGTAATTTCTCTAAACTTAGGAGGTGTTATCTCCTAATGCCTTCTTGTTCTATAGGATAGTCCTAACTGGTTGTACATTACAACTATGGAGAGTGTGTTCATGTCTGTTTGTTGAGGTCTCGAGAGGAAATCAGCGACATAATTCTTTTCTCCTTTGATATGTTTGACTTCATATGAGTAGTTTGAAAACCATTCTTACCATCTTAACAGTTATAGATGTAGAACGGTTTTCTGCTTAAATTGTAACATCTTTAGGAAAGAACTCATATCCATTTCTATCTTAAAATGTACTCCTATAAGGTGATACTTAGATTATTGAATAGCATACTTGACAACTGGTATCTTCTTGAATGTTGAGTAATAGTGGATTTTTGAATCTTTAAACCTATTACTCTTATATCTACAAATCTATCTTCATTTTTCTCCTTGCTCTAATAGAACGACTCTTTAATACTTATCACTTGCATCTGTCTGTAAGATCAAATCTCTTCTTAATGGTATCTATAAGGGTGTAACTTTTTGAAGTCTTTCTTTAAGAAATTTTACCACCTTAGTTTACTGATCACTCCATGGTGGATGATCCTTTTTTAACATTTTTTATAGTGTGGTAGTATACTGTGATATTTTTAGAATGAAATCACGGAGATAGTTAACTTTCCCCAGGAATTACTAAATCTGCTTAGTATTAAACTCCTTTTCAAGAAACTTTAGTAATTTTTCTACGATGGATAGCTTAAGCTGATAGTAGCCATCTTTAATCTTCATGCCAAGAAACTCTATTTCATTCTAGGCAATCTTTATCTTCTTTTTTGATAACATGATCCCATATGATATCATTGTTTCATAAAACTTCTGTAACAACTTGGCATAGGATTCTTCGTTTGGATTGAAAAGCAGAATGTCGTCTATGTAGACGATAACACTTTTCATAATGGCCTAGAATATCCTTATCATGGCCTTTTGGAACAATAATTGTATTGTCTTGAGTCCAAAGAGTAGTGTTTTCCATTAGTAATGGTGATTTGGTATACAAAGCCCCGTTTTAGGCCTATCTTCGGGATAGATGCCAGACTGCCAAAAGCCCACCTTTAGATCAAATTTTGAAAAGATTCTTGCTTGGGCTATATTTTGAAACAATATATTCCTATTAGGTATAGGAAATTTATCATCCTTAAGAAAATGGTTGAGAGGCTGGTAGTTGACAACAAGCCTTAGCTTCCCTTGGGCTTATTTTGCTCGCTTATTTACATAAAAGGCTTCACATGCCCATCATGAGTTTGACACTTTTATCAATCCCTATTGAAGAAGTTCTTAACACTCTTGTTGTGCTAGCTTTATGTTTAGGATTCATCCTTAAATAACTTGCGTTAGTTGGATTGACATCTTCATTCTTTTTAAAATTGAGTTTTACAAAAAATTTCTCATTCTTCCACAATGGGTGATCTTACTTCTATAAAAACGTAATGTGATTCTCAACATATGCCTCTGTGTTCAACCTTTCTGTGATTTCTGGAATAGACATTCCATAATTCTTTTGGTAATACATCATGGTTTGGAATGCTTTTAATAGCCCCAACATCAATGAATGTGATCACAAGAATCGGCTTGGCATATTTGCTTGTAAGAATATGAATGGGCACATGAGGAGTTTGAAGAATACTCATCACATATTCTTTTTTGAATGGGTTTTGAATGGAATAAGACTCATCTCCAGAGTCTAACCAAATTTAGGCTAGAGGTTTTAGAGTATACTTGAAGAGAAAACAATGGTTTTTTTTTTTTTTTGAGATTTCCTCATCAGTTGAGAATAATGACTTAAAGTCATCTCCTTCATCAATCTGAATGCCTATTTTCTTATAAATCTCTTAGATCATTTTTTAGGATCCTTTGTTTTGACATTATCTGGCATAATGCCTAAACTTGTTACATAGGAAGCATTATGAAGGCTTCCCCATCTCTAACCCTTTTTTCTAAAATGCTTCCATTTAGTTATCCTTCTCTTGGATTTTGACTTGAACTATTTTGGTATCACAGCTCTTCTGAAATGTTTTCTTTTCTTAGAAGAGCATGTACATTCCTTGTTGGAGTGCTTGCATTTGATGAGGAGATTTGATCTCTTACACATTTTGTCAAGGATCTTACTTTCGTGAATAGGATCTTTTATGATTTGCCTATTATCGCACGCCTTCTATGGCAATGTATAAGGTTTGTTGTACCTCTCCAACAGGAACGTCAATGGGGTCTTGGTTCTTAGATTTGAAAATCTTAATATTCTTTTAGCCAAGAGCTCTGGAATAAAGGATAAAAACACTTGTTTGAGAGAGTGATATGCTTTAAGCTGGTAAAATAACTAGACCATTTTTTTGTAATGTAAATCTAGATCTTTCCTTTTGTAAGAAAAGCATATTCTTTGAAAGAACTCCTTTCTTTTGATTTCCTTACAATCCCTAGTGTCTCCTATAAAAAAGAAATGTAAGGTCCTAATAGTTTGACTAAAATCAATTTGATTTAAGAAGGTAAGATGATCACTCTTAGATACTGTATTCCACCAATCTTTTAAGATTCCAGTAAATCTTGAGACAAATTTCGTTAAGACTTCAGTATGGTTAGTGTAAAATAAAGATCTTTGTAGTCAACCATGCATGAAATTCTTAAAGTTGGTCTTGCCATTTGGAATAAGGGATATAATCGATAGTGAACATTAGAGTTCCTTTTGATGGCTTTCTTTCTAAGGTTGTTAACCTGGGATCGGATGTTTTTTACCTTATATCTTTATCATCATTGCTTCTTACCGCGAATATTAGTGGATTTTTAGTAGATTTTTGGGAACTCTCTGGGTTAGATAAGTATTGGCTTTCTTAACTTGAATTTGATTCAAATTTAGCTATTGAGAGATCATTAATTGACTCTAATTCATCCATAGAATCTTGTTCTTATGAAGAAGTGTTGAATGTAACTCTTCTTGTGTTTTGTTCCTTGTCTGAGTTAGTTAATGCAATTTTAGGAATTGTCTGTCCTTAGTATTTTTTAAGGAAGGTCTTGATAGGATCACTTTCTTCTTTTTTCTGGACCATATAAGACTCTAGTTTTAAACTTATCGAAGCGACGAGACCTTGAAAGCAGCTTTTTCAAGTATCAGTAGTGGAACGGTATATCAATCAAGGAACGTTTTTTATGACAACACTTGGAGATATCAAAAGTGAGAATGTTGACCTAAGTAATGAGAAATCCTGTGAAAAACATGATCGCCTGCGAGTTGAAAGCTTTCTGCATTTAGTTAATCTATGCAAAGTGAATTGATCCTTAAGGAACCCCTAAAAGGCTACAGTTCGATAAGTACACAAAAGTGACAAAGTTAGATCGTGCATATCATCGTCACTTCCCAACTTCTAAGTATCATACAGCTCACCTATTGGTGCGGAATGGTCTAATTTCTGTCCCAAACTAAAGCTATCCTTAACTTTTCCTTTCCTTCTCTTAGTTGCTTCCATTTCTCAACTTTGATTTCTTAATTCTACAATACTCTTCTTGGAAGATCCCTGGCCTCCTTTTGATATCAAGATGGAGGTCTTGTGAGGTTTTTGTATTCCAGTATTGATAAAGGGATCAAACTTAGAATGTATTCCTTTTTGTTTAACTTCCAAGATCTTGATTTGGGCCTTCAACTTTCTAATTTCAATTTCTTTTTACTCCACTGACTCATTTAGAATAAGTACAACATTCAGGACAACTTTTCTTACTTCATTCGACCATTTTTGGTGGACTACAATCAGTTTTAGGCAATCATCCACTTTTCTTTGAACAGCATACAATCTTTGTTGGATATTTTCAACATTTAATCCTATATTCCTTAGCATTATGTTTTGCGCTAAGGCGTTATCAGTTCACCAATTTAATCTAGCTTCCACTATACTACTCTTCATTTGGTTCCCTTAATTATCCCTTTCCATAGGTTCTTTAATCTTAAGGACATAACGGTAATCTTCTATCTGGTATTGTTGCAAATGAGGGAAATTCTTGCCTTCATCAGTAGGCTTCATCGTGGTTTGCTAATCTCTTTTCCTTTAGAAGATGATATAGCCTATTCTTTTAAGGAATTCCGAATCAAGTTTTCTAGATATTCCTCAACTTCATTATCCCCTAAAGTAGTAGAATCACTATCTGAACTTCTTATTGCCATCTTTGATTCTTTTAATCATAAAGCAGCATCCTCTTTCCTCTTTTTAGGAGGTAGTAAGTTCTTTAGGACTCATGTCTTGTCATCATGTGAATTTCTCTTTTTGTGATATAACATTTCTTGCTTAAGAGGTTTTGGTGATAGGTTAGTTTTTGCCTGACGAGATGCCAGTTTAATGTCAATTCTTTTTTTTTTTTTTTTTTTGAGGATTCTTCTTATCCTTTGATGACTGTTGGTTCTTTCTTGGGTCTCCATAGGAAACCATGTATTGCCATCTGCCATAGTCTTTACTAATAGGTCCCATGGTTGGGTTACCTTCTTGATATCTTTTCCAATAGCTTGTAGAAGATTTCTTCCTTTTGCTAGGACTTTCCTGGAAGCCTTCTAGAAAATGCTTATTAACATGACAATTGTTACATTGACATTTAGCATCAAAATAAAAATGGCCATTGAAGGGATCTTTAAAGAAATAATTATGTCTTCCATGCTCATCGAAATGCTTAATAATTTGCTCAACCATTTTATCAAGCTTGGGAGTCTTGAAATTTTCAACAGGTTAGATGGTAAAGATAATAGAGAAAATTGAAGGAGTTGGGTTCTCATTTTGTTGCCCCCTGTCAAATTTGATGGAGACAATGTCATCACTTTTCTTGGTAAATATGGGATCTGATGATTGGATAGGTATTGAATTTTACTATTGCAGCTCATAATTTGTTATCTAACTTTCTGGTAAGAGCTTTATCGACTCTTCTCTTTTCAGTTGGTTAGGCACATGCTTACATGTGGGTGTATGAGTTGTATCCATCAAGATGATTTGAGCATCTCCTTCTTTATTTGGCAATGCCAAGTCCATTGAATGATTCTAAACTCTATACACCACTTGATAGTGTAGAGTAGCAGCTATGGCTTCATGAGTTTATGGTGCTCCTACAATTTAGATTTGGATTTTTAGAGCTATAAGCAGCTTTGGATTAGCTAAGGTAATGTTGTAATTTGGAAACAAGGTGACTATAATTATTCCAATGTTAAGTGTGGTCTCAATCATACTAATATATACCTGTTGGTACTGTAGGTACTTGGTGTCCAATAGTGCCATCCTAGCCATTACCAGCAGTCTTTTTCTCCTATGGAAGGTTAAGGTTAAATTTATTGCTCCAAAGTGGAGATGGGTGTACTTCTGAGATTGCCGCTATTTAGGAAGTTCTAGAGAAATTTGGAAGGTTACCAAATGCTCCTTTTAAGTAGTTGAAATATGACATTGGTCAAATCGGGTAGATTAAATGTACTCTTTAACCTCCTTGGAGTGAGGTTTAATTAAAGATTTGAGAGATATGGCTCTTAAGGGTCTAGAAAAGCAAAGTATGGGAGGTAAAAAGACACTGTCTATTTTTTCGTCTTCACTAAGATATGAAACCTTATATAGATAATCTATTTTACTGACTTTAGATGTTCTGAAAGGGATATCATGGCTAAAGGTTGGTGAGATTTGTGATAGACTATGGGTGAGAGTGTTAAGGGTAGAGGCAATGTTGTTGTGGGTGGTGTTAATAGGGATGTCATCTATTGTATAAAATTTACCTTCTATGCTAATTTATCATATTTAATATGAATTTGTTATTTAGGTTTTTATTGACCCATCTATTGTTTTATATTGGTAAAATGGAAAAAAAAAAGTTATGATGGTTATCAATACGAAAATCTAAGGATAGATCTAAAGGGGTCTGAAAGGGCTTAGCCCCAATCTTACAAAATTTCATTAAAAACTTATTTGTAAGGTATCTTGAAAACTTTATAAGAATTGTTTCATAATTTTGAAAAAGCAAATCATAAAAGGTCTTGAAAATATAAAAGGCAATTTCTTAGGTTGTTTGGTTAAGAAACTCTTTTCATACTTTTAAGTTATGAAATTGTTATTCTTTTTGTTTCTATAAGACATTTTATGACATGTCAGATTTTTATCAATAAATAAATGTTGTTGAGCCTGAATTTTGGTTTTCTATTTAAATTTCATTACCCATTTTCCGATTAATACTAAACCCAAACCTATTTAATATTAATCATCGACTAAAGAAATTAGAAAATTTTAGTTTTTTATTTAGAAAAATTTTTGGAGTTGCCACCAGACCAAAGTCGAGAAAAAAAAAAGAAAACATAATCAATTGGGTGGATTGACTACAATTTGGTTACTGATCTTTGATTTCAATTTGAATGAAAAACCAAAGGGTTTTGAATTCGGGGACTGATTTATTAAACTCTAACAAATACCACTATTTATTTATTGAAATTAGGTTTATTCTTCAAATTATCCTTTTTTTATATTTTTAAGAAAAAAATAGAGAAGCTAAAAAGAAAAAAAAGAACTTAAGTTTGTACAGATTTTATCGTCGCCTTGAAGATATCTACGTATTCGCTAGTCGAGATCAAATAATCGTAGTTCTTTCCAAAAACTTTAATGTGTTAGTTGATTTTAATTTTGAAAAAACCCGACTGGGTTTACGTTTTAATTAATTCAGTTTATTTAAAAATCTAAAGGGATCCTAACTCTTGAAGTTTTTTATTTTATAAAAACTCTCTAAAAAGTCCTATATTTTTTAAAAGGATTATTATTATTAATTTTTATTTTAAAATTTTTCTATGTGATGAATCTTTAAGGAAAAAAAAACTAATCCTAACAATCCCTAAAGTAAACTAATACATATATATATATATATATATTTTATACTATTGCTACTTAAACCGTTATCTACCTAAGTAAATTATCAATACCAAGAAATATCCTTAACATAAAAATTAATACTAAAGTTTCCTAAACTAATGTAGTCCAATATACATATACTATATTAAATAATTAAGGAACTAATAACATAATAATAATATAATAATAATCAAGTAAAAAAAAAACTAACTAACAACAGAACTCGCCTGATTACGCAATGATGGGAGTGCTCGTGCGTGGTTAGTTCTGCTGGAATATGGTAGTGGGTTTGCTGTGACTAAGTGAAGGCTGAAACTGGTCGCAAATTTGCTGTGCGACGCTCTGTTCGTTGAGTGTAGGTCGTGCTCGTGGATGTGTGGGCTGCGAGTAGACGTGGCTTGGGCGAAGAAGATGGACAGTTGAACGTGATGGAGTGTGCTGCAGTGGTGTTATGCCAATGCGTGTGATCGTGGTAAGCTGCTATCGCTTGTTCAGTGAGGACCATCGATGACGTGCAACCAGTAACTGAAGAGTGGCGTGTGGTTGAGTTGTGTAGCATGCAGGAGATGTGTGATGGATAAAGGAGATCAGATTTTCAGGCGTTGTGTGCGTGATTCGTGGACGGACGTTGGTGAAGCGGCGTGTTGTGGCATGGACATTGATGTCTGCTGAGAGTCGTGTTAGTACAGCAAGTGGCGATGGGAGTTTGAAAGTAGGCTAATGGTGATTTTGGTGCAGGCTGCGTGACGTTGCTGGGCAATAGCTTGATGAAGCATACTGCTGAGGATGGTGATGTTTGTTAGTGTGGACGCGATTAGTGCGAGAGTGAGTCAGATGTTAGCCTTAAGGATTGGTCTGGAAGTGTTGTGGCAAATTCTTCAGTAAAGCGCTGAAGTTGGCTATGACTGGAGCTGCTATCACCGTCCTGCCGCTCGTAGATGGATGGAGTTTGGGTCATCGATGTAGTACGCTTCATGAGCTCAAACTACTGCCGTGGAGATTAGATCTGTGCTATGGCAATTGTGTGTCATGAGCGTGTGAGATGATAACCTTGCGGCTGATCAAGGACGGTGCCGACCGTGAGTATTTGGTCGATAAGCTACAGTGTACAACTGTTAGATCTGAGATTGGCCGAAGATGGAATTGGTTTTGTTTTTTTTTTTTTTTTTTTTTCCCTTTTCAGGGAGTGTATAAGCTTTGTGAGGGTGCAATTGCCTTCTCATTTTACGGCATGCAATTGATATTCATAAAACCCGAAACAAATTGTATCAATCCTATAAAATTTGAATCTTTCCTATTCATTTATATCTCATTTGATAAAAATCAAATTAGATCTGAATCACTTATATCAATTCAAATTTGATTCGATAAAAATCAAATTAGATATAAATTTCCTAAATCTTTATTGCATTAGATTAAAAAATTTTGATTAGATTTAAAATTAGATTTAAATTCCGTATTCTCAACTTGCTTTTTGTAAAATATAGTAAAAAATAAAAAGATAAAAAAATAAAAGACCATACATATTTTTTCCGGAAAGTTAATTAATTGTATGGGATACATATTTCTTCCGGAAAGTTAATTAATTGTATGGGAATTCATTATACATTAATGCAATTCTAAATTATATTATTAAGAGAAGAGATTTCAGTGAATAATTTAGGATTAGGGTTAATATATTTGAGAAAAGTATTAACTTTAGTTGTGAATCCCTCCAGTCAAGAATAATAGAAACCGAATTGAATATATTTTAAGCGATCACATGATTAACTTTAGGGGAAATAATTCCTAAATACGTTATTAATTTCTTTGAGTCGTTCTTAATTTTATCGCTTTTTCAATTGCTTAATCAAGTCGTTAGTTTATCAATTTTAGTATTTTTAATTAATTTAAACTTTCATAATTTTCCGGTTAGATAATAAAGCTAAGGTTAATATTAGTACTCGAATTCTCTGAGGGATCGACTCGGACTCATATCCGCTATATTAAAACTGATAGGTGCACTTGCTTGATATCAAGTTTTTGGAGATTCGAAGTCATGACTTCGAGTTAATTCCATATCAATACTCCAATACTAATCTGTTAGACCGTTGGCACATATCTTGATATTTAGTATACTTAAATTGTATTTAAACTACTAGACTCTCCAAACTATTTGAACCGGACCATAACTAAACCTGATGCGAATTGTGATCAAGAACATACAAGGCCGGTCGCTGAATGGGTCCGAACTTATAGAAAGCTCGAAAAGAGTCAATAGGGAAATGTACGAAAGGGTGAGAACAATAAGCAAAACTCAAGAACAGCTTTAGAGGATATGATGTACCAATGGAACTTCCAAAGACTCACGACACAATTTGATGTGACACACGAATTGGTCCAATGAGATTACTCGTTACCTAACCTTACTTAAAGGAAATAATAAGAGTAATGTCGAAAGTAAACAACAGTGTTTACGTAAGGAAGAAAATACTTGAAAGTGTATTGAAGATTATTTACCTCTTACAACTATAAGTATAAGGGTATTTATATCTACAAACTAGGATAACTTTCCTAAAAGGGAAAAGACAAAAAAGACATTTCCTAAGGAGGGCAATGTACATGTTATAAAGGAGCAAAAATGAATATACAAGGAAAATAATTATTGGTGTTACAGATTCTACATGTAATACTGTACACATGGCAGTGTAGTGGTGACGAGGCCGTTAGGAGATGCGAACAAAAAGTACAGACGCATGGCTTTGTTCGAGCGAGGATGGCCTAGTCAGCCCGGCTTTCTCTCTCAGCTTCTCGGCAAGGAAGAGATCGAGTAATTGGTCGACTTGGCAACAGAGAGTAATCGTTAACTCGACATACTACACAATAATGGGCGATCATACTGCACAGCACTAAAGGCTTTCTCTCTCGGCTTTTTGGCAAGGAAGAGGCCGATTAATTGGTCGATTCGGCAATAGAAAGTAATCGTTAACTCGGCATACCACATAACAATGAGCTGTCATACGGCACGGCACTAAAGGTGACTCAGCAAAGAGGTACTCAGCCTTGGTTAGAGTTGGTTGGAACATAAGGATTTGTCATACCAACCTCTCTAGTCTTCGAGCCCACCTACGGGTCAGGGGCCCTGTAGTTTGATTCCCATCAAAACCAATTTACCCTAAAACAATTTATTTTCTAAAAAAAAATCTTTATAATTTTTTCTTTTTTTCATTTTTTTATATTTTCATCATTCTTTTCAATTTTTATTTTTTATATTTTTCTTATTTTTGATTTAGGACCCTATTTTAAAAAAAAAAAAAACTATAACTATAACTACTATAGATAAAAATTAGGTGTCTACAAATATCTACTAGATGTAAAACATAATCATGAATTGTGTTTTATATATAATAGTTCCTTATGACACTCATTAAAGAGCACTTAAGTTTTTGTACATCTATTAAGAAATCCCCTTTTATTCTATGGCGACTTTGGTGATTAGCTTTCACAGCATAATGTGTCCTACTTTGTTAAAATTCTAATAAATGAAATGTTTTGTAATATGAATCATCCTAATAAATATTTAAAAAGCAAGGGCATAAAAGTAAATTGTTCTACCTTTTTTCCTAGTTTTAACCTATTACCTTCTTGCAAACTCTAATATAAACTAAGGAAAAAGAGTTCCCTCTTCTCTTTTAATAAAAGCTACTGAACTCTCTCTCTTTAGAGCAATCATAGAGCTCTTTCGTCAATCTGAGCTCTAACTCCCTTCATGTGCAAAGTTTCTTCTCAAATTGTAACATAAGACCTTTTCTTAATCTCTCCTTATCCATCAAAAGGGTTTAGGAATTCTAATTCTATACATTTTTATTGGTGATGTAAAATAAAAGGTATAAGGATTGTCTGAAGAAAGCACAAGGAAAGGTTGGGCACTTTTCATGTTCTTAGATTTCCCTTCCTTAAATGCTATAGAATCAATTCCTTTCATTATCCTAAGAAAGGATTTAGAAAAAGCTATCAAGGGTGCGCATTCTATTCAAAGGATTTTAGGTTGATCAAAGGATTTAAGGTGATTGATTTGAATATCTTTCTTTCTTCTTTAATCGTAACCCCATAACCATAACCCCATAACCATAATGCTTAATTATTGCAAATTTAGTGAAAATCTAAGAATTGGATTAGTAGATAATGAGGGGTAACTTTAATGATCGAATTCGTAATTTGACGATCAAAGAAGAGGTTTGATCATAGTTTAGGAGTTTAACCCCTTTAATTGTACTCAATTGATTTAGGCATTAAGATTATGCCAAATACCCTTTGAATTACGATTGACTAGCTTAATTTCTACCAAGTCAACCACCTTTGATAGTTTAGGTTAACTAGCCTTGCAACCTAGTACAATAGTCAATCGATCCTCATAGACAATCAATCGACCCCCATCTTGAGAAGTTGGGTTTAATGAGGTTTTCCTTACCTAATCGATCTTGCTACATTTCCTTTGTTCCATATTGACATTTTTAAGACCTTTACATGGATCTTATGGCTTAAATCACAGTTTAAAGTGGAAAGCCTGATCTTTTAGTCCTAAGATTTGTAATCATTGAATAGGTGTTGCTAGCAATCATTTATTTTATCAAGTAAGTTAAGCTAATTACTAGGTAAGAATTGTTGTGTGTTGTACGCACATATTACAATGTGAACTACACTAATAAATCTTTGGCATATAAAATATTTATGTTGTCTATGCATAGCTACATGGACTTATGGGTAGCATCATGCAAACTTTCAAATAAGTGATTAAATTAAGTGTTAAGTTTGTTAAAGTAATTTTGAACATTAATGATCTGAGGTAATCATATCGGATACGATTATTGGGTAGAAAGAAGTTATAGTAAATGGTAATTAGTGGAGTAAGACACTAATTAAATTATTATAGATGGACCTAATTACTAATAGTAGGTCAATAGGTAACAAACTCAGTATAAGGGGATTAGTGTATATGATAGATGATAATAGGATTGACCTTTGCATGGTATGTAGATATATATTGATATATGTCTTTTTTAGATGATTTACCCATAGGCTTAGTTATATTGAGTTGTTGCAAGTATTGAGCTACAATGTTGGCACATTTGTAGAATGATACCTAAGTATTATTTAGACTTGGAATTTCTATTTGATGTTTATCAGAGTTGTTGATGGCTAATTTCATATGTGGCCTTAAGGTTGAATACAGTTGAGGCCCAATAGCTCAATACGGCCGAGCCTAGCAACCCAAGAACAAACACCTTGTCCACTTAACCCCATAGCTAACCCATAGGGTGCTTGGCATTCGAGTTGAGCCTAATGTCAAAGGGCTACATGCCTAAGGCACACAATACCCACAATTCATTAAATGAGAAGGTACAAATGCAAGGCTTAGGATAATTATGCCTAGATTTTTTTAGAAGATTACATCAACTCCATACCTTAAAAGGTAATAAAAGATATCTTAAGTTGTAGATTATAAACCAATTAAAATTTAGCAAATCCGTCTATAAATGCTCAGGTTCCACCTTAGGTTCTCACATGCTCTCACAATTTCAACCTCTACATACTTACACACTCTGTATCACCTACGATTGATCTTAAACAGTGGAGTGATTATGTTAGAGGGAATTCCAGCGCCCATTTTAGCCATGTGTTCTCTTGTTGCATGTTGTTTGAAGCCTATTACCTAGCTAGACGAAAAATACAAGTCAACAAGAGTGAATTTAATTGGTATCATGGGAGATATTATACTTTGAATTATGTACTTCAAGTTGATAGTATGAGAGATTATGTGGTTTTTTTATACAATTGTAAGTTTGTAATTCTTGGTAGGTGTTTTAAACCTTTGTATATTTAATATTAATATGTGACAAAGTCACCGTATCCCATTCATAGGCATGACATAACTTGTACTATAATTGTTGAAAGAAGTAAAGTTACCTTATGGATATAATTCCAATATAGACTTAATAAACAAAAAAGATTGGCTCCTCCAATATAGTTTCTAACTCTGATATCGATAGTATGTTGGCAGATAAATTTTGTAATATCAAAAATTTTTTTAGGAGATATAGGGTCTTTTTATTTAAGAAAAAAAAAATTAGAGTATTATTTGTACCTATAGTATTTAAGGGAAAATAGAGGACTAAATTTGGCATAACACACAATTACTAAATGAACCCTCTCTCCTAAAAAATTAAGTTAACAATAGTTGTCAGCTACGTGTGAAATCATAATTTGAATTTTGAATGTTTTTCGTATCTCATAACCTAAACTTTAAAAACCAAGACGTTTGTTTTCTAATCATGAAAATGATATATTTGAACGTTTTGTTACATGATCCAATTTTGTATTTCAGATGCGTCACATCTAATTATAATTTTAAGGAAATAGTAGTGACCAGTTACATAATCATTAAATTTTACATATGATCACGGGAAAATAAACTATTCCCACACATGATGAGCATGTTTTGGGAGTTTTCCAACTTAGGCAATCATAAGGACGGATCAAGTTTCATGCATATAAATTGTACATATTCTCTCTAAGGCCTTAATTTCTGCTCTAGCTTAGCATTTTACCTTTGATTTTCCATCACAATAAGCCAAAGACAAAGATGAAGAAGCTTGTATTGGTTTGTATTCTCTTTACATTGTTTGCAGCAAGTAAGTGCTATTCCTCCATAATTATCTTCATTCAAGCTGTAAAATTAGGCAAAAACACCGACGGTTTACATTTTGAAAATTAGCCACTAGCTTCAAGCAACATATATAACACAAATTTGCAATTTTTAATTTTTTAAGAGGTTTCTCGTTGGAATTCCTCCCTCTGCACCAAGATCTAGGGTCTCGGCCATCACATCTTGGTTACATGCTATGATCGCTGTTTTTCGTATACGGATCGTAATAGATCGATGGATCGACTTAATTCAAACATGAAGATAGACGTCTTTCTAAGACCTGTTTTCTGACTGGGTCTTCCAATGGTTTTTGTTTTTCATTTTGTATGTTATACCAATAAGAGATTTTTCCAATTCTTGGAATCTAGAAAGTGATTTTTTATTTTTTATTTTTTATTTTTTTTTGCATAGTATCTTTGGAACCCAATTTCTTTTAGTTTATCTCCTCAGTATTAAAAGTCTTATAATACCCGTAGGTGAGATATATCTCACTCTTTTCAATGTTTCATTCAGGTGGTTTACAACTCAATGATACCAGGGAAACAAATTTTCAGTCCAGCCGGTACAATTTCTCTAATCCGGTGAGGTTCAATTATTGCAAGTTGCAACATCTTTCTCATACTTTTAACAAAATTCTGAAAATACTGATATAAAACAAACTAGTGTTTCCACAAAAATAGGAAAGAAAAAAAAATTCCCACCCCATAAATAATTTCATTTCATTTTAAACTGTGAATATGAAATGAGAAAATCATAGTTTTTAGAAAGTAAGTAGCTCCTCTCCTACATTGACGATACAAATGGTTAAAAATCACTTTATAATTTTTTTCTTATTTATTTATTTATTGTTATTATTATTTATCTACATGCATGCAGGTGAAAGAGAGCAAATCAAAGCCTCCATCAGGACCAAGCCCTATTGGCAATCATCACCCTCCTCCAAATCATCCATGAAAAACATCTCAAGTTTAGAATTTTAAAATGAGGAGTAGATGCAGAACGAGTGGCAGGTCTTAGGAACAAGGACGTTGACCTATATAATGCCACATAGCCATGTCTTGTTTTAAATCTATTTAAATAAACTAAAAATTTTCTAAGGTTTCCATCACCAAGGACCGTCCCATGAAAAGAAGCGGGATCGAGCTTCTCATGTCCTGTAAATAAACACTTTTGTTTTAACAATGAAATATTTCATCTGAACAAATGACTTTTAGAAAGGATGCGTTAATGACAAATGGATATGATGTTTGTTTGAGACTTGAATTAAGAGTCAGATTTAAGTTGCAGATGTGCCTTTTTGATACAAATCCTAAGTAAACATGAATTTTACACACTTGATTTAGATACTTTTACATCTTTTTTCCTTCATAAACTCTCTTTCATTTTGCATCCAAACATTTCACCTGGCTAAATTGAATAAGACTATAAGCCAATAATTATTACTAAAAAAATTGAGAAGAGCTATAATTTGCTTTGGATGATTATTGCCTTGTTTAGTTGGCTGGAATAGAATTAATAAATTAAATTTTGTTCGGTCGGTAGAATGGATGGAGGAATAAGACTTGAATAGTTTCAAAATGTACTATCATGCCTATATATATGATTATATAATTATAAATCATATTAACATAAAAACAAAAAATTCATAAACAACAAAACATACGTAACACATTACAATTATATATTACATGTAAATTCCTATATAATATAACAATGTATTAAATTATTATATAACGAAACATATAAGATTATATGTGTGTATATATATATATAGTGATGCTATATGCTTATAGCATATGCATATATTTTGTAATAGAACAAATATATAAATATTATATATTGTCGATAAGTAATTTTAGTTAATGGCTGCAAGCTTAGTTCGACCTTCTTGAAGATTAGGTCAAGCTACTTTTTCATAGTACAACCTCCTTAGTTGACTTAAACGACGCTCAAGCATGAGCTTCCTAGCTATGATTGATTGAACTTAGCTAAGTTATGTGCATAATATTAGTAAGAGCTTGAACTAGCTTAGAAGAGTTTAGAATAACCCAGAATGGGTTGGAACAAAGATAACGGGGACTTAGGCTTATAAGCCCAAGTTAGTTAAGTCTAGCCTAAGTATTCAAATGTTAAAATTATCACAAGGGATTCAAACAATTTAGTAGTTATTATAATAGTAATTGTCAACTGCTTCCACTTTCATAAAATTGGGACGTAGTCTAAATGATTTAATGCCACGTAAAGACAATTAAGCTTGGTCTTCTGTAAATAACGGATCAAGGTTTATGATAAACTCTCTTTAACTCTTTTTTTCCTTAATTTACATATTTCTATATATATTCTCTTTCACTACTTGACTTATGCATCGAAGTGGCAATACTGAATAGCCTTACATTCATCTTAGCCTATCTTTCTCTACTTTGCAAAAGACTGAGGAACAACACATGTACATACAAAGTTTTTGTTATAAGAGGGTAAGCATGATATTATATTATATTATAACAAAGTATGTGTAACAACATTTAATTATAGCTATATAATGTATATTTGTTATATTATAATAAAAAAAACACACACACTCTTATACACATATGTTTTATTATAAGATGATATGTTGATTTCAATAAGCTATTCATGATTCTCATAGGTGAATTGCTATTCATCATATGAAGTAAAAAAAAATATCCTTATGAAATTGCTATTATTCATCCTAAATAACGCAACTTAATGCAATAATATCTCTTTCACAAGGAATAATGAGGGAATTAAATAGCTATATCCCTTGAAGTGAACAGGCTATAGATGTTATGATGAGGGCTAAAATGGATTTATAGGATTTTGGGCTTTAAGCTTGACAATAACTTGAGTTTGACTCTTTAGGTTGGTAATAGAATTCAGGGAGTTAAGTTCATAAACTTGGGATAATTTAGAGAAATTTGGTATGGTAGTCTTAGAATGAAGACTGTTAGGTTAATCCATTTACTCTTAACCTTTCTTAAGGAAATTCATGCATTTCAAGGGGCTTTCTATGGGCTTAGACTCAAAAGATGCTCACAAAGGGATCTAATGGACATTGCTTGCGACTAAGCCATATAAATACTTAAGAGCTTCTGATTATTACATAATTTAGAGATTAAAAAAAAAAAACAATATCACGTTATCGATCTATAACTCTAAAAGATTGAACAAGAATTAGAACAAAGAATAAACCGTTTTTTCTTAATAATCATAGGGTTAATACTTTATAACTCTTTTACTTGTCACTTATGTATTCGAGCCTCTTGAAATTGTATGTTCCTCTTACCTCCCCTAACTTTCTTTAAGCTATCTCTATATGTCAATTTCATGTCACCATCTAAGGTCACATGAAGTGTAACACCCTAGACAAAAATAAAATAAGGACATAGTATAAAAAGGATGGTTATTATTATTAAAAGAGGGGCAAAGTAAATAATAAAGGAGCTAGGGGTAAGTTGAGAATATTAAAAGTCTCTAGGTATTTTTGTACAAAAACACCCCTCTCTCTTTCAAGAGGCTCATTTAGTCTATCATTGTATTACAGCACAGGATTCTCTCATAGAGAATTTTACGAATCGTAACGGTAAGACATGACTCCTTAAGACTCTAATGATTTGTTGAATCACTAAATTAATTGTGACTCTTGGTCATGTAAGAGGAAGGTTTTGGCGATGGGGTTAACACGCAAGGCTAGGTGCAACCTTAGAACCGTTATTGGTAAGTAATTCAATGTTTATGGTAAACTATATGATAGAATCTAAAAACATGTTCTTTTGATTTTCAAGGTATGGATACTTGATTGGTATGGAAGTTTTTAGAGGATCTCTCTCTAGGGTTTAACAAAAGAAAGGTAATGTAGTCCATTCCTTGCGATCTTGTTTCTTTAGTAGTAAATCTAAAATTTTGATGTATTATGAAGTTGTTGAGGCGTGGATTGGTGAATCTTGAAAAGGAATTGTGATATTTTGGGCTGAGATTGAGATTGGAGAGTAGATCTAGGGTGTGAAGAGTTGTTTTCGAAGAAAGAAAAGAAGAAGGATTGAGAGGCAAGAATACGGCTAAAGACCATAGGTGTGGTCTAGACTATATTATCGAAAAAGTTTGATGTTAGAGAAGTTTGGAGAGAAATAAAGGATGAGGGAATCATGGCCATAGTACATAGCCTTGATCCAAGACCATAGAGTTTTAAAGGAAACACGACTGAAGTACACGGTCGTGGTCAAGGGACATAGACTTGAGTGTTGGATATTGCTTGGAATCAGGGGTGTGATCTTCAACCGCAATCCTTAATGTTGCCTTATTCCTTTTTCTTAACGTAAGTTTAGACCTACCTAGCATAGGATTCGAGTTTAAAACCTTCAGGAAGTCTACTATAAGTTGCAGATTGTTACTAAAACAACTTTTATTTGTCTTTTCATTATGGATTATTCTTCTAAGCTAGAGTAGATCAAGTATTGTCATCGGACACCAAGTACGTGACATTATGTACTACTTGTGATTGCTAGATAGAATTTGTTCTTGTTTATATGTATATGCTCAAATGAACTAACTAAATTCTTAACTTAAATATTGCTTGTTACTTGGTGCTTGGTGTAGCTTAACCTAGAGACCCGGATTGGTAGATCCTTAAGGAGCAACCCTGATAATTCTTATAATGTGCTATCTTTAGTGGAATCTCGCTTAGAAATGATTTGGAGTATATCTAAGCTGATTAGATGGGGTTTATAATGGCATGCCTAAAGTTAAATTGTTGTAGATGGGGCCCAAAGAGACATGCCTAACATAATATGTAGGGAGGCCCAAAGAGGTGCTCTTAATTACTAGGATGATGAGTTGATTTAGTTGTAATGAAGGTTATTAGACCTCTATTGTGAAATGTGTGTTTGGCTAATTTAAAGATAATTAAAATATTGTGCTTATTTTACCTGTTTCCATTTAAACACATGTGAAAATGTTTATGTTTGATTGCTCACATGCATGTACATGTATGTTACGCAGTAAACTTTAACTCATTCCCTTAATTTTTACAGTTTAATTTAATGAGTATGCCAAATTGATAAGTACATGAGGAAATGCAGTAATTATCAAGATGTGTGGGTGGTTATTATTTTACTATGAGAATGATCAATAGGAGTAGTTGTTATTGTCTAGTTAGCCTGGAATTGAAAATTCATGTATTATAGGAGTTAAATTCTAGTTTGCTAACAATTATATAAATCGATAGGAGGTTACTTAGTATATATTAAATTATAGAGACTTGTGTATGAATGTATACTTTTGGAGATTGTAGTTGATTGTACGCTTGACATGTCATTAGAAAACTAAAGATGCGTGGTGGTTTGTGGCATCCTAAATTCTAGGGCATTACGTGAAGTATGAGACTCATGCTCTACACACACGACTACTTCAATCGAACCCTTCATCTACACATTTTATTTTATTTTTAACTTTGTCTCATAAGAGGAGAGCAAAACACCTTTAAAGTGTAAGGAGACTTTGACAAAAGAGTAAGAAGTACATTCAAATGGTGAAAATCTCTCACAAATGAAGAGGAGTACCTAAAGGCCATCAGAAGCATTCTTCTTTATCTATGTAGTGGGTTAGAGGAATTTGGCATTGCTAGTCAATGCTTTTAGATTCAATTGTATCTAATGTGAGTATCACTACAAAACCCTATGAAAAATCTAGTATGAGAGGTGTAATTATCTCTTTTTAGACATGACTAAGTCGTGTCTTCAATTTAATTCAAGATCTCATCCTTCCTTTGATCATCTTCTTATCATTCATATACTCCTTATCTAACATGACTTTATTTAACTCGTAAGGTACTTGAGTTAGGCATAATTTTTACTTAAAAGTTTAAATAGTTCAATTGGGCTTGAGTTACCAGACTAGCTATTTGAGGCAATATCTTCCACTTTTTTAAGTAAGTTTTCTCACATTTTTATAATACTTGGCTTACTAAGCTTATAAGCATATTCAAGCTTGAGTTAAACATAACTGTAATATGTTTCTAGGACAATTTGAGATTGAATTTCATTTTAGTTAAAAGAAAAAATATTTTTAAAATAAAATGAGTTTAAACAAGTTTAACTAAGTTGAACTTGAGCGTTTTGGGAATCGCTTTGAGTTAGGCTTGAGGCCAAGATTAATGTCATCTTAACTCAACTTAGCTTGGTTATAAATTTAAGTACATGAACCTCAGACTACCTAAAATCTGTTACTATTTGAAGGACTTTCGCTTGTTATGCACCGTTATAGAAGTTTTAATAGATAGATTGTTATAATGCAAACAAATCATCAATAAAGAAAAGCACAGGAAAAAAGGAAAATGACATCGTTATTAATGTGAAAAACCTCATCTTAGGTGAAATACCATAGGAGAGGATAAAACAAATTCACTATATTGAAAAATAAAAATGTTTTGGTATAAAAATGGAATCTCTCTAATACATAAACCTTATTGTGGGTTTATTTATAATCCTATATAAACTTAGTATAAAAGATGTTTACATAAGGCAAAGTAAGATGTGAACTGAGGCTAATAAAAATGCACCAATTGATTGACTAATGGACAGGTCCTTTGCAATTAAGCCTTTAATTTTAACTCAATCAGGAATCTCATAACTTCTAATATATATTATACAACAAAAGTGTTGCCTTCATCATACCTTAAGAGAATTACAATGATAGAGATTAATTTTTTGGGTAAGTTCAAATAAGGAATCAATGTTTTAATAAATTTAAATAAAAACTTCAAATAAAAAACCCGTTTCACAAAGTAATTCAAATAAAAGATTTATAATAACTGATTTATAAACTTATTTGAACTATTTTATGAAGTATTGATTTTTTATTTGAACATTTTAAAAAGTCTTTCTTATTTAAACTCTTTAAAACATCAATCCTATAGTTAAACTTATCCCAAAACATTAATTCTTTCCGTGATAATTCACTTTGTCATACCTATCTTGCTAAATGTCAACACAAGTGATAACTTCTATGCACACGTGATAAGCCATGTAAATTTAAGGTATAAGCCAAATATTAGCAAAGCTTAAGAGACAATCACATCAAGTTTCATGTATATTCCAGACGAATTGCAAAAATGCTATGCAAGTTTTAAATTATACAAATAAGTTATAAATTTATTCCAACTTGTGCAAACAAGTGATAACATTACGAACTTAAGATGCTATTTTGTGTAAATATTAGGTAGGAGTATGCTCTCATGTAGGTAATTGAAGAACAATTTCTGTAATCCTTTAATGTCATAACATATTTGGACTTCTTATTGTAACATCGATAAATTATTTGCAATATTTGAAGCTTACATGTCCTTCTTACACTTAATTATCCAACATGTACACGACCTCTTTTTGAACAAGTATATACAATACTTGAAAAAATGCAATAGAGAGATAGGGGTACCGATAATCCCTGAAATAGAAAAATTCTACCGAGTGAATGAAAACCCAATCTTTGGACCAGAAAAAGCAGTCACGTAAGGTGTGGAAAACTACACTAAGAGGAAGAAAAACAACAAAAAAGCTACACCCACCTACGTAAACTGGAGAAAATGTAGAGATGGAGTAGGTGGTGTAGCGTTAATGAAGACAATGATGAGTTTGCTGAAGTAATAGAAACAGATAATGTCAGGCTCTATGATGGCGATGAAGAAGAAATGAAGGAAATGACGGAAGCATGACATTAGTGAAGACAAAAAAGTGACTTTTTATTGGATCTGGTGTTGGGTTTTTTGGGTGGGCGGTGGCACTTGCGCAGCCTGCCCTTAAGGTTTCACAAATAGGGTTTGCTCTTGTCTTTTATAGGAAAAGAGAGGAGAACAACTCTCTCTTATTAAATATCATGTTTTAAATGTGAAATTGGTAAGAAAAAAATTATCTCATTGAAGTTCTACACACATGTGTGCTTGTGTGTATATATGTTTATATTTATCCCAAAATAATATTAATTTCTTCTTTTGAGTTTTTATATTTTTTCCTTACCGTATGATTTAATATTCAAATTTGGATCGTTAGCTATGTACTTATTAACCTCTTGTGTGACCTTTATTTACTTTTTTTCTAACTCAAATTTTTTGTTTATCTGATTTTAAAACATCTAATTCAATTAATTGGCTAGAAAGGAAAAGAGAAAAGGAAAACACACACACACAACTTTAACTATTGATGGGGTTTTATAAGTTTGTTGTTACTTCAGCAATCTTTTACGGATTTGAAGCGCCAATGCTATCAAGTAAACAAAAGATATCTTGAAATGGTGAAATAGCAGGCAAACAAAATCAATCCAAATTGGATGTTAAAGGAGATTCAACATGGTTTATAAAATTTAGTGACCATTTTAATAATCTCATAGTGGATGAATTGTCTTCTCTTAGAACTCAGATTAAGGTGTTTTGGTCATTTCATAGATCTACATAAAAATTCCCTTTTAATGTTAACAATTAGAAGTATGCATAAATTTTCTTCATAGATAAGCAATCTTTACAAAATTTTCGTATTATCGTAGTCTTAGATGGACGTGCTAGATTTTTCATGAAAAGTGTTAGGGTCCTTCATGATAGAATCAATTTGTTATCTTAAAAAAGAATATTATATAATTCACCTCCTTGAATCAATAAACATAAGTAAGTATTTATTCTTCTGCCTAAGGATTTTGAGCCGCTATTCTCTTACGTAATATATTTGATTACCTATAGGCACAATGCAAAGATAATAGGAGAGGATACACTGACGAGTATAGTAAATTCTTGTATTGCATTTAGTTCATACTACTATTAAACAAATAAGAATGTTATTTTAAGTATTTTCGAAAATTATGTCATTCGCATGTGCCACCCATGCATCATCCTATGGTAGGGCGTCATGTGTGTTTGACCATGTGATCCATTCACTTAGATTTAATGGTCCACCTTACTCGTATAACTGACTTTTAAAGCTTAATGCCACCCCGTTCTTAAATATTCTATTTTTACTTACTTACTTAGTTAAAAATAATGGATGTGTAGAACACTTGTATTGTGACTTGCTTCCTTATAAATGATGAAAATATATTATAGCACTTGTATGGTTAAGTCAACACATAAGAAATCTTATTATCTACAACATGTCTTCATTACAATTTGGATTCATTTTTAAAATTAACTTATTAAATCTCTACGATTCTTAAAAGGAAAGCTTCAATTTACCCCGTTTTCGCTTCAATGTTTTCACAAGAATTGCAAATTAGTTCTATTCTCAAGGAATATAAATATAAGTTAAGCCCGTTGTAAGCGAGTGGTATGTTAGGAAACTATATTTAATTCTCTTACTCCCCATAATTATAATATGATATGGTAGAAAAAAAAAATGTATAATATAACAAATAAGGGATGGGAGGTTTTAAGAAAATATTGGAAACACTATCTAAACTTTAAGTTTTTCTTTCTTTTTGTTTTTTCTCTCTCTCTTTTGCATTTAAAGTTTGGAAAATAAAACTTATGCTTATCATATTTACTATCTTATTTATATTTGTGCTCTTTGACTAATTATTTATTACCACATCATCATGAGAGGTAGGGTTAGAAAAAAAAAAAAAACTATTAGAATGATAAATCGAATCGTATCATGTTAATTTTAAAATATATTTGCTAGTGGAACGGCAACAGAGAAATCAAAGACACTTGCGGAAAATGGTAGAGAGCGAAAGGACAAACACGAAACCTTGATATCGCCAAAACAAAATAGGAACTGACTTCTAATAAAAGGACTGAAATGTAAAGTCCAAATAAAAATAACTTAGAAACGAAACAGTGAAAATAATGAAATAATAAAATCACATCAAAATGACTAATATTTTAAAACAATGGAAAAGCTGCAAATCCTCACAGAGTAGTTTATTTGGACTTGGGAAGTTGTTCCCTATGATCTTTTAAAAAAAAATAAAAACGAAAACCCTGGTGTTACGTGACATACAGGCTCCTCTCTGTCACATTTTTGAAAATTGATATATTAATAAAGTAAATAAAACAAAGAACTGGAAGTTACATTAATTTTAATTATCTTCACATAATGTGGCACTGTGGAATTTATGTGGATAGATGCGGAGCAGTTGATTATGTATCTTTAAATGAAATTAGAAGGAACTAGTAAAAATTTTTAAGGGATACAAAATCTAATATAATATGCATTTACTTAATAATATAGACAGAGATATCATCGTGGAAGTCAATTAAATTCTTTTAAGCAGTAATGTAAAATACATTACCTGAACTTTTAGTATTTTTTTTCAATTTATAATTTATATTTGAAGTTTAAAGTTACTTAATATAATATCCAATTGAACTTTACATGTCATTATTTACACTTAAAGTTTGAAACAACTGTATATCACACCTGGTAAATTGATACTTGATAAATTGACTACCTCTATCATCTTGAAAACTGACGAGGTAGTAAATGTTTATGGGGTAAAAGTTATAAATTTAAATCAACAGTAAATTTGATAAGTAAAAATTTTTTTGACTTTAAATTTAACTTAAAAATTTGAAAAATCTACAAAAGTTTAGTCATATTGACATAATCTCATTCTTTTGAAATCCGCAAATAGAACTTTATATGAAGAAGCTATTAAATGAAAGAGATTATAGTTAGCCTATTCTTGACTTAAGAAAGCAAACTGCATTGGACTGGAAACAAACATAAATCCTTGAAAATTTTCTTGAGGACTATAGGCTGGCTTTTTAACTCTTTAAATCTGTTATCTAAAAGTCCTACGAGAGAATATATACGAAGTCCCAACTTAAACTTGTATGGAGCGTTCATTTCGATGCAATAAGAATTTTATTCTTTTCTTATTCCTCATGGAATTACTATTACATGTTTAGTTGCATTTTAGCCCTATAATAGTAATTAGTGAGGAATTATTATCACTAAAAAGATTGAGTTGCAATTCTTTACTGCCACCTCTGAATTTTAATTCAATGCAATGGTCACTTTTTTCCGCAACATGCCTTCATCAAAAATAAAAAATGGCAATATTATCCTTTTACTAAGAAAATCATTTTACATTTAAGACACAAGCCTTAGCTTACTTCAATCTCGTCTGCTGCCCCCTCCCCCCTCTCTCTACCCTCCATCGTCTAAGTTTTGTGGTGGCCAATTTAAATGTATATTCAATGCTAGTCCCTTTCTTTCTTTGCAACATTTTCCTTTTCATATAATAAATGCTATTAAAAATTGATAGAATTTATTGAAAAAAATCTTTAAACCCTAATACCAAAATTAGATCATCTCATATAGAAATTATTTAATGTGAGAAGAAAAAACAAAAGCATACCTTGTTCCATAGATTTGCAGTGACCTAAAACATATGTGAATGATTATTTAGTTGCTATGTGCATAAACTTTCTCTTCAAGTAATGAGAGAACTTTTGCATGAGGACCTTAGATTATTAGCAATTTACCGTAATACACCAAGTATCTGACTTAATAAGGTAGGGATGATTATGATTAAGAAGCAAAGATAAATGAGTATTTATAAATAGAATAAGAACAATAAAATAAATAAGAGCAAATAAAATAACTAAACTAAATAAATAAGACTAATTAACGTAAACAAGCATGATATTTGTTAAATTAAGGAGCTCATAATCCTTAGTGAATTGCTGTTATTTGCTATCTAGTTCCATGTAACTTTTCAATCTTAATTACTTTTTGAACTATGGAGATAACTAATCTGAATTGATTGGACTCGTGTCTTTAGTAAATTCCTAATCTTGAAACCCCCTTTACTCGAATCGCTTCTAAATAGAGCATCACATGATTGCATTAAGAATTTAAATCTTGCTATTAGGTTGGTTGTTTTAGGTTACCTTAATTTGGAGAAATCAACACATAATCTCTTAACATACTCAATTCCTTGTAATTATACGGTCTGTTCACTGAAGGATCTCACGAACTGAATAGCAAACTCAGACATCAAACTAGCAATCTAGGTAAATACTAATTTGACAACATTATAAATAGTGCAATTAGGTCTTCAAAGAATAATATTATAGATTGAATATAAAGAAATTGTTGCAATAAGAACTAGAGTTCAATGACGATTAACTAAGAATGATTCAAAATAATAACAATGTTGACGGCTAACTCTTACCATTAGGGCTCCTAGGACTTAAGCTTACCGAGCTGCCTGGACCATGCCTCACAGAACTTGTAGGGAGTCGACTCAAGCTACAAAGGCCCATTGAGGTGAACACATACCTTGAGAGAATCCGAGACCCTCCTTTTGTTCAAAAAGTTATCGGGTACCCCTAGCATGACCAATCATTGCTCACAGTGATCATGCAAGATACATCTTCATCCTATTTAGAGACTGTAGTCAGAAGGGGCATCAAACCACAAATCGAGCACTCGCTCCGTCTGTTACCCAATCTTTCTCTCTCTTCATTTAATGTTGATTGATCTCCTGTCATGTAAGTTACTGCCTAGCTGTTGAAATAAGGTGACCATTCGCCTTAGATGAGACAAGCCCATCCCCTTAGCCTTCAACAACCAGTAGAAGGAAGAATATCCCATTGAGTGTTGGCAATGCTAGCTCATCGAATCTCGTGTTGGCGAGCCATAGCTTACCATATAATAGGAATCTGGTAACTAGGCCTTTAACTCATAGTCAAGCCCGAAGGCTAAAGGGATTGGCGAGGTGAATCCTATTGCTCCAGCTAACTTCTGCCAAAGCCGAGTTTTTCCTTGCTGCCGATCGACTCTATATGCTAAGCTTTATGACTGTCCATCTCTCGAAAGTTATGTGTCGACTTGAAGAATGCCTAGACAGCAGCTAAATCTCGTGCAACTGCTCAGTTATGTTTGAGTTGACTACTTGCTTAGCATTACTCTTGTTGAGAGGTTAAGAGAGTTGGCCCGGACTAATCTTTAGTCACCCCTACTCGGACAACTAATTAGCTTGTACTTTTTTTGTTTGCATCCTCAATGGCATTACCAATGTATCTTTACTACGTGTATAGGACTACGTATAGAATCTACTACATTAATCATTATTTTTTTGGAATATTTATTTTTACTTTTTGTATTCTTTGTACATTATTTCTTTAGGAAAATACATTTTTTGTCTTTTCCCTTTTCAGGCAAGTTATCTTAACTTCTTGAGTATAAATATCCCTTATACTTGTAGCTGCATCAAGGAGATTATCATTAATAAACTGGACATATTTCCTTTCATAAACACTGATTGTTTACTCCTTTCACTTTTATCCTAACCTTTAAGTAAAGCTAAGTGATGAGTAATCTCACTAGATCAACTCGTGCGTCATATCAAGCCGTGTCATGAGTCTTTGGCAGTTCTACTGGTGTATTATATCCTTTGAAACGGTTTGTAGGTTTGCTTACTTTTTATTCATCTTCGTTTGTTCACGTATTTCCTTATTACCCTTTTCAAGATTTTAGTAAGCTTGGAACCATCCCAACGATCGACCTTATCTGTTTTTTATTGCAATACACATCACCATAAGTCAACAATAGCAAGCACCTTCAACTTATAAATAGGGGTGAGTTCACCAGGTAAAAAGATCGGCACTTATGACATTTAACTCTATCTTAGAAACCTACTCTCATTACTTGCACCTTCTCTCCCTTCTTCCTAACATAAGCATTAGAAGGCCTTCGTCGGCTTAACTCCATGGGGCTTTGTGAGGGTTATTTGTTATCCAAGGCTAAAGGACCATCTGGAGTTGACCTAGGAGACCCTACAATGATTACACCATCACCAAACATAAAGAAAAGAAGAAGAAATATTAGAGACCTCCAATATAATTTTAGCTTACAATTTTTCCTCAAGGGGGCTGCTTTTGTAAACTTAGGCTTAGATATCTATTTATAGGAGTTTGACCTAGATTTACAAAGAAAGCCTAACAAAAATAGAAGATTCATATATCATTTCAAGTTTACTAGCAAGGTACATGGTTGTGGAGTTTAGGTGTATACTTGTACTTTGTCTGAAATATTAAAAAATTCAATGAAAATTGAAGATGTGAGGTACATGAGCATGGACTATGGTCATGGTCTTCAACTATGGTTTCTCTTGAACTTTGTTTCTCGCTTGAAGTTCTTCCATTTTAATTCTCAGTAAATGATTATACTCCAAAATACTCTAAAACTTGATAAAACCTTTCAAAACTTCATAAAATGCTCCTAAAATCCCTAAATTTAACTAATTAAGCTTAAAATATTATAAAATTAACTATATTAATAACCAAAATAGCATGAAATTATTATAGAACATGTATGCTAAATTCATGTTATCACACACATAGCTAGGGAACATAACCCTAGTAATAAAATATATCAATTAGGTTACTGAAAATATGCATCCAGTATCGGTAGTAGCTTGGGTATCCTCCATCCCACGTACACATATATAACCCATATTATTAAAAGATTACAGGGCCCATTACTAATATAATAGGTTGATCACTAATCTAGCACAATAATTCAATTTATTTGTCATAAACATACAACTTCTTTTTCATAATTGCATGTGTATCTACATGCCCACATGTGTATCCACATCTTAATGTTGTATAAGAAACAAAACTCAAATGAAGTAGCTATTTATTAAAAGAACAATATCTTAACCAATCATGTCCATTAGCTTCGTTAATACATGAATCAAAGGAGCGATCATTGAAATTAATCTTCAGCTAGACTCAATAATTTTCGCACGTACCAAATCAACTAAATGACCTAGATTGAGTGTGGATACGTAGCATGGAAGTTGCATGTCAACTGTGATTTGTACACACCTACTTCCAATTGGTCTTACCAAATGAGGGCATAAATCAAACATCATTCATAGTGAAATATAAATAGAATAGCTTATTACTAAATAAACCAAATACAAATGTCATGACATAATAAAGTAACAAATAAGCAAAACAAATAATACAAATTTCAACTAAACTTAAGCATCATCCAATGAAACCATACCCATATGAGCAATATGCTTAATAAAAACCTTTGGTGCTAATTTCTTGGTCAATAGATCCATTATCACAAAGTTTATATCCATATGCTCTATGCTAATTAAACCACTCTAGACTCTTTCTTTTACAAGAAGAAACTTATTGTCATTGTGCTTCGACTTTGATGAAGACCTGTTGTTATTCGAGTAGAGGACTATTACCCTATTATCACAAAATAATAGAAGTGGTCTCTCAATCTTGTCAACTACACATAATCCTAAAAAAAATTTATGAAGCCAAATAGCTTAATCAATCGCTTCTTAACAAGCTACAAATTCCACTTCCATGGTAGGGAAAGCAATGAGTAATTGCTTAGCACTCCTCTACATAATAGCTCCTCTTGTAAGCAAAAAAATATAGCTCAAGATATTCTTCTTACTATCATAGCATCATAAAAAGTTGAAATCTAAATACCTAATGACCTCAACGTTATTCGACTTTTTGTATATAAGTATGTAATCCTTTGTCTTTTGAAGATACTGCATAACCCTCTTGGCTAAGAACCAATGGTCTTTAATTGGATTGATTTGGTGTCTTCCCAACATCCCATAAATAAATGCAAGATTTGGATGAGTATAGCTCACTGCTAATGTATATGGGATTTTCTCTATAGCTTTGGACTCAAAAGTATTCTTAGGATATTGATTTAAACTAAATTTATTGCCTTTACGAGGGTATCATGTGGTTTACAATTTTGCATGCCAAACCTTTATTAGACCTTCTCAATGTAGACCTTTTTTTGATAACCCTAAGATTCTATGAGAGCGATCTTAGTGGATTTAGATTCCTAATACAAAAGAAACTTTACAAGATCCTTTATTTTAAGGTTTTTTAAAAGAAAATTTTTAGTTTCTAACAATAAACCTACATCGCTACTAGCAAGCAAAATATCATCTACATATACAAATAAGATAACAAATTTGCTCTTATAGAACTTGTGATACATATAATCATCATCTGCATTTACCTTATAACCAAATGATAAAACAACTTGATGAAATTTGTGGTATCATTGACAAAAAGCCTATTTGAGTTTATATATGGATTTCCTTAATTTGCAAACCATTTTGCTTGGAGTTATTGGAACTCAAGCTTTCAGGTTACATCAAATAAATTATTTCATTATGGTTTCTATTGAGAAATGCTATCTTAACATTTATTTGATGAAGTTATAGATTCAAATGCATTGCAAGTGCCAAAATGGTCCTTAAAGAGTTTTTGAAAGAAATGGAAGAGAAAGTCTCTTTGTAATTGATATTTTTGCATTGAGTATAACCTTTAGAGATAAGACGCGCATTATATCTGTTCACATTGCTTTGTGAGTCCCTTTTGGTTTTTAAAACCCATTTACACTTGATGGGCCTTACACCTTTTGGTAATGGGACAAGATCCTAAACGTCATTGTCTTTGTGGATTTCAACTCTTCAGTTATGGCATCAATTCATTTATGAGTGTTCGAACCTTCTATGGCTTCATGGAAGTTAACAAGGTCATTGTTGAGCTTGGTTTTTTACTCTCGTTTTTTATTTTTAAGTTTTCGAGCTTGGTTTTTCGCTCTTAGTTTTTTTATAATTAATTTTCTTTAAACCAATTGGTATTAAACCCTACCTGTTTAATATTGATCCTTAACTAGTGTTTAAAGAAAATTGGTTTTTATTTTGAAAATATATTAGAGTTGTCACTCGACTAGAGTTTGGAAAATGAGTTAAATTATAACTAATTAGGTGGATTTGTTATAATTTAGTTGCTGGTCTTTTATTAAAACCAATTTTCAAAACGGTTTTAAAACTAGAGATTTAGATTCGGAGGCTATCCTATTAAACCATAAATAGGTACCATTTTTTAACTTTCCAAATTTAAATTTGTTTTTCAATAATATCCTTTGTTTGATTTCTAAACGACTAAACATATCATATGTGATTAATTTAATTAGTTTATACAAATATGGAAAAAAAAACTTTCCATATTTAAGTTACCTTGTACTAACGTACGAGTGCTTACGTACCTGCTATTCAAGATTAAACTTTTGTAGTTTGTTCCCAAAACATAGCGAGTTTAGTTGATTTTAATTTTTGAAAGGAGGTCGAGTTTACGTTTTTATTTATTTTGATTTATTTAAAGAAAATTTTTTAAGGGTCCTAAATTGGTTTGATTTATGAAAATTCTAAATGGTCCTAATTCGGAAAATAATGAATTACTTTTATTTATTTGAAAAATAATTTTTTTAAATGATATGGTAACTTCATTATTTTATTTATCATTATTTATTTATTTAATTAATTTATTTAATTATATTTTTTTTGTTAGAACGCAAAAATAAATAAAAGTATACTAAATCCTTCTTCTTCTTTGCTTTCTTTTTTTTTCTTTTCCTTTTCCTTTTTCTCTTTTTTTTTTCTAGATTTTCCTTTTATTTTTAGTTACTATTACATATTGAAATAAATAAATAAATAACTACAACCGAAACAACAATAATCGGATCAAGCTTGGATTAAAGTTAGGCGTACAGGTCAGATGCGAGTTTGAAGTGGTTTGCGTGCAGCCAGTCAAGGGAGGTGTTTCGAAGGCCATTTCAGTAGCCAAAATGATAGTGAAAGGTTACTTTCGTAGCTACTCTATTGGAGATTAGGGCTTTAGTTTAATGCTACAACCAATGGAGGTCGTTTGGGTGATGGTTGAAATGACAGTCAAGGGTGGTGGAGTGGGCACTGGATTGTGGGTGGTGGTGCTATTGGGTGTTGTTCGGTGGGGCTTTGCGTGGGTTGATGGTGGAATGAGAGGTTGAGGATTAAGCGGCTGTGCGCAAGGGTGATGGATCTAGGGCTGCTGTGGTTTGGTCCTATGAGCAAGAGAGAGTGTGTGAGTTGCCTTGTTGTATACTTGTGTATGGTGGTGTTCAAAGAGGGAACGGGTATTTGTGTGTGGTTGTGACTGTGCTGCTAAGGATAGAGGTAATGGTAGCGAGTGTGGGTGTATGTCGCGGCGGCGTCAGGGTAAATCTTGGATTAGGGTCCTACAATTGTAGCTGGGGTTGGTTTTGTGTGAGAGGGTAAGGTTGTGGGGGGTTTGGGGTGTAAGTTTAGATTGAGAGAGAGAGAGAGAGAGTGGGTTAACGAGTGGCATCGTATTGGTGGGTCATACGAAAGGGAGAGCTGAGAGATAATGGAGAAAGAGAGAGGTTAGTTTTCAGAGAAATAGGGAGTCGATAGAGAGAGAGAGAGATTTGTAATGGTGTGAGAGAGAGATCTATGAGGTTGTGTGTGTTTGGGATGGTGTTTAGAGAGAAGCGGTGGTGGGTTACTGTTCGGTGAGCGGTCGAGGGGTCTAGAGAGTGAAAGGGTTCGAGATATTGAGAGAGAGAGCAAAGAGTCCTGTGTGTGTCATTGTTTATGTGAATTGAAAATGGACTCCCTTCCTTCGTTATGTATGTATGTGGGGTTTTTTTTTTAAAAAAAAAAGAAAGTCAAAAGAAGAAAAGGAAAGAGCAAAAGAAAATGGGGGGAAAGAAAATTTATTGTCATAGCAAATCACAATGTGCTATGTGTCACAATTAGACACGTAGTCTAATGATGCTTTGACATATGACAATACGTGGAGTGTAAAAAAAAAAAAAAAGGATAAAGGCATCTTCATGCTTTTAGCTAGTTTTAAACCCAAGACCTCAAAATGAGAGAAGGAAAATGATATTTATAGGAGTTGACTATTAATCTCATCTGTGTGATTGTGATATTGATTAATGGTGAAGATCAATCCCTCCTCTTAAATAGAAAGTAGTTTTTTTTTTTTTTATATGAGCTTAAGCTCAATAAAGTCTTATTCTTAATATAAACCAATATCGAAAAAGGCTAGATTAGATAGGTTGATTCAACGAGCCTTGCCGTAAGCCTACCATGTCAAAACTTCTTTGATTATTTTGAATACACGAACTCAACTCTTTGGGCTTGATCGTGCGTATACCACATTATAAGCAAGTGCGCTTGATCAAATTAAAGTGTAGATTTAAAATGGAATTTTCAATCAAAGGTTAATCCTACGAGGAGCTAAGTTATATGAGTATATCTAATTATTCCTAGCAAGTGTACCTTTTTAATTTACTCAATTATCTAACTTTTTTAATGGAAGATTTTATGGAATAACTTAAGATTCAATTAAATAAACTAAATATAGGTGGTAGGAATTGTAATGAAATCAAACATACAAACTAACAATAAAAATAGAGAAACTAAAATAGCTAATTACCAATAATATAATTAACTGACTAATTAACTAAATAAAAATAACAATTAATAATGAAATAATAAAAGTAACTTAAAAATAATAGTAATCATGGAAATGTAAAATAACATAAAAGTAATAAAAACATATAAACATGAAAAATAACATAAGATTATGAATTAATTAATTAAAAGATAACATTTCCCTTTGTAAATCTTAATTTGTTGTTTATTACCTAACTTTAGGGGATTATTAAATCTTAATTGCCCTATTAGACCATGGATATTTCTAATTTTATTCCAATGAAAGTTGGATTTTAAATTAGTTGAACTTGCATCTATGACTAATTCTTAAGCCTGAAACCTTTTCTATCTGCATCAATATTGAATAGAACATCTCAAGATTGCATGAGGTAAATGGATCTCATTATTAAGTTACCATAATTTGGAAAGATTAAATACCTAATATTTTAGCATACCTAATCTTTTCTAATTATACTTGTTTGTTCATTGCAGGCCTTATGACTCTATAACAAACTCATATGTCAAACTAATACCCTAGGTAATATTAATTTAACACAATAAAAGCGGTGTAACTAGATCGCAATAAGTAAATCATCCAAAGAATTTCATAAATAAAATCATCCTTATGAACACATGATTTACTAAATTTATTGAAAAGAAGACATAAAAACTAGAAATAAAAAGAAAAACATGATGGAGGAGCTCCCCTTTGATATTCTAAACTTAACAATTACTTAAGGGGCTCGCTTTATAATCCTAAACTTAAGAGAGTATTTACAAACAATGTTTCCATAATTACAAAGAAAATCCAACAAAAATAGAATATTGGAATTTGTAACGTCTTCATGTCCTCGATACATGACCGTCATGGTAAGCTGTAGTCATACATCTCACGTAAAACTTTCGAAATTCAAAATAAATTTTTTACAAGAAGATCAAGGGTAAGGACTATACGTGTGCTTTGTGATTGTAGTGGTTGCTAAACTTCTGTTCTTGCTCAAAATTTCTCCACTTCACTTCGTTAGCAAAGTTGCTCGTAGAGTTTTTGAAAGTGATAAGTAAATAAATTGAGCTAAGATAATATCAAATTATAAGAAATAAAGTTAAAATTATTGTAAAATTAGTATAGAAAACATATGCTATTTTTGTGTTATCAGGGCTTTATCATCATTGCTTAAAGAGTCAAAATCAATTAATTAATGGACTTAAAGTCTAAATTTAAAGTTCCTCTACATATATGGTTTGTTTCTACTAGGTATGATAGATTAATAAATTTGGTAAGTGAAAATTTAATTAGGTATGAGATTTTGTGAATTCAAATTTTATATGCCAAATTTGATAAGTAAGCTTTTGATTGAATGTGATATTTTGTATGTATAAAATTGGGAAAACATTTGTTTTTATATTATGCCGACATCTCCCAAGTCCATGAAATCCTCCTCTTCTCATTCAAGGGAATTAGCCCTGTCTTATGGGCCAAAATCCAAATAACCAAGTTAGATGGTCCAGTTCACACAAGCAGAAGGAAAAAAAAAAAAAAGAAAGAAAATTTGAAATTTCTTTCTGGCCAAAAGTCAAATTCGAATTTACACTTTCTTTTCTCGGACCGTTCCCCAATCAGATCTAAACCTTTGAAACCCACTCAATCGAAGGGCTCTCCTTCACCAGAACATTCTAGAACACTTCTTTATCCCTCCCTTTATAACCCTAACCACACACCTCTCCGCCCTTCCTCTCACTTCCTCCATCTGCAAATATCGTCTTCCTCCTCTTTCTTCGTCGTCTCGTGCTCTAGTCTAGAACCATCAATGGCGGGGAAAGGAGAGGGACCGGCAATCGGAATCGATCTCGGGACGACGTACTCGTGCGTCGGAGTATGGCAACATGACCGTGTTGAAATCATCGCCAACGATCAAGGAAACAGAACGACGCCGTCTTATGTAGCTTTTACCGATACCGAGAGGTTGATTGGTGATGCGGCCAAGAATCAGGTCGCCATGAATCCTATCAACACTGTGTTCGGTAAGAGAGATTCTTAAACTGCGATTCTAAATTTCATTTTTGCTTATAATATTTTATCTAGATCTGTTATTTTGCGTTGCTCTCTGCTTATTACGTCTACATGATTATGTTGTAGTAGTTCAATTTTAGTTGTAATGTTGCTGTGATTTGCAAAGTCATGGTCTTGTGGATTGAGATCTATTCGGTTCTTCCATTCGTCTCAGCACATTTTATGAATAAAGCGTAGGTATGCGTTGGATATTTGTCGTATATGGCAGAATGGACCTTGAATTTCATGATTTGCGCGTCTTGTGACGTGATTCAGTCGTTTATGTGTTCTGTTAAGGGCAAATGGTTGTACTTAGATCTGGATTATAAAGGTTTTACGTAGGCAACACATCATATATAGGTTTTCGAGATAGTATAGTTCGATTACTTTGTTTTGTGGACAATGTTTTCCAGAATTTATCTGACATTTGCTATACTCGGCGTGAGAATTTTCAACTATTAAGTATAACTTTATCATGTTTTTAGTGAGAATGGATTCACTGTGAAATGATCTACTTTTGAGATTTGAGTAATCTGCGGTGGATATGCAGAGATCATTATATGAATTGCCAACCATGTATTATGGAGGTGCTACTCAGGGGAAGAAGTTACCCTGGATCCATTAATCAGAAAGTTGATTAGAAAATTATTTCCCTAGTTGTTGAAATCATATGTTTATTTTCAAGTTTATTTCTGATGAGCAGCATACTTAATATAACGTTGATGCTTTATGGGCAGATGCAAAGCGGTTGATTGGTAGAAGATTCAGTGATGCTTCAGTACAGAGTGATATCAAGCTCTGGCCCTTCAAGGTCATTGCTGGTCCTGGTGACAAGCCCATGATTGTTGTAACCTACAAGGGTGAGGAGAAGCAGTTCGCTGCTGAGGAAATCTCATCTATGGTCCTTACCAAGATGCGTGAAATTGCAGAAGCGTATCTTGGGTCTACAGTTAAGAATGCAGTTGTTACAGTGCCTGCTTACTTCAATGATTCCCAGCGTCAAGCTACCAAAGATGCTGGGGTTATTGCTGGTCTCAATGTCATGCGTATCATTAACGAGCCTACAGCTGCAGCCATTGCTTATGGTTTGGACAAGAAGGCATCAAGCTCTGGGGAGAAGAATGTGTTGATTTTTGACCTTGGTGGTGGTACTTTTGATGTGTCCCTACTGACAATTGAAGAGGGTATCTTTGAAGTGAAGGCTACTGCTGGAGATACCCATCTTGGAGGTGAGGACTTTGACAACAGAATGGTTAACCATTTTGTACAGGAGTTCAAGAGAAAGCATAAGAAAGACATCACTGGAAATCCTAGAGCTCTTAGGAGATTGAGAACTGCTTGTGAAAGGGCAAAGAGGACTCTGTCTTCCACTGCTCAGACAACAATTGAAATCGATTCTTTGTATGAAGGTGTTGATTTCTACTCTACCATCACTCGTGCTAGATTTGAGGAGCTCAACATGGATCTCTTCAGGAAGTGTATGGAGCCTGTTGAGAAGTGTTTGAGGGATGCCAAGATGGACAAGAGCACTGTCCATGATGTTGTCCTTGTAGGTGGTTCTACTAGGATTCCAAAGGTTCAGCAACTCTTACAGGACTTTTTTAATGGTAAAGAACTTTGCAAGAGCATCAATCCTGATGAAGCTGTTGCTTATGGTGCTGCTGTGCAAGCTGCAATTTTGAGTGGTGAGGGTAATGAGAAGGTCCAGGACCTTTTGCTATTGGATGTTACCCCTCTTTCTCTTGGTTTGGAGACTGCCGGAGGTGTCATGACAGTGTTGATCCCAAGAAACACCACAATCCCGACAAAGAAGGAACAGGTCTTCTCTACCTACTCTGACAACCAACCTGGTGTGCTTATCCAGGTTTATGAGGGTGAGAGGGCAAGGACAAGGGATAACAATTTGTTGGGCAAATTCGAGCTTTCAGGCATTCCCCCAGCACCTAGAGGTGTCCCTCAGATCACTGTTTGCTTTGATATTGATGCCAATGGTATCTTGAACGTCTCTGCTGAAGATAAGACCACTGGGCAGAAGAACAAGATTACCATCACCAACGACAAGGGTAGATTGTCAAAGGAGGAAATTGAGAAGATGGTTCAAGAGGCTGAGAAGTATAAGGCTGAAGATGAGGAGCACAAGAAGAAGGTTGAGGCTAAGAATGCTTTGGAGAATTATGCCTACAACATGAGAAACACTATCAAGGACGAAAAGATCAGTGCCAAGCTATCTGATGCAGACAAGAAGAAGATTGAGGATGCTATTGATCAAGCCATTAACTGGTTGGACAGCAATCAGCTTGCGGAAGCAGATGAGTTTGAGGACAAGATGAAGGAGTTGGAAAGCATCTGCAACCCTATCATTGCGAAAATGTACCAGGGTGCCGGTCCTGACATGGGTGGTGGTGTGGATGATGATGTTCCTCCTGCAGGTGGCAGCAGTGCAGGCCCCAAGATTGAGGAAGTCGACTAAGCTACTGAATCGGATTGGTTTTGTAGTTGACATTGGGTCAATTTAGTTATTTTTGGATTTATGTCACGAAATCTTATTTTTGATGCTTCTTAGTGGAAGCAGTATGATGTTTCAATGGTGGAGAACCTCTTTTAAGCAAAATTACGTTTTTATATATTTGCTGGACATGTTCCAGCTCCTATCGATGAGTTATGAACAAATTTCAAATGGTTTAGGGTTGTTGGGTGTTGCAGTTGCAGATGGTTTTGGAGTTGGGATGAACGTCTGCCATGGGACTTGCCCGGTCAAACTATGCATGGTCGGAATCTGCCTGCTATGCAATTAATAGCTCGTTGATGTTTAATATTAATGTCGATTTGGATGGAAAGCATGCATCTGTGCTTAGCTTTTCAGATCCATGTGTGTCAACTTTTCTCAAATATTTATCTTTTGTTTGGATGATTGGGCTTGCATTTTGTCCTACAGTGTCTCTTATTTCACTCGTGTCATAGGTGCTTTTGAACAAAAGTGGTTTTTCTTCACAAAAGATGCATGGTAGTAGAACTAATTTCCTATCTCTCGGTTCCATCTTTTTTTTGTCCCTATTCTCCTCTGTAGTACACCCAGAGAAACTTCGTAAGGGAAGATTATAAATTTTCAACGGCGGAAAATTTCTTGGCAGTTAAGATGTGATGGGCTACTGAAAAAGTGAATCTGCTCCGCTGATCTAGTGGCCTAGATATTGGTCCATGGGAGATGATGTCTAGGCAAATATTTCAAGCACATATTTTTTCAATGCTGGTTAGTCCGCTGAGGTCTTGTCATATGTTCCGAATTCCGAATTGATGAGTTACCAAGAAAAAAAAAAAAATGGAACATGTAAAGTCTATTCAAGCGTTCGTTGAGTCCCTCGACGAATTTATCGTTCTACAGGACTACACTGCCCTCTGGCAAAAAGCGTTGGTTAGTCATAAACTCGGCATTTTATCCGTGTGAGTGGCTTAAAGATCATTTTCATCTAGGAGTAATTCATTTCATATTTTTAAATAACGTATTAATATCAAGAAATTCTCTTTTCTTAAAAATGTTAGCACTTTATACCTAAACGTTTTTACAAAAATTGTTTGATGGATTCCGATAAATATATTTAACCAATCAAGGGGAATTGGTTTTTACTGTTGCTTTAAGAAGTAACCTGTCGCCCCCAACAACTTGCGCATAACTTGCGCAAGCATTGGGCTTTAATGTTTATGAAAGATATACAAGTGGATTAAATGAGGTGAATTTATTTGATATATTTTTTAAATTGATAAAAAAACTTTAATCACAACCTATTTAAAAAGTAGATTGAATAAGTTTTGAGTTAAATATGTAAATGTGTTAAATAAGTTGATTCAAATCAAATCACATTAGCTTATGGGTCTAATAAGTTAAGCTTATTTGATTTATTGATTTATTTTTTAAATGGATTAAAAAATCTTTATTTAAATATATTTAAAAAGCGAGTTAAATGGATTAATTTGCGGAATTAAACTTACTTTGCACAACTCTAATTATTGATGCTCTAAGTAAGGGAGATAAAACTGTCTATCCCATGATACATGGACTGGAAACAATTATAAAAGGTTAGACACGAAAGGATAGATTATTATCATATTATTTATAATTAATTTATATATACAATAAAAGTTTTGTGCACAAATGTACGGGCAAAGGAAATTAATATTGTTTTTTTTTCTTAAATCCCTAAAATATATGCATTTCTAAAAATAATCTTAAAGATACTGCAATCACGATTGGCTATTGAAATTGCGATTTTAACATGTATTAAAGTGCGATTTTTAAAAATCAGGTTTTATAATAAACACTAAAAGCTGATTGTATAACAAATGGTTAAACGCTATAATATTTAATGCGCCTCTTTTTTTTTTTTTTTTTTCAAGAACCAACATTTATTAATGCACCTCTTTCTTTCTTTCTTTTTTTCCAAAAACTAACTGACAAGCATAGTGATTTGCAAGAAAACGCAAACTTGGTCCTCTAGATTGTTATTTAACGTGCCTATATATTTTTTTTTTTCCTTTTCAAAATGAAAAATCATGCATGCTTATATAAAAACGAAAAACAAACACTGAGACTTGTGCAGTGAAATCAATTTCTCAAAACCCGATTTCAAGTGCAACAAACGATCTAGGCTTTAGAAAAATTGATTTTGATACATTTTAAATTCACATTTAAAAAAATCAATTTTAGTCACCTAGATTTAGGGTTATCTTTGTAAAAGCTCTATATTAAGGATTTTTTTTCAAAAATATACAATATTAATTTTCTGTCCCCAATTGTCAAAGCCCCAATGATTCATGTTTGTTTTATGCATGAAAGAATCACAATAAAGGGAATAATTGTTTGAGATAAGTTTAAACACGAGATTAATATTTTGAAAAATTCAAATAAGATATCGATATTTTATAAAGTAGTTTAAATAAGATATCAATATTTCATAAAATGGTTCAAATAAGAGATCAATATTTCAAAATAGTTTAAATATAATTATGAAATGATTATTACATTGTGGTCTTATCATAATCACATCCTTTATTTGAACTATTTTGTAAAATGTATCTTTTTAAAATTTTTTGAAATGTTGATCTCCTTATTGTGTGACAAAACAAGAGGTTAGAGTTTTGTTGTGCTGTGTCAAATAAGGAATTGAAGTGTTTACAATAATAAAATAAATGGCTTGGACCTTAGGTCCTGATGAAATGTAGGCTTGAATAATAAATGGCCCTAGCTAATACTTCATATTTGATAACTCATAAGGATAACAATTTGTTGGTTTTAATAGCACATGGAGAGGAAGCAATATGTTAGTAATATAGCGTTGTAATTGGGGGACTAATAATCCTTGTCTGTAATCGGGGTACATAGAAATTGAGTGGAAAATACAAAACCAATGTTTCCCCCAATGGTTGTATTTGATTAAAGAGCTCTGCATTCAGTCTTCATTTACTTTCTCTACTATTATACATTCCACTTACTATTAAAACACATAAAAAATTTCACAAAAATATTACAATTAACACCACTTAACATCACACCTTCCTTTGGTAGATGGTTGACATCGGTAGTAGAGGAAGAATGGAGGATTTTGTATGTACTTTGATTTAGAAGTAAGGAGAACAAATGGAAACCTGGAGAAAAGAACAAGATAAGAAACACAATCAATGGATTATATCTTTTATTGAAATGTTTAATTGGTAATAACCTTTGTTGGATAAGCATAGTTAATCATTATTGGATTTAAGACACTAAGTACAAGAGATTAGGAGTAGTAACATTTCACCACCAATTACTACCTTTGAAATTGGTAACTACAGTAAAATCGCTATAATTATTCAGTAACCTAATCCATTGGTGCAGGAAGGAATCACTTACTAAGTTCCCACTAAGTCTACCAAATTGGAATTCCCTGTGTTTTATGGAGGAGATTTGAGGTCTTAGCTTATCAAAGTTGAACATTATTATGAATTGGATGCTATGCCTGAAGTTTATAGGGTATGCTTGGTTACAATGTATTTAGAAGGTAGGGCCTTGTAGTGGTATTGCACTTTTGTGAATAATATGATTGATCTAAATCCCATTACTTGGGAAGAACTTGTCCAGGGGTTGTAATCGAGGTTTGGAGCTAAAACTTATGAGGATCCTACATCAAAATTTAAAGACTTATATCAGTAAACATCTTTACAAGAATATATTGATGAGTTTGAGTTTTTATCCACCTTGGTACACTTATCCGAATTGACCCAAATTAGATAATGGCTTGAAATCAGAATTGCAATACCCAGTTAGAATGTTTCAACCTTAATACTTACAGGAAGCTTATACCTTAGACAAACTTTAAGAAGTTACCTTAAACTGTTCAAAAATAAACCTTAAGACTTCTAGACCCATTACTCCCTATACACCACAACCTAATACATGTTTCTCACCTCTTCTAAAAAACCACTCAAACACCAACACACATGCCTAAAAATTGCCTAACCTACACCTAAATCACTCCAAATGCACCAATGAAACCCAAGTGAATGACCTTAGAAGAACTTGATGAGAAAAGAAGAAAACACTAATGTTTTTGGTGTGATGAGCCATTTGGCTCTGGACATAAGTGCAAATAGAAGAGAATACACATGATAATGGTAGAGGATGAAGAGGAGTGTACTGTAGAAGGGGAAAATGACCTTATCACTGATGAATGTCTCGAGGAGGAGTTGTCAAAATTAACCCTTTATTCTCTAGAGTATAGGAAGGAGTATAAAGTGATGAAACTTCAAAGATTGCAGAAGAAGGAATTAGAGATGCTGGTTAACAGTGGCAGTTCTTTAAACTTTTTAGACTCACGCATGGCTAATGGATTAGGTTATGATATTGAAAAAGTTAGTCTAATTTGTGTAGCATTAGCCGATGGCTTTCTAATGGAATCCAATAGCAAGATAGAAACCTTTGAAGTACAAATACAGGGGGACACATTTTCACTTGAAGTGTACCTCTTGCCACTACATAGCTATGATATAATGCTTAGAGTGACATGGTTAAGACAAGTATAACCCAAACTTTTAGTGACAAAGCATGTCTTCTCGACACTATGGAGCTACTTATATACTCTTGGGACGTGAAGATTCAGTTACACTTGAGGAAGGAAAGGCCATTTCTAAAATAATTAACAAGGGTATTTAACTTTTACAATGTTGGGTAGTACATATGAATGATATTGATGCTAAAAATGCTACGAAACAGTTTATCCATCCTACTTTAGTAGAATTAATGGATGTCTATTATGAATTATTTGAGTAACCATACTTCTTGCCGTTTAATAGGCAGCATGATCATAAGATACCATTGAAAGATGAAACTTCTATGATTAATTTGAGACCGTATAGGCACTTAATGGTATTGAAAAATATCCTTGAAGGCATAGTAAAAGAAATGCTAAGGTGAGGAACTATTAGGCCTAGTTATAATGCTTTTTCTTTAGCGGTTGTTTTGCTTCATAAAAGGATAATTCTTGAAGGATGTATGTGGATTATTATGAGCTAAATAAAATGACTATCAAAGATTGATATCTTATTCCTTTGATAGATGATTTCTTTGATGAATTGTGTGAGGCAGGCCATTTTAGTAATCTTGATTTGAAGTCATTGTAACATCAAATACGCACACAAAATGACCTTAAGACCTATAAAGAACATTGTAAGTTCATGGTTATGCCCTTTGGCTTAACCAATGCACCTTTCACATTTTAAGGCTTGACGAATGACTTGTTTTAGGAATATTTGACATAGTTTGTGTTAGTATTCTTTGATAACATCTTGGTTTATAGTAAAAACATAGATGAACACTAAATTCATCTCTAGAGTGTGTTGGAAGTGTTGAAAAAAGATTGCTTATTCCTCAAGAAAAGCAAGAATGTATTTGGGGTGACTCAAATTGAGTATTTGGGGCATAGAGTTACACAGAAGGGGTCATTACAAATGCAAAAAGGGTATAGACAATTGCTAATTGGCCTAGACTTAGTAATGTGAAACTATTGAGGGGATTTTTAAGGTTTGCTAGTTATTATCGCTAGTTTACTTGAGGATATGGCATGCTTACTAGGCCTTTGACTCAATTATTAAGAAAGAATGGTTTTAAATGGAATGATGTAGCATAAGAAGCATTCCGCAAGGTAAAGAGGGTAATCACATGTTCTCCAGTGTTGAAATCACCAGATTATACTAAACCATTTATTATAGAAATGGATGTAAGTGATAAAGGGGTAGGGGTTGAGTTGATGTAAGAATTACACCTTAATGCATATCTAAGCAAGCCCTTCGAGATGCTATCCTTAGTATTTACTGTAGAGAAATGGAGGTATTACTTGTTAGGAAGACATTTTGTTATCAAGATCGATCACCACAGCCTTAAAAACTTGCTTGAACAAAGAGTAAACACCCCATGTTAGTAAAAAAGTGGCTAACTAAGTTTTTGGGGTTAATTATGAAATCCACTATAAGAATGGGCAAACAAATAAGGCTTTTGATGCCTTACCCAAGAATGGGACTGTTGATCTTAAAAGTCTCACTTGCATAATCACTACTTCTCCGGATTTACTATATGAAATCAAAAGAAGTATCCAAGGTTAGTAACATTATGAGAGATTGGTTTCCAAGTTGAAAAGGGGTGAAGTGGTTCTTAACTATGCCTATGAACATGAATTGTTGAGAAACAAAGGGAAGATTATGTAGGACCTAATACAAAATTGAAGTACAAGTTGTTGTCCATCTACCATGATGGAGTGTTACGTGGGCATTCAAGTTATTAGGCCACAATAAGCGTTTATAAGCTGTTTATTACTAGCCAGGAATTGAAAAAGATGTTAGACAGTATGTGAGGGAATGCATTACATGCTAACAGCATAAGTATGAAAATGTAGCTTCACTAAGCCTTCTATAACCCTTTACAATTCCTACAGGTTGTTGGAATGATATTATAATGGATTTCATAAAAGGGTTACCAAAGTCGCATAGAAAGAATGTAACTATGATTGTGGTGGACCATCTTAGAAAATATGTATATTTCATGGGCTTCTCATACCCATATAATGCAAAACAAGTAGCTAGAGTCTATTAGAGAATGTTTATAAACTTCATGGTTTGCTTAACATTATAGTAACTGATAGGGACAATATTCATTAGTTAGTTTTGGTATGAGTTCTTCATACTACATAGAGTAGAGATTTAGTTGTCAATCGCTTACTATCCCCAAACTAATGGCTAGATGAAGGTGGTAAATTGACACCTACATTGTATGACAAGTGAGAACCTTAGTCGATGAAGTGAATTTTTCACCCTAGTGGAATGGTAGTATAACCACTTTCATGCCCATATTACTCCCTTTGAGGTACTTCATGGCTATCCATTACCCTACAACTACCATATGTTTCGATTGATAAAAGGGCATAAGTTGTAGACAAAATGTTACAAGATTGAACACAAGCCATCAAAAATACTTAGATTTCACTTACAAAGGGCTCAAGAAAGGATGAAAAGAATAGTGAACAAGAACCCGATTGAAAGAAGCTTCCAGATTGGGGATATAATGCTGATCAAGTTACAACCTTATAAACAACAAAGCTTGAAGAACAATCAGGTAAACAAGCCATTCACTTAGTATTATAAGTTGTATAAGGTAATTGGGAAGGTAGGTGCAGTCTCTTATAAGCTAGATTTACCTATGGGTTTTATTGTATACCTTACCTTCCATAAAGGCTTACGTACTTGGAACATTTTGATCATCTATTGAGCTTCCTTTGGCCTTATATGATGAAGTGTTGGAGACCAAAGACATCCTCGACTAAAAATTTGCCAAAAGGGGACTCGCAATAAAAACCATGATGTTAATAACGTAGAGAAATAAACTTAGTTGTGAAGTTACTTGGGAATTTATTGAAGACTTAGCTTTGAGATTTCTTGATCTACCCTTGTAGACAAGGGTTTTACAGGAAAGGGATGATGTTGTGTGATAAAAGAAAGGGGTTAGGGTTTCATGAAAGTTGAAGAAGAGAGAAGGTGATACGAATATTGTTGGGGATAGACATATGAGTAGTGGTATCACACGAATTGAAGGTAGGTCTAAGCTGTAAGATGGTCTAAAAGATAAATGGGAATTGAAGTTTTGAGTAGGGGTTCCTATATACCGACGATAGATATAATGTACCAATGCAACAACAGGTCACTCACCATTAGTCTACACTTACAATGGGCTAGATAAGAGTAAAGAAAAGTAAGCAAAACACTTAGCTTAAAAGAAAAATGTCTAAAAATGAGGATAATTGATGATGATTGATAATGCGGCTATTACAATGGGGGACTATTTATATGTCCCAAATTAGGGTAAGTCATAGGTTCTTGCAATTTACAAAAAGGATGCTACATTAGAATTGGAAAAAAAAAAAATACCACGCAAGGGCAAAATAGTAATAGTAGGAAATGAAATATTCTAGTAAAGATAGTATGGATGTCAGAGGGTGGCACACGTATCCGCTTCTTGTTCTAGTGGTCTTAACAGGTATTGGGTACTGAGTTGACAACGTCGGTATCATATCTGCAGCTTGACAGTTTGAAAGCTTAATAGGCACTTGCTTGGATTGTTGGAGTTTGGGAGCTCAGCTGTGGTAGGTTAGCTCGGTGTAGGACTAGTATGTGCTCAGTTGTTTGATAGATCATATTCTCAGGAGCTAGGACCTTGACGGAAGTTGTTGGCTTCTATAGGAACTTCATCCTTCGAGAGATGGTCAATAGGTTGGAAGATTTAGGGACACATATTGGGTTTGCTCGAAGGAGTTCTTCTTCTTCAGGGGTTAGGCTCATCTGCGTTGCTTGGCGTATTAAGGCGGCAAGTCTTTGAGCTCGAGAGCGTGTTATCGAGCCTTGATTTCTATAATCCCCTCTGGATTGTTTGAGATTTAAGATTAAATCTTGGTCAATTTCAAATAGCTCATCCTTATGGATGTACAGCTTGAGGTCGGTAATGTTGAAGGAGTCAGAGACTCCATATTCTTCTAGTAGTTCAATTCTATAGGCATTGGGGTTGATCTTCTCAATCACCTCGAATGCTCCATTTGCTCGTAGGGATAACTTGCTGAGATTAGGGAATCGATCCTTGCTAAGATAAATCCTTATTAGATTGCCAGGTTGGAATTCTCTAGCTTTTCATCCTTGGCCTCTTCTTTCGAGCTTGGATTAGATATTTTATGACCTTTTAGTGCATTGTTTAGATGACTTCTATCTTGTCGACAACCTACTAATCTTCAGGGTGCTTGGGTAAGGAGATTTGGTCAAGTGAGAGCTTGGGATTGTATCCATATGCGACTTTAAAGGAATGTAGGTGATGCTGTGGGCTATTTTGTCGTAGAAAAACTCAATTATTGGCAGGCATTAGTCCCATTTAGCTTAGTTTCTTCTAATTGCAACTTGTAGTAAGGTGCTTAAGGTTCGATTGATGACCTTAGTTTGTCCATCTATCTATTGGTGGTAAGATGTGTTGAATAACAACTTAGTCCCCAAGAGCTTCTATAGTATCTTCCAAAAATGGCCTAGAAATTTGGGGTCTCGATTTGACATGATAGTGCTTAATACTCCATGCAACTTCACCACTTCTTGCAATAAGAGAAAAAAAATAGTTGAAGCATCGTTAGTTCGATTACATGGCACCAAGTGCGCCGTCTTACTGAATCGATACATGACTACCATGATGGAGTCCTTTCCTTGAGACGTCCTTAGTAAACTCAAGACAAAGTCTATACTTAGCTTAGTTTATGGTTGGGTCGAGATAGGTAGTGGCAAGTAAGGTTTTTGTTTAACTTAGCTCTTGACCTTCTGATAAGGAGCACACCTTTTTATAGGTAGCAAACCTTTTTAATATAGATTGTACATCCTTCCTCAACCTTGGCTGAAAGAATCTTGAGGTAAGTATTTCATGTGTCCTATTCTTCTTAAAGTGGCAAGATAATCCTCCTCCATGTGCCTTACACACTAGTAACTCTTATATAAAATAGGTCAGAGTGTACAACTTCCCTTTCTTGAATAAGTATCCATCTTCCTTATGGTAGTCATTGGCAGCTACTCTTTCCTCACATTTAGCAAGGATCGTACCAAAATGTCGAACGTCAACATATACATTTTTTATGACAGAGAATCAAAGAAGTCTTATTTGGAGCTTGGTTAAGAGTGAATGTCATCATGATAGAGTGTTAGTAACAACATTATTCTTGCCATTCTTGTTCTTCACAACATAAGAAAATCCCTTTATCAATTCAACCTAGTTAGCCTGTCTCTTTGATAACTTTGGTTGACTTTTTAGATATCCCAATTGTTGATAGTCGAATTTCATCCTTCTTAAATTTACTCGACCATTTGACCGATGAAAAGCTAAGTAACTTTATTGTCAACAAATGTCGATTAAGATAGTTTCATGACTGGTTTGAACTTAATACAAGTGGCGTGAATGGTTATTATCTAGCACAGTTCCATTACATAACTGCCTACCATTCCTATGTTTCAGGCATGTGCTTAATTATGAGGTCTCTACGTGTCTCATGATCAATGATTAACTGCTACTTCAGACACTTGACATTCGCCTATAAATATAGAGAAGAAGCATTATATGAACTCTCTCATGATCCATAACTATTTACTTATCTTCTTTCAAACATATTTATTGACTTAGGCATTAGAGTGGTTACACCAGACTAGCCCCAGTACCTTTTAGTTCTTTGTGTTTTGCAGGGGTAAGATTTCATCCAAAAATTACATAACAACACCAATGACTCATGATCTGTGTAGATTACAAACTCTTGTGGTAATAGGAAATGTTGCCAGACTGTTAGGGCTCGGATCAAGGAATAGAATTCCTTGTCATACACAAAGTAACTAAGAGTAGCTCCTCCGAGCTTTTCACTATAATAAGCAATATGTCAACCCTTTTGCATTAGTATGATGTCTATGCCCAATTCAGATGCGTTACATTCTATTTCAAATACTTTGTCAAAGCTCAGGAGAGTTAGGACAGGAGTAGTAGTCAACTTTTCCTTCATTTTGTTAAAGCTTTGTTGCTCCTTCTCTTACCTTTTGAACTTAATATTTTTCTTTGATAGCTCGGTAAGTGGGGCTATAATAGTACTGAAGTTCTTTATGAAGTGGCGACGGAATGATGTTAGTCCATGGAAGCTGCACACGTCAGCTACATAAGTAGGCATTAGCCACTTAGTAATCACCTTTATCTTTTCTTCGTCAACCTATATTCATCCTCCACTCACAACAAATCTTAAGAACATTACTTTAGAAAGGAAAAAGTCACATTTCTTCAAGTTGGCATACAACTTTTTAGCTTGGAGCTTTGAGAAAATAGCTTGGAGATGCTCATGGTATGTCTCCAAGTCAGGGTTGTAAATAGAATATCGTAAAAGTAAACAATGATAAACTTTCCCATCAATTCTCGGAGCACATGGTTCATTAATTGCATAAATGTGCTTGGTGTATTTGAAAGTTCAAAGGGCATAACTATTCACTCATACAACCCATGGCGAGTCTTGGACATGGTATTCTACTCATCTCTTTCCTGCATTCTGATTTGATGGTATCCAAACTTGAGATTGATCTTAGAGAAGATCCTTGCTCTGTTTAGCTCATCAAGAATGTCATCTTGTTGTAGTATGGGGTACTTGTACTTGATAGTAATCCAGTTAGTGGCTCGACTGTCTACATGCATCCGCTTCGGGCCATCTTTCTTGGGTACCAATGAGGTTGGTATAGTGTAGGGGTTTAGGGATTCCTAAACATACCTTCTCTCCATTAACTCATCAACTTACCTTTGAAGCTTGGCAGCTTGGTTAGGGTATAATCGATATGTTGTTTTGTTTGGGAGTGCGGTTCTTAGCTACAAGTCAATCGCATGCTCAATTCCTTGACCGGGGGTAACCTTTAGGTAATTCTTTAAGGAATAGGTTGACTGTTATGACCTAAAGGGCGGCCTGGCCATATCAGGTTGCCATATCCCTTATAAAAAACCCTAGATTGGCATCCTTTCCAATTGACATCTTTTTATACAACATATAATATTACTGTACAACCAGTTACCCAAGAGTTATACATATGAAGATTATATCACAACAAATATAATATTATAAGTTTTCATACAATATTTTTGCAATATAAAGAGTATGGGATCTTAAGTCCTAAAAATGGTAGTAGTCAAGCTACAGTAAGAGGGAGCGTAGCCTTACATAGCTGTCACGCCCCGAAGCGGTAGAGTCGTAATAGCCCCCGCCGTGTAAACCGCCCTAAGATAGAAGTTGGCCTTACAACCGCTATCTTAGACCTGATCTACACAAGGCGTCCACGACTAACCCGCTTTGAAGTAGACAATTTTTAATTTAAACAAATCATTTAAGAAAGTGAGAAAAGTTATATATAGTCACTATAATTCAGTTATTACATTAATCAGAAATGAAAAGTAAAACATGTTTTGATTCTTCAATGTTTTTCCTCACTCCCCAGGATCCAGCAGTTGCTAGCTTCAGAGTAGTTGTTGCCGCTTCCTAGCCAGCACCTGCACGATGTCTATAGGGATGTGAGCAACCACAGCTCAGTAAGTTAGGACGGAGGACTTAAAACTATACCATACACACAACAAGGTTTTCAATCACTTATTAGGTGCAATGCATGTGCAAGCAAATGCCATCGCACGACGTTGTCCGGCCCGTCGTGAGATTAGAGAAATTCCGCCCGCTCTAATCCGGGTTGAGGAGTTGCCGTTAATGCAACAGCTCACGACCAAACCCAGGCTTGTGTAATGGAGACCTTGCTCCTCCCGCGACTACCTTCGAACCACTGCCTTCACCCTCGCCGCGACCTCCTCTCCTGTCACTTAGTTCGACTGAGGATGAAGAAGGGACCATTTTGCAATCCTGCGCTATCCCTTCCAAAGGGGTCGGTATTTGGTCGGAGAGTCCTAAGTTCCCCTAACGGGTTGCCATGCATGTTCGATTATGATTACTGGTCGTATATTTGATTAAGTCCAATTCAGGGTGATCAATCATTACATACAATTCATACAATATGTGCCAGAGCAACAAACATAATCATAGCATCACCCATAATCAAGCACATGCACACATTCTCTATCTAACAAGCACAATCAAGCATAATCTTAAGCCTCCAAAATACAGCATCGTATTAATCCCAACTTACCTCGACTCCTCGCTCACTCACTCGAGGTCCGATTTGCTCAGGCCATCGCCGATCATCCCTATAACACGAACGTGGTTTTAGTATTTCATATAGTATTATAAGTTCATTTTATCCGATAACGCTTATTGTTAGGTTTTGTTTAAGGTTAAATATACCTAATTATCTAGATATTAAGTCTTTTATAATTAGTTTAGGGTTGGGTTTAGGTTCAGGTTCAGGTTCAGGTTCGGTTTTCGCATCGATTTCTAAATTAGGTTTTTAGTTCGATTTCTAAGTAATGTTTTAGATTCCAATCCTAGAAATTCGTTTCAACCCATAATGTGAAATTAATCACATAAATTCCCGATCTCCTAAATACGATTACTACCCCTAGTCAGCATTTTATTCCATCCGGTACACTTAAATCCATATTAGTGTACCGAATTTACTCATGTTGTGAGAAATTTTTACATTTTTCATATAATTACCTAAAATTGAATTTTGTTTCAGATTTGTTATGTTCTGATTTTCATTATTTTATTATCTAATTAAACCTAATTTTTCCATATTTATTAATTTTTAATTTTACATATTCCTAATTTTCTACATTTACCATATAACACCTTCATTACTTATACTTAACACTCCATACACTAGGATCAGGTTTCCACATCAGAGATTAACATCCCTAAACATCTAATTGCTATCTAAATCAATAATTAACATCCTAATCACTTAATTAACCCTAAATCACCCAATTTTTCCATCATTTTAGGGCTAAAAATTAACTTAAAAATTTATAAAATTAATTTAAAAAAAATGGCTTCATTGCACTGTTCCAAATCACATGAGCATCCTACAGAAAAAAATTGAGCTCCAAACTACACTCCTAAGGTCATTTATTTCTAAACCGAAATGTGCTCGGTTTTGCATGATTTCTTAAGGACCCTATATTACGGGACATGTTTTCATCTAAATAATATTTTGCCTACAAACTACATACAAAAATATCCCAGAATAACAAAATTCATAATTTTCTAATTATATTTACTACTTTTACAAAATTTCACAAGAATCGGGCTAGAATTTGGGCTCACCGGTTTTGGTGGCTCCGGCCACCGCGGGCCGCCGTGGCATTATCGGCCGGCCTGGGCGCTGCCACCACCGTGTGGTGGTGGTGGCCGTCCACTCCCAGCTCCTCGTATGGTGTGGGTTCCCTTTAAAACCCCTAACTGCACAGTTTTCTTTCTTTTTTTTTATTTTTCTGGATTTTCTCTCGATTTTTCGGCTCTCCCTAATTTTCTCACTTTCCAAACTGTCCAAATGAGCTCTGTAAATTTTTTCCCTATTTATAGACATTTGCTGTGATTAATATGCATTAATTTGACAAGACTTTGTCCAAATTCCTTAGTTTTTGGCTTTTGTGTTGTTCAATTTTTATTGGCTAATTTTTATTTTGCAGCTTTGGACCTGCCACGACCTTATCTTGATTCATCTTATTATCTTCTGATTTTTTCTTATTTTTCCATAATTATTTTATATTTTTCTTTAATTATTTGCTTAGTTTTCGGTCAATTTTAGTAATTACGCGTATTTTTATCTACACGTAAATACATGTAGGGTACACGTGAACATTCCTAAATATTATTTGGGTCATTCTAAAATTTTTAGTATACATATAATCTATCTCTAATAATTTATTGGTTATTATATTACCCTTTTTGCCTTTTCGGTAATTAGCAGTTATTATGCTTAAAAATTGAAAATTTTATAGTCTCCTATTTTGCTATTTATTTTCTTAAATTTAAGTTTACGGGGTCATTTTTACTAATATTTCTCTCAATAGTTTATAATTTGGGTGTGATCGGATCCTTTAGCCGATCGCCCTAAACCTTGGGTTCTAAATTCAATCCTACGGTTACTTGGCTGAACTTTGGGGCTTACAATAGCTATGGAATATCATAATACAAAATAATGTCAAAATATTAACTGAGAGTCTAAGTACACATTTATATCTACTTGGGCTCTCTTCTTGCACAATCTTTCCTAAAGGTCCTAGACTGACCTCGGGCATACTTTGGCTAGGAATAGTAAATAGATCCTCTTGCAACAAAAGCCCATACGGGGTGTAAGTTATAAAACTTAGTGAGATATCTCTCAATCATACTGAAAAGCAAGTTATCAAGTAGTTAATATAGACATATGACTGCATGATTAAGTAGAATGTCACGCAAATGCATACAATTGGCCGGGTATAGTATGCAACTGACATTTAAAGCCATTTGAAGTCAGGATTAAAGAATACACGGCACAAGTCAGATCCGGATACCATACTTGAACTTACATAACTATGAAACTCGCATTTCGTACTACAAGAAAACAATTTATTTAATTCCAATTTATAAAACTAAGTTTTAGATATAGTTGTGAATAGGTCCCTACAGTTTACAGTCACCCCTAAACGGAGGCTTTTGGACTTGACCCTTATCTAAGTAGTTGGTGCCTCTAATGCTTAGGGTAAGGTCATGTTATAGAAGTGCATTGTACTAAATACTTTAATCTGAATATATGTAAAATAACCTTCGCATGACCTCTCACTACCTCCATATAATGTGATGGCCGGAACATTTGCAATGTAATGCATGCTTATGCATGATTTAGTTTAATTTATTAAGTTAAGTATAATTAAGTCCGATTATTAGGTGTCCAACTAATATCATAGATAATCAAATTCCTTTTAGTTATCTAAAATGCAACAATTAGTTTGTTATAACAATTTAAAGTATTTTTATATGGCAAACAATCAATATCAGTCATATGTAGATCTCGATCCCTATACATTGACCAATTTATCAATAATAGTTAAATGCTACTATTTAGTATCTACAATCACAACTAAGTATGGGATCATTAGAAGTACTCACTCGGCCATAGTGATGGTCAGGGATTATAGTAGTTGGCAGGGAGATTGGTATCTTCAGTAGGATTACTTGATAATTAAGGAATATGAAAAGGTAAAAAGTATCTAAGTGTGGAAATCGTTCTATCTAAATATTTATTTAAGAATCTACTTAAATTTCTTGGTTCGAGTTTTTTTTTTCTTTTTAATCACATATAATTTTTTTGTTTTAAATTCTATTTTTATGATCTTATAAATAATCTTTATTGTTTTCAGATGTACTTTTTTATAGTGAGGTTTGTTTTAAACGTTGGGACTTGCATTTTCTATTATGGGTTTAGAATATTATGAATTTCATTATTTTGGGCCCATTTGCTTTTGATTATTTTCATGGGCTTTTTTTAATGGTTTTAGTTATTAGGTTTTACCTAAATTTTATTAATAGACCTAAATAATTTCTAATTTTTTATATTTTCTAAATATTTTTATTTTTGGGCCATGACCTTAGTTATTGACCCGAAATAGGTCTTTTTTCTAAGTTTTTCAATTCTATGAGTAATCGGCCCAACTTGTTTGTGTATTTTTGACTCTATTCTAATTAAATGAGATTTATTGTGTATCTTATTCCTTTAGGGTCAAATTTGATACGGTCCTTTATCCACTGATCTTAGAGCCCTATTTGTCATAATTTTCTCAATGTACAACTTTGAGCCCAAAATCATTAATTATCCTAACTCTTATTATAATCATAATTCCAAATTAATTTATTATTATTAATTTTCATAATTTGCAACTTTAAATTAGAAAATTTGGAAGGTTGACATGGCAACTTCTAATTAGTTTAGGATGTAATTTTCTTAATTTATCCATTTTTTGTGTTTTTGCTAATTTATAATATTAATACATACATAGACAAAACCATAAAATAATCAAATGACGAAAAAATAATTCATATTCTTCTATTGAAAATCACATTTAGCATAAACACTTATATATATATATATATTTGCAACTTTAAATTAGAAAATGTGGAAGGTTGACATGGTAATTTCCAATTAGTTTAGGATGTAATTTTCTTAATTTATCCATTTTTTGTGTTTTTGCTAATTTATAATATTAATACATACATATATAAAACCATAAAATAATCAAATGATGAAAAAATAATTCCTATTCTTCTATTGAAAATCACATCTAGCATAAACACTTACACACACACACATACACATTTGTACTTATTTACATACTTTTAGGAAAAAAAATACTAATATACATGTATATGTATTTTTGGGAATATATAAATACTTATACTATATTATATGTATATGTACTTGAACCTTAGAAAATATATATATATATATATATATATACATGTATGGATTCATATATGTGATAATTTGTCGGAAATTTTTCGTATTTTGCCACTCACTCGTATATATTTATACTATTTCATAATATATATATATATATATATTGAAGTAAGTATATTTGGGTATACATATACATGTATATATATATATATATTATAGACATCTAATTTTTGCCCTTCCATAGTCTTAATTTTTAGTTTTACAAAAAGGATCCTAATTCAAAAAATAAAAAAAATAAAAAATAAATTATAATCAAAAAACAAAAAATAATAAAATAATTAAAATTAACAAATAATGAAAATACCAAAAAAATAAGAAAAGGAAAAATCATAAAAATTTTGTAGATTTTTAGGAGGTAATTTATATTAGGAATAATTAGTTTTAGAGTTAGTTTTAGTTTAGTTAAAAATTTTATTTTAGGGATTCAGATAGTTTAAATATAATTTAATTGTAATAAATGTCAAGACACAGACCAACGGCCTAGCGAATAAGCAATGAAGCATTTGGGTGGATTTAGTTGGAGGTCACGGGTTTGAGTCTCAGCAGGCACGGGGGAGGAGGCAAAACTCTATGGGCACACAACAATAATCCAGATATACCCATACATACATTGAAAAACACTGCAAATCATATCGGGATGTACTAAGAACATCCGATTTCGAAGCCGAATTCAACGTCCAATTCCATTGTCCCTTTACTGCGAATACAATTCTGAAGTCCCCATCTACGATCCAATTTCTAGCCAATGACAATTCCATGCCGCTATCATGGTTCAATCTTTTTCTTTTAGTTTTGGTTATTGCTGTTTTTATTGTTATTTGTTTATTATTATTTATTTATTTATTTATTGATTTAATTAGTAGTTGTTAAAGAAAATGTGTCCTAGTTTAGGAGATTATTTTTTGTGGTATTAGGTCTTTAGGAAAATTGTTGTTTTTCTTCAAAAATGAAAATATATAATAAATTTTTTTAGAAAGGACATTTTAGAATTTTTTTTTACTTAAGAGTTAAGGCCCTTTTAGAATTTCCTTTAAAAAAGAAAATAATAACAAATGAATTGAAAACGTAAAGTTGACAATTTTTAGAAATTAAAATAAACCAACAAGCTAAAGTTTTTTTTTTTTTTTAAAAGAGAGAACTACGATCGTCTAATCCCGGCTAGCGGATACGTAGGCACCTTCGGAGCGACGATAAAATATGTAGAAACTTAGGTTCTTTTTTTTCTTTTGATTTTATTTATCTATTTATTTAAAATATTATAATTAGAAAAAGAATCCTAATTTCAATAAATAAATAGTGATACCTGTTAAGAGTTTAATAAGTTAGCCCCCGAACTTGGAACCCTCTGGTTCTTTATTTAAAATTGAAATCAAAGACCGGTAATCAAATTATGATCAATCCATCCAATTGATTACGTTTTTTTTTTCTTTTCCCGACTTTGGTCGGGTGGTGACTCTAGAAATTATTTTTAATAAAAAACCGGAATTTCTCAATTTCTTTAGTCGAGGATTAATATTAAATGGGTTAGGGTTTAGTATTAATCAGGAAATGAGAAATTAATTTTTAAATAAAAGAAAACCAAAAAATCAGACTCGACATATATCGTGTATATATATATATATATATTTTAAAAAACATGTATATATATCAATACGTGTATTTTGGTTTACATATACATGTATATGTATATAGCTTAAAAAATTACGCAAATAAGAAGGGAAAATGTACATCTAATTTAACATATAGTTCTTGTTTTGATTGGTATATAAAAACCAAACATATGTATAACTCCCACTAAGTTATCCTTATTACATGAAATACTAAGATGTACATGCCAAGATAAAAAAAAAAAAAAAAACAAAAACACAAAAATTTATATTACAAGGAGAAAAACAAATACAACATAAAGTAGTATTTAGGTTACTCTTTGTCTTGAAGCTTTTAGAAAAGTGGTCTCCTTATTTTTCTTCTTAAAGTTCCTAATCCCTTGAAGTTGATAGAAGAATGGTGGTGGAGATGAAGTAAAATACTAGAAATTGAAGGGTAGTGGATGGTTAAATAAAAAGGAAGAAAAATCATGAAGATGAAAGTCTAAGGGGCGAGATAGTGTGTCGGACAGAGAGAGAAACAAGAGGAATTGGGTGGGGGTTTGAAATTATGAAAGAAAAATAAAGTTGAAAAGTGTTTGTGTAAGTGAAACTTGAGAGCCAATGGTAGAAAAGTAGTAAGGGGGTGATTTGACTTAATGTTATCTTTGTTTGATTTAATCACATAGGATAATAGAGTGTTGCATTGTATAGACAAAAGTGTGAAAAGAAAAGAAAAAAGAATTTGGTTTCCTTTTTGATTAAATCACATGAGGATTATCCACTCCTTAGGGGGTGCTTTTTAAGTGTAGCTAGTTAGGATAAGTTTAAGAAATAAGGGTTAGGATGAGATGTGATGTAACCATGAGGAAAATGGAAGAAAAATATGCATACAATGTTTGATATAAAAAGTAATGTATACTCACACAGTACATAAACATAAAATATATAGTATAATTAAATCAATATAAGAAACTAATATATATATATATATAAATACATGTAATGTTACAAATAGTCATAGGGTACTATTTGTAATCTTATTAATTTATTTAATTAATTTTTTTATTTATTATTATTCAAAATTATCTCTATTTATTTTTTAGTGATTTTACGTAATCATGTGTTTATTGGTAATTTTATCAAATTAGGGCTTTGTCATTATTAGGGTAAATTTGTATGTTTCATAATCTTAAGGTTTTAGTTTTGGGGTTTTTGTCAAGTTTGAGTTCTATCTCTTGTATTTATGTTATACAACATTTAAAGTTTTTGTATGTGATTAGGGTTCTGATTAATATATTAAGGTTTTTCTTGTTCACCTTAAGTTAGGCTTTACAATTTAGTTAAATTTTAAATTTATTTGACTTTATTGACTCAAGGATTTATCTAAGGCACTTGGGACTAATCTAAGGCCCAGTTAAAAATTTACGGGGTTTACATCGACAAATTAGACAAGGAGACAATTCACCTTGGCATGTAGTTCGACATTCTTGGCTTTCAATTCGAGTAGCCTCCTGACTAATAGGAAGTTTGATTCTTTATGTTTCATCTCCTTCGATAGCTTTGCATGTGTCATTACAAGGACCTCCTTCTTCAAAGTTTGGCTATGCATGGTCTTAACATGCTTAGATGGCATGAGACTTAGTCTCACCTTTCTTCCATTATGCTCAAATGAATTAAGTATTTCTCTCCATCATAGATCACATGTTAGCTAAACATTCATGATTTTCCAAGAAGAATATGTGAAGCACTCATAAGTAGCACATCACAAAGGACCTCATCTTGATACTTCCTAATGCAAATCGGCATTGTAACTTGCTTGGTCACTTGTAAGGTTCCCTTATCATTAAGCCAATATAGCTTGTAAGGTTTGGGGTAGGGTGGGGTGTGGTCAACGACTTTAGTTACTGAACCATAGATATAGACGTGAGGTTAATGCAACTGCTATTGTTAACAATGAGAGCACACAACGTGATACATCTCCGAGATTGTACACATGGAAGTGGCACTACAACAAATGAGAATAGAAAAAGGAAACAAAAGGTTAGCAAATCTAAATGGCTACCAACTGGATATGATGCACTAACCTATCCTAGTTAGCCTAATCCTAACACTCAATATGATGCATGAATGTAGTATTAGGGTTGCTCACCATTAACTCTTACTAAAGGAGCTAGATAAGAGCTAAAAGATGAGAGAGAAGACATGGCTAAGTGCTCTCAAAAGAGTATTACTTGTATTCAATAATGAAGTGCGATAATGTTTGTGTATAAATAAATAGGAGTTTATATACTTGCCTTACTAGGGTTACAATACATATATAGAAAAGACAAAATGGTATTTTACAAATAGGATATATAAGACATGATAAAAAAGGATAAAAAGGATAAAAAATATTTTGTATGAAAAAGTATGGAATTATTCTAGAACAATGTGCTAGAAGATACGTGTTAAATAGCGGTTGATGGTCTAGAACGTAGCTGGTCTTGCTGAAGTGTACCTTGGTGTGGCTTAGCTTTAGTAGAATTCAATTTGGGGTTTATCAAAAGGAAGTCAGCAGTTTGAACTGACCTAGTCTGGCTCAAATCAAAGCTTGGAAACTAAAAGATATTTTGGTCCTCTCTAGGTCAGATAACTCTGCAGCTTAGCTCGAATAAAGGTCTAATGTTGGTCAATTAGGGAGCTATTGGGATCATGGTATGAACTTGGCAATAGGTGTAGTTGCTTGGTAGGTTGGCACATATGATGAAAAACTGTATCAATCCTTACTAGAGTTCAGTACTCAGCTCGGTAGAAATGTGAGAGATTGAGGTCAGGATAGGAATCCTGGTCCTGAATGAGGTTTTAAGCTAGTATTCTTTATGGGGATAATTGCAATGGAGGGAATCAATGTTTGGGGTAAGTTCAAATAGGCGATTAACGTTTTAAAAAGTTCAAATAAGGGATTAATGTTTCATAAAGTAGTTTAAATAAGGGATTCATAATAGTTAATTCATAAAATTATTTGCATCACTTTGTGAAATGTCGATCCATTATTTAAATCACTTTATGAAACGTTAATCCCTTATTTGAACTTTTTAAAACTTTGATTTCCTATTTGAATTTTTCTTCAAACATTGATCCCATCCATTGTCATTCTCCCATTCTTTGTGTAAGTCTTTGTAGTCCTTTGGCTCGATTACATGTGATTGGCTTGAGGCATCAATTCTTATCATAACATTCTATTAACCTTACAATTGATGTGAAACAAGTTTTCTCACTATTCATCTTCTGGTGCTGGTTACCATAGTTATAGGCATGAAATTACTCTCTTCACTATATATGACTTCTTCCTCTTCAAACATATTGGCTTGCGTAGACTCCTTTTGCTCTTCAACTTCTTCGTCAGTGCTATCGACCTTAAAGGTAGGCATTTCTCCCTTCATAACCATTGTCCTTCTATTCGGGCACTCAGTTGCCATATATTTGAATCCTTAACACTTGAAACATTTCATCTCGCTTATCTTTCTTCCTAAGCTTTGTCCTTTCTCAAATCTCCTTCGGGTCTCCTTTTCCTCATCTCAAACAGTTCAAACAGGTTAGACTTTACTAGTTCTGCTTTGTTTTGATCGCAGAGATCTGAGGTTGGTTGTAGGATGCTTGATTAATAGGAGCTTAGAATATGCTTATTCAACGTCACTCTATCCTTTGGGTAGCTCGAATATTTTTTTCTAATGTTCTAATGTCCTTCATTTCTAGGATATCTACAATCTCATACTTCAATCCATTGATAAATCTAGAGATAGTTTGATCTTCAGGCTCTACAACTTCACAGCAAATCATTAGCATTTGAAATTCTTTCACATAGGCATCAATACTTAAGCCTCTTTACTTCAACTCTTGCAACTTCTTGAATGTATCTTGTAGATAGTAGCTTAGCACAAACCTCATCTTCATCACTCTCTTCATCTCATCCCAGTCTTTAATATCCTTTTCTCCTTTAGCTTGCAAATTCTTCCACTATAGGGTGACATATCTTGTAACTTCTATGACGCCAGTCTTACCTTGGTGTTCTTGGGTACCTCCTGACAATCAAACTATTTTTCAATTTTATTTACCCAATTTAGCTAGTCCTCAGCATTATCATTACCAGAAAGTCTCGAAATATGCATTTTTAAGTCTTCTACTATAGGAGCTCAAACATTCTCTCCTTTACCTCATAATATTCTTCTTCCTCATCACCCAATTCCTCACCTTCCTCTTCTATGTCGTCCATGGCAAGTCTTCGTCGAACTATCTACTCCTTTAACTTAGTGGGGTTGAACTAGGAAATTAGCTCAACCAAGTCGGCCATTTCCCCACTTAGGTATAACGTCTATTTGGCTTCTATTTAGGTCACCCTTAAGTCACTGCTTGTCTTTGTGTATGGCAATCACCAAATTGGTTACGAAGTCGGTAGGTTTGTTTACCCTTTCATATGAAGATTGGGGTGTAAAGCTCCCTTATTGGCCTTCTCTATTATGAACACCACTCTCTTGATTTCTAAGAGTTCCTTGAACACTAGAGTTCGACATTATTCAAGACTTTGATGAACCATTGCGTCCAGCCAAAATCTCATCTAAACCATACAAAACCTTCTTCGAAATCCAACCTCAAACTTCAACTCTACAATACTTGCCTCAACTAAAACCAAACACTATCATGATACTCAAGATAGTCGTAGACCAATTGAAGTCCACACACACTTTGTTTCATAAGCGTAAAAATAGGGGGAAAAAGGGTAATCTCATACTCACTATGAGCTACCTTAGTATTTTAAATCCGAATGAATACTACTCAACACATAACACTATTGCAACAAAGCTACACAAGAACACGAAATGCCAAAACTTACATGAACATAGCCAGGCTCTGATACTAAGATGATACGGACATAGTCATGGATGGACATACAAGTAATGGTATAACACGAATTGGAGGTCGGTTCAAACCATAAGATGGTCCCAAAATAAATGAAAGTTGAAGTTTTGAGCAGGGTTTCCTATGTACCAACGATGCTTATGATGCACCAACATCTCATAGAGCTAAAGTTACGCTTGATATGATGTATAAGTACAATAAGAGGTCACTCACTACCAGTCCATGCTTACAATAGCTTAGATAAGAGTAAAGAAGAGTTAGTAAAACACTCAACTCAAAAGGAAAATGTTTGAAAATGAGGATAACTGATAATGCGGCTATTATAATGGGGGACTTATATGTAGCAATTAGGGTAAGTCCTAAGTTCTTGCAATTTACAAAAAGGATCCTATACTAGAATTGGAAAATAAACACTACACAAGGGCAAAATAGTAACAATGAGAAATGAAATATTCTGGTAAGGACAGTTCGGATGTTAGAGGGTAGGACATGTGTCCGTTTCTTGTTTTGGTGGTCCCGATAGGTGTTGGGTGCTGAGTTAAGTTGAGCTAATGAAGTTAGCATCATATATCTGGCTTGGCAACTTGGAAGCTTAATAGGCGCTTGCCCTGATTGTTGGAGTCTAAGAGCTTGACTATGGTAGGTCGGCTTGGTGCAGGACTACTGTGTGCTCGGTTGTATGATAATTCAGGTTTTTTGGAGCTTGGACTTTAACATTGATAGAAGTTGTAAGCTTCTGTAAGAACTTCCTCCTTCTAACAGATTGTAAACGGGTCGAAAGAGCTTTGGAGACATATCGGGTTGACTTGGAGGAGTTCTTCTTCTTCAGGAGTTAGGTCCATTTAGGTTGCTTGGCATACTAAGGCAAGAAGGAGTTATGTTGTGTTGAAGAAGGAACTAAAGTGTTTAATTTGGATAATGTTTACAACAATAGAAGAAAGGGCTTAAGCCTTCATGAAAAGTAGGCTTGAATAATAAATGTCCCTAGCTAATACTTCATATTTGATAACAAATAAGCATAAGGGTTTGTTAATTTTAGTAGCACATGGGGAGGTAGCAACGTGTCAGTATAATGTAACATTTTTATCGAGGAGGTGGGGGTATATTCCTTATAATGATTCCTTAGTAGCTATATAACTCTTTAATCAAGGTACACAAAAATTGAGCAGAAAATACAAAAATAATGTTTCCTTCAGTAGTTGTATATGGCTAAAGGGCTCCGCATTTAGAAGCCATTTCCTTTCTTTGTTATTTTACATTCCAATTACTATTAGCACAAAGAAATTCATAAAAATATTATAAGCAACACTATTGCTATTTAACTTACCTCTAAACGTTAATCACCTCTAAATGTCAATCCCTTCTAGTGTAATTTTCTCTTTTATACATATTCATTTCGTGACATGTAACATTTTGGCATATAAATATATATTTTGTATTCTCTTAGTCTCCATTGACCAATTAAAACGGAGATTAGATTGATTATTTTTCAAAAATTTCATTATTTCATAAAAATTCTGCTTAATAATTATTTAAAAAATTTATGGTAAAAATATGCGTGCAATGCACAATTAATTAAAATACAATAAAAATAAAGAGTTGGTTAGCTATTTATAATGATTTGTCCTTATATGTCAATTCACTCTTCTAGTTCCATTGTAAAAAATCCAGGCATCTACGTTTGGTTGGTCCGTTACCTCAAACTAAAAAGTTAAGAGTGCAAGATATAACCTTTTGACTATAATTACTTCATTGCTTTGCTTCACCAATTTACTTCTAGTAAAAGTTATGTAAAGCTATAGTGAAAATCTTTCAAAGCTATCGTAAGGAACTTAAAAGAAAAAATATAAGTATAAGTAAAATCCTCAAAATATGTATATAATCGCTAAATTTATATGTTGATAGTAAAATAAAAGAAACAAAACCTGTTTGGTAAAGTCTTTTGAAGAGATTTATAGGTGATCTTTCTTTCTTTTTTCTTTTTTTTTTTGTTTTTTAATTCCTTTTTATGATCATGCATATTGTTATTGCTTTAGCTTCAAATATTTTTAAGGGAGAATTGTACTAAAAGGTATCAATGTGTGGAATAAATTCAAATAAGGGATCAACATTTGAAAATATTCAAATAAGAAATCAATGTTTCAATAAGCAGTTAAAATAAAGGATTGTCGTTATAACACTATTAGCTTAATGTGACGTGGCTGTTAAGTGCCGTATTAAGTGACACATGACATTCATGGGGCATACACATAGTGCTCATGCACATATTTAAATATAAATAAATGGAAAAAAAATTAAAATATATATAAAAAATCTAAAAACATAAATAAAATAAAATAATAATAATAATAATAATATATACTATAATAATATAATTAATTGTATTATATAGAAAATAAAAAAAAGAAAAAACAAACAGCAAAAAAAAAAAAAAGCAACCACCTTAAGGCTAGGAGTGGTCAACGACCTTACTCAGGTGGCCGTTAGTCGACCCTTGGCCTTGGGAATTTTGGCTTAGAAGCTCTTGTTGGGTTGTGACCCAATTAAAAAGTGGGTCATTGACTCACTAACTGGTGATGGGCTAGCCACTTACCACCAAAGCGACCCCTTTTGTGATAAGTGGTCACCTTACCTTGATTTTTTTTTTAAAGAAAATATAGCTGAAAACCCAATTAGGTAGCCATTTGGTTGATTTTTCAATTTAAAGAGAAGAAAATTGATGATTAATATAGATATCAAGTTCGATAAAGTAACAATGTGGAGTTTTGTCCTTCATTGCCTTAGTTGGAAGTCTATTCAATAAATATATAGCTGTGTCAATAGCTTTTACCTAAAAATGTTTGGACATCATCTTTTTAAATAGCAAACACCTTGCCATCTCCAAGATAGTTCTATTCTTTCTCTTGCTTACACCATTTTGTTGAGGAGAGTAAGTAATCGTCAGCTGATGCTTGATTCTAGCTTCAATAGAAAACTTGTCAAACTTGTATGATGTATATTTGGTTCCATTATCATATCTTATTACCTTAATTTTGCACTTTGCTTGATTCTCCACTAAGGCTTTGAAATTTTGAAATACACCAACCTCTGGCTTTTTCTTCATAAAATATACCTAACACATTATTGTATAATCATCTATAAATAAAATGAAGTGCCTGCTACCATTTAGTGAGGGCGTTTTCATTGGTCTATGCACGTTAGTATGGATTAACTCTGGCTTTTGAAAAGCTCTTTAGGCCTTGTTGATAGTAAATGGCAATTTGCTTTGTTCCTAAATTGACAAACATTCTTTTCATCACAAATGATAGATAAGCCTTGACCTAAATCTTTATGATGCAAGTATTTAAGTGCAGCATAATGAAAATGGCCAAACCTCTTGTACCACAACACTAACTCATTAATGATAGTAGTATGGGCATGCAAATTTATTTCTTTCCACTCAATTGAAAAACTTTTGTCTCTCATCTTTATAGTCGTCAACTCACAACTAGCATTATAAAAAATGATATAAGATTTATTTTGAAAATGCAAAGAACAATTTTTCTCTAGCATTTGTCCTATACTTAGTAAACTTTAATTAATTTTAGGTACAAATAACACATCTACGATATATTTAGTACTTGCTAGAGTTGCAACAATGATAATTCCTTTACCTTTGGCATCAACCAAGTCTTTATTTTTTATAATGATTTTTTTATTTATATGACTAATACAGTTCCTTAAAATTGCTTAAATTAGGTGTCATGTGATTGTATAGCCATTATCAATGAGCCAAGCTTTTGTACATTTTCTTGATGCATGATTTGTAACATCAAATAGCTATTCTTGTTGTAGCTTGTTTTCATTTCTTTGTACTTGTTGTCTTTGTAGCTCTTGTTGATTGTTTTTGTTAACATGTCCATATTACTTGCATAACCTTCATTGTATACTTAGCTTGAATGAGCAATAATTCTCTAAATGATTCTTCTTCTTAAAATGATGATGCGGAGGATAGCTATTTTTACTATCTTTTTTAATTTCTTGACTTTCATTCTTCTCCTTATCTTTGTGCACACCAAATTACTTCTAGATTCTACCTTGAGGAACTTTTCTTTTTTATATTGCAAGAAAAGCCCCTTCTTCATTATTTTCCTCCCTCATTAGTCTTTTTTGTTCTTGAGCTTGGAAAGCATGGACAAGATTAACTAAGGAAATTTTTATTAAATCATTTGAGTCTTTAAGAGAAGATATTTTAGACTTGAATGTTTCAAATAAGTTCACTAAAACTTTTTCTACAACATGTTGGTTTATTAGATCCTTTCCAAGAAATTAAATCTTGTAAGTGACTTCCATAATTCTATCAACGTACTTCTTGATGGACTTACCATCCTTCATCCTCAAAACTTCAAACTTTCTTTTCAAATTTAGAATTTACATTTTCCTAGTTTTCTCACTCACAACGTAAATTTCTTTGAGCTTATCCCAAGCTTCATTTGGAGTTTCACAAGTCATAATCCTTATGAAAATTGTATTAAAAACAACAGCATAAATGTAGGATAAATCTCTTGGAGCTTTAGCTTCTTCTTCTTTTTCACGCAACCTTTTTCAGAACTTGTGGAGCTTCTTTCTCCTCATGAAGTTTGATTCCCTTAAACTCTATGATCTTAATGATCATTGAACTATACCCATTATAGTTCCTCAACACATGTTTTATGACTTGCTTAGCCAAGTCAGTTGGCTTCTTCTTAAGCATCGAATACACCGGCAGTGCATCCTCTCTCTCTTGTGCAGCATTCTAACTGTCGGCTCGAAATCTAGAGCAAAAGGGTTTTCCACAAGCTCCACTTCAACTTCATGATTTAAACCATGACATATCTCCTTCCCAGATTTCTTTCTATTCTCCTTTCACTTCAACAAAAACCGAAATAATGGATCAGATTCTCCCTTGTGATGTTTACTCTTTACCCTAACACAAACATACCCGAAAAACTCCTTTAGATATTAACCGAAAAAAGAATTTTTGACCGTTGATGAAGTAGATTTTTCAAAGTTTTGACTGGCTTGAACTGCTAAATGAGTCCATGGTGAGATAAGTACTTCTCTTCAAGAAAGTAACTAAAATCTCTCCATGAAACTTGATACAATCAAATGTAAAATGATATTTCTTGAAGTTTTGCGCAAAATCCTCTTGAAAACAACTAAATCTTATCCTTTTATCTCTTCAAATATTCCAACTTGAAATATATTATGTTCTAATTTATCTTCAAATATCCATAAAAAACATAACATACTTTAATCGCTAAAACCAAATTAAAAAATTCGGATATCTGATATTACTCATGAAATTCTTGTGGAACGATCTTCAAATTTAATACTTAGTTCTCCAACGATAATTCGATAATTCAAAAGGAAAAAGTCAGTGTACCTCAAAAGAGAAATCTTAGCTACATCAGATTACATGACAAACTAATACAATAAGTTTCTCCAAAAAAATTTAGCTACTATTTTTTTTTTTTTTGAACCTTCATAAGCCTTAAATATATGATATTCGATTATCCAAATATCCTCAGATAGATTTGTGTATTAGATTCAATTAAATTCTATGATTCAAAACTAGATTCCACAAGAATGAATTTAACTCTTGTTGTTATTATAAACTAAATTTAGTAAAACCCATCGTACTTTGTAAACTGAACAGTTCCTCTAAAACTAGCTAAGAAAAGTGAATTACTTACTTGATTTATGTCCAACTAGTATAGTGGAGTTTAGTCAAATGCATTATCTAAATATAAACAATTAATGCAGTTAAGTCTTAAAAAACTATTGAACTGACTTGTCTATAGAAATCCAATGCATGACACTTGTTGCTAAAGATATCTTCTATGCTTATAAGTGAAACTTATAATAATAATAATAATAATAATAATAATAATAATGATGATGATGATGATGATCATAATAATAATAATAATAATAATAATAATAATAATAATAATAATAATAATAATAATAATAATAATAGAAGTTTTGATGGATTGTCACTGGATCTCACCACCCTTTAGGTTCACCCTTAATTGGGTCCTACCATACAAGCCGTGTTAGGTAGGGAAGAAAAAGGTGAGATGCTTGATAAAGCATAGAAGATACTGCCTAAGCTGTATGAGCCAACGTTAGCATACTGCCTTTGCTTTTTGGATTTCGATTCCGGAGATTGCAGGATGCGTATGAGATCTGAAATTCATGGCAGAGAGACTCTACCAGTTCCACCATAAAACAATATGGACATAAACTCAAATGCATGCATCGAGATAAAAGAAGGAAGATGATGAAAGAAATAAGGGCTTGTTTGACCATCATCCATTTTTTCCATAGACATCTTGCCTATTACATGTGAGAGATTTCGATTCAAATTCAATATTTAGCGGCCGTTGATAGTATGACAATTGTATCTACCATACGGATTTGCAGCAAGCACTAGCACAAGATCGCGCAGCACTTACTGTCCTTGCTCAAGTGTAATAAGTCAGCTTGCCACATGACATAGCATGGCCGACATGGGCCTTCACTCGTAGGCAATCAACTACTTAAGGTATAATACACAACAGAGGCAAATAGCTGAGCAGCGCACAGCATGTGCTGGACGAGTCCAACCATTAAGATGCACGGAGATTTTGTTGCCCAGGATCAGATAACAGAGACATGATTCCCCCTCATAAACCTTACAGAAAGAAAAATCTCCTGTTTTGTAGGCTGCTGCAATTCTTCTTCTCAATGGGTTCTTACACAGTTTCAGGTCATTTTAGGGTGAATTAAGTTCGATTAAAGGGAGAAGAAGAAGTTTGACAAAAAAATATAGGAAGAAGAAGAAATGGGGAAGAGAGGGTTTGATAGACTTTTTAGCAACTACCATTTAGAAGCATGCTCACAAATGACCATGTAGCCAAAAAATAGATCCATGTAGAATAGGAAAAAGAATATTGCATTTTCTTCCTATAATTGTGAACCGACAAGAGATGAAAATAACGTACCAAATAGGAAAATCCTTCCTGACCAGCAAGAACCGAATATCCAGATAACCACAAACTCCTCTTAAACAGAGATTATAAGCCAACAACTGCTTTATAAATTTCGTGTGGAAACCATATACAGTTGAAGGAGATTGTAAAGTCTACCGGCAAGAACAACAGCTTCAAACATAGACATAGGCAATTAAGAGACCGTAATCCCGAAACATGAAACACAACAAGATGCACATGAGGCAGCTAGCTCTATCTACCCACTTTCTTTTTCTTGGTATTGTCACTCATAAGATGAATTGAATCAAAGAAAAGAAAAAATAAAAACTTATCCGACAACCCCAATATCAAAGAGAAATCAAATTGATAGTACTATGAAATACAACTGAAATCATGAATATACCATCCCCTTGCACTAAAAACTAAAAAGCCAACATAATAACATGAGATTTCTGATGATGCTACAAAGAAAAGAAACTTAAAAGGATAAACATCCATATAATAAAAGCCAAAATAAAAGGAGCAAATTTGACTTCATGATTCCATGAATGAGTTAGTGGAGATGCACCAACCAGTTTTATTCCACCCACACCCCCTTCAAACCAAAGCCTCTTCTAAGTCAACAAGCGCTCGATCACTCCAAGTTGAAGGGCGAAGACATACATGGACTTCATGTTCTTCCGGTCCCACATGATGCTTGGGTACGAGGACTTCAAGCAACATGCCTGTCTCATCACCAAATGCTTCCAATTTAGCATCTTCAGGGATGCGGGTTGGCAGTGGGATTTCTCTAACAAATTCCCCTGGGGGGCAGTGCTCCGGTGTTGGATCTGTCAGCTTAAATGTCCTATTATGTCTCTTAATAAATTGCACACAAGATGTACTTAAACAAGATATTTTCACAATTCCATGTGAGTCAGTATTCCTCCAAGTAACTTTCACCCGCTGGAGATCAACAAAGGGTAAACTGACAATGACCAGGAAACCTTGGTCGTCCTCATATATAGTTTTTGCAGCTGTCACGGGGCCACAGACGTTTTTCATAACCCCAGTAAATTCATTTAACCATGATGGCTCACTGGGGTGGATCTTTAGATCCAGAGCTCTATCAGAATGAGAACTATTTGATGAATAGTGCTCATCGTTGTTCCCATGAGGGAAAAAATCTTTCTTCCTCTTGTGGCAGACTGGAGAAACATCAACCACATCACCATTGCTATGGTCTGATGGCTGCGTTGACAGATTCAGACCACAGCCATTAAGTAATTTCTTTGGTTGGTGATTGATACTAGCCTTTGAAGAAGGCAGTGGGCGCTCCAGTTCAAAGTCAGTGCCTGAAAGATTTCTCCAGGAACTGAAATCACTAGCTTCAGGTGGTACAGCAAAGTTTATGTCTCGGCCAGTGAGTTCCACCCACCTCTTTCGTTCTTCCTCATCAAGCACAGCTAAATTGGGTGTCCGGACAATTTCAATTCCATGGACACACTGCGGATTCGAGAGACCACGGTAATGCTTCCTCTGCATCCTGTGAGATCGCATAAAACCTTTCTCCACACTGAATGGAAATGGACGCTCACCTTGCCGTGAATGCCCATTCATGTAACTTCTCAACTGCATCTTCCCGAGTGCATTTTCAGACCTTTCCTTAAACACCCACATGTACATATTCTCCATATCATGCTGGACTAAGAAATAATCAAGCTGCAAGTCAGATTTCTCATAGCCAGACACCCCATTACTGTCCTGAATGATTTTGGTTTTTGATTTCTCGTTCAGAACAGGTTTAAAGTAGAAAGTGAAGAAAAACCAGGCACCCCAGACACTATCAAGGCGCTTAGCGCTCTTGCGTCCTACTTTTGGGATATGGACAGTGGCCTCAGCTTCGTAAACTTGAGGTGCCAAGCCAACATCTAAGATGTCACAGGTGTCATTCCAAGCCATGGGAGGCGGACTAGGCCCAGACGACAATGGAAGATTAATATCAGGAGGTCCTGAGTGCATAATTGAGCGATTTAACTCCCCCTCCAATTCTTCATGCGACATAAAGCCAGAGTCCATCGACAACATTGTGGATGGATGATGATTCTCCATTGAAAGTGCAGTGAGTAAAGCTTCTCCCATTATTTCCTTTTTCTAAAACTTTCTTAGTTCCAAGCTGCTGTTCCACGTCCGATGCTAGAGCAGTAATCTTGAGAAAACCTCCATGAATCAACTAGAAAACACAGGTATTTTAAGTAAAAGGATCAATCAATCTACAAAACCGCAAAGTCCCCTCACAAGAACCGTCATGAATGGGAACCACAAGAATCCAACCACAAGATAACCAAACATATCGTCCATTAAATTGCGAGCATGCCCAAGAGCTGACATAACCATGCTCAGGATACCACTGACCTGCAATCAACACAACATATTTTACCAAGATAAAACTATCAAGTTCAATGACCACTTCCTAACACATAAATACTATATTCTGGTCTCCAAAAAGCCTGATTCAATCCTCCACGCTTTCCACTCTTTAATCATGCAACCATCAATACACATATAAAAGAAAAAAGCCAAAAATTTCAATTCAAATTGAAAAATATATCAACCACCACAAACCTAAAAAACCAGATTGGCTCAGACATGACTCGGAAACAATACTAATATCCAACAACAACGAGAAACTTTGAATTACATAAAAAGATACCAGCGTAATGACATGATCTATGAACAATTTGAATCCGAAGATTAAATCACAACTTTCGGTTTTCTGAAACCCCAGATGTAAAATTAGAAAGCGAAACCTAATTATTAATTTATTTTCGATTTCCCCAAAATCTCACAAACCCTAGAATCAAAATCGGATCGAATCCAATCAAATTCTTTACGATTCTCCACATAGAATCAAAATCAAATAAAAACCCAGATTCAAACCAATCATATTTACCGAAAAAAAAATCCCTAATTGAGGACCCGATATCATTAGAAAAAGCAATAGAATCGGAGATTAAAAAAAAAAAAAAAGGAGCGAACCAACTATTCTTACCTAAAAAGCAAGCCCTCGAATCCACATGAATAGATTTTTTTCAGGATTTCAACAGCAAGATAGAGCCTTTCATTTTTAATGGAGGAGGATTAAACGGCCGTCAACTAACGGCAAACATAATGGAAGGAAAGAAGCACTCCAGGCGTCAGAAGGGTCATAAAAAGACATGTTATGTGTTACATGTTAGTGCTTTTTGTTAGTGTTGTTGCTGTTGTGTAATGTGTTTGATTTTGATGTTTTGGGAGGATATGGGTTAAAAAAAATCTGATCTTTAAAACCCTAATTGAAGAAAAAAAAGGACCAATCATGTCTCTTCAAAGAGAGTTATAATATATATCCACTCTCTCGTATAACGAAAAGTGCATTTGCCTTTCTATAATGGCCTTTCAACAAGCGGAAGGAGAGAAAAAACAGCAAGGAGAGAGAGAAAGGGTGATTTTGCAATTTATTATTATTTTTAATTATAATGTTTTATTGACTTTTTAATTAGTTTGATTTTGCTTTTGTGATTTTTGTTTGTTTGCTTGCTTTGGAAAGAAGTGATTTAATAGAAAAATTGATAAAGCAATAAGAAGGGATATGATTGAATAATGGGTTATTGAAATGGGTTTAGGTTTGCTCATCGTCATGAGATTCACTGAATTGGTTTTCTATAAAGCATCCAAAAAGAGTGATAGATAACTATTTATTAGGATTTCAAATAAATCGAATTGAGCTTCAAAAAGTTTAGGTTTGATTTATTTAAAAATTATATGAATCTAAGTTTGTGCCAAATTTTTTATCGAGCCTATAATTAAAGTTTGAACTCAATTTATTTTGATAAACTTGTTTTATCTTGAGTTTAAATTTAACTTATTTATTAATTAACCTCAAACAAAGCTTAATCTAAAGCGAGCCAATTTTAAGTATGCTTATGAATCTAAGTATATAAAGTGAAGAAATATATAAATGAATAGATGGATAAATAGTAAATAAGGATTTGATTGTATATCATATATTATCCTATAATATATTATATATTTATATATATTATATATAAGATATTTATGTGTTTATCATTAAAATTAATAAATATTATATAAATACAAATTAGATAAAAAAATATTACTAAAATATTGCCGCTATGTCATACATTGATTTGTAATAATGTCGCATCTACGTTATTGTGTTTGTACCTATGTCATGGCATATAAATGTTAATGTCACATCTTAAAGATGCGATATTAGTATATAATAACGGTATTTTGATAATTTTTTATATAATTTGTAATTGTATAACTTTTTTTTTTCAAAGTCGGTAGACATATATTGTAACCTATTATATAGATATTAGTTTTTGGATTTTAATAATATATATTATATAATGTATAATATATATATATATATAACTCATAAGCTTATTCACGAGCTTAAATGAGGTAGTTTGTAAGCCCAGGTGAACCTAAATTGGAGAGCAAGCTTAGCTAGTTTAGTAACCTAGATTAGTTTAGTAACCTAGATTAGCTATCGAGCTTGAGCTGAGCTTAAAACGAGCTGATTTTGAGCAGTTAGCAGGTTAGTTTACTCATTTGCAGCCCTATTGTTCATGGTGAGTTAAAAGTAGTAAGATCTATGCATACTTAAGAGATTTACGTGTGATTATCGCCCTTTGTTTCTTTTTAACTAAAATCACAACTATTAGAACGCATTTTATTGGGTAACACTGTATAAATAATCTCTTTATATGGATATATGAGAAGGTGTAATTTTTGTTTTTAGCATTTTTTGCACTTTGTCAACTAACTTTGCTATCATGTCATGACTTGTTACTTTTAGAGAATCATGTACATTGTTTTGCAACTTATAATTAGTTAAGGTAATGGAATAACGATTTCTAATCTTCATTTTATCTCACATCAACAATGAAATTTATTACCAATTGTCCCTATTGTAAAAAATATTTGCAACAAGTACAGGTATCAAATTAGCAAATAATAGCTAAGGTTTTGTTAGCCCAATTGCATAAACACCAATATCTTAATGGTACAAATCAGGTTAAATTCCTTTTCTAGTATTTATATAAACTAGTCTAATCACTAATATCATTACCCAATTCAATTCTAAAAAAGAGTACGAAGTGAACAACAATGTGAAATAAGAGAATTATGATTAGGCATTAATTACTCTACGAACCAAAACTTATGATAAATATAATTCAACACATACATAGAAAAAACAACCTAAACCCCCATTTTGAAATCAACAAGTGGAAAAAAACCTAAATCTCAATCCTAAAGTTAAACTTTGGCAAGTGAAAACCTTAACCCTAAACTAACACCATTGTGAAGTCAATAAGTGGAAATCTCGTCTCCTAAAAAGTTTCCTCAAACCTTAATCTAAAGAAACCTTAAATATAGAAGTTAAATCCCCATTTATAGGAAGGAGAAATTTGTTGTAGAGAATGAACCAAATAAATGAATAGAACATTTACTTGATGTATGAAATGTGTAAATTACAACATCTATTTTGGGAAAAAAACGGACTCTAAGGTTGCTTTTGATTTTGTTGTCATTTTTTTTTGCTATATTAGCTTTTGAATTGCAGAATAGCTCATAAAGGCTTTATTTTACATATGTTCTTGAGAAGAAATGGGGTTTTTGATGAGGAAAGGATGATTTTTTTTTCTTCTTTTTCTTTTCTTTTCTGCAAATTTGGTTAAGTGTCATAATTTTCAAAGTTTTACCTAAAAATTTTTATTTTAATGAGGAAAGGTTAATTCTTTTCAAATAGATTTCTCTAACATATATAAGGCAACACCTATTTATGCTATTTTGCAATTCAAGAGTCGATATAACAACGAAAAAAAAAAAAATTATAAGCAACCTTAGATTTCCATTATCTTTCCTAAAATAGGTGCTATTCCTACAATTTACACATTTCATAAAATAAGTGAATGTTTCCTTCATGTACTTGGTTCATTCGCAACAATAGATTTCTCTTCTTCCTACAAACGGGGATTTAATGTTTGGGTTTAAGGTTTTGTTAGACTAAGATTTGAGGAAACAATTTGCAAGATAAGGTTGTCACTCACTAATTTTCACAATGGTGTTAGTTTAAGATTAAGGTTTCAACTTGCTAATTTGATGGTGGTGTTAAAGTTTGATTTCTTGATAGAGGTTTAGGTACTTTTCCACTTGCTGATTTTACAATGGTGTTAAGATTTGATTTCATAATAGGGGTATAGGTGGGGAAAATGTAAATAACCCCTCTAAACTTTTATTTAGATCTACGTATACTCTATGAACTTTTAAATGTTACAAATAGCCCTTTTAAACGTTAATAAATTGGAAAATAACGTCAACAACTTTAAATGACCCCCTAACCTTTGATCTTAGTGCAAAAACACCCTAACTTATTAAAATAATCATTGACACCCCTTAAACTTTATACCTAGTGTGTTTTCTTTAATTAAAAAAACAAGTGTCTTTTATGTTGCAAACTTATCAAAATTTAAGGGGGACGTTTACAACATTTGAAAGTTTATGGGGCATATGTGTACCTAAATCAAAGTTTAAAGAGGATATTTCCAATTTACCCTCCTTTCCCCTATGTTTTTGTTGAATTATTTTGATTGTAAGTTTACGTTTATGAAGTGATTAGTGCTTGATCATATTTCTTTAATTTCACATTGTTGTTTAGTGGGTATTCTCTTTTAGAATTTCATTAGGTAATGATATACAGGATTTAACCAATTTATTTAAAAAAAAGAGATTAATATGCCATTAACATGAAAATATGATGTGACATTTATTTTTTATATTTTATTATTCATATCATATTAAGTGGACATGTGGATAGATAACTCTTATAGGTGGGACCAATACTTATATGAGGGAATTAAGCGCTAACTTCATGCAATTTTAAAAGTTCCGAGGGGTTTTTCGTATAATTTACTCTTAAATTTACATGCACTAAAAAATAATATAGAAGTTCCTTATATTTTAATGGGGAAAGTTTTGAAAACTTAATTTCGTAAAATTGACTTCATAAACATACATTCAAGTTTTAATTCAATTATAAAAAGAACTTTTGGGTTGAAATAACAACTTCTTTCCATTGAATCTAGAGCCTATTTTAATTTACCACCAATTTATTGTTGCAATTTATGGATTTTTGCAAATTTACAAATGAATGGGCAAAATGAAAAATTGACTTAATACACATGAAATTAGACAGAAAGTATACCTATCGATTTTGGTACCCTTGTGGGTTTGTTTTTAAAAATTAATTAAGGGAAATAACAGGAAGAACCTATGTCATTAGGGCTTAGATGGGATAGCGTTATGCATTAAACTAAGAAGTTGTAATAACTCCGCCATATAAACTAACTTAAACTAGGAGTTAGTTACTTTAGCTACTAATGTAGGTATAGCTTACATCAAATGTTTATCACTCTACAGGTTTGAGTTATCTGATTTAGTACTTGTGTGGTATCAACTTGTGGTAGAACTTTTTGAAATAGTTTTTGAAAGTGATTTTATGGTATAAAAGCTTGAGAAGAAAATTTTGTTTTAGAAAAAACTTCAGAAAAACGACATAATAAGGATTTATAAAAGTCATTCACGAAACATAGTCTATGCAATAATAGTTGAAAATTAGAGGGTCATTTGAAAAGACTCTATTAGTTCTCCTAAAACTTAGTAAAGACAATAAATAGAATAGGAGTCCAACCAATTAGTTTGGAATCTTACTCTCTAATCCTATTCTTTAATCTTTTGGGAGTTAAAGTGTTACTTAGTAAATCTATTGGAAACCTACAAAATAACTAAAGGAGAATGAGTGACAACTTGCTCAATAAGTAGAATGGAGACAATAGTACATATCTAACACAAAGCAACTAGGATTTTTAAGTAAGTTTAGTTAAATAATATGCATTTACAAGCAAGCACCAATGGACGAATTTTTCCAGTTCGTTATGGGATTAGAGAAATTGTGTTTGCTCTAATCTTGTTTGAGGAATTTGATGCTATACACTTCACAGATTGAAATCAAATCGAGGCTTGTGAAATAGAGAATATATTCTACCTGAGACTTCACTTCGAACTACGGCCCCCAACCTTATCATGATGTCTTCTCCTATCATTTAGTTTGACTAAGAGTGAGGAGATGACCACTTTAGCTATCTTCATTGAAGGGTTCATATTTGCCCCAATAATCCTATTCGTTCCCTTAACGAGTTATGATGCATATCCAATTAGAAGTTAAGTTGAGTTGAGTTAGATTGCTTTTAAGATGTTCAAAAAATTTCATATAGTTTCAAGTATGCAATATCAATAAGCAATCAATACATAAGTCCAGCACTCAGGATAACGCAACCATATTTAAACATACATGTTACATATGCACAGACAATTAACTTACAATCACAAACAAGACACATTCTAAAGTCTCTAAGTATTCTTAAACAACATTTCAAAATACGACGAAACACAGATCCCACATACTTGGACATGTGATGCTTGATAGTCCTGATGGTTGATCTCGTCTGCTGTAATTGTTCCCTAAATATTCAATATAATTACGGTAGTTTTACTAAATATAAAGTTAAATAAGTTCATTCTAATAATTTAAGTATTATTATGACTTATCTTTAGCAAGTTGTACAAGCTTTCTATCGAGTTCTTGCTTCCTATTGAAGTCTCTAAACAAGCTCTTGGAAGCTTGCATAATACCAAATTTTGGTCAAAACCTTCTAATGAAGTCTTTGGATGAGTGTTTTTAGACTAATAACCTTCTAACTAAGTCTTATGAAGTTATCCTAGTTTTGCTTCTTACTCTAATCAACTCTCTGAACAAGCCTCTGAAGTTGTCTCCCTTAAGCATTCCATACCAATTAATCCTCAGATAAAGTCTCTAAAGCCCTTTCAGCTACATTTCCTTTACCAAAGACTTCCTAAATAAGTCTTTGATTAGGGTATAGTTAAGTCCCTCTTATTATTCAACTTTTGATTAATTCTTTAAACTAAAGATTAAGTCCCCCTCTTTTGCAGATCAACCCTCTGAAGATGTCTTTGAAACGATTTCATCTAAAACCTTCTAATTTAGCTAAACTCCCTAAGTATGTTTTTGAAATTATCATAACTAAACTTCTTTCACTATATAACTTTTTGAATGAGTTTTAACATATTTAGACTTAAAATCCTTTTATCCACTAACCTTTTGAACATGCCTTTGAAGTCATTATAATTACACCTCATTCACCATTCTAACATCCTTACCAAGATTTTGACATTGTTATAATCAAGATCCTTACACCAGCTAGCTTTCTAATCAAGTATCTAACCTAAGGATTTTAAGTCATTCTTTTACTAGATCAATTCTTTGAAGAACCCTCTGAATAGATTCAATTTACAAGTTTGCATAGAGTGATTCGCTTTAGTACCTTATTATGGTTTACAAGCATGGTAAATTATGACCATACAACAGGCTTATATCACCATATCATCCAAACTTCCAAATCCTCATATCTTAACTTAATGCATGTATATCATAACTAGTGATTTGTATATATCTCAACTCTAACTCGAACTATACAACTCCAGATTATTCTTCATAGTAGGATATGATCAAAATAAATTTTAGAACCTGATACCCAGGGTTTTCATCAACCTCAATATATGAAATCTTCAAGAAAATTGTATTTTTCACTAAATTTAATGGCTAAAAAATTCCTAGAAATTATAGTAATCATTTTTATCCAAAAACTCTTCATGCAATATAAGGACCCTTTAGAAAAATTTTGGTTTAGAAATTACATCGATAGGGTCATTTAAAATAACTTTGAAATTTGATTGATTTTATGTAATTTCTTAAAGAGGTCCTATATCTACTTAAAAATTTTATAATTTGATATTTTTAGATAAAAGTATATATAAAAATATGTCCAAATATTTTTTTTCATAATTTTCCAAGTTGAATTAATATTTTTACAATTTTAATGAAAATTGGTTGAAAAATTAGAAGTCATCGAAACTTAGTCGTCCAGCTACCACTAGTTACCTTCTCCTTGTCAGCACCTCTAGCCCCTACCACCACTGTGGGGGTGGTGGTGGTGGTTCACTCCCAGCATGTCTTCAAATGAATGTTCTCCCATTTTTCTCAATATGTGTAGTTTCACTTCTCGATAGTTTCCAAAATTTTCCTTCATCATTCCTCCCTTTCTCATATTTTTCTTAGCTTTGTCAAAGCTTAATTAAGGCTCTAGAGAGGAGTGGTGATGTTTCCAAAGTTAGTAGGGTGAGAAATAGATTTGTCTCTCCTCATTTTGGCTTAAATACCACAATTCCAAACTTAGCTAGGTGTCTTTGATTTGGATTCTTCCTTTAACAACTATTTAGGGAATGTCTTATGGCTAATCCATTGCACATCTAGTAGTTTGATGATTTTTACCATTTTTTAATTATTTTCTTATAAATTTTTAGTTAATTATACTTATTTTTGGGTATTTTAGGCATTTAGGGGTATATAATTATATATAACAATTATATCCTGAGTACATGTATTACTTATATATATATATATATATATTGTTTTATGTTCTTATCATGTAAATAATTTATCTCTAAATTTTGATTATTTTTCATTACTTTCATTATGTGTTTACGATAAGTCAATTGTGATATTATATAATTTAGTAACATTAATTATTTTTTTAACTATAATACAATTATTTTATTATATTCCTATATTTTAGACTTACGACGTATCCTTGTGTAACTACTAAGACTCACACGTGAAATATTATCCTAACTGGCCAACTTTCACATATGCCTTAAATTACTTACTTGAAATGATTATGCGAAATTACGGGGCTCAGAAATAAGTCGAAGCTCAAGCTAGAGCCAAGAACATGAACAAAGTATGAAGGAGAGCATTACTCTATTTCTTGGTTAAGTATGATTGGCAAATGAATTTTGTTTTAATTATTAAGTACATATATAAGTCATTTTAATTAATAATTAAGTAAATATAGAATGACGATAATATTATTATTGAGTTTATTTGCGGCTAAGTGTGACATAATAATTATATACATCCCTTACTAAATACATGTTAATTTCAACAATGATTATTTTCTTTTTTCCTTTATTAATGAAGTAAACAACAACAACAATATTGGGCTAATTCTAAAGAAAATTAAGATTGGTTTTAGGATTTGAAGCCTAGTTTATCATCTAGTGGAGTTTTCTAATTAATCTTAAATATGTTGGTTTAATTAAATATTAACTGGGTCTCACTTTGGAGATTTTAGGATAATTATGATTTATCCTCCACAAACTTGAGTATATAATGAAATTCCATATAAATCTACCTATTTTTCAAATTAAAGTTTTGTAGGAATGGTTTTTCTAACTTTTAATGCCTCGTTTGTAAAATTTGAGCTTAATTAATGAAAATTTTGTTGATCTTAAATTCTTAAGTAAATGTTTTAGGTGCTAATTTCTCATGTTTTGAAAATTAGTCTTTGACTTTAAATGCCAAGTTTCCGTTAAACTACATAGAGAAGTATTAGGGATAGCATATCATGTCTTATAGTGAATTTCATCTAAATAGTTAAGATTTACTTCTTATGAAGTTTGGAAACCTAACTTAGAGATATTTTTTAAGAGTAAGAGTATCTTGCCTAAGATCATTGATGTTAACTGTATTAAACTAGGTTCTCGAATGAAGGGATATCTTTGTAAGATAGACTTTCAACTTTAAGACATATCATATATTAGATTTAGATTTTGGTATGAATATATAAGCATGATGTGTGGAATTTATAGAAGTAAATTTTGACATAACTTGAATGCAAATTTTACCTTCTAAATAAATTAATCTTGAACTCATAAGAACATCTAAGTGACATTGTAACTACAAAAACTTGGAGAAGCTAAAATGTTATAAAGGACAAGGATCTATATCTATAATTTATTTCCTCTCAATCTCTACCAATTTTTGTTGATGGTAATAGGACTTAGAAAAATTCTCAAAGTTCTAAATGTAGACAGTAATTCTAAAATATTTTATGAAGCAATATCATTTAGAGATACGACATTTTGGAAGAAGGTAGTTAATAATGACATCGATTTAAGCCACAACATGAAAGTTGATTATATAAATAGGTTGTTAAATTGAAAGACAATAGAGATGGACATTAAATGGATATTAAAACAACATTTTTAGATACTAAGCTTAATAAAGAAATGTATATAGAACAACTAGGATGTTTTTGTTCTAATTGAGAATGAAAGGAAGGTTTGTAAGCTTTTTTATTCATCCTATAAATTGGAACAAGCTCCTATAAGATGGTATGAGGAGTTTGATAAAGTAATTGAAAGTCCCGCAATCAGCTACTTGAGGTTTGGTTCGTAGAATTTAGGGCGATCGAGTAAATTGTTCAATCTAGCCTAAATTTTACAATGAAGTTAGGATTATTAGTAAAAGTGATCTCGTAAGTTTGAATTTAGTAAAATAAGTAATAAAATGATAAATTAATATAATATTGAATTTTATGAAAATTTTTTGTTATTTATCAAAAACGAGTAAAACGAATTTCGATAATTAATAAATCGATAGAGATAAATTATATGCACATTAAAAATTATAAAATGACTTAAATAATATTTAGGATTATTTATTTATACCATATATATATTTACATATAGGTAAAAATATGTGAAATTACTTAAAATATGCGAAATATGCCAAAATAATGTTAATTAATAAAAGAAATGCAAGAATAATTAAATAAAATTCAAGAAAATTGTGGAAAAATATGGAATTGTCCAAAATTGAGGTGTGGCAGCTTGGAATTGAGTAAATAAAAGCAACCAGTTAAATTAAGACAAACAAAAAGTAAATTGGAAGAGGATAGGGAAGTGAAAATTGGAAGAAAAAATCAAACTAGCCCTATAAATACCTTAAAATTTTTCAAAAGCTCATTTAGTTAGTTAGGAGAGTAGAAAAATTAGAGAGAAGTGAAAATTTTAGTGTTAGGGTGCAATTGTAAAAGTTTACAAAAATCTATACAATTAGGGCTTTAGAATGTAACCACCACCTGACAGTAACTTGGGAGTGGACAGCCACCACTACCACACGGTGGTGGCAGTGCTTAAGCCAGCCGACAAGGCCTTGATGGCTGGAGTAGCCAACTATGGTAAGTTCCAATTTCCTTTCGATTTTTCTTAAATTGTTAAAAATATTAAAAATATTTGTAAAATTATGAATCATATTATTTTGGGATATTTTAGTATGTAGATTTAGGGGAAATTTTTATTTTGATGAATTTATGTCTAGAAATATACTGTTATTAAAAAATCATGCAAAATCAAGCATGTTTCAAATTAAAAATAAATAGATTTAGGAGTTTAGTTTTGGATTCAAAATTTTTGTATAGACTACTTAGATGATATAGAATAGCGCCACGAAACCCTTTTTTAAAAATTAATTTTCTAAATTTTTAGGCCTTAAAATAATGTATAAAATGAGTAATTTTAGGCTAATTAAGTAATTAAAAGTATAATTTCCGATTTAAGGTATAATATTATGTTTTAGGATGTTGAAATCTGATGAAGTATGATATTTGTAGTATTTAAGGTATCAGATGTAATTATTAGGGTATTATGTAGTAAATATGTAATAGATAAAAATCGTAAATTTTAAGTTAATTTTGTAATTTAGGATAATTAGGTGTAAAATCTTATTTGGGATAAATTTAGATATTTTGATATGTTAATTGATGTTGGGAGATGAAATTTAAAGTGATAAGACTATTAGATATGTATATTATGTACATATTAGGTGATAATGTATAATATGTAAATATAAGAAATAAATGAGTAGGAAAATATTAGGTTAAAATTGATATTCTAATAATAATAAAAATATGTAATGAATTTGGTAGGAAACTCAAATTTAGGTAGTTATAAGAAAAATGTAAAATTTTCTTATATTGAGAATAAATTTGGTAGTTAAATTAAGATATGGGAGTATACAGTACAAATTAAAATACTAGTTAGGGGTTAAGTATGATATTTAGGATACTTAAAAATAATGTGATTAATTTCACATTATGGGTCGAAATGAGTTTCTGAGGTTCGCATATAAAATCGTACTTATTAACCGAATTACAACATAAATTAGAAATCAATGTGAAAACTGAACCAGAATTTAACCTAATTCAAAAATAATTGTAAAAGACTTGAAAACCGAGATAATTGGGTATATTAAACCTTAACCCAAAGATAACAATAGGTGTTATAGGATAAAATCAACCTATAGTAGTTAGGTGGAAAACTAAAATAATATTTGTATTATAGGATTTTTGGTGATGGCTAGTACGAGATGCACCTCGAGTGAGCAAGTGATGAGTCTAGGGAAGTTGGGATTAATATGTTGCTGTATTTTGAAGTACTAAGTTGTAGTATTTAGAGGCTTTAAATTATGCTTGATTATGCTTGTTAGATTGTGGACCATGCGTATGTGCTTGTTTCCGAGTTTATACTATGTTTCTGATTCGCTATTCTAGATTGTATTTGTATAATTTATTTGAAATGATTGAACACCTTAAATTGGGTTTAACTAAATATATGACTTGTAAACACAAATCGGACTTACAATACAACCTATTAGGGGGAACTTAGGGTTTTTTGGTTAAATATCGACCCTTTTAAAAGAGATAGCGCTAGATAGCATAATTAGTCCTTTCTTTATTCTTAGTTAAACTAAGTAACAGGTGAAGAGGGCAAGGAAAAGGTGAAGTTAATGGTTCGAAGGTGTCGAGCCTGATTTTTCGATTTCTGTTTAAAATTGATTTCTCATTTCTTGATTAATACTAAACCCTAGCCTATTTAATATTAATCATCGACTAAAGAAATTGAGAAATTCCGATATTTTTATTAAAAATAATTTTTTGAGTCACCACCCGACCGGAATCGGGAAAAAAAAAGAAACCGTTACGCTTTAGCTACCGGTTTTTTATTTCAATTTTAATAAACAATCAGAGGGTTCCGAATTCGGGAGCTAACCTATTAAACCCTAACGAGTGCCACTTTTTTTTTTACCGAAATTAGGATTATTCTTCTAATTATAATATTTAAAAATAAATAATAAATAAACAAAATCAAAAGAAAAAGAACTTAAGTTTCTACATATTTTATCATCGCCCCGAAGGTTCCTACGTACCTGTTAATCGGGATCAGACGATCGTAGTTCTTTCCAAAAACATTAATGTGTTGGTTCTTTTTATAAAAAATGATTGGTTGAATTTGTGTTTTTATTAACCATTTTATTTTTATTAAGAAAAATCCCTAGAAGCCTAATTTTTATTCCTAATTATAAAAAAAAAACTGAAAACCTAAAAGCCTAATTTTTGAAAAGTGCCAAATTAAAATTCTTATTTTAAAAACAACTAAGTGATAATTTTTTTTATTTTCAAGAAAAACCCTAAAGATTTTATGAAATGTGCAATGTTCTGCATATTAGTAAAGAAAGAAAGAAAAAAATTTCCAAATCATAAAAAAGATGCCTTAATCATAGAAAATATATTTAAACTATAAAGAAGATGTTTAAACCATAGAATTAAAAAAAATTCAAATTATAGAAAAGATGTCTGAATCATGAAAAAAAAATCTAAATAATGGAAAAGATACATAAACTATAAAAAAGAAGCCTAAATTATGGAAAAGATGTCTAATCATAGATAAGATATCTAAATATAGAAAAGATGCCTAATCATAGAAAAAATGCCTAAACCACAGAAAAGAAATTTAAATTATGAAAAAGATATTTAAACTATATCTAAATTATAGAAAAATGTCTGAATCATAGAAAAAAATTTAAACTATAAAAAGATGCTTAAACCATAGAAAAAAAATATAAATCATAGAAAAGTTGTATGAATCATAGAAAAGATGTCTGAATCATAGAAAAAATGTTCAAATCATAAAAAAGAAACCTAAATTATGGAAAAGATATCTAAACTATGAAAAAGAAATCTAAACTATGGAAAATAAGCCTAAACTATGGAAAAGATGTCTAACCGTAGAAAAGAAGCCAATTAAAGATTTTTTTTTGTTTTATGAACATTAAAATGATTTTTTTATTTAGAAAAACCTAACATGCCTAATGTAATTTTTCTACATTAATACAATATGCAAAGAACAAGATTTTGTAAAATATGAGATTTTATAAAAATATCATTTTGAAAACATGAAATCTAAAAAAAATAATAAAAAATAAATAAACTAAAACTTAACTTAACATATGTTCACTAGACACTAATGCTATAAGTAATTACTAGCAATTAAAGATGTGATAAAAATAAAATAAAATAACATAAAATAAAAAATTAGTACAAGTTTTAAAAATAACTATACATATACTAAGTGAGATAAAAATAAATAAATAAAATAACCTATAGACAATAATTAAAAACCACTATTACGTACCTGTAAGGCAAAGTATGCAAAGCTGATGAAAGGGAACATATTGGATCCCCAATCCTATTATATGCACAACTATAGAATTGGTCTGAGGAGTGGGTTCGAGCATGTTTTTAACAAATGTGTAATTGTTCTTTTTTTTTTTTTTTTTTTTACAAAAGGGTCCTAATTCTTAAATGTTATTGTTTTATAAATTTTTTTTTCTAACAATCCTATTTTTAAAAAGAGTCTTTTATTAATTTTTGTTTAAAGAAAAAACAACCTTCTATGTGATAAATCCTTAAATAAAACCAAATTTTAAAATATGAAACAACCACTAAAATAATATATATAACTATCTACCAAAATAAAATAATTCCATATAATACACTTTATATAAGAACTAATACCAAAATTCCTAAAGTCATATTATATATTATGTTGATTAAGAAAATATAATAACGTGTATATACATAAATAAAAAAATAATCTTAACGACTCCTACAGTAATACATATATACATTTATACTCATATAACTATTATTAAATAACCATTCACTTAAATCATTATTTAATTTATATAATAGAAAAAACTAATGTTAAAAGAAATGCCCTATACTAACATACACACACACATACATACATATATATATATAATGCTAAATAACTAAGGACATAATAAAATACTAATGTATCATAATAATAATAATAATAATAATAATAATAATAATAATAATAATAATAATAATAATAATATAATAATAATAATAATAATAATAATAATAATAATAATAATAATAATAATAATAATAATAATAATCTAAAGAAACCAAACTTGTTGGGGAGTTTCGCTGAAGCCTGGACATGATCGGAGTGGCGGACGATGAAGTCTGGACATGTATGGCCGCTGTTGTTGTTCAATTGCTGTCCATGTTCGTGTGATGAAGAGTAGTTGTGGGCGTGAAACGGAACTTGTAGTGCAGTGACCGATCGTTGCAAGTGATCGCGGTATTCGAGGACAGTTGCTTAGCGTCGTGCGTGCTGTTCCGGCGTCACTGCTGTTTGATGAAGGAGATGGCCTATTGAACTTGTTGTTTGGCGTGCTGAAGCAACCGTATGGTGAGACGCTTCGCTGATCGTTCGTGTGATAGTCTGAGATTGGTGTTGTACAGATCAATACGTATGGACAGCGACACGGTTGATTGTTGTTTAGTTATGGTGTAATTGTGACTGACTGCGTGAAGTGTTTATATATTCTAAACCAAATCGTATCATATGATTTGATTATATATGAATCCGATTTTAAATCTTGCTTCTGCAAAGACAGAAAAAAAACTTAAACCCAAGATCTCAAACTAAATCCACCCGAATACTCTGCTATTTATCCGTTAGGCCATTAACCTAGACCTTGACATTTATTACCATTAAGTTATATTTAAACTATTTGAGTACCTAAACTAAAATTTTTAACTAAACTAAAACTAAAACTAACACTAAAACTAATTATTCCTAATATAAATTACTTCCTAAAAATCCATGAAATCTTTATGATTTTTCCTTTTCTTAATTTTTTGGCATTTTCATTATCTATTAATTTTTATTATTATTATTTATTAATTAAATTTTTTTGTTATCTTTGAATTAGGACCCTTTTTGTAAAAAATAAAAATTAAGACTACGGAATGGCAAAAATTAGGTGTCTACAGAAGGTAGTCGCGGGAAGAGCGGTATCTCCATTACATAAGATTAGGTTTGATCATGAGCTGTTGCATTAATGGAAACTCCTTAACCCGGATTAGAGTTGATACGATTTCTTTAATCTCATGACGAGTTAGACAACATCGTAAGATGGCCTTTGCTTGTACATGCATAGAATCTAACTAATTTGGTTGATTACCGTGTTTGTATTTGCTATATGGTTTCAAGTCTTTGTTCTAGCTTATTGAGCTGTAGTTACTCACATCCTTATTGACGTTGTTGTAGGTATTAGTAAGGAAGCGACCTATAATTACTCTAAAGTTAGCAACTACTGGATCTTAAGTGAGTGAGGATATAAACTGAAGACCAGATATACTCTCAAGTTTAGAATTATTTTTTAAGCTTTTAGTATTAATTTATGAATTTCTCAAGTAAATTATGTTAGGTTGTTAAATCTTGTAAATATACTTAGATTATTTTAATGTAAGTATGTATTTTTCTCAAGTTCATAAGTAAATAACATATTTAATTTATTAACTGTTTACTTCAAAGCAGGTTGGTTGTGAACGCCTAATATAAATCAAATCTAAGATAACAATTATATGATTAGTTTTTATCTTAGAATAGTTTGCACGATAAGATTGTTACGATTATACTGCTTCGGGGCGAGACTGTTACGATTATGCCGCTACGGGGCATGACGGTAATCTTAGCTAATGATTTGAAATATAAGGGTGTTCATAAAAACCTTTATTTTAGGTTTGTGGATGACAATGGTGTGATCATTTTTCTATATGTAAATGATCTTATAAATTGTAACATATGAGATAAATGTATAAGTAGTTAAAGAAATCAAAGATTATCTAACCCCTAAATTTCAAAGGAGTTAGATGTAATGGTAGTTAATAAGGTTCTTGAACATACTAATGGATTAGGCACGAGCCATGCTCATTATGTTAAGAAGACTTTAGATAAATATATACATTTTGGCTTCAAGAATTGTAGTACCCTGTATGGTTCACATTTAAAATTAGTAGAGAATATGATAAAGGGGTAGCACAATTAGATAGGCTCATGTAATAGGAAGTTTGATTTATGCCTTACATTGAACAAGACCTTGTATCTCATTATTGTAAGCAAGTTGTCAAGATCTATAAGTAAGTCTAATACATGTCATTGGGAAAATAATTAGAGTATTTTTTTTTTTATTGAAAAAGATTGTGAAGCTTTGATTGTTCTATAACTGACTTTCTTGTTGTGTTGAAAAATTGTTTGTATATGAGTAAGATGACTAATATGGGTGATCACAACTAATTAGTATTTACAACTAAGGTACCTAAGTAATAAGTTAGAGATTAATGAAATAAACTCATATATTGCATTTCACTATGGAGGTTGAATCCTTAGCATTTGTAGCTATTGGGAAAGGAAGTGAAATAGTCAAGAAAGTTTATGTTGGAAGTTAAGTTATGAGCGTAACTTATGATAGCCCTTTTAGTTTATTGTGATAGCCAATCTATTATATCTTAAGATTATAATAAAATATATAATAGAAAGTTGAGTAATAATAACATCATGAGCCCCAAAACTAGAACTAAGCCTATTTACAAGTATAGACCATTTGTAATCTCAGTATTTTAGAGAAAATGATTGGTTTAGAATGTAAAATTAATAATAAATAAACTGTAATAAAATTGGGAAAGAACTTAAATCAATTAGAGTGCACTATCATGAATCAAAGTTTGCCATTGGAGGATAGGGATACTAGAGGATAGTTGCTAAACAAGGTGAATTTTGGTTATTTGAAATCTTTTAGACTACTTTTAGGTCATCATTTTGGCTTGTGCAGTTTTATAGACAAACCTTTGTTTGGATGAAGCCTTCATTTGCATCACACTTTTACATATACTAGTTTTATTTTTTATATATCATGATAATTTAGGGAATATCATTAAGACCTAAATAAGATAGAAATATCGTTTCATGAATCTTTTGACTCATCTTTTAAGTACCAATCGCTATGCCTGATATGATAGATTTGGGTGGATGGATCTCTATAGGTTACCAATCTTAAATTTTGTCAATTTATAAATTAGGTTTTTAGGCTAATTAAGTATATTACAATTTAAGGGATAGAGATCAAACTTACTATATCTTAGTAGAAGAAAAACGAACACATTATTGAGCTATAAGGTCTCTCTCTCTTCTCTTAATGTTGTACAGCTAATAAATTGTACTTAGTGAAACTGAAGCATCATACATAATTATGTCACATGCTACACTAAAATTTCCTATAATGCATATCTTTGTTTAAGATAAATAGAATAATTGTGAATTATATAGCTTATGTAACTTTAGAATACAATGTTTCTTAGTATCTAAGGAAAAAAAATATGGCACTTTATCAAAAAAACAATCTTACTTATCAACTACTTTGTGAAACTAGATTATGATTTAAGAATAATTTTGCTAGCCAATCCATAAGGCTAGCTTTACTATTGAAGAACTTATCTAAACATCCATGACATCTATAACCTTAATTTTAGAGCTTTAGATGAAATAAAATTAAACGTTATGTAGATAAAAACTATGAGCATGAATCAAACATTATTATTATTTCAAACCATCAAGTCACACCATTATCAATAAGTCATTAAATACTATCTTATAACAAAAAAATTCAACAGCTCTCCATTTTACCAACAAGTATTCCCAATATTCTTTTAAAACTTTTTCTAAGATCTAGTATGTTTGACACCGATACTATAAGATCTGGCATTTATTCTTAATGTTTTTCTTGCCTTCTTTCTCCTTAACTTTAACTAAGCTATGTCTAGTTACATCATGGTAGTTTCCCCATTACTCCATCAAATCTTCATCAATTTATATTTCCCTTTTGAGCTCTTGCTCCTCCTTTTCCACCATCTTTTGCATCGCTTTCTCCTTCGTTCTGTAATATACTAGCTATTTTCTTCGTATTATAAAAATACTCATAATCAAGCTCATCAATCCATACCTCACTACTATCATCACTATTGTCGTCACTGTTATCATTACCATCATCAACTTTCTCTACAGTCATCTGTCCCCCTTTCTCATCTCTCATAATTCCTTCCCCATTCAAATCAACTTTTTCATTATTTTTATTTATGGCTACATTTTCTTCATATTGTTTTGTTGAATCTTCCTTTGATTTCTTCATAATCTTCATCAACAACTCCTCTTTTGCTTCGAAGAGAGTAAGTTCACACTTTCTCTTTGTTGGCACTAAGGATTGTTCATGGTTCTCAGTGTTTTCCATAGGATCTCTCTCTCTCTCTCTCTCTCTCATACACACACGCACGCTGTTTTTTTATTTTGGTGATACGATTAGGGTTGAGAAGTGGAGGGGTTTATAAGAATGAGTAAGCCTTTCATGTTATAACTTACCAATTATAGTTGGCGTAATCCATATAATTGCTTATGCTTATTTGATGACCTATCGAATTTGGAGAGATAGCTAGGTTATGATTAAAGGATGCAAATATTTCCTTTAATTATATGATATGATTAATAATGTTGTGTAAGATTAATTTTACTTTTTTTTTATCCTCTGTAATATGTGAGTTTGCATAAAATTTAAGATATATATGCAAAAATTGAGAAAATCTCTATAACCTCAATTTAAGCGATTACGCATGACTTAAAATACTTTAACTTGAAATAAACATACGTCATGTTAATTTGGTTTGTATATCTTTAAAAAGCTTAGCACCTTAGTGTTATATTGTAAATTAATAAGATGAGATAGAATTATACATTTATCTAATTATTCTCATAATAGTGCAAAAAACAATTTTAAAATAAAAGCTTATAACAACTTTCAAAGCTTTATAGAGAAGATAGTGATGTGTTAGGAATGAACAAAAGCTTATGATTTCCTCTTTTATTTTTTATAAAAATGAGAGGAACATAAAAGTGTGACATTCAAATTATTGATAGATAGTAAATAATGAGAAGGTAAATAATCTTCATACAAAACTTTACATTCATTCTACTAATAATTAAATTGGATTTCACACAATTTGTAGCCTTATCTTTTATTTTTTTTTTCTTATTTCTTGCCTATAATTAAGAAATATGAATGAAAAAAATAGACATAGATGCAACAATAGATTACTATTTTTGAAAATTATATTCTTCTCTCTATGAATCTCTCTAGTCTTTTGAGAAAAAAATTCTTATCAAGATTCAACAAAATAGTAAATCTTATAGAATTATGAAACTATTTTGTCTTATAGAATATACATTTGATTCTAGTTACACCTAAATTAACAATTTTTATGGTTTCTTTTATTGTTGTGGATGCATTGCATAGGATGCTTAGAAAAATTAGTCTAATTGCACCATTTGTTTTCTTCATCATGCTCTTTAGAGGTAACCAATTTCATGGTGAGCTGATTTTGATCATGAAACCTTGAACCTATTTTATAAAGGTAAGTTTTAGATTTTTGAAATATAATGCCTAGCTCTGTATTAAGGAGCTAACTTAAAACTAAACTAGTGATTAATATTATTAGTTGAACCTATTATTCAACATATAAGAACAGTCTAAAATTCAATAAGGGGTAAATACATTAACTAGATATCAAATTTTTTGAGAAAGTAATATGTGAAAATAGAATACTATGATACCTACTATTATTGGTATAAATTTAAGAATAATGAAAACTAGAAATAAAATTACAGATACATAGCATAAAAATTAGCTCTTTTCCTTTTAGAAAAGTAGATGATATGGGAAAATATCTCCTCCATGTCTAGTAAGAAAACTTGAATTTAGAAATATTCTTAATAAAAGGTAATGATAGATATTATAAGTATATTATAAAAGATACACAATGAAACTTCATTAGTGAACTCTTAAAAGGTAGTTTAGTTGGATATGTACTGTTGGGCCTCAAAATTTTTTTTCTTTCCTTTAACTTTGGTTGAAATTAGTCTATATCCACCTAATATAAATTGTTTGACAAAAATTAAAGGAGAATATTAATTTTGCTAAATTTTTTTTTTGGAGTCAACATCGACTAAAGTTGAGAAAAAAAGAAAGGCCAAAATCGAATGCATAGAACAATTTTAGCATACCTATTGGTTTAGTTCGAAAAGCTAGAAATTAATGGTTTAGCAACTTGAATCATAAAGCTTGAAATCAAGTTACCAAAAAGATATTTGGAAATAAAGGGCTTGATTCAAAATTATGCATTACAAAGAAAAGGTTTATTTTACTTTTTGAACAAATATTCATTGTCTTTAGTTTCTTGGAATTTTTTCTTTTGAATTTTTAGGAATGCACCAATAATGGATATCTATGTACCTTTATTTAGGATTAAACCACTGTAGTTCATTTTTCAAAATTTATTTAGTGTACCTTTTTTTAAAATTTTCAAAATATTTTATTTTTCATTCTTTTATTTTTGAAATTTTCATTACTTATTTATTTATTTTTTTTTACCTTTCCTTATTTAAGAGAAGTGGAATAAATTTAAGAAACTTATAGAGAATAGAAGTTATAATTACAGTAAACATTACTAAACTCATAATATCTTATAGTTTGAAAACATTTTATTTTATTATTTTGTAATAATAAATTTATTTTGAAAACCTTAGGTTTGATTTTATTACATTTTTATTCTTTTCTTATTTTTACTATTACATTTAAAAAGTTTTATTTATTATCTTTATATGATCAAAATAAGCAAAATAGAATAAAAGGAGATGGTTTATATAACTTGGGTTTAATTAAGAAAGCCGATCAAGTTGGATTGGTCATATTATGTTAAAAGCTCAATTTGGGTTGAATGTCCTATCTTAGGTTGAACATGGGGGAAATTGGCAAACAAACTGATTGAGAAAGTAGATTTTCAAAGTGGGTCATGGATCTGATTTAGGGTCCTTAGATTGGGGTAGGTCATCATTGAATTAGGGCTATGTGAGGGTGTTTCTAGGCACTTTTAGAGGTGTAAATGCATTTGTGAGGTGGTTCAAGTCAATAAGCGAGTGGTTGTTATGATTGAAACCAATAATATCTGAAGATCTCAGAAGTAAAAGAATCTCATTAGATTGGAAGATTTTGTGTAACAAAAAACAGAGTACATGTATTCAGAGACTTAAGCATACATACCATAATAGATGTAGGGACTTAGGCATAAAGAAAGTTAGAAACTATATATAGAGTATCACAATAGATCCAGTTAGTTGAAGTAGTTACTAGTAGTTAGGATACAACGAAAAAAAGTATAAAAGAAGGAAAAATGGAAAGAAAAGTCATTGAAACAACATTAGTCATACTGGACTTGTAAGGAGTTTCTTTGACACTTGAAACCAGGGCTCGATTCATCTCATATCAACCATCATTTTCCTTTCCATTTTCGTATTCTTGTTTCTTTTCCTTTAGTTCCTTGTAAACATAGATAAATAGAAACCTTAACTCAGTTCTCAACGACTAGCTTAAAAATACTATCAAAAGAAAAATCAAAAGTTAAAGATCAAGAATGTAGCATCTATTTTCATCAGCTTTTAATAAAATATCAAAAACTTGAAAACCCTAAATCCATCATTGAAGAATAGAAGATACGAAATAAAGAAAAAAGGAGAAAGAGATAGGAAGAGTTGTACCTGACATGAATAGAGAAAGAGAGAAGTGACCATCTACTTAATTTCATCCAAGTATTACTTGGATATTTTTGTAGGCATGTGAGGAAGTAGTCAGAAAGATAAGGGGGCTTGGGTCATCCCATAAACAAGCTTAATATTGGTGTTTTCATTGATTTTACAAGTATACAACAAGAATGGTGAATAATACAAGAAATATTTCCCAGTCATAAGAGGAGTGGTATGCATGTGCAGTCAAGATGATGGATATGGAGGAAAACAATAATATAAGAATGTCAAAATTGGAGAGCTCTATTGAAAAATCAATAGCCTCACTAAATGTATCAAGTGAGAATTAGAATGCTCCTTTAAGAGATAGGGTTGCAGTAAAAAATTCATCGTCTTCTCATGGGAATTTAGGGGAGTCGCATTTCTTTAACAGAAATATTAAGTTGGAACTTCCAAAATTCAGTGGAGAAGATTTGGAGGCATGGATTTTTAAACCATCCTAATTCTTTGATTTTCACGAAGTTCCAGAAGAGGATAAGGTCCAGATGGCATCTTTTGCATTAGAAAGGGAAGCTTTGAGTTGGTTTTAGTGTATGCCAAAGAGTGGGTTAGTATCAATATGATAAACAGTTATTAATGCTATCAAATTAAGATTTGATCCATCTATGTTTAAGGACTATCAAGGTAAGCTTGCTAAACTCATGCAAAAGGGTTCAGTTAGTGAGTATTAGAGACAATTTGAAGAATTATTGAATAAAGTACATGGCCTTTCTCAAAATTTTCTTTAAAGTTGTTTCATTTCCGGTCTTGAATCGAATATACAAGTAGAAGTTTTATCATCAAGACCAAACTTTCTCTTCTTGAAGTAATGAGCTTAGCAAAACTTCATAAAGCAAAGTTATAAAGACTCAACTATAATACATTCAAGTCATCTTTCAAATCATCTTTTTCTTATTCTAAACCAAACCAATATACACAAAAATCCATGATCTTGTACACAGAAGATCTTAGAGGCAAAAGAAGTTTCCTACGAGATTAGAAGATTTTGTGTGATGAAAAACAGAGTACATGTATTGAAAGACTTAAGCATACATATCACAATAGATCTAGAGACTTAGGCATAAAGAAAGTTAAGTAGACCTTGTATATAGAGTGTCACAATAGATCCAGTTAACTAAAGTAGTTACTAGTAGTTAGGATACAATAGAAAAAAAAAGTATAAAAGTTGGAAAAATAGAAAGAAAAGTCATTGAAGCAACATTAGTCATACTAGACTTGTAAGGAGTTTCTCTGACACTTGAAGTCAGGGCTTGATTCATCTCATATTAACCATCAGTTTCCTTTCCATTTATGTATTCTTGTTTCTTTTCCTTTAGTTCCTTACAAATAGAGATAAATAAAAACCCTAACTCGGTTCTCAACTGACTAGCTTAAAAATACTATCAAAAGAAAAATCAAAAGCTAGAGATCAAGATTATAGTGTCTGTTTTCATCAGCTTTTAAAAAATATATTGGAAACTTGAAAACCCTAGATCCATCATTGAAGAACCAAAGATATGAAATAAAGAAAGAAAGAGAAAGAGATAGGAAGAGTCATACCTGGCATGAATAAAAAAATAGAGAAGTGACCATTTGCTTAATTTCATTTAAGTATTACTTGGATATTTTTGCACGCATGTAAGTGAGGAGTTAGAAAGACAAGTGGGCTTGGGTCATCCTATAGATAGGCCTAATAGTGGTCTATTTAAAAAATGAGTAGTGAAAGTGAAATGACTTTCACAAGTTCCAAAGAGTGTAAATTTGATTTGATCCTTGTCTAAGTTTCTTGATAAATTCATGCTCTTGGGCCTTGCTTTATATAAGGAAGTTATCATTGAGTGTAGATGAATTTAAGGAGTCATGAAATCAAAGTATTATGCTTAAGCTTGTCCCTTCACTTTTTGTTTGAAAAATATTTGTTTTTTGATCCCATTCTAGAAGAAGAGCTTTTAGATAAATACTATAGTGTTCTCATTAACCAAATACATCAGGAAGATGAAGAAATTACCTTGGACTGATGACGAATTCGAGCTTTCCCGCATTTCCTCTTTTAAGGTTTCTCTGGTATGAATTTTCATGAAGGAAGAAAGTCAAACTTGCCTTGAGCAAAACTTGAACGCTTGACTTATCGATTGCAAAACGTAACCTTTACTGATAAACCAGCTTATATATACACTTTTTTTTTTTTCTCCTTTTTGGATAAAACATGCTCTCTTTTTTTTTATGCAAATTAATTTTTACATAAGCTAAAACAATGTCTAAGGTTTAATTTGAATTGATGGCCTTTATATTCACGACTCGCAAGTCCAATACACTAATAAGGAGCCATAATTGAACCTAATGAACTAGTAAAATGATATTAGTTTAGAGCTTAGGTAAACAAATATTTTCTAATACTAATTCCTATAGATCTATACTTCGTATTACATTCAATTGAGAAGTTCAAAAATCAAATATTGGTGCTTAATAAATTAATTTTACGAATTTATATAAGCTCAAATTGTGACATTGAAGGGTCTAGAGCACCTAAATTTTAGGCATTCTATAGGACATTTATTGTTTTAGTTTAAACTTTACTATAAGGGCATAAAAATAAAAAGAATTGACCTTGAAAAATTCATTTTTCTAAAAAAAAAATTTTAGTTATTTGTTGGCATGAAATGGCAGATCTCCTATTAGATGATGCCATTGACAAGTAGGTGCTTGTTCCTTATTTCTGTAGTTAAGGCTTTTAATTAGGTGATGATGAAGATGCTTAACTGAAGTTCGACATTCCTAAGCAATAGCCTCCTATACTTGTTGTGGACATTGAATAAAGCTTGATACAGCATAAAAGTGTTTCATGCTTGCTATAGATAATGCTTAAGTAAAACTTGATTGCCTTAAGTAATGCCTCCTTTTACTTAGTCTTCCTTAACGGTGTCCTTAGTATTTGATTATTAGCAATGATGTTTGATACTCCCTAATGGTGGTCTTACACTTGTGAAATGCTTAGATGAAGCTTAAGTACCCTAGTTAATGTCTTCTTGTGCTCGATTGCCGTTCCTAGCACTTGATCTCCTTAAAAGATGCCTCTTTCCATATGATCTACTTGGGTAATACGTCCTTATGCTTGATGATGCTTCCTTAAGTTTGATTTTTATAATACTTCAAAAACGAGACACTATAGCCCCTTTCATGGCAATACAGGGTACTGACAAGTGAAGGCTCAAAAACTACTAGTAAATCCTTAGTCATATTGTAGACCATAAATAGCAAACTATAAAATCACCATAGGTTTATATTTAAGCGGCTCATAAGAGTCTTGCGATACATCATCAACTATAGTTAAATAATGAAACTAAGTCTTTCATGCTTCTACAATAAATAGAAAAACTATACGAAACTACAACTTAGTAAGCCATTAACAGAGTTCGATCTCCATTACAACAATTCACAATCATACAAACACAAAATCAGTCATATCCCTCCATCTGCTCCTCACAACAGGTGTAGTCATCATTGTCACTTCAGTCATACACTAAGTTGTATCTTAGGTCATCATAGATGTTTGTATCTCAAGATGTACCTGCATAAAAAACCAAGAATCAAGGATTAAGTGAAATGCTTAGTACAAGGTATACTGTACAGACGAGCAAATGAGTGTACATTAGCATAATCACATGCATAACCATTACACCTAATGCACAACCAACTGTTTTTATCTTTCATTTTAAGTCCAACTCACATAACGACTTTAGCATCCTAAAGAACTTGGGGTAGCTCATAATCCTGGTATGCAAGGGGATATATAATATTTTAAATATGTGGTGTTGAGTACTCCTCAACACCCTAGAGTCAATTCTCAACTCAACACATATGCTAGTCCCATTGTTATGTAAATCCACTCGAGATAGCTCCAAATATTGATCGTTGATTGTCACCTTAAGATCTTCAATACTCTTGGTCTCTTAAGCCTAACTGTACACACTTAACATAAGTATTTTTAGAGTCATATATGAATTAAGTTATTTATATTGAGCGGACATAAACACATGGATCAAACATGGTAAACCATATACTTGAAATGGTAAGCTTAGATAAGTCTTGGTAACTACTAGAACCTAAGCAAACAATTGAAATTTACTAAGTATGATAACTTGTGAAAGAGTTGGATGGTCGAATAAAGATACTTTGGTTCAAGTTTCCCATTTATAATTTTGTGTTGATTTGTTATATGATCTTATGTTTAAACTCGTGTTTTTGTTTGATTTCGTGTAAGAAATTTTAATTAATGAAAAGTAATGGAATATAGTTGATTTAATGTGAGAAAATAACATCTTACTCGCTAATAAAAGAGGGCCGATTTGAGATCACCATTAAGCCAGTGTTTGAAATAGAAAAGGGGTCATTTAGATCCCAGGATCGGTAGGTAGGTCCTAAATAACCTTGGTAAGGTAATGACATTTGCTAGTCCTTTAGCCTGCATGCCTCCTACAAAATACCCCCTTAACAAATATTAAGCATTTATCAGATTCCATCCATAACTTCTTCAAACTTCATTCTTAACTTCAAATTTCAGTAACATAACTTAACATAATTCCCTTCTAACTATTAATACACTATTCTTCATTAATCTTATTGATAAAAAAATGATTCAAGAAACTTACTAAGCAAAGATTTCTCTTATGATCTTGTCTTCTCGATCTGTAATATATGGTTCTTCTAAATAAAAAATGTCCTATAGAAAAGCAATTTAGACTTCAAAACCTAAACTTATCACACTTTAAAAATGTTACCAAACTACTATCACTCTTCTTCTCCAAAGCAGTAAATCCTACTTGTTAATAAAGCTTATATCAACAATTGTCCTCGATTGTAAGTCTTAAAGGAAATTCAAGTGTGGGTTCTCACTTACCTTCATTCTTTGATGTTGGTTGAATGAGAGGAGTTGCATCTAATGAGAAATAAAGAAGAGTACGTTTCAAAAAAGAGAGAAAGAAGGAAAAAATGAAAAATATACATTGTTTCATTTTTAAACAACTGTAGATGTCCCTTGGTTTGAGAAGACTTAAATAGCCCTTAGACTTTTATCCATTTACAATTCTATCACTTTGTTAATTATTATTTCTTTCTTTATTTCTCTAGTAAAAATACCGGTTATTACAATTTCAATAGATAGTGCTTTCACGTTTGATGAGGATGATCATGTTTAGGTGTTGTTGATTGTAAATGATGACGCTTGGTGTAAGATATGGTTCTCTTAAGCCTTATCTCCATATCTAATTCGGGTGATGACACTTGAATGGGGTTTGGTGATCTTAGGTATTAGCTTTTTGATTACTATGAGAAATGATGCCTAATATGAAACTTAAAACACTTAAGTGGAAGTGGAAGCTGCAACTAAGGAGGAAAAATATTTAAAAAAATGTTCTTAAAAAAAGAGACTTCAGACCTTTTGTTATAAAAAAGAGTATATATTTTTCTTTAAGAGGTTTGAACATTTTCTGTCATCTTTAACCTTTTACTTGATCAATAAGTGGCAAAATTGGAAACTTCAAGAGTTTGGATCTCTTTGAACTTTACATGAAGAAGAGGAATGATATTAGAGAAGTAAATTTGAGAAAAGAAAATGAAGAACATTAGAAAAGATTGAAGGAGAGAGAGAGAAAGATGTTCTTTAGCTGGAAAAAAAGAAAAAAACTCTAAACTTTAAAGCTTGCTTGACCTCAATCTTTAGAAAAGACTTCTATTACTAGAATTTGAGCTCATAAATTTACTTGAAGGAGATTTGCTTTGTGTTTGGTGTGAAGAATAGAAAAGGAAAAGATGGAGTCCTCTATATATGAGATTGGAAAAATTGCTTGATATTGAAAAAGGATGAAATTGCTCCAATTCTTGTCTTATGGCCTATGACTACATTAAAAAAATGGAGTTTTAGGATAATTTGATTGCAATGATAGATTGGAAAAGACCCTTGATCGAAATTAGAGAGGTAGTGAAGACTAGGAGCAATTTTCTTAGAAGAAGAAGATGTAGCTTGCTTTGCCATGATGAAGAGTTCTAAACATTTTCAATAGATTCAAACCTTTTGTGAAAGATAAAAAGAAATTAGCATATGTATAAGCTTAAGGGGATTTGAACACCTATACTTATGAATGGGAGGTATAGCACTTACCTCTAGGGCACCAATAATTATAAAATTTTAATTGGAACAACTCTATTCTATTAAAGGTCAATTTGGCTTAAGTAAATTAAAATTGAAGGGACTCATCATCTAACATCTATCAAGAAGCCCAAATATCTACCTATAAAAAAATTTATGTTTATTTGCCAATAGATGAAGGAAGAAACTCATTAAGAACTTCCAAATATCAATGTCACACCATACATGTGACTACCATTAATAAAATCATTACAAAGACAAAATAGTACACAAAGAGGTAAATATGACATTGCTAATGTAATTACAAAATCATTCTATTGTAATTTATGGAAAAGCAGAAAATATCAACTTTATAGACATATCGAACAATAAAGTCAAAATTGAACAATCTGTATGTGCTCATTTAAGAAAGTATCCAAAACATTTAGAATTCACCGAAAGAGCTTTTGGTTCAGGGATAAAATATAGAGCTCCATTTTGGAAATAGGAATTTTAGTCTAATTTAATGGCATGACTGATTCTTTAGGTTAGTAGTAAAGCTAGAGAACTAGGCCTTATTTAGGAATGTTTTTGGGAGATCTACCTTAGTAGGTACAAAATAAAAATTATTGGACTAGTCTCTCTACTCTTAGCCTTTATCTTCATAAGTTTATATAAACTTCATCATAAAGGCCTAATGTGTCATTGGACTTAGATAGGCCATCCATATTCAAAGCTCACGAGGAGTTAGAAGAGGCTTGATAAGCTTTATCTTATCCATTGTTTGTCAGAAGCGATCCATTGGATCCTATAAAAAACTCATCTCATTGATCAATCTTTATAATCACTCAATGATTGAGATTGAACATATAAATCTATAAATAATGGTCTCCTCCTCCTCCCCCTCCTCATTTGGATAAATTTAGAGCATTACAAAATGTTGAAATTGTTTTGAAATCACTCGAAGAAGAATATTTGTGAGAAAATAAAATATGTAGAAGATAAAGATGATGAATATTTGCATATAACCGATATAGGTAACGCCACAAAAAAGATGGCAAGATAGTTTGCAATACTTATTTAACTATAAATATTTTCATGCATTTCAACATAAGGTTACACAAGCCATGCATCATTAGAAGTGAAATAAATGTTGCATCATAGTCTTGCTGCTTTAACTCTTTTTAATTCTTGACTTTTTTTATTGATTAGACAATAAATTGATTGTTTTAAAAATAGCTTGAGATTTCAACAAATATGATAGAAGAAGCACTACTTAAAGAGATCATATTTATTGCAATCGCAATGCTACAACCAACTTGTAAAATTTAAACGTACACAGAAAATATTAACACATGACACATTTATAGGAAATAAGGAAGTTTGTATGAGTGTGCGTATTTGTTTTTTTTTGTTGTTGGAACAAGTGTTTGTGTGTAGAGGTGAATTTATAGAAAAGAGAGGGGCATTGAGAGATAGTTGATGTGTGTGCATAAATGAGTTTGTGGAGTGTGAGACTTAATGGGATGGAAGAGTGTGAGAGAAAGGTGTTTTGTTTCTTTTCCTTTTTTTTTTTTTTTTTGATGAAGTTGTGTTGATGAAATTGGCCTTTAAAATTAGGCCCAATTGTCAACCCATTAAGTTGGCTCTTGATGTAGAAACTACCCGTAATCGGGTCTAAATACACCAATGGTGATCATTCACATATTGAAGCAATAGGCACATTTTAGGGTGGTACTAGTAGTTTTGTTCTATTTTAAGATGAAAAATTTTAGGTTAAATTACAAATACATCCTTACTTCATATGTGATTAGCCCTTGATCTTAGAAATCATGCATTTGAATCCTAAAATCCTTTTTAAAAAAGTGCATTTGGATTCCTATATGACACTTATGACACTTTTACCCTAGACACACGTTTTTTTTTTTTTTTTATGATATAGGAGTATTGATGCACAATTTAAAAAATATGAGATTAAGTAGCCATGAATTAAATATAAGGAAGTATATTAATAGTTTACCCAAAATTTACGTTTGGGTGATATCTATTGCAACGTGGATCATATAAGCCCCAACTTGTTCAAAATTAAATTCTCAAGTTCAACGTGTATATATATATATATATATATATATATATATATTATATCTACATGTAGGAATTTGACATTATTTTATGCCAAAAATTTGCGGACTCTTCAACCACAGATATCGACATCGCAATGGACTCTCTTTTCAATAATGTTATCTGATTCATGTGTATAACAGGGTCAAAATATCAATGACAGTGGTGCCACAAAAAGTCAGCTTATTTATGTACCATTAAGCTTTCCATGCTCATTCTCATTATTGTATTCATATATTTTGTGGTGGTTGGACCACTTTTATGTAGCAAACCCACAAACTAGAAATAATCATTTAAATATTTCTTTCTACATTAAAAAGAATTTCCATATCTCCATTCATTATATATATTAGGCGTTTTTATCCGATGCCTACTACCATATTTGAATAAAAAAAATAAAAGCAAAAATTAGGATGAACTTCTTTTGTATATGGTAATATATCATTGATAGAAATATAAATAGATATACCGAGTTAGAAACTATATTTTGATGATTATTTATAATTATGACTTGTCGTATATGATAGTATAAGATTGCTAGAGATATGAATGAACCTATAGAGTTAGGAAACTTTATTTTGATTACTAAGTCGTACAATTGTTGTCACATGGAGCTTGGGCTGTAGAAAAGAAGGAAAGAAAAGATTAAGTAATAAGAACTATGGTTTAAAAGATAAGCAACATTTATGTAAAGTTAGGATATAATAATGTTGAATTAGAGGATATTAACAAATGTCTCGATGACACTTTTAAGAAATAAATAAAGTAGATTCTTACTCTTAGTATTCTTTCTTTTCTTTTTTTCTATATAAAATGTATAATAAATGTTAAATATTATAAAAAGGTTCATTTTTGAAGCCTCTACCATTAGTCGGAAGCATTTATTAACCGGGCATAGTAAATATTATTTTCCCAGACATCACCTGTCCAGTAGGTTTCGGAACTTTCTGATGCGGGCTTTATCTTCTTGTTTCTCGTGGACATAATTGTGCAGATCAAATGTTTGATTAATATTATAGACTAAGTGGAGTATAAGTAAGGACAACCTTAAGAATTGATTTATTAATACTGCATTTATTTCAACACACGTATGGGCTACCAGCCTAGCTTTGAATACGTGCTCTATGAGGGTCGGTGTTCTTGGTGTTATTCGCCATCCTTATGGGTATTTAATTTATTTAATAAATTTAAAAATGGACTTGTAACTCCTCAAAAACGCTATATGATGCTTATGTCACGTAAAAATTACTCAAAGCTTTAAATTACAATTTATTGGGGAACTCAATGGAAATGGTTTGGCTTAATTGTGATCCAAAACCACGGTCCATGAGGAAATCATAGTTATCTAATTATCTAGATTCTAGTAAGTGTGGTGGATGAAAGTAGGAAGAGGTTTTAATGTAAGTGACAGGTGTAATTGGTTTGTAACCTTTAGATTGAAATAATCTAATAATTTATGTGAAAAAGTATCTTACACAAAAAATATGCTTTCTATAGCATCTCTCTCTACTTTATCTTTCTAAAGCTTTTATCTTATAGTTATATTAGCTTAGCACCCTTGAATAACTTTTGGAGTGCCTAGGTGCTACATGGGAGCACCTCAAGAAAAGCTCTCATGACAAATGGTATTAGATCAAAGTTTCTACAGCTCTCTACTTTATCTTTCTAAAGCTTTTATCTTATAGTTATATTAGCTTAGCACCCTTGAATAATTTTTGGAGTGCTTAGGTGCTACATGGGAGCACCTTAAGAAAAGCTCTCATGACAAATGGTATTAGATCAAAGTTTCTACAGTGGAAGTGAGGATAATAATGTCCAAACCATTGGAAAGGGGAATGGTGATGAGAAGCGTTATATTACCGTGCAAAATGCTCGATTGAGGGATATCTTGATGACACTCATTGCTAGGTTTGATAAAACAAAGATGTGTATTAAGGTAAAGGAGGTGTTGGAGGAGTCACAAGCTCATACGACAGAGGTATAGGAGAGACTTTATGGGGAATTACAAAGGTCTTTGAAGCTCACTATATAAAGCATGGTAAAACGTTCAACAATCTCGAAGCAAAGCTAAAAGACCTAGAGGTGGGAATTGATTATTTGGAAGCTAGGATACCAGTACATGAAGGCGTGATGGGTTGTTATGGCTTTGAAAAAGGAGATAGAGGAACTCAAGACAAAATTAGTAGCTTATAGGGAAGCCATGGCTAATGGAATAGCCATTTAGCTAGCTCTTAAGGTAGGTGTGCCTAAGTCAAAGTATTTAAGGGATTGCAGTACGCAAGAGAAGTGATAACATCTTATGAGGAGTTAAGTAGTACTTTTGGGCTATTATGCTTGTGAATGAAGCAAGTAAAGTATTGACTATAACCTTATACTTATTCTCTAGAATTTATACAAAGTCTAACAATTGGCTCTCTCCTAAAAATGCCAAAAGGGAGGCTAAGTTCGGACTTCGCTACCTTAATTAAAAGAGCATATGAAGCAATGCATACAAGAATTTTCTTAACTTATATTGGAGATTTAGGACCTACAACGTAAATGATGGTCTTGTCATGGTTTTGAATAGTTTGAACCTTAGGCCAAATTAGAGTTTGAAAGGTGGGGACATGAAAATGTATCTAATGTCATGGCTATTATTGAATGGCTAGTAGAACTTCAAAAGTAGGGTTTGAGATTTTCCATTAGTAGTAAGGAAGATGAGACTAACAGTAGTAGGTCCCTAAGTTTACTGAAGAGAAAGGATAAGATGAAGTACAAGGAGATAGAAAAAGATAAAAGTCTAAGAGTTGAAGTATTGCTTCCGGGATGAACCACATCATGCTAATTGTCAAATAAAAGAAGGAAAGTTTGTTTGCTCTATGGTAAAGCCAAGCTAATATAATGAGAAAGCTCATCCCAACACACGATGTCTCCTTTATGTCATAACATGCTGAAATACTGAGAAATGGAGAAGCTTAATGTACATTGAATTCAAGGTAACCGAGAGGAAGATAAATGCTGTAGTAGATATGGAAGCATCCTATTCATAAATTTTCGAGGAAGTTGTTAATGAACTTAGGAAAAGGGTAAAGAGAAATGGATCTCAACTTAAGATAGTAAACTCTAAAGAGAGCCCCAATTCAAGAGTTGCTAAAAACTTGGAACTTAGCATTGGCAAATAACGAGGGAGGGAAACAACAAAGGTGCTTTTACGGATGACTCTAATTTAGTTATTAGTATGACCTTTCTCAATGGGATTAATGTCATTATCATTCTTCAGTCCAATTATATTTACTTGCTTAATGGAAAGTCCCACTATGTGATATTGGTGAATAAATCGATGGGTTGAGCTATAAAGTTGATTACAACAATATAAATCATAAAAAAGGATGAGGCAATCAAGTTGGTTTCACCTAAAACGGATAAAAGTATACTCTTAGTGTGAAAGATTGTAGAGGAAAATCATAACATAATCTTATAAAGATTGATGCCGAATGATTTGTTGAAACATGTTAAGGTCCCATAAGAAAGGAGTAGTTTGGGATGGACCAACAAATCTCAAGAAGATAGAAGAATGGTTATAACGAAGCAAAATATTCCACTAATTAGAGAGGGAGAAATATAGGGGACTATATATACTACAAGAAGAGTAAGGAAGTTGGAAGGAAATCTAAGCCAAGTTTAGAAAAGAACATAATCGAGAAGGTTCTAAGGTTGAATATGTAACAAGAATGTTGATGAATTAGATGTGGAAGAATGTCATGAAGAATTACTTAAAACCCCAAATTATGGCCCATTGATAGGCTTAATAAAAATGGCTTAGTCAATAATGGTCTAAGACTAAGGCCCACAAGGAAGACATATATATCTAATATTCAAATGCAATGCCAATTAGTAAGTATAGTACATGAGGTATAGGAAGAGATCCTAATGATAGTTATTAAATTGAAATAATCTCAATCATTTGTTTGACAAAAGTCTCGCATATAAAAGGGGTTTTTGCTTGTTTATAAATTATCCGTTTATTGAGTAGAGTACATTCCTTGAAAATATCTCTCTTTATTTTCTCTTGATATAACTTATGTATAATAGTTAGGATAATTTAACACTTTTAAATAGCTTTTTATGATACCTAAACTTAGAGTGCTTGATTGTTGTAAGAGAGTGACTAAAGAAAAACTCCCATAACTTATATGCCTATTTCAGCTCTCTATGTTATAAACTAACTCATGTTTAATTGTTTATATTACTTAAAGTATTGCATCCATCACTTATCATAGCAAATGGTCAATTTTTATGATAAAATTGAACAATAATCTTTTAAAATGATTTTAATCTAGTTATCCACTTAGGTAAAAACATGTTTTAATAATTTAAAGAAATTAAATTGCTTTCTTGTAATATTTTTGTTAATTTTGTTTTACTATTTTAATATATTGGGGGAAGGAGAGAGAGGATATTGTTATAAATATAGAAATGGTTTTGTATTTTAGTAACACCAATATGAGCATTAAGAGAAAGAGAGAGTATAAAGGAAGTAGCAAAGCTAAGTAAACGAATGGGACGAATTGGTATGTAATGATAACCTAACTACTTTCAAATGGGTTGATGGGTGTGTAGTCATGGTTGGATCAAAATGACCGCTTATTAAAAGGATCTCTAAGCATGTTTGTATGACATACACAAGCTTATAGATAAAGAGAAATAAATTGTAAACAAGTTTGACTTAATTGTAGATGGACACAATTAGCTAACCTAAAGTTGTGTTTGAGTTGGTAACATTAAGTAGAAGGGGTGAAGTAGAAGAAATCTAACAAAAAGAGTACATAAATTTTAAATGTTAATGACTTGATATTTAGATCCACACTAATTTTAGCTAGTAATTATTTCATAAAGATATTTGTGATCTTAAATTTGCATTATTTCTTCATCTTCTTGTATTCCCTCATTATGACAATTGGACTATATTGATAAAATGGTGGAAAAGCTTTAAAAAACGTTATTTGGTTCTTCATTTGAATAAGCTAGAAAGGATGAAAATTTAAATCTATATTTTTTCACTTCAATGCCCTATATAAGTATGATGATGTAAATCGTTGGGTCACTCTGTTTAGTTTCAAAAGTTTAGGATTTCTAGGCAAAATTGTCAAACTGTAACAAGTACTTTAGTGAATATCAACTCATACCCGAGCTAAATTTAATTTAAACAAAAAAGTACATGCTTTAATTAAAAACTACATCAATAATAAAACTAAACTAGTGAATTCAAACAAATGATATAAGTTGTAACTTCACTAAGTGAATAATAACAAAATTTTAATTTAACTATAGAGTAGTGTTGAATGGTGAATTCAATTAACCCAACATGTTTTCTAATGTTTGTTCTCATAGCAAATTAAACCTCCTAGTCATTAATCCAACCTGATGCTTAGTATGAGGATTAAAAGTCATTATGGCGTTTAGATTCCAAAGAATAAAATTACCAAGCACACCTAATTTGATACTTCCTTCCATAGCTTAAGCATGGTTATATATGTTATGGTCGGGCTATTTAGGCTGCTATTATTTAACTTTTGATAAAAGCTTATAGGATATTCTTAATGGATAGTAGAACAACTTTTTTTACTTTAACTTTAATACCTTATGAGATTTGAATTGCATTATAAAAATCTTATTTCTCAATAAACTTGACCCGATAAGAGAATACTCTTGAAATGAGTTAATAAAATATTTACAATAGGCATAAAAATGCATTTCTATATTTTTAAGTACAAAAATATGAACTAATATAATTTAAGTGAAAACTCATCATCCTAGTAATGTGGTTCAATTGATATTGTGCATTATATATTCTCATCTATTGATAATTAGGTACATGTTAAGAAACTTATAAAGTTGGGTTGGTAGTCAACATGTTGTCCATTGCTAGGATGGGTTAGATATTAAGCAGTTGGACATAAGTTCAAGTTGGTTCCATCTTAAATTATGGTCTTTGCCTGTGTAAAATAAGTACTCATTTTCTACTAATATATTCACATAGATAATCAGTTCATAATAGGATTAAGTTTGGAATATGGACAAATGTAAAAGACAGCAACAATAATAAATTATCAACATAATTTGATTAAATTGTAAGTTTCACCTTTATTAGAGCCTATAACTTATAGGAAATATTAAGAACAACAAAAACAAAATGCACCCCAATACTATAACTAAGCCTATTAGCAAGCATGAATCATTTATAATCTCACTATCTTACAAAAATTTTAGGAGAAAATATGGGGTTATAATGTAAAATTGATCTTTTACTAAGTTGTAATAAAATAAAAGAAAAAGGGTTTTAATCAATTGAAGTCTATAATCATGAGATATAAGAGGACATGTACTTAAAAAAAACAATGTTCCCCAACTATTTTTGGCTCTTCATTTTGGCTTGTGCAATTTGGTACTAGTAAGCCTTCGAGATGATGTCTTTATTGGCATGTATTCCTTCGATTTTCACATGTATAAGTTTTATCTTGTTTGCATCTTATTGTGACATGAAATAAGAAAAAATAAGCATGCTTTCATGAACTTTTCACTTGTTTTTCATTATTAATTGCTATACTCATTGTATTGTAGTGGGTGGACAAGTGTCTACATTCTCCTTCCCCTAATAATTGTGTATATAGTATATATAAGTTGTACTCATAACAAAAATAAAGCCGCTCACACAAAAAACATTGAAAAATCCTATACTAAAGTTTCCTAAACAATGCATATCATTATTTAAGATGAATAAAACAAATGTGAGTTAAGATTTATGCTAACTTTGTGATAAAATTTTCTTGATACCTATAAAAAATATTTAGCACCTTACAAAGGACAATAAATTATATGTATAAAGTATGAAACAACTACTTTAGAAACTAGATTATCACTTGAGGATAATTATGCCAGCTAATCCATAAGGCTAGCTTATTGTTGAGAAGGATTACTCTAATCATTCATGACTGTCTTAATTATGGGTTTCATAAGTTTAGGTACAATGAAATTAGTAGTTATGAGGATAGAGTTACAACATTGTAGATGAGTCGAACATTATCATCACTTTTTGTTTTCATATACTATCAAATTATAAGCATCACTAATAAACTAGACTAGATACCAATTTACAAATGAAAGTTCAATACATCTCCCATTTATTCAACTACCATTATAAATATACCTTTTAAAATTTTGATGACTTTTAGTATTTTTGATAAAAACATTCTATTCGACCTTAAATTTATTCTTAATGATCAATGTTTTTATTACCTTCTTCTTCTTCCTCCTCCTCTAGAAGGCTATTACTAGCGTTATTATCATAATTTCCATCATGCTCTTTTGGATCATCGTCAATTGCATTCTTTTTTTGAGTTTCCTCTCTTTCTCTTTTTTCTTCTTTTGCTTCCTCCTTCATTTTGCAATAAGCAATCTAATTTTGTTTTACCATACAAAAGTACATCTTCAAAATCATCATACCATGACTCATCGGTATAATCACTATTATCGTCACTATCATCATCATTGTCATCATCGGTATCATTGCTGTCATCATTGTAATTAGGATTAAAATCATGATATTTAGCATCTTTAATGTGATCAAATTTCTCTAGAGTCATCTTTTCTTTCCCTTTCTTGTCTCTCATAACTCCTTTCCCATTCAAATCAAGCTTCTCCTCATCTTTATTGATAACCACATTTTCTTTAGATTGCTTGATTGAATATTCCTCTAATTTCTTCATAACCTTCATTGGTAACTTCTATTTTGCTTCAAAGAAAGTGAGATCATACTTTCTCTTAATTGACACTACAAATTGCTCATGGTTCTGGTTGTTTTCCATGGAATCTCTCTTTCTCCCTGTTTTTACTAGTGTTCTTAAATTGGTTGATATTAGAGTAGTTAAGAAACAAAGTGGTTTATAAGGAGGATTATACGTTTCATATTATAAATTACATACGAATTGTGGTTGAGTGTAATTCATTCCATCAATTATTCTTATCTTTATCAGATAACATACTGAATTCAGAGAGGTAAAGTTAGATCATGGTTAAAGGATTTGGATATTTTCCTTTAATTATATGACATGATTAATATTTTACTACCAGAATCATGTAAGATTGATTTTTTTTTTTCATATCCTTTTTATGCGTAAGTTGACATAAGAAAATTTGAGAAAATATATGCAATAATTGAGAAAATTAATATAACTCTAGTTTAAGTAATGTAACTAAAGTACTCTAACTTAAAATAGACATGGGCGTACTAATCCCTACTTTTCTTAATCTTGTTTATATGTTTTTTAAAATGTTGAAAACCTTAGTTTTACATTGTAAATTAACTATATAAATAGAATTATATGTCTATCTTGTTATCTTATAAATTGTAAAAGCCAATTATAAAACAAAAGAGCCTGTAATTAAAAAAAAACAAACAAAAACCTAGGATTTCATTTTTAGATTCTTATAAAAGTAATAGTAACATAAACACAAAAGACATCATTTGGATCATGAATAGATAAGAAATAATGAGGAAGTAAATCATCAACTACAAAATGAATCATCAGTACTATTGCCTACATTAGATCTCTCACTATTTAAGGACATAATTTTATCCTTTTCTATCTTTGCCCATACTTAAAAGTTACTAATGAAATAAATAAACACAAATGTGGTAATAGATTATAATTTTAAACATTATATTTCAATCTCTCCTATCTTTTAATTAAATGATTTTTGTTTAGATTTCAATAACCTCCTAATTAGTAGATTATTTTCCTCACAAATAACTTCGCGAAGACAATAAAAATAGCTATCATCATTAAACCTTAAGGGGTCACAAAATTTGCTAATTACATCTTCTTCTTCTTTTTTTCCCTAAAATAACAATTTTTAGAATAATATTTCTTTGTTGCGAACACAATACATGGAATGATCTGAAATTCCTTATTCCTGTCTTAAAAGGAGGTCGATTTAAGGTGTACTCTAAATAAGTTAGTTATGGGATTGAAAACCTTTTTGCTATATTAAGGAACCAACTTGGAGTTAAGCCAATTGCTTTCAAGATCAAATGGGGAACCTATTGTTCAATAACAATTATATAGAATTCAATAAGGATAATATATTATTTAGATATAATGATTTTCAAGGACAAAGTGAAGTAATATGTGGAAAAGTTATATGAATAGTATTCAAGCATACGAAATTGGTTTTAAAATCACACCTCTAAAATATGAATTTTCAACAATTAAATTCCTTCAAGTGCCCTCTAAATTAAAAGCATGTATCTTATCTCACAAAGAGTTAAATTATAATTCTATTAAATTAGTAAATCTTCTTCACGTTAACAGTTTTTGCTTTCTAACACATTATATTCTCCAGTTTTTGCTTTCTAACACATTATATTCTCCATTTTAGATAAGAAGACTAAATTTTTAAAAATTAGGGCATAGAATTTGGAAAGATTTGTAATTGTTATTACAGTCTCTAAATCAACATGTATTTTATTATATTTGATCTCTTTTATTTTAGCCATATGCTAGATATATTTCTTTTCCACTTTCACAGGTTTTAGTTTTCTATTACATTATGCTCTCCACTTTAAGTAAAGATATTAAATTCCCATAAATTAAGGTAACAAAATTGGAAATACATATATGTATTGAGGGAAATTTGATTCATGAGCAACTACAGTTGACATGTTAATATAAAATTTTAGATTTAGTTTATCTTATATTATATATCTATATACTTTTTTTTAAATCTTATGGTTGACCCTACCTCAAATTGACAGGTTGAATCGCCGGTTCAAGGCTAGGCTAACCCGTTATATATTATATAATATATTTTATATGTGTATACTTTTTTTTAAATCTTAGGGTTGACCCTACCCTAAGTTGACAGGTTTAATCACCGGTTCAACGCTCGACTAACCCACTAGGTTCTGTATATTGAATCGCCTAGGCCCTTAGAGCCCAGCGATTCAATAATTAGACCAAGCCCACTCATGATCGGGTCAAGTTGGTTCACGATTCAAAACTAGCCCTTATACAGGTTTGATTGGATCGGACAGGTCAACTCAAGTTTGATAAAACTGGTTTTTATCATGAAAACTTAGGTGTAGCACTCAAATTTAGAGTTGTAATTGTACGTACCCAATATGTTCAATAAAATTAACACTTAGTGAATTTATGTAGATGATCAGGATGCAAATTATTACATTGATGTTCAGTGTTTAGAAAGTGGGTGTTTTGTGAACTAACTCATTAGTTATTCATTAGGGTAAAAATGGTGGGATACATGAAAGTAATCATGTATGCCTATGGAAACATTATGAGTGGCAACACAAGGTCGAAGTAAGAGAGGGAACTCATTAAGAAGTTAAAGATGAGGAAGGATGTAAGCTTCACTCACGTCTTGAAGAGGATTTGTGGAAGCATTGGAATTGACTCGGTTTAGATTAAAATTATGCATAAGCATCTTTTCTTTTATTATAGGGAAGTTTCTTACAGATTGATGGCAATTAGAGAAGATGAAGATGTTGAAAATTTCATCGAGATAGTTGAGTCTTTGAGGAATGGAGCATTAGGAGATATACAATAGGTACCATTGGCAATCAAGTGCTTAAGCTAACCATAACATATTTCAAGTAAACAATCAAATGTTTCCAATACCCTAAGTGCAGTCTATAATGACCGATATGGTGATAACAAATGTGAATGAGTCACATGATCTTTATGTAGATATCATTGAGCTTGGGCATGTTGATATCACTAAAAACGAGCATAGTGGGGTTATCCATCCGCAGCCCCAACCAGTCTGCAACTCGCTTCTTGATGTGTAGTTATCTAAGGATTATCTATATATACTCATTGTTCTAGATAGAGTGCTATAGTTTGTATAAAGGCATAGTAAGCTTATACTTTATCCATAGCGTAAGAATGACCAATAGCATGGCTTGGGGGTACTTGATGAGGATCAAGGAACACCTACGTTCAACCCAGTTTCGCTTCCTTTCCCTTCACTCAAAGGCATAATTAGAGTTCGGAGAGGAGTTACGCGGCTGAAGCATGATCGTCGTAGCTACGACCCAAAGGTGGTATTAGAGGGGTAGCATTCTATGGACTTAGGTGATATTAGTTCCTAGTATGGTGCTGGCCTAGCTCAAGAGATGCTTCCAACTTTGGGGCCGGTTCCAACTCTTACATAACTCTAGAGTTCCATCATTAGATGGAACTCCTTAATCCCCTGAATCCTTAGAAGCAACTTTTAGGCTACTTGCAATCATTTATGGGAGAGGATGTAACTCAATTAAAGCTAGCTCCTTAGACCAGTCCAATGCCTCTTGGGAATCTTGATGGTTCAATAACATAGCCTTTAGAGTCTCTATTGCTCTAAAAGCATTCTATGTTGTCATAGGACATCAAAGCCTTCCAGTGTAGCATGAGAAATTAGATAGAGATGCCCTTCTTATAATTGTTTGAATAAACTGTTATGTCCCTAAGAGATGGAGTCATAATAATCCTACTGTGTGAACCATCCTAAAATAGAAACCGACCTTACAACTGTTATCGTAGACCCAGTTCACACTAGGTGTACTCAACTTTATCTCTTTAAAATATTTAATTTGATACCTACTTGATATAAACTTGCGGAATAATATTTGGAAATAACAGATGAAGTAAACTTGTAATTTGAATTTGTTGAGCCTGAATTTCAATTTCATTATTTTAATTTTATTTCCCATTTTTTTATTAATACTAAACCCTAACCTATTTAGTATTAACCCTCAACTATAGAAGTTAGGGAATTCTAGTTTTTTATTTAAATTTTTTTTTTGGAGTTATCACTTGACTGATGTTGGGAAAAAGAAAAGAAATTGTAATCAATTAGGTGGATTGATTACGATTTGGCTACCAGTCTTCAATTCTAATTTAATACAAACAAAAAAATTTTTAATTTGAGGGCTAACCTATTAAACCTTAACGGATACTTCTATCTATTTCCAGAAATTAAGATTATTTTTCAAATTATGTTTTTTTCTTAAAAAAAAAATTTTAAGAACAAATAAAAACAAAAAAAACATAAGTTTTTACAAATTTTATCATTGCCTTGTATTTTTTTTTTGAAAAACTTTAGTATGTTGGTTGTTTTTAATTTTTGAAAACCAACCGAATTTACGTATTCAATCGATTTGGTTCATTTAAATAAAATATAAATGGGTGCTAACTCGTGAGTGATTTTATTTAAAAAAAACTCTCTAAAAGTCCTATTTTTTTTAAATGGGGTTTTTTCATTATTTTTATTTCCAAAAAATTGAATTTTCTAAGTGAGGAAACCCTAAAATCATAATGCTAAAAAAAACACCTAAGCTAAAAAAATATAAAAATAAAATAATTTTCTATATGAGGAAATCCTAAAAAAATTAATCTTAACAAACTCTTATCTAATGTCTATATAGCTTTAATCTATATTACTACTAAACAATTATTTACCTAAATAAATTAACAATATTAAGAAATATACTTAATATAAAAACTAATACTAAAGTTTCTTAAACTAATATAGTTGTATATACATATACTATATTAAATAACTAAGAAACTAATAATATAACGATTATAATAATAATTAGTTAAGAAAAAGATCAAAACTGGAATGGGTTAAACTTGGCATGTTCTTGCGCGGATGAATTTCCCAGTGGTGTGCGCTTTGTGTGTATTCTTGCGTGTATGAGTGGGAAAACTACTGCTGATTGGAGATTCAAGTTGTGTCACGACTGCTACTATGACTTCGCTGGGGTTTAGTGTGTTCTAGCGGATGGACTGATCGGCATACCAAATGTGAATTGCGTCTGAGAGCGTGTGGCTGAAGCTGGACACGGGATTTCGTAGTGGAGTTTGACTCATAGCCATAAACGTGGATGGAGCAGAGGACGGTCATGGACGAAGAGATGGTGGATGTGCGGCCGCAATCTGCTGTGCAGTGGCGTGTAGTGGACGAGTAGTTGCTGCTTTGTTGGACGTTGGTGCTGTGTGTGGTTCAGCTCGTGCGTCTTAATCGTGTTGCGTGACAGCATGGTGAAATAACTTGGGGTCATTACAGATCGGGTTAAAGCCAAGCGTGTTGCGGCATGATCTGTATGTGATCGTGAGTTACAGACCACTGTCATGCGCTCGGTGCTGTCGTGAGATGCTACTACAGGTGTGGATGGAGTCAACGAAGTCAACGGCGTGTTCAGTGCTGCTGAGATGAGCATGGTGTGGTAGGTGTGGACGTTGCCGCTGCTGTCGTGGAGGGAAATCTGGGCTGTTTGTGTGAAGGAGATGATTGTTGCCCGTACGTCAAAGAGGCTACCATGATCTATGTGTGTAAACTGGTGTGTCCAAGGAGTGTGTAAGGTGTAGGGGATCGAGCTGTTGGGTTAGTGTTTCGTGGACGTGTGGTCTTCGTGGCATGTAATGGTGATGTGCTGCAATGCCACAGATTGTGGAGTGGACGGTAGAGTTCTGTGAATGTAGCTGCATTGTCCTTGGTCCATGTAGATCAGTGAACTGTGCGTACGTTGGAGACATGTAGTGGCTGTTCGCGGCTTCGGTGAATAGCGTGGATCAGACTATCGGCTCGTGGACTATGTGGAGGACTTGTGTGGCAGTGCAGTGCTGAAGTGTGTGTGGCTGATCGATCACAGTGGATGGCGAATTGTGAATATGAAGGACAAAGAAAAGAATTTCAGTTCTTTTTTGGAAGTTTTTAGTTTTTTTAAGCCACACCATCAATATTTATAAAGTTCAGATTTAAATCATATCAAATCAATCTTCTATATCGTCCTAGATCTGATTTGATAGAAATCAAATCAAATTAAATTAAAATTATATACATCAATTTAAACCCGGTTTGATAAAAATCAAATTGAATTTAAATCTTTTATAATGATTCAAAATTTGATTTGATAAAAATCAAATTAGATCTAAATATTTTAAATCTTTAAATTCAAAAAACTTGATAAGATTTGGACCCCCTTAGCTTAATCTATTTTTTGCAAAATGAAATATAAAATATAAAAGACACATATGTGTCTAATGAGATTTGAACCTACAACCTCCAATTAATCCAATGCCAATGCTCAAATGTTTATTTATTAAGTTGTTGGCTTATGCCTTAACACTTAGTATAATTAAATTATACTTAAACCAAATGACTTTCTAAAGTAAAACTAAAATTAAACTGATTGTCCCTAAAACAATTTATTTTCTAAAATTCTAAGAATCTTTATATTAATTTTTTATTTTTTTCATTTTTTTGTATTTTTTATTATTTTTTCGATTTTTATTATTTTTATTTTGGAATTAAGACCCTATTAAAAAAATGAGAACTACGGGGGGCAAAAATTAAGTGTCTACAGACTTTTCACAAGAGTAGTCATAAAATCCACAGGTACATGTTACTCGGTATATAATATGAGGCAAGCGCACCTATCAATTTTAATATAGCGGATATGAGTCCGAGTAGATTTCTCAGAGATTTTGAGTACTAATATTAACCTTAGTTTTATTATCTAACCAGAAAATTATGATGAGTTGAATGAATTAAAAATACTGAAATTAATAACTAAACTACTTATGAGACTTAATTACGCAAATTAGGAAGCAATAAACTACGAACGACTTCAAGTATGCAATAATGTATTTAGGACTTATTTCCCCTAGTATTTACCATATAACCTTTTAAAATATATTCAATTCAGTTTCTATAATTCTTGACCGGAAGGATTCACAATTAAAGCTAATACCTTTCTCAAGCATATTAACCCTAATCTTAAATTATTTACTGGAATCTCTTCACTTAGTAATATAATTTAGAATTGCATTAATGTATAATGAATTCCCACACAAACAATCAACTTTCCGGAAGAAATATGTATCTTATCGCTAAGTATACATGTAATTCTCTTCAATTATGTCTAGATCTAATTACACATGCAATTTCTCAATCAGCATGCATAATATCATATATTGACACTCTAGAATTATCAATCCACAATTAAACAACATAATTGAATCAAGAAAAGATAGAAACTTTATTGAAATTATAATTCAATCCAAGGGTTACATGAAACCCTAGGTTCCATAATCCTAAATACTCGAATTCTAAGCTATCATAACGAATTTAAAAACGAGTTTCATCAAAAAACGTAAAATAAAGCATAAAAACCCCTCTTGATTTGATAAACAACCTCTCTAATCTTGAAATCGATGTTGTTCTCGCTTCTTGATTAATGTTCTTCTCAAATCTCCTCTCGTCTCTTGTGTCTCTTGTTTCTGTAATATCTCTCTCCTCTTTTGAGACCCTAAGATATCCTTTTATATGTATATTACAAAGATTCTATTTTCGTCACCCGACACGGCCGTGTCCCCAGGTCGTGTAACTTTCTGCACTTAGGCAAATTTTCTGCACAACTTCAAAACTTCATAACTTCTTCGTTTGAACTTGGAATTGAGTGAAACTTGATTCCTTTTCTTCGTTTTCGAGCCTAGAACGCGTTTAAACCCTGAAATCAACATTTTGCTCAATTAAGTATCAATTTCTTTAAAGAAAACCAAAAATATAAGGGAAATACTATAAAATCACCATATGAAATATGTTTAAAATCAGAGTTATCAAATTTCCCCACACTTAAGCATTTGCTTGTCCTCAAGAAAATAAATCAAAACAAAACTTTCGGGACAAGAAACACTTAATCAAAATTTTCACTATTTAAGAAACCTGTGAACGAATACACTCGACCCGAAGAAAGATAAGAAAATCATTCTCAACTAACTTGCAATAATAAAGTCAACCAATTTCATTTGACCATATTCAAATACTCCAACAATACTTAATACTAGAGTTCACTAGTTAATTTATGAAAATCAAAGTTTACCCTGAATCATTTAACCAAGGATTCTTAAACTAGAAATTAGATTTAACATCTCGCCAACTGAGAAAGAGTCATAAAAATTTTGTCTATTTGACTAAAGTGTATACAATTCTCTTTTCCATCTCACTAAGTACCATAATCTAAAACAAACACATTTTACATGCACTCTTCCTCTGATCATCCCCCTAGTTTATGCTTTTGTTGAGAGGTCTTTTAAATTTACCTTATTTAAACACAATTGTGTTGGTAGCGGGAAGGAATCTTGCTCTTCTAACGGACCAAGACCGATCCATACCAACTTATTTCTTATATTGATAGCGGAAAAGAACCTTGCTCTTCTGACGGACCAAGACGAATCCTTACCAATTTTTCTATTCATACACTTATTATTACTTTTGACCTCCAATCATTATGATATTTTAAGGGTTTCTCAAAAGAAGAATTTCATTTGTTTGTTTGCTAAAAATTATAGGACTCTTAAAAATTTCTAAGAGAAAGATATACATAAAAGTAAATTTAAAAATAACCATGACTAACTCTCAACTAGTGATGTTGTTCCAATCTCAAGTCTTAAAATCCTAAGTTAAATAACTCGTAATATTGCCTTCCAAAAATTTGACTAATCAATTCTAGTAAAGTATAATAAGATCAATAACAATCAAGATGACACAGTTGATTTGGCTTAATACCAATTAATCACCTATTGCAAGTTAACTTAAAAAGTATTTGGGTCAAATATGAATAATTGATCTCCTAAACAGTAACAAATTCATATATATCCCTTCCCCATACTTAATTATGGACATTGTCCTCAATGTACCACAAAAAATTAGAGCAGCACGAAAAAAAAAACAGCACAGGAAAAAGGAAACATATGTAATGAAAAGAAACTAATACTTCCCTACCAGTTGAAAAGAAGTGCAAAATGAAGAAGCATCATCATTATATATATCGGAGTTCACAAGTCTTGATCAACAAAAGACAACACAAAAAATTTGGAACTAAGAAGAGTGATCAGAATCCGTTTCCTCAGCCTCCTCATCAGATGATGCCTCAGCCATAGTAGCATCATCATCGTCATTACCCTCCTCATCATCCTCCTCATCCTCATCACTTTCTCCAGCCTCCTCATCATCAGCCTCCTCATCAACCTCTTCCGCACTACTCTCATCCTCCTCATCCTTTTCCGCACTCTCCTCTTCATTAGTAGCCGACGCTTTCATTTTAAGAAATTCTTCCATTCTGTCCTGTCGGAGATGAAGTTTATCCATACTCTCTCGTATATAACGAACCTCAGACAGCAACAAATCAAATTTATCATCTAAGCTGGCTGAAGACGTTTGGCCGAGATGTGCTGCTGCGAGAGCGTCGACCTTGACGTCTTGATGGTAGGAGGTTCATGAGGCGAAAGGAATTTAGGCGCATAGGCGTAACTTGGCTAATGAAAGTAAGTGAGGGCCAAGCAACAACCTTAGTCCTCATAGCCTGCACTAGTAATGTAATATAAGGGTCACAGCAAATATGCCCTTTCTTCCGAGTAGTGGTGGCTTGATGGCTGAAGAGTTCGACAATTTCAATGGCTAGATTGATGGGGTGCTTATGGATGACACTGTAGAGATAGAGGTAATCCTTGTTAGACACCACCCCGGTGCAAAGGCCCCGGCCAGTTAATGTATGGGAGAAAAGCTAGTGAAGAACCCGGTATTCAAGCCTAACTAATTGAGAGGCCTTACTCCTGGCTGGATCATAGGAATCGCCAACTGTGATCTCATTCCAAAATGACCCTGCCGTGACGCCACGAGGAAAACGACATGAGAAACTTTGGAATTCTTCCGTCCGTGTATATCTTTCTGCATATAAACCAAGATATTGGCCCAGTTGAGCGATGGACATGTGGAATGGATGGCCACTCAAGGTGAAGTGTAATTTGCGGTTTGGGCCCATGCGAGTAGTACTGTCTTTATCCAGCTTATAAGTACACAAAAATTCCAGGGTCAGCTCTTTATAAACTGGAGCTTCAAAGGATAATAGGTGCTCCCAAATGGTACCATCCAAGAGCTCCTTCATTTCGGTGGTGAGCTCTAGTTGAGCGAGAACATCCCAATCCAACCGAAGGGTCTCGCTAAAGGGCTTAGACTGAAGCAATTCGTAGCGTTGTACTTGGTAGTCCTCCTTAAATTGGAGCATTGGGTGCTCTATAGGGGGAAGAGTCGCCAGTGGTTCAACAATTGCGCCGGATTGTGACGAAGAGGATGCCACAAATTTGGATTTCCGGCGAACGGAAAGCTTAGATCGATTAGCCATTTGAATACCTGAAAAGAGGCAACAATCCAAATCAAACACGGACATCCATATTGCACATAGTTTGAAGCAAACAGAAAAACAAGAATAACAATGGGTAAGATTGTGAAAGGAATGCTCATTGGGGCATTTCATCAAACATATGGAGTGCAGCGAGAAAACGAGGTAGTGGAAAAGAAATGAGTGGCAAACACTTCCAACGAATTCCACTACACACTAAGTAACGAGGAAAAACAGGTGTCTAAACATATAAGAGACGTGAAATGACCCAGAATAATGATCGCCCATTGCTAACCCTAACTAGCCTGAATGAAGAATGACAATCGAATTAACCAATAAAATTTGGAATTGACAGAGCATAATGTAAGCTAACTAGAAGAGGCAGCATTTATAATAAATGAGATCAAGAAACTCAAAGCAATGATGCATAGCATTGATGAATAAGCAAAAGAAATTGGCAGGCCAAAAACAATATGCATAAAAGGAAGAACACACATAACCCAATTGCTACAGCATAAGGAAGAGAAAGGAAAATTAAGGGGGAAAACTTACTTGGATCAAAATGCGGAATGCAGGAATTGTGGAGAGAAGAGGGAGAATGAGAGAGAGTGTAAGAGAGATATGTGTGATTGTGCGAGTGTGAGAGGGTGTGTAATTTAAATAAACCGGTCGTGTGTGAAAACCATGTTATTTGGGTCGACACGGGCTGGGATACAACCGTGTCCCTTGCCCGTATAACTTAATGTGCCATCGTGTCTAACCTGGACGCACACGGGGCTGGGACACGATCGTGTCCCACGCCCGTGTAACTTTCTGTGCGCGGGTGGGATTGCTGTCTGGGCGGACATGGGCTGGGACACGCCCGTGTCTCTCGCCCGTGTAACTAATTTTTTTTTAATTAAATCTAAAGATAAAGGAAACTTAGAAATAATAAAATTAAACAGAAAAGGAAAAATTAAAGCTAAGAGAGGAAAGAATTATGACGAAAAAAAAAGTGAAAGCAAAAGAAAAGAAGGAAAGCAATGTTAGATTGAACGAAAAATAAAATGAAGAAAACTTAAAGAACTAAAGCATAAATAGAGTTAGACATGGGTTGCCTCCCAAGAAGCGCTTTAGTTAACGTCGATAGCTCGACGGGATACGTCTTCTCACGTTAGTTCCGTCGGATGGAGATAAAACTCCTCCCGGCCAACATGCTCCAAGTTTCCACTCAAGTATAACTTCAACCGTTGTCCATTTACCTTAAATGTGCCCTTCTCTGGGTGTGTAACTTCAACAGTCCCATACAGGAAAACTCGTGTAATTGTAAATGGTCCAGACCACCTGGATTTCAACTTACCTGGGAATAAACGAAGGCGGGAATTATACAAAAGAACATGATCACCTTCTTTAAATTGTCGACCTTGTTTGATGCGCTGATCATGATACTTTTTGGCCCTTTCTTTGTATAATTTGGAGTTCTCATATGCATTTGCTCGCCATTCCTCTAGCTCGTTCAATTGAAGCTTCCTGTGAGAACCTACACGCTCAAAATCAACATTAGCATGCTTAATCGCCCAATAAGCCTTATGCTCTATCTCTACCGGCAAATGACAAGCTTTGCCATTTACAAGTCGGTAGGGTGTGGTGCCAAGTGGTGTTTTGTAGGCGGTTCTATGTGCCCATAGAACATCATCCAACTTTTTTTACCAATCTTTCCTATGATACTATACGGTTTTTTTCAAGAATTCGCCTAAGATCGTGATTGACAACTTCCACTTGGCTACTACTTTGGGGGTGGTATAGGGTGGCTATCCTATGTGTAACGCCATAACGTTTCAATACTTGGTTGAGTTGAGCATTGCAAAAGTGTGTTCCCCTATTACTTATAATTGTCCTAGGGGTGCCAAATCGAGAAAATAGGCCTTTCAAAATTTTTTTTTATACCCTAGCATCATTAGTAGGTAGGGCTTTAGCCTCCACCCATTTAGAGACATAGTCTATGGCTACTAGGATATATTTGTTTCCATTTGAATTCGGAAAAGGACCCATGAAATCGATCCCCCACACATCAAATACCTCAACCTCGATGATGGGGTTTTGTGGCATTTCATCCCTATGGGATATATTTCCTACTCGTTGGCAACGATCACAACTCTCAACATATCTCTGGGCATCTTTAAATAGGGTAGGCCAATAAAATCCTGCCTCTAGGACCTTATGAGCTGTCCTATTAGCACTATGATGCCCACCCGTGGGCCCCAAATGAAAGTAGCTCAAAATTCACCAACCCTCAAGGTGTGGTACACACCTTCGAATGACATGATCTGCACATACTTTAAACAGGTAAGGATCATCCTAAAAATAATGTTTCACATCAGAAAAGAATTTCTTCTTTTGTTGGTGTTGAAGTCCCTTCGGTATGATCCTAGCAGCTAAAAAATTAGCAATATCTGCGAACCAAGGAATTTCCATATCACTTACCTGGGCGATGGCGTAGAGTCGCTCCTCAGGGAATTCATCCTTGATCTCGTTCTCCTCGAGCGATTCCAAGTTTGGATTCTCCAATCGGGATAAGTGATCTGCTGCTAAATTCTCAGCTTCGTTTTTATCTTTGATCTCCACATCAAACTCTTACAGCAACAAGATCTACCTAATCAATCTTGGTTTTGCATCCGGCTTTGCTAACAAGTACCTAAGGGCAGAATGATCAGTATAAACAATCACCTTAGATAGAAGCAAATAAGAGTGAAATTTATTAAAGGCAAAAACAACGGCTAGCAACTCTTTTTCTGTAGTAGTGTAGTTCTCCTGAGCATTCGTAAGAGTTTTGCTAGCATAGTGAATTGGTTGAAAGTGCTTGTCTCGCCTTTGCCCTAGCACTGCCGCGACTGCGTGATCACTTGCATCACACATAAGCTTAAAGGGGAGAGCCCAATCAGGTACTACCATGATTGGAGCATTGGCAAGTTTCTCTTTAACGATATTGAAAGCTTTCAAACACTCCTGAGAGAAAACATAAGGCACATCCTTCTCTAAAAGCTTAGTCAAAGGGCGGGCAATTTTCGAGAAATCCTTGATAAATCGCCTGTAAAAACCTGCATGTCCTAGAAAACTTCTTATGGCCTTAACCGAAGTTGGAGATGGGAGTCTTGCAATCGCATCCACTTTGGCAGTATCCACCTCAATTCCTTGATAAGAGATCTTATGGCCCAGCACAATACCTTCTTGTACCATGAAATGACACTTTTCCCAGTTGAGGACAAGGTTGGTCTCTTTACACCTGGTAAGTACCCTGTCCAAATTATCCAAACAAAGGTCAAATGAATTGCCAAAAACTGAAAAATCATCCATAAATACTTCCATTATGTCCTCAATCAAATCATCAAAAATAGCTAACATGCATTGCTGGAATGTAGCCGGTGCATTACAAAGACCAAAAGGCATTCTGCGATAAGCAAAAGTGCCATAAGGACAAGTGAAAGTGGTCTTTTCTTGATCTTCCGGTGCAATAGGTATCTGAAAATAACCAAATAAGCCATCCAGAAAACAATAAAACATATGTCCAGCTAATCGTTCTATCATTTGATCAATAAAAGGTAAGGGGAAATAGTCTTTTCGTGTAGCATCGTTTAACTTTCGATAATCTATACATACACGCCAACCTGTTACCGTTCTCATTGGGATCAATTCATTCTTTTCATTAGGGACTACTGTCATCCCACTTTTTTTAGGGACTACTGTCATCCCACTTTTTTTTGGAACTACTTGCACTGGACTTACCCATGAACTATCAGAGATAGGATATATCATACCTGCATCAAAGAGTTTGATAACCTCCTTTTTAACTACCTCTTTCATGTTTGGATTCAAATGTCTCTGGGGCTGCACAACCGGCTTATAGTTTTCTTCCATTAAAATCTTATGAGCACAAAAGGAGGGATTGATACCTCGAATATCGGATATTTTCCAAGCAATGGCCCTCTTATGCTCCTTGAGTACTTTCAGCAACCTTTCTTTCTGTTCTTTTTCCAAATTGGATGCTATAATTACCGGTAATTTGGAGTCCTTCTCTAAAAAGGCATATTCCAAATAGTCAGGTAATTGTTTTAGCTCCAATACTGATGGCTCCTCAATCGAAGGTTTTAACTGTGCTTCCTTCCTCTTTTCAATCTCTTCAAATCCTTTCTCCACAGAGATAGGTTTATTTGCCTCCAGTTGGGCTATCACCTCAGATTTGACAGGATCTTCCGAAGCTTCCTCCATGCCTAATTGCAAGAAACTCTCCAACGGATCCTTAAGAAGAACTTCCTACATATAACTTGAAACAAAAGTGTCAGTAACATCAAGAAGGTAGCAAGTATCATCCTGATCGACAGACTTTTTCATAGCCTCAGAAATTTTAAACATAATTTCTTCATCTCTGACTCGAAGAATGAGCTTGCCATCACTAACATCAATGATAGCCCTAACGGTAGCTAAGAATGGTCTACCTAGGATAAGGGGAAATTCAAAATCTTCATCCATATCCAATATCACAAAATCAACTGGAAAAATAAATTTACCCACTTGAACTAATACATCCTCAAATATACCTCTAGGGTACGTCACAGATCTATCAGCTAATTGTAAGCTCATGCGTGTGGGCTTAGGTTCCCTTAATCCTAGTTTCTTAAAAAATTTATAAGGCATTAAATTGATGCTAGCACCCAAATCAGCTAAGGCTTTGTCAATTAACAGATTACCAATATGACAAGGAATTGTAAAACTTCCTGAGTCTTTTAGTTTCTTGGGCAGCTTATTTTGCACGATCGCTGAACACTTTTCATCCAAGATGATTGTAGAAAGCTCCTTAAGCTTCCTCTTGTTAGATAACAAATCTTTCAAGAACTTAGCGTACTTTGGCATCTGTGACAGGGCATCAATAAGAGGTAAGTTAATATGCAGTTGTTTAAAGAGGTCAAGGAACTTACTGAATTGTTGGTCATTGCGATCTTTCTGGAGTCTTTGGGGATATGGGATAGGTGGTTGATATTCCTTCACCTTTGATGGCTCTACATCTGCCGTTGCTTTCGTCCCCTCCTTGCTTTTGCTAGTTTCCTCGCTACCTTTCCTCTCAGCATGTAACTCCTTCCCATTTCGAAGTGTCACTACCTTAACATGTTCCTTTGGATTGGGTTCTGTATTTCCCGGTAACGATCCCTGCGCTCTTTCAGAGATTAGCTTCGCAAGTTGACCAATTTGGTTTTCAAGATTACGATTTGAAGCCTCTTGATTCTTCAACGAGGATTCAATGTTGGATAAGCGAGCCTCATTGCCTTAAATGTATTTTGTGAGAAGTTCTTCCGTACTGGATTTCTTTTCTTGAGGGAGAGGAGGTGGGAATGGTCTTTGAAATCCAGGTGGGCCAAAGTTGGTCTTCTATTGGCCTTGGTTTTGATTTCCCCATGAGAAATTGGGGTGATTCCTCCATCCTGGATTGTAAGTGTTGCTGTAGGGATTATTTTGTTGCTTAAGTGGATTTCCTAGATAATCCACCTGTTCCAATTGTTCTTGTGCTCCATACCTCTGCATACCAAAAATACTTACATCCGATTGCACTTGTTGAGGGCCAACAGAGAGTGCATCAATCTTCTTACTCAATAGGTCCACCTTGGCTGCCAAAGCAGTGGTCAAGTCCACATCATAAATTCCCATAGCCTTTTGTTTGGCTCTAGTGCTTTCCCACTGATAATTGTTCATCGCTATCCCTTTAATCAGGTTTTGTGCTTACTTAGGTGTCTTTGTGTTCCAAGTACCTCCTGCGGATGCATCAATCATCTATCTCGTAGATAAATTAAGACCATTATAGAAGGTCTGAATTTGCATCCATAATGGAAGGCCATGATGTGGGCACCTCCTGAGCAAGTCCTTGAATCGCTCCCAAGTATCATATAGAGTCTCCGCTTCCAATTGAGCAAAACAAGAAATATCATTCCGAAGTTTAGCGGTCTTTGCAGGTGGGAAATACTTCTCCAAAAATTTCTCTACCAATTCATTCTAAGTTGTGATTGAATTTCGTGGTAGAAAGTTCAACCATTGTTTTGCTCTACCCCTCAAGGAGAAAGGGAATAGCCGCAGTCGGATGGCATCATCCGTGGCTTCGTTGATTTTAAAAGTATCACAAATCTCTAGAAAGCTAGAAATGTGGGCATTAGGATCTTCATCTTGGAGACCGTCAAACTGAAAATATTGTTGCACCATTTGTATGATGTTAGGTGCAATTTGGAAGTTGTTAGCTGTGACGGTTGACCTTGCGATGCTAGAGTCAGCTCCAATAAGTATAGGCCTTGAATAATCAGACATGGTCCGATTTGCTTCATTCCCGTTGTTAGCCATGTGTGGTGGATCTTCCTGCTCAATGAATTGAGTGTTGGTCTCTTCACCTTCTTCCTTGATTTCAACGATTAACTCGTCGTCAATGGTCACCACACTTTGTCTAGGTCGTGATTTCAAATTTTGAAGGGCAGTTCTCTCAATTTCAGGATCAAGTTCTACTAAATCTTCCGGGTTACTTCGAGTCATTCACTGCAAGGGTAAGAAATATAGAATCAATTGCAGCTCTAGCTAATCAAAATAAATAATGAAAAAAAAAAGAAAAAAATGGTTAAAGTAATAAAGCAACTAGTGTTCTTAATATCGAAAATCCCCTGCAACGGCGCCAAAAACTTGATATGAGGCAAGCGCACCTATCAATTTTAATATAGCGGATATGAGTCCGAATCGATCCCTCAGAGATTTTGAGTACTAATATTAACCTTAGCTTTATTATCTAACCAGAAAATTGTGATGAGTTGAATGAATTAAAAATACTGAAATTAACAACTAAACTACTTATGAGACTTAATTACGCAAATTAGGAAGCAATAAACTACGAACGACTTCAAGTATGCAATAATGTATTTAGGAATTATTTCTCCTAGTGTTTACCATATAACCTTTTTAAAATATATTCAATTCAGTTTCTATAATTCTTGACCGGAGGGATTCACAATTAAAGCTAATACCTTTCTCAAGCATATTAACCCTAATCCTAAATTATTTATCGGAATCTCTTCACTTAGTAATATAATTTAGAATTGCATTAATGTATGATGAATTCCCACACAAACAATCAACTTTCCGGAAGAAACATGTATCTTATCGCTAAGTATACATGTAATTTTCTTCAATTATGCCTAGATCTAATTACACATGCAATTTCTCAATCAACATGCATAATATCATATATTGACACTCTAGAATTATCAATCCACAATTAAACAACATAATTGAATCAAGAAAAGATACAAAACTTTATTGAAATTATAATTCAATCCAAAGGTTACATGAAATCCTAGGTTCCATAATCCTAAATACTCGAATTCTAAGCTATCATAACGAATCTAAAAACGAGTTTCATCAAAAAACGTGAAATAAAGCATAAATACCCCTCTTGATTTGATGAACAATGTCTCTAATCTTGAAATCGATGTTGTTCTCGCTTCTTGATTAATGTTCTTCTCAAATCTCTTCTCGTCTCTTGTGTCTCTTGTTTCTGTAATATCTCTCTCCTCTTTTGAAACCCTAAGATATCCTTTTATATGTGTATTACAAAGATTCTGTTTTCGTCACCCGACATGGCTTGGGACACGGCCGTATCCCCAGGTCGTGTAACTTTCTGCACTTAGGCAAATTTTCTGCACAACTTCATAATTTCTTCATTTGAACTCGGAATTGAGTGAAACTTGATTCCTTTTCTTCGTTTTCGAGCCTAGAACGCGTTTAAACCCTGAAATCAACATTTTACTCAATTAAATATCAATTTCTTTAAAGAAAACCAAAAATATAAGGGAAATATTATAAAATCACCATATGAAATATGTTTAAAATCAGAGTTATCAGTATACAAATCAAAAGATTGAAAACTAGCAAGTCCCTTCAGAAGACTCAAGTAGTTTTCATAATAATTAAAAAAAAGTCAATAATAAGAATAAAAATCTAGCCAAATTCTTCTTAATTCTCACTTCTTAACCTCATTTGCTAAAATTCTAGTTTTATGAGCAATACTCGTAATTCCATTGTAAACTTACAAAACAAACTATAAGGAAATGAGCGACAACTTACTTAGTAAGTGGGATGGAGATAGAAGTATACATCTAACACTAAACAACCAAGGGTTTCAAGCAAGTTTAGTTATATGTAATGCATGTTCAGACAAATGCCATTGCATGAAGTTGTCTAATCTGTCGTGAGATTAGAGAAATTGCATCCACTCTAATCCAGGTTGAAGAGTTTAACGTTTCACACACAAATTGGAACCAAATCGAGGCTTGTACAATAGAGAACACTCTTCACTTAAAATGACCTTCGAACTACAACCCCCAACCTTACCGCAACCTCCCCTTCTATCACTTAGTTTGATTAAGGGTAAGGAAAGGACCATTTTAGCCATCCTCATCGAAGGGGTCTATGTTTGGCAGAAGAACCCTAGCTGTTCCCTTAATGGGTTGTGATGCATGTCAATTTAGACGTTTGCCTAAGTTCAAGTTAGTCCATTTTTAAGGTTATCAACTAAGCCTAAACAATTTAAGTAGAACAATGTTTACAGAAAAAACATAATAAGGAGCTTAACTCTTACCATAGCAAATGGAATCTCAAACATAAGTGCTCTAAATGCACAAACAACTAACTACAATCATAAGCAAGTACATACTAAAGTCTCAAGATATTTTGAAATAATACCCTAAAATATTGTGAAGCATTAATCTCACTTACTTGGAATTTGATTGCTCATTAACTTAATTGTTCACTTATCTTCCCTTCGAGAATCCCTATATGTTCATTCAATTCATTATTTTAGGAACTTTCTAAGACATGAGAGACCATTTACTTGCTAATCTCCCTAGGAATTAGGTTGATTTGGGACTTAATTTATATCAATAAATTATACCTTTGATACTCTCTAAGCTAAGCTCTAAGTGAAATCATCTTTGAAACTTTTAGGCTGCGAAGTCATTGAGTCGCCCTCCGAGCCTTATTGGAGTTAAAATTCATAACAAAACCAACTTCTGAATCAACCTCTAAGTCTGATGATTACTCAAGATTTCTCACGAATTACCCTTTGAGATAGTTTTTCAGTTACTTCACTTTTAGATTTTCTTAAACACAGTATCCTTTGAGCTCAGCCAACTTCAAATTTCTTAAGAGTTCACCCTTTGAACCTCCTCTGACTATCCTCCTTATGAAAATTTCTCTGACTTAGCTTTTAAATACATACCTAATTAGTGATCTACTTAATAGAACCCTTTGAGTTATTATCTGCCTTCATTCAATATCCTTTATAGTAAATTGATTTGGTCATTTTCTTGTAACTCCAACTAGGATTAACCAAAGTAACGTTTCAATCAACATTCCTTAGCTTCATTACTACCCAAATTCCCCATGCAACACATCATCATTCATTAATTCTTCGAGTTCATACACCTCTAAACTTCACATTGAAGGGCATATTCTTGATTTTCTACAACTCCTTCCTGCCAAACCCAATTCAACAGCTCTACTATATTATAAATACTCCATTAATCACTCAAACTCAAAATCCAAGTAAAGTTCTTAAGAAAAATATACTAAATTTTACCAAAAATACCATTTTAAGGATCATTTAGGACTTAAAAATTCATTAAAAAAATATTTTTATAAGAAAATATTTTCATAGCATTTTAATATAAGTATATGGAAGTTTACAGAAAAATTTGAGGGTCAAAACTACATCATTTAGACAATTTAATTCAATATTGAAAACAACTTGATTTTGTTGATTTCTTAAGGACGTATAATAAACTGTTAAATTTACACAAAATACTATTTTTCCTAGATTCTACACATAAAAGTACTTAAAAATAAAATTATCTAGGCAAACTTAGTATTCTTTATTAATTTTTAAAATTCGACTAGTTTTGGAACACTCATTGAAACCACCATCTCCGGCCACTAACAGTCAGTTTAAGTGTGTTGGTCAATCCAGGTAGTGGATTTCCTGTCGCGTGATAGTGGTGGTGGTTGCCCTCTAGTAGTTGCCTAACCCCACGATCCTCTAATAGCTCAAATTTACACCTATTTTCTTCAATTTTTCCTAAATTTTCCTCTTGAATAATCTCAACTCAACCTTATTTTTCCTAGATTTTAGGTTGCATGTAGAATATTATAGAGAAGATTTCCAAATTTTAAAGAGCATTTGAAGATGAAAATTGAAAATTTTCTCTCTTATAATCTTATTCTCTTATATACCATATCCCTTATGTATCAAAATGTCATTTCCATGCATCAACTGCTATTTCTTGTGCCTTACACACCTACACAAAGTAAATCCTAGTTGCCCATCACTCTTTTGATAATTTTTATTATTTTTCTCCACTTATTTAAGCTTATTTTATACTTAATTGAGTATTTTAGTTAATTACAAGTACATATTTACACATAAAAATTACATGTGGTGTATGTATATATATTCTATATGTTATTTTATATCATTTAATAATTTTATTATATATATAATTTATCTCAAATAATTTACTAGCTATCAAAGCCTATTCTATACGGTTAAGTTAAATATTAAGTAATATGGTAAAATTACACTATTTTCATTATATTATTATTATTTTATTATATTTTCGAGATTCGAGTCCATAAGGTCTTTTTGACTAATATCTCAAGTCTATTCGTAAATTTTTAACTTAATCAGGTTAATTTCATCAATATCCTAAATTACCTATTTGATACCTAATTACGGAAGTATAACTTATATACTAATTATATTAGACGTATATGCATATCTTCTAAATACTATTTCATGTCATCTCATAAATAATAGTGTCCTATAGTTTATCCCTAAGGTATTGGCATTTACTAAAACTCATCTTATATGTTTCCGATAATTTACCAATATTATGTTCAAGAATTAGCATTTTAACTATTTTATAATTTTGTTATTATATTTACGAGATCCAAACTTCTAAATGACATTTTGTATATTGTCTACATATTTACATAGTTATAGATATACCTATATATATCTTTAACCTTGTTGAAAAAAAAAAAAAACTATCTTAGTCATATTACTTTCCCAAATGCCCTAAAGTAAGATAGTTGTGACTTATTTATTAGAGCACAAAGCTTATGATTTTCTTAACTTGATAGCTCCCATAATCATACTACATCTAAGTGATAAATGTTAATTCGTAAATTTTTATAGGGTGTAGAGACCTTATTTTTCTCCCCCTTTATTTTTCAAAATTTTTAAGATAGGGTAAAGGGTTCTAATTTAGAAAATTTAGAAAAATAAAAAAAAAACAGCAAATTACAAAAAAAAAAAAAAGAAAATTTCAAAAATACAAAAAAAAAAGGAAAAATTAGAAAATTCATAAAAATTGGAAAAATTGGAAAAAATAGAGGATTTTAGGAAAGTTTAGAAAATAATGATAAATTATAATAAAGTTTTAAATAGTTTAAGTTCTTATTAGATTAAAGTGTTTTCAAGACTTTAGTATGAAGAGGGTCGACGAGCTTAGACTTAGATTTGAATCTAACTTAAGTTAACCTAGTCTATATGAATAAGGTATCGGTCAACGATTTAATAGTTAAGCACTTAGGTTTGGCTTGAAGGTCTTAGGTTCGAATCTCTTAGTAAATACTTTATGCCTTTTTCTTTCTTTCTTTTTTTTCTTTTCACAATAAGCACATAGCAAGGGACCATTAGGCCACATGTCAACATTTGACACATAGCGCGTAATGATTCGGCTACGTGATTGACATAGTGCCACATCAGCATCCCCTTTCCTTCTCTTTCTCCTCCTCTCCCTTTCTTTCCCTCTCCTTCCCATACCACAACAAACTTCACATAATTTATTGTCGTCAAACTTACAAAATTTAGGCAATTTTCATTAAATTCATAATTAAATTCCTTGATAAGAATCTCTCTCTCTCTCTTTCTATCTCTAGTGACAACCCAACAAAAAGATCCTAACATTTGGCTCCGATCAACAACCTATCGAACCATCCCTCTCTCTCTCTCTCTCTCTCTTGCCAATTACCTTCAATCACAGTTACAACGTAACACCTATCCTCCTTCATCTTCACGTATGTTGTCAATTGCAAGCTTGTACTGTTGCACAAGTAATCCCCATCCCTAAATGCTAAATCACTCTCTTGAACCAACCCTACGCCCGACACATACCTACACACCCAACTGCAGCACACATTTACGCCCACCGCATATACAGTGATGTTACTTAACCTCAATTCCATTCGGTCCTAACCAAACCCATTGCCGGCATCTACTGCCCCCTGTAAACAACAGAGTAACCACACTTACATCCAACCACGATAGCAAATAGCAGCCAGGTCTACTACAGCAACCTAATAGTACGTAACAGGACCCAACGCTCACCATCCTCCTTCTCGAACCCCATACACTGAACAACCTACACACTCGTGCAATCGTAGCCTCAATCCCCTTTACTAAACACACAAACCTAACATCCCACTCTGATTAGCAAACCTCATGCTCCAATTCACCTTCCTTGACACACGCATGATGCTGTTGCTCTCCTTGACTATCCTCACACGGCCATGCGATCCCAGCCACAACATGGATCTACGACGCTTATAGCTTCCATCCACGCACAACAACGTTGTACCTCCATCCTAAACATCAATCAACATCCATACCACGCAATAGAACCAACTCTCTTTCTCTCTTCCTCCTAATCTCTCTCTCTCTCTCTCTCCCTCTCGACCATTGCCTCTTTCTCTCTACGATTCCCTCTCCCTAGCTACCATCAAGCCACCCTACCACCTTAACCGAACTCACTGCACTCTACAATCCCCAAACAAACATTCTTGAAGCCCTAACCACCATGACCCCAGCTCTTCAAAACCTTCACCAATGCCACCCAAACGGCCAAGTTAAGCCGTGACACCCATCCCACACCCATTATGCCTAATAAGATATCTATGAAAGTAGGTTTACCCACTTCAAAAGCTGGTCAGAAACCACTCCTAGATGCCTCTGTCGTCCATTATTGCTGCTCCCTATTACGTGTACGTGGGAGTCACGTGTGACCTGTGACCTGACCGGAATCCAAAGATCTGACCCTACAACCCGTCCATGCAAACTAACCCTCGCCTCCTAAGTGATTTGGTTCGACCCTTCTTTTTTTGTTTTTTAGTTTATTGTTTTATTTGTATTTTCCATACATTTTTTCCTTCTTTTTTTTCTTTTTTCTTTTTATTTATTTATTTAACTTACCCATGTATTTTAAACTATAGCAAATAAAAAAAAGAGAGAAAAAAATAAAAAGAAAAAAATATAAGTAAGCTTAATTTATTTTTGCCTCGATGAGACATAACAAATATATATATATATATATATAAGTAAGTAGGTAAAGAAAATAATAAACATAATAAAAAGAATGTCTTCATCACTTAGAAAAACTATATTTCAAATAAGTAAAAAATAATTAATCCTTTTTTATTATTAGGGCTCTATTTAAAATCTTTCAAAAATAAAACCTTGATATAGGACCCTTTTAAGATCTTTTCTAAAAAGAAATCAAATTGGTTAAATAATGTAAACCTAAGTGTTTTTTGTCAAATTAAAATCAACCAACTTGTTTAATTTTTTTGAATGAACTATAAAAGTTTAATCTTAAATAGCAGATATATAGGCATTATACGTATAGGGCGACTTAAAATATGAAAAAAAGAAATTATTTTTCTCCTATAGAAAATAATTCTTTAAATTCTTATTTTTTTTTTGTAAATAGATATAATTTTAGCTGTCATTTGTAAATAAACATTATTATTGAAAGGGTATTTGAAAAGAAAAATTAAATTTGAAAAAGTTAAAAGTGATACCCGTTAAAGGTTTAATATGATAGCTCTCAAACTTGATCTTTTGATTTTCAAAAACTATTTTTTAGAAATTGGTTGTTTTAAGTGGACCAATGGCTAGGTTAAATCGATCTACCTAATTGATTTAACTTAACATTCTTTCTCCCAACTCTGGTCGGGTAGCTATTCGAAAGAATTTGAGAATATGTTTAAAAACCAAGTTTTTTTTAACTCTTAGTTAATAATTAGTATTAAAACGAGTCAAAGTTTAATAATAATTAGGTTAAAAAAAATATTAAAAACCGGAAAAACTTAGGCTTGGCATAGGGTCTCACATAAATTAAAACAAAGAAATGTTATGTATATATGCTTTTGAAAAAACATAGTAGAACTTTTACCAAACGTTAATATGTATTGGATGTTTTCTATCTTATAATATATCGCAAAATTCGTAAATTCTATATAAATTCTTAATCTCTATTGTGAAGTGGAGTATTATCATGTGTGTTGAATCTTGTTATGATGCTTTTGGTGAGTGGGATTCTTCTATTAGAAGGGGGAGTTTAACTGTATGTTGGTTGTGTCAGTGCTTTGCAGGGAATAATGTATTTTAGGTTCAACTTTGTTATGTGTCGTTTTTTATAGGTAGGGTACCAAAGAAGGTGCATACAGTACATCCATCTTCAATGTATTTGGAATTACATTAAAGGTATATCTATTGCATATGCCTTCAATATAATTCTAAATACACTAAAGGCTTATGCGTTATATGCACTTTCCTTACTTTACAAATTATGGAATTTCTTACGCTGAAAGAGCATGTCAATATGCCTTTACTGTACTATATTTGAAATATTTTTTTATCAAGGGCTCTTTTACTTAATATTTTTTGAAAAGGGCCTTGTATTTGTATAAAACTCTTGTCGATAGTTGCATAATTTTTTTTCTTCAAAAAGATTAAGATATTTTCTTTCCTTTAGTGATAATGTTCCGAGTAAAAAACAATTTTAATAAGAGTACCTTTTATGTTTCTAAAGAATGCAAGGAAACTACATAATAGGTTATAAATGAGTTGAGTCAAACCAAATTTTTAAAGTTTCAGACTTGACTTATTTAAAAATTATCAAGCTCGAGTTAAGTTAAGGCTTCACTAAGCTTGAAAACTATAAATTCGAGTTTGCCTCATTTATATAAACAAATTTTGTCTTGAGTTCAAGTTTAGCTCATTTATGCATCCGACTCATTTATAAATCAAGCTCGAGTATAGCTAAGCCTAACATGAACTGAGCTTGAGTCTACTCACAAGCTTAAAATATAAAATGAATAAATATATAGATAAATAGATTAATGAATAATAAATAAAGATCAAATTAAATATATTATTTTATATCATATTATATAGTTATATATATATTAGTTTTTGGATTTTAATTGTATATTACATATAATATATGTATCATATATATAATATTTATCTATATTATTAAAACCTTTGGAGGCTTAAGTAACCGCCATAATTAAAATTACTATTTTGACCAACATCGAATATTATTTAACAAAAAAACCAATATTAACATAATATTATGAAATTATATATAACTTATATCATGAGTGAAATTGTCTTTCTTTATGATACCTACATTTAATTTCTCTTTCTCTCTCTAAAACTGTACTCCACTTTTTTCTCTCCCCCTTTCTTCTCTCTCCACTTTCTTATCCCTTTTCTTTTACAATTTTCAATAAAGTCTCTCTTTTTTTTTCACAATTTCTATGATTTCTTTCACTAATATGATTTTTTGAAAAAAACCATTATAAATTATATGGTACATTAGAAGTAAAATTTATAATAGTTAATACAAAATGTTTTACTATAAGCTTAAAATAAATATATATTTCTTTTTATTATTAGATGAAAAAAAAATTATATATGCATCGTAGATATACCGACAGTTAGTAATATGTACGTTGCTTTACAAGTATAAACACGAGCTCGAACTTAGTTTGTTTAAATAAATGAGTTTTATTTTAAGTTTAAACTCAACTCATTTACTAATCTAAATTGAATCAAATCGAATTAAAACATGTTAAGTTCAAGTAGCTCACAAGTAGCTAAACTCAATTGCAACACTATCAAAAGAAACTTGAAATTCTCTCATAGGTCAATAGAGGCTTAGGAGTAAAAGTCTTGCTAATATATGATGCTAAACTCCAACGAATCATAAAGGGAAATTGAAATCGGTCCATCATTGGCGCTTCACTGGATCTAGCGGGGTGAATCACCAGCCACCAACCATGACTAACCCAAAAATGGTCCTGACCACTAGCCACCACATATCGTTGCATCCACCAAAACGCCTAGCTAGGAGAACCCTATATTAATAGCTTTTGAAAAAAACCCATTAACAAATTATGTCCATTGTTTTCCAACCAAATAAACAAACACGGAGAAGTTTTTGGTGGCGTATGCCCTTCTAGACACCACATTTCAAGCAGAACCCGATGGCACAACATATCACAGCCCTTTCCCACATTCGTTAGTACACGCCCATTTAAAATCTTTTAAGTTCTGTCCTGTCCCCGAAAGAGTTATTCATATCCACACCCAATTTGCAGACTAAAGACGGCACTAGATACACGATGTTTACTATTATTGGTGGTCCCAAAAAGTGGTTTCTTCTGAATTGCACATCAGAGGACTTTTTCCATAGAAAAATATGAATTCCAACATGGATCTTATAAAGTTTTCCAAGAGTTGCATAGGACATAGTTGTAGGTGTCTGCTGAGTGCTGAAAGGTCATGTTTTGCCCTTTTACTAATATATTAAAGCTGCTATTGATTAGTGGTTGCATACTGCTAAAAGGCTTCTTTGATTGGAAGACCCCAAGCACTTAACATTATTATAACTAATGACCATTATAGTATATGATTATATTGTGCTTATGAAGAGCCATGACTAGGTTATCCATAAACATTCTAAACAAATATATATTAAACCAATACGAGAAATCAAGAGAAAGTAGACGTCAATAGTTGTGTATAATAAAAATTTCAACCCCCGTAGGTGAGGTTTATAGCATATGCAAGACATAGCATTGCACTAAAAATGATTATAAATGCGAAACAACAAAAGTAAGTTTGACGTAATACTTTGATTTGCACATTAACATTAAAGAAGGGAAGCTAAAATTATTGTTCCAGAATCTCAGCTCCACTCGATCTTCCTAAATACTACGAGGTTGCTCTATCTTCTAGCAGCTTTTCGAGAATAATTGACATTTGCAGGTAGAGAACAATTGATGATCGTGATGATGTTGTATCAATTATCATCTAACAACAGGATTATTTTCAGTTGTTCAGCTTATAACAACAATGTTGATAGCCTTAAGAAGAGGGAAGAAAAACATAAGAACCCGATATTAGGAAACCTGATTGATGCGCAATTTTAATAAAAGAGTTTAAGACTATTTGAGACATTCTTAGTAACAATTTCTTTGTGATCTAATAACATGATTCCTTAGAATATGGTGGGAGCAATGGTCAAAACAATCGATGGCTTGATATGAAATTCTTTGCGAGAGACTAATGATGCATTTGTTCCCACAGATGACTGACTATTCCTCAGCTGATCCTGATGGTTTTGAATTTAAGTTCTTTCAAGGAGTGTTGAGAATTCATACATGAAGACTAATATGCAGTAGCGCATCCCTATTCCTGAAAGTGTGAAGTTGTCTCGAGCTTTTGATGCTACTTCTATCGTCCTGCCTCCCGAGTAGACTATAATCCACAATTTTGAAGGATTGGGAATTCACACTTAGGACTTTAATGCAGGCTCGGGACTCAATATGAGAAGGCAGCGCAACACAGGAGTTGCATTATTGGACAGCATTATGAAGCAAATTCTAGTAGGGATGACTCTGGGACGGATCAAAGCAAAATGATTTCGAAATTTAAGAGATTAAAGACAAGAGGATAAAATATTTGAATCTAACTGCAAAAATGCAGATAAAACGTTATCAACCAGCTCAATCAATTTCTTAAGTCTTCGACCAGGGTTGCTAGCAGAGGAGGAATATATTATTCATGTTTCCTCTTTCGTTCCTTTTTTTATCTTTCTCTCCATGACACCACCCATGTCAGGGCCAGCAGCTGCGTAAATCTTGACAAATATAGGTTTGCAGATGCTTTCCAGCTTCTTCATTTTATCCTCAAATTCGTCGGCAAGCTGGCTCCCATCCAGCCAGTTCAAGGCTTGGTCAACAGCATCTTTAATCTTCTTCTTGTCTCTACCAGACAACTTGGCACTGATCTTTTCGTCATGGATTGTGCTCCTCATGTTGCATGCGTAGTTTTCTAGAGCATTCTTGGCTTCCACTTTCTTCTTGTACTCCTCGTCTTCAACCTTGTATTTCTCAGCATCTTGGACCATCTTATCGATTTCCACCTTATAGACAAACTACCCTTGGAATGAGATGGCCCGGGAACCAGAGAAATACGAGGCTTAAAAATGACCTTACCCTTTGCACTCTTGTCTCTCTGCTGAGTGGTCTTGTCTTCAGCAGATACATTTAAAATACCATTGGCATCAATATCAAAGCTAATAGTGATGTGAGGAACACCTCTTGCTGCAGGAGAAATACCAGAAAGCTCGAATTTTCCCAGCAAGTTGTTGTCCCTTGTCCTAGCTCTCTCACCTTCACAGACCTGGATAAGGAACACCAGGTTGGTTATCAAAGTAGGTGGAGAAGGCCTTTTCCTCTTTTATCGGGATTGAGGCGTTTCTTGGGATCAACTTAGTCATGACACCTCCCACCGTCTCTACACCAAGGGAGAGTGGGGTAACATCCAAGAGCAAAAGATCCTTAACATTCTCATTGCCCTCGCTACTCAGAATTGCAGCTTCGATGGCAGCACCATAAGCAATGGCCTCATCCGGGTTAATGCTCTTGCAAAGTTGTTTACCATTGAAAAAGTCTTGCAACAGTTGTTGAACCTTAGGAATTCTGCTAGAACCACCAACAGGGACAACATCATGGACACTCCTCTTGCACATCATGACATCCCCCAAACACTGCTCAACTAGCTCCATACACTTTCTGAACAGATCCATGTTGAGCACCTCAAATCTGGCTCGTGTTGTTGTAGAATAGAAGTCAACACCTTCGTACAAACAATCAATCTCTATTGTTGTCTGAACAGTGGATGACAGAATCCTCCTTGCCCGTTCACAAGCGATTCGCAACCTCCTAAGAGCTTTAGGATTTCCGCTGATGTCCTTCTGATGCTTTCTCTTGAACTCCTCTACAAAATAATTAACCATTCTGTTGTCGAAGTCCTCACCTCCAAGATGGGTGTTTCCAGCAGTAGCCTGCACTTCAAAGATACCCTTTTCAATTATCAATAGACACATCAAAAGTAACACCACCGAGGTCAAAAATCAACACATTCCTCTCTTCAGAACTCGTCAACTTCTTATCCAGAAGCAATGGCTGCAGCTGTGGGTTCATTAATGATACGCATGACATTGAGGCCTGCGATGACACCAGCATCTTTAGTAGCTTGGCGCTGGAAACCATTGAAGTAAGCAGGCACTGTCATAACTGCATTCTTAACTGTCGAACAAAGATGGGCTTCCACAATTTCGCGCATCTTGGTGAGGACCATAGATGAGATTTCCTCAGGAACAAACTGCTTCTCCTTGCCCTTGTAGTTTACAACAATCATGGGTTTGTCGCCAAGGGCAGGAATGACCTTGAAAGGCCAGAGCTTGATATCACTCTGTACTGAAGCATCACTGAAACTTCTACCAATCAACCGGTTAGCATCTGTCGACATGAAAATAAAACGACCTTAGAACTTCGAAGGGAGAAAAACAAAATAGACAATTTAGCAAGACCTGAAGAAACATCGAGAAAGAAAAGTTAAGAAAAGGAGAGTCTTAAGACAGAGAGAGAAAATCTCACCGAAGACAGAGTTAACAGTGTTCCTGGCGACCTGATTCTTTGCCGCATCACCAATCAACCTCTCAGTGTCATTGAAAGCCACATAAGACGGCGTCGTTCCGTTTCCCTGCTCGTTCGCTATGATTTCGACATGGTCGTGCTGCCATACTCCAACACAGGAGTACGCAGTCCCGAGATCGATTCCTATTGCCGGTCCTTCTCCATTATCCGCCATTAATCGATCGGAGTTGCTCAAGAGTTTGAGAGTAAGTTGGAGGAGAGGAACAAGACGACATTAAATAAAACAGGACTGGTGAAAGTAAAGTAGATTTAAGTAAATGTGTGTTTTGTCTTGGGAAGACAAGTTGGAAGCCGGAAGGTCAGGTTTGGTGAAGAAAGACTAAGCGTTGGTGAGCAAGGACTGGACTGCATTGGTAGCATCAACGGTTCGATTCATTTGCTCATTACGCACCTGCACATAAAAGGCATCAAAGTTAGTTACAATATAACATGTGCATACATCTGTTGCCATTTTGTAATAATTTTCACAACCATGATTACCAATCCCAATTTGCTGAAGTAAAGAGTTCTGTAACTTGGAGTTTGAATGAATGAAGATCAGATTGAGCAGCCAAATACCCCATTCATAGATCGCGAAATCAGATTAGCTTTCCTCTCCTAGGCCAATGACTTAAGCACCAAATGCCAATGCATATCATCACGGAAAGTTTCCATCAATATCAGTGGTGGATTCTTGGGTTCCTTCTCTGACAATTGAGGCCTAAGTCGAGGGCACCCAACATTCCCTTTTTTGCAGATGACTTGTTCTTTTTCCTTTTATTGGAGATGTAAACTTGAGACGTTAATTCGTCTTTATTTTGCAGATGACTTGTTCCTTCTTTTTTTTTTTTTTTGGCAAGGGAATGGAGTCCATAAAACTAGTCTAAGATTTGCTACAACTCTTCCATGAATTTTTTTTTGCCTGCTAACAAATGAAGGGAAAGGGAAAAGTTGTATTTCTTAGTAATGTTAATCAACGAGCAAGGGAGGATATTGCTCGGTTCTGACCAGGGACATTGCCATTCCGCTACTCGGTGGTTCCTCTTACCTCCATTAAGCAAAAGAAGCATTTCTTATGATTAAAATAATAATAATAATAAAATAAAGCTAAAGAAGCAAGATTGTGAAGCTTTGCAAGGTAAAATCCTTGCATAAATCAACTCATGGACATCCAAGTTCCTAAGATATGTAGCTCATCCAAAAGTGTTGAAATTGGTCTTTTTTCTTAATGCAAGTGCCTTGAGCTTCTTTTCTTTTTATTTTTTTTAATTTTTTGGCTACCTATATCTATTGTGACACAAATAGAGCAAGAAACGAGGAATTTCTGATTGAAAGGAAAGCCAAACACCCTCACAAAAGGCGAATTGAAGTGGGAATTAGCATACAACTCGCATGAGAGTGGAGGCCTAAGAATGCTTAGATTGGTAGTTGCAGAGTAAAGCTACTCGGATTCAACACATTTGCGCTTATGTAGAGGAAAATAGAGTGATATGCCATGTAGTAATGTGCCTAGTATCATGGTCCGAGGCTTTTTTCAGCACAAAAACAGACCGTACAGTGCTTGCTATTCTGCCTCTACAGTAGTAAGCAAACCTAACTCGTACACAACGCTAGCTAATAAGGCCTAAACCTATAAGCAACACAACTAAGGAAGAAAGCCAATAGATTATAAGGGACACAATCACGAATGGAAAAAGGAATAGTACACTTTTATTAATTTCGATAATAATACAAGGTTATAATGTGTGTGCACGAGGGTACAGTGTATATAACGGGTGCCGTTGGTCGTGATCAACCAACGGGTGAGTAAAAACTTTAATCCAGAAGAGTACTCACACCCCTATAAAGAGCTTTACGGACATTATTAGGCCTAGCAGGAGGAGACATTAAAACTGGTAAAATGGCACTACATTCTAAAAATGAAAATTTCTAATAATAGTAAAACCCTAATTATACAAAAATAAAGCCCCCTCTTATGTTACAATATGTATAAAATAATGGCTCCTTATTAGTATAAGTATCTTACAAAAAGGGACCTTAACATCCTCCCCCACTTAATTCTATTGACGTCCTCGGCAATATGTACTGGAGCTTGGATCTGATGGCGGAGGTCTTTTAGCTAGCAAGGCTGACTTTCTCTCGGATAAGGGCTTCAGATCTTTTTCAATCTTCCAGCTAGTATCTTCTTCTCCTCAATCTCTCCACTTGACCAAATATTCTTTTCCTTCTTCTCTAGTGGAAGGATCTCTAACTTTTCACTCTACAAGGATGTCTTCCACGGCTTGAATTAGGTTGAACTTGATCTTGACGTGTGACCGCTTGGACACATTGCGAGATGGGTCTTCCATATCTGGATAATATGGCTTCAAGATGCTAACATGAAAAACTGGATGGACCTTCAACCACGCAGGAGGCTCGACCTTGTAGACTGCTCTTCCAATCTTCAATATGATAGGAACTGGACCAATATACCTTTGGATCAATCTTCTATCCTTGTTCCTCAATGATCTGACCTGTTTTGGAAGAAGATTTATGAGGACCTGATCTCCAACATTGAACTCTTTAGGTCGGCGATTCTGATCTGCCCATTTCTTCATTCTCTTAGAAGCCTTTTCAAGGTACGCCTTTGCTACTTCTGAACTCTGCTTCCAATCCCTAGTGAACTGATAAGCTCTTTGGTATCTCCCGGTGTATGGTGCTACCACTGTGTGGGGTAACAGTGGTTGCTAACCCATAATGATCTCTATAAGGATTTTGTTGGAGGAAGAGCTCCACTGGATGTTGAAATAGAACTGGACAATATACAGCAAGTCAACCCAATTCTTCTGGTTGGTACTGATAAAGTGCCAAAGGTATCCCTCCAGCAACCCATTGAATCTCTCTGTCTGTCCGTCACTCTGAGGATGGTAACTGGAGGTCATGTTCAGCTCGGAGCCCAAGAGTTAGAACAACTTTATCCAAAACTTCCCTGTAAACTTGATATCTTTATCACTCACAATATTTTGGGGTATACCCCAGAATTTCACCACATGCTCGAAGAAAAGCCGGGCTGTCTCTTTTGTGCTTGAACTCTTCGAGGTAGGAATGAAGGTGGTGTACTTAGAGAACCTGTCAACAACAATAAAAATGAATAAGTACTCCCCCACTTTTGGTAGGGAAGTGATAAAGTCCATGGAAACGCTTTCTTATGGGCAAGAGGGTACAGGAAGTGGCTCCAAGAGGCCTGCCACCTTTTACCTCTCGACTTTGTCCTACTGGCAGGTTAAGCAAGTCTTCGTATAAGTCATCACATCCTCCTTCATATCCGGCCAGTAATAACCCTACTTCAACAAGCTCCATATCTTTTGCCAGCCTGGATGTCCAGCCCACAAAGTATCATAGCACTCTCTCATGAGTGCCCTTCTCAAGTTGCCCGCCTTCGAGACATACAATCGGCACCCCTTTGTATAAATGAGGTTGCCTTCAACCCAAAATCTGTGCGTCTTCCCTTCTTTAACCAACTGCTTGAGATTTTTGGCCAATAAGTCTTGACCTATGTGTTGCTTGATCTGCTCTTGAATTGAAGTCGAGATTTGATTCGCCGACTGGTGTACATTCTGTGCTAAGGATGCTAAATTAGCTCTCCTACTTAAAGCATCTGCCACCTAATTAGTCCGTCCATTGCGGTACTCAATCTCCATATCAAACTCTGCAAGAAACTCTTGCCATTTAGCTTATTTAGTTGAAAGCTTCAGTTAAGTCAATATATGGCTGGCAACAGAATTGTTTGTCTTCACTAGAAACTTAGATCCTAGTAAATAGTGTTTCCAGGTCCTTAGATAGTGAACAATTGCAAGTAACTCCTTCTCTTGGGCTGAGTACCTGTGTTCTATTTGATTCAGCTTCCTACTCTCATATGCTACTAGATGACCCTCTTGCAACAACACTCTACCCAATGCAATGTCTGAGGCATCCATGTGGACTTCAAAAGGCTTAGAAATGTCAGGGAGTGCGAGGATTGGCTCCTCCATCACTATACGCTTCAACTCCTTGAAGGCACTCTGACATATCCCATCCTATGACCAAGCTTGGTCCTTCTTCAATAAATCTGTAAGGGGTACAACTCGACGGGAATATCCCTCAACGAATCTTCTATAGTAATTTGCGAATCCAAGGAAGGACCGCAACTCTGTTACACTCTTAGGCACTGGCCATTGCCTAATTGCTTCCACCTTTGCCATATCCATTTGGATCCACCATTCTTCAACAATATGACCCAGGAAGTTGATGTGCTTCTAGGCAAAGGTACATTTCTCATGCTTCACGCACAAATGATTCTCCTGCAACTTCTTAAAAACCATTCGTAAGTGCTTCACATGGTCCTGTAATGTCCAGCTATACAAAATAATATCGTCTAGATAGATGACTACAAATTTGTCGAGATATTCACAAAATACATTATTCATTAAGGTACAAAATGTTGCAAGAGCATTAGTGAGACCAAAAGGCATCACTAAGAACTCATAAGCGCCATATCGGGTTACACACGTCATTTTGGGCTCATCCCCCTCAGCAATGCGAACCTGATGATAGCCTGAGCGAAAATCCAGTTTTGTAAAATACTTAGCCCCACTCAGTTGATCAAACAGATCATCAATTAGAGGAATTGGGTAATGATTCTTTACTGTCAACTTGGTTAAAGCCTGATAGTTAATACATAATCTCAAACTCCCATCCTGTTTCTTTTGAAATAGAACAGGAGCCTTGTATGGTGCTTTTGAGGGTCGAATGAAGCCTGCCTCTAACAACTCATCCAATTGCTTCTTCAATTCTATAAGTTTGGGAGGCAACATTTTGTAAGGAGCTCTGGCGGGTGGTTTGGCACCAGGAATCAACTCAATCTCATGGTCTACTGACCTTCTAAGAGGTAATTCCTTTAGAAGCTTATTAGGCATCACATAATCGTACTCCTTTAGGACCCTCTCTATTACCTTCGATATTTCCGTCTTTCTTGCTTCCTCCTTCTCTGTAAGGAAAGCCAAGAAAGTTGGCTCTTGATGTTTGAGCCCTCTCTTAAATTGGAGCACTGATAACATCATAACCCCAATATTCTTCCTTTCTTATCATTGTTGTTTGCCCTGTTCTTCTGAACTGTCACACAGCAAGGCTTTTCACCTATGAATAACAAGCAATCTGCTGCGGGCATGGGAGCAACTCTAGCTTGTTTCAAGAAATCTATTCCAAGGACTATGCTAAAGTCATCCAATGGAACAGTTGTGAAGTTGAGATTTCCACTCCAATCTCCAACCCTCACTTTTACTCCTCTTGAAACTCCTCAAATAAGGTGGGCCTTGGAGTCAACAGCTTTAATATGGCTAGTGTCCTCAGCAAGCACTAACCCCAACCTTTCCACCTCAGGCACATCAATGAAGTTGTGTGTAGCACCGGAGTCTACCATTGCAAGGGCAGTCTTGCCATTATGTTCAATTGGACATACATCAACTCATTATTGTTCTTAGGCTTACGTTGCACAAAAGAACTCTTTCCAATAGCCGACAACATGTACAGTGTGCCCATTCAGGATTGATCCTCTCCATCACTCCCCGACTCATCATCTTAGCAGACATTCTCTGCTTTTTATGCCATAGCATTGAGTACTGCCCTATGTGGACACTCAGCTACTTTGTGTGGGCTATTACATAAGAAACACAAGAATGAGGGCTTCTTACCTCCATTGGTTGCCCCACTCTTTCCGGATTGGTAAGAGTTATAGGATTTCCTTTGACTCTCTCCAGTATTACTACTACTGCTACTTGAACTTGAGGCTCTCCCACTCTTGGGTTTGCCCGACTTGACCAACTTTCCACCCTCATGTCCTGTCAACACATTCTTCCCTTTTTTGTCATGAATGTAGTCAATCAAGCGCTTAGTGGCTGCTTGTATTGTAGCCAAGTTAGTAACTCATTGCCTTTACAACTCCTTCCTAGCATAAGGCTTCAATCCTTCTAGGAAATAGAACAACTTGTCATCTTCAACCATACTCTTGATGTCCAACATCAATGTTAAGAATTCACGGACATACTTTCTAATGTCATCACCTTGTCGAAGTTCCCTCAACTTCTTTCGGGCATTGTACTCAACATTCTTAGGGAAAAACTAAGTTCGCAACTCAGCCTTCAACTCAACCCATGTATCTACATGAGCGTTGCCATTTTGGATATCCTCATATTTAGTGCACCACCACAGTTTGGCATCACCGGTTAAGTACATTGTAGTCATGGTGACATGGTGACCTTTGATCTCTCATCATTTGTCCCCACAGCAGCGAAGTACTACTCCATATCAAATAGAAAGTTCTCCAACAACTTGGTATCCCTTACGCCAGTGAATGCCTTGGGTTAAGGCATCTTTAAATGTCCTGCATGAGCAGAAACATGAACGACGGTAGGGATAGGAGCATTTCCTATAGCCCGAGTTAAAATAGCTACTTGTGTTCGTAGCTCTTCAACAGTCTCGATTGAAGCATAAGTAGTAACTTATCTTCTCATGTCTTCTACTTGAGTCTCCAAGTGTTGTCTTGCCTCATCAGTCGTTATGTGCATTTCCTCTCTGAGGGTTTGTACTGTAACATCAAAATTCTCAGCCATCTCAGTCATCTTAGCATTCATCTCTTGGTGATTGGTCTCAACTTCAGCCACTTTTACTAACAATGCGACCAAATCATCTATCCGCTTAAACACTCCCTTGAGGATTTCCTCAAGGCTATCTAGCCTCTTGCTCACTTCCTCTTGTCGTGTCATGGTCGTTCCCGCTAGAATAACCTAGGCTCTAATACCAACTATCACGGTCCGAGGCTTTTTTTAGCATAGAAACAGACCGTGTAGCGCTTGTTATCCTACCTTTACAGTAGTAAGCAAGTCTAACTCACACGCAATGCTAGCTAACAAGGCCTAAACCTGTAAGCAACACAACCAAGGAAAAAAGCCAACAAATTATAAGGGACACAATCACGAATGGAAAAAGGAATAGCATACTTTTATTAATTCCGATAATAATACAAGGCTGCAATGTGTGTACACGGGGGTACAGTGTATGTAACAGGTGTTGTTGGTCGTGATCAACTAACGTGGTGAGTAAGAGCTTCAATCTAGAAGAGATCTCACATCCCCGTAACCGTAAAGAGCTTTACGGTTACGGACATTATTGGGTCTGGCAGGAGGAGACATTAAAACTGGTGAAATAGCACCACTTTCTAAAAGTGGAAATTTCTAATAATAGTAAGGCCCTAACTACACAAAAATAAAGTCTCCCTTTATGTTACAATATGTACAAAAGAATGGCCCTTTGTTAGTATAAGTATCTTACAAAAAGGGACCCTGACACTTAGCACGATGAAGATGAACACAAATAATATTTTTTTTAGGATTTTTGGATTTAATGATGAAAATAATAAAATTGAAGGATATAAATGCAAATGTGATTAGAGATCACTCACCAAAAGACAAATACAGACCGGTTTTGTGATTGAAATGGGTTTTGATATGATATATGAACACCATATCAACTAATGGGTTTTCAAATGAGAGATTTCACTCACGAACTCTTGAAACGAAGAAACTTACCACACTAGGGAATTAAAGAGAAAGAAACTTGCCACACGCTACTCGTAGAAACTATGCCTAGCACAATGAAGATGAACACAAATAATCATTTTTTAGGTTTAATGATGAAAATAGTAAAATTGAAGGATATAAATGTAAATGTGATTAGATATCACTCACCAAAGACAAATACATACTAGTTTTGTGATTGAAATGGGTTTCGATATGATATATGAACACCATATCAACTAATGGGTTTTCAAATGAGAGTTAGATTTCACTCACTAACTCTTGAAATGAAGAAACTTACCACACTCTACTTGTAGAATGATAAGAGCAGAGGATTAAAAAGAAATGAAACTCATTCAACAATCAAGAGAACATTTAAGTTTTTAGAATACAAGCTAGAAGCTTACAAAAGGAAAAAAAAAAAACATTGTGATTATGTTCTTTGTTAATTACAATATATGCTATAGGCCTTAAACCCTAAACTGAGGCCTAATGGGGTTAAAAAAAATAAAATAATTTGTATAGACAAAATTATGCATCTTAGAGAGACATTGGAACTGGAGTTGTTAGAAGAGGAATAAAATAGGTGAAATCCAGCATAAAACAGGTTGGCAACTAGTTGGATTAGCTTAGGATGAATGCCTTGATGATTTGGAATGCTTGGTAAAGCTGTCCATCAAGTTGGCCTTCAATATTTTAGATCTATTAAAATATATATACATCAGACGTTTATTACCATAACTTATTAGTCAGATAATTTCAATCAAAGTTTACATCATATGCTATTTTGTTAAATAAACTTAGCTATTAATAAACATTTGAAATTTTTTTTGTTACATCAAATAATGAGTTCGTTAACCTCTAATATGATATCAATGGTTATTATTATATAACATTAGGATAAAGCTTAATAATAATAATAATAATAATAGACTAAAGATAACAAAATATCTTTTTCTCTCCGACGTTGGCATATCTTTTTTCCTCCCACAATATCAAAAAGTATCTGCCATCCTCGCTTATCATATCTTTCCACCCTCTACTATATTTTTAGCCATCTTATTACGTCATTATCTCTCATATGCAAAACATTCTTTACTTGATCGAAACAATGCTTTTTCGTAATAAAATCTAGAGAAACAAAGCAAAAGCGATTTCTTGGTAAGTTTATGGATTAAAGTTTTTAAAGTTGTTTCTTTGTAATAAGATTCTAAGAAAACAAATCTTTTTGTGTTTTAGGCCAACTTTTGAGTTCTTGCGTGTGTGTAATGTGGAGTTTACTATTATTCACGTAAGTTGTACTCTTATTGTAAAATTGGTTCATTTTCGTTTTCTTTATTTCAAAACGTTTGTAAATATGAGATGGAGCGGTGTGTATGTGGTATATAGTTGTGAGTTCCGGACGTAAATGGTTGTTATTTTGTCAATGGTGTGTACTGTTTTGAGGAAACGGTGGCGATGGGTGAATGAAGTTTGATGCTTTGCATATATATATATATATATATATATGCGAGATTTCTCTACGGTGTTGTGTTTAATTTTTATAAAATCAGTATTACCGTATATCTTATCCTTGATTTATATTTATTTAAATTTAAATTATTAAATAAATTTTAAATTTAATAATTTAAATTTTAAAATATACGAATGAAAGGTGAAATGAAGAATAAACTGATTTCTTCAAAATAACGTAGTAGATCATAAAATCTCCTGGATTCACGTGAAAAGAGATGACTGCAGTACCATTTACTTTCTCGTGGGCTATTGGTTCTCTTCAACGAAGTTCGTGGCCGCAAATCCGTTCATGTATATTATATTCTAAGGTATGATATGCATATGGCTTAAGGGGGGTTTACTAAAAAAATAATAATGATAATTTTGGGATCGGAGAATCTTCTTTCCTTGTCGTAACGGTTATGCAGTCAGCGAGATTATGCATATGAAAGGAATTTTATCCTCTACGTATATTATATTTTATAATATGCTATATTCTATTCTATTCTATAGTATGTTATATTCAATATTATATAATAAGTTATGTATACGTAAGTATATAATATAAACATATATATATATATACACATTCATATTATATAAGATGATGATAATTATATTTTAACTTATTATTTATAACGCATCGCAAATTGTACATATTTTATGTTATATAATAGATAAATAACAAATAACACCATGCGATATATAAGTTGATAAGTACGCCTTATATAACATAATATCCAATATATAACGTTTCATTCCTTTCCTGGTAGTGGAATTCATCCGATGTCACGAATATAAACTTAACTATGATAATCTATATTATATTTATATTAAGTATATTTTTATAATATGTAATATATAAATATAAACACATGTATATAAGTAATTAAACTAAATAAGATATGAGTTAAGTAGTTAACATAATACTAAGTTAGAAAATGTTGTGGTGGATAGGTGCTAGTTCCGACTGCTTAGATTATCAAGTTAACCCTAATATGATAGGTGTGTGTATACTTGGTTATTGAGTGTACATGTTAGATTAGAAAATGAAAAATGGAATAAAAACTATATGGCTTATAAATACTTGATGCATGTGCTTAGCTCGGCTTAGAAGCCCATAATAGCAAAACCTTAAGGAGTACCCTATTAAGTGTTATTCCTAAAAGAGTTGTATATTGATAAGTAAATTTAGAGACTCATGGGTATTGGGATCCAGAGTGGCATTTCCCAATACTATACTATGTATTATATATATATATATATATATATATTTTATGTCAAGGGCGTGAGTTATTCTAAGTTTTAAGATGCTAATTCTATTTTGTTTGATGGACTAAATGTAAAGATAATAAACGAATGCTTGTTTTATCAATTTGCATTTCATGTATGTGATTTTAAATGGTTTGGCATGTGAATGTGCTTGTTGTATACATGTGTTAGGCATTAGCTCACCCATTAGGGATATATTTTTTCTTTAGCTATAAGTATTGAGGATTTTTATGTTTATGAGGAGTCATATGTAGACTTTGATTAGGATGGCAAGGCATTAACTACCTTTTATTATTGTGATGATTAGTAGAGACATCCATATGACCATATGTTAGAAGACAAATCTTTAGTTAATAATCAAGATTTATTCTTTCAAGGAGTGTTGGACTTTAGTTTTATTATTGATGTTAGAGTTATTATGTTCTTTAGTATTTATGGAGTGAAATTGATAACTTTATTTAGATCATTATTTGCAGACTTATGATATGAGAGTTTGGTAGATACGTTGAATTGATGTGGATTTAGATATATATACATGTTTTAAAGGCCTTATTGTGTCATAGGATATTGGCATAAGGCATATTGTAGCACCTCGGGTTTTGGGGTATTATATATTATTATATATATTTGGTACTTCTTATATGAGATAACATGTTATATAAATATATTTTTTAAGATTGCAAAATATAATTAAATCCCTAAATGAAATCGAACTAAATGTATAATATTCGAATATACATATATAAACATATATCAGGAGATATATAATTTAGGGGCAATGTTTGGCCTTTTAAAATCTAATAACTAAAAACTAAAGGGATTTTATCAAATCTTTTGCGAGGGACGATAATAATGAATAAATCAAATCAAAGAAGGATTACAACAAATCTTTTTATAAGAATATCTCCCCCGCCTAAATCCTTTCCTCACACTTGTTTCTTCATTCTATTTCTACACTCACATCAACTCCTTCAATAGAATCTCCATCATTCTCCCAAACTTTTACTCAAAACGGAGGATTATCACAAGAAAATCACAATTGTACGTCGTGAATCTCCTTCTAAGTGAAATGAAGGTAAGTTTTCTGTGAAAAGATTCCAAGTTGTCTCCGTTTTCATGGAGTTTGGAAACAAACGAAATTATGGAATGTTTCTTTTTCAGTCGTCCAGTGTTGATGTGCGCGTGTGCGGAATCAGATTTGTTTTGACGCAAGTAAGTTGTGTCTTCCTCCGTTTATCATAAATTTTATCCCTTAAAGTTGTGAGGTTGCGATCTGTTATTGTTGGTCGTTCATGGCTGTTCGTGGCGGCTATCGCTATGTTGTCGTCGTGTCTCGGTGATGGAGGTATCGTGAGTTAAGGGGTGTGTCATATAGCCGAGAAGGGAAAGAGACGACATGTCTATGGCTTGAGGAGCGTTATTAGAAAGGAAAAAAAAAAAAAAAAAAGAGAGAGTGGGATCAGAGAATCGTTTTTTTTTTTTTTTTTTTTCCGTTGCCACAGTGATGATGTGGTCGGCAAGAAGGAGATGCTGTCAACTTTTGCCCACAGGATTATAAGTTTATGCATTTGAAAGAAATTTCATCCTCTACGTATATTATACTTTATAATATGCTATATTATATTCTATAATATGTTATGTAATATGTAAATATATAATATAAACATATATGTGCACTAAGTATACATATATATATATATACACACACTACATATGTTTATACTATGTAAGATGATGATAATTATATTTTAATTCATTATTTATAATGTATCACAAATTGTGTATATTATATGTTATGTAATAGATAAATAATAAGGAACACCATGCCATAATTGATAGGTATGCCTTAATAACATAAGTTAAGCAATTTACATAAAGATATGTTAATATATCTATGTTAATTTATATTATATTATATTAAGTCTTGGTTTATACTAAGTATATTATTATAACATGTAATATATAAATAGTTAACGTAGAAACAAGTTAGAAAATATTATGTTGAGCAAGTGCCAAATTGAATTGTTTAGATTATTAGGTTGACCCTATTGTAATAGGTATGTATATACTTTACTTGAACATGTCAGGATAGTGTATAAAAACAGAATAAAAATTATATGACGTATAAATGCTTATTGCGTACTCTTAACTCAACCTAAGAGTCCATAGTGACAGATCTTTAAGGAGTACTCTTTGATTGATAGGTGATGTTGTCCTTGATAGAATAACCTATCAGTATGATACAGATAAATTTAAGGACTCATGGGTATTGGGGCCTGAAGCGGCAGTTCTCATTATTATATTATGTATTATATATATATTGCATACCTTAGTCACAAGTTATCCTAAGTCTTGGGATGCCAATACTATATTGTTTGCTATATTTAATGAAAAGATAATAAACGAATGCTTGTTTTATTTAATTGCATTTCATATGTGTGAATATGAATGGTTTAGCATACATATGTGATTGTTGCATATACGTACCGAGCATTAGCTCACCCCTCTTTCAGTTGCAAGTACTAAGAATTTTTATGTTTATGAGGAGTCATATGTAGACTTTGATCAAGATGGCCAAGGTATCAATTACCTTTACTTTTATGATGATTAGTAGAGATAGATCTATAGTCGGTTAGTTGTTAGCTTTCGATCCTATTATAGGAAGTGAACTTTAGTTAAGAATTGAGATTTATTCTTTAAAGGAGCATTTTGGATTCCTATTGCTATTATTGATATCAGGTTTATTATGTTTTTCAATGTTTATGAAGTGAAAATCGGTCACTTCGTTAAGACTATTATTTACAGACTTATGGTATGAGAGTTTGGTGGACATTTTGAATATATGTGGATTTAGACATGTGTACAAGTTATAGATGCCTTATTATGTCATTATGGGAAAATGGCATGAGGTAGGCTGTAGCACCTCAGGTTTTTGAGCATTATAACTTAAGTAGTATCAGAGCTAAGATTTGATCAAACTAGAAAATATAAACAATGAATCCTTAAGATTGTGAGGTTAAAGAGAGAAAGTAGAACTAAGGGGCGGGATTGGGGCAACTGTGAATTAGCAGAGGTTTAAGGAATTATTTTACCGTGATTACTTTCCTAATAGTGTTAGAGACCAAATGGAGGCAGCCTATTTACAATTTCCAACAAGGTACTAACTTAATAGGAGAGTACCAAGCAGAGCTAAACCTCCTATTTAAATCCTTGCCTGAAGTTATTGAGGTAGGTGATAAATCAAGGGCCTATCAGTTTACTAAAGGCCTGGAGCCTGAACTTTAAAAATGGGTAGGTGCCTTTCAATTGCCTACATATGCTTTAGTGGTAAACAATGCCAAATTCGTAGAACAAAGATAGAAACAAATTAAAGAGCAAATGGTTTGTTGATCAGGGGTTGTTTTAAGGAAAAGGTCAGCCTTAAGAGTTGAAATTCAAGACGGAGCAAAAGGCTTTAGGTATGGTAAGCTAGACCTGTAGTTGGTGCAGCTCCACCAGCTTAAATTTAACCAGTGCCATTGGCTCTCCCCTTAGCAATTCCAACAGTTAGATGTACAAGGTGTTATGAGCCTCATGAGTTAAGAGATTGTAAATGGCCATCAAGCATATGCTTTTCCTATGTAAAACCAAGGCATACTAGTAGAATGAGTATTAAGAGATATATTCATATCGTCTTTTGCCTTCTATGTAAGTAGAGAGAGCAATTAGTAGTAGGGTATATCGGTGGGCATACAGGTAGCAAGGCAACCCCAATATAGTGGGGTATGAGGCCATAGAAGGGGGTTTAGGTTCGTAGACAATAGATAGGTGGCTTGAGATAGCGAGTGCTAGCCAAGGTGTTTGCGTTTTGATAAGTGTGTATTTTTACACACTTATTTCATTTTAAATTCTACACTTTTTGTCTAATTTATAGTGTTTTCATTGATTTATAAACATAAAAATAATAAATTACACATAGTTGGGTCAATACAACAAATTAATGAAAAAGTGATTTTAAGTTTGAGTTTAGATAGTTTTTATTATATAGATCTATTCTTATTCTAATTATAAATCATTTTAACAGTTGTATATTTTTTTACTTATACTAAAAAAAATATGCGGAACCGAAAAAATATATATGTAATTTATTACAAGTGTAAACAATATGCAAGAAGTGGAAGTTCAGACCAGAATTACCGTTTGAATTACAAGCCAACATGTTTCCATTTTATATGGAAATTCTTCCTCATGTACAAGCTTTGGAGTGGAATTCTCATTTTGTGAGGTAATATGTGTGGGGCCTTAACCGTTGAAGACCATGTCGAGCCAGAGAAATGTGAAGGGAAGCCATTGAATCATCAACGTAGGACCCATCATCTCACATTCTCCGGTTCATTTCTTTTACTGATCACGGAGGAGAGTGACATCAATCCACTTGAATTCAATTGAAGAAATCATAATTACACTACATTGTTCACGTAGTGGCAAATATAGGGAAACACAAACTCCAATTGCCCAAAATTTGTGATGGAAGCCTATACCATTGACACGAGAGCAAAACCAACATAGCAAGCAAAAGAATTTAGGAATGGGAGACATTAAGCAGGGGATAGCATGCGAAGGATGTAAAAAAGACAGACAGAGGAGTTTTACGGGGAAGTTCGGAGAGTTTTGCAGAGAGCTTCGGATGAGAGTGTGTATTTTCAATTTTCAATTTTCATTTTTCATTTTACAAGACCCTCTTTGTTGGTTTTCATCGTACCCACATGAAGAGTTCAATAAAGATAGGTTCTGAAGACGGGATCGTTTTTCTATTTCTTTATTCTAAATCTATCAATATGTTTCTTCAATTTTTTTTGTGTAACTATGATAATTGCCATGGACTAAATTTATACTATAGGATTTGACTAGCTTAATGATTTAATTAATATATTATTTTACTATATGTTATTACTTAATTAGTTGTAACTTTTAATAATCTCATTTTTATAATTCATAATTTTATTGTCTAACAAATGATATTTTTCTGAATAGAATCTAAAAAACTCGAAAGAAAATGGATGATTTGTATGAAATTAAACTAAAATTAATTTAATTGTTATCATGGACACATACTTTTTAGATTAATTTTAAGATTTACGTATTTAATACAATTAATATTAATTTTTGTGACATAGAAATATGCATGAATTCTAATATTTATTAGAATACTAATATTTCTGAGAAAAATTTACTATTTAACTAAAGATTATATATCAACCACGCGAAAGGGGCCTTTTTACTATAGTTAGCACAATAGCGATTCAAAAGGAAAGTGAGTCCTTGTACATCTAATTAAAAACAAACTAATCAATTTTAATATATTTTAGAAACATATGTTAATTGATCAGATGATAACTTAATCAAAATCCCATACAATTGACCTAGTAATCTTCTCCCTTTATTACTTTTTTGTTTTAGTTAAGTTATTTCTTTTTATATTAACTTGTTTAAACATCTTGTTTTAATTGCTTAGCTAAAAAGAGAATAGATATAATTTAGAAATTAGTTTCTAATTCCTATAGATACAACCTAGTCTTACCAATTCTTTTTATTACTATAATCCAAATTGAGGATAGGTTTTTGGAGTTAGCTAACCTTTGCAGGATCACGACTACGTAATCTAATATACATATTTGTATAAATTGCATTTATTAAAATCTACACATATCATATATCACGTTTCACCAGCAGCACCACTAGGACCAATCAAACATGGACACTATTGTAGATACACTTTCTGTACATTCCCATAATACCTATGCTTTATTTGACATTGGCATCACACATTCATATGTGTTTGATTCATTTGTGCACATGGCTTGCAAGAGAAGGACCCCAATGCGGCCAATAATTTTGAGATCAAGTCGAGTGTAATACAAATGGTGCAATAGTTCTTGCAAGGTAAGGATCCCAATGCTTATGTTTCTAACTATTTGGAAATATGTGATACATTCAAGATTAATTGTGCAACTGACAATGCCATCAAATTGCATCTTTTTCTGTTCTCTTTGCATAATAAAGCTAAACAATAGTTGAATTCCTCCTAAGGAATTCAATCACAATGTGAAATGAATTAGCTAAAAAGTACTTTTTGCCAACTAAAATTGTGAAGCTAAGAGCCAATATATCATCATATGCCCAATTGAAAGATGAGAATCTCTTTGATACTTAAGAACACTTCAAGGATTTATTAAGAAGGTGCCTACATCATGTCTTTGGATGCAAATCCAAACATTTTACAATGGTCTCAACCTTGCCACAAAGCAAATGATAAATGCATCAGCAGGGGGCACACTAAATACAAAGATGCTCGAACAAGTTCTGAACCCAATTGAAGGGATGGCTATGAACAACTATCAATGGGGAAACACCAAAGCTAAGGAAAGATTTGCAAGTATATATCAATTAGATGCAGTTTACTCTTTGGCCACCAAGGTAGAGATGCTGAGAGAGAAGATTGACCCACATTTAGCTGGCTTACAACAACCTCGGTTTAGCCCTAATAGTGTGTACTAAGAAGGAAATGTAAGGAACACATAGATAGAGAAGCTAATTTTCTAGGGAAACATTCAAGACCTCAGTATTATCCATACAACAACACCTACAATCCTAAGTGGAAAGACTACCCTAACTTTTCTTGGGGAAATCAAAACCAGAATCAAAGTCAATAGTAGTAGTCAAAGAACCAACCTTAGCAAAGATCTAATTTGCTTCCACCTGGGTTTTAGTAACCTTTAGCTCTTCCACCAGCTTTAAAGAAGAAACTAGAGAGTCTCCTAGAAAACTAATGAGCTGAGGATGCAACAAACTAAGACATCCCTCAAGAATCAAGAGGCTTCTATCTACAATTTGAAAAATCAAATTAGATAACTTATAAGGATGTTGAATGAATAGCAACAAGGGTCTTTGCTTAAGAACATTGAAATAAGCTCTACGGAACATGTTAATGCAATGATCTTAAGAAGTGGTAAAGGACTGCAAGTTAAAATGAAGGATAATGGGGAAGTAGCTAAGAAAGAAGTGTCGGTTAAGGGTAAGAAGAGTGCAAAGACACCAAAAGTGAAGGAGTATAAGTTGCCCATCCCACATTTGAAGCATCTTAAGTAAGATTGCACTAATTAGAATAAGCAATTTAGTAAATTCCTCGATCTTTTTAAACAATTACACATTGACTTACTTCTTGTTGATGCTTTATTGCACATACCAAGGTATGCAAAGTTCTTAATGAATCTTTTGTCAAATAAGAGGAAGTTGGAGGACCTTTCAACTATCACATTGAATGAGGAATGCTCAACGCTTCTCCAAAAAAACAAAAAGCTACCAAAGAAATTAAAAGGTACAAGGAGTTTCATTATTCCATGTGTGCTTGGAAATTTGTTAATAGATAATACTTTGGCAGAATTAAAAGGTAATATAAATTTGATGCCATATAAATTATTCAAAAAGTTAGGGTTATGAGAACCTAAACCAATACACATGTTTCTTAATTAGCTAATATGTCTATAACATTCCCTAGAGACATCATATAAGATGTTTCAGTACAAGATGATAAGTTCATTTTTCTTATGGGTTTTGTTATTCTTGATATAGATGAGGATCTTGAAGTATCACTAATTTTAAGTAGACCCTTCCCAGCTATTGTTTAGGTTTTTTTTTATGTTAATGAGCATAAGCTTATCTTAAGGGTCGAAGAAGAAGAAATGGTTTTTCAGAGTTTAGATACAATGAACAATTCCCTTGACCCAGAGGGCAAATGCTATAATGTTGATGGTACTAATGCCATCATTACTGAATTTATACAAGAAACGCTTACTAAAGAACCTTCAACCCATTGCTTGCAAAGGGGAGATAAAGAGATGGTGAAAACCCCTAATTATTCTGAAGTTCTAGCTTAGTTGGAGCTAGTGAATCCATTGTAGTAAAGGAGTTTGAATCATTTTGTAGACCAAAGGAAGAAAAATTAGAACTTTCTAAAGAAAAGCCACCGATATTAGAATGGAAACAATCAAGAGATCATTTGGAACATGTTTATGAAGTGAGGAACTCCAAGCTACCAATGACTAATGCATTTAAGCGAAAAGTGGACAAAAAGAAGAAACTTAAGCTATATGAGTTTGATGAGTAACTTGATAAGGAGAAAACCGGTGGAAGTCACACACCTAGAAAAGCGATTTTATGAGGCCAATAGCAAATGGGTAAATCTATACTTACGTGAAGAATTCGAAAACAAGGTAAAAGAAGAGATCCATCTCTACTCTAATGAAGATTTACAAAGACAATGCATTTCATCAAGCTATCGATGTTAAATATATCGCTCTTAAGAGGCAACCTAAGTCTACAATTTATTTTAGTGTTTTTGTTTTTAATTTTGATACACTTTAGTTTTGCATGATTTCATTGATTAAAAAAAATGAAAAAGTATAGAAAGTGACATGGCCAAACTGATGCGATTGTGTTAGTGGCTATATCAATTCCAATAGAGGAATTATGGCCAAAACTTAGAGAGTTACATGGGCAAGACGACATGATTGTGTCTTTTCCCTTTATCAATTACAGCAAGGGAGCTAGGTATAGACTATAGAAAGATATACGGGCAAGAGACACAATCATATCTCCACTTATATCGTTGCCAACATGCAACACATGCTTGCATCATAGAAAGATATACAAGTATCTAAATACGGTCATTTCTACACTCATATCACTTGCAATATATAAGGCACGATGTAACTGTGTTATTTCATTTCACCCTCTTTCTTATTTCAACCTCTCTCATTCCTTTTCTTTCCTCTCATGAGAAACACCCAAACATACCTACTCTTGGACATTTCTTGCACAATCAACACATCAATCACCATATTTTGCTTCAACATTACATCAAGAACAAGGTAAGGGTCTTGTTTCTTCTCTCATGCTCCTTTTTACGAATTTCTTGAATGGATATATGCGAGTATTATGAGTGATTCTTGATGAAAATTAGGGCTTTTACATGATTTCATTAAAATTGTTTGTTTTAAGTTAGATTATTCAAGAATTGGTGTATTTTTCATGATTTGAGTGGCGGATTGTTAGACAACACGATCATGTCATAGGCGTTAAGCTAGGTTTTGAATGACATGAGTAAAGGCATGATCATGTCAAGTTCTTTGACATTGTATGATGTGTGGGTGTCATGGATTGTAGGTATCCTTGGTTGAATTTCTCGATTCTTATGTAATTGATAGTTTTTCATCTTAGAATTAGCACTTAGGGCTTCTAGCATTTTATCAATTGTAAGTGCTATTGAGTGAAGCAAGTGCAAATTCATGTGCTAGGAATATTAAAAATTACTTTTCTTCACTTAGTTATTAGGATTGCAAGAAAAATTTTGAAGAAAACAACTAGAACTATCATGTCCATCATGTGTTTGATAAAATGCCTTAATGAATAAAAGTGATATTTCCTCTACACTTAGCTATAGTTTTTTTAATGCTTATTCATGCTCTAAGTATGGGGAAACTTTTATGTGCCTAAATTGACTCAAAATTTGTTTCTTTTAGGTAAGAATTTTGGCACCAAAGGCAAAACTCCCAATTAAAAGAAAAGGCAAGAGCATTGCATCCACATCCTTTTCTCAACCACCTACCCTCACTTCAATAGCTAACGGCAATAGAACCACTAATTCATCCCATGTTGAGGTTTAGGGATGACATCGCTAAAGCACACTTCTAATCGTTACAAAATTGCACTTATGGAGAGACATTATACTTGGATTGGGAGGTCATTCGATAGTTTAATTTGGAAGAGGAGGTCCGTACCATGGTAAGAGTGCCTCCATGAGAGAAATTATTGGCTTTTCGAGCTTAGATTTGGTAGGAACTTATTCTTGAGTTCTTATGCGCATTCTAATTGGAGAAGCCATACGAAAACACATATGGAGCTAGATGGAAAATGAAGTTCCGAGTGAATTGGCATTCTTTCAAGACCTCCATTGCTGAGTTTGGAGTCTACATAGGGTTGTATGACGCGAATTATATTCAAAGCCAAGAGATTTTTTTAGTTACCTTACAGGTTACCTCATGGAGTGATGACTTCACAATTTTAGAGGAAAATCGCTCGATTTTCCTTGTACATTGCCAAATCTCGCAAAGCTTCAACAATGCGCTGTCCCTAGTTTAGGGTAGTTCATTGGTTGATTTCATACACTATTGCAAGCCGAGGTAAGAGCACTAGTATAGTGAGTACATTTGAATTACTTTATCTATATAGTATGATTGCCTGTTGCCCCATGAACCTTATGGTGCTATTGGCTAAGTATTTAGATTGGAAAGCAACAAGGATTAGGATGTGTGGAAAGATATGTTGTGGCCATTACATCACATTGCTAGTGCAACATGTAGGACTCATGTCCCAAAACATGCCACCAATGACTTTAGTAAGTGACGTGATGCCATTGAAATGAGATATTTTTAAACACATGAAAAAGACCTTTGATGAAGAAGGGTGCATTCGGGGTGCTAACACTAGCCTAGGAGGAGGATCTTAGTTGGATAGGGAAGAAATGATGAGGCAAATGATGGATAGACAAGAGGAAATCAAATGAGAAATGGATGTAAAAGTCTAGTGTTTAACCGTTAAGCAAAATAAGTGTTGAGGTTTACATGTAACATAACGAAGATAAATTAGCTTAAGATGTTAGATGTGTTTTTTTCTTTTCCTTCTTCAAGTGAAGAAGAGGAGAATGAGAAAGAGGCTAAAGAGGAACAAGAGGCTAAAAAAGGAGAGGGTGAAGAGGAGGAGGCAAATGAGGAAAGTTCTAGTGAGGAAGTAGATGATGAAGAAGAGGAAGATGATGATGAAGATGAAGTCATAGATGACGCCTCAGATGATGATGAATGAGGCTATTGAGCTTACTGAATGTTGGGAGCTTTCAAAAGATGAACTTTTCTATACTTTGTCATTTAAAGACTTTACTTATTTTCTAGACTATTTTCTGTTTTGTTTTTCTTTCATTTGATTTTCTTTTATTTTTTGTTTTTCACTTCATATTAGTTAGTTCTGTTGCATTGTTCCACAATTTGAAGCTTGTAGTGGTGGATATGAATGGACATGATGGTTCTAGACTTTTATTTTTCATATGTGTATACAAGATTTCAAGGAACTATCAATTCTTTTCTCCACTTTTATATCTTTTTCCCTATGAATGTTTGTTTTGATATATTTATTATTGAGTTGCTTAGTTTCTTACATGGAGGGAAATGTATAATTTTAAGTATAGGGAAGGGGGTATGGAATTTATTACTATTTAGGAGACTAATTTTTCATATTTAACCCAATATTTTGGTTGACTTGCAATAATTTAGGAATTAACAACTTTTGAATAAATTGTATTAAATATGAATGAGTACTTCATCTTGAAAAATTGATTTATACTCTGCCAGAGTTTATTAGTAAAATCTATATGGAGAAGGGTTACAAGTTATTTAGCCCAAGACTTTAAGACTTAAGATTAGAGCAACATCACTAGTTAAGAGTTAGTTATAATTATTTTCTAATTTACTTTAATGTCTACTTTTCTCCTTAAAGTCTTTAAAGCTTTATAATCTTAGTAAACAAATAAATGAAATTTGTCTTTTAAAAATTGCTTAAAAAATCATAAATTAGTTGGAGGCTAGAGAAAAGGGTGGAGGGGGGAATAGTCATGTTAGTAAGGATCAATCTTGGCCCGTTAGAAAAGTAAGGTTCTTTATAGCTACTAATGTGAGGATAAGTTGATATAATTTCACCTTAATCCGTCAAAAGAGCAGGGTTCTAATTCCATTGCCAATGGACCCCAATTAAAGTAATTGTGCATAAATGAAATAAATGAATTGAATTGATGCCCTCCAATGAAAATACATACTCAGGGATGATTGAAAAATGAATGGATGTAAAATGTATTTACATTGAATTATGGTGCTTTGTGGGATTGAATAGAGAGTTGTATACATTTTAGCTAAATGAGTTAAAATTTTTATGACTTTTTCTTGGCTAACGAGATGTTAAATCTAATTTGAGTTTAAGAATTCTTGATTAAATGATCTAGGTAAACTTAAATTTATATAGATTAGCTTGTCAACTCCGATATATTTTTTATGTCTTGAGCATTGTAAAAAGATTAAGTATTACTTACCCAAAAAACAAAAAGATTAAGTATGAGAAAGTAAGAAAGTTGTTTAGGAACTTTTAAATTAATTTGCAAGTTGATTTTCTTGAATTGTTTTCGAGTTAAGTATAACTTGGTCGATCTCTTAAGTAATGATAATTTGACTAAGTATTTCTTATCCTAATTTTTCTTTGATTTATTTGCTTGAGAACAAACAAATGCTTAAATATAAGGGAGTTTGATAAGTGGTTTACTACATATATTTATTAATAGGTTTTTATTAGTTTTTTTTATATTTTAAATGTATTTTGTGGATAATTGGTACTTAAATAGAAATATTTTTATTTCAGGCTTTGATGGAATAATTAGGAAGGAAAAAAAAAAGAAAAGGAATCAAGTTTTACTTGATTTGGACCTAAATTGGAAGATTTGTTTCAAAAAGATATGCAAAGGTTATTTCAAGATATATTAGAGATATAATTTAAGATTTCATAACATATAAATAGAAAAAGGCATTGTAAAAACATTAACATTCCATTCACTCTTTGTTCATGCATTCTTAGGCTAGGGTTTTTGTCTTTCTTAATGTTTTAGATTTATTCTTTTTAGTATTCGATTATTATAAACCCTAATTTTCTATATAATTAGTTTCTTTTTCTTTTATTAATCTATGATTTCTAATTTTTGTGATCTAATTACGTGTTATTTCATTGTTTTGAGTCATTATATTTAGAGTATTAATTCAATATTAGATATTATATAAAAATCAAAATATCTCTTTATATAATTAGATCATAGTATAAATAGAGAAGTTGTATGCAATATTAAAGGTAGGACGACATGACTTTTTATATTAAAGTGACTCAATAGTAGGATTCACATATCGTAAATGTAATTTTAGGATTTTTAATTAAAAAGAGATTTCAATTAATTATTTTAAGGTTACGCATGAGGAGATATTAGTATAATTTAGGAATTCTCATTGTTTAGTAATTTAGAATGAGATTGATGTGTGCTTCATTGTTCTAAGGTGATTACTATGCATTATCAATATGTTAATTTTTATTTATTTTGCATATTAGTTTAATTAGTTTTAATTTAGATATAATTTTCTTAAATTTATTTTTTGACTAGAATCTTTAGGTTACACATTAAAAAAAGGGTGAAGTACTAGTAATCATATTAATCACATTAATCATTAATAGATCGACACCTGAATTCATATCCGTTGTACTATTAAAACCGATAGGGGTATACTTGTCTTATACCAATTATTTATACCCATATTCAGTTTGCAAACAACACCCAACGCTAAATATCTTAATTTAATCCAATCCTATAACATTATGCGAATCATGAATCACGAGTGTATCATTGGAATTTGTTTTCCTTCGATTATATAACTGTATCATTAAATCAGATAAAGCCCCGAGAGAAAAAAAAAAAAGGAATAAATAAATAAGATAAAATAAAATAAAAAAAGAAGAAGAAGAAGAATTAGATATGGCTATTGTGATCTAAGAGCGTTAAACCTTCGAATGTAATATGGGAACAGTGGTCAAAATAATGGAATGCTTGATGCGAAAGAGTTTTTGCACGACACTAGTGATGCACTTGTTCCCACACGCGGACTACTCCTCAGCTGAACCTGAATGTTTTGAATTGAAGTTCTTTAAAAGAGTCATGAGAATTCATAATGCGCCGTAGCATATCAATATTTCTGAAGGTGCAAAGTTAAATCGATCTCCGGCGCTACTTCTACTGTCCTGCTTTCCCAAGGTGACTAATCCACAATTTTTGAAGAATTGGGGGTGCACTCGTAAAACTTTTATGTAGGCTCAAAACTCAATATGAGAAACGGGAGATGAATCAAAGACAAGACACAAGACACAAGACACAAGGCACTAGTTACATAGTGACACAGTTCCATAGTATCTGACTTGCTAAGAACATTGTTTCCCAACGGCAAAGGAAATTGACAAAGAAATTCTAGGGCAACAGGCTGCACCATAGGAGGATGTAACCTACACAACAATATCATGTAACAAAGCCTATAACAGTCCATAGAGAGAATCGTCTAACTGGAAAGTTTTGAAACTAAAGATGCTGTTGACGAGAGGAGATTTAAATCCTAACAGCAAAAAAGCAGATAAAAAATTTATCAACTAGCTTAACCAGTATCATTAATCGTCAATAGCAGTGGGAGGAAAATCCTATTTATGTTAACTCTTTCTTTTCATGTATGCTTTTTCATCCATGTCTCAGCCACCAGCCTGGTACATCTTGGCAATAATTGGCTCACAGATGCTTTCCAGCTTCTTCATTTTGTCGTCAAATCCATCTATTAGCTGGTCGTCGTTCAACCAGTTCGTGGCTTGGTCAATAGCATCTTCAATCATCTCCTTGTCTCTATCAGACAACATAACGCTGATCTTTTCGTCCTTGACTGTGTTCCTCATGTTGTAGACGTAGTTTTCTAGAGCATTCTTGGCCTCCACTTTCTTCTTCTCCTTCCCATCTTCAGCCTTGTACTTCTCAGCTTCCTGGACCATCTTATCGATTTCTACCCTAGACAACCTACCCATGCAATGAGAGGGTCCAGGAACCTGAGAAATGCAAGGCTGAGAAATACTCTCGTCGTTAGTAATGGTACTCTTGTCCTTCTGCCCCTGCCTAGTGGTCTTATCTTCAGCAGAAACATCTAAGACACCATTGGCATCAACACAAAAGCAAACTGTGATCTGAGGGACACCTGCTGGTGCAGGAGGGATGCCAAAAAGCCCGAATTCCCTCAACAAGTTGTTATCCCTTGTCCTGGCCCTTTCACCTTCACAGACCTGGATAAGCACACCAGGCTGATTATCTGAGTAGGTAGAAAAGACCTGTTCCTTCTTGGTCGGGATTGTGGTGTTTCTTGGGATCAACACTGTCATGACACCTCCAGCGGTCTCCAGACCAAGAGACAGTGGGGTAACATCCAAGAACAAAAGGTCCTGAACCTTCTCATTACCCTCGCCACTCAGAATTGCAGCTTGCACAGCAGCACCATAAGCAACAGCCTCATCGGGGTTGATGCTCTTGCAAAGTTCTTTACCATTGAAAAAGTCCTGCAAGAGTTGTTGAACCTTAGGAATCCTAGTGGAACCACCCACAAGGACAACATCATGGACACTGCTCTTGTCCATTTTGGCATCCCTCAAGCACTTCTCGACTGGCTCCATACACTTCCTGAAAAGATCCATGTTGAGCTCCTCAAACCTAGCACGAGTAATGGTAGAATAGAAATCAACGCCCTCATACAAGGAATCGATTTCGATTGTTGTCTGAGCAGTTGATGACAAAGTCCTCTTTGCCCTTTCACAAGCAGTTCTCAATCTTCTAAGAGCTCTAGGATTCCCGCTAATGTCCTTCTTATGCTTCCTCTTAAATTCCTGTACAAAGTGGTTCACCATCCTGTTGTCAAAGTCCTCACCTCCAAGATGGGTGTCTCCAGCTGTAGCCTTCACTTCAAAGATACCCTCTTCAATGGTTAGAAGAGACACATCAAAGGTGGCACCACCAAGATCAAAAATTAACACATTCTTCTCCCCAGAACTAGAAGCCTTCTTGTCCAGACCATAAGCAATGGCTGCAGCTGTGGGCTCATTAATGATACGTATGACATTGAGGCCAGCAATGATTCCAGCATCTTTTGTCGCTTGACGCTGGAAATCATTGAAGCAAGCAGGCACCGTAACGACTGCATTCTTAACTGTCGACCCAAGATAAGCTTCTGCAAAATCCCGCATCTTGATGAGGACCATAGATGAGATTTCCTCAGCAACAAACTGCTTCTCCTTGCCCTTGTAGTTTACAACAATCATGGTTTTGTCACCAAGGGCAGGAATGACCTTGAAAGGCCAGACCTTAATATCACTCTGTACTGAAGCATCACTGAACCTTCAACCAATTAACCGCTTAGCATCTATGGACACAAAACGAAACGACATTACAACTCTTAAGGAAACAAAAACAAAAAGACAACAGAAAAAGTCCTGAAGAAACAACAAAAGCTCTATTAGGAAATCTAAAAAAAAATCATAGACAAAAGAAAGTAGAAATTTCCAAAGTTCAAACATAAGCTTCGAAGCAGATTTTGATTCACACAACATCAAATCTTTCCTCTATGTCAACAAAAAAAAAAAAAAAAAATCATATCTTTCCTCACATACAACTATATAGAAATAAAAGAATAACAACGTTCCATGACTATCAACGACTTAGATTATCAAGAACCTGCCAAGCAAAGAAATCATACTCCAAAAGATCAGGATAATATGATTCACACTGTTTTATCTCACGCCCTACTCCATCATATTCCAGTTACCAGATGCAACTCTGAGTTATAATAAAAGAACTTCAGCAGTGAACCAAGCTGATCCTCTACTAAACTCTTGATGAATAATCCACAACTAATTAATTATGTAAGCATCACTTATGTAACAAAGTTGCAATCTTTGCTAACACAAATTCTCCTTGTACTCAATTCAAGGTTACTAATGCAATATATATAATGTATGTTTAATGTCGACCACGTGGCAGATACGAACGAGGATGGCATATGAAATTAAACCAATCTGTACATTTTCCTTCAACATACGAAACTTTTAAGTGACTAGCGAATCTAATACTATGTTTCACAACCAAAAAACCAAAATAACGGATATGGAAAGAAATCTATGGAAATTTAAGTTTGGAGAGAGAAAAAAAGTTGAAAATAGTGGAAAATTAAGTGAAATTATTTTAAGTACCCGAAAAGCAATGTTAGAACAATAGTTTCAGCTTCTTGCAACAGAAACCAATCAAAAAAGCAAGAAGGAGAGAGATGTAGATGGAGGGAGAATCTCACCGAAGACAGTGTTGATAGGATTCCTGGCAGCCTGATTCATGGCCGCATCACCAATCAACCTCTCAGTGTCCGTGAAAGCCACATAAGACGGTGTCGTTCTGTCTCCGTGATCATTGGCTATGATTTCGACATGATCGTGTTGCCATACTCCGACGCAGGAGTACGACGTCCCAAGATCAATTCCGATTGCCGGACCTTCTCCTTTGGGCGCCATTAATCGATCGGAGATGCTCAAGGGTTTGAGAGGGATATGGGGGACAAGAACGAGAGGACATGTAAGCCGTTAGTACTACGAAATCAAAAGTGTTGTTGATCTAAATCTATCAAGTTATGCAGCGGCTGTGTTCGTAGTCTGGTATGGAAGAAAAATAGATTGATAGTGACTTTGCTATGGAAGCAGGTTTTCATTATTTGAACTGTCCAAGTCTCTACAGTCTCTAGTTTATATACAAAGCCGCGTGCCAAGACTAAAACTGTCTAAACAGTCTCCACAAGTCACTGGCATGTCAAGACTAAAATTGTCTAAAGAAACTGTAGACTACCTCATAATCAAAACTATCTAACTAATAACAAACGCTAGCAGCTACACTAACAACTAACCAACTAACCATCGGGTGAATAGCTAAATAATAAATATTCCTACCACCGACTCACCGACCCACCTCCCCTCCTGTTCTCTCAAGATGGACAGTAAATATTGATTACTCTCATCTTAGACAATAAGGAGTGAAAGTGCTTTATTGACAATCCTTTAGTAAATATATCAACAATCTGTTGTCTTGTAGGAACATGAATTGATAAAATTGTACCTTCAAGAACTTTGTCGCAAACAGAATGTAAATCCATCTCAAGATACTTAGTGTGTTCATAAAAAACGGGGTTTTTGGCAAGATGCAAAAGTAACTAATAATCATAGAAAAGTTAGGACTCACAAAGAACACTTAACATGGAATTCCTTAAGCAAAGCAATCATCCACAAAACTTCAAACATAATAGTAGCAAATGCCCTATTCTTTGACTCAACCAAACTTCTTGCAACTGTACTATGCTTACAAAATTCCCATAGAAAACAAAAAAGCTTGTAGTAAACCAACGAGAATCTGGACATCCTCCCCACTCACTATCATGGTAAGTACATAAAATCAAATCATTGTTGGTAGAAAAATAAATGCCTTGCCTAACAGTACTCTTAATGTATCACAACATAGGTTCAAGTGCTAACTAATGATAATGCCTTGGCTTGTCCATGAACTGACTTAATACATGAACATAATAGGTGATATCAAGCCAAGTAAAACATAAATATAAAAGTTTCCCAACAATCCTGCGATACTATGATGGGTCAACTAATTCAGAACAATCATCTCTTGTAAGCCTATGATTAGTTACAATCGATATTGTTAATGGCTTGACTCCGAGAAAACCTATGTCGGCTAGCAAATCTAAAGTAAATTTGTGTTGAGATAAAGCAAGCCCCCAAGATGATCGAGTTGACTCTAGGCTAATAAAATACTTAAGCACACCAATGTCTTTAATCTTAAATTGTATGTGCATGTAAGATTTGAATTGATCAATCAGAGAAAGTTGCTTACTAGCAACTGCTATATCATCCACATATACAAGAACTATGAGCATGTCATCATTTGAATCTTTCACAAATAGTGAATAATCACAATAGGATTGTTGAAAACCAAAAGCCAAAAGAAAGTGAGTGAGCTTAGCATTCTATTGTCTAGAAGCCTGCTTTAGTCCATAAAGCGATTTATGAAGTTTGCAAACAAGCTTACTGTATAAATCAAATTGAGTACAAATTGAAAGACCAGGAGGATTGTCCATTAACACCTCTTTATGCAAGTCACTATTAAGAAAAGCATTGTACACATCCATTCAATGTACATGTCGGTTAAAAGATGCTGCAAGACAAAAAAAAAATAATAATCTAACTGTATCATGTTTGATTACTAAACTAAAAGTCTCAATGTAATCAAAGCCCTCCTTTTGGCTATACCCTTTTACAACAAGCCAAGCTTTGTACCTGTCAATTGACCCATCTTCTTTGGTTTTAAGCTTGTAGACCCATTTACACCCAACTGTATTCTTTCCTGATGGTAAAGAAACAATGGATCGTATGTTATTTGGAACAACCGCATCTAACTCTTTACGCATTTCTTGACACCAAGGTTTAAGCTTTCTAGCTTGTTCATAAGTGCTCGGTTCAAAAAGCTAAGAAATCAGAACATTAAAGGCCCAATAACTAGGGGAAAGAAAATTATATGATAACACCTGCTATATAAGATGAGTAGTAGAAAAAGAACCATAAGAATCATCTATGAAACCAGACCTGAGCATGTTAAGATGATAAGCTTTAAGATATGAGAGACATTTGTGTACCTTAAACTTTGTCTAAGACCTTTAGGACAAGGAACATCAAAATTAACACTCTAACTAGTTCTACTGTCAGTAGGACCATCATGCTGCTAAGGAAGCATTACATCCCGGAATAAGGACATAATTTATTCTATACATGATAAGGAAACAATAGAAGGTAAAGAAACTAATAATAAAGATGAAACTATCTTTGATTGATTTAGTAAACTAAATGGAAAAACATATTCAAGAAAATTAACATCCATAGAAACAAAACACCTTTTCTCCAACAAATCATAAACCTTATAACCTTTCACCCTTAATGAATAACCAACAAATATACAAGGATGTGCTCTATGATCAAACTTGGATCTCTCATGTATAATAATAAAGACAAATCAAAGAGAACCAAACACTCTAAGATGAGAATAAGATGACTCTTTATCAGTCAACAATTGAACTAGTGTCTTTCCTTGTAAAACATCAGTAGGTAATCAATTAATAAAGTGTATTGCTATCAATACAACATCCCCCCAAAAACAAAGTAGCATAAAAGCTTGTATCAATAATTGATGCGAATTGTAACTAAGAACAGATAAGGCTAATCTCTGAATAGATCCAAGCTTGTCAAAAACTTAAAAAAGAAGTGATAAGAAATCTCTAAGAGAACAAAGGCGAATGAAAAGATAAGAAAAAACCTACGAACAGCTCCAAAGGATATGACATACTAATGAAACTTTCGAAGAGTTCTTTTTTAAAAGATTATCCTTATCTTTGTTTATATCTCGGGTTAGATTATAATTCGTCTTCTCCTACGGATCAGATGACATTTTTCACAAATTTTACAAACGGACGCCCCGATTTTCATAGTTGTTGTTCCTTAACTTAATTCCGAATATACTTATTAGAAGAAAATAAGTTTCTTGAAATCTTGAACCTAGAATTCTATCCCCATAAGGGAATGGTGAAGTTGAAAAAACCACCTGCTAATTTTTCGAATCCTTGTTGCGGAGTCTATAAATTCGACGTTTTCTAATTGAAGTATAACGACTTATTTCAATTTGGACTTTAATCCCAGTGGTATCCATATGCTACTCCTTTTCTTAGGACCACATATAATATTCGTTGCTCCAAAAAGGATAATGGTAACCCCACCATTAACTTCATTTATGAGTTTCATAATAATAAAAATTCATATCCTACCGAAACAGAATTTATAACTTGCTATCCTCTTGACTAGTAGGCAAAGATTGACCTCTACAAAAAGGATGATTCATTCGTATCAACAAGAGAGTCCAACTACATTACATTGCCAGAATCTGTGTTGAATATTTGAAAGAGTTTGATCTCTCTCCTTCTCTCATGCTAGAATTCTCTTCCCGCTTAGACCCCTTTCTCCTCAGTCCACCGAGACAAAATGCTAGATCCTCTTCTCGCTGAGACCCCTTTCTCTTCGGTCCACAGAGACAAAATGTAGGACTGGTGCCAAAAGTGAATCGCGGAAAGGACTCATAACTCAATATAATGCATAAATTGTTTCGGTGAAATTACTCACCGCCTAATCTTACTCAAAAATTAGAATAAGAGTGATACCAAGAGTAAACAGACAGTATTTATACAAGAAAGAGAAATACTCAAACGTGTTAAAGTTCAGTATGATGTGCGAGATATTTATACTCGAAAATTTAGGATAACATACCTAAAAAAAAAGATGAAAAGAATATTTCTTAAGAAAATAATATACAAGAACAAAAAAATAAAAATGAAATGGTTAGTTTTTGCTTATCCAAGTCTGTTGTGATGCCATTGGAAGGTGCAAATAAAAAAAGTATGATTAGCTTGTTTATCCGACTATAGTAAACTTAGTCGGTCTGCAGAGTTTAAGCAATAGAAAGGAAAACCTAGTGGAGATTACACGAGAACGAAACTCGTTTGTCGACCTTTACCTTCGATAAATATGTCAAGCAAAACCACCTGGCGTTGCAATTCTTAGATATTCGAAAATTGGGCTTTTAGTGTGGACAAGGGAATATCTACTATGGACTCTAAGACCCGAAAAGGATTCAAATGTACAGGAGGCGGCGGCCAGCACTCGTTAGCAGGAGATAAGAAAATGTATTGAGCTTCAAGCAATATTTCCAAACAGCAGGGGAACCGACAAGATATTTCGGGGCAACATGTTACCTCGGGAGGATATACGACGACATTACTTAGTATAAAGCCAATGATAAAAACCTCATTTAAAAAAAAAAAGAAAAAGAAAATGAAAAAAGAAAACAAAAAGGAGAAAATGACAATACCGAATGATCAAGTCCATATAGAGAATCACCTAATTGGATAATTTTGAAATTTCTGAATCTAAAGACGAGACAATATATGTTGAATCCTAGAGGGAAAAAATGCATATAAAACATATATCAACAAACTTAATCAACTTCTTCAATCTTTGGGCCTGCACCGCTTCCTCCAGATTGAGGAACATCCTCATCCATTCCACCACCCATATCAGGGCCAGCACCCTGGTACATCTTGGCAATAATTGGGTTGCAGATGCTTTCCAACTCCTTCATTTTGTCCTCAAACTCATCCGCTTCTGCTAGCTGGTTGCCATCCAACCAGTTGATGGTTTGGTCAATAGCATCTTCAATCTTCTTCTTGTCCCCATCGGACAACTTGGCACTGATCTTTTCATCCTTGATTGTGTTCCTCATGTTGTAGGCATAGTTTTCTAAAGCATTCTTGGTTTCCACCTTCTTCTTATGTTCCTCATCTTCAGCCTTGTACTTCTCGGCCTCTTGTACCATCTTCTCGATTTCCTCCTTCGACAGTCTACCCTTGTCGTTGGTGATGGTAATCTTGTTCTTCTGTCCTGTGGTCTTATCTTCGGCGGAGACATTCAAGATACCATTGGCATCTATATCAAAGCAAACAGTGATCTGAGGCACACCTCTTGGTGCAGGAGGGATGCCAGAGAGCTCAAATTTGCCCAACAAGTTGTTATCCCTTGTCCTGGCCCTTTCACCTTCATAGACCTGGATAAGCACACCAGGCTGATTATCTGAGTAGGTAGAAAAGACCTGTTCCTTCTTGGTCGGGATTGTGGTGTTTCTTGGGATCAACACTGTCATGACACCTCCAGCGGTCTCCAGACCAAGAGACAGTGGGGTAACATCCAAGAGCAAAAGGTCCTGAACCTTCTCATTACCCTCGCCACTCAGAATTGCAGCTTGCACAGCAGCACCATAAGCAACAGCCTCATCGGGGTTGATGCTCTTGCAAAGTTCTTTACCATTGAAAAAGTCCTGCAAGAGTTGTTGAACCTTAGGAATCCTAGTGGAACCACCCACAAGGACAACATCATGGACACTGCTCTTGTCCATTTTGGCATCCCTCAAGCACTTCTCGACTGGCTCCATACACTTCCTGAAAAGATCCATGTTGAGCTCCTCAAACCTAGCACGAGTAATGGTAGAATAGAAATCAATGCCCTCGTACAAGGAATCGATTTCGATTGTTGTCTGAGCAGTTGATGACAAAGTCCTCTTTGCCCTTTCACAAGCAGTTCTCAATCTTCTAAGAGCTCTAGGATTCCCGCTAATGTCCTTCTTATGCTTCCTCTTAAATTCCTGTACAAAGTGGTTCACCATCCTGTTGTCAAAGTCCTCACCTCCAAGATGGGTGTCTCCAGCTGTAGCCTTCACTTCAAAGATACCCTCTTCAATGGTTAGAAGAGAAACATCAAAGGTGCCACCACCAAGATCAAAAATCAACACATTCTTCTCCCCAGAACTAGAAGCCTTCTTGTCCAGACCATAAGCAATGGCTGCAGCTGTGGGCTCATTAATGATACGCATGACATTGAGGCCAGCAATGACACCAGCATCTTTAGTAGCTTGACGCTGGGAATCGTTGAAGTAAGCAGGCACTGTAACGACTGCATTCTTAATGGTTAATCCAAGATAAGCTTCTGCAATTTCACGCATCTTGATAAGGACCATAGATGAGATTTCCTCAGCAGCAAACTGCTTCTCCTCACCCTTGTATGTTACAACAATCTGAGGTTTGTCTCCAGGACCAGGAATGACCTTGAAAGGCCAGAGCTTAATATCACTCTGTACTGAAGCATCACTGAACCTTCTACCAATTAACCGCTTAGCATCTGTTGACACAGCAATAAAACAATATTAGCACTTTCAGGAGAAGAGGATAAAATATAGTAAATCTTGAATAATCATCACAAGCTTTATTACGAAAATCTTTAAAAAACCATACATAAAAAATTCCAAACATCCAATGCAACTTCAAGCAAATCTGATTCTCAGAACATCATCAGGATACAAAGCTTTTTACACAGCTAAGTCATCTTTGGAGGAAGCTTCTGCAGAATAAATATTACGCTCATGGGTTTAAAATAAAAAGCTAGACGAGTGTTGAGTACACTTCCATGAATTCTTTTGGGTAAACAAAATTGATACATCATAAGGAGAGAAAGCAACTAAAGCAACACATTAAGGAATGTTTTCCGAGTGGCACTATATTCTCCTGTATTCATCTTGGAATCAAGGAGCTAGCTGAACTCCCATAAAAACTCTTATCTCCTTTCACATCATGCATTTAACAAAAAGTTAGATCACGTGAAATGCAATTTCCCTCTCCATATTCGAGCCAAATCCAAAAATTTAGAAGACTGTGAATCGCACTACAAATCCCACACCCTACTCCGCCTCAATCAAGTTACCAAACATTAGATCAATTGTCTCGCAACTAATCAATTATATAAGCACAATTCTGCAACAAAATAACAATTTTTAGTAATACATTAAATTTCCTTGCACTACTTCTGCAATATACAATGCATACATAAATTGGACCTCATAGTAGACACGACCGAGGACGCTATGCGAAATCGAACCAAACTATTGACTTGCCTCCAAAGTACGATACTTTTAAGTAACTAATGAAATGTATATGTACACATGCACATACATATATACACACACACACACAAAACCAGCTCGATCTAACCTTCCTACAACAGCAAACAATCTAAAAGAGCAACAAAAGAGAGTTCTGGATAGATTTAGAGAATCTCACCGAATACAGTGTTGATAGGGTTCATGGCGACCTGATTCTTGGCCGCATCACCAATCAACCTCTCCGTGTCAGTGAAAGCAACATAAGACGGCGTCGTTCTGTTTCCTTGATCGTTGGCGATGATCTCGACACGGTCGTGTTGCCATACTCCGACACAGGAGTATGTCGTTCCGAGATCAATTCCGATTGCCGGTCCTTCCCCTTTGCCCGCCATTAATCAAATAGGGATGCTTAAGCTTTTGAGAGGGATATAAGCGTGTATTAGGGTTTTGATAATGAGAGAGAATACAATAGAATGAAATATTGGAATAGAATAAAATAGCAATGTGTTACATAGGACGCTAGGGGTAGGGTTTTTATCGTGAGGAATGGGTTCTAGAATGTTCGATGGATACGCGATTGGAGGAGAGAGACAGGCGATTTTTTCAGCAATTTTATGTGAAAGTACAAAAAGGTCCTGCGCTGGGATAGTCGTCCGTCTTGTTGGTCCGCTATTTTCGGAGTTTATTTCCCTACTTCACCTTATTATTATTGTCTATATCTATATAACAAAGGTTCGAGCCTTAAATTAAAAAATAAATTATCAATTAAACAAGTTAAATAATGAAAATAATCATAATAAGTATATGGATTGAAATTTTTTTTTTTTTTTGCCAGTAAGTATAGATGGTATTTATGGAAGTTAATTTTGGTTGGTCATCTTAGATATGAGCTACTTTTTTATAAAATAAAATAAGATAAAAATACAATAACAAAAGAATAAAATAGAATAGTAATAAATATTTATTATAATTATTTTGAGATTTTATGTATAGATATAGAAATACATTGAAAAGATTAAAAAATAGCCATTTATTTTATACATTTCCTTATCTAATTTCACAATAATAGAATTGTTTAGAATAACTATTACACTAACTAAAGGCAAGTGTAGGTCCGTAGGGAATAATATCAATTATATTTCACTTTTAGAAAGTGAACCACAACATTTCATTAATAATTACTTTATAGACATATAGAATTTTCTTTTCTAATAATAAACTATCTTTTAAGCATAAGCAGGTACAAAATAAGTAAGGTTTTAAGGCCTATCCATACATTACTCTTTAGGTACAGATTTTGAAATTTTGGTATCCATGCCCTACTATAGAATGCTCTAAAACTATATGTACCTTGTACTTTATAATGTACAGGATATAGAATATCCTATAGAATCTATAGATTTTTTTTTCCTTATAAATTTCAATAGGGCTACTTTCTCAAAATATAAAACAAACCTAGCTCTCTTTTTTTTATTTTTTTTTTCAAAAGCAATTACCCAATTAACTAATCTTTCAAACCAAAATATTATTTTTCTATAAGGTACAAGCATTAGTAAAATTAAATTTTGCTCTAATAATAATATAAAATTTTTCCTTAAATATATAAAATAAAAAAATTCTATTATAGAAAATAAATAATGGACATACCTTAACTTATAGATGATGTTATAAGTAGAAACTAAAAACTTATATTCCCCCTTTCAAGTTTTACAAGATCAAGGATTTAGCAAAAAAAGAAAGGAGATGAGAACAAAATAACAATAAAATTAAGACTAAAGAATAAAGATGGAAGAGAAGGGATTGATAAGCATTCTTAAAGTTTTAAATGAGATGGACTTTGTTTTATTTTAATGAGAAGGTATTCTCTTTGATCTATTAATTTTAACTAAATACTATTAAATGATAGGTATAAAATACCTTATAACTTGTATCATATATGATTTAAAGTATAGGTTATAATATAAATTTCAAAAAATTACAATCCAAAACCTATCGTATAACTATAATATCTACTCATAACTTACCTAGTCAAATAAGGTTCGAATGAGTATCCTATACAACAGAATTGCCCGCTCACAGAATTACTCGCTCAACCCTAACTATCTTTCCACATGTAATTTGACTCGAGATTCATCACCCTTTTAATTTAGATACAAACAATATGTGTGCGTTACTTGTTAGTTAAATTTTTTTTCTTTTTTCTATCTATAGTAGTTTACATGATAATGTTAATGGCAAGTAATTTACATGACAAAGGTAATCACAAGCCACAAGCAGTAATGTACATTATAAGGGAATTTTTCTAATTATTGACAAAGTAGTACATGATTTAAATAGAAAAATGAACATATTCATGAATTTAAATAATAATAGCAAAAGATGGAGTCTCGTTCTCATATCTAATTTAAATCTATAATATTCAATATTATTAAGCTCAAACCGAGAAAAGAGTTCAAGGATTGAGAAGTTCAAATCAAGATCGAACTAAGATTAAATCACAATTAATAAAAATATCAAGAGATAATTCATATTTATTTGTAATGTTTTCTTTTGAATAATAAGCAAATTCATATCCAAAAGTTTTAACACAAGAGATAATATATATTATGGGGGAATTTTTCTAATTATTGAAAAAATAATAGATGATTTAAATAAAAAAATGAACATATTCGTGAATTTAAGTAATAATACCAAAAAATGGATTCTCGTTCTCATATCTAATTTATATCCATAATATTCATTGTTATTAAGCCCGAATCGGAAAATGGATTCAAGGGTTAAGAAGTTTAAATTAGGATTGAACTAGGATTAATAAAAATATTAAAATATAATTTACATTTATTTATAAAGTAATAAAGTTATTCACAAAATAATAAAATTATTTACGTTCCTACGGTTCAAAAGTTATGAATTTTTTACCACTTGCTTTTTAACTTTCTTAGATTTTCATTTATTTTCTCAATAGATTAATATATTCTCTTGAAAAAATTTGAAAAAATAGTACAATCCAATCTCCTAAAAGACAAAAAAAAAAAAAATGGGTTAGGAGTAATATTTAAATTACTATTAAGTCTTTCCTTTTTTACTAAAATCTCCTTAGTCACTCCACATCCATCCATATCAATTCCACAATGACACAATCCCACATTTTATGGAGAAAACCAAAACTACCCAATATATAATTCCATTCGAATCCAACTATACATATTTAAGCTTTTCTTATTTTTTAAATATTCTAAACATAACAATATTTAATTTTATATATGAATCACCATCTAGTTCTAATTTGTTGTATTTCAATGTTCAGGTATAAAAAATGCCCAGTTTACGAAGCTTCTTAAAATGGGGGAAAAAGCGTGACGTGTGAGGAAAGAATTGAAAGAAATATAAATAGAGGGGAAATAGGTTTGTTTACTTCTTCTGATGGCAAAGGTTTGTTTACTTCTTTTGACGGCAAAGTATAAGAAAAAAGGAAAGCAATTGCAAATATACCTTTTTTATGCTTTTTATTTTTTTTATATTTAGAATTGTGCGTTCAAACCCTTATATTCAAGAAGCTGTTTTTACTCTCCTGATAACCATTTGTCCCTTAAAATATTATCAAAAATATTTTAATACATTTTAATAATTTTATCTAAGAGAAAAATCATAAATGGGAGTTAAAAGTACATTTTCTTAAAATTTGAGGCATAAATGTTTAATTTAAAAAAAAAAAAGATTTGGGTGTATATAGTCTAAATATAGAAGAGTCTACTGTTAATATGTTCAAATAAATGAATCATATATTTTAAAAGAAAAAAAAGTTCGTAAAGTGGAGCATACATTCACAATACATATGAATTAACATAAATGGCCTTTATATGTTTATTTCTTGTGAAAAATGTAGTCATAGCATCACTATCCTATAACAATCCATGTATACGCAATATATATATATATATATATATTTCTTTCGTATTTATCTTATAGATTTGCTACGAGGTAAAATTGAATTTATAGATGTTTTGCTTTTTAATTCCTTCCACATTAAAGAGAGTGCAAATATAGATATGATTCCTTTGAAAATCCATTGCCTTTATATATTTCAAGATATCATAATTTCTCCCTTCACTTCACTCCAAACATCGCCCTAAATGAGAGAGAGAAATTGTGTAGAAACGGAATGGAAATTGCTAGAAGGAATAAGCTTCAACAAGCGATAAGGGAAAAAAAAAAAAAGCAAAAAAAAAATCCAAAATATTCCAAAAAATTACGGCAGCTAAAATCGCCTTTTCTTAGCTCAACCTAAAATTATATTTAAATGAAATGGTGTACTTCAAAAAGAATTCTATTCAAGACTACATAAGTGGAATCTTCAATTTGTTTTATATATATATATATGAATCGATATTATGATTTTGATTTAGTTCCCCTAATTTGGTTCAATAAAAAATCATCTATTCCAATCCAAATTCACTTCCCCTAGAGGCAACTTTAAACATGGAAATACATGGTAATTTCTAACATAGCTAAAGAACCCGAATTTAAAATAACATATTCACTTATAACAATATGAAAGCATTACGAAAGCTCTAATATTACTTTCAAATATCTACATAGTGTTTAGAAAGTAAGGATCAAATACAATCTCCAATGTAAAATATACAAATCTAATGTTGTCGATGCATATGTGGACTAACATCCTAAGGATTTGCATTAGGCTAAGATTGTATCATTTGGTCTACATCCAACCAAATGATTTGTGCCCCATCATGACTGTAAGCACCTGAGTATGATGTATGCATGGGGACTGAAATAAGGTGCATTTGTGTAAGTTACTAGTCCATATTGTCTTGTTAATCTCTAACTAACCTCATTAATAGTATAAGAAGAGTATAAACCTAACTAATAGAGGTTTTTCTGATGCCGAGAGTATGGAAGATTTAACCGCCAAAGCTCTCCTCAATAAATGGTGTCTGAAACTCAAATCCAGGAGATCCAAGATATACTGCTGGTGACAGGTGCTCTCGAGATGAATCGTCCCTAATATTGAACTCAACCTATTATTGGCCTCAACCCTTACCTCTTCCCCATCCTCGCAATCGATGATGCCTTCCTTGCTCAAGATCTTAAGGCAAAGAGCTACCCTGCTTGATATCTGATATTAAACCTAGTACATTGCTCAGGTGAATACCCCTAAGCTGTTACATAATGGCATTTACTCCTGGTTACCTTGCCATCTTATTTTCATATGACATATTGTCACGCCCCAAAGCGGCAGAGTCATAACAGCCTTGCCATGTAAACCATCCTAAGATAGAAATTGGTCTTACAACCGCTATCTTAGACCCGACCTACACAAGGCGTCCACGACTAACCCGCTTTGAAGTAAACAATTTGTAATTTAAATAAATCATTTACCTAAAAAAGTGAGGAAATATATATATACACTATAATTTAGTTATTGCAATTAAAGTTTACAATAATTTTCCGTAATATATTTCCTAGTTATTACATTATTCAGAAATGAAAAGTAATAAATTATGTGTTGATTCTTCAATGTTTTTCCTCACTCCCCAGGATCCAGCAGTTGCTAGCTTCAAAGTAGTTGTTTGCCGCTTCAAAGTAGTTGTTTGCCGCTTCTTAGCTAGCACCTGCACGACGTCTATAGAGATGTGAGCAACTACAGCTCAGTAAGTTAGGATGGAGAACTTAAAACTATACCATAAGCACAACAAAGTTTTCAATCAACTTATTAAGTGTAATGCATGTGCAAGAAAATGTCATCGCACAACATTGTCCGGCCCGTCGTGAGATTAGAGAAATTGCGTCGCTCTAATCCGGGTTGAGGAGTTTCCATTAATGCAACAGCTCACGACCAAACCTAAACTTGTGCAATGGAGACCTCGCTCTTTCCGCGACTACCTTCGAACCATTGACTTCACCTTCATCGTGACCTCCTCTCCTGTCACTTAGTTCAACTAAGGATGAAGAAGGGACCAATTGCAATCCTACGCTATCCCTTTCGAAGGGGTCAGTATTTGGCCGGAGAGATTTGTTTCAAAAATTTTAGATTCAAAACTACACTCCTAAGGTCATTTGTTTCTAAATCGAAACATGCTCGGTTTTGCACGATTTCTTAAGAATCATATATTACGAGACATATTTCCATCAAAATAATATTTTTCCTAAAAACTATATATAAAAGTATTCTAGAATAATAAGTTTCATAATTTTCTAATAATATTTATTATTTTTACAAAATCGAGCTGGAAATCGAACTCACCGATTTGGGTGACCCCGGCCACCATCGGCCCACCTGGGTGTTGCCACCACTGTGTGGTGGTGGCCGTCCACTCTCAGTTGCCCATCGAATTTGGGTTCTTCTTTGTGACCTTAACTACATAGTTTTTCCTAATTTTTTTCTAACCCGAATTTTTCTCTCAATTTTCGCCTCTCCCTAATTTTCTTTGATTTCTAACTATCCAAATGAGCTTCTGAATTTTTTTCCCTATTTATAGAGCTTTAGGGAATTTATTGTGTATTAAATTGGACAAGACAATTGCCTTATCCCTTAATTTTTGGCTTTTGTGTTGTCTTAATTTAATTGGACGATTTTTGTCTTATTTTTCCCAGCTGCCATGACCCAATTCTGGATCATTCCTAATTTTTCTTGATTTTTTATTAATTAATTATGAATTTTCTTCAAGTATTTAGTATTATTTTAGCTTATTTCGCGTATTTTAAGTAATTATGCGTATTTATACCTACATGTAAATTCATATATAGTACAAATAAATATTCCTAAATATTATTTAGGTCATTTTATGATTTTCAATATACATATAATTTATCTCTAGCGATTTGTTAATTATCGAAATGCATTTTATGCATTTTCAATAAATAACGAGTTATATACTTAAAATTTGAAATTTTTATAGTTTTTTATTTTATTACTTATTTTCTTAAATTCAAACTTACAGAGTCATTTTTCATTTTTTTTAATATTTTTAATTTTAATTTATAATTTAGGCTTTATTGGATCTTTCAGTTGATTGAAACCTTGAAGGACTAGTTATGGGCCTTACACATACGAGGCAACCTGTAAATGAAATTCGCTTATATGTTACAAAAAAAAAAAAAAGATTTGTTAGCATATAAAGGCGAAGGTGCAATTTTGGTCAAGGAGAATACAGCTGAACACTTATCATGTATACCTAAAAGGCCCCTAATGAGCCGATATATCACCGAGTGACTTATGTCATACCTTGAAATGGTAGAGTTGTAACAGTTCCACTGTGTAAACCATTCTAAAATAAAAACTGACCATATAGCCGCCATTTTAAACCTGATTTACATAAGGTATCTATAACTAACACATTTTGAAGTAAACAGTTCATAAATTAAATAAATTGTTTTCTTATAGATTTAAGAAAAATAAATATTCACATTAAATTAATTTGATTGTATTTGCAAGATTTAACAATCTAATCACAATCTAATTGAGTAATTTGTAAACTAAAGCTAAAAGCTTTAAAATAAATCTAATTAGAGAACGAATTTGATCTTCTATTTATATCCTTATTCCCTAAGATCCTGCAATTGCTAGCATCAAGGTGATTATGTAAGCCCTAAAGGACCGTAAGATTGAACTTAAAACACAAAGTTTAAGACAATTGGTTAAAAGATCCGATTTAACCTAAATTATAAACTATAGATAGAAATATTAGTAAAAATGACTCCATAAATTTGAATTTAAGAAAATAAGTAATAAAATAGGAGACTATAAAATTTTTAAATTTTAAGAATAATAATTGTTAATTATCGAAAAGGCGAAAAATGTAATCTAATAACTAATAAATTACTAAAAAAAGATTATATGTATACTAAAAATCACAGAATAACCTAAATAATAATTAAGAATGTTCACATGTACCTCGCATGTATTTACGTGTAAATAAAAATACACGAAATTACTTAAATTGTCTAAAAACTTATTAAATAATTAAAGAAAATTATTAATTAATTAAGAAAAAATCAGAAAAAAATTAGAGGAATAAGGAATGATGTGGATTTGGTCATGGCAAGTCAAGAAGAGAAGAAGAAAATTAATCAATCAAAATCAAGCAACATAAAATGCAAAAATTAAGGGATTTGGGCAATACTTTGTCCAATTAAATGCACAATAATTACTACAAAGTTCTATAAATAGGAACAAAAATTACAGAGCTCCTTTAGACAATTAAAAGTAAAAAAAAAAAAAATAGAGAGCATCGAAATTGAAAGAGAAAAATTAAGGTTAGAAAAAATAAAGAAATCTATGCAATAGAGGCTAGTGAACTAAACCCATACACCACTACTACTTGGGACCGAGCCGCCACTACCACCACCACCACCCCACCCAGACCTACCGCCTGGACTGGCCGACACACCTGGACTAGTGTTAGATCTCAAAAGTCATCAGATCGGGTGAGTCTCTCATCTGCTCCGATTTTGTATAATTTCTTAAAATTATTTATTTTGGCCAGAAAATTATGAAATTTATTATTCTGAGGTTTTATTATATTAGATTTAGGGAAAAGTAGTAATTAAGTTTAATTACGTCTAAAAATATAGAGCTCTTAATAAATTAAGCAAAACCAAGCATGATTAGAACTAGAAATAAATAAGCTTAGGAGTGTAGTTTGGAACTCAAATTTTTTTTGTAGAATGCTTAAGTGATATAGAACAATGCTATGAAGCCATTTTTTTTTAAATTTAATTTTCAAATTTTTAAGTAAATTTTTAGCCCTAAAATGATGGAAAAATTGGGTATTTTTGGGTTAATTAGGTGATTAAGTGATTAATTATTGATTTAGATAGTAATTAGGTGTTTAGGGATGTTAATTTCTGATATGGAAACCTAATCCTAGCCTTTGGAGTGTTAAGTGTAATTAATTAAGGAATTGTGTGGTAATTATAAGAAATTAGAAATATGTAGAATTGGAAATTTAATAAATATGAAAAATTAGATTTATTTAGATAATATAATAATAAAAATCAATATATAATAAATCTGAAACAAAATTTAATTTTAGGTAATTGTACAAAAAATATAATATTTTCTTACATCAAGAATAAATCCGGTACCCCAATTAGGATTAATGTGTACCAGACAATTTAGAACACTAAATTAAGACCCAATATGATATTAGAATACTCGAGCTTAATGTGATTAATTTCACATTAAGATTCGAGCATATTTAAGATTTTATAATCAAAACTAAAATCTAATTTAAAAACCGAACCTCGAAATAAGGTAGAATGAATCATTAGTAAATAATAGGTATACATGAAGAAATGAGTTAAATTATAACTTAGAATATGAATAATTAAAGTATAAGTACTAAAAAGACTTATGTGTATTATAGGATACCCCGAGACGAACCAGTTTACAATTAAGTGATCGGGCAACTGAGAATTCCAAGTAAGTTAGGTTATTACTTACTGTATTGGAGTACTATTTTATAGTACTCAGAGACTTAAGATTGTGCATGAATGTGATTGTAAATAGTTTATGCATGTGTTCGAGTATCTGAATTCATGCTAAAATTTGTAATGTAATTGATTTTGTGTTATGACTAGATTGGTATGAAATTGTTTGAACACCTTAAATGGAATTTAATCTTATTCGACTCTAATGACCTAAATTGTCATACATTATAACCCTTTAGGAGATCATTAAGATTCTCTAACCAAACATCGACACCTTCGATAAAAATAGCGTTGGATAGCAATTGGTCTTTTTCCCATCTTTAACCGAGCTAAGTGACAGGAGAGGAGGTCGCGGTGAGGATGAGGGCATTGGTTTGAAGGCTAGTCTTAGGAGGAGCAGTGTTTCCATTGCACAAACTTTGGTTTGGTTGTGAACTGTTGCTTGACATGAAAACTCCTCAACCCGGGTTAGAATAGGTGAAATTTCTCTAATTTTGCAATAGACTGGACTACGTTGTGTAATAACACTTACTTATTGCATTGCATGAAAATAATTGCTTGATAATCTTATTTGTGTTTATATACATTCATGAGTCTCCAATTCAACTTACTGAGTTATAGTTACTCATACCCATATAGATCCTTTTGCAGGTCCTAATTTATAAATACTTCGAGTATTATGCCGCCTTATAATTATCCAGAGGTTAGTTCATTTGAAGCCTGGGGTGTGAAGATCAATTCGCTTAGTAGTAGATGTATAACTAGAGTGCCCTTTATAGTTTAAGAATGAAAGACTGATAGTCGTTATATAAATTAGTAAACTGTTATATTTATGTAGAGTTTCTTGGGAAGTTCTATGGAATTTACATATAATTATGTATGTTGATTTTAAATTTGTGATAATTACTGTAACTTTAGCTAAGCACTTTATTTGACTGTTTACTTCAAAGCGAGGAGTCATCGATACCTTATGTAGGTCATGTCTATAGTAGGTACTGTAAGGCCAGTTAGTATCATAGAATGGTTTACATGGTGAGACTATTACGACTCTATGACTTCGGGATGTAACAGATTATAGGTCATTTCATCGCTAATACCTGCAATAACGGCTATAAGGATGTGAGCAACAATAGCTCAGTAAGTTGGGATAGAGGACTTAAAACTATACCACAAACACAAATAAAGTTATCAACCAAATTATTAGGTGCAATACATGTTCAACTAAATGCTATAGCATGACGTTGTTCGGCCTGTCGTGAAATTAGATAAATTGTATCTACTCTAATCCGAATTGGAGAGTTGTTGTTAATGTAGTAACTCACAACCAAACCTAAGTTTGTGTGATGGAGACACCGCTTCTCCCACAATTACCTTCAAACCATTGACTTCACCTTTGTCGCGACCTCTTCACTTGTCACTTAGTTCGATTAAGGATAAAGAAGGGATCAATTATGCTATCTAGCGCTATTCCTTTCGAAGAGGTTGATATTTGGCTGGAGAATCCTAGATTTCCTCTAATGGGTTGCTATACAGGTCCGGTTTATGGCTACAAGTCATATATTTGTTAGGTTCAGTTTAAAGGGATCAATTATTTCATATAATACAAACCAAAACAACAACAAAATCATAGCATCACTCATAATCAAGCAGATGCACATAACCAACTATCTAATAAATACAACCGAGTATAATCTGAAGCCTCCAAAATACAACAATGTATAAATCCTAACTTACCTCGACTCCTCGTTTACTCACTCGAGGGAGGACTTGCTTAGTCCATTGTCAATGATCCCTATAATACCAACGTTGTTTCAGTTTTCATATAATTCTTACATATTAGTTTTACCTTATAACACTTATTGTTATATTTGGTTTAAGGTTTAATATGCCCAATTATCTAGGTTCTCAAGTTTTTTTATTATTATTCTTGATTCGACTAAGTTTAGGTTCAATTTTCCACATTCATTTCTAAATTAGGCTCTAGTTCAATTTCTAAGTATAATTTTATACACAAACCCTAGAAAATCGTATCAACCTATAATATGAAATTAATCACATTACTTTCAGATATCCTAAATATCATAATTACCTCTAGTCAGTATTTTATTCTACCCGATATACTTAAATCCTTATTAGTATATCAAATTTACTCTCGACGTAAGAAATTTTTACATTCTTTATATAATTACCTAAATTTAAGTTTTCCATCAGATTTATTATATATTCCTATTATTTATATAATACCAATTTTTATACTAATATCCTCTATTTATTATATTTCCAATAATTGCATATTATGTATTATCACTTATTATGTATATAATACACATCTACTATTTCTATTACTCTAATTACCATCTCCTAACATCAATTAACATTTCAAAATGTCTAAATTCATCTCAAATTAGATTTTACACCTAATTACCTTAATTTACAAATTAACTTAAAATTTACCATTTTCCCCTATTACTTATTTACTATATAATTACTCTAATAATTACATTTAATACCCTAAATGCTGCAAGTATCATAATTCATCAAATTTTAACATCTTAAAATATATAATTATTCACTAAATCAGTAATTAACCACTTAATTAACAAAAAAATAAGTCATTTTATACATTATTTTAAGGCCTAAAAAAATATATATAAATTTTGAAAATTCATTTCAAAAAGGGCTTCATAGAAATATTCTATATTACTCTAGTAGTCTATAGAAAAATTTTAAGCTCCAAACTACACTCCTAAGCCTATTTATTTCTAATTCTAAACATACTCGATTTTATTTAATTTCTTAAGCACCCTATATTTATAGATGTGATAAAACTTAATCACTATTTTCCCCTAAATCTATATATAATAAAACATCATAATAACAAATTTCATAATTTTTTGGACAAAATTAATAATTCTAATAAATTTTACAAAATCAAGCTAGAATTGGACTCACCTAGCCATTAGGATTTTGGCCACCAGCGGCAACCCTAAGGGTGTTGACCAAGTTGAGCGGTAGTGGTGGAGTGGTGTGGTGGTGGCCGTTTGTTTCCAAGTGGCCGTCAGATGTAGGTTTCCTTCTAAAGCTTTAATTGTACAGATTTTTTGTAAAACCCTAATTTTCTCTTAATTTCCCTATTCTGGTCGACGACATGTGTAGGAAGCTATGTAACATCGAACTTGGCACCCATCGGCTCATCAACAAGCGATCATCTACTATTGCCATGATCCAACTACGTAATAGAGCAATATGTGAGAAGTGTTCACATGCTTACACTTAGAGTAAAATAAGCTACCCATTAATCTCAACTACATCCAATTTGTGACACAAGGTACAACTGGTGATAGAGCCATGCCAAGCATGTAACACCCAAGGCGTATCGATCAACTAAAGTAATGTTGGAGAAGAGAGGGAGGAACATCGGATACACCATACTATTAGACTTGTTCGAGAATAGCATCCCCCGGATCAATTACATAATATACACTCTAGTGTATCGCTGTACAATAATATCATCTACATCCTTGGGAAGGTTACAAAAGTTATCTTTCAACCAAGATAACTTCACTCTAGCCCTATTAATAGCATTCGAAGGGGGGTGTAGTCCAAGTAACTGCAGGCATAAGTCAACCCAACCTAATTGCAAGCCGCTTATCACAGCTTAACTATTAACCGATAAACCAATCAGAATGGAGACATCCTTGAGTATAATCATCAACTCCCCTGTATAGAAATTAAATAGATGCGTCTCCTCTCTCTAACGCTCCACTAAAGCTATAATCAAATGCTAGTCAAGCTATATGAATGGTACTTGTCTAGTACTAAGAAAATCGACCTACTTAAAGTATAGAGACATCTGCAAATCTATCGAGATCTCTTATCCACCTCTACATCTAAATATGGCCTCTTGTCTACAACATTTGAGCTAGAGATTCACTTACAAGTTACGTTAAAGGCAAATAAGTGTTAGATGGAATCGTAGGAATTAAGCTACATCTAAATTCCGATGTTACATGTTCTCACTTGACCACACCACATTAGCTCAAACCTTTGGGATGCTTACAATCAAAGCAACAACCTATCAACGAGTCTTAGATCCATCTATACCTACAAAACAAAATGAAACAGTAAGACGAAACTCTACTAGACAATGAATCATAAGTAGCAAAGGCAATTAATAAAATATAAAAACTAACAACAACAATATATAACTAACTGTAAGTATCGGTAGATTATTCATAAATGCTACAGCAATGTTATTAGTAGATCCACTAGAAATAGAATGGCGACCCTATTAAGAGCATCTTCTTCTATTGTGCTCTTCAATATCACATAATCTACATGTGTACGGCTATGGCCCCTCACAAATCTTTATCTCATTCTAGAACAATTTCTCATAGAGCCTTCCAAGATTCCTCACCCTATCTTCAGTATGCATCAGATGCTATGCAAGAATGTCAAGTAAAGGCCAATCGGCTTTATTTGAACAAGGCATGAAAGAATGTGTGTACACTCATAATTGATATTGCTACGTGTACCAATATCCAACTATGTCCACATTTGTGGTCAACTCTTACCTCCAATTGTTTCTCCTACTCGACCTTTTAGCTTCTTCAACTTAGTGGAGCCACCTTTCACTTTGACCGATATTAAGATTAGAATCAATATCATTTGAGTCTTCTTCAATGTCTGCACAAGCTAGTTCGTTCTCCACATATGTATCCCTATGAGATTCAGTCATCATCATTATGTTACCTTAGCAAGGCATGTTACTGCTAATAGATATCTCACTGTGTGGAATCAGTTAAGAATAAAATATTTGATTTTATATTTAAAACCCTATATTCCTATCATGCCCTCCACAAATTGTACTCAACAGTTGGGGAAATGTTGATTTTATCAACTTCAACTTATAATTCTGCTGAATGGCTTACTCTACCATGTCCCAATTAAGATGTCATTAACTGTTACATGTCATAATTGTCGTTTATAAGTACAACACAGAACATGTCCCTACTCCCTCTTACAAGGGGACATCTATGAATCAAATCGACCTAGTGAGTCATTATGTCAACCTAGAGTCGCTTATATATCAAGCTAGCCAATCGATCATAGGTTCCTCCAATTGATACCCTAACTATTATTGTCAGGCACCAATCATAACACACCTCATCTTCCCTTTTCACAATATTTCCTTTAGTATAACAAACCACCCTTATGTTATCCATTCTCAACTTTGTGTCACATTAGCCTAAAAAAATTCAAAACACCAAAACAACCCATATTTTATATGTACGGCCATATAATTATGATACCTACTACATGACAAACAAATTTAATTTAACAAGCATGTTCCTCATAGCAATTGCTTATTCCCTAATCATTTTATTCATATAACAACTAACTGACTCAACTAGTTGCATTAATATTATATAAGTCTACTCACATCACATATTATGTGGATGGTATGCCTTGATGCAATTTAAACGAATAGAATGTTATATATGGAAGCATTGGCATGCTAAACTTTTTAAAAATTAACCTCAAAATTTTAATGTTATAAAAATGTAATAAAAAGAAAATTTATTGGTTCCATAAAATATAGTTTATAAGTTGGTTCTAAGGTGCCATAGAGTTGGTCTCAATAGGGTTGTAAACGAGTCAAACCGAATCAAACCAACCTTTGAATGCTCACACTTGAGCTTATTTAAAAATTATTAAGCTCGAAAATAATAGGCTTGAACTTGGTTTATTTAAATAGATAAAAATTATTTTGAGCTCGAGCTCTATTCGTTTACCAATTAACCTCAAGCGAAGGCAAGTCAAGTTAAGTCAAGTCGAGCTTAAGTAGCTCATGAGTAGCTCGTCTTATTTGTAGTATTTTGGGTATAAGATGAATAAATAAATATAATGTAGATTATATATATTATACAACATATATATATAAATATAAATAAAAAACTAAATATACAAAATACATAAACATATGAATGAATAATGAATATAGATCGAACTATATCTATTAACATATGATATTATATGTGTTATCTCATATCATATAATATATGTGCATATGTATATACATTTGTTTTAATTAATTTTTATGTTTTAATACATACAAAACTCATGAGCTTTCTAATGAACCTACTCGTATGCTTATTGACGAGTCTACTCATGAGATTCCTAACGAACGTAACAAACTAGTTCATGAGTAGAAGTTCAATCTTAATTCGTTTAGATAAATAAGTTTTATTTTGATTTTAAGTTTAACTTATTTATAAATCGAGTTCAAGCCAATCTTCAAACAAATGGAGTTCGAATAACTCATAAGTGGTTTGGTTCATTTATAGTTATAAGTTTCAATTTCAAGATTTGAGAATCTATATTTATAGTGTAAAATATAAATAGGGTACACCTAATCCAATATAGAGAGAGTTAACTAACAAGACATGCCCATCAACTTTGTACTTCGCCCTTAATAAACTTTAGACTTGATATGCTCTATTTAGTTAATGATCAGACGTGACGCAGCTCTTAGTATGACACCAATCTCGTTGTAACATAATCCTATGCCCATTAAGCAATACAGTCTTCTGTTCGAACACAATATGCTCGCCTGGCACAAAATATCCGTAATATAAATTACACTTGTTATTAGATAATTATAGTATGAGTATAAAAGTCCGATCCTGCGAATTACTTGTATATACTAAATCTATTGTATAACTTAATACATTAAAACCATATGTATATTTTACCTATATCTATAGTGTATATCTATATAGTGACGTTAATTGGAAAGCATAGACAGTATACTATATGTCGTATTATTGTAGTCTGCTCATATAGTTTTATGCTCATTTAATTGCAGCATAAATTTGGATTAAGGATACTGATTTTATATGACAATCATCGACATGACCTAACCGAACTCGATTCATTTTATCGATCATTTTGTTCTTAGTATTGATTATATCAATAAGCTCGTGTTAAAGTATCAAGTCGTGTTAGAAATTGTCTCTCCAACTAATTTGTTTAAAATCTCATAAAATCTTATTGTTCTAAAATTAACCGAATACTGACAGTTTAAACATTCTCCATACATTTAGACAAATAGATTTCTTTCAAATTTAACCTTTGCAACTGAAGGGGTTTTGCTACGTTTTGTCTTCGTATCAAGCAGGTGAATAGTGTCATCTTTCCTTCAACTAAGGATGTAATGGACTTGAATATAAGTTTTGAAAATTATAAGCTAGGACTTAGCAATTCTAACTTAATTTGAATACTTTGATATTGGCTATAGCCTTTTTAATCAAATTTATATCAAAGTTATTTAACATGAGTTAAACTTAAAAAGCCTCAGGCAAAAAAAGAAAACAAAAACTCAGAAAGCTCAATTTGAATTCAATTGCACTGCCAAATCTTTAAGAGTTTCAAAAGATTTAACTTGATCACGACATGGGGCCTCCGCCCGAACCGGTCAGAACAGACGATTCCCAGCTCCCAATATGATAAATCTGGACCGGCTCGAGGCCTCCTGTTTCCATGTATTTTCGAGATCACGATTCAGTGGCTTGTCAACTTGGCCTTCATCTTCTTTTTTTTATTTCTTTTTTTTTTTTCTTTTTCATATTTTTTTCCGGCACAAAGAAGCGCTACTGGTAATGAATGGGAAGCTACCAAGTGCAGGTTCGGTAATTCATGCCATGTCGGATGCCAGTAGTTATAGTTGTGGATAGGGCTATCGTTCTTATCGCTCGTCCATCACTCAGTCCAATTATAACTATACTTGTATTCGGTACTTTGCTTTTCGCCGACCAATATACAAATTATAATTATACATATTTTCTATACTATTAACTCACTAATATTTAAGAACACAAAATTCATCCATTTACTTTATTACGTGTACGTCTATTAAAAGATATTATAAGATAGAAAGTAAATAAGATAGTGTTACTATCTATACACGAAATAATTACAAAGTAACATAGCAAAATATCTAAAATTTAGATTTACAATTAACCTTATTATTCATATTGCAATTACCATTATTGTGTTGTTTTTCTTCTAAATATCTTGAGCTATTGAGACGGTTGATTAGACTTAATGTAATCTAGAAAATAAAAAATTGAAGAGACCATTATAAAGAAGATTATTTTGATGTAAGAGTTATTTCAATACCAATGCAACGAAATAGAACGCATGAAATTATGATATAACATGTGGAAACTATTTATGGTTAAACAAGTATTATAAACTGTCTCATCCTTTTTGGTAGAGCTAACTATGATAGTTCCATGTAAATATTAGATGTCTCCATCTTTCATATATTTTAATTTGCTCCTTAATCAGCTTTACACTTGCTACTTTCTCGAACTTGGGCATTGGGTAAGTCTTTCTTAAGTGATAAATATCTTCAAAAAGTATAGGATATGAAATGGATTAGGGAGTAAATTAAAATATATTGAAATCGGGCTAAACTGACTAGATTACCTATATATAAGGCTGCACATAAAACAAGCTACTCGAGCTCGATTTATAAATGAGTAGAGCTTTAGCTCCAACTCAGGCTCATAAGTTGACTTATTTAGACTTATCAATAAGTTTATGAATTTAATGTATATTACAAATATTATATATTATTAAAATTAAAAGTTAATATCTATATATTGTATATAAATATATAATATATTATAGAATACTATACAATATATAATCTAATCCATATTCACTATCTATTAATCTATTTATCTCTTAATTTTGTAAGCTTAGACTCGTTTACAAGCTCGAGATTAATTCATTTAAAGCTCAACTTGGTTCGAGTTTGATTAGTAAATAAGTCAAATTTAAACTCAAAATAAAGTTCGTTTATCTAAACGAATTAAACTCGAGTCTCAATTTTAGGCTCGATAAAAGGTTTTACTTAAATTCGAGTTAGATAATTTTTAAACGAGTTAAGTCTGAGCTTTTAGATACTCGATTAAACTCGTTTGCAACCCTACTAACATATAACCCTTACAATTGAGCACAAAAAAAAGATGCAAATTCTATTTGTTATATGTTTAACGGAGAAATTTTTCTTAAATGAACTTTGCATCATAGCCATGGCTTCTCCGTCTTCTTTTAATTATGCTTGAAATTTTCAAAAAGACGATATAGAAAATACCGCTTGAGTGATGATAATGTTTTATGTGCGTGCTTCCAGATGCGCGTGGATGTGTACTTGTACCGTTGTGTATGAATTTGCGAATGTGTTTGTTTTCCGGGTGTACGGTGTTTACGTACGAAGTGCATGTGAAGTTTCTAAATAATGGGATGGGTGACGGCAGAAGTGGTGGTTCGTTTACAAGATATAATTGGGATTAGTGCCAGCTGGGATTGATTTTCCATTTTTTTTTATTCCCTTTTTTTTTTTTAATCTTTTGGTATCAATGTGTTTTATCTATAATAACTGTTATACGAACGCTATGTTATTTTTTTAATAATAGTATACATCTTTGTATTTTTATAAGAAAATAAATATATTTCTACCACGTGAAAATTATTCGTCACACATGGCAAGTATTGCCCATTATTTACTATGGTTTTTTTTCCTGACTATTTTAATAAAAGAGCATCAATTGGACAAGACAAAGCTACCAGTTTCACGGGTCTGGACCTAATGATTTAGAAACTGATTCCCAGCCAGTTTCGGTGAGTTTAACCTTCTTTCATCAAACATGTATAAAATCTATTAAATACGAGTAGAACTTATAAAGCTCAACCTGAATTCAATAATATTTGTAAATAGAAGACGCTTTCACTCAGTTTCTTCTTACACTAAAAGAAAAGGATTAAGAGACAAAGCCTTACGGTCGGGAAGTACTGAAACTGTTGAAGGCAAAGATCCCAACAAAGAGGGGACTAGAAAACAAAAGGGAAGGAAAAATCATTTGTACAGAAAGATAGATAATAGTATGTCAACCTTTATGAAGAACTTTAGAGAAGTGATGAACGCGGTTTACTGATAAAAGAAGTAGCCACAGCAAACAGAGCATGAGATATTGAACTAAAAGAAAAATAATCAATTATAAGGGATGAGTTAAGCTAAACAGAAGATGGGTTCACTAAACAAATACGAGAGTTCACGGATGCCGGTCGATACAGTATATAAGATTTCCCAAGAAGTTTTTCAAAATAGAAATGAGCGCACTACCAAAGTAGGAACATTCTGGATGATGCTCAACCGATTAGAGCCATCGATTAGGTAAACAGACGTCCCTACTTCTTTAGAGTAAGAAACTGTTACAATCCCTTTTAATTAAACTTACACCAAAGCAATTAAACATGAGTTAGAATTTAAAAGCTCACTTGCATTCAATTACACTAGCAAATCATTGGAATTAAAAAGGTTATAGCAGTATTCAATTAAATTTGTATCAAAGTTATCAAACTTCAATTGATTTTAAAAAAGATGTAAAGCTTAAGCTCAAACTAATAAAAAACTCGAGTTATCAAGCCAAGCTTAAGTCTATTTGTAGCTAAGCTCCATTAAACTTCCACACCCAATTGGGAGGATATATGATTGTATTTGCAAACAAATCACAAGGAAATGATATGGAGACAAGAAAAATTAAAGACACGACTCTAATCCATAGCAAATTGTTTCTGCAGCAACAATGCCTTCATAAATATATGACTCCTGACAAAGTTTTCTTAATATACATGAACAAGGGGGAGAGGAGTATACAAGTTCTTTGGCAAAATAATTAATATGACCCCTTCCATACCACTCAGTTCCATAACACCATCCAACCACCGATATCGAGTCATGACTGCCACCACCAGAAGGAGGCTAAACATTTAAGAGCATCCACAACCACCCCTTGACATGGTTGTGGAAACAATGATGAAAGATGTTGAAGATAATTAATAATATTCAGTCAGAACCTAGCTGCAGCATCCCCTGATATTCCAAGTTCTACGCATAAGGAGTTGAGTCCAGGTTCTTCCAAGAGACTAAATGCGGTATATCCATAGTAAGAATGATAGAGATCTGGCAGCCCTTCTGGAAATTTGCTGAACCCACCGAACTAATGTGGCAACATCAATGAGCAACAAATCAGAATTCAATGTGAAGGAAAATATAATAAGAGGAGACTATGATGTGTATGTCATCGTAATGAAGAATGCCTTCTAGATGTGATTGTGTAACCTATAGGTACCAAACTAGGACAAAATGAAAAATTCTCACCTAGGAGGATACATAAGTTGCAGTTTAATGTATCCCTCACCCATGGTAGAAGATCATGAGCTATCTATGAGCAACTAAATTGGCAATTAGTAGTGACAGCTTCAAACTTGAACATATAGTGGCCCGTTTACTGATCTTTGGTTTCAATAACAAGAATTTGTCCTTCCAAGGGCAATTTCTTAAGACAAATGTATGCTCGTGTCAGCAGAAGATAAGTTTACAAAACAAGTAGCATTTCTTTCATCATCTTACTATATTTTTGGCCAGAAATTACATTTGACAGCAACAACACAAAAACTCAGACCCACAATATGACAGTCAAGCGGCCTAAACTCATGATTTCAGAGCAGCCCTTTTCTCAGACAAATAAGATTTCATAACGTCATATTTAATTGTGTCATCTAACTACCAAAATAGATTCATCATCATATGCTTAAACTAATCACAAGCTTGTACTCCCTCCCTATTACTCAGAAAGGACAAAAAAGTGCCTTATGCAGCAAGAGGGAAAATTCAATTATTGCGACTTGAAAGTCTGACTCTGAAACAAATGAAAGTACAAAAAGGAAATCATCGTGAGCATGAAAAAAATCTATAACCTTAGATTGGCAAGTCAGCAAAAATCTTCTAAGTGCATCCTTATCGAGGAATTTGTGAGCCCCTAGAGTCCTCAAAACTGCTCCAATCCTGGCAAGCACATTACTCTTGTCAACAACTATAACAGAAACGCCTAGTTCCACAAGCATTCTTTGGCTCTTACCAAAAGGCATAACATGTGTCACTTGGCTTGTTGGATCTGCCTTGGATTCCCCCATCAGTCATCTGCCTCTGAAGCAGAGAAGAGAGAATTAAATATAGGATGGCAAAAGCATCTAACAGAAGGACAAACATTATAATTAGGGCCAACAGGTTCTTTACTAATTAGATGAAACATTCTCAACCAAGTTTACCATGCACATAGTATTGAGTATGTCAAACCTGCATGCTCCAATCTAGAAGAGACGAAGTATTTAACGCAGTAGCTGGCAGAACACTGGACAAAAGATTGTCTTCAATAAATCCCATTAATTGTAGAGATGCAATAGCACAATAAGTTGCTCCACCTGTGCCACTAAAATTTATAAATTGACATAAATCACTACTTTCAATAGAGTACTAAATTGTCAGAGAAACAGAGTACTGCATAACCTGCAGCACCAAGAAAAAGGCTTAAATGGAACTTCCACTAGAATGACATGCAACATCAAGCACTTCAATTGATTTATTTACTCAGCTTGGGATGTGAGGACCATGCCCACAACTTTAGCATTATGAACCAACCAAGGCAAAACCTTTTTATAAACAGTCCACTCATCACCTTACATACTCTCAAGACAGAGAGAGCCAGATTGAGGCTACTCAAGATTGGAGAGATCTCCAATAATTTAAAATATGGGAAAATTTTATCAAAGCAATACCATGCAGAATCGTAATCAATCCTATTGATAATGGGGATGCATGATTACAATGCTTTAGAATCAGATAGCATTAGAAGACTGACACAAACAGATGAAGAGAACCCTTTTATTAATTGCCTACAATTGTACTTTGTTACCACTTGCCCATAAAATTTGGAGCCTAAGACAAATGAGAAACCTGCCACCTAGTTTGAGCAACCATGGTAAGGAAGCTCATGAACTTCACTGTGTGAAAACTTGCCAGGGCACTTAGGGCTTGAGATTGAAGAGTTCTTAATCCTATACCTTATCCAATTACTAACATCTCAAACTTTCACTATTCTCAGTTACAGATATTTGAAATAGATAAGACGCAATAAATCCAACATCATCAATGCTATCAACATGACTATTAGTTACACATCATATCAATATCAATAACCAGAGTTTTAACATCTGTTAACATAAAGAAGAGGTTTTGAGGCACCAAAACATTGACTGTGCACTTGCATAAACAGGCACTGCTAAGAAATATCAAAAGAGGATTCATTTCTGCAAACCAGTGTATTCTCGCTTGAGCAGAAAAGGGAAATGGCATGAAAGATGATTTTTGCACCAGATTTTTAGTTAGTTATTCTGGTAAGTAGGTCATAGTTAAAATTTGACAGGTGCTTCCACAAATTAACAAGGAAAATATTATGTACCTATGGAGAAACTAGTGAATTATCTAACAAGCAATCTATATCTCCAAACCTGATATGGTGATAAGATGAAAGTAAACTACACAGACAAGTTGCATGCAAATACAACCTAATAGGAAGTATTTTATACAAACAGTGTAAACCCATATGGTCAAGGGCTTCAAGTTAATGTTATTAAATCTATTAACTTGACAGAAAACAACATTCTCATTATGCAACTCATATCACCTAAAAGATAAAAATTAGACATGATGAATATCAGATTATGAATATTATTGATGAGCTTCCTAACAGCAAAGATTTATTTGATAAGTGATTCAACATGGGGAAAAAAAATATAATCACAGATAATACTAGAAATTAAAAAAGCTAGGTCTATTTCCAGTTTTTTCAGTCAACCAATGTTTGTAAAGAAAATTTATAAAACTTGAACAAATTTTTTTCTTAACTCACCATGAGATTCTGAACCAGGATTCAATCCAAAGCCACCGTCATAGGACTGAAATAAGGAAAAAAAAAAAAAAAGTTATTTCCACAAGACAAACAAACTGAATTTATGTGCAAGAATAGATGATTTGACTTGAACATTGATCTCTGAAAGGCAGCCATGATAAGGAAAATTACTCAAGAAAAAAGGTGGAATCTCATTGACCTGGCAGTTTAAAATGTACTCTTTGGCTTTTTGCCTATCCATCCCACTCCAATTATTAAACATAAAGCATATGGCAGCTGCAACCGTAAATCAGCATACTCACTTGGTAAGCACAATCAATTTATTGGCTTTGAAAGAGAATCCATTACAATCTTACCAGCACAATATACAAACCGAAGATCTGTTTCAGCCCCACTATGGATTGGCATAAAGCTGTAAATAAAGAAAGCATGTACCTAGTTAGTTAAGTTCAAAGTCAGCTCCATTAAAAAGAAGCTAAATCAGTCAATACATTTTTTAGAATCGGCATTTATCCAGAGCTAGTGTTTACTAAATGCTTCCACAAATATACACCTAGAAAGCCAAAGTTGTGAACTCTAGTATCACCTGAATCTTGGGTTGGTCCTATCCATTATAGCTTATTGTTCAGTAGTTACTCTACCATCTTTTAATCAGTGAAGGGAGAAAAAAAAAAGAAAATAGTAAAGAAACATTATGGATTACCTCCCATCTGGTTGTTGAAGGCTTCTCATTGATGTTAAGATTGATTCAGAGTCTATATTAGATAAGTTATATCCAACAATTTTCAGTATGGCCAGGGCGCAATATGTGCTTGCCAAATGGCTACCATTTTGATTTAAAACCTGGAAGAAGATGAAGAAAATTGTGTTGGGATGGAGATGGCAAAACACATATGATAATAATGGGCCATGTAGTGCCCAACACCTGCATAATCAAAATGCTAGAAAAGTAATGATCTTCTACCATACCTCACCATCTTCCAAACAGAACTGGGAACTTCTGGAACCATGGAACCCATAAAATTGTCCTGAGGCAAACCAATGCCCTAAATCAGATGCTCACAGAAACACGAAGTAGTATATTCCAATGCTTTGCTTCTATTGTGGTGGACAGTATAAACTATGTTATCTTTAAGTGATACCCCCAAACCCCCACCTCACCCCACCCCACCCCCAGCCCAAAAAAAAGAAAAAAAAAACAATCATTATGACACTCGTACCATTGCATAAGTCATCTTTACTCTTTGGATGTGCTTGCAAAGATAAAATCCAGTCCACAACTGCATTTCTGTCAACCTAACCAAAACAAAATAAACAACTGGCCTATTAGTTTTATGCTCAGCTCTTTCTAATTCAATATGTTTATCTCCAGAGATCAACATCTTGAATAAAAGTACATCTTAAATTGGTCACAACCAATGCATCTTGCAATTTCTCAGCACTTTGCATCTACATGGACAAGGTAACAGGTCATACTTTGAAAGTTTAATGCACACAGTTAGTATGCCAGATCAGAAAACACAAAAGACTAGAAATTATATAGCCTTCATGTTTGGCCAAAAGAAACTACATATTACACTCCTTTTTTCCATTAATCTATTAAAAAAAAGAGACGTTATGTCCAAAACTACAGAACAACCAGAGGCATTAAGCAATCAAAACAAAAAAGTTTTTACAGCACTGTTCTGTACAATTTTTGAGTCTAATAACCATGAAAAATTGTCTCTGGTGATTTTCACAACTATTTAATCGTGTATAACGCAAACAAAAGAAATTAATTTAACTCAAATAAGAGAAACATACATGGATGATATTAAAGATCAACCAAATAGAAAAGTTTCTACTGCATAACTCCATACATTAACATTACCAATGAGCCCATAAAAATTTTTATGTGGTGATTTTATGATCATCTGTAAAACCCCAACCCCCCTAACCCAAACCCCTGATAAAGAGGAAAAGGAAAAGAAGAGAAAAGAAGAAGAAGAAACTGGCATAGATTATATTACTTATCAGTATCAATAGCACTGCAATAAAAATGTGGCAAGATTGGCTGAAATGCTCTAAACAGCCAAGTCATTGAATAAATCCCCTTAGTTTCAAGCCAAGAAAGCTAATAATTTTCCCCAATTTACACATTCAGAAATATCAATTCAGAGATCACTACTTCTCTACACATGTACATCCCATACAAGAACTAGAAAGGCTTCATCAAGGGGGCAAAAGATGAACAAACTCAGATGCCATCTAGATTAATAATATTTTCTAACCCCACAGTTCCCTTGCAAGAATCAACAAGGCTTTAAACTGATGTGCCACCTAAAATGATAAAAGTAAGGCCAAGCAAAAATCTGACACCTGGCAGTTCTTTTAACCACTTGTGGTAGAATTCTGAATGTGGTAAACATATATTGCCACATGTCAAATTTAAAATCTCTCTCACCCAGTGGTAATCACTACATGTGATGTGATCCATAACAATTCAACTCTTATGCTTCAAAAAAATAACAACAATGCAAATGATATGAAGAGATACTACACATGATCTACATTTCATGCATAGTTAGATTCATGATTCAGACATTGAACCTGAAGCATGGCTGTATTCAATAATGGAATCTCTGATTGGGACTGGCCCAAAGGGCAAATTTTGTAGTTGGTCAGGGCAACCTACACCTAGTAGATCAACATTTATAGAAGCCCAAACCAATGACTAGATTTTCCACTAAGCTTTGCCTATGAATAACTCCAATAAAAACAACCCTAAAATAACTTAGATTTATTTATTTATCCTGGATTAACAGTCATGACTATAGACATGCTTTTATGTTCTGGTTGGTTATCCAGGGTAGGCAATAGGGACAATCTGGTAGCATGGGAAGCTATACAACAAAATGTCATTGCGCTCTGTTCAACAGCTGATGAAACTCATGACTATCTATTTTTTAATGTTCTTACACAAAGATGTGTGGAGGAGAGTTATTTAGCAATTCAACTATCCAGAGAATTTTGTGACATGATGCAACACAATAGGAAGCCCGTGCAATGGCACAAGGACTTGCCTTTACAAGAGTGGAAATTGGCCTTAGCCACATCTGTACATTTTGTTTGGAGGGAACAAAATGAGAGCAGACCTGGGAAATCTCCTTTGCAACCTCATGTGTTGGCAAATGGGATCATACTGGGTTAGATCTATTAAATTGTCTTCTCTCTGGATGTATCTTAGCAATATTGTCATGTGAGCTGTATGTATCAGTCATGTATGTGTAGGGGTATGGAATGATGCATAATACTACATCAAGCTTGCATACTTCCGAATCCTTAAATTCAATGTCAAACTCAGATGGGCGTGTCAACGAATTAAGTTGAGCTGGCACTGTATTGAACACATCCTCGAGCTCCACCAGAATATTCAAAGCTTGAGTTTGATTGAATTTAGAATTTAAGTTCAAACCCACTCAAAAAGGCACTTAACTAGCTTAACCTCAAGCTTGATTAAGTTCTTTTAGGCACAACTTATTCGAAAAAGTTTTTTTCTTCTAATTAAAATAATATTGATGACTAGACTATACCTCAAACGCAAGAAAAAATTAAAGCAACAAGCTCCACTTGATTGTAGTCAAATCGAACTTGAATAGCTTACTATCCAATTTGACTCATTCAACCCCTCTGAGACACCTCCACACGGCCGCAGGCAATTATACTAGACCGGTCATTTGACCTCGTCAGGGGAAATACTGAATTTTCCAACCCATAACAATTCATGAAACACGCAACAAACTATTAAGTTCTCCGCTCTAAATCAGAGTTAACTAAACCAATTCAACATTGAAACATAACTAAAACACACACAAAAAAAAACTCACTATCTTTCCTTTCAATGAACTGCATAATGAAAAAATAACAATATACTAAACCCATATTACGAGCTAAAACTACATAATTCCAAAACAAAACGTAATAATTCATCACATGAGCGATCGAGAGAGAGAGACAGCGTACACGATCGAGGGCATTTAGAATATCGAGGCCGGAGATGACGAAGTAAGCGAGAGTGAGACGGTTAATTTCTTGGATCTGGTAGTGAGATGGCAGCATGTGGTACATCATCTCCAAGAAAGCTATGTGCCGTTCTCTATCGAAGAAGGCTTGGTGAGGACTTAATGGAGGAGAGAGTGAAGGAGAAGGTGGATCTGGAAACGTCTCTTCCACGTCCTCCATTGCCGTAAGAGAGAGAGCTCGGTTGATGTTCAGGAGCTCGTCTATGGAAGAGAAACGGTTGTCTTGGATGAAAAGCAACTGAAAAAGATTATAGGGGGACGAAGCGGCCCGACGGAAGTAGAGGTTTTGGATTGAACCAGCTTTGGTCTGAGTATGGGTGTAAACCGATCGAAAACATGAAAAATCATTCGTCTAATGGGCTTTTTTTTCCTAGTACGGGTGTATGCAGGTTGAATCAAGTCGAACAGCACCGAGTTTTGAGGTCGCCTCTAAATCTAAGCTCGAGGTTCAGTTTTTTGAATTTCAACGTGGTGATATACTTAAAGTGTCCAATCCAAGTAAATATCAAATTAAAATAGAAATAAGGACAGAATAGGAAAGTAAATAAAACCAACCTAGCGCAAATTATGTAACCACGGCACACTATTTACTCAAATTTAGTTGAACAAAAAGTGAATTCAGTTGGAGCTTGAATTTGAATAATTCAAGTTATTTATTAATTTGTTTCAAAATTCATGATATTTAACTTAACTAACATGTAAATCTAGTAAGTTTGATTTGAACTTAATTATTGATGGTCTAAACAAAGTTTGGATAACAATATTTATTAAAAAAAAAAAGTTAATTAAGTTAAGTTCAAACTTATTAAGTATTACTTTGAGTCAAGCTTAACCTTTAAAACCTTTTATTATGCTTGAGTCTACTATAATGATATATTATTTATTTAAGTCATTTATCGTAACACTATAAAACCTAAATCATTATAATCCACTACGTGCCATTATAGGATATTATCTCGTAAAGACTCAGAACCTATCTAAATTATCTAGGAATAAAAGCACATCAAATGCCTGTACTTTAGGATTTTGGTAATTGAGTGTCTAAAAGTTCTATTCATTTGTAATTTAGCATATATACTTTGCAAAAATGGCACATCAAGTATCTCTTTGAGATGTATGAAATTATAAAAAAATGAAACTTTAAGCATTAAATTGCCTGAATCGAAATATACGAGCATTTAGTGTGCCATTTTCCTAAATTATCCATAGATAATATAAATACCCACAAACAGCTAAAGCTATAAATGAGTTAAGTAAAGACAATATGGTATGAAGCTCGAGCTTAAACTTAATTTAAGTTCAGTCAAGTTTAGAATTTCAAGCTTGAGCTTAAGTCAAAATAGGACTCAATAAGCTTGAGCTCAACATGTCTAAACTCGTTTAAACTTCTTTTTTATGAAATATTTTTTTTCTAATTATATTAATATTAGTGTTCAAACTCGACTTATATTTATTTAAGCTTGTAAGCTAATTGAGTCAAGTATTATAAAACTCAAGCTCAACTTAATAAACTACTCGATAAGCTTGACTTAATTTTTCTTGAATCGAATTCTAGTAAATGTTAAGTCCAACTCAAGTAACTCACGAGTAATTTGATTCATTTACATCCCTATAAACTATACACTACATATTGTCTCCAAACATGTACATCAACTATTTGTTTACTTGGGAGAATGGCTATTCCATTCCCCCTTCATTCCTTATGAAATCCTTTTTACCGTGTTTAGTTGATTTCCACGTACACAATACGGATTCCATGGGAATCCTCATTACGCCAAATCGTCAAATTGGAAATTCCCCCTTGACTTCTAAATTAAGATTCAGTACATGAGGAAAATTTTTTATTCCAAACATGTCCTTGTAATCTTTTCACAATGACATTAAATAACCTTGGATTAAACACACAAACAAAACCCAAGAATGCTTCCAACCCTCTCTTTCATTGTCCATGTTGAGCGAACCATAAACTGTTATCTCTTGCCTTCTTTCTCTACCCATCTTTCTGCATAAATCCAACAGTCTCCGTGCATTTATCTCTCTTTCCATCTAAGGAAGCAAAGTTTCCTTAGAATATTTAATAAAGTATGTTCATGTCTATAGTGTATTTATTCTGCACAATGGATTCCATATCCCTTTATGTAGCCAAGCAGCAACTTCTACTTGTATAATTGCTGATGGATGAGAAAATAAAAAGATTCCAACTTGTGTACCTAAGTCAAATTTGCAATTGGGAGACTCGATCCAAAGCTGCCTCTCACTTGATGGTGGTAGAGATTCTTCATCATCAAGTCAATGTCCTCCCACTATTAGCTTAGGGTTTAAAAGGGTTATTAATTGTACGTGTATGTTAGATTGAAGTTGGGGTTCTTGGGCTTGTAATTTAGGGGTTAGGGTTTCAAAGAGGATAGGTGGAGGAAGATGATGTCTATATGTGATTTGGAAGTGTATGATGCAATTCTATTTTTCTTTTCACTTGTTTTTTTATTTTTTTTTTTAATTCAATGAAAACATGAGGGTATTTTAGGTAAATTATTTCCTCTTCATTACTTATTACCCAGTTAAATAGTGTGAAGTAAACAGCATAATGATAATTTAAATACACTCTAGCGAACGCCATAATTTCTATTACTTGTCTATTCTATTCCATTGTAATTATGATTCAATTCTCCTTTTATTTTATTTAGCAAAGTGAACATACTGCAAGTGCAGTTCATATGAGCATACACAAGGTCAAACACATGAACATAAAAGATTACAATAAATGTATAGAGTCTTAAATACAACATAATATTGAAGTCCGAAAACTTAGGGTAATTGATGACCTTAATTCACAAACATATACACTTATAATGATTATATGGTATTAGGGACTCCCAAACACCCTAGAGTTTATGAATCAAACCTAGAATATACCTAAATCCTCTTGTTATGTAATTCCACTTAAGATAACTCCACATACCAATAATTAAGATGACACTCTAAGATCACTGATAAACCCAGTTCCTTAGGCTAGCTATGTATAAGTAACATAATCATACTTAAGTTTGATATGATTAGATTCATTTAACTACTAACCTAAACATATATAAGTGATAGATACAGCATCTGTATACCTAGAATGGCTAGCTCAAGTAATTCTTCGTATACTCTGGTTTTAGGTTAAGAAATTACAATTTATTAAGCATTTGAATTTACTCTTGAGTTAGATTAATAATCTAGAAGTTGATTAATACATAACTTACTAATCGCTCTTACCATAGTTTAACAGTTTTGCTAGTATTTATTCATCTGTTTTAGTTTAATTTCAAGGTATAAAGTTTATAGGAAACATAGAAACTTATAAGTGTTTAAGAGACAAAAATAAATATTGTATAGTTCTAGGGAACCACCGTCCACATGGTCATCCGGATAGTGAAATTAGAGCAATTGAGGAACATTTTATTCTTAAGATGCCCAATACCAACTTCCTAGTTCAACTAATACCTATGGGCCAAATCTCCCGTTCAAACCACCATCCTACCAATCCCATTTGTACTGATCGAGTAGTATGGGAGATCTATAGTTTTTGTAGATTTTCCCTTTATAAACAGAACCAATACCATCCTGCCACCCAAAACACCAAACTAGTTAAATAAACTTTAAACATACCAAGACATGTTCACTCAACCATTCTTTAACATCTTAACCCTTTAGCAACACGAGTTACTGGCAAAAATGCATCTAAGTATGATCCTTAGAAACTTACTAACTTCTTGAACTTATTACATAATCCTTTACACAAATGATGCTTCCTACCATCAAACCTTTAAAGAATTTACCGCAAAATAAAAAATAACTTTAATATTGATAGAAAACAAACAATCCTTACACTTCCTATAATTAGTGCTTCACAAATCAAAGTTCCTCTATTAAATTTGTCTTATACTCTTGAACATTTTCTAATCTCCCATATAAAGCAACATTAACTATCATAAGTTATAGCCAAAACAAAGATAGTAAAGGGAAGAGCCACTTATTGTTCTTCATGTGTATCGTTTGTAAGGGGAAAAAAGAGTAGTTTTTGGAAGAAATGAACGTAAGAAAGTTGAGAAAGAAGACATAAGAAAAGAAAGGTCATATCATTTCAAAACTAAATAGAATGACTTTTAAGGTAGAAAAGACCACTTTGCCTTCACTCTTTTATTTAAATAACTAAAATACCCTTCTCTTAATAAATAACATTTATTTAAAAATATTGGTTATTGCATCCTCTCCTCTCTACCTCCCTCCCTCCCACTTATGTTAAAAGAGCTTTTGTGTAAAAAAATTACCTAAATAATAAAGGAGTTTTAGATACTTCTTCCTCATCTCTTCCTCTAGCTCCTAAGTAGTTTCATGTTCCATATGGTTACTCTATTACAATTTTAATTACCCTGATTACCCATCTCTAAAAATTTTGCTCTTTTGTGTTCACAATCCTAATTGTTCATTTAGTAGTAGTCAAATTCGGCTGAACATCTAAAGGCTCTAAGTAATTGCCTCATTTGGACTTAGCATAAACTTCCTTTAACTTAAACACATAGGAAACATCATATACTCTAGCTAAACTAGGTGGTAAGGCCAAACTATAGACAACAATTCCAATTCTCTTAAGAATTTCATAAGGCCATACATATTTGGGATTTAGCTTCCTTCTTAACCTAAATCTCATAACACCTCTAGTCCATAAAATCATCAATGACACATGGTCTTTGACCTGGAACTTTAGAGGTTGCTTCTTATTACTTACATAACTCTTTTAATGACTCCAGGTTGACTACATCCTTTGTCTAATTAGTTCAACCTTATCGACTGTATTTTTCACCAGTTCAAGTCCCAAAGCCTATTTATCATAACCTCATCCTAGTGTATAGGCAATTTGCAAATCCTACCAAAGAGAGCTTCATATGTTTCCATTTGTATCGTTTCGTAATAACTATTATTGCATATGAACTTTCTAAAGGTAAACAGTTGTCCTAATTCTTACTAAAATCAAGAGTTCAAGCCCTTAGTAAGTCTTCCAAAATCCAAATTGTCTTCTTAAATTGTTCATCGATTTAAGAGTGAAGGGCTATAATAAAATGTAGCTTAGTACTTAAGGCCCCATAAAAGCTCTTCAAGAACCTACCAACAAACTCAATGTCTTGTCCAATACTATAATCACGGGTACACTATATAGTTTCACTATTTCCTTTATGTATAACTAGCATACTTCTCCAAGTCACACCCTATCTTGGTAGGTAAGAAACCTATTGTCTTAGTTAACCAGTCCATAATCACCTATATGGCTTCAAGTTTAGCTACTATCTTAAGTAGTGCTATGACAAAATCCATAATCACATGTTCCCTCTTCCATCTAAGTATCGATAATGGCTACAACTCTCTAGCTAGTCATTGATGTTCAATTTAAATTTGTTACCACGCTAAACATTAGGAACCATACATTGTAATCTCTCTCTTCATACTATACCAATAAGGTACCTTAAGATCTTGATACATATTGGTACTCCTTAAATGTATGCATAGCCAGAGTAGAAAGTTTCTTTTAATATCTCATTCTTCAATCCTTCCTGGTTCAGTACATACATTTACGTCCCATACCTCTAGATACCATTATCATTAAAATTAAACCCTACTACCTTACCTCATTCCATTAGCTTCTATAACTCTCGAGTACCTTCGTCTTCTATCCAAGCAACTTTAATCCTATTTATTACAGTTAGTTGGATATATTAGTCAGCCAGTTAAACTTTTACCTACTAATTCATTAGCTCTAAATCTAACCTGCACATGTCTTCTAATAATTGCCTCTAAGAGGTAATCAAGGTGACTAGATTTCCTTGTTTCTTAATCATGGTTCTTAACTACTACCTCTACCTTATATTCAGTTTCTTCTAAGTGAAAATGTACTTGAGCCTCTCATGATTTGTATATACCTTACACTTCTCTCCATAAAACTAGTATCTTTGTAATTTAAGGGTCGGTATCACGGCTGGTCGAGATGCTATGAAGAAGTTGATGTTACTAGTATAGAACATCCTAACCCTTACACATAATGGATTAATGTTGCAGTAGATAAAGTAGAAGTGATAGAGAATGCAAAGTATCATTCTCAATTGTTAAGTACCATGATGAAGTTTATTGTGATGTTGCTGATATAGATGTATATCGTATATTATTTGAAAGACTTTAACAATATGATGTTAATGGCTAACAATTGGGTAAGAAGAATGTATAGAAATTAAAGGAGGACTGTATTAAGTTACTTTGTAACCATTAAAGGTCAAGTCAAAAGCTCTAAAGAATGGAACTTTCTTAACTATTGCTACTGAATTTGATTTTGAAATTAAAGAGACAAGAGAGTTCACATGTTAGTAGTGAAGCACATGATGATTGTAGATACCCATTTTTGCTATCATTAAATAAAATAATAAATTGTCTAAAAAAATAAAAGACTTTGGTCCATTCTTTTTCAAGGTCAAAAATAACTTTTTCTTTTTAGTATCAATCACATATGCTATTTGATAGTTTTTGAGTTTTTAAAAGAAAATGTCAATTTTTTTTTATTTCTAAATTCAAGTTTAGTATAATTGTTTTTAAAGAAATGATTTTGGAACATTTATGTTTCAATTTTTAATCTAAATCAACTAAATTAAGTTTAATATTGTCGTTTCTCAGTTTTTATCGATAGTCGATTAAGGTCTTCATGTACTAGGCTTACAAAACAATGTACAATAAGGGGATGCTAGGAGGTTGTCCGGTATGGCTACTCTGATACTTAAGTTAGCAATTGGCTTTTGATAGAGTAGAATACGTGATACATAAGCTTAAAATGTAGAGTTTGTAGAGAAAGTTACCGTTGGACAGTGGTCTAATATTTATAGCGGAGGAGAGTTGGTAATTAGAGATTAGTTGGGGAGAGAGATCTTCTAGCGAAAGTGTAAGAGAGTGGAACTATCATTTCCAACGTATCCTTGATATTTAGGACGTGGTCGTTTTATCCTTATCTCATGAATTATGACTATTATAATACTTCATGGGCCTAGGCCGTTCAGGTTTAGGGCCGAGGTCTATAAAGGTAAGCCTAAGGTGGTGAGGCTTGACCGATCTGGTTGGGCCTGAGGGGTCCCTACCCTAAAGTGCCCTATCAACACTTACCCCTTCCTTACCCACCTGGTAGTCTCATTGTCAAGGAAGAGGCAAGGAGAAAGAATGCATGGGCCACTCAAGTGCAACCAATCTTAATACGAACTAGGCTAAGAACAAATAAGGTCGATCGTCGGGATGGGTCTGATCCTACCAAAGAAACGAAAATGGAATGAGTTAGTGAGGGTTTTAGCGAATTCGTAAGTCACCTAACCGGATATGATGCACCAGCTAGATTCTATACGGCCTCAGACTCGTTGGATGTGACGCAACAATTCGAGTGATAGGGTCGCTCGCTACAATCCTTGATAAAGAGATCGATAAGAGCTAATGAGATTGATAAGAGCTAATGAGAGAGTCTTTTTAAGAAAAAACACTCAAAGGATTTTTCGTTGATGCTCAAATCTGTCTAAAACCCTATACATTCATTCTATTTATACATAATGGCAAATTCGTAAATAAAAGGATTAAAAGGATGTCCTAGTGGCATTCCTATAAATATAAGATAAACATGAGAGTAGTTTAGGAAAAATATAAAAAAAAAACAGGAAATCTAAATAACACAAATAAAATGTTCAAATGAGGAGTAGATGAGCTTGGCCCTAGCATTTAGGTTGGATCAATACCCCAAATCCTATCATTCCCTCTCTCTTAATGAAGTTTTGACCCGAAACTTGGTAATTGGCAGCTCCAAGTCACACTAAGATCAAATACTAACCTGTAAAAACCAAAGAGAGTAATATAGAGATAGTTCGGGTCTATGATCAATGCTTACATCATCTTCGACTCTTTCCACTTGTCATGAGCTCAATTAACTAAACTCCTCTTTAAGGATCCTTCCTTTCATTCATCGTATATCCAATTAACTTTATCCAAGTAGCTTCAACAACTATCAATCAAGGAGAATAATACAATTTTTTTGCTCAAACATCATGTGATGAACCTAGGGAATTTGAACATGTAAGATCTCAAACTTTCCTTCTAACTCAAGAATCCTTGAAGCTTGATGAGCTCTCAATGTTGGCCTCACAACATCATACTTGGTAGCCTTCTTCCTTTCTACTTCCTCACAACTTAATGTTTTCTCCTCCCATTTATACACTTTAAATTTTTCAAACCAATGTTTTCTCCTCGCATCTATATACTTCAAATATTTCCAATGTGAGAGTATTAAGGATAAGAACAGCACAACCTAGAGTATTAAGGATGAGAATAGCACAACCTATAAAGGAATATCCATCACCATGACCTCAGAATACACTAATATACAATCTATAGTATCTCACAGGTACAATACTACTATAAAACATTTCACTTCCAAACAACCTCAATAATATATCAAAATAAAGGAGTCTCACATGTAGAAGGCTAATGCATTAGTACCTGGGATCATCGGTAATACCAAGTATCATTGGTGATGGAATCATGTTAAGGACAGGGGTGTTGAGTGGTAACTCTTCTTGTCCTTTCTTTTTCTCCTCTTCATTATTTTTTGGTTAAGTAATCCTTTCTCGCCTTCTTTCTTCCTTAATCTCCTCAACCTTGACTAGTATAACCTCTAATTGTTCCAACACATAAGAGAAAACAGGATTTGGGGCTTGGTAATAGGACTTCACCCTCAAGCCTTGTATACTATAATTCTTAGTTGAGCCCTACTGGCCATATTGGATAAATTTCAATTTAACACCACCTCAATACAAGTAAAGACAGCTCGAAAGATTAATATGCACATTAGATAGCATGACAATTCAATTTGGAAATTACTTGCATAGCTTGGAAATTTCTTGATTCAGTTTAGCATACAAATATTTTCACGATACAATGGCTTAGCAACAAATGGTCACACTTATACATGCATAAGCTTAGAGACACGGGAACACTTCGATGCTTACTCACATGGGCTTGATACTTTGGCTCATACACATCAAATTAGTTTGGTAAGTTTTGTACACAGCAGCTCAAAAGTTGGATCACGCATACACTAACACGCTGCACTTTCACAATGGCACATACTTGTGGCAACTCAACACTTCAATATCGGACAACAGCTAGTTCGAAAGAAAATCGCTAGACAACTTGATACTGAGTGGCACGAAAATCAATAGTTAGATAATTTAGCTTGAACAGCAATCAGTTCGGCAGCTTCAAATACACATGTTAACTAGCTCAAAAAAAAAAAAAAGGACAATACATTACTCTCTAAAGTTATAGTGGCTCAGTTCAATTTAAACACACCAACTAAATAGTGGCTGAAAATCCAAAAGCTCGGATAATCGCTTCAACTTGATAGTAGTTCGAACTAAACACTTCAACTCGGTAACTTAGACTCCTATAATCAATCTAGCTCGGAAATTGCTTGAATGGTAGCAATTAGAGCCTAGGTTCAGTTTGGAAATATGCTCCTATGCACACAAATCGAACACAGGCAGTAATAATTCGGACAAGTAATTTACAGCTCGATGGTTCACAATAGCGTGAAAATAGGTTCACTCCACTTCGTGTTCATAGCAACTCGATCTAGACACTTCTAGTGCTCGGATCTTTGATAGCGTGACAAATTGGCAAGATTTTTCTTAGCTCAAATGAATACTCCTCTAGCTTAGTTAAGATGCCGACAACTGGAGAGCTCACAATGGCTACGAACAAAATAGCTTGAGTATGTAATTAAACTAAATAGTACATCTCTGGCTTTCATCAGCTTGGACACCTTAATGTTAGCTCCGCTCGGGCACTTTGGTTCTTCAGTTTAGTAGTTCTCAACTAGCTCGAACCACATTCATCTTGGCACGTATACACTTCTAAAACACCTTGACAACTTGAAGTAATTCAACTCAGGCACGTAGCCGTTAACAGCTCGGAATTCAATCTAAACAACTCGGTTAAGTAATCAGCAATAGGTCGACACTCCTTGAATTGCAGCTGATCAACTCAACGTTGGATGTGGCTCACAGCAGTTAGGCAAGTGAACAACTCGGATTAGGAGTATCTTCAGCCCGGCAATGCGACAGTTCAGCAGCTCGGCACTTGAACTATCAGTTCAACAATGCGACAGCTCGATACTTGCACTATCAGTTCGGCAATGCAACAGCTCGGCACTTGAACTATTAATTCGGTAATGCAATAGCTTAGCACTTAAACTATCAGTTCGGCAATGCAACAGCTCGTTACTTGAACTATCAGTTCAGCAATGCAACAACTCGGCACTTGAACTATCAGTTCGGTAATGCAACAGCTTGTCATTTAAACTATCAGTTCGGCAATGAAATAGCTCAGCACTTGAACTATCAGTTTGGCAATGCAACAACTCGGCTTCGCGCAAACACTTCGAGTTGGGAACCCGGCAATAGCATAGTCAAGTACTTGGAATACAATAGCTTTGGACTTCAAGTAAACGGTTCAACTTTGAACTTGAGATAGCTCGGCACAAGTTTACATCAGCTAGGATTTCAATAGGTAAGGAGCTCAGAGCTTCCACAAACAACTTGGAGAATTTAATCAGCTCGGTTGTTTTTCAAACAGGGTAGCACGGACTTCTTCTCTATTCATCAATAATGGCTCGGTTCATACAATTTCTTCGACTGCAGGCACCAATCGACCACTCGCCTGCTACTCTAATGAACAATCCCAACTCTACGCCAAATACACAATTTACAACAGCGCTAAATGACGACACCACCACTTTAGCACACTACAGCTCCTACAATTTGCAACAATAGGTCGCTATCACCTATGTACAAACTCAAGCTACTCAAGTGCTTAAACCCGGAAACGTTAAATCTCTACAAGCACCCTTGTAACTTGTACAATAACCCTTTTACACTTTGTAGACACTTGATTTTTGCTTATAGTAGTTATAATTTTTGTTTTTAGGGTCGTAATTTAGAAAATAATAAAAAAAATTGAAAAATGATAAAAAAATACATAAAGAAAATAGAAAATTGTTGGAAAAAAAAAACTAAAAAAGAAAGAAAATTCAAAAAAATTAATTTGATGGAATCTTGACTAAATAGTTGTCGGAAAAAAAAAAGCGAATCTGATATGATGACGTTAAATCTAATAAAATCAAGATTTGTAAGATTTGAATCTATTTTGGATCTTTATCGATTTAGATTCAATTCGATTTGATTCAAAAGATTTGTTTTTGAGTTTTATAGATAAGAGTTGCATGGTGCGAGTCAGAAAAAACAACTACACATTTGTTAAAAAAACACGTTCGAACCCACTTTTTAAACCAATTCTATAATTGTGCGTGCAATGGAACTAGGGATCTAATTTGTTCCCTTTCATCAATTTTGCATGATTTGATTTGCAGGTATATAATAGTGGTTTTTAATTATTGTCTATAGCTTATTTTATTTATTTATTTTTATTTCACTTAATATATGCATAATTATTTTTAAGACTTGTACTAATTTTTTTTTTATTTTCATCATGTTTTTAATTGCTAGTAATTAGTTATAGCATTAGTGTCTAGTGAACATGTGTTAAGTTAAATTTTAGTTTTTTATTATTATTTTTTTTAGATTTCATATTTTCAAAATGACATTTTTACAAAATCTAATATTTTATAAAATTTTGTTCTTTGCATATTATATTAATTTAGAAAAATTGCATTAGGCATGTTAGGGTTTTCTAGATAAAAAAAAATCATTTTGATGTTCATAAAATAAAAAAATATATATTTAATTGACTTCTTTTTTATTACAAGATATTTTTTCCATAGTTTAGGTTTCTTTTCTATGATTTGAACATATTTTTTTATGGTTTAGATATTTTTTTCTATAGTTAAATATCTTTTCCATAATTTAAGCTTTTTTTCCATGGTTTAAACATTTTTTTCTATAATTTAGACATCTTTTCTATAATTTAGACATCTTTTCTATGGTTAAGCATATTTTCTATGATTTAGGTATCTTTTCTATGATTAAGAATTTTTTTTTCTTTTTTATGTTTTAAGCATCTTTTCTATATAAAAGATTCATTATATAGAGCATTTCATATTTTATAAAAATTGCATTTTTAGATCTTTAGGGTTTTTCTTGAAAATAAAAAAAATTATCACTTAATTATTTTTAAATAAAAATCTTAATTTGGGACTTTTCAAAGTTAAGTTTTTAGGTTTTTTTTTTATAATTAGAAATAAAAATTACGCTTATAAGGGATTTTCTTAATAAAAATAAAATGGTTAATAAAAACGCAAATTCAACCAATTATTTTTTTTATAAAAAGAACCAACACATTAAAGTTTTCGGAAAGAATTACGATTGTTTGATCCTGGTTAATGGGTACATAGGCACTTTCGGGGTGGCGATAAAACATGTTAAACTTAGGTTCTTTTTCTTTTGATAATTATTTATTTACTTTATTAAATATTATAATTAGAAGAATAATCCTAATTTCGGTAAATAAATAATGGTACCTATTAGGGTTAAATAGGTTAGCCCCTGAACTCGGAACCCTCTAGTTTTTCATTCAAATTGAAATCAAAGATCAGTAGCCAAATCGTAATCAATCTACCCAATTGGTTACAGTTTCTTTTCCTTTCTTAACTTCAGTCGAGTGGCGACTCCAAAAATTATTTTCAATAAAAAATTGGAATTTCTCAATTTCTTTAGTCGATGATTAATATTAAATAGGTTAGGATTTAGTATTAATCGGAAATGGAGAAATTAATTTTAAATGAAAGAAATTGAAAAATCAGGCTCGACACACCTCACTAGCTGCACAAATTGTACCTACGACCCCTGTAATATAGATGATAGCCACCACCCTAAGTATTACTCGGTAAGGACTAAACTACGACTTGGATGGCCGATTCGTATAAATGTACAAACCTACTAACATGCACGATGTACCACTTTCTCTACTGTAGTAACACGAAAGCCTTAATTTTAATTTCATTGTTGGAACTCTATGTGACCCCAATCTCGCTACCCCCTTCTCTTTCTCTCTCTCTCTTTTTTAAATAAATATAAATCAGCTACTATTACTTGAAACCCTAAGTCTTTAATCCTCCTTCATAACATACGCCATTGTTATCAGGTGTAGTTGTCTCAAGATTTAATTACCAATGTGAGTTAATACGTAGAACAATAGGTCTCGAACATTCTCTAAATAAGATACTAGAAGTAAGCCCATTTCGCCCGATATGACCCTAGTGAACGTCGTTGTCCAATATTCAATAGTAGAAATCCAACAATTCTTCTTTTGGGTTCTTCAGATTACAAACAAAATATAACAACATTGTAGTTTAAGAAACTTGAAATTATCATATGTGAACAACTTTGGTTACCAAATAGAAAAATATGGAGAAATCAATCTCTTAAATATGCATAACAATAATCTAAGAAATTAAATCTCCTATAGTCTTACCTCCGCTTTGATACCAAGATAATATGAACCGAGCTAAAAGCAAACAAAACAGGTCATCGGGGTAGGTCTAATCTTACCGAAGGAATGAAAATGAAATGGGTTAGTAAGGGTTTTAGTGAATTCATGAGTTACCTAACCGGATATGACGCACTAGTTAGATTTTACAAGGCCTAAGACTCGCCAAATGTAATGTATCGGTCTGAGGGATAAGGTCGCCTGCCATAATCCTTACTAAAGGGATTGATAAGAGCTAATGAGAGAGTCTTTCTAAGAGAAAACACTCAAAGGGCTTTTCATTAACGTTCAAATTTATCTAAAACCCTATATATTCATTCTATCTATACATAATGACAAACTTGTAAATAAAGGGACTAAAAAGATGCCCTAGTAGCGTTCTTGTAAATATCAGATAAACATAAGGATAGTTTAGGAAAAATACAAAAAAATAGGAAATTTAAATAACACAAATAAAAATAAGTAGTCAAATAAAATGTCCAAATGAGGAGTAGATGAGCTCAGCCTTGGCGTTTGGGTTGAGTCAGTATCCCGAATCCTGTCAGATCTAACTCTAGGAAGTTCGATCTAATGCTGATGTGATGAGGTTGTAGATCTAAATTGATGGATGGTTCAAGGTGGTGACTTGTCTTAAGTAGTGGCCTACTGGTCCAAAAGTGTTCGAGGCTAGGCAAATAGGGGTGCTAAGGTGCTCCAATACTACAGACCGGTCTATTTGAACAAGGCCTAACAAGGTCCAAGTAAACATAGAAGCATTATGTCTTCATAACGCCAACTAGGTGCAAATTGGATCTTTTGCCCACTTATATTCCATGTATTAAATGCGACACGACAGGTGTCATGTTGCAACAGACTAGCGTGTAGCTACATACTTCCTATCTTTTTAAAGGTAGCCGTCTGATTGAGATGCTTTCCACATGTCTGCTATGCAGCATTCTAAGGGATTCATGTTTATACGTATCCCCATAACCGCTTGTACGGCTTCCCAAGCAGTTTTCCTATAAATAGGAGGATTTCAAAGGGAGACCGCTTTTCTATAATCTTATCTCTCAATTGTTACAATTTCTACATTTACATTCCAAACTTCAAACCTTTTTCAAAAGTTTCGAGTCTTTCTTCCTTCTTCAAGAATCATAATCATGTTGACTAATAGAGGTAAGGCTAACTCCTCTTCGTCGCTGCTTACTTCTAGTTCCAACTCTATGAAAAGTGGTTCCCTTCAGGTGTAGGACAGCGGGGTCTTGTCACTAGCACAACTCGACCAACTTACAAGGATAGCTGTGGAAGCATTGGATGAAGCTAGAATCATTAATGTCATCCTTAGGGTCGTATATGCTGATGTTCCCTTACTTCCCACAAAAGATTTGTTCAACAGTTTGGGTACGGGCAAAGGGCCTGATGGCCGTATAAGCAAAAGTAGGCGATTCACGCCTAGTTGGGTCATCAACAACTTTCTTGTAGGAGAGATTCCTAGTTGGCATATTAAGTTGCCGACTTGGGACGAACAAGTGGCCCTACTATTAGGGAGGCGCTTCGTAGTCTTTGAGAAGTACTTGAAGTTTAGGCAGCGCCTCCCTCCAAGTCGTTTTGAAAAGGAATTCTTCGACTACTATTGCTGCAGTCCATCACAAGTCCTTCCTTATAGGTAGAGGGTACTAAAAGCTTTCCTGGCTCTTTGTGAATACTTGGTAATAAGGGCCACTCCCGAGCTCTTCTGCCACTTCTACATGTGGAAGAGAGTAGGGGGTAGCCTTACCTCTAGTCGCGCTGAGGAAAGAAGTTGTTCTGCAGCCTTGTTGACTCAATTAAAGGCTAACAGGATGAATATGTAGTGGTTGATCTGCTTAAAGAGGCGAGCTTCTGGACCAAAATGGTATATACTAGAGGTGAGAAGAAGCTTAGTCCAAGTGAAATCGAGGCCGTCCAAGAGATCTTAGCCTTCATAGAGCTGAGAGGTAGCAAGGAGATCAACGCTGTGAAGACCGTAGAGAGGTATTTTCGGAGCCCGATCTCCAAACTCTTCCCCAACATGAAGAAGGCTATGGCGAAGAAGTGGGTTAAAGATACTAGTTCATTCCTACGTACCTATTTGTTGTGCTAGTATCGGGGTGCTTCATCCAACACTAGTAAGATGTGAAGACCTCCTTGGTCGTGTTGGTCACAATGGCATTTTACAAATGGTAATGGTAGTTTCTTTTTATTTATCCTTTTTTTCTTTTTCTAACTTTAAATTGGCATTCTTGCAGGGAAAAATTTGGCCTAGAGGATGTCTTGTCCATTTATAGACGACCTGATGAGCCGGTGCCAACTGCAATCCAAGATAGCTTAACCAACAGGGAAGGCAATAAGACCCAAGCCAGGGTCGGGTGAGACCAACAAGGCACGGTTGAAGTCTATGCCTTAAGGGATTGCCCTCATCATCTGCGAAGAGCTGATGGACGTGGAGCGTTTGAGCATAGCTCTGCCTGCTCCTGCCATCCATCCGTCTGAGCTCATCATTATAGGCAACAAAGGCACCGAAGCGAAGGGACCCAATGTGCAGGTGCTTTCTTCTCCAAGGGGATCAAAGGGAGGGGCAGAAGAGAGGATCGACCCTCTTGCAATGGCAGGCTAGAAGCACAAAGCTCCCGAAGCACTCGAAGACCCAACTCTAGTAGCAAAGAATCAAACGCCCTTAGGGAGGGATCCTTTAGCAAAAGGGAAGTGGAATAAGTAGCCTCTAGCTCATCCTTAGTAGAGCGTTGATGATATGGGGTACGGGTTTTTGGACATCCTTAACAACTTTTGGAAGATGGGGTTGGGACCGGACTCATTCCACAAAGCACCATACATTTCCTTGGATGAGGCGTTAAAGAAGGGGGCCCCCAAGTCGGAAATAAAGAAGGCTCAGGGGAAGATCTTAAGGCTAAAGTAGGAGGTCCGTGCCAATGATCTAACACGACAGCATCGAACCCTCAGCTATCAGGCTTCAATGGGGTCTTACACCCCTGGCGATTGGGCTATCCTAGAGAAGATCTCCCAAGAGGGCATAAGCGACCCCATACAGACTGTAGGCTACTTAAGTACGCTGATGCGGTAGGTAGGTTTTCCTTATTGTTATGGTGTTGTATTTTAATTTCTTGTACTAACTTGTGGGTTTCATTTTCATCTTGCAATACTACAACTAAGTGCTCCTTAAGTTGAGCAAGTCTCACGTCGCTTAAAAAGAGGTAACAGGGTTGCGGGAGGAGTTACATCAGTAGAAGAAGTGGTTGTTGGAGACGAAGACTTCTAATAAGAGGTATGTTACGAACTGTGACCAAGAATAGACAAGGTCAGTTACTGGATGGATCTAAGCTTATAAAAAGCTCAAAAATGATTAATGGGGAAGAGTGCAAAAGGGTAAAAATGAAGGATAAAAGAGTAAGCAAAACCCATGAACAGCTCTAGAGGATATGATGCATCAATGAAACTTCTAAGGACTTATAGCTCAATTCTATATGATGCACAAATTGGTTCGGTGAGGTTGCTCGCCACCTAACCTTACTTAAGGGAAAAGATATGAGTGATGTTGAGAGTAAACAAATGGTTTTTACATAAGTTAGGGTAACCCACCTAAAAAGGAAAAGACAAAAAAGGTATTTCCTAAGGGAGTAATATACAAGATACGAAAGGGTAAAAATAAATATATAAAAAAAATAATCATTGGTGTAACGGATTTTGCTCATGATACTGTACTCGTAGTAATGCTACATTGGCAAGGTCGTTAGAAGATGCGAATAAAAAAGTAAGGATAGATGGGCTTGTTTGAGCAGGGATGGCTTAATTAGTCCGGACTCTCTCTCTCACGACTTCTCGGTAAAGAAGATGCCGAGTAATTGGTTGACTCGATGTTAAAAAGTAATCATCAACTCGGCATACTATAGAAAAATGGGTAGTCATACAGTATGACACGAAGGATGACTCAGCAAGGAAGTATTTGGCCTCGATAAGGATTGGTTGGAATAGAAGGATTCATCGTGCCAACCCTTGTAGTCCTTGGGCTTTGCTGTGGGTTAGAGGTTCAGTAGCTTAATTCTCATCATTCCTTCCAGGTTATTTTGGATTTGGGATCAAATTCGAATGGTATTTGCTCAATTCTCCATCAGGGTAATATGGACCGAGGTTAGCAATGTTAAAAGCATTGGAAACCCCATAGTCCTCGGGAAATTCTAACCCGTAAGCATTGTCATTGATCTTTTGAAGGATTTTGAAAGGTCTTTCCGCTCTTGTAGATAATTTGCTCTTTCTTTTATTTTGGAACTACTCCTTGTTAAGGTATAACTACACTAAGTCTCTCGATTAAAATCATTTAGTTCTACCTTTGGTCTTTTCTCACATTCTTCTGACAACTTGGTCGATGTGCCGAGTGACCCTATCATAGATATGTTGAAGGGATTGTGCTTTGGCTATTGCATCAAGATCTTCTTGCGTAGTTATTGGTACATGGGCATGGTTAAGGGGTAATTCGGGATCGAACCCATAGATTACCTTGAAAGAAGTTTGCTTAGTGGTGTCATGTATTATTTGGTTATAGGAAAATTCGACCACTGGCGGGTAGATATGCAAATTAGCCAAGTTCTTGCGTATTACAGCTCAGAGTAATGACCTTAAAGTTCGCTTAACCACTTCTTTTTGGCTGTCAGTTTGGGGGTGACATGAGGTATTGAAAAGTAATTTGGTTCCCAACCAACGCTATAGGGTTCTTCAGAAATGACTTAAGAACTTCGAGTCTCTATCAAAGACTATACTTCTCAACGTACCGTATATCCGCATAATCTCCTATAAGAAAAGAGAAGTAATAGCCGAAGTATCGTTAGTCTTGGTACAAGGCACGAAGTATGCCATCTTACTAAACCGATCTATGACAACCATTATAGAATCTTTGCCTCAAGCGGTTCGTGGTAGTCCTAGAACAAAGTCCATGCTCAATTCAATCCATGCCCTCATTGTGATAGGTAGGGGCATTGCTTTCCCTTGCTTAGCTTGGCATTTTGCCTTCTTGCACACGACATAGCTTTCCACAACTTGATGTACATCTTTTCTCATTCTCGGCCAAAAGAATCAGGAATTTATCAATTCACAGGTCTTCCTTTCCCTAAAATGTTCGGAGAGACCTCCATTGTGGGCTTTCTTAACTAGTAACTCCCTTAGTGAACAAGTTAGCAAGCATAATTTTACCCCTCGAAACAAGTAGCCATCCTCTACATGATATTTGTCCACTGTCCTCCCATCTATGCATCGTGAAATTATGGATCCTCAAAGTATTATTCTTTGATACTCGCAAACCTAAATAGTCTGGTCTACAATTTTGATAAAAGCACATATCATCTTGAAAGAGCATCAACAACTATGTTGCTCTTTCCCTACTTGTACTTAATTACAAAATTGAATCCTTCAAGGAATTTAACCCATCTCACCTGCCACTTCGACAACTTGGTTTGACTTTGGAGGTATCTCAGCGATTCATGGTCAGTATATATGACAAATTCTCTCAGCAGTAAATAATGTTGCCATGTTTACATTGTTTAAATCAATGCCAAAAGTTCCTTTTCATACTTAGAATAATTTAATTAAGGTCTTTGGAGCTTTTCACTATAGAAGGCAATTGGTCAACCTTCTTACATCAAGACAACGCCTATTCCAATGCTTGATGCATCGCATTCCAACTAAAAATTTTTGTCGAAATTGAGTAATACTAATATCGGGGTAGAGGTCAACCTTTCTTTTACCTCAGTAAAGCTCCTCTCCTCCTTTTCTCCCCATTGAAAGTCGGTGTTTTTCTTCGTTAGTTTAGTAAGTGGTGTAGTGAGAGTACTAAAATTCCTAATGAATCTTCTATAAAACGAAGCTAGTTTATGGAAACTTCTCACATCAACACAAATAGTAGGAGTCGACTACTCGACAATTGTGCAGATCTTCTCATCATAAGCTCACAAGCCTTCTTCACTAACTACACAACCTAAGAATACCACTTCTTCCTAGCAAAAGCAACATTTTTTTAGATTGCTGAATAATCTCTCGGTACGGAGGATATCTAGGACTGCTCTAAGATGTTCACAGTGACTTGGCATATCGACACTATAGACTAGGATATCGTTAAAGTACACTACGACACATTTCTCAATGAGATGTCTCAGCACATGGTTCATTAATCTCATGAAAGTACTTGGAGCATTCGACAAGTCGAAGGGTACAACTATCTGCTCGTAAAGTCCATGTTCAGTCTTGAACGCAGTCTTCCATTCGTTACTTGGTCTTATGCGGATTTGATGATAGTCAGATTTAAGATCAATCGTGGTAAAAATCTTGGCTCTACTCAGTTCATCCAACACATTTTCTAACCTCGGGATTAGATACCTATATTTGATCGTGATTTTGTTCATGGCTCAGTTATCTACACACATTTACCAGGTTCCATCCACGAGGTTCCATCCTTTTCCAGCACTAGAAGTACAGGTACAGTACAAGGGCTGAGACTCTCTCTTACATAGCCTTTCTCTAGCAATTCATTAACTTGACGTTGGAGCTTAGAAACCTACTCGAGATTCATCCGATAAGCTGGCTTATTTGATAGTGCAGTACTGGATACTAAGTCCTCGAGTTAGGAGCAACCCTTCAAATAACTGTTCCAGGAACAGGTTGGTATATTCGTCTCACAACTTCTTGACTTTTTGGGGTAACTCACCTCATTCCTTCATTTCTAGCAATTGCCTAACCAACATGAGGGTCAACTCATTAGCATCGATGGCTTCTTGGAGCTTTGCTCTATTCATCATCACCTTCTTCGATCCATGAGCAAGTTTCAACTATAACTTATTAACTTTTCTCAGTGGCATCAGATTCAGCGTGATCCTTCGATCATCCTTCTCGAACATATACATGTTCTTATAGTCATCATTTATAACTTTCTTATCAAATAACCATGGTTTACCTAGCAATAGGTGGGAAGCGCACATAGGCAGTACGTCGCTGAGAATCTAAGCAAAGTGATTTCCTATAGTGATCGATAGTAATATTTGCCAAGTGACATGTAATGCTCCTTTCTCACTCAACGAGTGTAGTTTGTACTACCTTGGATGTGAAATAGGTGACAACTTTAGTTTCGAAACAAGATCGATCGATGCCATATTGGTGCAACTTCCACTATCTACCATGAAGGCATACATTTAATGATTCACCTTATAGATGGTATGGAATAAATTCTCTCTTTGCTTCTCCTCTCTTGAGGATTCTATGTTCATAGTGCATCAAACAACCATGAGTAACTAATCTAAGTCCTTTAGAAACATATCCTCCTTAATTAACTGTTTCTCGACACTTTCTTTCTCAATAGGAACCTCTTCCTCCTCAGGTTCCTCATCCGTACTCTCTACTTCTAGCTTCAAGATGTCTCCCTTAATGACCATCGTCCTTCGATTCGGGCATTGAGTAACCATATGTTTGAACCCCTAGCACTTGAAGCACTTGATCTAGCTGGTCTTCCCAGACCTTTTCCCTTTCTCATAAGTTCAGGTTGGCACTAAATCATCTGGTCGGCCTTTCTACTCAGCTCTTACATCAATATTTCTGCTCAGCTCTTACATCAATATTTCTGCTCAGCTCTATACTCAACTGAGCTTAGTAACTTGCTTATCTAGGTCAACTAGTCGACATCCTCGCCAGTACTCAACTCGTTCTTTGCCTCTCTACTCTTTGGACAATCCTAATAGCTTCATCCATTGTGTCAAATCGTTAGAGCTCTACAATGCTCGAATGTTTCCTTTCAACCCAATAACGAACCTTGAGACTATTCGAGCTAGTGGTTTCTCCACTTCGCAGTGCATCATAAGCATTTGTAACTCTTGAACATACTCGTCAATGTATCTTAGAGGTATGTTTCCGATACGAATCTATATCTAGGCATTCTTTTCGTCTCAAGTCAAGTGTTAATCTCTCGGTACACGTCTCATCTTCTTGTAGCCTAAAAATTCTTCCACCACATAACGGTATATCTAAAGAACTTAACAGTAGCACTTCTCAACATATGCTCCACCTTCTCTTCCTAATCCAGATGTTCATTAGCATTCCCTAATCCATTGAAACTCGAAATTCGAAGCTTTACATGGTCGGATGCTCTGGGGTTTTGTATATGCTTTTCTTCAAAATACTCCTCTTCCTTTTCATCAAGCTCTCTTAGGTTTATCTTTAGCTTTATTCGTTCGCTAACTCCTTCACCTTGAACACGTCGAGCTAGGTTCTAACCTCTAATAGGTTGAACAGCTTGTGGAGTGTTTTATGCAGCTTTAATGGGTCGGCAAGACAGTGTATGAATAGCTCAAGTCAAATATACTAAGAGGTTAGCTACCTCATCAAGTCTCTTGTCAGTGCTTTTAGGAGTTCTTTAGGATTGTCATCTTTAGTGGACAACTCCACTATTATTACTAGTACTAACATTCATACTTGAGTCTATCATTTTTCCTTATAGATTCAAAGCTCAAACAAATACTTCAGAAAACGAACAGCTAACAACACACCAGTCAAATGAACATAGTAATTTGCTCTATTTCACACATGGAAAACAAAGTATAATAGAACTTCAAGAAGAACTACTACAGTTCATACAAAACCTTCGCTCTAATACCAAGATGTTGTGAATTGTGACCAAGAACAGACAAGGCTGATCATTAAATGGGTCCAAACCTGCAGAAAGCTCAAAAAGGATTAATGAGGAAAAGTGCAAAAAGGTAAAAATAAAGGATAAAATAGTAAGCAAAACCCATAAATAACTTGCGAAGATATAACATACCAATGGAACTTCCAAGGACTCATGGCTCAATTCCATATGATGTACAAATCGGTCCGGTGAGGTTAATTGCCACCTAACCTTACTTAAGGGAAAAGATAAAAGTGATGCCAAGAGTAAACAAATAATGTTTACACGAGGAAGAAAAAGTACTCAAAGAATGTATTAAGAATGATCTGATGTTCTCACAGTTATAAGTATAAGGTTATTTATAACCATAAGTTAAGGCAACCTGCCTAAAAAGGAAAAGACAAGAAAAGCATTTCCTATAAGAGTAATATACAAGACACAAAGGGGTAAAAATGAATATATAAGAAAAACAATCTTTGGTGCAACGGATTCTACAATGATACTGTATACATGGCGATGCTACATTAGCGAGGTTGTTAGAAGATGCAAACAAAAAAGCATGGACATATGGGCTTGTTCGAGTAGGGATGACTTAATCAGTCCAGACTTTCTCTCCCGGCTTCTTGGTAAGGAAGATGCAGAGTAATTGATCGGCTCGGTATTGGAGGGTAATCATCAACTCGGCATACTTTAGAAAAATGGTCGGTCATATGGCACAGCATGAAGGGTGACTAGGTAAGGAAGTATTCAGCCTCAATAGGGGTTAGTTGGAACCAAATGATTCATCATGCCAGCCCTTCTTACCTTCGAACTCAGCTACAAGTCAAAGGTCCGGTAGCTTGATTCCCTTCAAGATACTTAACAAAATTTGCCCAAGCTAACAAGCACTTGTGCTACTCTTTTGTGTAGGTAATGGGGCTTCAAGCGAGGCTTAAGCATGCTGAGTAGGAGAGAGACAAAGTCGAGAGAGTGGCCTAAAAGGCTAGGCTAGAGAATGAGCAAAAGACGAGGACTTATCTCTCGTAGAGGTTGGATGAGGAGCGTATAACCAGGGCCCGAGTAAAAAAGGAGAATGCCGAATTGAAGGCTTCTATGGCCAAGCTAGAAACTAAGCTGGCGATGAAGGCATTCGAGTGCAAAGGCGTTAAGGCTATGTCAATAGAGCTAGTTAATTTGAAGGTCACTCTGGAGCAACAAGTTAAGGAGCTGCGGGACAGAGTTTCAGAGATGGAGGAGTTGATCTCTAAGATGGAGAGTAGGGAGGTCCTCAATGATATTGTTGCTAAGAAGGCGGTTGTCGACTACAAGACTACTAAGGAGTGGCTAGAAGTGCTAAAGGACCTTTCCATTAACTTTGCCTGCTTCACTAGGAAGAAAGTTCTCTCCCATTATTCGGACTTAGACTTAGGCTTCCTAGACTTTCTGGATTCCCCTGTGTTTATTAAGAAGAGGGAAGCTCTGGCATAAGAGAAAGAGATCGCCCAGGCGGTTGACAAAGATGTAGGCGCGTCCTTTACTGCTGGGGTAAGGTAGGGTGCTTCTTTATCTACCCTTACCTTAGCAGCCTAGCAGGGGGCTGCCTTAGAAGCTATCTTGGAGGAAGATCCGTTCATGGGGTGACCTACTGCTCTTAGTTCTCATCTGTCAAGCTCCTCTCCAACTTAAGGCCTACCATCTGAAGTACCTACAAATCAATACTTTGAACAAATAAACGCTTTAGATATTTTAGAGTTACCAGAGTTAGCTGATCCTAGGTGATAATAAGGTTCTTTTTTTTTTTTTTTGAAAATTTGAAATTAGTATAATTAAGGCCGGAGTGCTAGCCTTTGCTCTGTAACTAAACATCTGTGGAAGAAATAAATGAATGTTTTCTAAATGTCCCTCACTCTTCTTTATTTGTTTTTAAATTTTGACCACCTTTATTGAGGTTTTGTTGGGGTATTTCCTCTTGCTGAGGTTACCCTGATTAGGGGTTAAGTCGGTGATGTCTGGACTTGCCTATTACATGAGAGTTCCTCTGTACAAGGGGTGTTTCCCCTTATTGAGGTTACCTTAAGGGGTTTAGGTTAGTGGCATTCCGACTTGCCTAATTTGTAAGAGTTCCTCAATGCAAGGGGTGTTTCTCCTTCCTGAAGTTACCTCAAGGGGGTCAGGTCGGTGGCATTCCAACCTGCTTAGTTCGTGAGAGTTGCTCAGTACAAGGAGTGTTTCTCTTTGCTAAGGTTACCCTATTAGGAGGTTAGGCCGATGGCGTTCCGACCTGCTCAAGTAACTATTCGTGTGCATTTTTGAAAAACTGGTAAGGTGAAAGAAACCAAGGGAAAGAGAGAAAAGTATGCGATCAATTGACAACTTTTATTTCAATACAATTGAAAGAGAAACTGTATAAGATGAAATTCTAATCAAAATAGAGATGTAGATTATCAGCATTCCATGTGCGCAGAATAAGCTCACCATCCAATATTTCTAGCCTGTTCACTCCATTACCCAGTCTCTCTTTGACTCTGATCGGGTCTTCCCAATTGGGGGCCAGCTTACCTTGCCCTTCTGGTGAACCAGTAGCTTCTAATTTTCGACACACAAGGTCACTGACCTTGGACTCCTTGTGTCGAACCTTTTGATCATAATACTAGGTGTCCCGATGTTGATATGTAGTAACCTGAGCAGTAGCAACCTTAGTAGAAGCAAGGTCTCTGAGTTCCTCAATTGTATGGATGCTTGCCTACAACAATGAGTCATTCAATGTGGCGTCGAAACTTTGAGTTCGAATATTGGGGAGCTTAAGTTCGATAGGAAGGATTGCTTTTAACCTAAAACCTAAACGGAAGGGGGTTTTGCCTGTTAACATGCGGTGCATGGTCTTACACCCCTACATGATTTTGGGTAACTCATTGGCCTAGGTACCATGAAATCGATTGGCGTACTTCTTCAAGCTGCCTAAAATGACCTAATTGGTCACCTTCACTTATCCATTTGATTGGGCATAGGCAACTAAGGTAAAGTGCGGGGTGATATGGTGCTTGGGGCAAAACTCCCCAAACTTAGGGTTATCGAATTGTCGGCTATTGTCCATGATCAGTACGTGGGGAACTCTAAACCAGGAGAAAATGTTGTTTCTAACAAAGGACTTTATACTCCTCTCCGTGATTCTAGCACTACTTTGGCCTCTACCCACTTTGTGAAGTAGTCCACGACGACAATTATGAATTGCCGTCCTCTTGATACTTTCGGGAAAGTGCTGAGGATATCGATACCCCATTACACAAATGGCCATGAGCTTGTTAAAGGTTAGAGGGTAATGTTGGACGCGTGATTGATTGGGGTAGTACACTCAGGATTGGAAGTCTTGGAGCTGCTAAAAGGTGGTAGCACACTCAAGAATCTATTCAAAACCCTTCAAATTTTTAAGGATTTTGAAAAACTCAGTGTATTTGTCAGCACTCCTAGAGATAAATCTGCTCAAGGCAGCTACCATACTAGTGAGCTTTTGCATGTCTTAGACCGAGGTCGGAGGCTTCATTTCCTTAATGGCTATGATCTTCTTAAGGTTGGCCTCAATACCTTTCTATGTGACCCAGAATTCGAGTAACTTACTAGAGCCGATGCCAAAAACGCACTTTTAAGGGTTCAACTTCATGTCGTGCGTACGTATTTGTTTGAAGGCTTCCTAAAGATCTTTGACATAATCGATTGACTTCTGGCTCTTGACAATCATGTCATCGATGTACACCTCCACATTACGTCCGATCAGGGGCTTAAACAAATTTCTTCACCATCCGCTGGTATGTGGCTCCGGCGTTTTTCAATCCAAATGGCATCAAAATGTAGCAGTATGTGCCATAGTCGATGATGAAGGAGGTATGGACTTCATCCTTCGGGTCCATTTTGATCTGGTTGCATCCCGAAAAGGCGTCTATGAAGCTCAGTAAGGCGTGTCCTAACGTAGAATTGACAAGCTGGTCGATTCTAGGGAGGGGGTAACAATCTTTAGGGTAGGCTTTGTTGAGGTCAGTATAATCGACACACATGCGCCACTTCTTAGCTTTGAGCAACTTCTACACTTCCTCCTCAATTATGGCTTACCATTTTGGGGCAAAATGCCTCTTTTTTTTGTTTGACGGGCTATGTTGTAATATCAATGTTAAGGCTGTGGGTCGCCAGGTCGAGGAAAATTCTGGGCATGTCCGATGCTAACCAGGCGAACCTATCTGAATTTGCCAGTAAGAGGGCAGTGATTTTGTCCTTCACTTCGGCTGGGGTCTTAATCTTAACTTTCGTAGTTTGGTCAAGAGAGGCGCCAATCTGGACATCTTCCATTTTTTCCCGAGTTTGCCCCTCTCAGCCAGTCTCTCTTGCGAGCTTGTTTCTAGGATGAAGATGCCATTGCCTTTGGCCGCCCTAACATATAGCTCTTCTGAGAGCTTTTGATCACACCTACATCCTCCTAACCCAGTAGGCGTCAAGAATTTGGCCTTCAGATGTAAGGAGGATGTAAACATCCCAAATGTGTTTAGGCTTAGTCTTCCCAAGAGCGCATTATAAAGGGAAGGACAATCAATCACAACGAACTCTATGGGTTGTTTTGTTACGTGGTTGTCATCGCTAGGTCCTATGTCCAGCATAATGATGCCTTTAGCTAGGACCGTGCTACTATTAAAGCTAATCAGATTATGGCGGTACGGCTTCATCTTTACTAGCGGCTTCTTTTTCATCTTGTCATATGTGTGGAGGAAGAGTATATTGATGGAGCTACGAATATCCGCCATAATCTTCAAGACCTCAAATTTTCAAATCTATACCCCAATCACGAGGGCATCTTAATGGAGAGTATTGACCCCTTCAAGGTTGGTGTCGGAGAAAAAGCTGGAAGTGTCTAAATTTTGTCTCTTCTCCCTTACTACCAGTACCTCCAATTGGCTGTTAATTGAGTTGCTAGTGTTTGGTCGACTCCTAGGGTATGGGCCCCCTATGATTACGTTTATAATGCCATTAGGGGCGCAATTATTGTGACAATCATTGTTCTGCTCCGCTCGGGCATCCTTGGTCTATCGCCTCAAAGGTGCCTTATCAGGGTTATTATTTGAACAGTTGTCATTCCTCCATTGAGCCACATATTTGTTGAAGAAGCTGTACTGAATGGCGTATTCGATGGCATTCTTTAACTGGAAGCACTCTTCAGTTGTATGGCCATTGTCATCATGGAACTAATAATATTTGTCAGAGTTTTGACGACTAAGGTTTTCCCCCATTTTTTGCGACCTTTAGAGCAAGTTCTGGTGCTTCACTTCGGAATAGACCTAGGCAATAGGTCTATTCAGAGGCGTATACTGGGTATAAATGGGAAGGCGGAGAGGGTTACGCTCTGCTTGATGCTTCTTCTTCCTAGAGATCTCCCCCTCTAGTCGGCTCAACATCCTTTTGTTGAGGTAATCTTTTACGGACAATTTTTCCTTATCCTGCTTTCTACCTAACCTTTCTCATTTGATGTTGCACCTAACGTGAATGTTGTCTTGCTGGTCAATATACTTATAGGCTTTGTTCCATAAGTCGGCCAGGGTCTTTGGCTTGTTCTTCGCAAGTGATCGAAAAAAATCTCCCAAAGGTCAGATGCCGAGATATGCGGCATAGATAGCAACTCCCTCATCCAGTTGAGGGATCTCGACCACGATGTTATTGAACTGGGCCACGTAATCGCGTAGGGATTCACCTTTACCCTACCTTACCAAGTACAAGGATGATGTGTCCTTAGACGGAGGCTTACTAGCCTTGAAATGGAGGCTGAACTTCCTAGCTAACTCATCGAAGGAGTTGATCGAGTTGTCGAGGAGGTGGTTAAACTACGTTCATACTGTCTTTCTTAAAGTGCCTGGGAAGGCTTTGCACAATATGGTATCCTCTTGACCATGAAGGTTCATAAAGGTGTGAAAGTAGAGAAGATGGTCATTAGGGTCGCTTGTGCCATCATACCGGTCTAAGGATAAAAGTTTGCTATTAGGGGGTAGCAATTCATCTTGGACATCCCTGGTGAAAGGGGTCTTATTGCTAGCAACCAGCTCAGTGTCACTAGCAGGCTTACTCTTCTATTACTCGAACAACCACCTTACCATTGTATAGAGCTCATTCAGGTTGGCGTCATCTGCCAGGTAAGCTCTTCGTGCGGCCGAAGGAGCCTGAACTAATTGCGAGTCTGCTTCTTGCTCGTTGTTCGCTAAAGCGCTCGATTGCAGGTAACCGCAAACCTTGCTAGCTACTAATGCAATAGCAAATTGGGTTGTTGATCCCTTCCATTTTGCTATTGCTGTTAGATGTTGTCCTGCCCAGTACGGGCATTTGAAGCTTCAGGGTGGTGAGTTCGTATGCTACGATGCTCTGCGTTGTTTAGGTGAGTGCGAAGCTCTTTGTTTTGCTTCAAGCATTCTTCCAGCACAACTCTTAGGAGGGGCTAGTTACCCCCAGGTTGGTTGTTCACCAACTGTTGATTTCCTTGTTCTTTACACTAAGACATGATATAGAAAGGCTTGATGTGGGTTATGTGTTTTATGTGTTTAAGATTTCAGGTGTAAGAATTCTTCCTCCCACAGACGGTGCCATATGTCGCTTCTCAATTCTTACTGATAGTCGATTAAGGTTTTCACATACTGGGCTTGCAAAACAATGCATAGTGATGGGATGTCGCGGGGTTGTCTGGTGTGGCTACTCTAATGCTTAAGTTAACAATGGGCTTTTGATGGAGTAGAATACGTGATATGCAGGTTTAGAATGTAGAGTTTATAGAGAAAGTTACCATTGGATAGTGGTCTGGTATTTATAGCAGAAACGAGCCGGTAGTTGGAGATCAGTTAGGGGAAGAGATCTTCTCCCAAAAGTATAGGAGAGTAGAATTGTCATGCCCAATGTATCTTTTATATTCAAGACATGACCGTTTTATTCTTATCTTGTGGATTATAGCTGTTACAGTATTTTATGGGCCTGAGCCATTCAGGTCTAAGGCCAAGGTCTATGGAGGTAAGCCTAGGGTGGTAAGACTTGACAGGTCTGATAGGACCTGCGGGGTCCTTGTCCAGAGGGCCCTTTCAACAAATATAAATTGGACCAAGTTGAATTGAAACTTACATCATGTTCACTCTGTGGTTTTGAATTAAAGAAGAATGGAATTGTAATTACAAAGGAATGGAATAGAAATGTAATAAGGCATAAATATGTATTACGCTGTTTGCTTTACAAAAATCTAATAGAAAATAAGAACTGAGTAGAAATTATAATTCCTAAAATGTCCATGCTAACTAACCAAAAAAAAAAAAAAAAAGAAGGCTGGCTTTTTCACCCAAATAGAGTTTATGGAAGACAATCTCTCTGAGGTTACCTCCCTTACATTTGATTTTGGGCATACAAACCTTCAGATCAATGCCTTAATTCCAAATCCTAATCTCTGAACTAATTAAAAAAGAAAAAATAAATAAAGGAGAGCACCATCAAGGATCTTCCTTTGAAAATCCTAAATCTAAAATTGCAAGAGAACTACCAAGAATATTCAGAGATTCACGACAACAATTAGATGGAGGAATCGACAATGGAGTGAGAGAAACTAGAAACAATGTGCTCCTATAGAACTGTGACCGTAGGGAGAGAAAAAAAAAAAAGAATTATAACTCAGAAGATTGCAGTTGTAGGAATGGATGATGGAACGAAAGAGAGGGAGAAACTAGGGTTTATCTTTTTGAAACAATGTGCTCCTATTAGTTAATGTGTTTTTACTTGGGTTTTTTTTTATTATTTTGTTTTTATCTTTCGAAATAGGTAGAAAAATAATTAAAAAAGGGTGTAAGGGCATTGAATTAGGATTCAGAGGTTAAGGGTAGGAATTGTGATTACTTGAAATTTGGTAATACAAATTCAGTGGGAATGGTTGTTACAAGTAAAAAATGAAGTGAATGCCGGAATAGAGACTCAGCAAGTAATAGAAAAGGAATGGAATAGGCATTCAATCCAAGCAAACAAGCAGTTAAAAAATAAATCTTAGCACATATGTATTTAGGCCTTTTTATTTAGAAAAATAAGAAAAAGAAAAGAAAATCCATTTTCGGCCTTATAGGCATTTTAGTTACATAATGTGTAATGTGCTGGCCAAATGGCCAGCGATGAGGATGGTGACTAAAATCCTAGCAAACCTGAGTCTAAATCCCAGGAGCAGCGCAACTACACTTTTTCCTTTTCCTTAGCTCCACACATGATCAGCACGTGGTCATTGTCTTCCTTGTTAAAAATACGTCTAAGTTTGGACATTGTGGCTGGAAATAATGTCGGAACAGCAACAACGATCTCCTTCCCTTAATTCCTCATTTTTATGAATGTTTTTTAGTTCGAATCCACAAAAATCAACGTCTTAAATTCATTCCCACCAATATATTTTTTTTTTTTTGTTTTAACCTGATGTGAATCATTGCAATTCAAAATTTAAACTTCGGTGATGTTTTGAAGGAAAAATTGATACGATTTGAACTTTTAATCTATTATTAAAACAAATTCTAATCCATCTTAGGATTGTTTCTCACTACCAAGGATTGAAAATATTTCAAAACCTATTTTCTCCGACGATGTTATCCATCTTCATTGGAAATTTATCCTCGAGTTTTGGACTTCCTCTATATATACTAGCATCTCTATCAAGCTTAGGGGTGGAATCTCATTTTGAATCCCCCTTTGTAATCTTGAAGTTCAGAATTTGCAACTTAAAGATACCCACTTGGGAACCCACCTCCAACACCTTTAATCACCATCTCCAACCACTTCCGCACATTTAATAACCACCACTGACAACCATCATTCATAATAGCTCCAATAACCTGCAATGACTCCGAAACCAACCTAGTGACTACCCTTTCAACCCCTAAAACACCCTGTAGTTTGACCATAAACCACTGACAAAGAAGTCAAAGCCACCCATCTTCGTCACTGCCGTCCCCACTGAAAAGCCCATCTCTAACCGGATGCACCCCTACTCAGCTATTTCCATTAAGACCCTACGACTGTAGCATAATAGAGGAAGTCACAACGAGTTAGTTTTACAAAGACTTGGAAGTTCACTGGTGATTGGAGCTCTTTGACAACGCATTAACCCAATTCGAACCAAATTCGAATTCGACATGCAAGTAGATCTAACGCATGTTCTGATCAGCAACACTCTGGGTAGATTTCTTTTTATTTTCCATGTTTTTACCCCTTAGAAAATGCTTTGAAATTAAAAAAAAAAATCTTATGTTTATGATAAGTAAGTTTTCATGAAATAAAAATCATGAGAGTTTCCTTTACAAAGTATCCTCTTTAGGACCTTTTGAAGATTTTAAAAGTATTTACATAAAAAAAAAGGGAAAAAAACTCAAAGTGGAATTCTTTCAATGGTAAAAAATTAACAACCCGCAAAATTTTTTTTTAAACAAAAAGAACTAAATATGGCTTGACCTTAAATAGTAAATACATAGGCACTTATGGTAGCTGTAATAATAAAAGATTTTTCCTTTTTTTTCCTTCATTTTTCTTAATTTTCTTTTGAACTTAGAGTTTCTTTCTAACAGATTAAAAATTAAAAAAAAAATTCTTTCTTCTTGCACCTTTTTAGTTAGTCATTATCTTGAAAATTACTAATCTTATTTTTTAAGAAAATTTTGTTTAATAATTGCCTTTTGATTTTTAAAGGTCATTCCCAAGTCTAGAAATGTAGATTTTCAAAGATTAGTGTTCTTTTGAAAATTAAAATTGGCCAGCTTAACTATTTTTCGTTTTCACTTTTTCAACTTTAGTGGTGGTGACTCAATAAAAAAAAAAAAAAAGATCTTTTCCTTTTAATTACTTTGTTGAGCAATTTACATAAGGTGAGACCTTTTATAAACTAAGGGATTAAAATACCAAAATTTTCAAAATTCAAACTAAAAAATGATAAACAAAGCTAAATTGCAAATGAGGGTTTAGCTAGAAGATGTAAGTCTTTTATTGCAAATGGTTAGTGATGCCATTTTGGTTGTCTAATGCTGCTAGTACCCTCATGAGATTGATGAATCAGGTCTTAAAACGATTCATTGGAAAATTTGCATTTATATATTTTGATGATATCTTTATTTATAGTTGTTTGGAAGAAGAACATTTGATGCACTTAAGGGAAGTTCTAACAGTTCTATAAGAAAACATGTTGTACATAAATTCTAAGAAGTGTAGATTCATGACAAACAAATTGATACTCTTAAGGTTTGTCATGTTAGTAGAAGGTATACATGTTGGTGGCTCTAAAGTAAGAGCGATCAAAAATTATTCATTGGTTAGCTACATTTTGTAGTTGTTTCATTAGAAACTTTAGCAAGATTGCAGTACCTAGATATAATGTTAGAAGAGAGGGAAGTTTCATTGGAGAGAAGAGGCAGACAATAGCTTTGCAATCTTATAAGGGAAGCTATGTACTGCTACATTATTAGCTTTGCTAGATTTCAACAAATTGTTTATAGTTGATTGTGACACAAATGGAGTAGGAGTAGGAGTTGCCTTATCTTAAGAGAAAATCCTAAGTAGATTGTGGAAGTACATAAGGAGGTTAAGTAGAAACCAAATCAAAAGTATAAGATAGGTGGTGATAAACATAAAAGACTTCAAACATTTAATGTAGGAGATCAAGTTATAATGTATCTTCAAAAGGAGAGGTTATTAGTAGGTATTTATAATAAGTTGCAACAAAAGAAATATGGCACTTACATAGTACTTCAAAAGAAAAATGAAAATAGCTATGTCACTGATATAATTGATAGCATGAGTTCCTCTACATTGTGGCTATTGCCATTGGTGTTAGGATGGTTGACCATAGCTAAAATGACAATTGTGCAAATTTACGCTATTTTTTCTTTCTTTTTATAAATTTTGTATTTTCATTTTAATTATACTTTTAATGATATTATTTCATTAAATTATTTATTCTTGACCAAACATTAATTGAAACTTGATAAGGGTAGATACAATTATCAGCATATTTGATGGAGATTCTCGTTTAATAAGTTTTGAAAATACTAATGATTTATATAGAAAAATTAAATGTTAAGAAGTTATATAGAAAAATAGGTAAATATTAAGTTATTATATATATGCTTGTGGACAACATATTCGCATTGAGGGTATGAAAATAGTTATACTTAAAATTGTTAATAAAGATGATAAAAATATATAATGCATGAGAAAAATATGAAAAATATATAATAAATATAGCTAAAAATATAAAATAATTATAAAATTAGAAGTCACATATCTATTGCCATTGTATATAAAATTTTAAGTTACAAATTTATGAAAGATCATTTCAAATTTCATGGCTATTTTTTTCTAAATTTTAATTATAAAAAGTTATATAAGTTATTGTTTTTCAGAGTAAATTGTGCAACATATATGCATTCTTACTAATGACTTAAACATATTGTATAGACACAGTTTAAAATACTAAAATTTCACTCCTTCATCAATTTAAACATAAAGTTCAAAGAGTAAAAATTTATAGAGGGCTAAATTTAATGTATTCCATCAAATGCACAAAGTATAATCTCCTTCATTAATATCATTGCCTCTTATAGGTCTATATATAAAGGATAAAACAAAAAGGAATATATATCAATATGGAACTGTAGAAAAAAGGCAATATAAAAGCTTAGATTAGGTAGGCAAAAGCTATCATCAATAATGACCCTGTATTTACAAATCCATTCTCAAATGGTCTCAGATATACTTTGCTTACAAACGAACAATGCATTAAATAAATAAATCAACAAAGTTTATAATGTTTTAACATTCACTAAGTAGGTTTCTTTTATAATAAAAAAAGTCCGCTCTTACTATAAAAAAATCAAAATGGCTACAAACCAAATAGTGAATAAGGAGATGTAGACATGTCTTACACATTAATTAACAAAACTATTGCTAAGAGAGTGTAACATAATACATTATAAAATGCATCTCAATCAAGGTTATTAAAGGTGAAAAGTGCACTCAAGACGCAATGCCTTAAAATTGCCTAATACAAGAATTGCAAAAAAAAAAAAAAAAAAGCTCGCTTGAGTAAAGTGAAGCGAAGCGAAATTATTAAAAATTATTTTGATTTAGAAAAATATGAACATTAATATTCAATAAATAACTATATTCATATTAAACTACTACCAAAAAGCATTTAAATAAGTCAAATACAAAATAAGCATCATGTTTACACTTCACAAAATTAATACCATCTTTACAAAGACCATGTAGTCTTTCTTTGCAAGATAGTAAACATAATATGAGATATTGCTAAGTTTAGTCACTCCTTATCTTCAACTTCAACATCATCCAAATTATCATTACTCACATCACCCTTCCTTTTCCATTCTTCAACCTCTTCTTCCGTATCATCACACTAAACTTCTTCCTCTTCCCCATCTCTAATGAATTCCCTACTTGATGATCCTTTAAATTTCTTTTTTCTAAATTGTGTTTGAGGTCAAGTATTTGCCAAACGTTTTTTAACTCTTATAGTATTTCCAACATCATCCCATGTTAAGTCATTACCCTCAAACATTAGTTCATTTTTCACCTCAATACATAAGTCAACACCCATTTTTCCTATCAACCACTCATTGTTGTCATCAATATCATCCAATGATATTGGATCAAAAAATATCATGTTGATCATATCAAGTTTTGAGAGCTTGATTGTATTTGATATAAATTAAGTCATTCAAACATTTTAAGCAAGTTTCTTTCTCCTCTTTGTATGTATTTGCAAATGATTACATTAATAATATTAATTTTATAATGTATGCCATATTATGGAAATTACACTCGAATTTAAACTATTGTGTTTAACTTATTTGCTTACGTACGCTCCATTTCCTCTTGCATCCTGATGAATTGCATGTCAAACTTAAGATCTTAATAGTAAATTGTTATAATTCTTAGGTAGAACTTTTATACACTGAACATCATTCAGCTATGTACTTACAAAAAAAAAAAAAACTTATAGTTGCTAAACTAAATTAATAAAAAAACTATAATTATTATGTAACAATTTCTAAGTTACTTGGTGCTTTTATCTTCCTTGCTCTTATGAAAAAATTAATACTAAAGAAACCCCAGCATATTTATAAAGAGTTAATTCCCCAATATAATTCCCCAATAATTTTATTTTGTACTTGGGATTGAGAAACCAACCTCTTAATAGTAATGTGTAATCCCGAAATAACTTCTTCATAAAACTTCATATTCGAGTTATCATAAAAATTAATAGGATTTAAGAAATGATCGATTGCATGTAATGGATGATGTAGCTGATAGTTTCACCTATCATTAATGATTTTGCTTGCTTCTTGATACTTCTCCTCATCACTAAGGAATGATTTTGCAATGCATTATTTTGCCTTAGCCATAGCTTCGTAAATATATTTCATAATTTTTTTTCCCACCATTAATTGGTTTAAGCACTCTTCCAAGAGGTTCCATCACTTTAAGTATATAAAGACTAAACAAAACTATTCCAAAAGAAAGCTAACAAAATTATTTCACATACCCTTTTCCCTTTCACTTACTTTTCCCAATTACTAGATGTCTACTTTTGCAAAGTAAACGTTGCTCTTAAATAATTTTACGCTAGTTGATGCATTGAAAAGTTAGGTATGATATGTAAAATCTAGCTTTTATCGGGCAAATGAGCTTTCTATCATTTGTAAAAGATCTTAGGTTTTTAAAAGACCAATATAACTGTATATAAATCCAGTCATGTTGATTGCTCTCTCAATTGTTCTTCCTACTCAAGGAATCTTATCAATATCCTCAACGTTAAATTCAAACAATGAGCAACATATGGTATCCAAAATAGGTGTAGATTATTTACTTCTAATAACTTTCTTATTAAAACATAAATATTAAAATAATGGTAAATAATAAAGTAGATAATAAACATATCACATAACATGCCATATTCAAATAGTAGTAAGTAGAATGCTAATACAAACTTGAAAGCAAAACTTACTTGGTAAAACATAATAGGATCCATCGTTAGTTATTACTTGGACAATATTTGATTCTCCAATCTCATCTACAAACTTGTTTAATAAGGCAAACAACTTTTCACTAGTTTTCATGTATAATGATGCATATATGGATCTTATAAACATTGTTCTCATAAGGCAATGACCAAAAAGTTGATCAAGCTTTGATGAGTTAAACTCAACCAATCATCCAACATAATCGAACAACTAAGCATTTTTATGCTTTTGAAGCAATCCCTTGATATATTCCAGTTCTTTTTTGAGAAGTGGAACCCTCAATTTATAATAACTTAGAGGTTTCATGTTTGGTCCATATTGACCAATGGCGTTAATCATCCATTTGAATGAGTCAAGCTTTGCAACATTAAATGGAATGCTTGTTTGATAAAAGAAATGGGCAATGTATTAGCAAACTTGTATTCTTTTTAACTTTTCAAAAGTATCATTCATCATAGTTTGTTACAATTTCCCCTTTTTACTCATCTCAACAACATGCTGTAGCCCCATTGTTGCAAAATCATCGATAAGCTGCCTCTTTTTTTATGGTATGGAATTAATTAATTTGCCTTTGCCTTTGTTACTTTTCCCTTCATCTTCAACTGCATCAAGTTTAATTGTATCATTAAAGTCATCAAAGTTTTGACTCTTTATCATAATGCTCATTTTATTTTTCTTCTTATTCATAAAATCCCATAATTCTTTTCTTACTTTTGAGGGGTACTTCAAACATTTTTTTTTTTTTTGTGTTTCTATTGTTTCGTAATTGATGTAGCTTAGCTTTATAAATTCCTCCTTTAGTGACTTTATGACAAAACATGCAAGTCATTGGATTGGTATCATTTTTAGTAGCAAAAAAATTATATTTTCATCTCAAATCCATTCACTTACCCCCAATCTTACTTCCACTAGCATTACCCATATCCATTTAAAATATGATTCTACTTTATCAAAATAAATAGAAAAAAATTATCATTAGTTACCTACTTATACATTTATTTATAGGAATATAACTTAAATTTAATGCTTATTATTAAACAGAAGAAATAAAAAAAATCAAATGAAAGGAAATTAAAAAAAAAAAGACTGTTATGTTTTTTTTTTTAATGAACAATAAAGTATTAAAAAAGGAAATAAAGTGGTTACTATTAAAAAATAGAAAACATAAGTTTCTATACATATGAATATGACTTAATTTAATACTTATAGTTATTATTAAATAAAGAAATAAAAAAATTAAATTAAAGGAAATTATGAAAAATAAAGTTGTTATATATATTTTTTAATTAGCAGCACATATGCCAAATTAGAAAAAAAAGGTATTAAAAAAAATGTTCTATGCTTTTATCAAAGTTCAAACTTGTTATTTTAAAAAAAAAACAACTATTCTATTTTTTTTTTTGTCAATAACACGTCTAATTTAAAAAAGTAGAACCCCTTAGTTGTTCTGTTTGTTTTAGCACTATAATCGTAGCATTTCATTAGCAAAGAAAAACAGTTGGCATTATTTTTATTTTTGTTTTTTTTTATAGCATAAAAGATTAAAATAATAACTAAACAAAAACCAACAACCAATTAAACATGTAAAATAATAATAAGTCATGAAGATAAGGAAGAATATTCCAAGTAAAAGCTAAGAAAAAGCATGTTATTGACCTTGTAAAGTAAGGTAAAAATCAACAATGGGTAAGGTTTGTCTTGCTTTGTATGTGGAGGAAGAGATAGATAATGCTACGGAGTAGTAAATAAGATAGATGCTAGGGTTTTGTTTTAGTTTTTTTAACATATATTATATGCTTACTTTTATAAAGTTTTTTCTTTTATTGGGGATTTACCAAAATACCCTTTGTTAGTTTTAAAAAACACATGTTACTTTTATCTTCTTGGAGTTTTTTTTTTTCTTTGTTTTGCAACTATTGAACGAGGTATGTACTTTAAGGCCTCCTGCACCTTGTGCTTTGACAATTAAGACGTGTGCCATGTTAAGCTCACATCACTTTGGTGTCTATAAGGTACAAGAGTTTTTCACCTCACTTTTTGCACCTAAGCTCAAAACCAAGCGATTTTAACAACATTGATCTCAATTCATATATTCACATATTTTTCCAAAAGTCTTCGGATTAAAATTCGAGCAATTCAAAAACTGATATTTTTGCATACTCATTATAACTTTCGCTTTGATAAAAAGTGAAAATTATTTAACAATTTGCATGTAATTTAGTAAAAACAAAATTGTTTAACAATTTGTCCATATCTTGGTTATTAACAATGTTAGCTATACACATTATGTTACCATCTTAAAGTACATGAATGTACAACCTTGATAGCTCAATACTTAAAAACTAAATGTTTCAATATATACTTGATTAGTGAAACCCCCCAAGGTTGATTTGGCTATTAAGACCACTGTTAAATGACAATTTCTAGAAGTTTAGGTTTCAATTAATATCAACACCATTTATTCTGACCTTCATACAGAAGACATATTACATTTAACCAACTAATGGAACATGTAAGTGATTCTTTAGTCAAGAATTGAATAAAGGTTGACCTCTTCTCTAATTGGAATAACAATGACTAATGAAGATCTACATTTCCATAAGGCTATGGAAGATGAAAAGTGCACTCAATGTGTAATGCCTTAAAATTACCTGATGCAAAAAGTATAAAAAAAACACTCGCTTGAGTGAAGTGAAGTGTAAATGTTAATAAATTTATAAAAAATGTATAAATTCACAAATTTATTAACATCAATATTCAATAAATAATTACATTAATATTAGGCTATAGATAATAACTATTCAAACTATTCCTTTTTCTTTTTTCTTTTTCTTTTTATAGCTAAGTAAACTGTTCTTTTTGTTTTCCATCAACATAAACAAATTATTCTTTTATTTCTACAAGTTTTCAAAATTGTGCTTATTTTTAAATGTCAAATAAAAGGAAATTTACAAAAACTTAAAAAACAAAAGGGACATTAATTGTTTTTTCATGTATTAAAAAGAAAAACTTAAAAATAAGTAAAAAAGAATATTTTATTGTTATTTTTTTTTCCTATTCTTTGACAGCAACAATACTAACAAGACAATAATTAGTTAAAGTTAGTGTAAAACAATAATAAAACCAATAGCCAACAACTACTCAAACTAATAAAATAATAACTTAAGTACAGCTACAAAGTATAAAGTATGATAATAAAATAAAAAAATATAAGAAGTAGATAAAAAAAAGTGGAAGACAAAAGAAAGTGAGGAAAAGTAAAAGAACATCTAGGGTTATGTTTTCTAATATATAAAATGTTTAGTTTTCTTAAAGTTTTATGTCCTTTTAAGTTAGCAGCCAATTTACCTCTATTATTTAAAAGAAATTGTCGTTACAAGCTTTTTTTTTTTCGTTCATCTCTTTGTTGTTCACTATGGCATACACTTCAGCAATCTTCTTTAAACTCACCTAGCCATAACGTCTGTAAAGTGATGGTTTCACTTTTGACAACCTTGCATTTTCATAAACATTACATGATCTCTAACCTTTTATGCATAAACTAATGTCGACGATAGGTTAGAAAGAATTAATCGCTTTAAATTTTTCATTTCTATATCTAAATAGACACTTAATCATTCTAGTATTGCTATAAAGCAACACTACACATAGAGGCGAACATATACTAACCAAACACCATTAATCACAATTTAACCTCATATTAACATTAAGTTAATAGGGATTAAATTAAGACATGCAACATAATTTATAAAACTACATTAAACATTAACATATGAACACAAATTACTATTAAAAACTGAAAATTACAATAATCACCTGTTTGGAGTAACTTCAATTTTGTAGATAACGTCCTCATCTTTATTAGTTTCTTCTTCTTCTTATAAATGCTTTTCTTTTCTAATAATTGCTTTCTTTGTCGTCTTATAGGTAACAAAGATAAAAAAAATCACAAACCAAAAGCCTAAAAAGACACAAAATTCCTTAATGCTTACCATATCACTGAGCTTGATTCCAAAGTTGAAGCACAAATCCTCAACCTCTTTCTTTATTACAAAATTGACAAAATGGAATTAGAACGTGAAATGATGTCGGAATTGAGACTTAGTGAAATTTAATTCTAGAAGAGAGAAATTGGGGTTTTCACCATAGGCTTTGTCGAATGCAAAGAATAGGTGATTTCTTCTTATGCTAACAATAGGAATGTTGCAGTGAATATGTGTAAGAGAGAGAATTTAGAATTGAGACTATATCAAGGTAAATATACTTTGATAACCCTAAGATTAAATTTAAAAATATGGAATGAGAACCATTTCCTAAAAGTAATTTCATAACTGAACATATTTTAAGCAAACAAAGGATAAATAAATTTACAATCATAGTTGAGAAAAAAAAAACAAAATAGAAATTGTACAAATGACAAAAACTCTAAAGATATCAATCATGAAATAAGACAAGAATATAGTAAAAGGAAGGAAATATTACCTCAATGACAACACACACAATCAGTTTTGGTGAAATATGGGGTAGAAAGACACCATGGGGAAAGGAAATTGGAGAAGAGGCAAAAAATGTGTTCAATAGAGCAAATAAAGAGAAAACGTTGTGGAAGAGAGAGAGAGAGGGGGGAAAGAGAGAGAAGCTGATCAAGGAAAACAGAGAAGAAAGATATGTATTGTGTAGAGATGAGAGTAAGGATTAAGAGGGAAGAGAAAAGTAGAAAGTGACATATTTATTCATCGTATATAATATTAATAGATTATTTTAATATTAGTTTAATTATGAAATAATATTAGATAGATGATAAATAAATGACTTTAAGGGTGAAATACAAATGATTTTCACTTAAGCTGCTTTGGGCTTTAATAACATATATATAGATACACATATTAATAGATCATAGGCTCAATAATATGGGTATAAAACTTACCAGAGATAATTTCACCAAAATGGAGAGTAAAATAATTATATGCCTATTTATACATAATATTTAATTATCTTGAAAAGGAAAATAAAAAGGTAAAACAAAGATAAAATTTTGACTCAGTATTTTCTAGATTGTTTTGGATTATGATATGTTAAAAATGAAAAGAAAAAAAATGAAATTAAGAGGCTTTAATATATATATATATATATATATACATTTAATGAGGAAGGTAAGAAAAGAACTATCTAACTATTATTTTTAGGAATATATTAGTAAATATTGCACATAAGATTCATGTGCAAATATAACGATGTATAAATATCGAATTCCTCTAGAGGTTTTATATGATCAAACCAAAGTCATGCGTTTTAATTTTTTTGCTTAAAATAGATTAACTTGATTTGAACACAATTTGATATGATTTCTATAAAACAATTTTCATTTAGCCTTTGATCTATATTGTTATTATATGATTTCATAAATATTGTTAATTGGTATATGGTAAGATTCATTAATTCATAAAATGTGAAATGACCATACTTAAACTTGAAAGTTTCAAATCAACACAATAATTGTAAGATAGTTATCTCCTTCTCTCCTATTCCCTTTTTTTATATATAGCTGTTTTAATATTTTCGAACTATTTGATAAAGATACTAAATTTAATGGTTAAAAAAAAAGCTTTGCCTTAAATTATTTTTATTGATATTGTAATTTCACAAATATTGTTGATTAGTATATGACAAGATTCATTTAATTCATAGAATATAAAGTAACAATACTTAGAAAGTTTCAAACCTACATAATAATTGTAAGGTAGTTATCTCCTTCTTTCGGACTTCCTTTATTTATGTATAATAGTTTTAATATTTTCAAAATACTTAATAAAGATATTAAATTGGTTGTTAAAAAAAAAGCTTTACCTTAAATATTATAGATGAAAATGGAACACAATACATTGTAAACTATTTAATGGTTACACACAAAATATATGAAATTATTTAACTATGTTTTTAAGAATTTTCTGGATAAAATTGTAGAGTTCAAAAGAAAATATATTTGTTTAATAATTATAGAATGGTACTTTCTGGAACCATAATTTTTTTGAGTTAATATCGTATTTGGTACATGAATTTTACTGAATTGTTCAATTTACTACCTAGTTATAAAATTATTTAACTGTGTTTTTAAGCATTTTCTAGATAAAATTGTAGGGTTCAAAAGAAAATATATTTATTTAATAATTGTAGAATGGAAATTTTTGGAACCATAATTTTTTGGGTTAATATTGTATTTGGTATATAAATTTTAACAAATTGTTCAATTTACTACTTAGATATAGTTTTCGTGGTTATTTATACTACTTACATAATTCCGTTAGTTTTCATTTGTTGACGTGAATGTAATAAACACATTGCACCACTAGAAATTGACACGAGATATATTTATATGTAGGATTCGCTCATGTGGTATGAAATGCTATGTGACATTATTATGAATTGACATGTGTCTTTACATATGATCATGTGGTAATAGCTCCAGTTGTTACGTGTTACCACATAGCGCCACATGTTAACTAATGTTACGATTTTTTTTTTCAAATCAAAATATTTTTTAGTTTTAACCAACTAAAGAGTCAAGTAAAGATCATATCATGCTCATAAGTATAATTCTTCATATACTATTCAGGATAATCTATATATATATAAAAGACACTTTCTATATAAATATTTCACATGAGACTTATGAAAGAGGAGTGAGGGTTTTAAAGTGCAACTTATAATTTTTTGCAAGAGAAAAAGTTGACTTTAATTTAATTTTTCTCATTTGATTCAACTTTCAATTTAAAAAAAATTATTCGATATTTAATCTACTCCATTATTTCTTTTAAATTATACAAAAATTTTCACAAAAAACCTATAATTAAAGTCGACTCTTTTTCTTGCAATTGCAAGTTGCATTTCAAAATATCATTTTTTTTTCATAAATCCCACATAAAATATTTGTATGGATAGAACCTAGAGAGAGGCTAGAGAGAGAGAGAGGTTATAGTATGTAAAGAATTGTGTTCATAAACATGGTATGGCCTTTGTTTAACTTTTTTATTAGTTAAAATAAAAAATATTTTTTTACTTAAAAAAATAAAAATCGTACAACATACCATTATATATGATGATCGGAGCTATTGCTATGTGTCCATTTTTACTACGTTAATAAATATCATGTGTAAACATATATGTTAATTCATAATAGTGTAGCATTTTATATCATATTAATAAATGTTACATATAAATATGCTATGTGTTAATATCCTATTACATTCACGTTAGCCGAAATTAACAGAATTATATAAATGATTATAAAAAGTATAACCAGGAAATCTCTAAGTTAAGTAATAAATTGAATAATTCGGGAAAGCTGAGTTATCAAATACTTATTAGTCCTAATTATTTTCAATATTTTAAAACATCACGCTTACTTGGCGCTGGCCAAATACCCTAGTGAGGCTCTCGCTAGTCGCCACCGAGCAGTAGTTGATAGAAGAAGAAGACGACGACTGCTGTTGACAGTTATGAGAGGCAGCAAATCAACAGTCCTAACCCTAGCAGAGAAATGCAAAGTAAGCTGATCCTCTCACATGCATACATCAATAATCTCCTTACTCATATGTAATTTCTATAGGAATTTGGATCCCGTTTAGGGTCTAAAATCGAAACTTTTCATAATTTCCAATATCAATTATATTCTTTACGAGAAACAAAGTGTAAATGTGAAAAGTGTTTTTATTGGCATCTCAACATGTGTCATGAGTATCCGGTGACGTTTTGCTAATGAAATTTATGCAGAATATATTGGCTTCCAACTGGCAAGCTCAACTTCATACCATTAAAGCCGACGCCAAAGGAAGGTGCTTTTTTTTTTTCCCCTCCTTTTTTTTCCAATTATTTTGTTCTTTTTGTGTTAAGCAATGCTGTATCGTACTGAAGACGCGATTTTGCTTTGTGTAACAATTTGAAAAATTGTTGAATGTGTTGATGGTGGTTGGAGCTGGAACGATTGTCGTGTATTGGAGGGAATTGTTTGCGGATAAATGGTTTGAAGCAAGCGAATTCAGTTTTAAGTGATTTGTTTAGTTTGCTTGGACAGGAAGTTGGAGTGTAGGAATGGAATGCTGTTTCTTCTCTCAGGATGAAATTGATTTTGTTTTTTTAGTGGTGGCAAGTTTGGATGGCCCTAGGGAACGGTATGCTCTAAGAAATGATGAGCCTAGGTTTGTTTCTTTTAAGGAAAATAAGTTCCAACTTTGTAAGTGCTTTTGTAAAATACTAATGGTCCAAGCACTCGCGTTGCGTATGTAAAAAATACAAAGTGAGAAGAGACAGAGAGAGAGATGTAAATGCAGTTAGTGAAAGAGTGTGGAAAAAGTGAGAGAGAGAAAGGAGAGATATAGGTGCAGTTAGTTAGTGGGAGAGTAGAAAGTAAGTAGGCATATTCATCAATTAATTATAATTTTAATAATTTATTTTATTGTTAATTTTTTATTAAATAATAGTCAATAAAGAGTAAATATATAATTTTAAGAAAAAATGGTTACTTGAAATCTCATTTGCTTTAATAATATAGATTAGCATGTTAATTTATTAGTTGCAGTTACCATTGTTTTTTATTCTAAGGTGATCGTGAATGGCAATAATAGTGACTAATAACCAGTGGTGGTGCTTTCCTACGATATAGAAAATGAAGGAAATAATTTCGGAAGTAATTTTCCATTACTATTATCCGCTAGAGCAAGACACTGGTGAATGGCCATAATAGTAACTAACAACCAGTGGTGGTGCTTTCCTATGATATAGAAATTGAAGAAAATAATTTCAGAAATCACTTTCCATCACTATTATCTGCTGGAGCAAACCACCACCATCTGACTTCAAACTTTTTAAGAGCCCTCGCCAAAAAATATTAGCATATCAATTAAGACTAGTTGTAGCTACTGGTGTTTTTTAGCGTAAGGTGATAGGAATAGCCTCAATAGTGGCAGACAACCAGTGAAAATGATTTTGGAAATCATTTCTTGTCACTATTTTTTGCTGGAGAGAACCACCAACGATTGAGCTCAACCTAATTATTGCAACTCCTCAATATTACTCTGATAATATATGACTGCTGCGGATATGAATATATATGAAAGTTAAAATTGTGTTAAAAAAAGATTTCCATGATATGATGCACCTTTAAAACAAATGTCCTAAGTTCATTTTGTTTTGTTGCTTTACTTTTCTCTGATGAATTTTGTCATGAAAATCAAGAGGGAGAGAGCTTGTGTTGCCTGTTGCTTAGTTTACTTCTCTCAATAACTTTTGACTTCTTGTTCCAGCAAGGGTGGCATTTATAGTTCAAAGGTCAAGTACATAGTGAGGAAAGGGAAGCCTTATATTTGGGTGGCAGAAAAAGATTTGCATAATGTGGTAAGGATCTGTTTTGTTGGTGGAGGGAAATGCTCATACATGTATGTTCTAGTTAGTAAGTCCTTGCTGTGTTACTTTCTTGAACGAGTTATATTGTCGTATTAAGGGATAAATTTAATCAAGTTGTTTTAGAATTGTGCTTCTCCTTCCAATGGATGGCCATGGATGTTAAAAGGTGGATTTTAGGGTATAATGGGTCATATGATGACTACAGATAAATTTGGTGCTTCCTGTGTTTGATTTATGCTTTGTTAATGGTTTCATTATTATGTCACAAGTAGGATTATTCTCTTTATCTTTTTATTATTTATTTTTATATTTATAATCCTTTCATGGGTATAAACTGTCAAACACGTATCCTATGGTTAGCTCATCTCTAGCAGCTCTTTTTGGGTGGTAACATACCCTGGTCCCATCATTGCTGATCTTTACCTCATACTTAATGGACTTCCATGGGTGGAGAGGTTTGGCCAATGCATAAACTGGAATTTGTACTGTTGCATTTGTAGCAGCCGTTGTAAATTTAATTTAGTCTATGATGCTTATGTGATTTAACTTTTGCACACATAGAAAACAATCAGGCAGAGTCAAATGGACAAGTTAGGTAAACTGTTCTATTTGTTAATGCCATTTATTTCGTATGCATACAGAATACAGTCATCGATGAGCGGGGTTCTCTAGCAGTGACAAGTCCTTTCCCTGGTCCACTAGCAAGTATTCTCAAATCTACTAAAAAGGTTAGTCTAGATATACATTAATTGTTGATGTTTGTAACTTTGGTAACTGTTTATATTTAACAAACCAGCATCAATCTATGAACTTGCCACAGTTACCTCCTCGGATTGCCCTAACTGGTGACGTTCTACCTCTTAAAGAACAAAAGGTATGAATAGTAACCAAATACAAGAGTTTAATATTTGGGATGCCTCACAGTCACAGCCATGTATTATTGTAATCTTTTTGGAGGTGTCTGCTCAGATGGTTCTGTTAATCAAAAGTGAATTAATGAGTTCACCTTTCAGGACTTTATGTAGTATTAGCTTGAGTTTAACCTTGTGGTTCTAATGATTTAGGATTTATGAAGTTTAAAAAGATCTTTGCTTAACATTATAGATCAATTTTCAACTTTTTTTTGTTGTTTCTAATTTTTGAGGGAACTTTAATCCAATTAATTTTCCCGTTCATTTGTTCTATAGTTTAATCTTCTATCATTTGTCTTTTTGGTTAGTTAACTCCTGTGGAGTTTTGTCTACTCTGATTTGAGGTCAAGAATATTAGACCAAATTTTCAACTGTTGGTTTTGAATCTTGATTTTGAGAGATGAATGATTTTCTAATAAACTTCTGCCTTGCTATTTTAACATTGCTCCCTCATTTTTGAAGAATAAAATCCTCAAATTTAGAATATAGGTATTGTCAGTTCATCATCAAAAATTACTGCCATTTACACCTTACCTATCCCATCTTTTTGTTGCCGTGGAGAAATACATATCAAAGTTCCCTAGTTTCTTTTTGCATCTTCATTGTCTTATAAAATTGGGATATGATATGCATGATTATAAAACTTTGTTTAGCATCATCTATATTAATAAAGCAGTTCTAATATGATGTCTTCAAAATTATCTTGTTTTTTGTGAGAATAGGTTCCATTGGCTGCAGAAAGTCTTAAAGAAGTCGTGTCATCTGAGCAGAAAGCAATAAGAGAGTCAAGTTATGCAGTTAATGGTGTATTAACTTCAGCTAATCTTGTTTCAACTTCTCGTAGTGAAAACCTTCGTGAGCTAATTGATGCAGACCAGAAGTACATAATCTATAAGTTTGATATAAGGTAGGAAAATCTCCTCTCAGCAGCAAGTGTTGAGGTTATCAACAAATTGCTTTAATCATAGGCATTTCCTCAGATCATTATTTCTTTTTTTAATTTAAAATTGATTTGTTAGATCATGCGTGTTTATTGACAAAAACGGAGCAAATCATGAAGTAGAATTAGAGAATATAAAAGCTTCAAAGATGGATGTCTTAGGTAAAGGCCCTTCAGGGATTGACAATGAACTGTCTTCTCTTGGATTTCTTTGTTCCTGTTGGTAGTACAGTTTTTTCTTTAACTTGATGGTCTTATTTTGAGACGTCTCTCTTTTCAGCACCCTTATCAGGGATGCTGATTGATGGAATTAATCAAAGTGAATTAAGGCGCAAAGCTCTGATGCTCTTTTGCTTATCATACTTCGGTGCTCGGGCCAGGGTAAGTTTCCTTAGGTATTGCATCCCTGCTTCTAGTATGTAATGATGTTGATGCCCCTCTCAATATATTTCTCCTGCGAAAAATGCAAATAATGCATAAAAAGTGCTATAAGGAGTTTAATATTGGGAGGGTAGAGGTAATGACCTTTAAAAGTTTCATGGATTCATTATTGCAAATTCTCAAAGGCCGGAAGGCACTTTTATGATTGAGAAACAGGGCAAGAAACATATTCAATCTAATATTGCAATATTTGGCTTGAAGCGTTTGGGTTGTTTTCATGTTTTAATTTGTGGATTCTATGTTCATTCTTTATGCATAATAAATTTGTTCCCAATTAACACCATGGAGAATGTACATGGAGGATAAAACCATTAGTCACAAAGATCTGCATGATGTAGTGCTTGCTGTATTGCTTATAAACACCATGACATGCCAACTTTCTTAAGATTTGTGGATGTTTGTACTTGCATCATAATATTTATATCTTGCGTCAGTGCAGTGAATTTACTGGGGTCTCTCATAAAGATGTGCTGCTTCATTAAATTTGATGCATGTTAAGTTTGTTCTTGTTTTTGAATTATAATTTTGTTAAATGAGAAACAAACAGAATGAGGGCTCATTGTCTTCCGAAATCCATGAAAATAACAATTGAGACCATATCCTTGTACAGAATTCCAAGCAAATTTACTATTTTCATTTTAAAGCAACAGAACAATGCAAATAATCACAAAAGAAGTTCTGCATCCATGTCAGCCAACGAAAATAGCATTTCAACTTAGAATTGTGCTTTCACCCCAAGATAAGGTCCAAGTTTTGTTCCCATTTAAGAATTTGCAAGAGTAATAAAGAACTTTGCACTTTGGTCGGAGTCATGGATTGGTTCCAAAGCTTTAGCTGATACTATAGGTGCTGTGTTGTGTCGTGGAGGTGATAAAGCAATAGTCAGTTTTATTCTTGACCAATGAAGAATATTTGCCAGCAGGGTCTACTGTATTATTCTATCTAAAGAATTTTTAATTTCTTATCGTGGAGTGGTGAAGTTCTTGAATTTGTTGCTACACTTGCTTAAACTGTCTTTTACCAAAAATTTTCGACTGTAGTCTTTAATCACCATAAGGGAAATTACAGCAGTCTTGTGGAAAACACAAAATGTACAGTCATCCCTTTTTTCTGAGAAATGATCACTTTCTTCCTTGAAAACATTGATTTAGCAGAATTTAAGCGCAGTGTCAATTGAGGTTTTATATCTAAATACTATTATTACTATTCATATATGTCAAGGAGCCCACATGGATTAAATAACTCTGTTAGCAGTCAAAATGCCAGATTAGTGTGATCGGTATCCAAGATTGGATGAAAAGTTGGCATAAAAGTAATTGCAATATTATGCATAAGATTATCTTGACACCATATTGTAGGATAAAATCTTACAGTGTCAATATAATTCGCAGGGATATCAATATATCATTGTATTTTTGTTATGTTCTCGGTACTGCCAATTTAATTCCATCTATCAAACCTGAAACCATTATTAAATTGCATTAGTTATTGTAAGTGCATAAGTAGACCCTTGTATTTGTGCATTTGATTGTTCTTGATTTGCGGACATTATTCAAGTACCTTTTCTGAACTTTGCAATGACTTGTGATAATTCCAGGATGCTTTCATGGTCTCTCTAGATCAAAAGGGATTTGATGTTCTTGCCAAGGTCCTCAGCACATCAGGGATGGATGGTTCCCAGCCATTCCATTGGAAAGAATACAGATTTACATTGAAGAATGAAGCACTGAACATCGAATCATTCTGTGGCCAGCTGGTGGAAATGGAGGAGGAGGCCATTAAGAAAGTTTCAAGCTATAGTGGCCTTGGGTGAATGTGATATCATAGACACAAGGAAGTCACCAATATTAGCCCCCAACTTTGATTCAACCGTAGCCACATTGAATTTATTTGTCTACTCTTTGGCCTAGAAAACGACAAAGATGGTTGATCAGCTTGAATTGGAGATGAGCAGTTGGGATTGGAAAGAAGGAATTGGCATGGGATCTTCCAGTTGTTTTCTGTTGATGTGTAGTTTATATGGGGGGATGCTTGGTTGGAGAATTCCATCTCTCTTCAATTTTTGTTCTCATAGCTTAAGCTTGAGTAATTTTATAAATCGTTCCCTTCGAATTGTCTTCGAGAAAGATTCTTTAGGAGATCAATTGTATGCAGAAAGTAGTTTAATCCCTTCAATTTGGCTGAGATGATATATGGCAATAGAACAACTGATTTTATAAGCCAAATGATATTTTGGTAATTGTGGCCGTTCCTGTCAAAGGTTTCCTCATTTATTTACTTATTTTTTTCAGCAGGGAGGATTGAATCGAATGGCTTGCTGTCTACTTGCTTTTCTCCATACCTGAATTCTCGGTCTGCAAGGATATTATATTTGCACAATTAAAACATTATTATATGCATTTGATTTATCCTTGCTTATCTAGCATGAACATTAGAGTTGAGATCATCTAGCGTGCATATAATTTTTTTAAGACAAAGTAAGTACTTTCATATATTTTTATTTTAGTGCTTAAATTTTAAACTTGTTTATTTTAATATTTCAAATTTTTAAATGAAATATTAATATCTTAATTTTTGAAATAAGATAAATTAGTTTTTTTTGTTATAATGGTTATTATAAATAATACTTATTTGTTTTATTTTAAAAAGTTAAAGTGTCAAAATGAAATAAAAAATAAAGTTGAAGTACTAAAATGGAAATAAAATGAAAATTGATATATTTATATTATAATGGTTATTATAATAGAGATATTAATTTGTCTTATTTAAAAAGTTAGGGTATCAAAATGATGAAATTTAAAGTTTAGGTATTAAAATGAAAAAAAAAATAAAAATTTAAATATTCGTATTAGTTTTATCCTTAATTTTTTGGCAAGTAAGTGTTTTGTGGATTGGAAATGGGTGTAATATTCTAGTTTTAGTAAGGGGCCGTTGTACGGTAAAAGAGGATAGTGTCTTGCCACACAACGTAGTTATGTTTGAGGGTAAAGGCACGGGACTATTCTACCTATGGTACCCTTACATCATCATAAGAAACTTGTGGTGCATTTACTCTGGGGAATCCTAATTCCATTCTTTCCTTTTTCTTTACTCCCTTTCTATGTTATACTCACTTCCTTACAATTTAATTTTTAAAGAATCTTAATTCTTAAAAATTAGAAATTGTGATTCCTTGAGAAGAGTTAAGAATCCCAATTTAAGTAAAAAAATTTGTACTTACCTCTTTTCTTTATCTGCTACAACTACTATTGTTATTATCATCACCACTACCTTCATCACCACTATTGTTTTTGCTGCCACCATTATTGCCAACGCTAACACCATTACCATTGCCAACCACCTCTACTGTTGCTATCACTATTATCGTCAGTATTGCTGTCGCTGCCGCTGTTGCAGTCACTACTGTAGTCATCGCCATCGTTACTGTCTCCATCACTACTGCAGTTGCCATCGCCACCAACATCACCGTTACTACTTTCACTATTCTGCTTTAGCGTTGGTTGAGAAAAAAGATTGAATGAATGAATGAAATTTAGTTATTAAAATTTTATTACGTGTTTATTATTAAGTTGCTTTTTAATTTAACTAAATAAAGCAACAGGTAGTACATCCTTATTTTATTTCTTAAGAATTTCAATTACATTCCCTTTTTATTTCATTTAACGAAATGAACGAACCATTAAAGTTTTAAAGAAAATTATTTATCCCATTATGAATTATGCTTAAAATTAAAAGTATAAGTGTAAATGATTTTATAATGTGCAATATTACAATCTTTTTATGTGATTTTATAATATCTTTTGCATGTGTCTAATGTTTTCATATTAAATTCTTAAAAGGCAATTCAAGCTTAATTACAACAAAAATCAAAAGGAAAAATACACTTTTGATCCTCAATGTTTCTCAATTTTTCTATTTAAGTCATTATTTTTTTTCTTTTTTTTTTCTAGTTGTGTCCTCAACATTTTCAAAATCTATTAAATCCAAAATTCATTTTGCAACCATTTTTCTTATTTATTGTCGATTATTCATATCCATTATATGATTCCTTTTAGTACCTTTTTGATTTTTCTACTAAATCCAAAATCTTATAAGAATTTTTGGGGAAAGGAAAAAAAAAATCCAAAAAATACCACTCCTGAGAAAATATTCTCAAGACTATAGCACTCAAAATCATCTCTTTAAAATGTTATTTTGGTTCAACCCACTTTCACCTCTAATTTTGGTTCAATCCAAAATTACCTCTTAAAACTTAAATTTGTTACATCTAAATTTGCCTCCCTTAGAGGTGATTTTAAACACATAAACAAATAGTAATTTCTAACAAAGCGGAAGGACCATAATTTATAATAACATATTCACTTAAACCAATTACATTAAAATATTAGAACTCTCCATCTTTAACAAAGTTTAAGCAACCCAAACTTCACACCTACAACCGATACCTTACAAAATGGTGCAAATATACCAAACTATCATTCAAACTTATCTATATCTATAATACGAAATATCATAGTCACTTCTAGGTTTGATAATTATGAATAGGAATAACAGTCAGGGCGGATGAAATGGTTAATGAAAAGATGGAAAAAAACACTTAAGCAATATGAAAACTTTAATACTACTTTCAAATATCTATAGAGTGTTAAGAAAGTAAGGATCAAATACAATCGCAAATGTGAAATATCTAAATCTAGTGCCTAGCTAATGTTGTCGATGCATATATGGATGAACATCATGAGGATCTAAATTAGGTTGGGGTTACACCATCTGGTCCATATTCAATTGAGTGATCTATACCCTATCATGATGGTAAACACTTGAGTATGATGCATATATGGGGACCTAAGTAAAGTGCACCTGTGTAAGTTCTCACCTATGTCGTTGTGGTGATTTCTAACTGGTCTCCTTAATGGTGCAAGGGGAGTATGAACCTGATTACTAAAGGTATCTCTAATGAAGGGGTGGAGAAGATATGATCGCCAGAGCTTTCCCCAATGAAAGGTATTCAAAACTCAAATCCAGGTGGTCTAGGAGATATTTCTAGTGATAGGTGCTCTAGAGACAGATCATCCCTAATGCCAAACTCAACTTGTTATTGCCCTCGTCCCTTACCTCGCCCTCCTTGCAGGTTGATGGTGCCCTCCTTGCTTAGGATCATAAGGTAAAGAGCCACCTTGCTTGATATCTGGTACGAAGCCTAGTGCATAGTTCAAGTGAACACCTTTGAGTTGCCACATTACGACATCTATTCCTGGCTGCTCAGCTACGATATCCCCATTTGACATTTGAGGCAGCTTATAGATGAAATTTACCTGCATGTTATAAAAAATGGCTTTGTTTGCATATAAAGGTGGAGGTGCAATTTTGGTCAAGGAGAATGAAGCCGAATACGTACTATGTATACCCAAGAGACCCCTAATTGGCCGATATATTGGCTAGTGACTTATTGGTACTAATCATTGTAGTCTAGAGCTGCACTAGGCGGCAATACTATAGTAACAATCATGTTATGCCGATCTACCCACTGTTCCAACCAGCTAGTGTGCTCGGTAACCTAATTTATCTTTGTTTGATTTCGTAGGTTTATATCATGCAGCTTTCGAGATATATTAGTAAGGGTAGGAATCTTTTAGATCTTGTCAAACTATCGAGTCACTCGATCTTAGAAATAGAACTCAACCGCATGGAAGTAGATCAGTGGTATTTGCATAGTTTATATATCACTACCGGTGCGATAGAAAGAAAGGAGCCTACAAATGTCGTCATGGGAGCAACTTATCTATACGACTTGCAAAATCAACTAATTATTACATTTAGCCTCATAACATTATAAAAGAAAATATAATTGTAGTTAGTAACTTGTGTACTTGCTTTGGATGCTGGTAGTCAAACGCATCTCTATACTAGCCAACAACAAGTGTGGGAAGCTCTGTAACATTGAACTCGGCCTCCCATTAGCTCATTAACGGGTAATCGTCTAATACTGGCATGATCCGACTATATAGGGAAGCAATGTATAGGAAGTACTCCCATGCCTACACTTGGAGTAAGATAAGCAGCCCACTAATATCACTTACCCATGACATAAGGCACAATTGGTGATAGAGCTATGTCAAGCATGCAGCACCCTAAGCCTATTGGCTAGTTGCATTAATGTCGAATAGGAGGGGTAAGAACATCATATACACCATGTTATTAGACTTGTCTAAGAATAACACCTCCTGAATCAACTGCATAATATGAGCTCTAGTATACAGCTGTACAGTCATATCATCCGCATTCGCTAGAAGGTTATCAAAGTTGTCTTTCAACCAGGACAACTTCACTTGAGCCCCATTAATAGCATTTGGAGGGGAGCACAATCCAAGTAACTGCAAGCATATGTTGGCCTAGCCCTATTGTAAGTCACTCATCATAGCCTGATCATTAACCAATAGACTAATCAACATAGAGACATCCTAAAGTATAATCATCAACAACTCTGTATGGAAATGGAATGTATACATCTTCTCTCTCCAATACTCTACTAAGGCTATAATCAAATGCCAATCAATTTGTATGGACGGTATCTATTTAGCACTGAGAAAGCTGGCCTGCTCAAAGTATAGATACATTTGTGGATCTATCGAGATCTCTTACCCATCTTTATGTCTAAATATGGCCTCTCATTTACACATTTGAGCCATAGATTCACTTATAAGTTACATTAAAGGCGAACAAATGTTAGATTGAATCATAGGAACTTAGCTGCATTTGAATTCCAATGTTATATGTCCTTACCTAACCACTCCACACTAGATGTGGCAACATTGCATATGAATCATCCCACCTTCCATAAACATACTCAATCGCTTTGCGCTTTACCTTTTGAACTCTCTTTATGTGTATAGTATAACCATATTGCTTACAAAAGGTAGCTTAAATATATTTCACCTTAATATTCAATAATTCTTGTACTTCCTTAATGATGAATCGAGATAGAGTTGTTGAATCCAATTGAGAATGGTCCTAACTAAGAGTAGGATTTAAGCATAGGTGTGGGCCTACGAACCTAGTTACCACTAAGCATCCAACATGCTTCTTCTTGTATGTCGTAGTCTCTATTTGCAACCCTTCTCCCAATCAGCCCATTTGATTGACTAAAGAGTAAGCTTTGACTCCTTAACCATGAAGTCATGATGATCTATAACATAATGCATTTTCATTGCTATCTTTAAGTGTTCTTTTTTTTGGGAACCACATTCTGACCTTAAACTCATCACTAAAGCTCCACTCACCATCATCTACACTCTCCTTAAACGATATAAGGCCACAACCAACTGGTGCCATATAAAACGCATGGGTTTTGACATCTCAATTGCATCTACATCTATAGTCAAACCCTACCTCCAATCGTTTCTCTTGCTTGACCCTTTAGCTTCTTCAACTTCTTGGTGCTACCCTTCACTTTAACTGATAGTAAGATTAGAGTTGATATCATTTGAGTCTTCATCAATATACCCATATGCTAGTTCGTTCTCCACATCTGTATCCTTATTGGATTTGATCACGATCATTGTGATCTTAGTGGGCCATGTTATTGCTAATGGGTATATCATTGTGTAGAACCAGATGAGATTGAAATACTTTATTTTCTACTTGAAACCTTACAGTCCCGTCATATACCCCAAAATGGTACTCAACAATCGAAGGAATGTCAATTTCATGAACTTCAATATATATTTCTGCTGAACGGCTTACTTTACCACATCTCTGTGAGGAGGCCATTAACTGTTGCACGTTATAATTGTCGTTTATAGGTACATCGTAGAACATGTTTCTACTCCCTCCTATAAGAGGATATTTATGAATCAAATCGACCCGGCGAGTTGTCATGTCAACTGAAGTCGACATCAATCCGACTAACTAATCATAGGTTACTCTAATCAATACCCCAACTATTGTTGTCAGGCACCTATTGTAATGCACTCCATCTTCCCCTTTCACAATATTTCCTCCAGTATAGGAAACTACCCTCACATTATCCATTGTCACTTGTTTATTACGTCAGCTCAGAAAATTTCACAACATTGAAACAATACATATCTTATATGTGTAACCATATATTCAATAATACCTACTGACGCAATGACCAAATTTAATATAGGAAGCATGTTCCTCGTGACAATTGATTATTTTCTAACTGTTTTATTCATAAAAAAACTAATTGACTCAACTAGTTACATTGATACTAAATAAGTCTCCTAATATCACATATTATGTGTATATGTATAATAAACTAACACGAACAATTCGGAATGTGAATAAATTTGTTATAGACAATGATGTACCATCATATTCTCAATAACAATGCTATTTCACACATTTATATGTTCATAAAACTAATCAAAATAGGAAAAAAATGTTACCTTTTCATTTATTGACATCTAGAGAGAGAAATTGAAGAGATTGCAAGCTTTCAATGTTTTATAAAAAATTTCTTAGAGAATTGTTGTTCATCGCATTGCTGTGCAAAATCTACAATTTTTTGGGAGAAAAATGGGTTAGAAATGATAATGTGTTGAGAGGTTTTAGCATCTAGGATTTCTAGAGAAAGAGAGAATACAATCTACAATGAGGAGGAAGGAAGAAGGAGAAGAAGGGATAGGAGCTATAGGCTAGCTAAAATCACCCATTGAATTTTAGGTATTATAGTCTTAGGAATATTTTATCGGAAATGGTATTTTTTGGATTTTTTTTTTTTACTATTATTTCATTTCCCCCAAGATTTTTCATATTAAATATTATTCATATCCAAAATCTTATTTTTAATCATTTTAAGTAATTTTGTTATTATTTTTATCTTATTATATAATAAAATACATTTAATATTATCTTTTACCATATTATGCAATCAAATATATTTAAAATTATCATTTAATCAAATTAATTACTATTGACCAATTTAAAGCTAATAAATGTCATGGATTAATGGATAATTCAACACATATGATATAAGTCTTATTTTTCTAAGGTTTAAAAACGTTAAGGACTCAAGTAATAATTAAAAAAAAAAGGTAAACGTGAAGGATTAAAAATGCACTTTCCTCAAAATCAAATTATATTATTTTTGATGAGTTAGAACGCTTAGGGAATTTGATTTGAAATAACAATCTATTTTGAAAAGAGCAAATTGTTTTGTTGGTAAAGACTAGAATTCCATTAAGTTTGTGTTTTCTCTTTAAAAAGAAAACCCTTTAAACTTAAAATAATTTTTCTCGGCATAATGAATAAGTGGAAACAGAAAAATTAATTGAAAAAAATATTTTTTCTCAAATATATTGGGCCTTAGATAAGATACCACTAGAATGTCATCATATGATACCCAACACATGTAATCCGATAAAAGCTTGAACTAATAGGGTTCTTGGATAGGTTTTGAGAAGGGTTTCAAAACCTCATAAAGTTTCAGATTCGATCCAAGGGCTTACAAAAAACCTAAGGAAAAGCCTAATCTCAATGAAAAATAATTAATATATATATATATATTTAAAGTACTATACATAAGTAAATAAAAATAATAAGTAAAGGCAATAATGTTAGTAAAGCATTGTACATGTAGCGAATGGTATTTATGGGCTGTTCACATGTGAAGTAAGTAAGGTTTGACAATTTTTTATTTATTGTGAGCTTGCTTCCTTTTGTCCCCTTCTTTGGTTTAGCCAGTTATTATATGGTTGTTCATCTCTTACAATCAGGATGGCCTATCTTAAATTATTCTTTCTTTGATATCGTAGTATTTTGATAAATTTTTTTCTTAAGTGAAGGATTTAGATGATAGACTATAGGTATAGGTTCTCATAACATTAACTTTGGTCATAGATATAACAGGATGGACATTTACATTACCGATTGCAATTATTGCTCTTTGGAGTAGTATCCTTCTAAAACGAATAAAGTCATTTCCTTATTTGTATAATGGATGTAGGCTGGGTACAATTCCATGACTTATCTTTGTTTTACTTAAGATTTATCTACAATTTTAGTACCATTACGGCGCCAGTAATTAAGCTAACTAGGAAGAAATCTGAGTTTAGATAGGTAAAGAAAGCTTAGAAAAGCTTTGATGAGATTAAGACCAAGTTATCGATAGCCCTCGCGCTAGCCTTATTGAATTTCAATAAGGTGGTTGAATTAGAATGATGCATCCAAAGTAGGTACTAGAATAGCTCTGATGCAAGAGCAATAACTTGTGCCTACTTCAATGAGAAGTTTGGGGGGATTAGGGCGCACTCTAAATTACTCTACCTATGATAAGGAGTCTTACTCCCTTATTCAAGCTCTCCAAGTTGTGCAACTGTATCTTGCCTCTCGAGTTTATTATCTCTACGGACTATGAATCCTTTCAATATCTCTAAGGTTAGTAGAAGTTGTCTTGATGCCATGCTAAATGGGTTGAGTTTCTAGAATCTTTCTACTACGTAATTAAGTAAAAGAAGGGTAATTTGAAGAGTGTGACTAGCGGCTTATCATATTGCCATGTACTTATCATAACTCTGTCGACAGGAATAGTTGGATTTATAATACTACCTGAATAATAGAAGATGGATGATTACTTCGGCTCCATTATGGCTAAGTGTAGATTAGGAATTTTGTGGATGGGTTTTATTTGAACCAAGGTTTTTTATTCAAGAGAGGCTAGCTATATGTCCTTAATGGCTCGACTAGAGAACTACTAGTCTAAGAAGCTTGGTTTAGCTGTACACTTTAGGGAAAAGAGGATGTATAAATTATTGAAGGAGCATTTCTATTGGACAGGAATGATAAAGACATCCATAAAGTACTAGAGAGGTATGAGGCATATAAGTGAGCTAAAGGAAGAAAGGAACCATATGGAAAGCATACACCCCTATACGTACCTAACTAACCTTAGATCAATATGAATATAGACTCTATGTTTGGACTACCTTAAATAGCTTAGAACTAGATTCCATTATGGTGGCAGTTGATCAGTTCAGTAAGATGAGCCATTTTGATTCCTACCATAATGCGGATGATGCTTTATTTATTATTAATCTCTTTTTGCAAGAAATAGTACGTTTACATAGAGTATCTCAAAGCATAGTGTTGTAAAGATTCCAAATTCATAAGCCATTTTTGAAAGACACTATGGAGGAAACTTGGCACAAAGTTAATATTTAGCAATTCTTAACACTACAAATGGATGGCCAAATCAAGGTGGTCAATAGGACATTGGGGGCTCTATTCCAAACAATTGTGGGAAAGAGCTTGAAGGATTGGGACCTTTACCTATTGATTATACAATTTGTATACAACAGGCCCACCCATAACTTTGCAAGGAAGTCATCATTTGAGGTCATATATGGAATCAACTTAAGCCTTCCTTTAAGCATGATTAGTAGTTTAACCTCAAGGGATGATCACTTGTGATGGGTGGAATGAGCTAAGGAGTTCTAAAGGCTATATAAGAAGGTTACCAAGTAATTGGCAAAGACCATATCGAGACAAAAGAAGCTTGGTAACAAAGGTAGAAAGACTATCAATTTCAATCCTGCTGACCTAGTTTAGGACTCTAGGTCCATATGATCAAAGATTGATTCTTAAGTAGAAGGGTTGACAAACTCTCTCCTTGAGCTAATGAACCATCTAATGTCCTTCGAAAAGATCAGTGACAAGGCTTATTAGCTAGAGTTGCCTGTAGGTATGGTGTGTTATCAAACTTTAACGTCATTGACTTAACTCCTCATCTCTTAGAAGATGATATAGTTAATGATCATCTCGATTTGAGGGAAAATTACCAACACCTTTAGGGAGATGATGAGGCTTTAACCTCTTTTAACTTGAATTTGTCCTTGAGACCCTTAGCGTAAGTAAGACTTCAAGCCTTGCAAGGTTTAACTAAGAAAATTCTCTACAAAGAACTAGTTGAGGACAAGCTTATTTACTTGGAACATCCATTCTTGCACCACCCCTTTTTCACACCAATATGCTAACTTGGATCTGAAGCCATTGAGCTAGTGACTAACCTATCTCATGGAGGTATGATGGCCTTCTCAAATTCCTTCTCTAATACTCTTTCGACCTTAACAATAAGATGACTAGTGCCATAAATGTTACCTCTAACTTACCTTAGGGTCCATCTTATCTTGATTGACTTGACAGCTTCTCCATTGACCTCTCTAACAACTTAGCCTGTATTAAAAATAGCTTAGCCTATGCTCCAAGAGTCACCTTTATCCTATTTCCTAGTCTCCTTATGGTTTGTTTGACCTTTCCGCCAATACCCTAACTTGAGCTAGCTTGGACAACCTAACACTCCATCTCTTCTTCGTACAAATTCTATGTAGTGTACAACACCAACAAGCTTTTTATAGGTGTCTTGTCAGGACTTTAAAAGGGTCTATTAGAATTACTTAAAATCTTTATATCGTATGTGTATTCATGATATGAAAACCGTCTTACAAGTTAGAGATTGTAAGATTCTAATTAATTAATTACTAAGGCTTTTGATTTTTAGTTTATTAATTTAGCATGAAATATGGATAACTATGGATACTTAATATTCCATAATCTATTAGGACCATAGAGAATTGATATCCCTTACCAAAATAATAAGGCAGGGCATGCGGTTTTTAAAATTTCTATAACTTGCTAAGGGCGACGAAACTTAATCAAGAGATTATTTATTACATAGAATGTTTTAAATTGACCATACAAATCCTTTTCTAATTCTAACTTTTCATTATAACACTTAGTGGTTGCATTCTGCACTCGACTCCTATCCTAATCCCTGCTATCAATCAACTTGCAAAGGAAAAACTATTAAGGAGTAAGCTCTTAATAAGATGTCCCTCATACAATATTGGTAAACAGGTTATCAAACAATTTATTAACACAACATATGAATGCATGAACACGTATATGCCAAACGACGTATGCAGTTAACCAGGTGTTGCATATAACTTTGGTTGTAACACCCTCCAAAATTAAGGTTAGACATTCATTAACACCAATTGCAATCGAGTTTTAGCATTTAGGTTTTTAACCATATATCGAAATTCCATATTTCACAATATATATTTTCATTTCCAAAAATCTAGTAATGAACAAATTCCCAAGTATAAATACCCGATTTTTGCCCCTATATTTTAATTTTTCTTTATTTTTATTTTTGTGAAAAGGGTCCTAGTTGGAAAAAACACAAAAAAAAAAAAATTTAAAATATAAAAAAATAGAAATTTTAGAAAATACAAAATAAAAGAAAGAAAAAAACTTTAATTACTTAAAAAGAAAAAGAAAAAAAAAAAACCTTTTAGAGTAGTAAAAATAAAGAAGACCATTGTATTTTTCTTTTGGGTTGGTTTGGGTCTTATTTAAATTTGAACTAAGTCAAACTAATAACCCTTATATGTATCTTATTTGCAAAGAATGTTAAAGCATAGGCTAATTGGCCCATTGGTTAAGCATTTAGACTTGGTAGTAAGAAGAAGCAGAGGTCAAAAGTTCAACTCTTTCAAGGCACATGTTGTGCCTTTTATTTCTTTTTAACGTGCAAAGGATACATGGCAGGTCTTTATTGGATCACACATCTGACTGGACAAGTATCCTATGCAGATTGGTCTACATCAGTAATATTTTTCCTTCATGTTCCATCGATTTCCTTCGATTTCTCGCGTGCACCTCACTAGACTCTTCTTACTTCACCTTAATTTTCCATGCAATTTTCATGTGCAAATACACAAATTAATGAATGATTCTTATTCTCCACATGGCCTATTTTGAATTGAATCCCAAATTGAGTTTGCATTCATGCATCTAGGGGACAAAATTAGTTAAGGAAATATGGAAAAAAGAACTCATTACCTAAATTTCTAGTTGATGTTGATTTGCTCGAATCACACTTCAGTAATGAATTTTGAAGCTTCTACTTGATGAATTTAGCAAGGATGGATACCTGGGACACACCTTTGACCAAAAATCAATGCCAAACGCTTAAAATCGAGATCAAAACACAATAATTGTAATTTTTGAATTAATATTTTTTTTTATCATTTCTATGTTTGTTCAAGCTTCAAAATGCATAAGACTTTTATAAACTCGTTGGATGGGGGTTCACAAAAAAATTATACTCATACAAACCTATTTCAACACTTTCTCTGTCTATGTGGTTTTGCTCTCTCTCTATCTAGCTTCAAGTTTGCACATGGTGACTATCGAGCAAAATCAATACTTCAGCTAAATTGCCCAAGACTAAAGCTCTCAATCTTAATTGCTCTCAAGCTTTGTTGTAGACCCTAGTGTCTCAGTTACTTAGGATTTCATCAAACCTTAACTACCACGCTATTCTCTCTACCAAATGCCACTTTTTGCCTTATCTTGACTTGAGCCACCACCATGGTTGAGCTCATGGTGGTCTAATACTCAGGACCTAACATTCACTCGAACCCTAGCTAAGACTGTGAAGCACCACCACCGATCGCCACCATTCTAAGCCACTCAATACCACCTAATGACCATTGTAGGCATGACACTTGCACTAAACCCCTAATCTTTATTCCGAAACACATGAAAATGTTTTCACTTGCTTGAAAATTGGCCTAAAACTACCTTAGATAAGCCATGCTGCCGCTTAGAAGCCCCCTTGCCAGATGCACATACTACGCATGTGAGAACCCAAACCAAGTCCGAAGATTCAACTGTACTCCAATTGATCCGACTTACGCAAGTCTTGTCTGGTGTCCTTCCTTTTGCCCTTTGGTTTGTATTTTATTTTTTCTTTGTTTTCTTTAATGTTTTGCTCTATTGTAAAAAAAAAAAAAAAAAAAGTTCAAAAGAAAAGAAAAGACAAAAGGAAAAAAAAAAAAAGAAGAAAAAGAAAGAAGAAGAAAAGATTTGTTATTTTATTTATTTATTTTTTAAGGCATGTGTTTTGTTTAAAAATTAAATAAATATAAAAATAATAAAAATAAAAAAGAAAGAAAATAATTTGTTTTATTACTTAGAAAAAGATTTTAAATAAAAATGTCCAATCAATGAAATTTTTCCGAAAATAAGATTTCCTTAGATTTTTTTTTAAATGAATAAACATTAAAAAAAATTAGGACCCTTTTAGAATTTTTTATGAATAAAATAATTTAATAAAAATGTAAATCTGGTCGATTTTCAGAAATTAAAAGAAACCACCACATCAAAATTTTTGTAACGAACTACCAAAAATCTTGTCCTAAATAGTGGGTATGTAGGTACTTGTATTCAATTATGGGGTGACTTAAAACATGTAAAAAATTTATTTTTCCAAATTTTATAAATTATATTTAAATTTCTTATTTTTTGTGAGTAGATATAATTTTATTTATTTATTTACTTGTGAATAAGTATCGTTTTTAGAAGTGCATATTGAAAGATAAAGTTAATCTCAAAAGGTTAAAAGTGGTATTTGATTAGGGTTTAATAGGATAGCCCTTAGATCAAAGATTTTTGGTTTTAAAATCATTTTTTTGAAAATTGGTTTTATCGAAAACTGATATCTAAATTATAACTAATTCACCAAATTAGTTATAACTTAACTTATTTCCCGATTTTGATTGGGTAGCGACTAAGTATTTTTTCAAAATATATGAGGAACCAAAATTTATTTAATTCTTAGTTGATGATTAATATTAAATGGATAGGGTTTAATATTAATCGAATTAAGGGAATGAAAGAACCAAAAAATTTCAAGCTTGATAACTTGGTGACTTTATTGGGGATGTCAAGAGGGCTAGTTATCTAAAACTTTCAAAATTAAATTTATCTTTCAAAGTACTTATGTTATTTTTATGATTCTTTTCATGTAAATATTCTTTATTTTAATTGCTACATTCACTTTTACATGTAACACGCTTGGTATATTAAAGGGATGATTGCATTAAGGATGCAAGGTATATACGGTTAAACCCTTGCTATCTTAGGACACTAGGACAGGAGGCCATTCTGTAGGTTTCGGGTGTTGTAGGGTAATCACTACTTGGGGTTGATTAGGTTACCCTACTTAAGATATGACGTGACCAACGAACCATTTCTTCAATAGTGTGCAAGGTCATAGAGCTTAAAGATCTTTAAAACCCACTCTAATGGCATATATTTTTGTTAAACCATGAGTTAATACACTACTCCTAAAAAAGTTGCAACTCTACTAATATTTGAGTGTCTTAGGAATGTAAACAATTTTTTAAATCTTCTCTTTTATAAAAAGTTAGGGATATTTTGTAAACCTTAAATCAATAGTATGGTTGCAACTTAAGGAATAATGTATTAACCCAATATTTTTAGCATTTGCATACTTCTTTGTGCATTCTCTTGTTTCATTAGTAAGTGATTTTTATCTATGAAATGTCTATGCTTACAGATAGTGATAGGTTATGAACAAGTGAGTAATTAGAAAATCAATAGGCTACAGGACCTCCCTAGGATTCATGAATAGCTACTAGAATTTAAGATTGCATATCTGAGAGAGAAGCTTGAATGTTCTTCAACTCATAACTAGACCTTAAAAGCTCTTCTTGAACAAGTCGTTAAAGGAACCTGAGAGATGCTAGAAGACCTTGGAGCTCATATGTGAGAGTTAGATTTATATTTTTTAGTTTATAGCTAAGGGGCTTGGAATAAATTTCAAGTTTCATCGAATAATAATCGAGAATAAATGTTAAGCTCCTCTTTTTTGTTTTTCTTTGTACTCTGTGTTATCAAAATAATAAAAGCTTGTTTCCCTTAGAGTATTGTTCTTTCTTCTTTTAGTCTTTCCCTTTTGTAAATAGACCTTAAATAATTTTCACTTAACTGCTGTGAATATATTATGTAGGCTTGTAAATAAAACCCTAAAATGCCCCATCTTTCTTTGTATTGGTTTCTATAAAATAAGGCTTTATCTTTCTCTCTCTTTCTCTCAAAAATAAAAGATAAAAACAAGAAAGAAGGAAGAAAAAGAACAAAAAAAAAAAAAAAGAAAACACAAAAAAAGGAAAAATTGCTAACGATTATAAATTCTTATGGGATTTGGGACAAACACAAAACCTTAGCCTGCTAAGGTAGTCAACCTAAACACAAACACCTGGCCCGTTAAGGTAACCAACCCAAACACATGCTCTTGAATTGTTAAGGTAGCTAACCCAAACACATGGAAGCCAAAGCCATATACGAACCATCGATCCTTTTAAAAAATAAAGCTAGATATAACCTTAGTCTCATTACACATGATTGAACACGAGGAAGCCCCAACTTTAGACAACTCTTGTACGTAACTCTCTCGAACCTAAAGAATCAAGCCCAAACTCACAAACCAACTTGAACCCAAAGGACACTTGGCCTATAAGTCTAAGGCAATTGTCTTCTTAAGCATCGATAACATAATAGATACAAGGCACACTAAACTGGGGCATGTTTTAAGGAAGATTTTGAGATATTAAGGGGAAAAATAAATTTCCACCCTAGAGCAAATCAATATAAATTCTTACTTGAGGAAATGATAACTCACTTTGAAAAGGTTTGGAATAAAAAGAGGTAAATATATTACACATACTAACCCTTAAATACTTTAAGAGTTAAGTGACATTATGATAAGGATTTTTGGATTCATTCCTTAAAGGAGGTCCTTTTCAAAATTGATACATAGATCAAAATGAAGTTAAACATTCGTTTTTGATATCTCAAACACAATTATCATTTGCCAACCCCATTGAGCCTACTTAAGGAGTATTTTAAAACTAAATCCTATAAAAAACCACCTCACAATGGGGCAATATAGATGTTAGAGTCATTAATTAGGAGAAAAGGATAAAAATTGGCTTATGCATACTTCAATAACAATGATTTAAGGATAAGTTTTTGTTTTCGATAATTTATTTACCTTGATATGAAGAAGAGTCAACGCTTTTTCAAAACACCACAAGCCTACATGTACTTCACCTAAATCCATATACTCAAAATTCATGGATTTAGGGCCTTGAATCTTTTAAAGACAACGACTTAGTGATAAAGATAGTTACTTTTAGGGCCAAAGAAAAGAGAAAAGGGAAGAAATAATAAGAGAATGGGACAAAATTAAAAAAATAAAAAGAGAATAAGAAAGAAAAAAAAAAGAGGGAAAGAACAAAAAAGAAAGAAGCCTAAAAATAGGGTTTAATTAAAAAAAGGAGAAGAGAAAAGCCCTAAAAGGTATATCCATCACACCAAGAAAAGCAAACTTGAACATAGCTGCTCTAACCAAAGAAGGCCTAGTCCTGAAGCCCAAACGGCTCTAAAAATACAAAGTCTTGAATCACAAAAGTACAAGGCCTCCATATCCATTTCAAAACACAATCTAAATCACAAATACAGAGCCTTCTTACTTATCCTAAATCACGAAACACAAGGCCTCATCATCAACAATATTACCTATACTTAATCAAAACTCTTCTGATCGTAGAGAATAATTTATCTTTAAAAAAAAAATTATTTTTGAAAATAAGGGCAAGTACTCTTCTAGTTTTTCCTAAAGGGTTCTTAACTTATAAACCTAAGTTGGATAAAAATAATTCTTTCAAAGTAAACCTCCTTATTAATCCCTCTTGAAATCATTTGACTAAAAACCTAATTCACAATATTGAACCAAAAAATACTTAAAAGATTGATCAATGCGTATCACCTACAAATTGGACCATAATTTTTGGAACAATACTCAAGAGTGAAATTTAGTCCACAAGTATGCAAGGAAGTCCTTTTTAATTAGATTAATCATGAATTACCATTGCCTCTCCACCAAGAAGCTCATCATGTCACCAGTTTAGCCTTAACGGTATTGGGGTCAAGATGTGATAACTTTAGGTTTCGAACCCCTAAATTTATGGTGTTAGAAACCATTATTAATTTTAAGTCAAACTTTACAAAGAGACCAAAGAAGTTTAGGGAAGTGACTTTGAATAGTTTGCTTCTTAAAATTAAGTTATAAAGGCTTTAATTTGATAAAATATGGGTTTATTAATATAACTCATTATATATTGGAAGCTCGAAATTTAAGTCTTTATAATATGTCGTTGGAAGTAAATTATTTTGCTTATTAAAATGATAATATCACCTAGATGACATTTACGGTAAACATACACTAACTTTAAAATATGCACACATGTAGTGGCACAAATGCCAAGTTAAGGTAAAGTTGCAATGTTTATTAAAATAAATTAGGGTAAAATGGTGGGAGGTAGATAATCCTAGGCAAGCCAAGGAATAAACTAGGAAAATGACTAACTTATACTGAGGAATGTTGGTTAATGGACCCTTGAACTCACTAATATATTCTCAAAATTTGGTTACCTTAGAGTTCACCAACAACATGAACATCACCAAATCTAGCAGCCAATTGGACAGGTTAATACAAAGAAGGAAATATTGAAAGCTTACTAAAGTCTAAAGATGAGTCATTACATGACATTATAAATTAAGGACAAGAGACGATTGAGCTCAATTCTTTCTTTATATTAAAATGGTGATTAAACTGTAAATTTAAAAGGGCATATTGAAATTGCTATGATAATGTTCATGGTCTACTATTTAAGTCAATAAAGAATAGGAAGTTCACAACGTGTACACCGAAGACTAAGTACAATCAAATTTAATGAATGAAAACTATACACCTGGAAGTATTAGGAAAAACTTTCGCAATTCATAAATATTTAAACTAAAAATGCTGCACTCTATGAATAAATAAATGGGAGAAATAAATCAATAAATAAATATATACATATATTACATTACATGTAGCCAGGGAAGTTAGAATTGGGTACGATGGGTCTTACTTTGGCTTTTTAAAAATTATGTTTATTATTATGGCTCGTTCTTTATCAAAATTAAAAAAAAAAGAAGAAAAAGATTGAAATTTAATCTCCGAGATATATAACATGATGAGAAAGATAAGTCATTGGACAAGTAAATTGGAATATAAATGTATTTAATGAGTGTACGAATTTACACTCAATATATATAATATATATATCCATGTGTGTGTCACGAGCCGATTTAGAAGGGCCCAAAATCATGAGGTTCATTCAAGTTCAAAAGGAAATAATCCAGAATATTCTAGAAGATCTAGAAGGTTCCAAAATAGATGGTAGATAAGGTAGGTAGATGCATTTAATATAAAGGTAGGTAGGGATTCATTTGTAACCGTTAGATCGAACTGATCTTAGCCCTCCATCTTGAGAGGCCTCTTGTATATATAGGGGAGATCCCCTTAGTTGTAGCAACAAGTTGTTGAAGTGAATACAATATACTTTCAGAGTTTCTCTCTACTTTCTCTCTCTAAACTTTGTGAGTGTATTACAGGTTGACTTAGCCTTCCTTAGTGAGGTCAGGAGTGCTAAGTGTTGCACGGGGTCGAGCGACGGAATCTGCTCGTGACAAGTGGTATTAAAGCTTGAAAAAGGAGCTGCTTGTGGAGAAAATGTCATCCGGAGGAGACAACAACACTTCAATGGTCGATGAGTTGGCTGACCATGATGATCACTGTGTTACCAGGCAAATGACTAGGTCCTGGGATTTGCTGAACTCTCTCCTTAATAGGATGGATAGAGCGGAGTTGAGCATTGTTGAAGCGAATGAACAATTCGATGAATCACATGGCAGCCTTGAAGAGATGGAGGAAGAACTTCAAGATAAGTTGCAAGGAGCATTAAATCAAGCCATTGATAAGCTAAAGCAGCATGATGAGACGATTGAGGGGAAGAATGAAGTACTCCAAGCTCGAGTCATTGCTTTGGAAACTAAGGAGGAAGGTTATGAAGCCAAGATAGATGCTATAATGGCAGCCATGCGCCAGGAGATTAAAGAACTTAAGAACCAACTAGCAGCGTGTCGGGTGGTAATGGTAAATGGAGTGACCATCCAGTCTGCTCATAGGATCGATGTCCCCAAGCCCAAACCTTTCAATAGGACTTGAACCGCTTGAGAGGTAGACAACTTCCTTTGGGGAATAGAATAATATTTCAATGTTGTAAGAATCTTGGATGACCTCAAAAAGGTACGTACTGCTGCTATGTATTTGAAAGATTCTGCTATGGTATGGTGACGTAGGAGGGCAAACGACATTAATACTTGGGCTAGCTTTGTACATGAGATCAAGGGGCAGTTCTCTCCCCAAAATGCTGCTAAAGAAGAAAAGGTGAAGTTGCGTCACCTAACTCATAAGGGTGACATTAAGCATTATGTGAAGGAATTTTCAGAACTAATGCTGGAGATCCCAGACCTTAACCAGGAGGACGCTCTAGTGATGTTTTAGATGGTCTGGAACCTTGGGCAAAGTTAGAGCTAGATCGAAGGGGAATAGAAGACATCTCTAAGGCCATAGTAGTTGCTGAAGGCCTAACGGAGTTAAAAAAGATAGAACATAAGATCCCAATAGGAAGGTGGAAGGGGGGAGTTGAGAAGGAAAGGAATGGGAGTTCCTTAAAAGGAAAGCCTAAGATGGAAGAGAGAAATAATGATCGGGGAAGGACTCGTGAAGGAAAAGATGGGGAACGATGGAAGCCTCAAGAATTGAAGTACTATTTTTGCAATGGGCCCCATTATGCTAGGGAATGTCCAAAGAAAGATCGGTTGGCAGTAATTATGGCAGATGAAAGCTCCAGTGAAGAGGAGGAGGCCAAACTGGGTTCGGTACGACTACTTAGTGCCATGAAGATGCAGGAGCGAAAGGGGTTGATGTACACCGAGGTGATAGTTGCTGGCAAGAAGTTAAATGCCCTTATTGATACAGGGGCATCTCATCTGTTCATCTCCGATGTAGCAGCAAGTAAGATTGGAATGGATGTGGAGAAAACTAAGACATGGCTCAAGACGGTAAACTCAAAGGAAGTCCTTACTACTAGAGTTGCCAGGGAGATAGAGCTCCATATGGGAGGGTGGAAAGGGAAAGAAACCATCGAAGTAGTACCTATGGATGACTTCGAATTTGTGATTGGGATGGAATTCCTAGATCGTATCGATGCACTTATTATTCCTCGTACAAACTATATATGTATACTCGAGACCAACTCTCAATGTGTGGTGCCTGTTACAAGGAAAGCTAGTCAAGCCACAAAATTCCTTTCCGCTATGCAACTAGCGAAGGGCTTAAAGAAGAATGAAGTTACGTACATAGATACATTAAAGGGGGAAGAAGAGACAGGGGGATCAAGAGGTGATTCCACATCGAGTGGGGGAGTTGCTAGAAGAATTCAAAGACATCATGCCTAAAGAGTTGCCAAAGAAGCTATCACCAAGAAGGGAAGTGGATCATGTGATTGAGCTAAAACCAGGTACAAAGGCCCCTGCTACAGTTCCTTATTGCATGCCCCCAAAAGAATTAGAAGAATTGAGGCGACAATTGAAGGAGTTGTTAAAAGTTGGATTCATCCAACCGTCAAAGGCACCTTTTGGAGTTTCAGTTCTCTTCCGGAAGAAACACGATAGGCCCCTCCAGGTATGTATTGACTATAGGGCCTTGAATAAGGTCACTAAAAAGAATAAGTACCCTATTCCTTTGGTATCAAACTTATTCGATCGATGGGGAGAGGCAAGATACTTTTCAAAATTGGAGCTACGACTGAGATATCATCAAGTACGGATAATAGATGGAGATGAGTCCAAAAACACTTGCGTCACAAGGTATGGTGCATTTAAGGTTCTTGTTATGCCATTTGGGCTTATAAACACCCCAGCTACTTTTTGTAGTCTTATGAATAGGGTATTAGCACCATTCTTGGATCATTTTGTCGTGGTTTATTTGGATGACATCATGAATTATAGCAAGCCTATGGAAGAGCACCTAGAGCATCTTCATACAAATTGCTTAGCCTTAAGGGAAAATGAGCCATATGTAAAGCTGGAGAAATGTGCCTTTGCAAAGGGAGAAGTGGCCTTTTTAGGGCATGTAGTAGGAAATGGGAAGATCAAAATGGACGAAGAGAAGATACAAGCCATTTGAGAATGGAAAGAACCTACTAAGCCCACCGAATTGAAGTCATTTCTTGGCTTAGTAAGATATTACATAAATTTCATATGTGGATACTCTCAAATGGCTACCTCCTTAACGGATTTACTCAAGAAAGATGTCTTATGGGTATGGAGAGAAGATCGACAGAAGACATTTGATACCCTGAAGGAAGCAATCATTAAAGAACAAGTTCTTCCGCTCTCTAATTTTGGTGAAGTATCTGAAGTATGCATGGATGATAGTGATTATGCCATTGGTGGGGAAAATCATCCAATAACCTTTGAGAACCGAACGTTGAACGATATAGAGAGGCGTTACCAAGTAGATGAGAAGGAAAAGACAGCTGTATTGCATTGCCTTCAAGTTTGGAGGCACCTTCTGAGCACAAGTCAGTGGGACTGGTATAAGTTAGTGGATGTCATACAGCTCTCTTTCAATCTACAGAAGAATGAATCAACAGGACATAGTCCATTTGAGGTTGTCTTAGGGAGACAGTCGATAAATACGGCAACCACAGGATATATGGGGTTTAGTTTTCTAGCATATGAAATTGCAAAAGAGGGGCAAGAAGGCCAAGACTTAGCTCTGAATTACTTAGACAAGGCTATGCAGAGAATGAAGGAAGTTGTAGGTAAGAAGTGTTAGCCAATGGAATATCCAGTAAGGGATCAAGTACTTGTGAAGTTACACCTGATCCAATGGACCACGTGCCAATTGCACAAAGGACTAATGAGGTGTTATGAAGGGTCGTTTCTCATCATAAAACGAGTGGGACGAGTATCTTATAAGTTGGGGTTACCTCCAAGATTAAAATTCCACCCAGTATTTCATGTTACAATGCTTAAGCCATATCATAAGGATGAGGATGACCTTAATAGAACAATATCATAGAGGGCTCCAATAGGAATTCAAGAATCATATGAAAAAGAAGTTGGAAAAATTATTATGGATAGATATGTGAGAAGACGAAGCTACTCTCCTAGGCACAAGTATATGGTTATTTGGAAAGAAAAGCTGGAAAGTGAGACTAATTGGGAACCTACTAAATCTCTATGGCAGTTTTCCAAACAAAATTCAGAAGTTCTACGAAGAAGATGCGACGAGGACGTCGCCAGATTGAGTGGGGGAGAATGTCACGGGTCCATTTAGAAGGGCCCAAAATCATGAGGTTTATTCAAGCCCAAGAGGAAATAATCTAGAATATTCTAGAAGATCTAGAAGGTTCTAGAATAGATGGTAGGTAAGGTAAGTAGATACATTTAATGTAAAGGTAGGTAGGGATTCATTTGTAACCGTTAGATCGAACTGATCTTAGCCCTCTATCTTGAGAGGCCTCTTGTATATATAGGGGAGATCCCTTTAGTTGTAGCAACAAGTTATTGAAGTGAATACAATATATTTTCAGAGTTTCTCTCTTTACTTTCTCTCTCTAAACTTTGTAAGTATATTACAGGTTGACTTAACCTTCTTTAGTGAGGTCAGGAGTACTAAGTGCCACAGGGGGTCGAGCGACGGAATCTGCCCGTGACATGTGCATATATAGATAGGTGGATAATTATTAATTATAATTTAATATGCCTTAAAATATAGAAATTGGTGAACAAAACCTAAATAGAAAAATTGTTTGGATGGATGTATGCATACGTTTAAGGAGGATATGTTTGGATATTGACCTAGATTAGGGGCCGGGTCAAATCGGCCCGGACTTACTAGGTCAAGGGCTTAGTTCCCCCTGAACTGGGATTGGCTTAGTTTAGGTCAGTTCTAAGTTAGTTCATTTGGCCTGGCGATTCAATGGGTTGGTTCTTGGCTTAAGAACTGGCCATTTTTTTTTAGGAAAAAATATATTCTTATATTTTTATTTTTAATTGAAAAAAGAAACCACTAATAAATGAGAAGAACTTAGCCTTTTTACAATTTCATCCTATTAATTATTGGATACTGAGATTAATAATTTATACTTTTTATAATACACAATTATAATTGTATACCCATAATTGATTAATTGAGTGAGGAAGTTTCTTTTTGTATGCAACATCTAAGAAAATTTACCAATATAATCAATGTTGGATTTAAGTTGTGATAGGTAATACTTGTTATGAGCTTTTATTACTTTAGAGGAAACTTTAAAAAACAATATAATCTATGTGAGAGTGAACCAATTATTGTAAAGGGAATATAATCTATCTAATATTTATAATAAAATTGCCATTTTATATAAAACATAATTATATTCCTTATAACTTTTAATTGCATTAAATTATAAATACATTGGTATTTTCGTAAATCATTAAGATATATTAATTTATAAAAGTATTTATTCTCTCAAAAGTTAAGTAAGATTATATGAAACCTATAATATTTTATATCCCAAACTCTTTTTAGTTATTAAAAGAATATATTTTATATCATAATTATCTATTTTCGTTAATATTAAAATATATGGTTTTAATTATTTTTTTTTCTTATAAACCCATATATATTGTTTAGTCTCCATATCAACTTATAAATATAAGTAGTAATATATATTTAATTTTATTTTATATTTTAATTAAAAATGATACTTACATTTAATTTATCCAAAATTGCTTCTTCTATTTTTTGTTTGTTTTTTTTTTTTTAATTTATAGGTTGAATCGCCAATCCTTCGACTTGAGCTTGGATTCACCTGTTGGACGGATTGAATATGTTGAATAGTGTCAACCCATCAAACCTGACAATTGTACCGACTCACTGTGGATCAAACGATGATTCAAGCCTGCAACTCATAAGATCGAATTAGTTTCAATCCAATTTACGGGTTGAATTCGGACCCGGTCCTTTCTTAGTTCTATATTGTCCCTAGTTTGACTTATGGAGGTATCCCGGTATAGTAATTGAGAGTGGTTTCTCGGCGCAAAAATATCAAATTGGTGGCATTGTTATTGGACCGCTTAGAAGAATGCCTATGCGTGTAGTGCTAATATATATTTCAGCAAATAATGTGGCGAATCAACAAGTTGGGGATATGACACGTGGAAGTTATTAAGCCAAATTCCACCGGCATGTTGTGCTATAAATCCTTCAAGTGCCATCTGGCGTTATTTTTGGGAAAAAGAAGGAAGGAAAAAAAAAAAAAAAAAGAGAGAGAGAGAGAGAGGAGATATAGGAATTTTTCGATAATAAATTTCCTCTTAATAATTCTATGGAAGAATTCACAAGGCTTTTGCTGTTGCAAAGATCCAGTCTACTATTAAGTTTGACATTCTAGCTTCTCTACAAATCACCAGATCCAAGAAAGTTAGTAGCGGTTCTCCTCAAATACTTCATATATTCTTAACTTCATTTTAGGATTTTTTATGACATGCTAATTGATGATGCAATATAGTTATAATCTATTGCTAATTGGATTTGGTAATATATGATATTTTTATAATTACCATGATATGTGGAGTCTAAAGCCGTAACATATAGGAGCATATAATCGGTCAATCCATCATGTTACAATCAAATTCAAGCTTAAACTAATATGTGATGGAATATTGTGGAAATATTATATTTTACATGGTAGGTCTAATCTATATGCGTGTATATACGTATTATATACATGGGCGAAGCAATCTTTTCCGAACTTAAAGCTAGAAATTGGGTTCATATTTTGTATTGTCATTTATTACGAATCAAATTACACTAATATAACTAATTTCAAATGAATATAACGTTTACAGAAAATATCGCCTCACGACGACTTCTTCGAAATTTGAATGCGATTACTTGACTAAAGACTACGTTTCATAACGAAGGCAACAATATATGTTATATGATATTAATCAATTGTATCTAAGAGTTATTTGATTTTTAGTTTGTTTTATAGTATAATATTAATCGATTGCTATAATATATGTAATATAAGTCATGAGATATGCTTCAATGTATTATATGATTTGAAGTACTTATACTTCGAATTGATACAGTTTATAATAAATATTTGCTTGGTATATTATAGTTATTGAGTTTCATGCTTCTAATAATGGATTGGGATTTACGGAAACATAACTTGGTTGACCTTGGTGATGTAATTGTACTTGGCTGAAGAAAATGTTTTCCTTATGTAATGATTCATTGTATTATGCTTGTGATTTGTTAAATCTTGGGTGATATTGAGTAAATACTAAGATAACTTGACTTTGTGCAAAAGTGGTGAGTTCTATATTATGCCACGTATGCAATTGTAATATGTGATTATTGGGTTAAAAGCTAGGCTTGGTTGTTATTTTCTTGGTTTTTAGTAATTGGTTGAAATTCATACTTGGTTTGGTTAACTTAGAAATTGCATTTGGTTGGGTTGATTTAGAACTCATGCTTGGTTGGGCTAAATATGTTGTATGAATGCACTTATGGGATAGCATGAAATGTATCTATAGGTTAAGCTTTCTTAACTTAAGATATTGCTAGGTTGGGTTCTGAGCATGTAGATGCATTACCCAATTAGTTCTGGCCACTTTAGGTGATTTCAGTTAGGCCAGTTATATGTTAGATTTCCAAACTACAATGGATGCTTTCTGTTTTGCCAAGTTTTTGGGGTCCTACTTTTAAGTAGCTCATTGTTGTCTCTAGGTTTATGGACATTATATCCAAATGCCTAGGTATGTCAACTAACTAAATGAGTAAATTGAAAGAGTATAGGATATCGATATTAATGCATGTCATGTGTATTAGCATGGAATCCATATGAGGCATGAATCATTGTGTGTGTACTTGATAATAACTTGATGACTTAAATGTACTGTATTGTTGATGATGTTGGAATGATCAAATATAAGATATATACTGCTTGCTATGATTTAGAATACTTGATTGCTATACTTCTTGTGTTTAGTTTTATACTCACTTGACTCAAAACTTATGTTAAGGAGTTAGATTATCTAACCTTAGGTACTAAAGACAAAAATAAGCTAAGTCCTGGAGGTTAGGCCAAGTAAGAAGAGAAAGCAATTAGTTGTAGAGTTACAAACCAAGTTCTTGGAAGCAAGTTTACAAGGTCTCCATGCTTTTAGCTTTCTAATATTAAGATTTTGAATGTAAAAGTTTATTATTGTAATTAGATTATGAGTTGAAAGGTGAAGAGAAATGTGATAGTTTGAATGAGGATTATATTTTATGAAGTTTTGTTGTGTTATTCTATATTAATTGAAAGAAGTTTTATTGGAAATTTGTAGGGTAGAGTTGAGTTAACATGTTGTTTATAGTTTTAGCCTTGTCCCTAACTTGGAGATGGCATAATGAACCATCTCTTAGGCATCAAGTGTTGAGAAAAATTATAAGCAAACTCCTTGAGAGGTGGGGTATTACACAAGAGATATTGTTAGAGATTAAGAAGAGTATAAAATGCCCCACATGGTTACCAAGGAAGGGAATGATTGTTTTGCTTCTTAAATAAGAACTTATACTTGTTAGTAATTTTAAAAAGAAAAAAGAACAAGAAAAAGAAAAGGAAGAAAAAAAATTGAAAAGAGAGAGAAAATGTAAAGGCTTACTATAAGTTTCTCCATCTATTTCCAAATTCATGTTGGCTTTGGTAGACCTAACTTTCAAATCAAGTCGTTTACTTTCTTCTAATATGGTCACACTTTTTAAGTTGTACCTATCGGTTTAAGTCATTCTCCCTATTGTAATTTCCCTCATGATTGAGGTCTGCTAACACTTTTTCAAATCAAAGGACCTTATCCCTAAAGCCTTTTTTTTTTCTCCGTCATAAACAGGTCTCAATCAACAAATTCCCTATTTGTAAATTTTTTCTAGTTAAAAGGTTTTTCAAATTGGTGGCTTTCCTCCCTTTTTGCTTCATCAATTCTCATTTAGGGTCTTAAGCTAGCCCTTAAGGCACTTTCCCTTAATTATATTGTTCTTTAGGGCCTTAGCCAGCTCATAGAGTGCTAACCCGACTCATATTTCACTTTAAGACTCTAGTTAGCTCATAGAGTACTGACTGGACTCATATTGTCCTTTAAGGCTCTAGGCAGCTCATGGAGTGCTATCCTGTCTTACATTCTCCTTTAGAGTTCTAGCTAACTCATAGAGCGCTATCCTAACTTACTTCCCTTTAGGGTCTTAACCTACCCGTAAGGTGCTTTCTCTTCATATTTTCCTTTAGGATTCTAGCTAACTCATGGAGCATTGTCCCAACTTTCTTCTCTTTAAGGTATTAACTAACCCATAGGGTGCTTTCCCTTCATATTTTCCTTGAGGGTTCTAGTAAGCTCATAGAACGTTGTCCCAACTTACTTTCTTTTAGGGTCTTAGTAAGCCTGTAGGGCGCTCTCCCATATTCATATTATCCTTTAGGGCTCTAACTGGCTCATAGTGATGCAAATTGAAGTAGAGGACTGATAAGGTCGGTTGTAAGGTAGGTTCAAGCTTGCAGAAAGCTTAAAGAAACGAAATGGGAATCGCGTGAAAAAAGGAAAAATACAACAAGCAAACCATGAATAGCTCTAAGGATATGACACACCAAGGAACTTCTAGGGATTTATGGCACAACTTGATATGACATGCGAGATGATCCGGTAAGGGTACTCGTCACTTAGCCTTACTTAGGGGTTAGGATAAGAGTGAAGTAAGTAATGGAGAATAATGCTTACAAAAAAGGAGAAGTGTATATTCAATATTTTGAGATGTGTTCTATTGTGGCTACATGTACAGTAGATAATTATACTCGAAAAACTAAGGCAATTTACCTAAAATGGAAAAGACTAAAAGGGTATTGTTTAAAAGAAGTAATGTATAAGGAATAACAAAAGATATAATTGAAAATAAAACAAAAGTAGGAATCTTGTACCAAAGATTCTATCACATGGTTGCTCAGATACGTAGCTACCTATGGGTAGATAGCTTTTTAGCAGAAAAGACAATTCTATATGAACATTTTGGCATCTACTAAGCCGAGGTGTTAAGTAGAATTGGTGGTTTGTTTATGTTGAGCTGATCAAATAATTCTTTTAACGTAAATTCACCTTGGATACATTTAATACAGCTCGAATTCAGGTTAGCTGGATAGGTGGTTGAATCTATTGAGCTATCGCTCGAGAGTAGCTCTGGTCGGCAGCTAGAGACAGTCAATGGATATGAAAGGGTTCAACTTGGCCAGGGCATCAAGTTGGCAGATTGTAGTAGGTCAGACTCCTCAATGGTAGGTTGAAAGGAGAGAATTTGCCTGGCCATACTTTCTAGCCTTCGAGCTCAGGCTTAGGTCAAGGGTCCAGTGGTTTGATTCTTATCATCCTCACCAAGCTTATAGGGATTTGGGATCAAACCTGGATGGTCCTCATCCAAGTTTCCCTTAAGTTGGTAAGGGTTGAGGTTGGTAACATTAAACATGTCTAACGCTCTAAAATCTTCTATAAGCTTAAGTTAGTATACATTGTCATTGATCTTTTAAAGTATCCTAAACGGTCCTTTAACTCTAGTAGATAACTTATTCTTCCTCTTATTAGGGAATCTTTCCTTACTCAAGTGTAACTACCTTTAGTTTCTGGGTTGAAATTGCTTGGTCTTCCTTCCTTTGTCTTTATCCTTTATCTTTTTGGTGGCTCTATTGATTTGCTAGATGACTTATTGTAGATCTGCAAGATAAACTAGGCTTTAGTTCTTACCTCAGGATCTTCCTAATTAATGGACAGCATAGGGATGTGATCAAGGGGTAGTTTAAGGTCAAAACCATAGATGACCTCAAATGAGGCATGCCTAGTGGTAGTATGTACTGTCTTGTTGTAAGCAAATTCAACCACAGGCAGAAAACGTCCCAATTGGTTAAGTTCTTCACTACTGCAGCTTGGAGCAGTGATCCTAGGGTATGGTTGACCACCTCAGTCTCACCATCAATTTGGGGATAGCAAGAGGTGTTGAACATCAGTTTGGTTTTGATCTGATGCTAGAGGGTTCTCTAGAAATGGCTCAAAAATTTTGGGTTATAGTCGAACACCACACTCTTTGGTACTTCGTGCAAGCGAACTACTTCTTATAAAAACAAAGAAGCAGTAGCCGAAGCATCGTTAGTCATGGTGTAAGGCACGGAATATGCCATTTTATTGAACTTATTCCCCGACAACCATCATAGAATTTTTGCTTTAGGTAGTTCAGGATAGTCCGATGATAAAATCTATGTTCAGGTTGGCCTATGGTTTGGTTGGGTTTAGTTGGAACAGGTAGAGGCATTACTTTCCCTTACTCTACTTGACTCTTTACTTTCTTGTAGATAACACATCTCTTAATCATACAATGCATGTCACGCTTCATTCTAGGCTAGAAGAATTTATCACTCAGCAGTTCATATGTTCCCTATTCTCCTAAGTGTCCAAGGAGTCCTCTACTGTGGGCTTCTCTCACTAGCAGCTCCCTTATTGAACAGGTCGACACATACAACTTACCACCTCTAAACAGATAAACAACCTCTATGTGGTACTCATCCACTACTTTTCCTTCTCTACAGTGCTTATAGAGAAGGCCAAAATGAGGATCATTTTGATACCGTTCTTTTATGATTACGAACCTTAACAATCTAGTCTACAACTTAAAGAATAAAATATGTCTCCTTGACAAAGCTTCAACAACTACATTACTCTTACCTTACTTATACTTAATGACAAAGTTAAATCCTTCTAAAAATTCAATCCATCGGGCTTGGCGTTTGGAAAGCTTGGATTGGCTTGGCAAATATCTCAAGGATTCATGATTTGTATATACAACAAACTCTTTTGGCAAAAGATAATATTGCCACATGTGAAGAGCTTAGATCAGGGCCAAAAGCTCTTTATCATATATAAAACAGTTCAATTGTGCTCCTCTAAGCTTTTGGCTATAATAAGTGATAGGTCGGCCTTCTTGTATCAGCATAACTAACACCTAACGCATAGCATTTAAGCTCAAACACTTTGTTAAACTTTAGTAAAGCCAAGACTGAGGTTGAAGTAAGCCTTGCTTTTACCTCGACAAAACTCTTCTTTTCTTTTTCTCCCCACTTGAACTCTACATTCTTCTTTGTCAGCTTAGTCAGAGGTGCTACAATGATACTAAATCCTTGGATAATGCGTTGGTAAAATGATGTCAATCTATGAAAACTTCTCACCTTGACACATAAAGTTAAGGTTAGCCACTCAACAATGGCTTATACCTTCTCTTCATCGACTCTCAATCCCTTTCCACTAACTACGTAACCTAAGAAGATCACTTCTTCCTAATAGAAACAACATTTCTTTAAGTTCCTAAACAATCTTTTTACTCAAAGGACATTGAAAACAACTTTGAGATGTTCAGTATACATTGCCAAGTCGATACTATAGACGAAGATGTCGTCAAAGTAGACGACTACAAACTTTCCAATCAGATTTCTCAATAGATGATAAATTAGTCTTATGAAAGTGCTTGGGGTGTTTGATAGCTTAAAAGGCATGAACATCCACTCATGCAAGCCATGTAAAGTAGGTTTCCATTCATCCCCTTGCCTCATTCAAATTTGGTAGTACTTGGAATTCAGGTCAATCTTACTAAACACTAAAACACTACTCAATTCATCCAACCTATCATCTAGCTTTAAGATGGGGTATTAGTACTTGACCGTAATCTTATTGACAACTTTGCTATCCATACACCTACGCTAAGTTTTATCCTTCTTCAGCACAAGCAATGTAGGTACAACGTAAGGGCTAAGAGTCTCCCTCACATATCCCTTTTCCAATAATTCATTAACTTGTCTTTGAAGTTTAACAGCTTATTTGGGGTTCATTTAATAAGCTAGTTTGTTTGGTAAGATAACGCTAGGTATCAAGTCAATGAAGTATTCAATGCCTCTGAATGGGGGCAATCCTTTGGGTAACTATTCTAGAAATAGGTCAACATATTCATCCAGTAGTTGCCTAACTTCTAGAGATAATTCACCCTGCTCCCTCAGTTCTAGAAGTTGCCTAATCAATAGAAAAGTTAGCATGCCCACTTTATCAGCTTCTCGGAGTTCGTCTTTACTTAACACCAAATCTTTCTTTGATCCTCAAGCAAGTTTAGCTTGTAGCTTACTAACTTAACTTGGCATTATAGCATTTAATGTGATCTTCCTCCCATTCTTCTTAAGTACATACGTATTCTTATAGCTGTCATGAATAACCCTTTAATTGAAAAGCCATTGAAATTTACAAATTTGAAGTCCTCATGAAAGTGGTGGCCAACAAGTATTCCTAAGGCTTCATGCTTCTCTTTCATGCAACACTTATTTTAAAGTGTTTTTCCTTAATTAAAACTACACTTTTACTCACTTATGGTTATTATTATTGCATAATATGTAGATGACAAACAAGATGGGGATTAGGGAAGGGGCGATAAAGTTGGTTAGATGGGAGTTTAGTGCTTATCTACTTGATTTTACTCTAAAACTAACAAAACACTATACTTCTCTACATTTTAGTGTCAAAACCCTAACTAAAGAGTGTTTTTCTTTCATTAATCATGCTTGTTCTTCATGAAAACATCCTAATTCATCTAAGGCATGGCTGTAAAGTAAATGATACACATTAAAATGCAACTTCCTAGTATTATCCTAAAAGAAAAACAAAGAAAAAAAATTAAGACTAAACACTTACCGGAGCTAGGAGTATGGAAGGCCTCCTTAGGTGTATGTGTACCATAAGCCTTGTGTATGTGTAAGGGTGTGTGTATGTGGCATGAGGCTTAGTAAGTGGTGGTGTATTAGCTAGCATTGGTGGGTGTATGGGTAGCCGATGGAGTAAGTTTGGAAGTGTTTTTGGAGTGTGATATTTTAGAGTTTGAAAAATGAAGAAGAATGAGTGAGTGGGGGAGTGAATGGCCAGCATGAAAGGGGAGAGAGAAAGTGGGGGACAATGTGTGTGTGTTTTAGGAAGGGAAGGACTTAGCTCAAACAAGGACTATGTACTCCCTTGCTTTATTACCAATTAAGGAAAGATCTTGTCTCCTTAGAGTATAAGATATTTTAAGGTCAATAAGATGTTGTCTTGTGGTCCGTAATTATGTTTAACTTGTAGTTAATTAAGATGTAATGAAACTTTGTTATGGATTAGGGTTTGTTTAGGGTAATTGATGGTAGTTAAGCATAATTAAGCTAATTAAGTATAATTAATCTAAGTATCCTATATGTATATCAAGGGTTTCTTTAAGGTTTGATGTCCGTTTATAGTTGTTTCATTCACATACAAGCTTGGAAATTAGGGTTTTAGTTGATTAGCAATATCAATCACTTTTAACAATGGATTTAGTCTTTTTATTAGGGTTTATTTGTTATGTTAAGGTATTTGGTCAATTAATTAAGACTTAGCAATCTTTTTTAGGATTTTATTACTATTCCAGGGTTATACTCATATTGCTAAGGTTTTAGGGTCTCGCTTCCTCTAGGGTTTTAGTTTAACGTTTAAGGTTAGATTCTTTCACTTAAGGTTTTACTATGTTTGGGTGGTTACAGGGACTATCCGAAGACCTTTTATCTGACTTTGCTTTTGGTTACTGAAAACTCGTAGGGTTTATAGCATGTATTTGTTTGGCATATTGCTTGTTACATGCATTCGTATGATTATTAAATATATTGTATGTAAGGCGTATTAGAGAGAGCAGGCTTACACCCCTCTAGATTTCTTTTGTTACAGGACTACCTTTTCGCTAAGTCGAGCCGTAGGATGCCTAAGATTAGTTTCGAGCTGGGATGGGACTATGAGATACCTGGAGCGAAGGAAGGAACTATTTTAGTATTGATTAGGACTTTATGATTTCTTTAACTTATGTTGTCAAACTATTTGTAGCTATTTGGACTACTTGACTACTATTACTATATTTTAAGAACACTATGTTTCGTAGATTAAATTTAATGACTTATCTACCTAATTAGTAAAAATAGCTATCTTGCTTTATTATTTTTCTATGTGCTCGATGATAATTAGGAGTGGAAGTAGTATAGTACATTGTATGAAAGCGCGATAATCGATAAGGGAGTAAATTGTCAACCTTTGTACTGTATACAATGTTCTATTACGATGAAGGTATTGTTTGATAGAGCCTAAACTTTATGATTAGATTTGAAAATTTAGTTAAAATGACCTAGTGAAGTTAGATTGTAAAAATAATGACCTAAAATCCCAATTTCACGCTTAGAAGTGTAGTTAAATAATATAATGAAAAAATTGTCGGAACCCTTAAAACTGAGCTTGAAATATGATGAAGACTTAGAGAAAAGTTAATTAAGCTATAAAAGAAAATAATGTAGCATAATATACCATATGAATATATGAGTATTTTTACAAATATATTCGGTATATATAATAACTATATCCATAAATTAATTTGAAAACTGAAAATTTTATATAATAAGCAATAAGTTCACAAAAGTAAATAGAAAATATATCTTAAAAATAAAAAATATGATGGAAACATAATTATATGAGTAGGTTTACGATGGTGGGTGAGGGTACGAATGCAAGTATTACGTGTGTACTGTGTATGAAGTCGTGCTATACGTAATTAGGGAAATGACTTGAGTGATTTACATGTAATGATCAGGAGCGAAGTGTAGAGAGAAAGAGTAGACAATCTTAAGTAAGGCTCTAATACATATGGTGACAGGTGGAGAAGCGCAATGATATCAAACTCTAAAATTGATGAAAAATGAGGTGGTGTTCTTGAAGAATTTAGAAGTATTTAAGTGTTTGATTTTTAAGACAAAGTTTTGGCAGAGTAACGACATAAATGAGGGTTTTTCTCTTATTCAAATGAGGATATGATTAAGGTATTTATAGAAAAGGGTAATTGATCATATCTGTTAGATCATGATGGTCATCAATGATTAAGATTGAAGCCCCTTATTAATAGATTTTAAGTAGGCTATTTTCATTGGTTTAAACTTAGGTAAAGACTTTATTTATTATTCTAGTGTGAGCCAAACCAAAAAAAGTTGGATCGGATGGACCAATCCAATGAGTCCTACTTCAAGCTCACCATGCCAAATCTCTCTTTGTTATCTCGATAAGTTATGGGCTTGGCTGCTCAAGCCTTATCACCTTAGCTCAAGAAGTCAAATCTATTTAATTAATAGGCTTGAAGTTTAATATTAAATTTTGCCCCCTAACCAAAGCCCTTCGACGACATCAAAGGGATTTGGGTACCGAATGAGCCTTTTAGATAACTCAGGCACATACGCGCTATTAAACAGCTGTATCGCTACCAGATTAATTTGAGAATTGTTTTAGTGCATGAGTTCGTAGCACCTCTTCACCGTGTATCAAGCCCCAATTGGTTTACATTGTATTTTGCCCCTAAGGCATCATCGTAAAATGAATCTCCTTTAAATTGTCTCTTCTTGAGCTGATTTATCTTTTTAATTCGATACATATGACTTATTTGTTCCATTGATTTAGACTTTGTGAATAACTCCGTAGATCCTATTGAGCTAACTTTCATGCACCAATATTGTCTTGATTTTCTTCTCATATAGGAGTTCTCTTTTCTTTTGGGCTAATTATGCGTTGCCTTAACCCTATAAACTTCACATTATGGGTTGGACCAATATCTCATTTCCTTATCCTCTTTTTCGTTAATCATAGAGCAACAATAACAACACATCTTTTTTTTTTTTTTTTGACAAGGAATCTAGCCGCCACCTTCTTCATTAGTCGCTTTTCTTTTGTATTTCTCGGCTCATTATTTACCTTTTTCATATGAGAAACACTCCACTTTAGCTGCTGATGTTGTTCTCAAGTCTGGTTATTGTAGCAGCCTGGGTTAGTCTTGCTCAGCAACTCAAATCAGCATGTGCCAGTGAGGATTGCTCGGCTCATCTTCTTACTTATGTCTTTAATTCGTTGTGGAGCCCTGCTCGGTGGAGTGGACAGCTCGAACTTATCGGATCTTCTCAGCATCTAGCGTAGGGCTGCTCAGTCCAGCATGTAGTGGACAAAAGAATTTCAGCTTGGTGAAGCTGTTATTTGGAGTTCTGTAGCTTAGAACTTGTGCAGATGGACAGCCGCTGCTCGGCCTCGGTTCAAAACAGCCGCCGCTTCTCTGTTTGGTGGCACGTAGCTTAGAGGTTATATCGGTCTTTAAGTAATATGCTGCTGCTGGTTGGAAAAGAAGCTCGATCAAGTGCATTAGATTCACAGCTCGAAACTTGGTTGGAAGTAGGTTACTCGGACTGCTTGGTAAGGTCTGCATCATGTACTGCTCGTGCTCTATTCAATGGGAATTGAAGAGCACCATTGGGCGCTCAACAACTTGCTTGTGTCGTCCTGTTGTTCAGCTCGCTGTCATCAGAGTCACTCGACCAGGCCTTTCTCGGTTAGTTATATGCAGGTGAATACGTATATTCATTATGCTCAAATTCCCCCACCAACTTCAGACATTTCGCTGAACAAATGGCGGTCACCATCTAAACAACTAAGCACTCACAAAGTATAAACACTTGGCGAGTTATAACGGCTCATGTTTTTCACCTTCTCTAAGGACAGCTACTCCGTATGAATTTTAATTTTCTACTCACTTGTGCTTTTGACTTGAGAGTTAGTTTAGAGAGAAAGAGGGTCCTCTGTGGAATGCGGAGTAGACGAGGGTGGACGGATCGAGGCCAGTGATGGAGGAGACATGAATTTGGAGTTTAATTAAGTTTGCAATTGGATAGAGCTTGAGATGGGGATTGTCTATTACTGGAGCTTCGGATTTTTGGAGGTTGCAGCCTTTTAATATTTAGCAAGAAAAGGCAAAAGAAAAGTGGGAAAATGGTGTTATCTCCCAACAAGAATAATGGATGGGTTCCACGTTGATGTAAATCCATTTAGCCTTGGAGTTGTGAGGCTCGGAGATCGAAGGTCGGAACGAAGTTCCAAGCTGCTATTGTCTGAGGATATATCTCGAAGATTTTATACAACTCTCATATGCTTTTTCTTCAGGAACTTCATGAAAGTATTCCTCTATCGTTTTCAAGCTGTAAACTTTTGAAATCAAATCCGAATGAACTGCAATATGCATAGAAGATTACAGCTCATTTCGCCACTCCTCCACTCTAATACTTGAGGAGCGTGCTTCGATTATTTTTTAACATGGAAGTTGTTTGAAGATAAGAGCTGAAGCTGTTTGAAGATAAGAGCATTCCCGAGGTCGTGGAAGAGGTGACCGTCCCTCTTGTCATTTCTTTGTAAAGCTCTTTTTTTTTGCGCAACTGGAGTTGTTCTCATTCGTTTCATTCGCTGAGTCGTTTCTCAACTCGTGCTTTTACTGGAAAGAGTTGTTTTGAAAATCCGACAATGTTAAGCTCCTTGAATTTCTTCTTCGTTCCCTTCTTTTTCCTCTTCAATTTGAAACCAACATCTCTTCATTGTCCATACTTTGCAAGTAGCATAACCGATATTTGAGAGTTCACAATCACATTTTGAGTGGCCACCATCTTGAACTTGCCACAATCAACAAATCAACTCCATTTAAAGAGGATCTCTTTATCACTTGAACCGCAATTGCTTGCAACTGAGGGTTAAAAGTTTGCGATCATAACTTGAGGACCACATCTCGAACCATCAACATTTAGCAAATCGACACAGTTTAAAGAGGGTAGACTCTTTACCGCCTGGACTGCCTATAATCATAACTTAAGGACCAGACCTCATCTTGGTACCAGTTAGCAAACCGACACAGTTTGAAGAGAGTAAACTCTTTACTACACGAACCATAACTATTTGTAAATAGAGGGTCGACAAGGATCAATCTTCATTAGCGAGTGATAGTGAAAAAGGTATAATGCTTGAGTCATGTGTGGCTTCTAAATCAATTGTAACTTGTAATATGAATTGAACACGAGTACCGAGTCATAAGGACATGCATACATGAGCACGTGTAATATGAATTGAACGTGAGTATCAAGACATAAGGACATGCACATACGAGCACATGAGAATTGAGCGTAAGTTAAGCAAACGCGATTTGAACATGAGTCTTGGATGTGAGCATATGAGAGTAACGCGCTTAAGTTGAACGTAACCTTCCCTTAACATAAGCACTAGTGAGGTAATATGTGAAATGAGCTTGAGTCCCCCCGATACAAATACTTATGGGCTAATCATGCAAAATAACTATAAGGCTTCCATATAACCATAAAATGTGAACTTGAACATGAACCTTGAATATAAGCAGGTGAGAATTGAGAGTGAATTTGTGAGCTCAGCACACAAGAACAAGACACAAATCTTGCAGATGAACACACGAGCATCGAACACTTCAATTCAATGTAGTCTCTTTGGTACTAGTATATGTAGGCTTCTAATATAAGCATTTCTAAATTTTCGATATATGCACACAAGAATTGTGTATACGAAGTGAACATGAGAACTTTTAGCACTTGAGCTGAATACAAGTTTTGTCATATGAGTCGAACATGAGCCTTGAGACATGAGTCTTGATCACGAGTAAATGTAAGGATTGCACTTGGGTATTAAATATGAGGGTGACTGCAAGTCTTGAATATTAGAGTTGAACATGAGTGAGCATGAGCTATAATCATGACCCTTGAACATGATTTAATATAAGAATCAAACATACGCTCAACCATGAGGTGAGCCTTTAACTTGACATCAAAACGTAACATGAGCCTTAAATGCAAAATAAATCTTAAACATATCACGAGTCTTAAGCATGATACGACGTGAAGCCTGAATGCGACGCAAGGTTTAAACATGATACAAGGCCTAAACACGATACAAGCATTGAACACAATATGAGGTATGCATGTCATGCAAAGCTAAACACCACATAACCCCTAAACACAACGTGAAGTCTGAACATGACATGAATCCTAAACACCACATAATCCCTGAACATGACGTGAAGTCTGAACTTGACATGAATCTTGAACACTACAGAACTCTTGAACACAACATGAAGCTTGAATACGATGCAAGGTTTGAACATAACCTGAGGCTTAAACATGATCCGAGATCTAAACATGACATGAGGTTTGAATATGATGTGAGGCTTGAGTGCGACATGAGGTCTCATCACATGAGTTGAACATGAGACATCGATCATTAATCTTCTAACTTGGATATGTGTGCATAAATGAGTTCAACATGTGAGTTGAGCATAAGTCCTTAGATAGGAACACGAGTGAGCTAAATCTTTAAGTTAAATATGAGCTCTCAATAAGGCTTCATTCCTTATACTACCTTTATAATTTTTCTTTAACTTCCCACTTGTATAGTAGTATGATTTTTATCCTATTTGCACTTTACTTTACTAACTCGCTTACTTTCCTCAGTTTTCATATGTAATCACCTCTTTCTCCTCCCCTAAGTGGTAGCAACTGCATATAAGCATTGCTACTACTTTCAAGAATCAATAGGAGCAGGCAACGTAGCATCGTATAAGAGTAGTCTCGTGTGTTAAACAACTCTAATAGTGTTATCATTAAAATCGAGGTAAGGGGGATGTCGTAAATTAGCATAGTACATCGAACATTCGGAGTACTCATGTGTCCAGTGCCATGTGCGCATTAAGCCTTGTTCATACGTATGCTTTAAGCATCATAAGCATACGTACATTGAGCCTTGCTAACACGTGCACAATGAATATCATGTATAAGGAGTATCTTATAAGGAAAATATTATGAGTAACAATCATCATTACACAAGAATAACCTCTTCATATACTGCATCCATTTATAATTTTCCTTCCCCATTGACATGTGATGAAGGGGCAAGTCGACGAGTCTTGATGCATCTTATTCCTTCACGGCACTATTGAGGACCTAATGCTGTTTTGTAGTAAGCTAATCTTTAAAAGCCATGATACCATTTATGGTAGACATTGTTTTAAGCCTTGTTTCATATGATCTTCTTGATCACTCGGTTTTAACTCTTATATTTCCTTGTAAGTAGGAATTGCAATTGAATATATAGAATCATTAACAATGAATTCCATTGATCCACTTTTGTGCTCTCTTATTTCCTTGGCGCTTTCATTAGCTTTTATGCAAGTGTCTTATCGTTGTACACTTGGGAGTGATAGCTCTTCACTTAATAGTAAAGCATTAGACAATAATGTACTGTGGCAACTTCGATCTTCTTAATGATTTGTAATGTCTTGACAGATAGGAAGAAGCATATCTTAAAGACTTCATGCACTTAGGGGCAATGCTTCAACTAAGCAGCGCTATTGTCTAGCATAAGGTAGTAAGATTGTCTCATTAACTCTTCTTTCTTCTTAAAAATGACACCACACGGTAGGGAGCAAAGGCTCAACCTAGTCACATTAGTGTTAAGCAATCATGTCAAATTGACATAACTTTGATACTGCTTAGACTCTTTGATCTAAGGAGCCTCTTGTACAATAGATATAATTATGAGACTGCTTAGACTTGATGATCTAAGGGGGTCTTCTTTAAGATACGCATAATTATGAGATTTCTTAGACTCGATGATCTAAGGGATCTCTCATATTAAAGTAAGACTTTTGGTTATTACTGATAATATATAAAAGATTCCTTCTAGGAAGTATTCAATCGCGCATATGCAATGATGACAACATTGATTACTTGGGATCAATAATTCTTTCTTATCAGTCAAGGGGGTATTTCCCACTACTTGATTACGTAGCATGGCGTAATAGGATGTTACCTAGAATTGAATGTCAACATGTTAGAGTGCTCATCAATGGGATTGTTTCCAGTGCTTGATGGCAAGAAACATAGAGATTAGATAGCATGAAAGCTATACATGATTATCATGGTGTGATGTACGTCTAAGAGCTAGTGTTCTTACCAGTCTACAACATACTAGCCAAGCTTATCATTGTGCACTTAGGAGACTAAGCTCTTACTAGCCAACAATGATGTGTATTGTCTATATTGTGTTAATATTACTTTCTTTTGTTCGATCGGGAGGTTTAGTTTCCCTCATTTAGACATAGACCATTTTGTAAAATTAACTTTGCGCACTAAGGAGATTAGTCACTTACTTTGTAGTGACAATAGTAATAAAATGAAGATACTCAAATACCTATTACATTCTCATTAGAAAACATCAATGATGGGAAAAGGAACTTTCATTGATGAAAAGTAGTCATCACTGTGCTTACATATGAAATGAAATGAAAACTGGGATAAAGCCAGTAACAACACATCCTAGCCACCAATAGTTCTCATTCTTCTTAACGTGCCTTCTACCCTCATAACATCATTGGTTCTCTTTCGTTTCTTTACACCCCCACGATAACCACGCATCTTCTTCTTCTTAAATGCTCAAGTCTGAGCCTCTTCCCTTATAGGTAACTGTACCTTAGGGGGTTCTATTAAGGGTGTCCCTCCTTCATTCACATGCTCATCGAAGAAGGTTACTTCAGTATAGTGAGACTTATTTTATGTGAATGGATTCTTTGTTACAGGAATGAAGATGTCTTGCTCATTCCAATAGCCTTTCACGCATTGATGCCAGGTTGAGGGTTTCATGTTGTGATCATGCAGCCATATCCTTCCTATAAAGAGATGATAAGATACAAGCGCATTGATCACATGGAACCATGTAGAGCTGTGGAGAGGTCCAATATCAAAGTCTACTTCAACGTGCCCCATGGTCTTCATGAAAGACTCATAGAAGCTATTTAGTGTAATTGGTTATCTCATTAATTTTCAAATGTCTATTTTTATAGCTTTAAAAGTTGACATTGGCATAACATTAAGTAAAGATTCATTATTAATAAATGTCCTCCTGATAGAATGACCATTGAGTATGTTTTCCACATATAGAGGGCAATTGTAGTTAGGATTCACTATACAAATGTTAGCATTCGTAAATGTAATTGCCCCCTTATTCATTGAAACGATTCCCTTTGTAGGACATAATATAAGATATTTCTTATATCGATCTTGCGAAATACTCGTTAGTGTAGTTGTTGCCTCAAGCCAAGCATCCTCGTCAAAGCCAAGTAAATTAAAGAAATTCCTAACATTAGCAATCTTCAACAAAGAAAAAGCAGTGTTGTCATCTCCATTTGTCTTGATCTCAAATCCTTCATGATTAACTTCATACACCTCAATTGGTTGTACGTCCATACTTTCTGTCTTTGTAGGATTGTAAGTGATAACATTCACAACACCACGTTAAGTGTTATGAGCTGAGAGTGGGTTATTCTCGACATCATTATCTTTGATGATCAATTCTCCATTTTGAACTCATTTATTAAATATCTTCTTCAAAGTCTGACAATCTTTTGTAGGATAGCCTATACTCCTCTGAATTTGTAATACTTAGGGTCACTCTTCTCTTCATTTGTTGGTAAATGCTCAACCCTTGGGAGTCTGATATTCCCATCGTGTAGCCATTGGTCAAAGAGTGTATGAACTTTTCCTATTGAGCATGGGTATGCTAAAGATAGTTTAGCACTCATAAGCTTCTCACTTCTAAATTTCTTTGGTCTTTTTGGATCCTCCTCTTGAACTGAGTTTATTGACGGTATGCACTTGTTAAATCTTACATTTTTACCTCTTTGTCGTGCTACTGAATTGTTAGTCCTTCATGCGTTCTTAACCAACATAGCGAAAGAAACCAACGAGAGGTTCTTAAGATGCATTGCGTACTCAATAAATATCCTTTGAATGCAAATCTTAACTAACTCCTTCTCATCACAAACATCTTGTATATCTAGTGAGCGCTTCTTGAAGCGCTCTATATAGTCCATAAGATCTTCTTTAGATTTCTGACGAATCCTTCCCATGTCAGTTAGGGTGACTCTCTCTTCTGTAGAGAAAAACTTCTCCAAGAACATCTTGCACATACTATCCCACAAATTTAGTGACCTTGGAGGAAGGTTAACGTACCAGGTGTATGCCTTCTCAATGAGTGACTTAGAAAATTCCTTCAATTTTAAATCGTGATCTAAGCCATATACTTCTAGTGTTTCCATGAATTTCAACAAATGTTACTTGGCACTTCCTTTCTTGCCATTAAATAGTATGAACTTTGAACTAACATAATCCTTAAGGTAAGACTTTACGGTAATGCATTGGTAATATGAGAGCTTCAGTTTTGGTATCCTTACCATAGATTTTACTTGTATCTCCTTTAAATACATATCTAAATCTTCTTTGGTTACAAATGAACCTCTCTGAGTGAATGCTTCCGCCCTTAGTGACATCGCAAGAGTAAGATGCATGAGTGCTAGATTCATAGGTGTAGATCTTGCAGACATAGGATTCATTGGTGTTGGTTGCATAAAGCCAACAATTATGACACGTGGTATAACACGTGAGGACGACTAACCTCCAATCTAAACTCCTTAATTCCTTACTTCAAGTAATGCATCTTATATGGCTGTATGTTTTACAACAAGAAGTTGTTCTCTAACCCTAGGAGCAACATTCTCATTGACAATAGGAGGGTTTGATGGGGTATGTTGTTGTACCACATTAGAAGGATTAGAGAAAGTTATTCCTTGTTGAGTAACAACAAAGCAGCCAAAGCAGGCACACATTGAGCGAACATTGCCATGAGTTCACTTAGGTTGTGATTAGTCTCCCATAGTTCACATGTTAATTATGAATTATTAATGACACCTTCTTGTATGCCATCACCTTGATTAGTATCTCCAGTTGGAGGTAGACTTTGATCATTGGTCACAGTATTAACATTTTGCTCTTGATTAGTTCCCTCAATAGGGTCAGGTTGTCTTTGCCTTGAAGGTACCATGATGTGAGTATTAAGTCTTCCCTCCCCAGTAAAGTCGCTAGAAAAATGTAGGGGGTGTAGGTACAAATGCAAGTGTCACATGCATACCCCGTGTGAAGTTGCGTTATATGTAACTAGGGAAATGACTCGAGTGACTCAAGTGTGATGATCAGGAGAAAAGTGTAGGGAGGAGGAGTGGCGATCTTAGTAAGGCTCTAACATGTATGGTGATAGATGGAGGAGCGTAATGACATCAAACTCCAAGATTAATGAAGAACGAGGTAGTGTTCTTGAAGTATTTAAGTGTTTGATCTTTGAGGCAAAGTTCCGAAAAAGTAATGGTGTTAATGGAGGTTTTTCTCTTATTCAAATGAGGATGTGAATAGGATATTTATAGGAAAGGGCAATTGATCACATCCATCAGATCATAATGGTCATCAATGGTTAAGATTGAAACCGCTTATTAATGGATCTTAAGTGAGCTATTTTTATCGGTTTAGACCCAGGTAAAGGCTTTATTTATTATTCTAATGTGAACCAAACCAAGAAAGGTTAGATCGAATGAATTGATCCAACGGGCCCTATTCTAAGGCCATCATGCCAAATCTCCTTTAATAATCTCGATAATTTATGGGCTTGGCTGCATGGGCTTGGCTGCTCGGGCTTTGTCACCTTAGCCTGAGAAGTCAAATCCATTTAATTAATAAGCTTGAAGCCCAATATTAAATTTAGCCCTCTACATTTATAGATTACATGTATCAATTACATAGGATATATATACATATATAAGTTAATTTACTAAATATCAATATAATATATATAAAATACTAATAATTAAATAAAATATTAACAAAACTCAATTAAAACCCTATCCAATTGCTGGAAATAACTTAACTTTTCGGACAACTACTATGGCAATAATCTAGGCTAAGAAGTGATGAATCAAAAGCAATTCTCCTAAAATACCTCATGTTAAATAAAAATAAATAAATAAGGAAAAAAATTCTTTTTAGCCGAAAACCCCCTCTTATCATTTGCCATAGACTTAAGATACTCCTCATTTAGTAATCTGGGACTAAAACAATAGTAGAAAAACTTTGAAAAAATTTAGAAAACTTTGGCAAAATAAGTAGAAAATAAGGGAACCCTATTAACATACCTTAGTTCCTAACCCTAACAACCACCTAACATTAAACTCCACCAGCCACCACTAGTCGACCTTACACCAAAGCCTTTCAATAACCTCTTGCTGGCCGATAACCACTAGAGATCCGATGAATGGTTGGTTTCTATTTCTACCTTGTTTTCCAAACATTTTCTAAAAATGTTAAACTAATTTATAAAATTATGAAAAAATTTACTCCTTGGTTGTTTTTAGGATGCTATCATGTCACAATTTTGTTTTAATGAAATATTAAGTATTTTATATACTTCCTTAATAATCTACCCTAGTAATCCGAATTTTGTAATAAGGAATAAATTAATTAAATAATGTTTTTTCACACTAAAATATTTATTGTATGATCCTTATTATGTATAGTTTAATTGTATCTAGCTTATTTTTTATTATATACATTTGTAATATTTATTATATTTTTAGACTTCAAAGTTGTAAAATTAGAATTTATTGAAATAAATAGACTTTTATAAAAATAACTGATAAAAATAGTAAGTAATGACCTTGGATACTTGTAATAATGTTGGATCTTGTTAGAAATTATTTCGTATAAAAATGATGTTTTTTACTTAATTAATCGCAAATTAGGGGTAAAAACGTAATTATGCATATATAGCCGATAACATGAAACAACTTGCTAATTGAATTCCTTATATTTTTATGAGTCTATAGAAATTTTTGTAGAATTATTGGGTGATCTAAGCTATTTATTATGAATTTTGGTAATAAAATAGTTTAATTTACCAATTAAGGTACGTTTCTAGAAATATTAAGCTAAATTATGATAAGTATTGGAATAAATCCTCTACATATTCCTATTGATTAGGTCTGATGAGAATGAATTCCATCATATTTTGAGCTAATTACATGACTCGAGCTACGATATATGCGTGTTAGGGTTATATATTACATATATTACTAAGTTATTTTAGGAAATTATATAAAATATAGCTTATTTATATAATATGAACATAATATAATAATGATTGTGATAGGGACATATAAGTATATTAGACACAAAAAATACCCTTTAGAAGTTATCTCTCGAGATAGAACCTGTAATACGTATCAATAAGTTCGTACAAACTCGATGATAACACTTTTACCAAAATTGGATAATCTTAGGTAATATAACTCATATTTTTATAATATTATGAAAATTTACGTACTATGATCACCCTATCATAATTACAACGTAACTTGACTGATTAAAAATACATTTTAATATGATCAAAACTATATATTATAAGTAAAAATATAATTACGTGTGTTATTAACGCTCACTAATTTAATACAACTTATATAATAAAACTATAATAGATACATATTTAATTAAAACTATACTCTACCATATAAGAATAAAAATATACTTTAATTATATATATATTTAAGTATATAACTTCATGATGATATAAAGAGTAGATAAAACCTTAACATTTTCATAACTCTTACGAAAACTAAATCTGGGTTTGATATACATATAGGGTCTCCAAGTGAGTAGAGCATCAACAAAATAGGGTTATTGTAGTGAGTGTTATCCAACCCTATTTCGTTTTCCTTAATTTAACCTATATTAAGTCCAGCCCGCTTAAGATAAATTACTCGACATTAAATGAAGAAAACATTTTTTTTTTAAATGTTTTAAAAAATTTTGGATTGTTAGACCAAATATTGATTCCCTTTGATAAGGATAGCTAAAATGGTTATTTCCCAATCCTTAATCGAGCTAAGTGACAAGCAAGGAGGTTACGGCAATGGTGAGGGTCGTTGAAGGTGGTCATGAGAGAAAAGTGTTCTCCATTGCATCAGACTAGGTTTGGTTTAATTTGAGTCGCGGTAAACTCCTTAATCTAGGTTGGAGTTTATGCAATTTCTTTGACTTCACAATGGACAAAATAACATTGTGTGATATTTCAAGTGATTGATTGTATTGTATTTTATTATAATTAACAACCTTTTTTATGATTATATGATACTTTTTTGTCTTCGCCCTACTTATTAAGCTAGTTGAGGTTACATCTCTATAGACTCTTTTGCAGGTAACAAGTGTAAGTTCAAGATGTACAGATATCATCACCCTTAAGTTAGTACACAATCGACTAGGAAAGTGAGGAAAGGAGAATCCGTTGAATCTGGGCTTTTGGCTTTTCCTTTTGTTTTGCAAAAATTAATTGGGAATCCTTAGGATACCTATTAGTTTCCTATTTGATTATAAATAAACTTCAAGACCTATAGCTTTTGTAAAATTTTGGTGTAAATTATAACTCTATATGTGGAAATGCTTGTATAAGTACTATTGTATTATTGAATAACAGGTTGTCTTGAACAGGTATTTTAAAGCAATACCACAGGTTTGATTATTAATAAGTGTTAAACTAGATGTTTCAAGTCGATTAAGTCGTGTACACCTTATATAGACTATATCTATGATAGTAGTTGTAAGGTCAGCTTCTATTTTAGGTTAGTTTACATGACGGGACTATTACGACTTCTCCTATTTGGGGTATGACAGATATTACCTGGATAGGTTCTAATTTAGCCTCTGAGTTTCCTTTTGCTTTTACTTCTGGTTGTGATTCTGGATTTACTTCTAAATTATGTTATGATGATCTCTATACTTTAAACTCTCTAGTTTAATTTTGCTGTACATTTTCATCCTTACCTTTGACCTTCTCTTGTGAATCATCATCAAAATCACTATCTTTAATCTTGTTGAGTTTTCTCTTAATATATTTTGATGATAGCAAAAAGATGTATACGAACTTAACAATTTTTTTAAGTATGCAAGATATTCTAAAGAAAAGAAGTGTTTAGAAGAAAATATTGAGTTTGTCAAAAAGTTTGTCGGAATGTATATCAGCAAATAATCAAAATATCACAATTTGTGATTAATACTGTGCTCAGCTACTATTGCTAAGTATTTTTCTAATTAACTTGAACGAGTTAAGTTGGACAAATGTGCAAGAAGGCCTAACTTCACTTTGTTGAGCATATTTAGGTAATGTGTTCAATTTTGTTCCACTAAAGTTGGATTTAATCTATGGGGATTTTAAGTTGAATTAATATCAAATATATAGATTGGTTGATTAAGGTTTGAGCAATACATTTAGAAAGAACATTTTCTGATAGTTTTGGTAAGATCCAAAAAAGGATTTTATGCTTTAGAGTTGTATATCAAGATCTCTATATGAGCCTTCTTTGGTTGAAGTGGTGTTCGAAAATTTTAAATATAAGATTTTAGCAAGTTTTCAAGATAAAGATATAGTATAGTTTGTAGGAAATAAAATCAAGAATTCTAGGATATTTTGTTTAAGATAAGGTCGAATTTTTGGATAAGTCTAACCTGATCTTTTACGGAAATTTTATGAAAAAATTCAAATAAAGATATTGAAGAAAGGAGAAGATTTGTTCACGGTAATTAGACAGGTAATGTTGGACTATCTCTTAAAGTATAAAGATTTGTTCATATCTTTTCATCCTTATCTTTATTACTTGAAATGTGTTTTTGAATTTCCAAGAAGTCAATAGAGGATTGGAACATATCATAACATGCAGTAACTTTCAAATTACACAAGCTTGGCAAGGGAACAAATTAGGAACAACAAGATTCAAGTTTTCAAAAATTCAACTTTTTGGTTCTTATTTTCATAGGATATTTCTCTAACAACAAAACCAATTGTGATTGAATAAAGTATCTTGGAGAAAAGTTTGAAACTAACTATTTCTAGCTGTTACATGAGAGTTTATTTAATTTAAAGACGATGTTGTTCAAGGCACTGTATTGTACACTCAACATCAGAACCAAATTTAAAAATTCTCTTGAGTAGATTATTAGAAACTATATAAAAAACTTAGTTAGAAATTGAGCGAAAATAGTTTTTTTTTTTTATTTCATTGTTATTGTATTTCTACGAAAGTTGTAAAGAGCTTTTTTATTTTATTATTTCACTTTCATTATTGACTTTGTGTTTTTAGTGTGAGAAGATTGGGGAATTCTCTGAGTCTTGTATATTGCTTAGGAAGAAGCTAGTGAGAGAGGACAAAGAAGCGACTACTTATCCTTATAATCTCTCATTGATATTTATTTATTGAAAAGTTTGAACTAGCGGAATGATATTAGCGAGGATGATCGGGTCCCCAACAGTGGAGCTGAAAGAGAGCAATAGATAAGAGCCAAAGCTCTATAAAAACGCTTACCTGATCTTCTTACTTCCTATCTTATTTACTTTCTAATCTTTATTATTATATTTTACACCTTAAGTTAACAATCAATTTCCAACTACTTATCATGCCAATTAAGATATTAAGAGGGATTTTGTTTTTAAATCAAAAGTTTTAGTTTTTGCAAAATATATCAATTCACCCCCTTCTTGATGTCTTACAAGGATTAACAAATCTCATTAGCAAATTTAACATTTATGGATTCCTCAACCATTTTAGTAATCTTGTCAATCATACGATATGCTTTACTATTTAAGGAGTATCCTAAGAATATGCCTTCATTAACCTTTTCCTCAAACTTACCAAGGTTAAAACTTACTTTCTTAATATAACATGTAGAACAAACATATGAAAATATGACACTGTAGGTTTTCTTCCTCTATAAAGCTCATATGATGTTTTCTTTAGGAATGGTCTAATGTATACACAATTGATGATATAACATGAAATGGATGTTACCTCAGCCTAGAAATATTGTGCTTCACCACTTTCATTCAACAATGTACATGTTATTTCCTAAATAGTTCTATCTTTATGCTTTACTACTCCATCTTATTGTGGAGTATAGGGTTTAAAAAAGTTATGAATTATACCATTATTCTCACAAAATGTTATGAATTCTAAATTATTGAATTTTAAATTATCAAATTCTTTTCTATGATCTATGATCTATCCTAAGACTGATTATAGAAACTCCTTTTTCACTTTGAACTTGTTTAGCAAATTCTTCAACACTCTTAAATGCATCACTTTTATGCCTAAGAAAAAGAACCCAAGTAAATCTAGAAAAGTCATTTACTATCAATAAATCGTACTTATTTCCACCTATACTTAATGTACATATAAGACCAAATAAATCAAGATGCAATAATTCAAAAGATCTCTTAGTTGATATAACATTCTTTGCTGTTGCAAACTGTGACCAAGGACAAATATGGTTGGTCGCTGGATAGGTCTAAGCTTATAGAAAGCTCAAAAGGAATAATGGGGATTGGTGCAAAATTAGACGAATGCAAATAAAAAAAGGTAAGCAAAACCCATGAACAGCTCCAATGGATATGATGCACCAATGGAACTTCCGAAGACTCATAACACAATTGATATGATACACAAATCGATTCGGTATGGTTACTCACCACCTAACCTTACTCAAGGGTTAGTATTAGAGTAATGCTAAGAGTAAACAAGTAGTGTTTATGTAAGGAAAAAAACACTTGTGTATTAAGAATGACGATCATTTATAGCTACAATTATAAGGGTATTTATACCCATAAGTTAGGGCAACTTGCTCAAAAGGGAAAAGACAAAAAGGGCATTTTCTAAGGAAGTAATGTACAAGATACAAAAGTGATAAGGATCGAAGAAACAGTAACGGGTCAAATGAACGAGAATGGGTATTTGAGATTCCAAAAGAAAAATGGGATGAAGAACAGGAAGGTTTTTGGATAGTGAATGTGAATGGATGTAACTCACTAAGATACAAACACAATTAGGGGTTTAAGCTCAAAATAGAGTTTGATACAACTCACAAAATCTAAATATTGCTCGAGATTCAAATGAGGATTAGATATAACTTACTAATTGGTTTAAATGAAGGGGTTCACCATAATCTTAAGAATAAGATTAATAAGAATACAAGAGAGATTAAAGAAAGTAATTGACACTCAATAATCTGGCAAACGCAAGCTTTACTAGCTCAAGTATAGCCTTGCTCGAAAGAGGAAAGTTTCACTCTCTGTATGTAGGGGAATATCTTCACTATTTGTATATCTCTATTTTTTAGTACAAATGTTGCTATTTATAGTAAGTCCTAAACCCTAGTAGCAAAATTATAAATAATGTATAAGGCCTTAAACCTTAAAGAATTGGGTCCATAAATAAAATGAAGAAAAACATATACAAGAATACAAAATTGTGCGTTTTACAAAACTCGGTAGGTCTAGGAAGGAGTAGGATTTGAATTAGGTGGGGTCAGCAGTAGGATGTTCGGGTTTGAGGGGGAGCTCTTGACATCTCGCAATGCCTAGCCGAGACATTAGAGAGGTCAGCCCACAATTGTTGAGTTCTAAAGTCAGTTATTACTAGTCTATCAGAATAATGCCGAATGGTTCTTTAGTCTTGGGTACTCGTCCTTGCGGTTTCTCAGCTCCCCGTCTAATGACAGAGTTCATGCCAAGTGTTTATTTTCCTTCCTCTCATCCTTCTAGCTGCAACTCGGCCTCGGTAAACATTGTTAGACTTTGGCTTGGATTTGGTTAGAAATTGAATCCCATCAGTTCATTTGTAATAAGGCATCCTTTTCAGTTTTTATTGCATTAATCTCATCATCTTGTTTATTCAATTTAAAATTAGCCCTTTCAAGTGCCTTTAAAGACTCTTGATCCACTTTCATACACGTTTAGGCATAACATCATCACCAGAATCAGAATTTGCCTCAAAGAGAGCCATTAGACAAAGGTTGGCTTCTTCGTCTATTTCTGAATTTGTTTCTAAATCTGTCTCTAATTCATCTAAGTCACTCTAAGTAGCCAAGTTTCTTGCACTCATAATACACTAATTCTTTTTTCTCTTTCTTTTCCTTTTTCTCTTCCTTGTAGTTTTTCCCTACATCTGGAACAATTAATAGAAGAATGTTTATTAAAGAACTTTTTCTTACCTTTCTTTTTTAGGATACTATTTAGTCCTCTTACTAGTATGTGATGTCCTCATTATCTTTTGGTTCTAAATTTGATTTAGATTCGGATTTTGAATCAACTTCTTGAGCTTTAAATGCAATGGTCTTCTTACTACTCTTAGGTTCGTTAATATGCTTGATATGTGATTCATAGGTAAGTAGCTTTTCTCTAAGTTAGATTAAAGTCATCCTTGTCAAATCTTGGGCTTCTTCAATTGCTGCTTTTTTAGCATCACATGATCTAGGTAAAATCCTTAATATCTTGTGAATAAGATTAGAATCTTTAATCATTTTACTTAGCAAAGCCGATTGAAATCTAAACAATTCTTATTGTTGGAGCAGTGAGATGATCCAAGTGTCCTTAATAGTCATCATTTCTTCATAGGTTTTGCTTAAGGTACCCCAAATGTCTTTACAATCTTGTAAGATAAAATAAGATAATATTCAAAAGGTGCTATTGTCATTAATAACAAATGCTTAGTCTGATTATTCTTCTTAATCTTTTTCTTCTCGGCACTCATAAGTGCTGAATCACCATCCTTAGCAATTTAGTTGTCTTCGTACTCAATAATTTCCTATGATTCAAAGTTAGTTACTTTGACATACGTCTCCATCCTACATTTCTAATATGTAAAGCTAGTACCATTAAAATAGGGAGTACGATTCGTAGCAACAAATATATTGTTTTTCACCATGGATCTTAAAACTCTAGATAATCAAGATTGAAGCTTTAATTCCAATTGTAGATCTCGAAAGTTATTGAGAGGGCGGGGTTGTATATGCCCCATTTTTGCCACCCTTTGTTTTAATTTCAATCTCTTTTTACTTTTGAGCCAAGTTTGTAAAAAATTGAAAAATAAAAAAAATGAATTGAAAAAATAGAAAAAATAACTAAAAACTTTTTAATTTGATTTCCTATTTCCTAACTAATACTAAACCTTAACCCATTTAATATTAATCCTCAACTAGAGAAATTAGGAAATTCCGCTTCTTTTTTTTAAAAGAAAAAACTTTTGGAGTCGCCACTTGACTGGAGTTTGGAAAAAAAGAAATCATAATCAATTGAGTGAATTGAGTATGATTTAGCTACCAATGTGTGCTTTCAATTTGATAAAAAAACCAAAAGGTTCCAAATTCGGGGGCTAACCTACTAAACCCTAATGAATACCACTATCCATTTTCCAAAATTAGGCTTATTCATCAAAATTACCCTTTTAAATATTTTTTAAGAAAAATATAAACAAAATAAAATAAAAAAGCTAAGTTTTTATAGATTTTAATGTCACCGCGGAGGTGCATACATATCCGTTAATCGGGATCAAACATCTGTAGTTCTTTCCAAAGACTTTAGTTTGTCGGTTTATTTTAATTTCTGAAAACTGACTAAGTTTACGTTTTAATTAATTTAGTTTATTAAAAAAAAAATTCTGAAAGAGCCTTAATTCTTGAGTATTTCAATTTATAAAAAAAAATCTCTAAAATGTCCTAGTTAAAAAAAAAGTTTGTTATTAATTTTTATTTCTAAGAAATAATTTTTCGTAAATGAGAAATTCTAAAAAAAAAACTAGTGCTAAAAAGAGTTCCTATGCTGAGGTATCAACATAAAAAAACAAAAATCTAAGCGATAAAAATTTCCTGAAGAATTCTTAAAAGACTTTAAACACTCTTTTATTAAAAAGTCCTTTTTTACTTTTTTATATATGAATAAATAACTAACAAACTAAATCGAACAAATAAAGAAAAACAATTGAACTTGAGGCAACAAGTAAACATGATTAATAGAGCCTGGATTCGGGTCAGGTTCAAATTAGGTCGTAGATTGGATTTCTTTGTAGGTCGTGATCGGTATCATGTATGCTATTACGGCTACTGCGTGAGTAGAATCAGTGTGTACTATTCATGGTTGGGTGTATGTATGAACATGCGTTAGGTTCCAATTGTGTAGCTGTGATAGGGGCTGTGTTTGAGTGAATGTGTTGATCATGTGTGTGTGATCAATGTGAGTTGCCATTGGTGTTACAATATGTGAGGTGTAGGACAGTGGATGCGTAGTACTAATCGGAGTTGGTGTACAGGTGATCGACATATGTTCAATAGTGGTAGGTGTTGTAGTCGGAGTATGGCATCGTTGCAGTGAATGTTGGTGGCTGCTACAGTTTTTGTTTAGGGCCATGGATAGAGCAATTGCAGTTGGTCATCGGGCAGTGGCTGATTGGTGTTTGGGTTTTGTATGTGGAGCTTGCTCGATGAAGTGTTAGGTCATGGCTATATGCAGTGAGTGAGCTATTGAATATGTGTTGTAGTGGTCGTAACATGGTGTATTTGGCCTTCTGTATTGTGGTCTTTGGTGAACTAATCGTGTAGACAAAGTGTTTAAGTGACTAGCGTGGGTGACAAGACATAAGGGCTGATCATAAAAGTGTCTTGGAGGTTCAGCTGAATGTGGATGTATGCTTATGTGTTCTACTATCAGTGGTGATAGCAGTAGGGAAACAAGGATTAGAGTTCTTCGGTCGTGGATTGGCCTGATGATGGGCTGCTGTTGGGCGTTAAGGTGCTTGTATGTGATTAGTGTCAAATGCAACCATGTATGCAGTGTTGTGTTCATTGTATCACTGTTGTGAATGGGTGTGATGATCGGTGAAGTTAAGGCTGCAAATTGGCGATCGAAAGTGTAAATGGAGCAGCCGCTTCGAACAAGGATTGGGATGATCGTGACCTATTGCGACTGAGTTTAGCTTTTAAGATTAATCAATTTTGTTTTTTGTTTTTTTTTTCAAAATTCATCTCCTTTCATGTGTTCTATCCCCTTTTATAAAACTTATACTTGAATCTTGTAAATCATTATAGCTCATTTCAAATCCTTTAGATAAGATTCAATCTAGATTTGAATCTTCTATATATCCTCCTATTATCGAATTTAAAAATATCATTATTAAATTTGTGATTTTCATCGATTATTTAGCCATGATTTTATTAAATCTACTTAAAAACAATAAAAATTTGATGAGATTTATAATCAAATTCAAATTTCAAACGCTCAACTGATTTTCGCAAAATGGAAAAAAAAAATAAAAAGCACACAAGTGCCTATGAGATTCGAATCTATGACCTTAAGTTAAGGTAATGCTAATACTCAAATGCTTACTTATTAGGTTGTTGGCATATACCTTGACATTTAATACAATTAGATTGTACTTAAGTTACATGACTTTTTAAATTAAGACTACTTAAAATGAGCTAAAACTAATTCAATTGACCCTAAGAAATCTATTTTCTAAAATAAAAATTATTTTTAATTTTTCTTTTTTCCCTTTTTTGTATTTTTATTATTTTTCAAAAATTTTTGTTATTCTTTTTTTTTTTGAATTAGGACCTTTCAAAAAAAAATAGGAGGCGAAAATTAGGTTAATTTTGACACCCTTTATTTTAATTTCAATTTCTTTTTACTTTTAAGCTAAGTTTATAAAAAATAAAAAAAATGAAAAAATTGAATTGAAAAAATAAGATAACAAATAAATGAATAAACAGAAATTAAAAAAATAATATGTGTGTCAATTAGATACGAGTCTAGTCAAGTTGCTTAGGGTTTGATTGGATAATAATGTACATTCAATTTAATAAATTTTGAGTCTTAAATAATCGAGCTTCATTTAGAAATATTTTAAATTCAATCCAATATAAAGCAGATTTTTTTTATCTAATTTATATTGAACTAAATAAACTTAGGAATTATTAAATGGGTTAGTATATATTTTAAGCTAAATTAAAATCGGCTAAATTAGGTCCGAGATAGAAAGCCTAAATTCATGTAGGGTTTCTAGAAATTAGGTCAAATCTTTAATGAATTTAATAAATCTAAATCGAGTATTATCGTATCTTATCAATCTTATATTTGTTAAGATTAAATTTTCATCCAAAAGATTCAGATTCATAACTTATAAATAGTAGACAATAAGGTTTGAAAAAGATATGTTTTTACAATTCACATTAAATACATACCTCATAATCTCCCCACCATTCACATGTGTACACTCCATAATTTTCTAGTTCACACACTTACCCACACATAGTCCTTCACATCTATACTACCCTCACGTCATTCATACATATACAGCCAAAATAGATATCCACTTCACGAGCAGCACAACACATACGCTTGCACTTCACACTGTATGCCCACTACACTATCCATAAACACAAATAGGACTCGAATCTAACCTATACTTAAGCAGACCTAACTCGACCAGTTAGATGGTGTTAGTGTTAATTTTAATTAGTGGATTTTTGGCATGTCATCATTTTTTAAATAATAAAATATATTTTTGCATAGATATTGCAATTTTAGAAGTATCACATTTGCATAAAAATTGTATATTTTAGTAAGTTGTTATAAAGTTGCATTTTTAGGCTTTTAGATATTTTTCAAGAATAAAAAAAATTGTTTTGTCACTTATTTAGTTTTCATAAAATAAAAAATCTACAACTGACATTTTATTCATGGTTTAGAAATCTTATCTATAGTTTAGGCATCTTTTCCATTGTTTAGGCGTCTTATTAATAGTCTAGACATATTTTCTGTGATTTAAGTATATTTTTCATAGTTAAGCATCTTATTCGTTCCTTAGATATTTTTCCCATAATTTAAGCATATTTTCTATGATTTGGACTTTTTTTTTCATGGTTAGATATGTTGTCAATAGTAATTGCATTTTTTTCCACAAAACGACACGTTCTCTATGAAAATTGCACATTAGCATAATTTATAAAACTTGCATCTTTTATTTATTTATTTTTTTATTTAGGTTTTTTAAGATTTTTTTTTTAAATTTTTTCATGTAGCAATTTTTTCCAAAAAAAAAAAAAAATTAACTTAGAGTCTTTAAAAATTAAGTCTTTAGTTTTTTTTTTAATTAGAATAAAAATTAGATTTTTTATAGGATTTTTCTTAACAAAAATAAATTGGTTAAAAAACATAAACCTAACTTAATTTTTAAATTAAAAAGAATCAACCCACTAAATTTTTTCTAAAAAAAAAAACTACATTGGTATGATCCTAATTAGCGAGTACGTAAGCACCTTCGGGATAACCATAAAAAATTTAAAAATTTTATTTTTTTTCTTTTTCTTGAAAATTTGTAATAAAAAATTCATTTTTGTTACATTTTTTCATATTTGTACATATCTTAGCACATTTAGAAAAAATTATAAAAAAATAAAGCTCATTATTTTTTTTTTATCTTTACATGGTGACTTAGTTTTAATATATTAGTCTCTAAACTCAGTTTTTCTGGTTTAATTTTCTAAAAAATTATGTTCAGAATATTTGCAGACTAGTGGCTAATCTATTAAGACTAAGTCACTATGTAAAGATTAAAAAAAAAATTAATGAGCTTTATTTTTTTATAATTTTTTCTAAAAGTGCTAAGATATGTATAGATATGAAAAATGTAACTAAAATGAATTTTTTATTATGAATTTTCAAGAAAATTTTTTTATTTTTTCTATTTTTTATGGTTGCCTCGAAGATGCCTACATATCCGTTAGTTGGGATTAAATTAATGTAATTCTTTTTCTATTTTGAAAAAATTTAGTGGGTAGATTTTTTTTAAAGAATCGATCTAGATTTGTGTTACTTATCAAATTGTTATTTAAAAAAAACCCTAAAAAGATCCAATTTCGTAAATCTATTTAAAAAAACGCCTAACTAAATAAATTTTGTATAAATTCCAATTAATATTTTTTTATTATTTTTTTAAAAAATCTACATGTCAAAAAAATTATCTTTTTTTAGATCCTAACTATAAAATATACTAAAATACATATCTTCTTCGAAGATATGAATCTCGAAGAAAAGATATGCAATAGTTAAAAAAATTGCAATTTTAGGTTAAAAAATGTATTTTAACTAAAATTTATTAAGAAATTACAAATTATCTAAAAATTGTAAAATGACATGACAATTATTAAAAAAAAACCTGCATTAAAAAAAGAAGTTAATAAAATAAATTGATTAACTAAAAAAACACAGTAAATAACCAACTGAAAAAAAAAAATTATTCAATTACCTAAACGAGTCGAATCGTGTACATGATTTGATGTACGTGTTGTGAACTGATTGTGGACAGTGGACGTGTACCGTAAATTATCGTATAATCGACCTTGCTTGGATCATGGACAGTGTGTGGTGTGAAGTGTTTATGAGTGCTCGTGTGTGATAGTGATTGTGATTGTGATTGTGAAAATAGTACGTTAGTGTATGTGAGTAAACAGTGACCATACGTGACTGAAAGAGTGTGTGTGCCAACTTCATATGAGTGACGTATGTGTGCTTGGGTGTTGACATGTGTGTTGATTTCATATGTATGTGTCAGGCATGTTGACCAGAGTTATGAGGATGTAAGAGAGTGTTGATCGTGCTGTGTATGTGAGAATTGTGTTAGGACGTAAGTGAATTATATGCATGTATGTGTGTTTGGGTCGTATGAGTGTTTGAACGTAGGGGGTTGATTATGAGTTACTATTGTTGCTGTGGGTGTTCTAACGTATGGACTTGTGTGTAAATGTATTTGTGGGGTGTTGTGAATCTGGTCATTTGTGTTGTGTGTTCGGGATTTGTGAAAACTTGTCTAAAACTTTATAGCTGAATTACTATTTATAAGCTACATAATTGAATCTTTTGGATTGTTTTGGATATAAATTTAATCTTAACAAATCCTACATATGAAAGATATGATAACAATTCCCAAACACGAATCCCAATTTAGATTCACTAAATATTCAATCTAATTTCTAAAAACACTATATTGATTTAGGCTTCTATCTTTAGATCCAACTCAGTTTATCTTAATTTAACTCAAAAATACACACTAACTCATTTAATAAATCCTAAATCTATTTATCTTAATATAAATTAGATAAAAATTCACTTTATATCATACTGGACTAAAAAATATTTTAATGAAGTTCAATCCTTTAATGAGTTAGAATTTACTAAATTGAATGTGCACCATTATTCGATTTGATCTCAAACAACTTGACTCGAGTTGACTCGATATGACTCGGTACGACTCGATACTTTATTTTTTTTCAATTTTTGTCTTTTATTATTTATCTTTTTATTTTATTTTTTTAACCTGGCCTAATAAAAATACTAAAATAAAAACAACAAAAATGAAGTGTCTACAATTATCTCTCTTTGTAGTCAAGTTCGATTCGAACTTCGCTACAAAGACAAAATAGATACCTAGTTTTGCCAAACCCTACTTTGGACTAATAGAATGAAGATTATTGATTTGAATGGTCAACTAAGCTGTACTTTATCTTAAATAAGGATACCAACTTGAAAAGTTGATGTAAAAAATAAACAATTAGTCTTGACAGGACGGGGTAAAGGAATGAAAAGCCCGTCTTGAAAGGATGGGGTAAAGAAATAAGAGTATATGTGTTTGTAGTTATTTAGTTGTTTTAATTAGTTTAGTAATGTTAGTCCTTTTTATAAATTTGTTTTTACTAACTTTATTTTTTAATGCAGGTACTTAGTTTTAGTTATTGTTAGCTTTGTTAATATTTTATAATCTTAACATGTAATATTAATTTTTACAAAGTTGCATAATTTAGATGCTTTATTTATATCAAATAAGTACTAACATGGTTTTTTCTTTATTTAGGTCTTAGTGTCAATTTTGATTAGTTGATTTTTGGCATATCATTATCTTTTAAATAATAAAATGTATTTTTGCATAGATATGACATTTTTAGAAGTATCACATTTGCATGAAAATTGCTTATTTTAACACGTTGTCATAAAGTTGCATTTTTAGGCTTTTAGGGATTTTTCAAGAATAAAAAATCATTTTGTCACTTATTTAGTTTTCATAAAATAAAAATATTTAATTGGTATTTTTTCTATGGTTTAGGCATCTTATCTATAGTTTAGGTATCTTTTTTTTTTATAGTTAAGCATTTTTTCTATAGTTTAGGTATATTTTTCATGATTTAAGCATCTTATCTATAATTTAAGCATCTTTTTTGTAATTAGATATCTTATCAATTGCTTAAGCATATTTTCCATAGTTTAGGCATTTTTTTTATGACTTAGACATTTTTTCCACGATTAAACATATTGTCAATAGTAATTGTATTTTTTTCATAAAATGACACATTTTCCATAATAATTGTATATTAGTATAATTCATAAAACATGTATTTTTATTTATTTATTTATTTTCATTTAAGTGTTTTAGGATTTTTTAAAGTTTTGTCACGAAGCAATTTTTTTCCAAAAATTAAAAAAAAAACTAACTTGGAGTCTTTTTAAAAATTAAGTCTTTAGTTTTTTTTTTAATTGGAAATAAAAACTAGGTTTTTTAAGGATTTTTATTAATAAAAATAAATTATTTAAAAAATTTAAATCTAGCTCAATTTTCAAATTAAAAAGAATTAACTCGCTAATTTTTTTTTTTTAAAAAGAACTACATTGGTTTGATCTTAATTAGCGGGTACGTAGGTACTTTTGAGGCAACTATAAAAAATATAAAAACTTATTTTATTTTTTTAATTCCTAATAAAAATCATAAAAAATTCATCTTGATTTCATTTTTACATATTTGTATATATTTTAGTATTTTATAGAAAAATCATAAAAAATAAAAGCCCATTAATTTTTTTAATTTTTATATGGTAATTTAGTTTTGATAAGTTAGCTCCCAAACTTAGATTTTTTTATTTAATTTTCTAAAAAAAATAAATTTTTAAGAATATTTGTATACTAATGGCTAAATTGGGGTTTTTTCATTCGAAAATCTTAGTTTTATTTTTTATCAATTTATCTGGTTAGTGACTCTAATTTTTTTTTAAAACATTTTTTAAATAAAAATGTTTTTTCTTAATTTTATATCGAGTAACTTATATTAAATAAGTTGAGCTTATTATATGTTAAATTAAGGAAAATCAAAATAGGATTCGATAGAATTAACGACTCTACTAGGGAACTAGTGGGCTAACTATATAAAAATTAGAAAATTAATGAATGGGATTTTATTTTATTTTACTTTTTTATTTAATATAATTTGTAATACAATTGTATTAATTGGGTTTTAGTAATGTAGACCTTTACGAAAAAAGCTTGGCCAAATGAGCCCTTTATTAGGGAATTTAGGGGAAATTCAAGAGAAATTCTTTTATCATTTATATGTTTAGATATGGTCGGATTTAAGCTATCTTAGGAACCTAAGATGGGCTACCATTGTGTAACCCTTAGGTTGTTGGGGTCTTTACCTCTGCCTGACGATGATAGGTGAGCCTACTTATGCTTCAATGTAGTCTAACGAATGATTCCTTGAGAATACTAGAGGCTACAGAATTTAAGACTCATAGATCTTACCTTCCTGCGTCATTGTAAAATAAAAAAAGGGATAGTAATTTTCAAATTATAGCTAGAAAAGAATTATTATAACCCACAATTAATTGGACCTTATTTTCAAATTTTAATGTACTTATATATATAAGTGTACATAGGCTTTAATTTAAAAAAAAAATTAGAAATTCACACACTTATATATGTAAGTTTACGTGAATATTGACTGCGAGTTTATAATAATTCAATTCTTATAGTTTATTAATGACTAATCTCATTACATTACATACGTATATAGCATATTGCATCACATTTGTTTTATATACTATCTTGTGTAATATATGTGAGTCCTATAATTTTTGTTTCATTTCATAATTGATAGGTTGTATAACATAACATTTAAAGTAGAAGACACAAAATCATTAATATTTCCCCTATACCACCAACATAAAAAAAGAAAAAAAAAACTTTAGTATCAACTTTTAAATTTTTTTTATAAATTTTTTTTAGGCATATAATTATGGAAATTAACTATAGTAAAGATCATTATGGAACTATTATTTTCTAGGGCTTTCCAGCAAATATTTTTTTTAAAAGAAAAATTCAAAAAGACATTTTATGGTAAAAAAAATCAGTTTTATGATAAATTTTTACTTAGTTGATTTTTATTGCAATGCCCTATATGTACCATACTATTAAGAACTAACAAAATAAAAAAAAAAAGATTTAACCTTTAGATTCCCATTGTAAAGTATTTTCTATCTCAAAGTCATCAATCTTATAAACGTCTAAATTCTCGTTTTTCGTGTTTGTCTATTAAGTTGTCATGGTTTCAATAGAGTTTTCTCTATTAGTCATCATCTTTGTGTATAAAGTAATTTCTACTTCTCTAAATCACCTTTATGTTATTCTATGTCCTCGGTTGTCAATCCTAATGTTTCTATTTTTTTTTTATTTTTAGTTTTTTGTTTAGATTTGTTGATGTCAGTATTAGGCTTTTATAATATAAAATTAACATTGATTTTTCAATAAAAGTTTCCAAAAGAAAAAAAAAAGGTTTTCAAGAATAAAAACTTGATTTTTTTTTTTAAAAAAGAGAGGGATGTAGTATTGCTAACAAGAAGGAATCCTTACAGGATTTGAAAAATTACCTTCTAAGTGGTTTGGCCCAACCTGAAGTTTATAATCACTAGTTTTTTAAAATCAAGATGTTTGAAGCTCTTGAACTGAGAATAGCTATAGCAAAAGGGGTTCTCTGCAAGTACATAAAGCAAGTCAAGACTATGACCTATGTCCGAGCCCAAGTGCCTACTAACATACCATCTCAAGCATATGAGTTTAAAGAGTTATAGGTTCATGAGCTTACTATCAACATGATACAAGGCTTAGAAAAGTTCCAGAGACAAACTTAAATGGTTAAGCCTAGGGGGCATGTTATTACAAAGGTCTAGAAAAAAGGGTTGTAACTCTAGAAGAAAAGTTGAAAAGGTTAGAAGAAAGACTCATGGGTATAGAAATGGCAATGGTTTATGTGCTTTAGCTCGAAAATTGAGATCTTAGTACAAGTAGGACATCATAGCCTAAGCATGAGGATGATTCAGGGAAAGACAAGTCAGGATTGAATGCACCAATTGAGATATCCCAAAATTAAGACAAGCCTGTTTACAACAAGAGGAGGCAACTTATACAATTCAAAATTCTAATGGTTAAAGTGTTCAAGCAATTGAGAGAAGTAGGATTATTGGCATGTGAAAACCCAACAAAGAAGTACAGGTCAAAGTAACATGATCCCAACGAATGTTGTAAATATCATGTGGGCTAAGTAGGGCATATCATAGAAAATTGCTAGAAACTAAAGCATAAGGTGCAAGATTTGATTAATGCAAAAATTATCTAACTGAGCTTTTTAGAGGCTAATGGGTTAATTGGTAGTGGTTTTCTTTCCCTAAGTTTTGAAGAAGCATCAAACAAACAAGCACTAGCATCAGATATTAAAGGCTTGCTACTATCATCTAATAAAGTGGGTCACCATTTAAAGCAATTAGGTATATCTCCATGAGATCGATTCAACTGAATGGGCTAAGTTTAAAGGAGTGACAGAAATAAGGAGCATGAAGTGGAAAAGAGTTTTAATTCTTTCGTCTATTTCTTATCACATTAACCTTTCTTGTTGAAGTTTGTAATGGGTGAGTTATTTGAATGAAGTGTTCTTCTTGTACATTTTTGTATTTAGCTCAACAAGGGCATATCATTGACCTTTCACTACATGAAACACTTTATGCAGATCCAAGGCAAGTGAAAATGGATAAAGTAAATTTGAACTTAGAACTTAAAATTTTCTACCTAAGGGAATGGTGACACATTACTTGAAAGGTTTAGGATGAAAAGAGGTAACCCATCTCCTAAACACTAACCTTACATACATGAGAGTTAATTAACACAATGTGAGTACTTGGGCTCATTCCTTAACGAAGGTATATCCTAAACTTAGTACACAGATCAAAATGATGTTAGGCATTCGTTTCACCACCCTAAACACAATTATCCCTTGCAAACCTATTTCAGACTTTTAAGGATTTTTTGTTTTCAAATTAACCTTGCTAAGAACCACCCTACACTGAAGCAGTCAATAGGTTAAGGTCATTAATTTGGAGAAAAGGAGTAGACTAATTTTTGCTTGCTTTAGTTTTGCCAATTCACAAGCAAATATTGTCATAGATAATTCAATTTCTTTAGAATGAAGAAGGAGTTTCAAACCGTACACACCTCACTCAAGCGCATGCACTTATTCAAACACATTAAACCCATGGATTCTTTCCTAAACACTCCATGCTATATACACTTCTCCTAAGCTTATACTCTTTAAGACTATGGTTTTAGGGCTTTGAATCCCATCAAGCAAAAACTTAATAAGGGAAGGTGACCACCTTGACCAAAAGAGAGACACAGAGAGAGAGAGAAAATAAAAAAAGGAGAAGAAAGGAAAATAAAAAAGAATAAAAAAGAGAAAAAAGTGAAAAATTGAAAATATTAGCAAAGTGATCACCTTCAAAGCATGAGCCAAATTGTTATTAAGCCCGAAGTCTAAACTTATGAAGGATATACAAAGGTTAAACATTTTAAATTTCAAAGCCCAAAAGCAAAACCCTTACTTTATGGTCTTACCCACCTTACCATCCTTAGTGAAACTCTTTTGACCAAAGAAATGAATTTATCTCAAACAATAATTGCTCACAAAACTAGGGCAAGCACATGTTTAGTTTCTCTTAGTTTATTGGCCTGTAAACCTAGGACATATTGCATATGATTTCTTTAAAATTGGTTGAAGCGCATTGATATCCATTTACTTAAACCATTTACCAAAAACCTTACATTATAAACTAAAAAAGACCTAACTGATTGACTATATTGTACCATTTGTAAGATGGACTATAATTCTTGGAATTGACATCGAAAGTAAAAATAGACCTGTGAAAGTGCAATGACATCTACTTAGACCGAACATTTCAAGTAATGATATTTATCTTCTTAGAGGAAAATTAAAGAAAAGTGTTTTCTCAAGAACATGAATGGTCATTTACCCTAAGCTTGAAATAAATGCTTTGAGAAATTTCAAAATTCATGAAATATGCTCCAAGAAAGAAGATTAAAAGAATGAGTGATTAATAGGTAAGGGGCAAGCTGGCCCCTTATTTGAGATCTTTAGAGTTTTTGAGACTTTCTTACTTGTTAGCAACGCAATTTTCCATCAAAAATGTTTTTTTGAATTTTTTCCAAAAAACAAATTTAGAAAAGAAATGAAACTTTCTTTTTAGAGAGATTTCTTAAAAAGAAAAGTTAAAATTTTTAAAAAATCATCAAGATCCCTTAAACTCAAGTCTTAAATCATTTTATCAAAACTTATCAAAGTCCTTGAAATTCATTGATCGCTTGCCCTTTAGTGCATTATCTATTTCATATAGTAATCATGGATCACTTGTTCAATGGAGCGCCATCCGGTCTTTTCTAGGATTGCTTACTTAAAGAAGTGTCATCTTATTCCTTATTGGATTGCTTGCTCAGTGGAACGTCGTTCAATCCTTTCTAAGATCACCTGCTTAAAAGAGCATCATCCTATCTTTTGTTAGATTGCTTGCTTAGTGGAGTGCCATCTAATCCTTTCCAAGATTGCCTGCTTAAAAGAGTATCGTCTTATTTCTTATCAGATCGCTTGTCTGGATTGCTTATTCAAAGAAGCACTATCCTATTTATTGTTAAATCGCCTACTTAGTAGAGCGCTATCTAATCCTTTTTAGGATTGATTGCTCAAAGGAACGTTATCCTATCCTATCCTTGTTGGATCACTTGCTTAGTGAAGCGCAATCCAATCCAATCCAATCCAATCCAATCCAATCCTTTTTAGGATCACTTGCTCAAAAGAGCGTTGTCCTATCTTTAGTTGGATTGCTTGCTCGATGGAGTGTCATCCAATCCCTTTTTGGATCGCTTGCTAAGTGCAGTGCTATGCAGTGCTATCCAGTACTTTGTAGGATTACTTGCTCAAAGGAGTGTTGTCCTATCTTTTATTGGATCGCCTGCTCATTGGAGTACCATCCAATCTTTTTTAGGATCGCTTGCTGAAAAGAGCGCCATCCTATTCTTTGTTGGATCTCTTGCTTAGTGGAATGTTATCCAATCTTTTCTAGGATCGCCTACTTAAAAGAGTGATATCTTATCCTTAGTTAGATCACAGTGTCATCCAATCTTGTCTAGGATCGCCCACTCAAAAGAGTGATATCTTATCCTTAGTTAGATTGCTTACTCATGGGAGCATGTAAGCCCCAAAATTAGCCATTCGAGGTTTCGATCGGTTGAAGAACCCGATCGAGTCTAAATTATAAAGTAAAGCTAGAAATATTAGTAAAATGATCCGGTAAGTTTGAATTTAAGAAAATAAGCAATAAAATAAAAGAATATAAAAATTTTAAATTTTAAGTGTATGACTCATTATTTATCGAAAATGCGTAAAATGCATTCCGATAATTAACGAATTGCTAGAGATAAATTATATGTATACTAAAAATCATAAAATAACCTAAATAATATTTAGGAATATTTATTTATACTATATATGAATTTACATGTATGTAAAAATACGTGTAATTATTTAAAATACGCGTAATGTGCCAAAATAATACTGAATAATTAAAGAAAATTCATAATTAATTAAGGAAAAATAAAGAAAAATAAGGAATGATCTAGAATTAGGTCGTGGCAGCTGGGAAAAAATAGAAAAAAATCGGCCAATTAAATTAAGACAATACAAAAACCAAAAATTAAGGGATAAGGCAATTGTCTTGTCCAATTTAATGCACAATAAATTCCTTAAACGTCTATAAATAGGAAAAAAATTCAGAGAACTCCTTCGGATAGTTAGGGATTTGAGAAAAATAGAGAGAATCGAAAATTGAGAGCAAAACCAAGGAAAAAAAAAGGAAAACTGTGCAGTTAGGGCCACAAAGGAGAACCCAGACCCGACCGGCAGCTGGGAGTGGACAGCCACCACCACCACACGGTGGTGGCAACGCCCAGGTGGTCCGATACACCCATGGCCACCGACGGTGGTCCGAGCCACCCAAATCGGTGAGTTCGATTTCCAACCCGATTTTGTGTAATTTTGTAAAAATAGTAAATATTATTAGAAAATTATGAAATTTGTTATTCTGAAATATTTTTGTATTTAATTTTTATGAAAAATATTATTTTGATGAAAATATGTCTCGTGATATAGGGTCTTTAAGAAATCATGCAAAACCGAGTATGTTTCGGTTTAGAAATAAATGACTTTAGGAGTGCAGTTTCGAGCAAAAAATTTTTATGTAGATTACTTAGATGATATAGAACAGTGTTATGAAGCCCGTTTTCAAAAAGTAATTTTCAAAATTTTTGAAATTTTTAGATAATTTTTAGGCCCTAAAATGAGGCATAAAATGGGTAATTTAGTGTTAATTAAGTAATTAAATGATTAATTAATAATTTAGTGAATAATTATATGTTTTAGGATGTTGAAATCTAATGGAGTATGATACTTGTAGCATTTAGGGTGTTAGATGTAATTATTAGGTTAATTATGTAGTAAATGATTAATAAGGAAAAATAGTTAACTTTAAGTTAATTTTGTAAATAAGGGAAATTAGGAGTAAAATCCGATTTAGGATGAATATAAATATTTTGAAATGATAATTGATGTTTAGGGATGGCAATTAAAGTGATAGAAATATTAGAAGTGCATTATGTACATAATAGGCAATAATGCATAATATGTAATTTTTGAAAATATAATAAATAGAAAATATTAGGATAAAAATTGATATTATATAAATAATAAGGATATATAATAAATCTGATAAGAAACTTGAATTTATGTAATTATATAAAAAATGTAAAAATTTCTTACATCAAGAGTAAATTCGATAGACTAATGAGGATATAAGTGTACCGAATGAAATAAAATACTGACTAGGGTAATAATGATATTTAGGAGATCGGGAAGTAATGTGATTAATTTCACATTATGAGTTGAAACGAATTTATAGGGTTGGAATATAAAACATTACTTAGAAATCGAACTATAACCTAATTTAGAAATCGATGTGGGAACAGAACCCGAACCTAATCCCAAATCTAGAATAATTATAAAAGACTTAAGACCTAGATAATTAGGCATACTGAACCCTAAACAAAACCCAACAATAAGCGTTATAGGATAAAATGAACCGATAATAGTTATATGAAAAGCTGAAACCACGTTTGTGTTATAGGGATAATCGACGATGGCCTGAGCAAATCGGACCTCAAGTAAGTGAGCGAAGAGTCGAGGTAAGTTGGGAATTAATACACTGCTGTATTTTGGAGGCTTGAGATTATGCTTGGTTGTGCTTGTTAGATAGTTGGCTGTATGCATGTGCTTGATTATGGGTGATACTATGATTCTGTTTGTTGCTTTGTCATGTATTGTATGACTTGTATGAAATGATTGATCACCCTAAACTGGACTTAATCCAATATACGACCAGTAATCATAATCGGATATGCATGGCAACCCGTTAGGGGAAATTAGGACTCTCCTGCCAAATAGCAACCCCTTCGAAAGGGATAACGCAGGATTGCAAAATGGTCTCTTCTTCATCCTTAGTCGAACTAAGTGACAGGAAAGGAGGTTGCGGCGAGGGTGAAGACAGTGGTTCGAAGGTAGTCGCGGGAGGAGCAAGGTCTCTATTACATAAGCCTGGGTTTGGTCGTGAGCTGTTGCATTAACGGCAACTCCTCAACTTGGATTAGAGTGGGCGCAATTTCTCTAATCTCACAACGGGCCGGACAACGTCGTGCGATGGCAATTTCTTGCACATGTATTGCACCTAATAAGTAATTGAAAACCTTATTGTATGTATAGTATAGTTTTAAGTCCTCCATCCTAACTTACTGAGCTGTGGTTGCTCACATCCCTATAGACGTCGTGCAGGTGCTGGCTAAAAAGCAGCAAACAACTACTCTGAAGCTAGCAACTGCTGGATCCTGGGGAATGAGGAAAAATATTTGAAGAACAAACATATATTCTTAAGGTCTAAGTTTTATTTTAGAATTTTTTTTTTTTTTCATTTTTGAAGGATGTAATAACTGAATTATAGTATATATATATATAAATTTTCTCACTTTCTTTGATAAATGCTTTATCTAAATTACAAACTGTTTACTTCAAAGCGGGTTAGTCGTGGACGCCTTGTGTAGATCAGGTCTAAGATAGCGGTTATAAGGCCAACTTCTATCTTAGGATGGTTTACACGGTGGGGCTGTTACAACTCTGCCGCTTCGAGGCGTGACAGAGCACTATCCAATCCTTCTTATGATTGCTTACTTAAGGGAGTACTGTCCTATTCTTGTTGGATCGGTTACTCATTGTAGTGCAAACCAATTCGTTCTAGGATCACCTGCTCCAAAGAATGCTATCTTATCTAGTCCTTTGTTAAGATCGTTTGCTTAAAGGAGCGCTATCCTATCTAGTCCATTTTAGGATCACTTGCTCATAGGAGTGTTATCCTATCCTTTGTATTTCTTAAAGTAATCTTGAGTCGCCTGCTCAATGGAGTACTGTCTAATCCTTTATAGGATCAATTGCTTAAAGGAACGCTGTCTTATTCCTTATTGAATCGCTTGCTCATTGGAGTGCCATCCATTCATTTCCCAGATCGCTTACTCAGTAGAGCACTATCTTATTTTATCTTTAAGCATCATCCTATCTTGTCTTGAAAGATTTATCCTCTTAAGGATACTCGACCTTTTAAGTTAGGACCCAATTTGTTAGATAATCAAAGTACTTACCTTGCCAATTCAAGTAAAGACCAAGTAAAAATGAGTATATTTTTTTAGTCTTTGTAGTAAAGTTTTTACAAACTTCACTATAAAAAAAGGTAGTTGTAGATAGCCAATTTTTGTTACATTTTATTTTAATTTCAGTCTCTTTTTACTTTCGAGCTATGTTTGTAAAAAATTGAAAAATAAAAAAAATGAAAAAAAAAAAAGAATAACTAAAGAAATAAATAAATAAACGAAAATAAAAAAAAAATATAAGTGTCAATTAGAGTTAATTCGCTTAGGGTTGGATCGAATAAGGGTGTATGTTCAATTTAATAATTGTGAGTCTTAAATAATCAGGCTTCATTTAAAAATATTTTAATCCAATCCAATATAAAGTGGATTTTTTAAATCTAATTTATATTGTGCTAAATAGACTTAGGAATTAATAAATGGATTAGCGTATATTTAGGCTAAATTAAGATAAGTTGAATCAAGCCCAAGATAAAAAGCCTAAATGTATGTAGGGTTTTTAGAAACTGGGTCAAATTTTTAACGAATTTAATAAATCCAAATCGAGTATCATTGTATGTTATCAATCTTGGATTTTTAAGATTAAATATTTACCTAAAAAGATCCGAAAAATTCATATTGATGGCCTCTAAATAGTAGATGATAGGGGCTGAAAAAAAATACATTTTTACAATTCACATTACATACATACCTCATAATCTCCTCACCATTCATATTTGTATAGTCCACAATTTTCTAATTTACACACTTACCCATGTATAGTCCCTCACGTCACTCATACATGGCTGCACAACACAAAGCCGCACGATCGAAATGCATACACACATACACGACCAGAATACATTTCCACTTCATAGTTAGCACAACATATACGCCTGTACTTCACACCATATGCCCACTATACTGTCTACGAACATGAATAGGACTCGAATCCAACCCATGCATAAGCAGATTCGACTCAACTGGTTAGATGGTTTTGGATTCCATTCTCTTTTGTTTTTTTTTTTTTTTATGATTATTATTATTGTAGTTATTTAGTTGTTTTAATTAGTTTACTAATGTTAATCCTTTTTATAAATTTGTTTTTACTAACTTTATTTTTTAATGCAGGTATTTAGTTTTAGGGTTTTTTTTTTCTTTTAGTTATTATTAGCTTTGTTAATATTTTGCAATTTTAACATGTAGTATTAATTTTTACAAAGTTGCATAATTAAGATGACTTATTTATATCAAATAAGTACTAACATGGTTTTTTCTTTTTTTAGGTCTTAGTGTCAATTCTAAATAGTTGATTTTTGGCATATCATCATTTTTTAAAGAATAAAATATGTTTTGTATAGATATTGCATTTTTAGAAGTATCGATGAAAATTGCATATTTTAGCAAGTTGTCATAAAGTTGCATTTTTAGGCTTTTAGGGATTTTTCAAGACTAAAAAAATCATTTTATCACTTATTTAGTTTTCATAAAATAAAAATCTTCAATTGGCATATTTTCCATGGTTTAGACATCTTTTTTTTTATAGTTAGGCATCTTATTCATTACTTAAGCATCGTTTCCATGATTCATATATATTTTTTTTATGGTTAGATATATTGTCAATAGTAATTACATTTTTTTTATAAAATGATACGTTTTCTATGATAATTGTATATTAGCATAAAAAAAAATACTAACTTGGAGTTTTTTAAAAATTAAGTCTTTAGTTTTTTTTTAATAGGAATAAAAATTAGGTTTTTTTAGGATTTTTCTTAATAAAAATAAATTGGTTAAAAAAAATAAACTTGGCTCAATTTTCAAATTAAAAGAATCAACTCACTAAATCTTTTCTAAAAAAAAAAAGAATTATGTTAGTTTGATCTTAATTAACCGGAACATAGGCACTTTTAGGATAACTATAAAAAATATAAATTTTTTTTATTTTTTTAATTCGTAATAAAAAATTCATCTTGATTACATTTTTATATATTTGTACATATTTTAGCATTTTTAGAAAAATCATAAAAAATAAAAGCCCATTAATTTTTATTTTATTTTTACATGGTGACTTTGTCTTAATAGGTTAGCTCTCGAACTTAGATTTTTTTGTTCAATTTTCTAAAAAAGTAATTTTTTAAAAATATTTGCAAATTAGTAGTTAAATTAAGGTTTTCCTTAAAACCTTAGTTTCATTTTTTACCATTTTAACTAGTTGACGACTTTAATTTTATGTTGAGTAACCTATATTAAGCGAGTTGAGCTTCGTATAAGTTAAATTAAAAAAAAAATCGAAATAGAGCTTGAGAGGAGAGAGGGAGGAATTGGTTATAATAAAAATTCGAACTTTTTCGATAAACAATATTAAAAATGTCCTCTTTGATTACTTAAGTAAGATTAGGTGTGAAACAATATGTAATCAATAATAAAACTCAAAGTAAAAATAGTAAGATTAAGAAGATCAGGCAAGAGATTTATAGTGCTTCAACCTTGTGCTTACTAAACTCTTTCAGCTCTACTGCGAAGGACTCGGTAATCCTTTTCAACATCATTTCATTATCAATTTTTCACTAACCTCAATAAAAAAGAAATATGGTTGTCAAAATCATTTTTTAATAAAATCATAGTAGAATTGTGATTTTAGATGTGCGATTTTACGATTTTACCAATTCTATACGGTTTTACACGATTCTACTTAACTTTATACAATTATGCGTTATTATGCACGATTCTACTTGATTTGGATGTAATAAACTACTAAAACTAAGAAAAAGAACTTGACATCTACAATTTAAAGCAAGCGGATCGAAACTATAAGTGAAATACAACTATGTTTGCTTCTTTAACTTATGTTGATTATATCACTGGTTTTATTGTTTAAAATCTCTTACCAAAGATGAATAAATAATTAAGGAAGAAGATATATTTAATTTATCAAATGATGATTTGTTGAGAATTCTTTTAGGAGGAAGAGATAAGAAAAAAGATAAACGTTATATTATACAAAAAGGCGAGTGTACTTATAGATATTAAGAGATTTATGACATTAGTGCTATTAAAGATGAAGTACGAATTAACTCTTTAGGACTTAGAATATGAAGAGGTAGATATTGTAAACAGTCCATTTTTACTATCTTTTGTTTTAATTTTGATCTCTTTTTACTTTTGGATCAAATTTACAAAAAAATTGAAAAGATGGAAAAACACAAAAAATTTAAAAATTTGAAAAATAAAAGTATCAAAAGAGTTTGGGTTAAGTCAGTTGTTTATAGTTAGATCAGGCAATTTTAATAACTAAAAACATGCCGGTGATTTAATAAATTTGGAGTTTTTTTAATTTTTGGGCTTCATTAAAATCCTAGTAAAATATTTAAATAGATATTTATCTAATTGAAAAATATTGTATCAAGAATAATTAAAAGAAGACTTTATATTTATTAAATGGTTAGCATGTGTATTTTAGGCTAAATTAAAAGGCTATAATTATTTGAAAACAAGTTAATTGTTTTCGTAGGTTAAAAAGAATCACGATTAAATTATTGAAGAAACCAACAAATCTAAATGGGACATCATTGAATCTTGTAAAAAATTAGATTTGTTAAACCCTAATTAAGATTGAATCATTATCCCAAAAAATTTAAAGAAATCCAAAAGATTCAAATTACTTGTTTATAAAAGGGAATTCATTTACTTCATTTTAAAGATCTTTTCATCAACCTAATAATTTCTGATCCTAACTTCATTCCCTATTAACAACAGCCTCCCACTCTTGATCACCCTCTCTCTTACCCTCATGATACCGACACCATCATCCCCGCATGCGATTGCTCCAAACTAATACTCAAATCTATACTTAACCATCACACGACTTGAACGCAGGCACATACACCCTTAATCCTTTGTACAACTACTGAGCCACTCATGATTAGGTCGATGACCAACTAACCCTAGTTGCAACCCATATACATATAAAACCATCCTAACCTCGAGTACAGTACCACACACAGCCTAGGACATCCACTATTGCAACTTGTGAAATCCATCACCACCAAACTCTTCATACGAAAGTGTGATTTCCTATTTGTTTCCACGACCATGTTAACTTATATGATGTTAGACAATGGCTATTGGTGAAGAAGAAGAAAGACCCAATCGGAATTGGCACTTTGAGTCTAACTCAGATCTGTATGTAAGCCTCCCCTAAACCTAATCCAACTTGCATTTGTTTTGGGTTGGTTCTTTATCCTTTAATGGTTTTCTTTATTTTATTTTCTTTTATTTTTTTTTGTTACTTTAGTTTATTAGATTTAACTATATTGACTTTGTCTATTTTTTAGGTCCTTAGTTATAGTTATTAGTGTTGTTAGTTTTTTTATTATTCAATAATTTATGTTTTTCTTAATATACATGCGCTGTATAAATTGGTTTTATTTAAAATTATCTAATTAGTTTATTTGCATAGCGTAGACGTTAACATGGGTTTTTCTTGTAAGTCTTCATGCCATTTCATTAATTCATAGTTTTGCATATTCATTATTAAAAATCATGTTTTTTCGACATATTTAATGAAAATGGTATATTTTAGCACAATTACATTGTTTAGAAAAATTACATATTTTCCCAAAATTTTGCATGTTTTATCTCTTTTTGACAATTGCATGTTTTGAATTGCATTTCTTTTATGTAATTTGCATCTTTTATAGAAAAAATTGCCTCTTTTGCATTTCTTTACAAAATTTGCATTTTTAGTTAAAAATTGCATATTTTTATAAAGATTACATTTTTTTAGGTATAATAGCATATTTTTATCAAGATTCATATTTTTAGGATAAACTTTGCATCTTGGTGGCATAACTTAAAAGATTAAAATAAGATTTTATCTTTTCCCTAGTTAGGCATTTTTTTTTCATGATTTAGGTATTTTTTTCCCTAATTAGGCATCTTTTCTATAATTTAGGTATTTTTTCCATAATTAGACATATTTTCTACAGTTTATACATTTTTTTTATGGTTTAGATATATTTTATATGGTTTAAACATTTGTTCCTTGGTTTATACATCTTTTTCCATGATTTAAATATCTTTTCTATGATTTAGACATATTAGGTATATTTTCCACATTAATTGTATATTTCATGAAAAATTGCATTTAGATACTTTAGGATTTTTATAAAAAGTTTTGTCACGTAGTCAATTTTTGGTAAAATAAAAATATTAACTTCGAGTCTTTTCGAGAATTAAATCTTTAGGGTTTTTTTAATTGAGAATAAAAATTAGGTTTTTAAGTTTTTTTAGTAAAAATAAATTAGTTAAAAAATGTAAACTTAGCCTATTTTTCATGAACAAAATTTGTCAACTTATTAAAGTTCTTCCAAAATGATAAGAACTACAGTCAGTTTGATCCCAATTAGCGAGTACATAGGTATTTTGAGGCAACCGTAAAATTTGTAAAATATTTTATTTTATTTTCATTTTTTAAGGAAAATTCATAGTAAAAAATTCATTTTTATGTATTTTTATAATTTTGCATGTTTTCATATTTTTAGAAAAATTTCAAAAAGTAAAGGCCCATCAGTTAATTTCTTAAATTTTTTCATGGTGACTTTTATTTTAGTAGATTAGCCTCTTAGTCCATTTCTCTAGTTAAGTTTTCTAAAAAAATATTTTTTAGAAAATTTGTGAACTAGTAGATAAATCAGGATTTTTTCACTCGAAAATCTTAATTTGACTTTTTACCAATTTAACTAGTTGGTAACTCCGAGTTATTTTTGAAAATATTTTTTTTAAAACATTTTTTAAACAAAATGTTTTTTCTTAATTTTATGTCGGTAACTTATATTAAGTAGGTTGAGTTTAGTATAGGTTAAATTAAAGAAAACCGAAATAGGGCTCGACAGATACTGTTGGCAATAGTATCAATAACGGTTAGTGATGACAAAAATAATAACTATAATAATAATTATGTTAGTTTATTCCCTCTTATTAATATATGATTTGTGTTAAGGCTATTGTAAACTAGTGGCATCACCACTGATCTTTTATTAGGATGGATAGGGTTTGAATCTTCCTTCCTTCATTGTGGCCCAAAAAAAAAAAAGTAAAAATAAAAATGATTCACTACTAACCTTATAGTAATTTTGTTGTTGATAAGACATTTGATGATTTATTTTTTTTAGTTTAGTATATGATCATAATAATTTATTTTATAATGTAATTTATATCAATACTGATATTTATATTTTAGTTTTGTACATTAGCATAATACTTTTTTCTGATTCGTTTGTACTATAACTTATATAGTGACCAAAGTTTATGTTGAATTTCTTTATTTACATCATAAATTTTAATGTTCTTATGAATTTATAAGCATATTTATAGTTTTTGAAAGCTAATTTATGTAGAATGTAGAAACTTACGTTTCTACAGTCTAATTTTATGGAACCTGAGGCGATTTTATGTAGAATAGCGAGTTTAACAATCTTGATAGAAACAATTATAAGTCTTTTTGTTTTGTCTCACTGGGTTACCTTTACCTATACATAGATTTACAGAAACTTAAAACTCTCTCTAACATAAGGTCTATTACATAAACAATTTTGTTTTAGTAATTGTAGGGATAAAATACAAAAAGATCCTCTCGATAAAAGTAAATAATAAAATCATAATATGAAAGTTGAATAGATAGTGTTGTCTTTGAATTAGATTCTAAAATCTATCGAACATCAAGTTTTTTAGTAAACAAATGTGGCTCTAATCTATTGATCTCTCTCTCGAAAATTTGAACTCCTTTTCTTTTATATCTTTTAGTGCAACATTTGTTTTGCTAGAATCTTGGATAACTCTTAATCGAATCTTCAATTATTTTGAAAAAATCTTGACTTAGCCGTTAGTTGTTGTGATTCCTTGAATTGTAGAAGTTAAATCACCCTCGTTGATCAATCTAATTCGAACGTTATACTATTGCTTGTTTATTTTATGAAGTCTACAATTATTCTTGTATATATGTTCTGGTTTCTTTTTGTATTCCACTGATATGGTCTTCTAAAAAATGAATTTCATTAGAAAATAAGTATTTCATAAAAATTAAGAACAAATCTTAATGCTTGATGCTTTTGAGTTTGAATCTTAGAGTTTCTAAAATATTCATGTTGTTACTTAGCTCGCGTAATCTTTAGCAATTATGAAATATTTGAATAAATATCTTTTAAAGACATCAATATAACAACTCCATAAAAATCTGCTTCAACAAGATTAAGATTCATCCTTATCTTAACATATCTTCATGCATATACCTTTGTCCATTCTTTATTTGAATTCAAATAATAATCTAGATTGAACTCCTTAAGATTCTCCCCATATCTTGATGATAAACCTTTAAAAATTCTCGTGAAAACTCTAACAAAATGTTTTTAATAATATCTGCTCATTGTTATAAGGGATCATATCCAATCAAGTTTATCCTTAAATTAATTCCTCCTTAATCCTTGTGGATTTAACTATCCAACTCAGTAGAATGCATTAGATATATTACCCAAATATATCCAAGAAGTGAAGATGGGTCTTCAAACTCTTATATGTCCAAAAAATTTCATGAAACGTTCTGCTCTGTAACTTCTAATACTATATTAAGGTTTTGAATTTGTATTTGAATTTAGTTTTGATTTTTAAAATTAGTATTAAAGCATAAATCTTATCTTCTATTTATTGACTTACAGACTTGACAAACTTGTTAAATGTCTTTACTCTTTTTGTTATCATTAAAACACTTATGAGAGAACTTAACAGCCTATTTTGAATTGAATAAAAAATTGAGTTCAGATTCATACATCTAAGGGACAAAATCGATCAAGGAAAATTGGAAAAAACTTATTACTTGAATTTCTAGTTGATGTTGATTTGCTTGAATCATGCTTCAATAATGAATTTTAAAGCTTCTACTTGATGAATTTAGCAAGGATGGATACTTGGGACACACTTTTGACCAAGAATTAGCGCCAAAACATGTAAAAACAAGATCAAATTTGGTCAAAACCCAATAGTTGTAATTTTTTAATTCAATTTTTTTTATGCTTTTCGAGTTTGTTCGAGCTTGAAAATGCATTAATAGAACTTCTAGGAACTTGTTAGATGGGGGTTTACTAAAAAATTATACTCACACAAACCCATTTCGACACTCTTTCTCTCTACGTAGTTTCTCTCTCTCTCTTTCTTTAGCTTAAATTTTTTCGTACATGGTGGTTGTTGAGTAAAATCAACACTATGGTAAAACTGCCCATGACCAAAGCTCTCAATCCTAATCACTGTTGAGATCTGCCATAGACCTTAGTGTCTTGGCCACCAAGGGTTTTATCAAACCCTAACTAGTATGCCGTTCTCTCTTCAAAATGCCACTTTTTGCCTCATCTCAACCTAAGCAACCACTACAGTTGAGCTCATAGTAGTCTAAAACCTAGGACCCAACACTCCGTCAAACCCTAGTTGAGATTGCGAAGCACTACTGCCAACCACCACCATTCTAAGCCGCTTCACACCACCAAACATCTATTATAGGCCATGACACCTGCACCAAACCCCTAATCTCTAATCTAAAACACATCGAAATGTTGTCACTTGCTTGAAAATTAGCCTAAAACTACCTATGACAAGCCATGTCACCAACTAGAAGCCCCTTTACCTGACGAATATGTTGCATACGTGAGAATCGAACTAAGTTTGAGGATCAGGATCCAACCTCGTGCTCCAATTGACTTGACTTGTGCAAGTCTTACCCGCTTCCCCCTCCTTTTTCCCTTTATTTTGAATTTTGTTTTATTTTATTTTTCTTTCTTTTCTTTAATGTTTTAGTCTATTGTAAAAAAAAAGTCCGAAAAAAGAAAATAGAAAGAAAAAAAAAAGAAGAAAAAGAAAAGATAAAAAAAAAGTGGAAGAAAAGCATTGTTATTTTATTCTTTTATTTATTTTTTAAGGCATGTTTTTTTGTTCAAAAATTAAATAAACATAAAAAATAATAAAAAGAAGAAAGAAAAAAAATGTGTTTTATCACTTAGAAAAAGATTTTAAATAAAAAGTCCAATTAATGTACTTTTTCTAAAAATAAGATTTTCCTTAGATTTTTTTAATAAATAAATACTGAAAAAAATAAGACCCTTTTAAAAATTTTTCATGATAAAATAATTTGATAAAAACGTAAATCCAGTTGATTTTCGGAAATTAAAAGAAACCAACATACATAAATTTTTGCAATGAATTATGGAAAGTTTGATTTTGAATAGTAGGGGCATAAGCATCCGAATGTGATTACCAAGTGACTTAAAACATGTAAAAAATTTATCTTTCCTAATTTTGTAAATTATATTTAAATTTCTTGTTCTTTACAAGTAGATGTAACCTTATTTATTTATTTACTTATGAATAAGTATTGTTTTTAGATGGGTAAATTGAAAAATAAAGTTATTTTCGAAAGGTTAAAAATAGTACGCAATTAAGGTTTAATAGGATAACCTCTGGATCCAAGATTTCTTATTTCAAAAACATTTTTCAAAAATTGGTTTTATTAAAGACTAACAGCTAAGTTATAATCAATTCACTTTATTGGTTATAACTTAACTCATTTCTTATTCTTGGTTGAGTAAGGCCTCCAAGTATTTTTCAAAATATATAAGAAACCAAAATTTTCTCAATTCTTAGTCAAAGTTTAATATTAAACGGATAGGATTCAATATTGATCGGATTAAGGAAACGAAAAAACTAAAAAATTTCAAATTCGATATCAAGTTAAATGATGAGGTAGCCTCCGTAGTCTACACGTATATCCTACAGTACTGGTCTCTAGACTCAACCCTTAGCCACCTAAGGTTAGTATCTCCGGACGCCAAGTAAGTTCGTGAGCTAAGGGTATGGTCTTGGTGTACAAGTACTTGTGCATTGTACTAATAATAAATAATTTAATCATATGAGATCCCTATCCTTATAGGGCTTTTTATTATCATTCGTATGAGGTGAAGTCTAAAACAATAAAGACATTATTCATGATTATGCATAATCCATTTAATCTAAGATAAGTTGAATATACTTAATTCAAATTATTAGGTGATTAACCAATATCAATAAGCCATCCAATCGTGCAACAGTTACCAAAAAACTAATTATTTATTTATTCTACTTACCAATGTTTGGCATAACAACAACCAATATTCAAACACATGCATAGCACGAATCCTAAGCATCAATTTATAACATGTATATAATTTAAGTACACTAATTACAAGTACAAACAAGTATAGAGTTATCGGGAGTATTCACTAAACCGAGGTTATTATGAGTCATAACAGTTGACGGCCAACTCCCCCTCTTGGTTGGTGTCTCATGATAAATAATAATAAAAACCTAATGAGTATCTAGATGTAGTGCTAAATAGACTAATTAGCTAACTATTTATCTTATAATTCCCATTTCTACTTAGGTTTTGAATCAGATGTAACTTTTTTGTTTTATCCTTTATTTTTACATTCTCATAGTCGATCCTCATTGAGTTTGGATGTACTTCTTCAACAAAAGAATTTAATTAAAATTTTTAATGATATTTCACATTGCTTAATTAATTTATTGTAGTAAATAGGAAATATTATTTTGGCATGACTAACAACACACAACTTAATAAATATTACTAGTTTGAATTATCTCACTATTGTAAGCCCTACAACCAATCACTCAAGGTTCTGATCAACTAAAAGATTCAATTGAGCCTAAATTATAAGTAAAGTTAGAAATATTAGTAAAATGATCCCATAAGTTTGAATTTAAGAAAATAACCAATAAAATAAAGGAATATAAAAATTCCAAATTTTAAGTATATAACTTGTTATTTATCGAAAATGAGTAAAATACATTCCGATAATTAACGAATCGTTAGAGATAAATTATATGTATACTAAAAATCATAAAATAACCTAAATAATATTTAATAATATTTATTTGTACTATATATGAATTTACATATATGTAGAAATATGCGTAATTACTTAAAATATGTGAAATGTTCTAAAATAATAATAAATAATTAAATAAAATTCATAATTAAGAAAGGAAAAATCAAGAAAAATGAGAAAAAGTCCAGAAGTAAGGTGTGGTAATATGAAATTGAAGAAAAAAATCAATTGATTAAAATACAACAAATAAAAAGTGGAAAAAAAGAAGAGATAAGGTAATTGTCTTGTCTTATTAATGCACAAAAATTTTCCTAAAACTTTATAAATATTCCAAATTTTTCAGAAGCTCATTTGGCCAGTTTGGAGAGTATGAAAAATGGAGAGAGGCGAAATTGAGAGAAAAATTAGGGTTAGGAGAAAAAAAATAAGAAAACTGTACGGTTAGGGCTTGTAAGGAGAACCCAAACTCAACAAGCAGCTGGGAGTAGACGGCCACCACCACCATACAGTGGTGGCAGTGCTCAGGTGGGCTGACAAACCCATGGCCACCGACGGTGGCTGGAGTCACCCAAATCGGTGAGTTTGATTTCCAGCCTGATTTTGTGTAAATTTGCAAAAATAGTAAATATTCTTAAAAAATTATAAATTTTGTTATTCTAAAATATTTTTGTATTTTTTTTAGGAAAAATATTATTTTGATGAAAATATGTCCCGTGATATATGATTCTTAAGAAATCATGCAAAACCGAGCATGTTTCGGTTTAGAAATAGATGACCTTAGGAGTATAGTTTTAAGCCTAAAATTTTTGTGTAGACTACTTAGATAATATAGAATATTGATATGAATCCCATTTTTAAAAATTAATTTTTGAAATTTTTAGATAATTTTTAGGCCTTAAAATGAGGCATAAAATGGGTAATTTAGGGTTAATTAGGTAATTAAATAGTTAATTATTGATTTAGTGAATAATTATATGTTTTAGGATATTGAAATATGATGAAGTATGATACTTGTAGCATTTAGGGTGTTAGATGTAATTATTAGGTTAATTATGTAGTAAATAAGTAATAGGGAAAATAGTAAATTTTAAGTTAATTTTGTAAATTAGAGAAATTAGGTATAAAATCTGATTTAGGATGAATTTAGACATTTTGAAATGATAATTGATGTTGGGAGATGGTAATTAGAGTAATAAAAATATTAGATGTGTATTATGTACATAATAAGTAATAGTATATAATATACAATTATTAGAAATATAATAAATAGAAGATATTAGAATAAAAATTGATATTATGATAATAATAAAAATATACAATATATCTGATAGGAAACTTGAATTTATGTAATTATATGAAAAATGTAAAAATTTCTCACATAAGGAGTAAATTTGGTACATTATTAAGGATTTAAGTATACTGGATATAATAAAATACTGACTAGGGGTAATTATGGTATTTAGGATATCTAGAAGTAAGGTGATTAATTTCACATTATGAGTTAAAACAAGTTTCTAGAGTTCGTATATAAATCAGTATTTAGAAATTGAACTAGAACCTAATTTAGAAATCGTCACGGAAACTGAACCTGAACCTAGCCCTAAACTCAGAATAATTGTAAAAGATTTGAGAACTTAGATAACCGAATATATTAAACCCTAAACAAAACATAACAATAAGTGTTATAGGATAAAACCAACCTATAATAGTTATATGAAAAATTGAAACCACGTTTGTGTTATAGGGATGATTAGTGATGGCTTGAGTAAGTTGGACCTCAAGTGAGTGAGCGAGCGAGGAGTCCAGGTAAGTTGGAATTAATACATTGCTGTATTTTGGAGGCTTGAGATTATGCTTAGTTGTGCTTGTTAGATAGTTGGTTGTGTGCATGTGCTTGATTATAAGTGATGCTATGATTTTGTTTGTTGTTCTAGCCTATATTGTATGATTTGTATGAAATGATTGATCACCCTAAATTGGACCTAATCAAATATACGACCCGAAATCATAATTGGACCTGCATGGCAACCCATTAGGGGAAACCCAGGATTCTCTGGCCAAATACTAATCTCTTCGAAAGGGATAACGCAGAATTGCATAATAGTCCCTTCTTCATCCTTAATCGAACTAAGTGACGAGAGGAGAGGTCGCGACGAAGGTGAAGTCAATAGTTCGAAAGTAGCCGTGGGAGGAGCAGTGTCTCCATTGCACAAGCCTAGGTTTGGTCGTAAGCTATTGCATTAATGGCAACTCCTCAACCCGAATTAGAGTGAACACAATTTTTCTAATCTCACGACGGATTGAACAACGTCGTGTGATTACATTTACTTGAACATGTATTGCATCTAATAAGTTGATTGATAACCTTGTTATATTTATGGTATAGTTTTAAGTTCTCCATCTTAACTTATTGAGTTGTGGTTGCTTACATCCCTATAGACATCGTACAAGTGCCGGCTAAGAAGCGGCATACAACTACTCTGAAACTAGCAATTGCTGAAACCTGGGGAGTGATGAAAAACATTTAAAGAACAAACATATATTTTTAAGGTCTAAGCTTTTATTTTAGAATTTTCATTTTTGAATAATATAATAACTAGGAAATATATTACGGTAAAATATTGTAAACGTTAATTGTAATAACTAAATTTCAGTGTATATATATATTTTCTCACTTTCTTAGGTAAATGATTTATTTAAATTACAAACTAGACGTCTTGTGTAGATCAAGTTTAAGATAGTAGTTGTAAGGCTAACTTCTATCTTAGAATGGTTTATACGGCAGGGCTGTTACGACTCTGCCACTTCAAAGCGTGACAACTATTTGCAAATTTTATATTGATATATTATTATAATATAATTTGATTATAATATCGCATATAGTGGAATAAATAATAGTGTGACAATATAAATTAGACAAAATAATAGAGTTAGGTGGAAAATATTGAAAATATATATTTAATTAACCGACTTGATTATTAAGACCTTAGCTTAATCATAATGTAGGATTATTTTAGGAATATATTACGTACATATACGTACCTATATACACTCATTTTAATTTTTACAAGTGTATGATCTTATATTATTGTTATTATCCTTATTGTTGTGATAATCATCATCATCATCATCATCATTGTTGTTATTTTATATTACTATACTATGATTATTATATTTTTTATATTTGATCATTTGTACATATAGAAGTATATCTTTTTGAGAATGTTTGGACTTTTAAGTACGTATATGTATGCATATATAGAGCCATGATTTTCCAAATACTTTTATATCATGGCATTATACCTTATCCATACTTTATGATATATGTCTTTCGGTTTCCTTATATAGGAAATATGTGTATATTTGTAAACAATTATGTTTGGATATTTATTTATTTGTTTGGGGATTTATCCTAATTATCTATTTATAAGATCAAATTATTTGAATGACTTAGTCATTTTACTTATATTCCTCGGTTTCTCTTAAATTTTTAATCATGTATAACTTTTTCGTTTTTAAGTTCGATTTTCATGATCTTATGGTTAATCTTCATTGTTTTCAAATGTACTTTCATATAGCAAGGTTGATTTTGGAAGTCGAGACTTATATTTTCTAAGGTAGGCTTAATTAGTTATGAATTTTATAATATTAGGCCCATTTACTCCTTAATTACCTTTTATAGGCTTTTCTTGGTAATTTTATTAATCAACTTTACCTAAATTTTATTAGTAAGCCTAAAATTATATGGGTGTAACTTTTTGTTTCTATTGGGCTTAGTTAAAAATTTTACAATTCCTTATTGGACTTTTTTTTTTGTTAGTTTGAACTCAAACTTAAATCGGGCTTATTTGGATGACTAGTGAGCTTTCTAAATTTTTGTTTGGGCTTAAATAATTTTATTAAATTTTTTATATTTGTTGGTTTTTTTCATTTTGGGCAAAATCTTAGTTTATTAGCCTAAAATGGACCTTTTCTTTAAGTTTTTCAATTTTTCACTTATTGGCCTAAATTATCTATACACTTTTGTCCTTAATTTAATTAAATAAAATTTTGTAGCCTTTTTATCTTGCCAAACTAGATCAACAAGTGGCCTTAGGAGTAGGTTCCTAGTCCAATTTACTCAATTTCTTAAATCAATACAATTGGCCCTAATTTGTTAATTATTCTAATTATTAATATTATAATTATTCTAAATGGTTTTATAATTGTTATCTTTTATAAAAATAAAGTTTTGGTTAGATTGTTTTTTTGTGGCTAATAGCGGTGCACTTTCTTGGGGTTTTTTCTAATTTTATTGATTTTATATTTTTCATTAATTTATAATGTTAAGTTATTATATATATATATATATATATATACAACATAAAATAATTAAGTAAAAGAAAATAATATTAAACATATAAATTATATGATATCATGGCCATATATATCCCTATATATATATATATTGTATTTATTATCATATTTTTAGAAAAAGAAAATACTTGCAAGGTATATCTATATATACATATATTCGGAATATACATAAATACACATAGTTACATATATTCTTGTATATTTATATTTAATCCAATATATATATATATATATATATACAAAATATGTGTTGGCATGTATTTATGTTAATTTGTGCTTATCTTGTAATTTTTTATGTTATGCATATGTGTACATTTATTATTTTCGAAGTACATTGGTATGTATATATACACATAAACACTTATATTTCCATGTATATATATGTGTGTGTGTATTATTGTAAGTCCAAAAAATTAGAAATAAAATGAAATACAAGGAAAATCTAGCACCTAGGGTATCTATGTATACCAATATGATATTCTCTTAAAAATACTAGAGAAATCCACAAGTGTGTTACATTTTCATTAAGATATGTTATATCTTACAAACATGTTACTAAGATGCATAACTTTTACACCTAAATCCTAGATTATTATATACACGTTTCTACCAATAGGGAAATATTACATGAATGGTGGAAAAAGAAATATACATAGGAGTACACAACGAAACACAATAAGAGATTGATAAAATGATTAGGAACACAATGTTAAGTTGTTGTTGGAGCTTGAGAGATGGAGGTTTGGAGCTCCCAGTGAGGTGGTCTCCTTGAAGCTCTTGGTAGCTTGAAGTTGGTAGAGGAATTGTAGTAGAGATGAAGTGAAATATTATAAAATGAAGAGTGGTGAATCACTGAATAATAAGTGAAGAAAAATCATGGAAATAGATGTGTAGGGAAGGAAAAGGCATGTCGACTAGAGAATGTGATGTATGGGTGTGGCAGGGGCAAAGAATTTGTGGAACAAAACTAAAGTTGAAGAGTATTTGAAAGGGGAGACATGGGGCCGACGAGAAAGAGAAAAGATGAAGAGGTGATTTAACTTCATTTTTTAATTTGTTAGGGACAAAGAAGATGTTAGCTAAAAGTTTGACAGGTTGGGGGATAGATTTTATTGTCCTTTAGGTCATGTTATGTACCTTAGGTTTAAGGGATGATAAGACTTTAGTTGGGAGATTTAGTTAGTTTAATGGAAATGGTTTTATTATAGTTACATTAGGGATTTGGTTAGATAAAATAATAATAAAAATATTTAGTTAAGGCATGTACTTAGACAAAAATACATGTGTATAATACATAATTTTCTACAATATATCTACATATATATAAATATAAGATATATTAAGAGGGGAAGAAATTATGATAATATATATATATATATATATATACATATACATTAATGGGACCACATATAGTAGGATGTTTAAGGTTTAATTTGCAATTTATTAATTTATTATTTTTATTTATTGAAATTAAATTATTATTATTATTTAAAATTATCTCTAATCATTCGTTAATGATGTTACACTATTTTGCATATTTATCAATAATTTATCGAGTTAAGGCTTTACTAATGTTAGGGTAAATTTTTGGGTTTTGTAAACTTAAGGTTTAGAATTTAAGATTTTTATTTGGTTTGGATTCAAATTTCTTCTAGTTACGCTTACGTAAGGTTTAGAGTTTTCTTATATAAATAGGGTTTTTGAATAGTGTATTAAGGTTTTTCTTGTTTGTAATAGGTTTCAAAATAAACTTTAAATTGGTTGTAAATCTACACAGTCTTGTTGACTCAGGAAAATATCTATAGTACTTAAATTCAACTTTATATTTAAAAAGCTAAATTTGTAGGGTTTATACATTTGGTTAATTTTTTGCACCTTCTATTATTATTTCTTTTAATTATTTCATTTTTACCTATTGGAATTGTCTTAGATTGCTACCATTGTATTTCCATATTTGTAATTTTTGTAGCCCATTTTATTGCTCTGTAAGCTTACTATAAATAGCTTCTAAATGGTATAGCTAGATGATCTATTTCCAATTAATGAATATTCTTCTTCCTTGTGAGACATTCTCTACAAGTTAGTATCCCTACACTCATATCTACCTAAATTAGTTAGGGTTTGTGGCGAGTGGGCCTCATTCCTTGCTTGTATCTCATATCAAGTGTGAATTGAGTTGTATTGGGTTTCTTTGGTGAGTCATATTCGCGAGAACTAGCATCACGAGCTACATCTTACAATCATTTCCCTTATAGTTTCTTCGTTATTGTGAATGACCCATTTCTCCTTGGTAAGCCTTAGTGTTTACTAAGCTCCTAAGCACATTATAGATTCTAAAGGTTAAATTAATGGAGTAGCTCATCCATTGCTACATCATCGTAAGGCTATAAGGCCTCTAAGAAAAAACCCTAAAAGAAAAAATGAATTAGGCTTATAGTTCAGGTCAATCTTCACTAAAGCATTTATCACCAATTCGAGGCATGTAAGAAAAAGAAGGTAATTAGTTTGTGTTTGCTATTTCTAAGGCTTTCTTCATCTTTACCCATTGGCTTTAGAAGCTTAGTTTATAGTCTGCCTGATTAACATAAACTACTCCTTCCACTCATGAAGTGAGGACTTTAGTCCTTCAAATATCTTCTTGCCAATGTAGGTAGCTAGTTATCCGGGGATTTCTTGAAGTTAAGAAAGCATTGATAAAGTTGAGGCATAGTACATACAACAAGCCATGTACTTAAAGCCTTAAAGGCCACGAGCAAATGGATGTTGTTTGGCGATAGTTAAAGAATTCCCTCTGAAAGTTAGTACATGGGATGCACAACCCTTCGATTCTATATTGCTCATAATATAGGCAAAATGCATTGGTTTAATTAAAGGTATACATTGTCTTCCTCCAGCATGTATCCATATCCCTTGAGAGTCTCCTTAAAATACATAGATAAACAATGGTTGACTTCTGGTTATGTCATTATGCTAATGGACTCATGAGGAGTGTTCTCCATGTACCCAATTATGGTTTAAATAGGCACTACGGGATTTTGTTCCTTTTCATTAGGATACTTATAATGAAGAATGGCTTGGATTGCCGCTTGTTTATACTATACTTGTTGATCCTATTAAAACCACTGCTTTACATTGTTGTCTTCGAAGTGTTCGCCATTGTTGTTTTGGTTGGTAAGGGGGGTGGGGTTGGGGTGCATCATCTTTGTAAACTCCTCACATTTGATAATTTGAGTCGATTCAAAGTCCATGGAGTTACCTAAATCAGACACAATCAGGAGTTATGAAAATATGTGATGAAAAATTGGAAATGATATTTATAAAACTAATAGAATGTAAAAGCGAATTTAAAAAATAATGGAAGCTCAAAGAAGAAGAAAATGTAAAATTGAAGAAAATGAGGAACTTGGAGCATTATATAGGGTTCATCCTCAAGAAACCAAGTGACGGTTTTCAGAAAATGGATCAATATGACAACCTAGACGTAAGATTTTGCTATGTAGCCCTTGTTACATTTCAACGATCAGGATTACTCAAACACGATAGACTTGCATAGGTATGACTAGTGAAAACTCAACACTTCTCGCTAGCATTAAATGTACACAAATCTATATGCCTAAAGTTTAAAGCCGAATGAATTGTTCTTAGGAGTTACAAGTACTTTGGATTAAAGATCACTTAACACTAGCTACATATGTTAGGCCCCCATATCTCATTAATAAATAGTTTGGCTTTTTTTTTTTTTTTTTTAAGGTAGGGGAAGTAAAAGTCCACTACATACTAGGGTAAGGCTTTAAAGCAGCTCAGGCACTAATGTACTTAGGCTTACGTTCTTAAGCTTAGGAAAGTACGAAGAAACCTCGAGAGTTACTCTGTTTAGCTTAGCATTTTTTAGTTTGCTCGTACTTTACTTAATGTAGTCTATGGCTTACTTGGATGACCTAATAGCCTATTGACTTCATGAAGGCCATATGTATGTGATCTCCTCTAATCCAGTAAGTATAATTGTAGTGTTAGATGATGGTCAAAGTTAGTGTTCTTAGCTTAGAGAGCTCAACCTCGAGAACCCAGCTTATGTTGATCCTCTTTGCTAATTCCTCATCAACACAAATTTGGAGAATGGGGAAGATAGAGGGTAAGTGTTGATAGACTAGTTTTGGTACTAAACTCTTAAGGTCTATTCCAATCTAATAAGGTTGTAGGTTAACCTACGGTGGCTCATAGTCGACTTGCTAGAGTCCTTATCTAATCTGTTGGATGCTTACTTCAACTTATCGCTAAACTTTATCTTGGTACCCCATCTATTCATAGCTTAAGTTTTGGACTTGGAGCATCTTCCTATCTTCGTGGCACTTATGCTTGAGTACATTAAGAGGCAAGGGCTTACCTAGACGGTGTAGAGTTAACATGTTAACCTATTACAATAGATTGCTATATTTATATATTTATGCCACGTTATTTTACGGATTTCAGGATCTTGCCAAAATAAGAAGATACACTTTTCTATTTAGATAAGATTTTAATATATCCACTTTCTAGGTATATCTTGTTGACTCTCACTATAAATAGGTATCAATACCTGTTGAAAGAGGTACTTCACTGATCCTTACTCTTTTGTATTCTTACAGTTGCTTTCCTTCTATGGACATACTAACTTAAATATTAAAGTGGTCATGTTATACTATATCTTAGCACCCTCTTATAGTGTTCTCTTTTTTAGGCCCACACTACTCAATTCAAGTCTTAAGTCCACTTAAATCTCTACCAGCAAAATCCATCAGTAATAGGTAGGTTTTTTTTATTTATGAAATGGTGCAATATTTTAGTTATGATCCTCTAGATTATGAGATGTAATTGTCTTGTTGAATAATTGTGTTGTTTTCATTCATACATATAGCTATCCCAACCTCTTCAGTGAACACCATCATTTATAAAATATGCTTCTTGGACACATCATTAAATGGAAAAAAAAAATAGTTAACCATCAAAAGATATAAGATGAAAAATTATAAACAAGAATAATATAAATTATAAAAGATGGAAAATATATTATTAATGAAAAAAGCCTAAATATAAAAAAAAAATATAAATGGTAAAAAGAAACAAATATATATAATATTTAAAAAATAATGAATTCATTTAAAAGATTATTTTAATTGATATTTTATGAATGTATTCTTTTTTTTTTCCAATGGATTTTATTAATGTATGCTGATTGTTGTAAATCTAATGTGAATGCCATAATTTGAATCTTATAAATGTAAAAGAAGTAAATAATAGTCAAATTGAGAAATAAATTAAGATTCAAATCTCAACTTTGCCTTTTTTGTAGTTAACATATAAAATTTTAATTTGTCTAATTATATACGCAATTGAAGATTTAATTATTATATTTACATCTTAATTAATTTCAATTCATATCGTTAGTTTATTTAGTATAATTAGCCAATGGAATGGTTGCCGACAGTCTTAAGAGAGGTTTGCCCGACCTTCCATTAATGATTGTCGATCACCCTATATGAAATTGTGAGTCACGATTCATTTTAAAAATATAGGTTACATAATTTACTTGTAATTGTCTGTGGCTGTCTACAACTTGTGGTGTTGCATGAACCCCTTGAGGCTATGAGTGGTCGTTTCTTTAGCAAATCGTGTCAATTGAATTAATGGTATGAATTACAACTAAATTTTCAATTGGATGTATAATTAAAAAAGATGGAATTTTCGATGTATAATTATAAAAAATAATTGTCATAATAAGATAATAACTACATCTCGTCAGTTAACTTGCCATTGGCTAGAGCTGCCACGTATAAATCTGACGCGGCACCGGTCTCGAATTAAAGAAAGAATAAAGAGAGCAGAGAGAGTGAACGCGCCTCCTAGGTAAATTCGTCTTCTTCTTCACTCTCTCCTCGCGGTCCCGTTCCTCACTCCCTTCTCCGCTTAAGCTTGCAAAACTTCTCATGTTTTCTCTCTCCCTCTCTCTCTCTCGCTCTTACATATATGTAGATGTACCAGAAAATGTGTATGTTCGTGTGAGAAATGTGGAAAAAGACTTTAATCACTCTCCATTTGCTTACTGTTGTTGATCGGTGGTTAGTGTTTAGGTCCTTTTGATTTTGTCATATCAAGCATGTGTAGATAAATACGCAACAGTGTTCCTCATTCTGATATTTCACGTTATATAGAACTAATAGTTTGAAAAACCGATGACAGTTAGGGTTTTCAGTTGAGTGGAGTGAAAACGCCCCTCTAAAAAATTTGACAACATTAAGTCATTAAGCCCCGTAGAACTGGTGCATGGGTCTTGGTGGATGATTCATGTGAGTGAAGTAGCATGTTTCTTAATGTACATGCATTTGTGTCACTAAAATGAAAACAAAAGTTGGATTGACCACTGGACAGGAACAGCTTTATTAGGTGAACCTTGATTTGTAGGTTAGTCTAGTCATTAAGGGCTTAGCTACATGAGGGCTGAGGTTGCGTGGTGCAAACTGGACTAACCAATACATTGGTATTTTAGGGTGGTATATGTGTGTGGAGGTAGTATGTTCATTGATGGATATTTATGGACATGTCGTTATGTTAGTTAAAAAAAGAAGTAAAGATGAGGAAGTTGGATTGGTCACTGAACACATGATCCACCTATAACAGCCTTGTATCAATGGTGTTTCGTTAAGTCTGGCATGCTCTGTGTAGGTGGTCTCCGGGGGTCCAGAATCTGTGACCTTGTTGCAGGCCTCAAATAGGCCATTTTGTTGTGATGTCCCTAAATTTTGTTTAGAATGTATATATGTGAAAATCAGCTTTGCTGTTTTTGGTTAGGGAGCTAGTGTTTATAGTTTGATGATGGTGAATCTGGTGTAAAATCCTAATGCTGGTGGGGATGTGTGTGTGCGCGCGTTTGTGTTTTTTTTTTTTTCACCAAGCAATTTGATTATATAATGTGGACTGATGTCTAGTTGTCTAAATTTATTTTAAGATTACCACATCATAATTTTTTCATTGCAATATGTTTTCTTTAATTAGTAAACAGCATTAACATATGTATGGAGAATCAAAGAGAGCAGGTCTGGACTAAGATTATTTAATGTGCTGTTCTCATTTATCCAATGTTTTGACACGGTTTAGTTTGGTAGACCTTCATTTGTCCTCAGCAGAAAGTGCTGTCTTCTCACTTGTTACCAATTTTATCTGCTTACATTTGGTATGAAAATTCAACCAGTGAAATAATTGGCTATCTGGAGTATCCTTGATTAATTTTTTTCACTGTTGTTTTGCTTTCTGTTTTCCAGAGGATTATACTAATGGCAATCAATGAGCTCTTTGATGATGAGATGGACATAGATGATGAAGAGCTAGTGAATGATCTTGGTGAAGCTTTTCTTCTCAGTTTTTGTAGAAAGGCATCCACTGCTTTTTTTCATGAATATGGCTTGATCAGTCATCAGATCGAGTCCTTCAATGATTTTATTAAGAACGGAATTCAGAGGGTCTTTGATTCTTTTGGAGATATTGTAGTTGAACCCGGATATGATCCATCGAAGAAGGGTGATGCTGAATGGCGCTATGCTTTGGTGCGTTTTGGAAAAGTAACACTTGATCACCCTCAATTCTGGGCTGGGGATAGATTGGCTGAAAGTGGGAGAGGATACTTGAATTTGTTACCAAGACATGCTCGACTCCAGAACATGACATACTCATCAAGAATGAAAGTAAACATCCTTTTTCAGGTAAACATCAGTACCTGCTTCCAGTGCCAAAAAGAATCAAAAGATTCTTTCTAGCAGGTGTTCTCTAGTAGCCAGGGTCTCACCAGTACTGCTTCATAGATTGAGCATTTATGTTGATTATAAAATATGTTAGAATGGCAGATGAAAACCGAGAAGGGGTGGAATTTTAATTTATCTGAACATGAAGCTGTCTTTGACTTGACATGCTTGTTGTGTTGATTTATGCTATTCTCACATATATATATGTTGTGCATGTATGTGTTGTTCGGTTCATTTCTGTGCATGAGATGCTGTGCAAATTTGGGTGGCGTCTTTTGATCTAGTGTAAAAGTTTAACTCAGTGGATAATAATTCATAAAATCATGCTAGAAGATAGAGATAATCAATCTTTGATTGCTATCACACTAGTACCTTAGATACTATGTTTGTCAGAAGTCTTTTATGGATTGTTGGAAGGGCAGGCAACAATAGCTTATATTTTCACAATATCTTATAATACCTATGTTCTACCATCTTCTGAATGTTTCTTATGTCATTTCTGTAAGTTTGAAGCAGAGAACCGTTCATAGAATGTGCATGAGAACGGCATTGATAGTTGCACTTTTGGGTTTCTGGACATATTAGTAACAAATATATTGCTCCTTTGTCAGGTTTATACTCAGAATCTGGCACGAGGGGACAAATTTAAAACAGGGAAAGAACAATATGTAAATAAGGAAATACTAAAGACTGAGAGTAAAGATGTCATGATGGGGAGGATCCCAATCATGGTGAAATCTGAGCTATGCTGGATGAATGATGCTGAAAAAGGTGACTGTGATTTTGATCACGGTGGTTATTTCTTGGTTAAGGGTGCAGAAAAGGTGACTTCTAATTTGCACTAAACCTTGTGTTGCAGTTCTATGAATTTATATCTGCATTTTCTATAATGCATGGAGCAACTTTCAAGCATTTATTTGACAGGATTATTTTTTTAGCCCTTTGTTGTTTTATTATATTTACATAGGTGAGTTGTAGAGATGGTAATTTTTTTTTATATCTTTTTTAGTACCTTTCTTTTCTTGATTGCTGTAAGAAATGGTTCCTTGAAAAACCACTTGCCATGAAGATGATATTCATTTACCCTGCCACTCTTTTTGATGGCATATGTTTCATGTGTTCCCCAAGGATAAAAAGTTTCAACTTTCATCTGTAAATGGAAAGATAGCCGACACAGAGTGGGAGCAAATCATGATGGTTCAATGAGTTTTGATAAAAGGAGATGACCCTGTTGAACTTTTTCTTAGTAGATCTTAAACTTCTTCCATTTGTCCCAGTTGAGCCTTATTAGTTTAAGCATGTTTTCTAAAATTCTTTCACCGGCCGTTCAGTATGATTTTATTTTCCATTTTGGTTCTTTCCCTTGGATTATGATTCATTATGCTCAGCAACAAAGATAGCAGATTTTGTTTCTCTACCCTTTTCAGCGTGTCTCTTAATAATCCTTGCAGACATTTATAGCTCAAGAACAGATCACTTTAAGGAAGCTGTGGATTTCTAGCAATCAAGGTTGGACAATTGCTTACAGGTCTGCATGGAAGAGGAAAAGGTTATATATTAAGCTTGCAGAAAATTCTAATGTTGAAAATATTAGAGGAGAGAAAGTCCTTACTGTATATTTTATGTCAACTGAGATACCTGTGTGGATATTGTTTTTTGCTCTTGGTGCATCATCAGATAAGGAAGTTGTTGATCTTATTGATTTTGGCCATGATGATGCAAGGGTTTTGAATATATTGTTTGCTTCTATCTATGAAGCTGATGATAAGTGTGAGGGATTCCGGAGAGGAGGGAAAGCACTTAATTTTTTAGACAGGAGCATTAAAAATTGCAAATTCCCACCTGCGGAATCTATTGAAGAGTGCTTGAACAATTATTTATTTCCCAGTCTTATGGGCCTGAAGCAAAAAGCTCGTTTTCTTGCATACATGGTCAAGTGTCTGTTGGATGCATATACGGGACATAGGAAATGTGATAACAAGGATGATTTAAGGAATAAGAGGTTAGATATGGCAGGGGAATTGCTAGAGAGAGAGTTGCGGGTGCAAATATTGAATGCCCGAAGGCGCATGATGAGGGCCATTCAGAGAGACCTCTATGGGGATAGGGACCTGCGGGATGTTGAGCACTATTTTGATGCTTCCATTATTACAAATGGTCTTCAAAGGGCTTTTTCAACTGGAGCATGGTCACATCCTTTCAAAGCAGAAAGGATATCGGGTGTTGTCACAACACTTAGGCGAACAAATCCCTTACAATCCATTTCTGACATGAGAAAAATGCGCCAACAGGTTAATTACACAGGCAAAGTTGGAGATGCTCGATATCCGTAAGTAATCCCTGTTCTTTTTATTCTTGATTGGCTTGAGTTTACCTTGTTCAAATAGCTCTTTTTGATTCACATGATTAGATTCTTCTAATTTTAATTTTGTTATACATGTGGTGATTGTAAACACCCAGTATCTAATTCATTTTTGGAAGCAGGCACCCCTCGCACTGGGGCAAGGTATGCTTCCTATCGACACCAGATGGGGAAAATTGTGGTCTTGTTAAGAATTTGGCTGCTACCGGACTTGTGTCTACCAATGTGTCAGAACCTCTTGATATGTTTTTGTATGACTGTGGAATGGAAAGTGTTGCAGACAATACTTCAACTTCACTTCATGGTTTAGTGAAAGTCTTCCTGAATGGGGAATGGGTTGGCATCTGTAGTGATCCTCATTCATTTGTTACCAAGCTAAGGAACTTGAGGCACAAGAAGGATATTCCCCCTCAGGTATTCCTGATTTACTCAATACATATGTCACTATCTTCTTCTATTTAGTTGTTATTAAATTGTCCTTTAAGTTGGTCTAGAGAGCTAATTGCATCAGTAAATAACTTTGCTGAGTAATAAAACGTTGTTTTTACTATTGCTTGACTTGCCTATTGTTTGAACTGAAACATTGTAATGATATTGCCTTGCCTGTTATTTGAACTGAAATATTGTGCCAGTATTGCCTTTCTGTCAGAGTAGATGCAAGCAGTAGTGCTAAAATCTTAACCTTGCATGTTCTGGGGCAAATTTAAAGACTAATGCATAATATGTAATGATGAGCCATCTGAAGCACTTTGGATTGGCCGAGATAGCACTGAAAATGTGCTTTGCTCTCCATTTATTGAATTTAAGTGTAAAGCTCATTTGGAGAATAGTGAAGAAAATATTTGTACTGAACAAATTCTAAGCACTATACACGTATAAGCACTTGTGATTGCTTCATTATAAGCACCATGTACAAAAGAAGTAGAGAAATATTTGCAGGCTGATGCAACAGTTAAATAATTTCAGAGCTTATCTCTTGTACAGTGGGGCCTAAACCTCCCTTTCTTTTTGGGGCTCATACCCTTTTCTTGCGTGGTTTAAGCCTATTTCTTTGTATCTATTTTGAAAATATATAAAAAAAAGGATCTGACATTTCATCCAAAAAACAAAAGAATTTTATACATCTAAGCTCCAATTGTCCTGAAAATACATTGTTCTTTTGAATGTGTATATCAGAAGTTTTGCCAAATCATTTTTGGTCTTTCCTTTTTACATCCAGATGTGATATTGAGCTTGCTTCTTGTTTGTTCCTTAAAGCTAGATGTGTATTTCAGATGTTTTATCAAATCCAATTTTGATGTTTCCTTTTTACAATGTTTCAGATGTGATCTTGAGCTGGCTTCTTGTTTCTACCTTAAAACTTAGATGCATCTCTAATCATAGGAGCTCTGGTTTTTACCAAATATCTAATTCTGATGTCATCCTATGTTGTCAATCCCTCGGGAAATCACTGGGCAATCCTACTCATTATTAATTATGATCAGCCTTTTCTGAGTGTGGTATAGTAGAGTTAGTGAACCTGTGTCATGAAGGAATCATAAGCAGCTGTTGAAAAAAAAAAAAAGGATAATATTAATTTATTATGCCTTGTTGCAGCTGAGAAAGAGGGCAGCTGGTGATCTGGCTTGCATAGGCATCTCAATGGTTGTGTATTTGGCAGGGTTGAGGATATGAAAAATTCCTTTTGGAATGATTCTTTTAAAGAATTTTTGAGCAATCACAACCACGACAGATGCCAAATTGTTACACTTAGGGTTCTCTAGGGCAAAAAATTGGGAATCTTATTGATGTGGAAGGTAAATTGTACAATGGAGCCCGCTATGACTAATCAAGAGAAAAGGTGCTCTCAAACTAACTCTCAAAGCTGTATAATTCTGATCATAATGTACTACACTCCCTCACCAAGCCTTAAGCCTTAAGCTTTTAGAGCCAAAGATACAAGTTCTAGAAGTACAACCTGCAAAATAAAAGAAATACAAAACACATGCCTAAAGCTATACATGCACAGGAAATACAAAAACTAGTATATACAGGAATACAAGAAATGATTGCTACTGATGCTAAAAATACTTGGCAGCTCGCGGAATCATATCTTATCTGGTGTAAATTTTGTGGTCAATTTTTATTCTCTTTTTTTGGGGTAAAATTTATTGACTCTTTCCTTTGTAGGTGGAGATTAAATGGGATGAGTACCAGGGGGAGGTCCGTGTATTTTCAGATGCTGGAAGGATTCTTCGTCCTCTTTTAGTTGTTGAGAATTTAAGAAAGATCAAGACACTGAAAGGGGACAATTATACATTTGGAACTTTATTGGAAAAGGGAATTGTTGAGCTAATTGGTGCGGAAGAAGAAGAAGACTGCCTTACTGCATGGAGCATTAGCCACCTTCTAAAACAAGAGGAGTCCAAGCAAGAAACCCAAAAAGGCATGTCAAAAGAACCATGTGTTAGGTATACTCATTGTGAACTTGACATGTCTTTCCTTTTGGGTTTAAGCTGTGGACTCATTCCCTTCGCCAATCATGACCATGCACGGAGAGTCCTCTATGAATCTGAGAAGCACTCCCAACAGGGCATTGGCTTTTCAACAACAAACCCTAACATCAGAGTGGATACACTGTCTCATCAGCTATACTATCCCCAGAGGCCACTTTTCCAAACGATGATAGCTGATTGTCTTGGTAAATCAGAATTTTCACTTGGCCACAAGGGGATGATACCTAGGCCTGAGTTCTTCAATGGCCAGAATGCAATTGTTGCAGTAAATGTTCATCTTGGGTACAATCAGGAGGATTCATTGGTTATGAATCGGGCTTCATTGGAAAGAGGTATGTTCAGGTCTGAACACATTAGGAGTTACAAGGCTGAAGTTGAGAACAATGAATCTGTTGAGAAGAGGCGGAAGGATGATTGCATCAGTTTTGGCAAGATACAGAGTAAACTTGGACGTGTTGATAGCCTGGATGATGATGGCCTTCCCTTTATTGGAGCAAACTTACAGAGTGGAGATATTGTCATTGGCAGGTGTGCTGCTGATTCTGGGGCAGATCACAGTATAAAACTAAAGCACACAGAAAGGGGCATGGTGCAGAAGGTGTTGCTCTCTGCTAATGATGATGGCAAGAATTTTGCTGTTGTTTCTCTTCGACAGGTAATCATGCATGACGATTCACATTTTCCTTTTAATCGCATCTGGTATCTTTTCATTATGAAGTCCATGCAGGTTTATTTAAACTTCTGGGCTACAAAATCTACTTGGTCTTGGAGACACTTAGGGTCTCTCCTGTATAAGTTGGCTGCAGCCTGCTAAAACTGGAGCATATATTTTTGTTATTTGCTTTAAAATTGTCTACTATTATCAGTTATCACTGAAGAATGAAGTTAACTACAATTCTGTTATGATGTTCAGGTTCGTTCACCATGTCTAGGAGACAAGTTTGCAAGCATGCACGGGCAGAAGGGTGTACTTGGTTTCCTGGAGTCCCAGGAGAATTTTCCATTCACAAAGCAAGGAATAGTCCCAGATGTTGTCATTAACCCACATGCATTCCCATCACGTCAAACACCAGGTCAGCTGCTTGAGGCTGCTTTGGGGAAGGGCATTGCTTTAGGTGGCCCAGTTAAATATGCCACTCCTTTCTCAACTCCTTCCATTGATGACATAACTAATCAGTTGCATGGGTAGCCCTTTTTTTTTATTTTTGTGATTGAATTTGTTGAAATTGCAATGTTCATAATCTTTCAGCTCTTTGATTACTCGAACTTGAATTGCAGAGCTGGATTTTCAAGGTGGGGAAACGAAAGAATGTACAATGGTCGAACGGGTGAGATGGTCCGCTCACTCATATTTGTAGGCCCAACATTCTACCAACGCCTGATCCACATGTCTGAAGACAAAGTGAAATTCCGCAACACAGGACCTGTTCACCCGCTCACGCGACAGCCTGTGGCAGATAGGAAACGATTTGGTGGCGTAAAATTTGGTGAGATGGAGAGAGATTGCCTTATTGCCCATGGAGCCACAGCTAATCTCTACGAACGGCTTTTTACTCTCAGTGATTCCTCTGAGATGCACATCTGCCCAAATTGCAAGAACATTGCGGGTGTTATCCAGAGATCTGTCCAAGGTGGCCGGAAAATCAGAGGTCCCTATTGTAGGTCATGTGAATCAGCTGATGATCTGGTAAAAGTGAATGTTCCCTATGGGGCCAAGCTACTTTGTCAGGAGCTCTTCAGTATGGGCATTAGCTTGAAGTTTGATACGAAAATCTGTTAGGATTTGACTTTGCTGGGGAATGTTCCTAGGAGCTTCTCATTAGTATGCCAACCTCGGCTGGAAATTGTAATTTAGTTTGGTAAGTTGTAATATTTGACCCCTGTAAAAGGATGTGACTAGGTTGGTCTCAGCCATATGGCACTGGAGCTTCATTTTGTGGAGGTGTTTTCATTTTTATCCCCTCCAAAGAAAAAGAAGCTCCATTTTGTGTAAATATCCTCGCTTCACTTGCCGGTGCAAAAAGTTAGTTTATTGTATAGCAGTTTACAAGTGCCATGTCGGTTACATTGTCTTGTGCTGCATAAACAAGAGACACGTCAAGATTGCTGTGAACCAAACAGAGGTTCAGGCCTGAGAGGTTAAGCATAAATACCATCAACTGGTCATGAACTTGATTTTGTGCAACTAGCTACGAGAAGGAAAGAAAATTAAACAGAAGACACAATGATATTTGCATAGGCAAAGACCGCCCTTATTACTGGGTAAAGTACAGTTGTATTCACATTAAGAAAGAGAAGGTGATTTAGCTGATTTATTTGGTTAGAATCTCATTGTCAGATAATAAACATCGAACAACCTGTCACCGTTTAAAAATTTCAATATGGAATAAACTTCATCTAGATCTCCCTTGGGCTGTTTGGCAGAGTTGTAAGCAAAGCTATGATAGCATGTTCCTTTATAAAAGGGTAAATGTTGCATTCACTACCCAAAGCTTGGAAAAATTTGTACGTTCCTCCTCAAAGTTTGAATAAATTAATTTGATAGCTGATGAAAGTTTTCATATTGTCTGCTCCAACTTTGTTAGTTTCCATTAGTTGAGCTGGATAGCTAGGCCTATCATGAAATGACATGTGTAACTTGATAATGGTTTAATAATGAAAGAGTCACGTGTGATGCCAATTGGACTGAAAAAAAAAAAAAATAAATAAAAGAGAGGAAAGTAACTTGAAATCAGGGACTTAACTTGATAATGGTTTAATAATGAAAGAGTCACGTGTGATGCCAATTGGACCGAAAAAACAAAAAAAGATAAATAAAAGAGAGGAAAGTAACTTGAAATCAGGGACTTAACCCTTATCAAATAAACCCACTTTTCCAAAAATCCATTGCATGAGAAATTGTGGCATGAGAAACTAGAAACCCTAACCCTAATTGATTTTGCCCTAATTCATTTTAACCGATCTCTTCTTCACCAGTTTAATTTTCCTAATATTTAACCACCAAACACTCGAGAATACCCTAAACAATGTAAGCCTAAAGCAGTAGCTAACAAAGGCAAACCCAATTCTTATGTAGGAGATGAAATCAAATTGTTGAAATGGGGAAGTCGTAATATGTCTATGGCTTCGACTTGGAGATCATCATCCAACAATAGTAGGCTTGTGTTTTGCAAATGTAGATTGAAGGCGAGGGTTTTGGTTGTAAAGACGGAGACAACATAATTGCAGAGAATTGATAAAGCTATGTAAAGTAAAAATTGAAATAGATAGGTGTGAAAACCATTACTTTATTGACTTGAGCTTGGTTGTCAATTGTTTCAATGGTCACTATACTTCCAGCAACATTGCTTCCACCCTATTAAATAAATAAGCACACACTATACTTATTGTATAGGATAAAACATTACACAAAATTTTAAGATGGAATGCTTGAAATATACATTAGTGGCACAAATGTCTGGGCATGTCCTTGTGTTATAATTCCTTTTGCCACATTTTTTGATGTCATTACTCTAGAAGGCCTCCTATAAGTTCTACTCCATTCACCTTCCTCTTTATTTTGCTTGTTTTTCAATCCTCTTGGCATTTTCTTGGGAATAGGAGTCATAGTCATTCAACAAAGGATGCCATTTGAGGCTTGCATGGTTCACAAAGTCCACCTACTACTTTCATTAATCTTATCAGTTATCCTTCCCATTACTTGCTTTTGAATGTACTCCATCATAGAGATGATTGACATGTGCTTTGCCATGATCACTATGGAGTTGGAAAGTTTTTAACATATTGTTATCTATTACATCACACTTGGTCTTATGTTTAAAAAAATCCTTGCACTAATGTTTTGGGTTTTTTTTTTTCCCAAAATCATCAGCAGCCTCGAGTTTCAACACTTTAATTTGATTCACATGTTCCTGCATTTCCCCGACTGTTGTAGACTTACATACACTCTAAAACAGTCACTATAGCTTACCACACTTGTGCTTCTTTTGCCAATTCTCTCCCCCCTCCCCCCCCCCCCCCCCCCCCCCCCCCCCCTCCCAAAAAAAAAAAAAGTGTCTTCCATAGAAACAATGCTCCATTAGCAGATACTTCCCTTATCTAAGACACCAAAACCAAACAAGCCTTGCATAGTTAGAATTTACGTGGTTATATGTAGTTGAAATATCTTATTAATAAATGTATACATAGGGAAAATAAGGCAAGATGGACAAATTATCTTTTGTAAGTCACTAATGATAGTAAAGCTAGAATTAGCATCGAAACTTACCAATGGGTTTAATTCTTCTAGAAACCATAATCAGTTGTCTAAATTCTCACCTTCTACATATGCTTAAGTAACTGGATATATCTAGTTGTTAGGAACACGTACTATGGAACTCAATAGTTCATCCTTTAGCTCATCTTTTAAGAAACTACCATCGAGTCCTAGGATACACTTACACCCCTCCAAAAATCCTAACTTGTAAGCATCCATACAAATGAACATCCTCTTGAAGTAAAGATGATGTTTTGGATGAAGCCTCTCAACAACAATTTCAACAAAATTCTAAAAGCCCTTTGATGCCTTCCTTAGAGCATTAGCATTGTCTTAAAGCTTATTAATCTCTAGCTTGTACCTCTTGTTGATTTGTATAAGAGGATATTCTCTTATACGTTAATATTGGTTATAGCTGACATTTACCACCAGCTCTTTCCTTGTATGTTGTATAATATCCTTTGCTGTCATATTAGGCATGATTTGCAATCTTCACATGAAGTGTTTCCTGAATACCTTAAATGTCACATTTTTATTCTTGAAAGATGGCTTACAAAACTGTTGTGCTTGTCTTTTAAAAGTTTTAGCAACAAAATCATTCGTTCTTGACTTAACGGATGTAAATATGACAAAGGGTAGCCTTCATTCTTGCACTTAAATTGAACCCCGCACTTGTCATTTAATGTCATTCTTAAGACTTAATGGTCATGCCTTGAATAATTATTCATCACCTCATTGAATTGGCTTTTACTTTCAAAGACTATTGTAATGATCCTTCGTCCTTCTTCTCTAATTTGTTTTATCTTGACTCATTTCCTTGCTGGAGTTGGTGTCAAAACTCTCCTTATCCTCCAAAAATGAATTCTCCATCATTCCAGTCACTCTAAACAACCTCCTCCCTAATACCTCCACCATCCCGCACCCCAGCCCTCTCTTCTATGATGAAGCTCATCCTTGTAATCATCAAAAATAGTGTCCACATCGATATTGAATCCTTCAATTCTATAGCGACCTTTACTGGTTATGAATACCTTCTTATTGCATGCAACCAATACTTTGTCATAATCATCATTAGAAAGACAATCTACCTCAACCATATTCTCTTTCTCTTTGATTATAAAATATGCTTACTTAAGTAGTCTCATTCTAACCTTTCCTTGGTGATCTCCCTAGCGACATGCTTAACATAAAGATGGCTACAACTATTTGCACCTAGAATAGCTGCCATAGTATTATAAGGACCATTTTCTCCTAACCTAATTTTGAACAATCCATTTACAAAGGTTTTTCCAAGCATTAAAAAATATATTCTTTCAATATTTACAAATCTAGAGTCTTTAAGAAAGCATAATAACGTAGCTTCACTAATGGTATTGATATCTACAGTCCACCCAAGTTATTCATCTCCTAAATACTTACTTCCGTCCTCTTCTCCTTCAAATCGACTGCTGACATGTGTCATCATGTTCACCCTACATTGGAAACACCAATAAGCTTAGAAAACCAATACATATGTAAAATGTATCACAAAAGCAATGGAAATACTTGAACAAATGTTTCTCATTCAATGAAGTTGAAAAAAAAAAAAAACTTACTTACGTGTGGCTTCACTATCTAAGCTGATAGGAATCATGCTATTGAGCCTTTGACTTACAGCCAAGCTTGATGATTGCAAGGCCTAGTAAGGTGGATTCTTCTACTCTAGCTGACTCTTGCCAAAGCCGAATACTTCTTTACCGAGTTGCTTTGTATGTTGAGTTGAATGATCGCCCATCTCTCTTAAGTATGCTGAGATTACTCACTTGCGCCCGAGCTGTAGATTACTCACTTACGCCCGAGCTGACCATTGACTTGGCATCTCCCTTGCCAAGAAGCCAAAAGAGAGAGATCGGACTGATCCTTAGCCACTCTTGCTCGGACAAGCAACTAGACCATACACTTTTGTCTGCATTCTTCAGTGGCCTTGCTAATGTATTGCCGCTATGTGTATAGGACCATGTATAGAATTTACCATACTAATCATTATTTTTCTTAAATATTCATTTTTACCTTTTTGTATTCTTATATATAACTTTTTTAGGGTATTACCCTTTTTGTCTTTTCCCTTTTAGGCATGTTGCCATAAATTCTTGGGTGTAAATACCCCTTGTAATTGTTGCTGTAATAAGCAGATTGAATATTAATACACTTGACATTTGTCTCTCATAAACATTACTCTGTTGATATTCATTTGACTTTTATCCTAACCCTTAAGCAAGGCTAGGTGGCGAATAACCTCACCGGATCATCTTGTATATTATATTGAGTTGTGCCGTAAGTCCTTGGAAGTTCCATTGGTGCATCATATCCATTGGAGCTATTTGTAAGTTTTGCTAACTTTTCATTCGCATCATTCTTGGGTACATTCCCTATCATTACCTTTTCAAGCTGTCGGCAAGTTTAGACCCATTCAGTGACTGGCTTTGTCTATTCTTAGTTACGGTTTGCAACATCTTAGTATCAGAGAGAAGGTTTTGTTTGAGTTGTAGTTTGTTTTTGAAGTTCTGTTTATACTCTGTTTGGCGTGTGTGAAACAAAATAAGTTACTATATTTATCTTAGCTACTATGTTTGCTGGTTGTTTAGTTTCTGGTTTGGAGAAATGATGGATTTAAGTGTAAACGTAGGTGTTGGAGAGGACAATAGTAGGGCTGTCCACTATGGTTGACAGTCTCAGGAAACCCCTAGGAGCATTGACAAGAGACTTGATGAGGTGGCTAACCTCTTGGTAGATTTGAACTGAGTTGTTTATGTATTGGCTTATCGACCAACTGAGGCCACGCAAAATACCCCACAAGTTGCTTAATATGTTAGAGGTCAGAACCTAGCTTGATAAATTCAAGGTAGAGGAGTAGGCCAACAAGTAAGACGAAGGATAGACTTAAGAGAAATAGATGAAGAGGATGGGGAAGAGTATTTTGAAGAGGAGCGAGCTTGAGTCCCCAAAGCATATGACCATGTGAAGTTTTGGATTTCAAGCTTCAATGGATTTAGGAATACTGACGAATATCTAGAATGGGAGGAGAAAATGGAGGATATTTTTTACTATTATTAGTACGAGGATTATGAGAAAGTGAGAATTGCTGTTGTTGAGTTCTTTAGATACGCCACCATGTGGTGGAAGCATTTCTAGGCTATAAGGAGGTGAGAAGGCTACCAAGAGATTAATATTAGGCTTGAAATAAAAAGAATACTTAGAAACATGTTCGTACTAGATACTTACCTACAAGACACTTTTACTCAACTTCAAGAGTTGAGATAAGGAGGCCGAACAATTGATGAGTATGTTCAGGAATTCTAAATGCTCGTGATTCGATGTGAAGTGAAGGAACTCCTAGCGCGAACAATCTCTAGGTTCATTAAGGAATTGAGAGGTGATACTTGGGACATTGTAGAACTCCAACAATTCAAAACAATGGATGAAGCCATCTAAATAGCTCAATGAGTAGAGAGGTAGAGAAAAAGCCAAGTACTAGCTAGAATGCCGACTAGCTGATCTGAACATGGAGGTCATCAAACCTAGTCAGGTATTAAGCCAATCCGAAAGGTAGATGTTCGAGCCAAGAAGAAAGGCTGACTTGACAATGATGTACCGACCTGAACTTATGAGAAGGGGCAAGGATTAGGAAGGAAGATGAGCTAGATCAAATGCTTTAAATGCCAAGGGTTTAAACATATAGCTGCTCAGTGTCTTAATCAAAGGACAATGATTATCAAGGGAGATGTCTCAAAGGTAGAGCTAGAGAGCATTGATGAGGGACCTGAGGAGGACGAGAGCATTGTTGAGAAAGAAATGGCCGAGAAAGAACTTATTGAAGAGGACATGTTTGCTGAGGACTTGGATCAGTTGGTCTTGGTTGTCCAATGGGTCATGAACTTAGAACCCTTACGAGAGGAGGAGCAAAAGGAGATTTTGTTTCATACCACCTGTAGAGCGAATAATCAGGTGAGCGTACTAATTGTTGATAGTGGAAGGTATACCAATATAGCATCAACTAATCTGGTTACAAGGTTAAAACTGCCGACTATTGCATACTTGAGGCCGTATAAGTTGCATTGGTTGAGTGAAAAGGGATACTACATGTCACCCGATAAGTACTATTACCGATTACTATCGGATATTACTTTGACAAAATTCTTTGTGATGTCCTATTTATGTATGCTTCACACATGTTGCTTAGCCGGCCATGGCTGTTTGATAGGAAGGTTATCCATGGCTGGTATAAAAACACGTATATGTTTGAAAAGGATGGCCGAAAGATTACATTGAACTTGATGCTGCTTAGAGAAGTTAATAAATTGTAGACAAAACTTGCTTGTAGATAGAAGAAGACTCTGATGATGAGTAGAGCTAAGCTCTGGGGGTCCATTAACACTAACGAGTCAACTCTCATGTTGGTTAGATACTTATTAGAGATGGAGTAGGGCAAACTACTTTAGAAAATAAAAGAGTTATTGGACGAATATACCGACTTGTTCCCAAAACAGTTGCTCGAGGGGTTATCCCTAATTCGATGTATAGAACATTGTATTGACTTAATACTCGGTGTCGTGCTGCCGATTAAGCCTGCCTATTAAATGAGTCTTAAACAGGCTTCTAAACTTCAACATCAAGTCAATGAGTTACTAGAAAGAGGGTATGTTAGGGAAAGTCTCAACCTTTACGCTGTGCCAGCGCTTTTAGTGCCGAAAAAGGATGGAACTTGGTAGATGTGTGTAGATAGTTGAGTCGTGAACAAGATCACGATCAAATACAGGTATTCTATTTCAAGGTTAGAAGATATGTTGGATGAATTGAGTGGAGCCAAGATCTTTAGCAAGATTGACCTTAAGTCTGGTTACCATCAAATTCGCATGAGGCCAAGAGATGAGTGGAAAACCGCGTTCAAGACTTGATATGGACTTTATGAATGGATGGTCACGCTCTTCGGCTTGTCGAATGCCCTAAGTACTTTCATGAGACTAATGAACAATGTGTTGAGACATTTGATGAGGAAGTGTGTTGTGGTATACTTTGACGATATCTTAATCTACAATGTCGACACGCCGAGTCACTTTGAACATCTCTAAGTTGTTCTAGATATCCTCCATATCAAAAGATTATTCGGCAATTTTAAGGAGTGTTGCTTTTGTTAGGAGGAAGTGGTATTTTTGGGCTATGTAGTAAGTAGAGGAGGCTTACAAGTGGATGACGAGAAGATCTGAGCAATCGTTGATTGGCCAACTCTTATTACCTATGCCGACATAAGAAATTTCCGTGAACTAACTTCATTCTATAGAAGACTCATAAAAAATTTTAGTACTCTCGCTGTACCACTTATTGAGCTAACAAGGAAGAACACTAACTTTTGATAGGGAGAAAAGGAAGAGAAGATTTTTGTCGAGATAAAGGAAAGATTGACCTCCACCCTAGTGTTAGTTTTACTTGACTTCGAGAAAATATTAGAGTTGAAATGTGATGCGTCATGCATTGGAATAGGTGTTATCCTGATGCAGGAAGTCGACCAATTACCTTTCATAGTGAGAAGCTTAGAAGACCTCAGTTAAACTACTCTATGTATGACAAAGAACTCTTGGCGTTAATTTGAGCACTGTAAGTGTTGTAGCATTAAATACTATCGAGGGAGTTTGTTATCTATACTGACCATGACTCTAAGGTACCTTTGAAGTCAGACTAAGTTGTTGAAGTGGTAAGTGAGATAGGTTGAATTCCTTGAAGGGTTTAATTTTGTAATAAAATATAAAAAAGAGAAAAGTAATCTAGTTGTAGATGCTCTTTTGAGAAGGCATGCACTTTTGAGTGAACTGCAGACCAGATTGTTTGGGTTTGCAAGCATTAAAGAACAGTATTTCGAGGATCCACACTTTAAACCCATATTTGCGTGATGTGTTGATGGAAGAACTGTGGAAAAATACCATGGCTACTTATTTTGAGGAGGAAAATTATGTGTTTTGACTTGTTTACTGTAAAAGCTACTGATCAGGGAAGCTCATAGTGGAAGATTATCCGGACATTTTGAGGAGAAAAGAACATATGAATCGTTGAGTGGTCGATTCTTTTGGCCTATAATGAGGCGAGATATACGCTAAGTTGTTGAAAGTTGTGATGTGTGCAAAAGGGATAAGTGTAGAGCTAAAAAAGGGAAAGCAATTCCATTGCCTATTTTGATGAAGCTACGGACCGAATTGAGCATGGATTTTGTTGTTGGACTACTATGAATAAGTCGAGGTAAAGATTCTATAATGGTTGTCGTGGATAGGTTTAGCAAGATGACACACTTCGTGCCCTGTTCTAAGACTAACAACGCTTTGACTATTGCTTCTCTTTTCTTATAGGAGATTGTATAGTTACACAGCGTGTCGAGAAGTATAGTCTTTGATAGAGACCCAAAGTTCTTGAGTTATTTTTGAAGGACCTTGTGGCATTGGATGGAGACCAAGCTACTATTTTGTACTTCTTGTCACCTCCAAACTGATAACCAAATAGAGGTGGTTAATAGCACTTTAGGATCACTACTCTAAGCTACAGTGGGCAAGAACTTAGCTGACTGGGATGTTTGCTTGCTAGTGGTCGAATTCGTTTACAATCGAATAGTACATGACACCACCAAGTAGACCCCTTTTGAGATTGTTTATGGTTTCAATCCCGAGTTGCCCCTTGATCACACCCTTGTACCTGTGCTTACATAAGAGGATCCTGACGCAAGAGCTAAAACACAATCCCTTTAGCACATCTACAACAAAGTCACTTTATACATCGACCAAGCTATTGGACGTATGCGAGAGAAGGCTAAGGGTAGGACGACAAAACATTTTTAGTTGAGAGACTCGGTGTGGCTGCACCTAAGCGAAGAGAGGTTTTTGAGAAAGAGGAGGAACAAACTATCCCCAAAGGTTGAATGACCTTTCAGAATCCTTCAAAAGATCAATGATAACGCTTACAGATTGGAGTTGCTCAAGGATTATGGGGTTTTTGATACCTTTAACATTACCAACCTTAATCTATATCACCCCGACGGAGAGTTGATTGAAGACTACTTGGATTTGATCCCAAATCCAAATTAACCCGGAGGGAATGATAGGAATTAGGTTACTAGGCCTTTGACTTGCAGTCAAGCTCGATGATTGGAAGGCTTGGCAAGGTGGATTCTTTTACTCCAGTAAATTAATGCCAAATCTAAGTACTTCTTTGCTGAGTCACTTTGTAAGCTTAGTTGAATGACTGTCCATCTCTCTTAAGTATGTTGAGTTGTAGGTTACTCACTCGTGCCCGAACAGACCAATGACTTGGCATCTCTCTTGCCGAGAAGCTAAGAGAGAGAGACTGAATTGATCCTTAATTACCCCTGCTTGGATAAGCAATCGGATCGTATACTTTTGTCTGAGTTCTTTAATGGCCTTGCCAATGTATCGCCGCTACATGTATAGGACCATGTGTAGAATTTACCATATTAATCGTTACTTTTCTTAAATATTCATTTTTACCCTTTTGTATTCTTGTACATTACTTCTTTAGGGTATTATCCTTTTTGTCTTTTCCTTTTTAAACATGTTGCTATAAATTCTCGGGTATAAATACCACTTGTAATTGTTGTTGTAATAAGTAGATTGAACATTAATACACTTGAGATTTTTCTCTTGTAAATATTACTTTGTTTACATTCATTTCACTCTTATCCTAACTTTTAAGTAAGGTTAGGTGGCGAGTAACCTCATCGGACAATTTTATGAGTCATATTCAATTGTGCCGTGAGTCCTCGAAAGTTTTATTAGTACGTCACATCTATTGGAGTTGTTCGTGGGTTTTGCTTACTTTTCATTTGCATTGTTCTTTTGCACATTCCCCATCATTACCTTTTCAAGCTTTCGGCAAGCTTGGACCTATTTAGTGATTCGCCTTGTCTGTTCTTGATCACAGTTTACAACATAAGCAAGGTTATGTTTTTCTTTAGACTAACTTAGAGTTTTGGGTCCATTGCTCACTAAGGTTTTAGGTACCTTTTGTCTCTTATATATTTATGACTTTGGGATGTTTTGACTACTTGTTGTTGTGATTAGGTAAAGAAACAAGGGTTTTCTTCTTTCCATTTAGGAAAATAGCGTTTGATTTGGGGTTAGAATATGAGAATGATAATACTTTTCCATCTAAACCTTTTACTTTTTTTAAATACTACTAAATGGTTTTCTTGACTAGTAGATAGGGCTATGGTTAGGATCACTTTTAATTCTTGCATTTTCTTCTTGGTTTAGTTAATTATGTCTGACGTGTTCCCTTTTTTTTTTTAAAAAAAAAATTTCCATGCCACCTAGACTCTTACTTAGTTTTGTATTGTTGAAATAGTAGCATACACCATATGTTGAGTCATAATTGGTCCTTAGATCTACTTATTTAATAGAGCTTAAATGAGTTTAACCAAGTACTAAAGAGGACCACTACAAGTATAAGTAGGTATTAAATTGACAACTAAAAAGTTGATACAGTGAATTGAATATTTTACCAAAGTTTATGTAGCATTCATAACATTAACCCTTTATAAATTAGTGTGGACTTACTAGTTGGTTGTAGATCTAAATTTGATAAAGTATTGAAATTGGACTACGAGTTATGTCTAAGTGATAGGCCTTAAACAATGTTACATCCTTTTGTATGAGTGTAACATCAAAAGTATGAAATATAAAAGTTTACTCTAATATAAAAGTTTAAGCTTTTAAACCAATTCATGATGGATCTAAGTTCAATATATATGATACATAATTGTATTACGGTTCATGTTTTGGAAGAGAAGTAAGGATGCTTAACTTGGGTCTTAATCTGAAGTGAGTGGCATCGGCAGGTGATTTGTTCGTAGGGTTAAGTATTCTCTTGAGATGTGTTTGGCCTCTCATGAGTAAATTGGTAGGAAGCTAATGTCGTTCTCCTGATAATAGCCATGGTAGGTTGAAATTAGTTGAGAAGTTGAGCCTTCCCATCAGATGGAGGTTGTTGATAATGCCGGGTGGTACTCCTAAAGTTATAAGGGCCTAGAATAGTCTTGGGAGTGTAGGAAGGGCAAAGGCTCTCTCACCATCCGTAATATAAGTAAACATGATGAGTCAAAGGATGGTCGAGTGCCACACGGGCACATCCAAAGGGGTAAACGTCCCATCCTATTAGAAGTGGTATTAGAGTGCAAAAGTTTCAGTCTAGATGAGCCACCTAAATGTTGTCTAATATGCTGAATAAAAAGGGTAGTTCTTGTTGATAACTAGGTTTATATGGATGAAGCTCAAGAGGAGGAGTGGCCATTAGGTGGAGGACATTGTTGCCAGAGAAGGTAGTTGTGTCATAAGTAACATTTTAATAAGACTCTGTTCGAATCTTAAGAAAATTAAAAGTACTTCAAAGGGCAGACCTTACTATTGGGTTACTTAATAACAGGCGATCTTGGAGGACAAGAGGAAAGGATGAGGGCGAGAGAATGCCTGTGGAAGCCCTAAGTCCTGGTAGAAATGATCTTAGCATGGAGATGAGAAGTAGAGGAATAGGGTTAGTGATCCTTAAGGAGAAAGGTAGTAGCGAAAAGTTGGCCTCACAATGACGGGTTTAGGTAGGGAAGAATGTTACGGTTCATGTTTTGATAGGGAAGTGGAGGTATATAACTTAAGGCTTAATGTGAAGTGAGTGGCATTATCAAGTGGTTTGTTCATGGGGTTGGATCTTCCCTCAAGGCATGTTTAGCCTCTTATGAGTAAATTGGTTAGGAGTTAATATCGCGCTCTTGATGATAGTCATGATAAGCTGAAACCGGTTGAGAAGTTGAGCCTTTCCATAATATGGAGGACATTGACTATATCTGATGGAAGTTCTAAAACTAGAAGGAATTGAAATAGTTTGGGGAAGTAAGAAGGGAAAAGATTAGCTCACCATCTATAATATAAATAAATACGATGAGTCAAAAGATGGTTGAGTACCGCATGGGCACATCCAAAGGGATGAACCTCTCATCTCATGACAATTGCATCCCATGTTTTAATCACTTTTGTGGAAATGTTTAGTACATCAAAAATCATACTTCCAATTTCAATTGTTGAACAATCAATAGAAATAGAATTTGTACATAAATTGTTCTTTGCTTAAATTGTAAAATTAATTCAAATATTCATTTTATTACGATTACTATTGATGTAGTTATGAAAAGATAAGCAAATTTATTATATATATATATATATATATATTCTTAAAAGCGTTATGAAAACACTCCATAATGGAACCGATTTATCATTTTATACATGAAAATGCATGAATAATAGAATGCCATGTTGCTTTAGTGTTACGTGATTCATGCCAATCTTATCTAATTTGACTATACAGTCTCTTGTTCCCATAAATGGACCCCCATAAAAGCTATAATTTTAGTAATAAAAGTATCCGCATTTTTTCTGTTCCACGTCTTTAATCATAAAAAGGACACTATGGACCACATCGAGTTACATGGGGAGGGGGAAAAAAATAGTAATAATAATAGCCGGAGCTATGCTACTATATACCTGATATTGGGTAATGAAAATTTTGGATGCACATTTACTGTCTTAACTTTGTAGTCTTAACAGCCATCCAATCAATCATGATTAAATATCTCACAATTTAGATAATAAATATTCGTGATTGATTATTTCATTTGATCGAATATTAAATTACGGTTGTTGCCGACTCAACTAAGACACCAACTTTAAGATAGCAAGTTCCTCATGTGTTTGGATTGTTTTAATAGGGTGCATACTAGACATCATATTCAATTCATATTAAGGGTATAAATTAGCTAAATATATTTGAAAACTATTTGTATTTGACTTAATATTTACTCAAAGTTTTAGTTTATTAAGTTGAACTTGAACTTTATAATGTTCATCTTGATTAGTATATAAGCCTAATCATGCTCTAGCCAAGCTTAAATGTTAGTGCACTTTGAATATTAAAATTATTTAATTAGATTTGAATATATATATATATATATATATATTTGATAATGTGAATCTAAAGAATTTATTTGAGTCGGATTTGAATTTGTTTTGTACCACCACCTTGTAGAGCTTGAACTTGTTGAATCCTTCTACATGTCAATTTTAAATTGACATTGAACTTTAAAATGTTGTCTTGAATCAACTCGTTTGGAAACTTCACTTACTTCGATAAAATGGGGTCTAGCTTGAGGCCCTTGGAGCTTGGAACTTTGGATCATTCTTTAATGATGGCCCCCTCGGCATTGAACGTAAAATATTTAAGCCGGCCCAAATATGTCTTTCCTTAACCCGAATGAGGGAATGATTGGTCGGATTGTTCTTCTGAAATTAGACCCAAACCGATGAACGGAAACATCTCTGGATACTTGTCGGAGAATCAATGGTTCCGATTTATTTACACGTACCCCTATGTTATTCTAAACATGAAATAGTCAAGAAATGTAGTCAATATTTTACCGACTACTTGTATATTTACAGCAATTAGAGGAAAAGAAAGAGGAACCTAGTACGTGTTATTGATAGACAAGTTTTTATGTTATTGAAACAAAAGCGTTTGATTAAATGCAGTTTAATATGTATCTTTTCTCTCTCTAATGTATTTCGCTGGAGGGCAAACTTTTTACTTTTTCTCTATTTTGGGGTTTTTATGTGAATATGCGCCTCATGATATTTTGAAGTGTTTATGAGATTATTCTGATCTGAATCTTTCCCAACTAAATGTGCTTCTTGTTTTTGTGAGAAGGTTTCTGGACTTTGACAGCTGGTTGACTCCAAAGAAAGCGAGGGTTAAGGAACGAGACAAGATATAGGATCTCAAGGGTTCTCTTCAGCAATGCCTTATTTCTTTATTCTCTTCTTATTTATAGAAGATGTTGCATTAATAGTTCCAATAAACACTACTGCAAACTTGAATTTTCTGTTGAATATTTTATTCTCGATAGATCAGGAATTATTTGCTACTTTTTATAGAAGAAAATCGAATAATAGGGACTAGGCAATTATTATAGTTGTTAATTTACAGAGCAATTTCAAGTTTAATATTTACCTACTGTAGCAATTTTCTTTTCTTATTGTAGATATAACAGTTATGTCAGAAATATAAACACTTTTCAAAATTTAAAATATTAAAAGCTATCGCAAATTTACTATGTACGCTCAATACTTTAGAACGCTTCTATTTAATAGTGGTTTAAAAGTGTCAGACATACCTTTGTAACGAAGTGCAATTTCTAGCGTTATTTTATAGGCTAAATGAAAAAGTGTCTATGATGTATAACTATAGAAAAGAATTGTCACTATGGATTTTTATTAGAAATAAAATTTCTATTAAAACTGACAACTACAATAATTACTCATAAATTATAGTTGTAATTGCTCCATTTCGAATGTTTTATAAATGTTCTATAGAAACCTTGAGATGGATTTTGTTTTCCGTCGTGCACGCACATTCATGCCTGATTCAAATATCATTTTAAGTATTTTTACTTAATTCATGATCTGAAGATGTGATATTTCCTAAAGGGAAATTTGACTAGATGCAACACACACACACACGCGTATATATATATATATATATTAAATTACGGATTTAAGAAAAAATAAAAAGACAAATAGGGCATATGTAGTGTGTGCTATTGGTTCCTATGCACAATCAAAAAAGGGATTGACAATCAAGGAAGGGGAATGAATCGACTGGTTTTAAACTTAAGAATTTTTTTGCAAAATATATTTCTAATATCACTTCTTGATTATTCATTTATGGAAACCATCATAACCTACCTTTGAATACACTTTAATGTTATTAGAATTGCAAGTAAAAGCACACAAATGAACTATTATATATAGTAGAAAGTAATTATATAGGAAATATAAAGAGTGTAGGGACAGAGAAGATTAAACAAATTGATTTATAGAGATTCTTCTGACTCTATATAAGTTGGTCATCTCTTCAAGCATCCCGGTTGGGATCCAATCTCCTATTGGCCTATTCTACTATTTGAGAAATCAATTAGTAGTATAAACACCGATATGCTCAGTCTTATAATCCCGTTAAGATTATTTAAATCTATAAATCACAATACTTTTTTGCCTTGCCTCACACTCTCAAGGTGTAGGTTTCTAGAAATTACCTCACAATCTTTACTCAAATAATCTTATTAATCTCTCAAAAAAAGAACAAATCAACTTGAGGAATACAAATACTTTTCCTCAACAATTTAACATAATAATCTCGAAGAATAAAATTGTATAGAAGTTTTAGCATAGAATATTTCTTTTCTTCATATCATATAAATATTTCAGTCTTGTGCCGATCTTTTTATATAGCCTTCGATTCCAACAGTCTTGACCTGCCTGCTTCATAATGGAAATGGCCTTATTCATAAGTAATTTATCCATTGAGACTTGAGCTTCCATATTCTTCACAAGCTTCATAAGGTAGTAGTCATTCTAATCCTTTTTCCAAAAATAAGTCTTCCTTTTTCAATATTTGCTTCCTTTTGTAATTAAAAAAATGTCTTCATTTTATTTGGTTAGCGACTATGATTAGATATATTATCTAAATATTTTAATTTGCAATGTTGAGCCTTCAAATTAAATTTTCCTAATCTATCATGGATATCCTCTACCAGATATTTGTGATTTTTCTTGCTTCTGCTAATCGGCTTCTAGTGCTTTTGATTTTACTTCTAACTTCGCTTCTTCTCTTGGACTACTATTTTGCTTCCGACTGTTTCCACATAGCTTTTGCCTTTTATTAGCACGTCTTTCCATGATTTGGCTCTATAATAATTATATACTTTTAGTTGCACACTAAATAAACATATTAATAATACTTAATACTGTTTCTTTTTTTAATTATCAAAACATCATTGGGATATTTAACATGTACCGAGTTGAAAAGAGTTTTAGTATTGAGTGTTCAAGAATAGTTTTAAAGAATAAGAACTATGAAAATGTATAAGTAATTCCGGAAGTTGAATTTTATTAAAGTGATCACCGTGAGAAAGGTTTAAATATTAGAGAGATATAATATCACTCACATAAAGATGCATGTGGAGATGGATTAGAGGCTTGAAAAAAATTAATTAGTAAAATTTATTAAGGAAGAAGAAAATTGTAATATGTATATCTTATTGAGTAAGTTTTGATATATTATGTGAAATAGTTAAGTGATTAAGTGAATGATTTTATAAGTATAAAGTCATGGATCCCCATTAGAATTATTTTACTTTTTCATATATTTATTTTTATGTTGTTTGAATGACATTCTTTTTGCTGTTTTACTTTTTTTTTTCTTCGCAATAACTTATAACATCAAATTTCATTAATTAAAGTATCGAGTTAGCTAAATAAATTCTTTGGAGAAACGGTACATCTGATAGTAGTACATTATGATTAACAATTATATTGTCATTACGACAAATTTATTTTCCTTATTACATAAATTATTAGTAAATAATAACAATCATATGACTTAGATCAACATCTTTCTACATATTAATCTTGCAAGCTTCATTTAAAAAAAAAAAAGTTCATAGAATTGCTTATATTTTATCATGTTGGTTTTTTTCCCTCTACTTATAATTTTCAATTTAAATATTTTTTTTGATTTATTTTTGTTAACAACAAAACTCTCACAAGTTTTATATTATTAATTTCAACTTTATAAATTGACAGTTAAATTTCAATTAATATATATGCCTCAATAAAAGGATAAAAAGTTGAAATGCATAGAGCCTTAGCGGTTTGGATCCAAGGTCCCTCTAAAATAGTCTAATAATTATTATTGTGTTTTAACGTTTATAGATAGAAATGAAATATTTTATGTATTTAAGTTTTTTGCGGTTATGAATGAATGAAATTAAAAAGGATATAAACCAGATCAGTATTCAATATTATGTACGAATATTAAAATTGAGTTAGCGTGTGATTGATACATAATTTGTGAAGCTAATATGGGTGTTAAAAAGAAACCGATGTAATCACGAATGCAATCAATAAGGTTCGCCACGGTTTTGATAATAATGCAAGTGTCAAAAAAGAGGAAATAATTTCTCTATATGAAATTACAATTATAAGGAGAATTTTATTTATATATTTAATAATTATATAAAAAATATTACCAATTTATTAGACTTTGCTTCTAAGATGCAATATAGATATTTGTATTTATAGCGTATTTTAGAGATACGATATACATTCAATTATATCAATATTGCATATTTAAGATACACATGCCTATATATAATGTAAATACATAGAATTAATATATGTTACATTTGCTAAAAATATTAAATTGCATAGATGAAATGCTACACTTTTATCAATTTCAATGTCATATTTTTTAAATTTGGTTTGGAATTTACATTTATGTAATATCTTCCATCTAGTTCATATTTATATAATTTTTTTTTTTAAATAATCAACACGAACTTCATCCTAATTACAATCTCATAATAGTCTTCGACAACAATTTGCCAATAACTTGATACGAAAGATCATCCATGTCGGTCTACAAACTCGCCAATATTGGCCTAGACTAAAAAGACCCAATTTCCTTAACATAAAAAGGAAACTAATAAAATAACATTAAAATAACCAGCTAAATATAAACTAAACGTAGAGAAATAATATAAAAGGGAAACTACCTTAAAAGGCATAAGCCATAAAAGGAAAATAAACTAGACATAAAAATCTCCATGGAATTGGTTTTAAGCAGGTCTGGCTTTCTTGTGGTTGATTGCTTCCCATGATTTGGATGACCGCACTCATGGGCAGTCATCCGCGGGTTGGGTGCAATTGGCGGCCCCTTCCTTGATTGGCTTTCTTGTCTTCCATTTGATGTGCGCTTCTGGTATAACCTTGATTCGTGATTACTATATTCACTTAATCATTTCCTAAAAAAGTTTAAAATTTCTGTCCCATTTAAGTATTGGAAAGTATAGCGTATACACTTATTAACAAATTCTTTTTATACATATAACTTTGAATTGCATTAATAAGAGTATATCTTCCTATTGTTAAGATTAACAAAATAAGATAAGTCTAGCTCGTTAGTTGTATGGTTTTGCGTTTGTTTCTAGATGCATTAGTGTGTTATCCTCATTGTATTATCATGTAAACTATTTATCTGTTTTTCTTTTGACAGCAAAGTTTGCGATGGAGAGATTAAGTTGAAGAGAGTGGATCCATGCTGGTATACGAAATTCCTAAAGAGATATGAGTTTTTCTTTATCCCGACTCTCCAATAATAATCCAACACACAATGCTTAAACTATCAAAAGCATGGCTAAACTATTGAAAAAGACATTTATAAGTCAAGTAAATAATGAACTTGGTTCATCTAATTAATGAAGATAATTCGAGTCAAAAGGCAATGGGCTCACGTGTTTTCACTACGTAAGAACTTTATTAAAGACAGCCATATAGAACGAAATTGATTGCCACAAAGAATTTTCGACCACGTAAAACGCGTATGATGTTGATATGGTAATAGCGTTTTGTCAGCCCTCGTAGTAAGGAGAATCACACTTCACGATGAATGGACATGCAACGCGCTAGTTTTTGGAGTGAAAATTTGTAGTGAACGATCGTGTTTTATCTTATTTCTCATTGAAATTATATAGATATTAATAATATACAGAATCAAATGGAGATTATAAATAATCATTTCATATAATAGTCTTATATCTAACTATGTTTATATTTATACTTGTGTTTGCGTTTGTGTTTCGACTATTATATCGTATGAGACATTGTCCGCATTAAAGGGAAATCTATGAGTTTAAATGGAACATGCAATTAGATGCAGAATTGTCTGGCTTAAAAGAGAAAATTAGGTGCAGTTATGTAGTCAGGTTTATTTTTATTAAAAGTTATTTTTAATTAACGGTGAATTTATAGCCCAGTTGTTTAAAGGTTCATAAATTTTTTAAAATTGGAGAATCTAAATAAAAGCGAGGTCGATCTTGAAGTCGTATATATCACTTTGGGGGGAGATAAAAGACTCTGAAATGTTTGAATTGGGCTTAAGCTTTAGTCAAGTTATGTGTTTTAAACTCAGATTGCATCTCTAATTACAAAGATGAAATGCTTGATGAAATAATTGTAGAGTAGTAAGAGAAAGATGGAAACAAAAGTTAAAAGGGGAAAGATTGTCACCGTTTCTTGATTATATCTAATTTAGCAATTCTAATATTACATTTTTTTTTTTTTTTTTGGGTGGGTGGGTGTGTGGTGGTGGTGGATTAGATAAGTATAAGTAACTTCTGCAGCTGATATAATGGCAAAGTAACCTAGTCATACAAAAGTTTCCAGTTACTTAGCGGGTTCAAAAGGGAACACCTTCATGTTCGAAAACATCGATTAATTAATAATGGGAGGGTGATGATTGGAAAGACAATTTTTTGAAATGATGGCCTCTTGCTCACGTGTTATTCCGTCGTCTTATTCACACGGCCTTGTAATCCATCTTCTATTATGTTAGCTCTTATATCTACTAATGATTAGAGATATACCTAGATAATTTTATCAACAGGAACGTGGGATTTGCTTCTACATATATGCTCACTAGAAGCAAAGATATTTTCTTTTTTCAAGATAATTCGTTTCAATTATTTCTATTGTTATTATCATGTAATTTAGTACAATTTTTATTATGAGTGTCTCAATTATTGTTCTCAAATATTATTGCATTCTTTTCCAATTACCGTCCTCAAATTCCAAGTCTCTAGTTCGTAAATTTGAAGGAAATCCATAGACATACCATCTAATTAGAAAAACATGAAATTCATCACAACAGACAAGTCAATAAGTAGTCAAAAGTAGAAGCTAAAAGGCATTTTTCTTTCTTTCCTTTTTATTTTTCTTTTTTTTTTTTCCTGACAAATTTCTCGAGCACTCATCAAATTCTATATATAACATTCCTCGAAAATGAAACATCATATTGGTAGGTAGAGTTCATTATTTTAAAATTTAAATTTCTATATAATAATATAAATAAGGACCTTTTATGGTGATTAAAAACCGACTATATGATATGATCACTTTTAAATTTAATAAATTATCTTAATTTATAATAAGTCATATTTATGAACAGTAAAACAAAACAGTAAAAATGAGTTTATTGACAATTTCTTGTAGCATTGATAAATATTTTTTTTATGTAAATCGAGGTGATTATTGAGTTAAAAAATAACCATATTGTAAAATTACCCTCTAACCAAATACACTATGATTTAAACACAATATTTCCCTCCCTTACCTCAGGTATATTTGCTGGGGATAAAAATTTACATTCTTTGAGTTTTTTCATTTTCCGATTGAACGAAGATGCATCAGCAATACATGTAATTTGATTTTTACGATTATTTCCATTTTCTTGAGCAACACAAATTGTTTTGGCAAGAAAATGGAAAAGGTGTTATTGTAAAGAAGGTAATTTATATTAATGTTGTTAAATATGATGAATAGGTTGACTTGAGAATGAGAAGAGGTTAAGGATTGAGAAGGCTAATTGAGAGCAAACCGTAATTAATAAAAATATTATAATATAATTCTTATTTATTTATAAAGTAATAAAAATTATCTATATTAAGCAAATCTAGGAATGAGCTTTTTTATAGTTTTTTTTTTTTAGTTTTCATTTGATCTACATTTGTTTTTTAAATAAATTGTTATACTTTTTATAAAATATAAAAGTAATAATGTATTTTGACTTGAAAAAATCTAATGAGTTCTTATAAAAATTAGGTTAGATTAATCGAGTCAACCGGTTTGAATTAAAGTTACTGTAAATAAGGGTCAAAAGAATGATTCGGACTGATTTTATAAAGAAATCGGGTCCAACTAAGTGGATTAACTCGAGTTTATCAATTATGATTTATATTGTCTCGGAGCTGCAAATACAATATTTGCAAGATATCTTGGTCAGTTTGTACCGTACAAAAATGTAGTCATGACCACCACAAGATTTTGTAATTGTCATCTGTTTCAGTTATGGTTGATAAATGTCGGGTAAAGCCTATTACTAGTGATGTTTGTGAGTAAAGGATGAAATAAAGAGACAATTTCTTAATATCCAATGTTTTATTTAAACGTTAAAAAGTACTGAAAAAAAAAAATAGTATGTTGGCGCTTGCCACGGTAAAATTAACCAATCAAAAGTAGGAAACTTTAATAGCTCATATTAATTTCATCACTTAGTAGGCGACAATTGACGATATCCCTCTCCCCCGAGAAAAAAAGAGTAAACTGCAATTGTATACTTGTATTATTGTTTTTTAAACGTCAAGAACCTATGTGTGTGGCTCTATGTGAACCAATAGCACGTATCAGCTTTTGATTTGTCCACAAATAATTAAATTAATAAAATAATATTATTATGTGCATTTAATTAAATAAAATAATATAAAATTAAAAAACATGAAAATGGTGAAAAAGGAGGAAAAAAAATCCCCTTCTCAAGCACTTTAAGCACCTTCGTGTTGGGAATACTGCCCATCGACAGCCTTTTTCTTGTTTTTTTGGGGCTGGTTGGAGAGGCACTAATTGAGTGGTGCAAACCAATTATGACTCAAAATATGATTATGAGCAAATGAGTTTTTCTTCAGATTTCTTTTAATCATTCTTTCTTTTACTAAATTTTTTGTTACGATAGATAACCATTTGCTATTATAATTGAATCATATAACCTACTTAAAGGTTGTGATTTAGTCATTCATTTATGGTCTTATTTGCCCCCTTAAAGATAGGTGGTGTCATGGGAACCTCCTATTCTTGGATGATGACAAGTTCTTTGTTTTTCTTTCCATTTTTTTTTTACTATTTTTCCATTGCTTTATGTTTATAATCTTTAATTAGTTTTACCATATTATTTATGGAATAATACAAAATGGTTACTTATATTTTTAGCCTTTTATAAAAAAGTGATTTTTGTTTTTCTTTATGACAAACACGTGACCTGTGTTTAATAGCTTTTTTTAATGTTAATCACATGCCATATGCTCGCATATGATCAATCCATAATAATTGATTTGATAAAGATAATATTATGTTATATATTTAATTAGATAATTCAATAGAAATAAAATTCACAGAAATTAAAATAAAAAAAATATTATAGAAATTCTAAAAAAAAAAAAAAAAGAGAAGCGTTGAAATTGTACAACTGTTGTCTCTTACTCTATGGGCAAAGGAAGGTTTCAATTCTAGCTACTATGTTAAGGGAGTTACACTACCCCCAAAGGTTGTCCTTGACCTCCTTTGCCTTTGGAGTGGTATGGCCCATTGTATTTGGCGGATGAAGATCATTATTGTAAATGGAATATGCGACCTATCTATAATTATGGATTATCATTGTAATAGAGTTTATCCACCAATTTTGAAAAGGATCGGTGTTCCTTTAAACTTAGGAAACTAGAATAATGGATGGGGGAAATAAGGATTGATTGCTTTCATGAACTAGTATTAGAAATAAATGCAAACCTTGGTTATCTATGAACCAACTTTGATCTTGGGCTAATTGTTAATAGCTAGTAAGAGTTGAATTGAACGAAAACAGATGAAGTATGAGGTTATACTCGCTATCCCAAAATTGAGAGTAAAAAGAAGAAAAAAAACATGAAAGCCCTATTGGGTTAGTTGTTGAGATTTTTGGTTCTAACTTGATAAGGACGCTTCTTAGGCTTATTTATAAAGTGCTAAGGCATGGGCCTTTTAGGGTTTATGTGAGTTGCAGTCAGTTCATGTTTATTTTCATGTGCAAATGGAGGATATCTTGTGACAAAGTTAACTCAATATTGAGGTACATAAATGCCTATCATCCTCTATTAACACCACTTAAAATGTATACATTCTGAAATCTACTTGAACTTCCATAGATCAAATAGCCATAAATAGAGAAAGAGATGAGATTGATAGATAATTCTTTTGATTCATTAAAAGAAGAAGGTACAATAACGAGAGCTTAACTATAACTAATTGATTCCTTTGTTCCAAATTATTTATTTGATGTTGCAACTTCACAACTTAAAAACCATGAGTTTGTCCATATGGTTCACTAATCTTATCCATAATTTTGTGGCTAATTATGCATACAGAAAACCTTGCCATAATTTATTGATTGTGGAATTAATAATCCAACATCTCATCTTGTAATCACAACAAATCTAACAAACTAAATTATTTGAGTTTTCATTTGGTTTCACAATACTTCCACCTATAAAGCTTAATTTTAATTTGGCATGTTCTTATGGCTATGCTAATTAACGTACTCCATCTTAGGTGGATTGTGCTATTGAAAAGAATATTTCCTATTATCAAACCATGTATAAAGGATTCGTGTTAATTAATCCCCAGTAAAACTTTGAAGATTATAACAAAGTTATAATAGAAAAAGTTAGAAATTTGAACAAGGACATGTATGGAATTAGAACAAAAGTTGAAGAATTAGTACCTTAAAGCTTCATGGACATACACACAAAAAAACAAACACACAGATTCGTGCATGCACACACATACATACAACATATAGATACAAGGTTACTAAATTTATGATTCTACCTAAAATTGGAATATAAAAAGTAGTAGAATTATATAAAACTAGCAGAATTGTAAACTCATGGAATCATATACTTAAACTTCTAATTTTATCAGTAGGCTACACCTAAACGACGATTTTGCATTTGTTTTTTACTAGAAAAAGTCCAATAAAAATGTAAACTCATAAATCATATGAGTTAGCTCATGATTTTGGCAACCATATATACATATATAAAGGAATATAGTAGTAAAAGTAAAAGTAAAAATAAATGTACAATTTCTAACACATACTCTATTTATTTTCAGACAAATATATGCCCATTATAATCGCTTTCTTCTAAGTTGTAAGATCAAAATTGCCAAGATCGCCATCTTTCATGGGTTTGCAACAATATTCCGTATTCATACCAAAGGAGAACACCGTATGGCCGACTTTATAGATCTAATAATTGCTTTCGGGAGAATGAAGATGGAGTCCGAGCAAATGACTTAGTAAAGATTAGTTTATCATCATGTGAAGATGCTAGCTAGTCATTCATCAAAAAGGTTGTCATAATGATTTCGAAGAAGACCCAAACGAGAGGTATATTTATAAGATCTGTGTCTTAATGTTTTTAAAGAAGACCCAATTGAGGACTTTCATTAGGTTTATCTGTTTATGCGAAACTCGGCATATCCATGATATTTTTCACATGTGGCATGCCCGTGTGGGATTAATCTTTTCCTTAATTTCTGCTAACTTACACACATTAATGTACCCGACCCCACTAGGCCCTACCTTTAGGTAAAACCATCCTTAATTTTCGGAAAATGTGACGAACATCATGTAACTAAAAGGGGAAAAAATTGAAACGTTAGTAATTCATCTAAATATAAAATTAGGGGTGCGTTTGTTTTAAGGAAAACGTTTTCTCACTTATTTTCATATTCTTTTGGTATCAAATTATTGGAGTCAGCAAATATATTATTATAGTAATCTTAAGATACTATATATATATTTATTATATTTTTAGTGAGAAGTGGTGATGGAAGATGGCGATGACGGTCAGTGATTAACAATAATAGAATATGTTTATAGAAAATGAGGAAAAAGTAATTTTTTTTCTATTTTATTGTAAAAAATTAGAAATGCTTTTTCTCATTTTTATTGATATTTTCTATGATGGGACACCAAGTGTTACTTTTAACTCCCACTATGACTTAGTTTTAAAAATTATTGGTAATTCCAACTTCTTAAAATTATTATGATAATATTTGATAATTCTAAAAAACTTAAATCATGACAAAATCGAAAATGCTTTTCAAAATCTTTGGACATTTTCTGTAGCTAAAGCTACAAAGCGGCGATGTACAACTGCACTAATCTCAAGGGATTGCATCGATTAGTGTCTTTTTAGCACCATAAAGAGTCACTAATGATGGTGGCTAACAAACATGAAAATTTGAAAATTGAAATCATTTCCTCGTAATTTTTATTCGCATTTCGTAATGGTTGGTCATCGCACCACCAAAAGTCGCTAGTAATTGCACCTTATAATATTATTACCAGAACGCTTGGCAGTTCTAAGACTTGTAAGAAAAGACACACACCCTAAGTTACATTAGAAATTATGAAAAGAAATATATGGCGATTGAATCATCTCAGGAATTAGGTCTCTAGAATTGACGAAGAATCTCTTTTATATATCTATGATTGAGCACATGTGGGACAACGTGAGCAAAAAGAAGAGCATAGATTGGAATCTTTCATGAAGTTAAGAGAGAGACTATGGTAACAAGGACGTTTCAAAAGAGAAAGCTGCCATGGAAACGCAGAGAACATCTCACGCCTAAACATGTGGGCATCTATATATGTATCGTAAGATCCCACACCACTCTCACTTACAACCCTAATTTCCATTTTCATATCCCTATCTTGCCTTTTTCTATTTCAAATTGCAAATGTATCATGGAACTAATTCTCGTATAGGTAGACCCTTAATTAAAATTTAAAGTATATTTTTATAACATTCATAGATATACACATACGTCATGAATAGTTCTTAAAGTCTCAAAATAATTACTATCTATCATCTTTTTAGCGATGATTTATGGAGCTTCAGCAACTATTTATGGTGTTTATATATATATATATATATATATATATATTCAATATTATAGGAAGGTGAAAATACGTTGTTTGTTATCGAACAAAAAATTATCGGGGTTTGTTTATAATTATCCTTTTTTGTTCTATTCATTTTTTTTTTTTTTTTTTTGTTTTTCCTCTTCTACCTAGCTATGCATCTAAAGTATAGATGATAAGGTGAGGTCGCTGCTAGGGTACATATTTCTCAGGACAATTAGACCAACCGACCAAAAAAAGGATCCTTATCACATCATCTATTAGAAATAGAGAGAGATGGGGAGAGAGAGAGAGAAATAGAGACACTGATAGAGATGCTTTTTTGACGGTGTCGATAGCTTTATTCCTCGTTACCTAGATGACCCACCTTGCCTTATTGGTCCTAGCAAAAGCAATGGCTATGATATTGTTGTACACGACATCATAATCTAATAGTTTAGTCAATTTAATTCATCTTAATATGGGTAAAGTTTTCTTTAAATCTACATTGAAAAACACAAACAAGAGGCATATGTGTACGGAATACACGGTTTCCTTGGAGACAGCTCCACTGACTTACAAGAATAAAATGGCTTTCTTTAAATTTATTACATGTAATTAAAAATAAAAAAAAAAAACTTATTACATCGTGAATTTATTCATCGAAAATATTGCTTAGGAAACGACACACTTTTCCCTTAGGATAGAGCTCCAATTACGAACATTTAAAATAAATTTCGTTCTTCTCAATTTCTGCTTATATGTAATATGTGCCTAAAACGTAAGAAGAGTTTTCGGAATACATTTACAAATACAAATAAATTTTTACCATGTTGTCCATCATATTTGCATCTTGTCTTCCTTTTGGAAAAACCTTAGATTTGCGGAAGACAATACAAAAATTAATAAGAAAACATGTAAAGAAAAATAAGAAAACAAATTATTTTATTAAATAGTAAAAAATTGTTATAATTTAGTGGTATAAATATTGGTTTTTAAATAAAATGGACCAAGTTGTAATAATATTGATTCCTCTTTCTTTCAATAATTGTAATATGATTGATTAAAAAAAAAATTGTAATATGTATAATTGGCAAATAAAAATAAAGGAAAAATTCATTAATAACTAGTTATAAAGTTACTCTGAATTTAAAATGTTGGCTTTTCGTAAGGAAAGAAATATGATATTACCTATATCTCAACAGTAATAACACGTAAAAAAATATTACCAATGCGTCTACTTCCTATTTGTTAATTTTAGGAAAAAATTGTCCATTTTGTAGCACTTATAAAGGGAAAGGAAAGCTTATCAAACAAAAATTGATTTAAGTCTGAAATTGTCCTTTTATATTTTTTGTTTTTATTACATACACTTTTTGACTGTTTTTCGTCTTACGTTAGATATTGGTGTTAACAATTTCCGAGAATAATCCTCCTTGCATGTTTTTTAGTGGGCATTTTGGCGTTTCTCAACGGTTTTTCTTCACGCCCATCTTTACCCGGACTCAAGGACGACGCTGCACATAAAACCAAGCAAGTACGTCTCTCTTGGACATTTAGTCCATTCCGTTATAATTGCATAATCATTTTTGGCACTAACATTACCAAAAGAATATAAGTAAAAACTCTTTTTGCTTCAACACTTCATAAGGAAATCACTAACAATAATAACACAAAGACCCCTTTTTGACCCAACTCTAACTAGATTGGTTATCGCGCTCAATCGGTACTTGTACAGCTGCAAGCACATGGTATTTGTCAAGTCCCAAGCTTAGAAGACATGGTAATTTGTCACGTGATTCTACCCATGAGTGAGGAAATGAGGCGAACGAGTTAGATTGTGGAGTATTTAGACCATTAGAAGTAGAGGGAAAAGCATGTAGAAGCTGCCTCTCAAAAACTAAGCAGAAGCATCAAGAGTTGGAATCAAAAGAAGTTAAGAGCTAATCAGAAGCCATTCAAAAGCTTTTAGAAGAAGTTAGAAGTGATGAAAATGAACAGATCTAATTTTCGAGTTTCTAGACGAGTTAATATTAAAGGGTTATAACTTTTTATATATATATATAATATATGACTAAATATTGATTCGAGTCTATTATGATCGATGCAAACTACTTTATCAATTTTAACGCCGTTTTCAAAATCAAATTTATGCATCTTCAAAGAATACTAAGTTGACTAGGATAATTTTGCTAATTAAGAAGTGTATGTTCGTTTATTTTATCTCTTGTATTTCCTTTTCCAAATTTATTTTATTTTATTTTTCTGTAGGGTTTAAGGATTATAAATGGTCTTATGGAACAGTTGTTCTCGACAATTGCGAATTATAACAAAGTTTTTTCTCATCTGTATTGTGTTTTCATGTTGTACCCTATGTTAGGACATGTAATGCATCGCAGCACGCATAAGACTCGGTTTGTACATTCCCTTCTCCTTCGGCTTGCTGATACTTGAAAAGCAGAAGTATTACTAAAAATAAGTATAAAGTTTAGCAAGTAACCTAACCAAACCGCAATAAACATTCAATATACATTGCTCATGCAATATTATATATGAATATATATAAATGCAAAAGTAAAATACAATAGTTATCAAGTTTCATTTGACGGTCCACTTAAGTCTCATTTAATTACAATTGATAAACAAAGTCCCACTTCCATCCAAAATTTCACCTTGATCCAAATTTAGTATTGTCAAAACATAGCCTCATACTTTGCTTTTCGTAAGGGGACAGACACATGAGGCAACTGATTCTCTCGAAGTTTCTATTCCGTAATGACCATTAATAGTTGGTTCATGACCCGCCGATCATGAATGGCTCTCGACGTCATAATTGTAGCCTCAAATTGCTTTCTCCTAACATTCACGCCTGCTTAAGTAACCATTGTTGGATGGTATATAACCCATGTACTAAACTACATTTTAGGAGTACGACATCTCACATCCTACTCTTCTACTTTATTTGAGCTTTGCGATCCATTTAGATATCTATTACTAATCAATTCACATATCCTTGCATCCTACCTCATATCATGAGTAGGTGTTACATATCTAAACCTGATATAGTTACTTTTCCCGACTTTCCAACCCATTACTAAGCTACTCGATAGGAGTTCTACAAGATATATAGCTAATTGCCATTCATTACTTAAAGATTATCCCTAAGACCAACCCAAATGATTCTTATGTAAATTCATATAGCATATATAAAATAAAAATGTCCATACAAAAGTAGCTATGAATAAATTGTATTGTGTCGAATTGTCATTCACTCACTTAAATATGTTAATTATGCATTAACTCATCTATAAACATTTGTAATTAATTTAACAAAGTAATAAGAACCTTGCGCTATAAATAGGGGTTCAATCACCTTGATTCGGGGATTCAATTGGTGAAAACTCCTTAAAAGGTATAACTTGTATAAATGTTTCATTCGTTCAATTAAATATAAGATTTAGTTGTCCAAAATAGACATAGAGCATAAAGTTTAGGTCGATTTAGATTGATCAACCATTATCATAATTTGATTGACTAAACTACTTTAGGCTATAGTTCTTCTTCTCTTTACTCAATCTGGACTCTAGTTGCCTACATTTCGTCAACCAAAATTTATGTTCTTTAGATTTCTATGATTAAGTTTTGGGATTAAATTTCTATTAGCTAAGGCTTTATATTTGTCTTGACAACTAGTTTTCATTTAAATTAATCCTTATTAGCTGTAGTTTTAGCATGGATGTTTCATTTGAGTCCTCTTTGTAATTAATCCATTAAAGATTCATCTTTTTTCTTTTACTTGTCAAAACCCATTAAAATTAAACTAATTCATTTAAGGTAATGAAAATCCATTATTCAATTACTATGCTCATCGTTAATCTTAGGTTATAATATATTCTAATGACTTGATTAAAAATCATTAACCAATATTTCAATTTTTAATTATAGCCTTGTAACTAGATTACATATAACTTTGGATAAATGAAGTATCAGAAAACATTACTAAGCAAAAATGAAAGAGAGTAACTAATTTACCAAGTTGATTACCATTCCATTTTAGGGTTTCCTCTTGAATTGAAATGAAACTGAAATATTCAAAGTATAAACCTCTTACCTTAGTTATAGTCTATTTAGGTTAAGGGTAGTATCAAGGTTTCTTATTGCGCTTAGGCGGTCAACTAACCATTCTACCCGCAGTTATTAAATGGCTAATTATCAATACACCCTTGGTCTTGGTTTGATTTATTGAGTGTCTACAATTTTACTACACTCATGAGAGATTTACTAGAAGTTGGCTTGTTAATTATAAACATATTATTGCGCAGGAAAAAAAATGTATACAAGTGTGTAGGTATATAAAACTATTTGTAATTTAATATATTATTGACTCTAGTCTTTAATTAATTTAGCTAGTTTTATATCCTATATAATATTAAAAAATTAAGTTTATGTTCCAAAAACTAACTCATATTGAGTATTAAAGTAATTAAGTTCTCCATACATTGACTAAGTTGCATAACCCTTTAATATTAAACGAAATTGTTTTAGAAGAGGGTTTTAATTTTAAACTATTCTTTTAAAGTGTACCCTTCATAAACATTGTACTTATTTACTCATCAGAAGTGTTTCATAATTTAAGCAACTTATGTTGCTTAGTAAAAAATATAAAATGCCTAATTTCAAGTGTTTAGTTTACATTTCACAATTAGTTGATTTAAAAGCTTTTGACTGATTAAGCATATCTCCTAATTAAAAGGGAGGTAAAATGAGTAATGCGAGATTTAAAATTAGGACATCCAACACTCAATATCACAATAGAATTTAACTTTATAGTTATCCAAGTCAAAAGTTTAAACTCATCTAATCTGGTAATTTTATATTTATTAGTAACCTATATAATGTTAGTAATATAAGTCAGTTATTTATGTTTCACTAGTGGTGAAGGATTCATATGCATCCGATAAATTTAGTTGTAAGACCAAGACCCACTTAGCTTAGTGGTGTGTATGCTAGAGCGGGGGAAGGTTAAAGCTATGCTATTAGTACATACTCCTTTCAAAGGGTCAAAGGAACTAGAATCATTTTAAAGGCCACTGGCGGATAATAATGAATCTTAAAAGCACTAATGGATGACGTTGATGTGGGATGTATAGAAATCAAGGGGCATGCTGCAGATCCCTATAATCCTATAACTTCATATTTCAAATGCAACAGTTTCTCTTTAAAATCAAACATAAAGCGTAAGTCTCAGTAGAAAAAGAAACTCTGCACTGGCTTAAAGCGGCAATGTGAAGCTGTAGCTGTACACGCATATAGTTCAGTGCTTTCTCAAAGTAATCTTCTCTTCTTCTGTTTCTATGAAAAAGAGAGAGAGTGACAAGAAGAGTATAAGATTTATTTCCCCAAAATTTACTAATGTTTTTGTGAATACCCTTTTGAATTGGAATGCCAAAAAACCCTAAATTAATATAGAATCGACAATGATACATGAGCCGAAACTTTCATCGGCAACAATGAACTGAAAATGTCTTTAGGTAATCAATTACACTTACTGGTTACATTTTACTGTTACAGCTGTTTCGGTTCATTGCTGGGAATGTTTTTCTTGCACTCTTGATCATTTTTCATATGTAAAATTTAAAATATATATTATGAAAATGAGATCAACTGCTAAAATTTGAAAAATATAATGAAAAACCAAGCCTCCTTTAACAAAGTTTTGTATTTTTTTTTTCAGCCTAAAGATAGAAAACATATAATTGTACATTTTTTATTGATCCACTTGGCAGTCATCTTTTTTGAAGTCATCTTTTTTGAATATTGCAATTGTGATTAATTATACTACGTATATGCATTCTTAATATATGGATGTATAGAATGCACATGAAACATGGTTATCTAGAGAATTAAAATCATTGAGGAAAAGAAAAACGGAAAAAGTGAATTACTTTGATACTCATCACAGATAAGCTATAAAATTGTCTAGATATGACTACGAGACAGGTGGAAGAGGTTAAATTCTCCCCTTTATACTATAGAGTATAATTGATCCTCGATAGGTTAAGAATACTTGTTTCTAATATATAATGGCATTAAAATCCAATATAGTACAAGTGATCCATAGCAATGAAATTAAAAAGAAAATGGAGAAAAAGAAATTAGGGCTAAGATGCAATTTCCCAATAGCAATATCACCCACTAGATCAGCCAAAGTCCATTGAAAGCAAAATAGTTAGAAGTAATATATACCAAGCTCTATGAGCACATAGATATTTAATTTGTAGAAAAAGAATTACCAAAACGAAACTAAAAAGATTAAAAGGAAATTAAAAGAAAAAAAAAAGAATAACACCTCCATCACATTTTGATTTTGAACCTAATTACTAAAAACCTAGTGCCATATCACAAGATTGTTTATAAGATTATATCAACAAATCATGTTCCAGAAAATTTAAAAAAAAAGAAGAAGAAAAAGAAAGTTATAACTCATATCCATCTCATGCATGAGAATGATGATGATGATGATCCTTTCCGATTTCACCATAGAATTCCTTTTTTCCCTTGTGGAATTGAGTTGAGTTGACGTGATCAGGGCGATGATGTTGGTATTTGATTCGATACATCCATTGCCATTTTGAAGTAGTAGCTTAGCTAGATCGAAATTCTCACAAGATATTGTTACCGGTTGAAGATGAAAACCCTGATAGATCAGTCCATGCATTGTTGCTCCAAAAGTGTTGTTGATGATGATCGTTTCCTGAAGATAGAGCTGATGAGAAGTTTAAATTTCTAGACAAATTATTCAGCCCTTGTGCTTCTTCCATTTTCACTGCATTATTGCCAGCCATTTGACTTTCCCTAGAATCCAATTGCTTAGTAAGAAGTTGGTGAACCGTAACATTTATGCCGCCACTCAGCGGTTCTGCCCCTTCACCCTCCATAGGATATAATTCAGCAGCTTGTGTTGGTGCCGGTAGTGGTGATGGTTGGGGTGGTGCGATATTACCGAAAAATGGGAACTGGTGCAGAAAACCACCGTTTGGTAGCATGTGCCCATTCAGTCCTGCTGTAGTACCACCAATTTGAAATTCCATATCACTCGTATTGCTACTGTTTCCATGACTTCCTCGAGCCAACATGGTGGCGAGCGGTGTGCCAGTTCTACTAAAACTCAGCCCTACGTCACGAGAAATGTAATCGTTCAAGCTATGCAAACTAGGTAAAAAGGGTAGTTGGGGCTGAGGAGGCGGGAGGTGGGAAATGATATCTGAGGCGGCTGGCGTGGTGGAAGAAACACCCGCACTGTTGGATGTTGAAGCAGTGGCGTGGCAGTCCGAGGAGGCCATGATGGGGGACTTTGACCTACTTCTCTTGCCCCTTTTGTTTCTCCTGCAACCTCCACCGACCGGCACGTTCCTTAAGGCACCACCTCGGGTCCAGTAGCGGCGGCAGGTCTTGCAAAAGTGGCGGGGTTGCGTGAGGCTGTAGTTATTGAAGTAGCAAAACTTGGTGTTGGTGGATTCACATCTAGGGCATTTGAGTCCAGCCTCCGGTTGAGGGATCTTCGCAAGCCGAGCTCGATCTGCCATCGAGCCAGGCCGGATGGATCCTGCCGGGACGCCACTACCACTGCCTCCTCCCAGAGGAGGCGGTTGTGTTGCTACAAGTGGAACATTTGGAATTTCACTACTTCCTCCTTGGTGACTTTGTTGCTAGCAAAAAAAGGGTCAAAAACACAAATCAAATCAAATATCTATAGTATATTCAAGAGGGAAAAAGAGGAAGAATTTTAAGAATATTTATCTTTTAATTAGCTTTTGTTTTTTTTTTTTTTTTTTTTTTTTTTTTTGGTTTTGAGAAGCAAAAAGAACTAGGAAAAAGCAAGCCCCCGCCCCCCCCACCCAAAAAAAAAAAAAAAACACAAGGATTAATTATACCTGAGGCCAGTTGGGTGGATCTAGATAGACTGGAATAGAAGAGAACACCATTGTTTGGCTCTTGAGCTTTTAATTCTCTCTTTTTTTCCTCCTTTGAAAAGCTTAATGGGGGTTTTCTCCTTTTGGGTGGATATGGTGGAGAATCACATCAAACAAGAGAAAGAGAAAGAGAAAGAGAGAGAGAGAGAGAGTTGGAGAAAGAAAGAGAGATGGAAAGATAAAGGGGAGTGTGTTAAATTTATTTTGTTCTTTGTTCTCCACCATTCTCTTTTTGTAATTATATTAATAAAAATTTAGGGTCTTTTTAAGGGCACATAACTTTTCTTAACATAGAAGCTTTTGTGTTTTGTTTGTATTTTAATCTTATTCTGTATTACCTAGTGCCCTTCCTAAAAAGTTTATTCTATCCTAGCCATGCATAGTAGAGAAAGGGGAAAAGGGCAAAAAAAAAAAAAAAAAAAAAAAGAAAAAAAGAAAAAAAAAAAACACTGATTACATGTAGAAATGGAATTTTTTTTTTCTTCGTTCAAAATATTTTGATACTTAAAAGAGAAATGGGACTTATCCAATCCACGGTTTAATTTTTGTATGTACGGATTCAACTGTTCTTTATGTCGAAAAATAATAGAAATTATAGTAAAAATAGATGCACCGGAGCAGGCTTGTACTGTTTAGAAAATGGGAAGAGAGAATGTTTTTAAAATAATTCTGTTTTAGGCAAAGAAAGAGTGGGTATTTGGTGCCATTACTTTAGTGGAAGTGTCAAAATCGAATGTACCATTGCTTCTTTCTGCCCGTGGAAACGTAAATTATTAATTGTGCATGGAATTATGTTGAAAGCAAGGCTTTTTCAGCTTCTCCTTTCACGTAGATCCTTATAGTAAAAAGACACTTAGGCCCCTCATGGTCAATATAAAACATTACATATGCTATACGTGAAGAGATAGAAAAACATTTAATGATATTAATATTTCGCGTTTTGTGATTGATTGATATATAATTATTAATAATATGTATAGATTTTAAAAAATTATTGATTATATTTATATATATTAAAATTTTATTAGTATTTCTATATCACTAATCTATTTACATGGTATATTAATTTTGTTAAAACCATTCTTGAAAAAATAAGTGTTTATTCAATCGAGAGTATTCATTTTAAAACAATTCATACCTAACTTACCATGTCCTTTCTTCTTTCTATGGATTACTATTTACTGATGATGGTTCCCCAATCATTTTCTCCTCGTTTTACTGTGATTTCATCACCAGTGTTTTAACTTAGAAAATGTGGGGTTGCAAAAGGAAAGAAATTAGATATGGAAAATAATTATTTGTCAATATATTTTAGTTCATTTAAGTACTAACATGCATATCGTCTGAAAAAAGGGGGAAAAAAGAAAGAAAGAAAAAAGAGTTGGCATGTAGATTATAGGAAAAATGACGCGTTTGTATTATCTATTTTTTTTTTTTTTTGCCAAAAGTATTGTCTATTCAGATATAATTTAAATATATGTTTCGCTGTTAATGCCAATTGAACAATTTAAAATGCTTGTTAATAAGGAATATAGCATTTAAAGGAATCGGAGACCATCATAATATGACAGGAAATGCTAAATAAATACCAAAGCTAGCGAAGAATAGCTTCAAGTACTTGAGATGGTTCCATGATAACCTCTTAGTCCTCTAAAGTGTGTTATACTGTCTATGTTCTTGCCCTTTTAATCTTTCTTAGAAATGTTTGCGTTCAACATTTAGAGTCAGATATTGTACATTTAGCATTGGTTTAAGACATCACCTCTAATGCAGAGCTAATTAGGAAAATATATAGCCAAGAGATAAGAGGGAAGTACTACTATGGATACTCTGTAGGAATTTAAGCCTAGGACTTTCTTAAATTTGGATGTTCGTGTAGGTTTTAAGGTATGACAAAGTAGATTACAAATCTAAATTTTAGATTCTATTTTTAAAATTGGGCGTTTAGATATCAAATATCTGATTAGACACTTTTCTCACTATTTGTGTCCTAAATAAAGCAATAAAAATGCTAAATCCAGAAAAAATTCTATATAATAAAAAATAAAATGGTCATGTAGGTTACTAGATCCTGCTTTCTTTTTTATTTCTTTTTAAAGATTTAGAGTATAAACACTGCATTGAAAGATAAGAGGTCAACTACATACAAAGCAAATAATATAAAGTGGATGTATTTGCAATCCCCCTAAACCTGTCTTAGGCTTTCCTTTCAGAGAGGTAATCATTGGAACCTATTAGACCCTAAAACTTTTCGTGGGTCTTATATGCTATAAGTATGTGGTTAGTTCCAAATTTTTCTAATATTCTCTCTTACGATATGATGCATGTAATGTTCACTTACCTACCCTAAGAGTTATACCCTATATATACCAAATGACATATGTTCTAAGTTACTTTTTATTTTCTTATTACATATAGGTTATACTATATATATTTTGTAAATTATCATTAATAAGTGTAACTAAAATTGTAAAATAAAGTTTGAAACAGCTTAAGCCATATCAAGCCATATAGCTAGGTTAGGAAACCAATTCACTTTAAAGCTCATTGTTTTATATAGTCTAGAAATAGAAACACCATAAAAATAACTCAAAGAGCAGTGGGGTGTTTAATAATTCTCTAGGCCATGTTTCCTAACATTGCATCATCAAAAAAATTCTAAATCTTTAAAGCCTAACCCTCTCTTATTTTTCAGGAAAGAGATATCAAACTAGATTTTCCCATACATCTTCCTAGCTATAAGGTCCCCTCCCCACCAAAAATTAGCCATCATAGAAATGAGATCCTTGCACCGTTTAGGAAAATTAAAAAACTCATAACATAGCTAGGAATGGCAAAACCTTCCGATGTAATCGAAATTTCCTTCCCTCTTTTGGAAAGGAGTAAACTCTTCCAATTATGTAGTTTAAATCTAATTCTATCTTTCACAAACGGCTTCAATTCTATATTTTTTCCACTCAGTAACTTCAAGTACTTTCCTAGATAACTAGTCAACTCAATTCCTAAGATACCGTTCCGTCACACCTTAGCTTCCTTAGGAGTGATCATAGGAAAGAACATAGAGGATTTTTGGATACTTACCATCTATCTAGAGGAGTTACTGTAGGTGTTAAGGATACTCTTGGGATTTGACAAACTTCCTTCCTCAGCTTCTACAAACAACAAAGAGTCGTCTACGAAGAATAAGTGAGTAAACTCCAGACTCTCATTTTTAATTTTTATACCTTAGTGAGGCCTCTCTAACTATCATCATGGATCATAATAAATGGAGTATCAACAAGAAGAAGAAAAAGATAAGGAGATAAAGGAACCCCTTACTTAATTCCTTTAGTTAAAGTGATCTTCCTAATTCTTTAACCAATCACTATAAGATTATTAGCCATTGAAGTTATGCATTTCATAACCTACCTACTACATATCTCATTAAAGCCCATTTTTTCCAATAAAGCTTCTAAGAATTCCCCCTCAACTTTATCACATGCTTTTGTTATATCTAGTTTAATTGCAACAATGATATCTCTTTCCTTTTTCATTAAATTTTAAGGCATGGAAGACTTCATGTGCTATTCATATGTTATCTTGGATATGTCTTATGGGAATAAAGGTGCTTTGATTAGGTAAAACGATATGATCAAGCAAAGGTTTAGGTCCATTAGCCATAACTTTTAAGATAATTTTATAAGTGAAATTGCAAAGATTAATTGTGTGAAATTATAAAACTAACTCAGGACATTTGATTTAAGGGAGTAATAGGTCTATTTCATTAAAGTCAAGAGGCATCATACCTAAAAGAAAGAAGTTTTGTATTGCTTCTATTCTATCAAATATTCTCCAAGCACATTCCACTTGGATTGAAAGTAAAGACCCTTAAACCCATATGTGCCCAAAGATTTTATAAAACTAAGCTGAAAAATTGCTTATCTAATCTCTTTCTTCTCTACTGTATACACCAACATTTTGTTCGTCTCTTGTGTAACCACTAGTTTTCAATGTCCAACAACACCATACCTAACAATTCTACATTCTATTTCTTATAAAAAAAACTCCTCAAAAAAGGTATCAATCTCATCTCTAATTTAGCTTCTATATAAATTTAACCCTTTCTTTTACTTTTAATTTTAAAAATTATATTGTGAGCTCTTCTTTTCAAAGTGGTTTGATGAAAAAAAAAAATTTTGTGTTTTTATCACCAAACTTAAGCTACTTCATACGGGATCTTTGGTGCTACAAAAGTTTTTCTTAGTGAAGAGCTTATGCTAATTTAGTTATTAACTTCCTTTCTTCTTCTAAGTTTCTCTTTTACTTCGCTCCTAACTTCTCCTTTAACTTCTTAATGACAATTGCATTATTATTATAATTTTTTGTTCTTCCACCTTAAAAGAGCTTAAGCAATTCCTTAATCTAAGCATCAAACCTTGTATATTAGTTAGCAAGCTATGAATTCTCCATACGTTCTCAACTACAGATTTGCATCCTTCAACGTCAAGACAAGATTATTCAAATATAAAGTTACATATTCACTTCAAATCCTTTTAAATAGTTTCCACTAAGATTAGAGAATGATTAATCCTTCTACTACCAAATTGGTAATTTATGAATAAGGACATTGTTGAATTCAATGAAAGTTGCTTGGAATAACCCGAGGCATGGATCGATGTGGATTGTGGTGGTAGCCTAAGTCTAGTCCTTCGATACACTTATAGAAACGTCATTGCCATGGCAGTTCCTTCTTGTATTGATACTTACTTACACAAATTAAGGTAAGGGTGGCTAGAAAGCAACCCACAAGAAGTAGGTAGCGCTACATCATCATCTTCAACCTTAGGCTCCCTCCTTAAAACCCGAACTTTCCAAAGCACATAATAATCCCTCTAATTAACATTTCCTAAAGCACTTATCTTCTTAATATACAAATTTATAAAACATAAGACACTAGATTAGAAATCTTTTTTAAGCCTTTATAAAGACTTTCTTTTATAAGGCTATCTTCCTTACATTGGTTCGTATAAATTTTTGTCCATGATAACCTAAATCTAATCATTAATGTAGGTTTCTCTTTACCATCACCTTTTTCTTCTTAATGCAAGATATCCCCTATCATCGTCTAAGGATAATTTACTCACCAAGTACTATCATTTAATTTTCCCAGAAATTTTAATCTATTTTATAATCCTGGCGTACCAAGAAACTTAATAATCCAAGTTGATTTGCTTATCAACTTTCCACGAATTAATAACATTAGGAGAGGATTCTACAACATTCGTACTCGTTTCTTCCTCCATCAAAGAGCTGAATGTAATAGGTATTTTAAAAGCCCATTCTTCTTTGAGTTAAATCAATCTTAAAAGCTTTATTCCTATTCTCCATTAAGAAGATTATGAAGGGTCTCTATCTTTTGATAAGGTGATTCAACTCATCTATTGTATAAGGATGACCAATCCTTGATAGTACCAACATATCTATCATAGTGACTAGAGGGCTTCAAGCCAGTCACTACAGTCAAATTTGGCAAAATATCATATTTCTTCAACAAGTTTAGTATCAAAATCTAGTTTATCTCATAGGCTCGTACTACTCTCTTCCTTATTATATAAGCTCTCTTCCTATACTTCTTGACAACCATTTTGTGATCAGGTTGGTCCAATAACAATGTATTCTCAATACATTTACCATTCTTAGTAACAATACTATCATCATTTTCAAGATAAAAAACTTCCTTATCCCTTTTAATGGATAGCTTTTAGAGCTTTGGCTATTGGAGATGAAACGATAAATGTAGAGAGAGACTCTCCTAGGGAAGTTTCATAGTGAGATGAAAAAACCGGAAGTAAATACAACAAGGTTATGGCTTACATGTGTATCTATTATTGTTGACTTCAGAAAAAAAAGGTAGGCTTATGGTTTCTTGCACACAATAATTCTGGGTTTAAGGTTTTAGTATTAGTTTTATGTAAGATAGATGTTTAAATTGGGTTCAGATGACTCATTTAAAAGAAAGGCTATTTTGTTGTTACTATGCAAGGTCTCTTTAGTTAGGTCTAAATATGGATTGATAGGATTAGAAGAGATAACAGAAGCAGGGTTGTTCAATTTCTGGTTTCTGAGAGAAAAAGATAGAGTAGAATAAATAGAATTTAGTTTAAATAAGTTAGTCTTTAAAAGGGATAAAGTTACACCTATAATATAATTATGCAAAGCTTGGCTTGATAAAAGAGAAATGTGCATTGACATATTTGATGACTTAGCTCTCTAACTTATTTGAAAATTCTAGATTTGGTGCATTATTATTTTGAGGAAGGATCTCAACTAATGCAATTCCCTTATATAAGCACTCCACGTGTTGATTATTACTATCACAATCCTTGATTGTTGCCACGATATCTTTGGCATTAATTTCATCTTCCTTTTCTGTTTCTTTGACTTTGACTACTAAGTACCCTCCAATAGTGTCGATGATAACTTCCTTTTTTGTTTGGCTTGTGCTTTCTTGCCACCATCATTAGCTCTCAATTGTGGGTCAATTATCTTCTTGTTTTGCTATTGAGAAGTAATGTTGATTGCATATGTTTTCTAAATGACCAATCAACTCACAACAATAACAAAAATTTATCAAGCGTTCATATTTAAAATGTATCAAGATCTTTGATCCCTCTTGATTTCTAACCTACTGCCCTTCCATTAGCAATTTCTCTAAGCTAAGGCAAACTTTAACTCTTAGAAAGTCCTTTTTAATTGTATTAAAAAGTCCACTTTGATTAATTTCCTAATCTTGTCACCTATGATTTTTGTTATTGGTGAATTTTAAGATCAAGGAAAATCCTATAAAAGAGAATGAAATGCTTCGTACTTAGGCCAGTCCGGTATGGTTACTCCAATGCTTAAGTTAGTAGAGTAACTTTATATATAAAAAGTATGTGAGTGAAGTGTTAGAGAGATCTTATGGAGTTTTCTTTCCCATTTTTATAGCTGGCTATAATGTCTAAGGCAGTTGTTAAAATAATTGTTATGATACGTGGAAGCTTCTTGATTTGACATCTTTCTTGATATGTAGGAAGAGTAGGTGGTTATATAATATAACCATACTTATGATAACTGTTGGCATCATGGGCTTGAATTTAAACTAAGAACAGATTTAAGATACTTGGCATAGATGCCCATGGCACAAACGGTTATTATAAGCACGGTTATATTACATAACTGCCGTCTCTCCCTACATATAAAGAAAGATGTCAAATCAAGAAGCTTCCACGTATCTTAACAGTTATTCCGACGATTACCTTAGACATTATAGCCAGTTATAAATATGGGAAAGAAAACTCTGTAAGATCTCTCTAATACTTCACTCACATACTTTTTATATACAAAGTTACCCCACTAACTTAAGTATCGGAGTGGCCATACTAGACTAGCCTTGGTACAAAGCATTTCATTCTCTTTTATAGGTTTTCCTTGATCCCAAAATTCACCAATAACATTTACTGGCCTCAATTTCCGTTGCCTCGAAATTGGATAGAATAAGTCAACGAGAAACTTTGCGAACCATACCTGAATGGTTGTATGAAATGAAATAACACAAGTTGAAGAATGTGAATTTAAAGATGAGAGGGCGAATGAAAGTTTAAGATTCAGCTAGAGAAATGAAATCTGATTATGAATAGTACCTTATATATGGTTGATCCATCCTCGTAACTACAAGTCTGCTTTTGATAGTAATGATGTGCTGATTTGGTAATGGTGTGGATTACTGACACGTGTTTCATGATAGAAATCTAACGGTTGACAAATTTTTGATAGTTATTAAGTTGCAGCAAAATGATGACTTAGGCGATAGATTTCATGCCTTTAATTTCTTGGTTTCTTAAAAGGGTGGGAGTTTAGAAATGACGATCTTTTGACTAGGATGTGATCCATCCCACTTCCTATATTACTCAGCATCAATCTAAAGAATTAGTCTTCCACTCAGCCTCTAATGCAATATATATATGCCACTCCTTTTATTGAATTCTCGAACATGGGAGTTTGGGGACAAATGTTGATAGTCGGTTTTCACTCATTTGGCATACTTGTTCATTTATTCACCGATAAGCCGAATGTTCGAATCTCCCACCATACCTCTAGAAAAATGACACATGGCATTTATGCCGAGTATCTTAAATCCGTTCTTGGTTTGAATTGAAGCCCATAGCACGAATAGTTATCATAAGCATGGTTATATTACATAACTACCTGCTCTCCTTACATATCAAGAAAGATGTCAAATCAAGAAACTTTCACGTGTCTTAGCAGTTTTTCCGATAACTACCTTAGACATTATAGTTAGCTATAAATATCGGAAAGAAAACTCCATAAGATCTCTATAACACTTCACTTACATACTTTTTATATACAAAATCACCTCACTAACTAAGGCATCAGAGTGGTTATACTGGACTGGCTCTGGTACTAAGCATTTCATTCTCTTTTACAGGATATTCCTTGATCCCAAAATTCACCAACAAAAATTTCTACATTCTTTTATGTATGGATAGATAAGGGAAGTCATGGACTCGAATCTATAAATTGATATGAACGAAATTCAAATCTTCTATATTTTGATTTAACCCCTATCTTTGGATGATAAGAGGATATCCCATCACAAACCATAGTTCTTGTTTGCTAATCTTTTTAGAGAAATGTTCATCTTTCACAATAATTAGAAAACAATTGTCTTTGAAATAGGATACTTCAAATTAGTCAAATCTTTCCCATTCTACCTCAAAATATTCATAACTCCATTCTTAAGGGATTTCTTAGTAATCACTTTCCCAACCATATGGTAGGTAGTCAAGTTCCCTGGATTTTCCATTTCTAAGATTTCTTGATCTTCTCTTTCTACTAATTGATTCATGTTAGGATCAATCTGATAAAGGCAAATAAAAGACACCACTAAAAGAAACAATGATAACAATGTACAAAAGACAAACATATGAGATGTAAAATATATAAACCAAGATATGATACAACAATGACAAGGTAGGACACTTATCAAAGAGAAAGAGAGGCAATAAATACCACTAAAAGAACACTGATCAACAAAATACCAAGAGACTAAATAGTGGTACAAACTATGACCAAGAACGGATAAGGCTGGTCATTGGATGGGTCTAAGCTTATAGAAAGCTAGAAAAGGAAGTAGTGGGGAATGTACGAAAGGACAAAATGACGAATGAAGAAGGAATTAAAACCCACGAATAGCTCTAGAGGATATGATGTACTAATGGAACTTCTAAGAAATCATGGCATGATTCGATATGACTCACGAATTGGTTCGGTGACGTTATTTGTTACCTAGTCTTGCTCAAGGGTTAGGATAAGAGTGATGCCGTGAGTAAACATGTAGTGTTTACACAAGGAAGAAGTACTTAAGTGTATTGATGATAATTTGATTCTCTTTTACAACTATAAGTACAGGGGTATTTATATCCATGAGCTAGAGGCAATTTGCCCCAAAGGGAAAAGACAAAAAGGGCATTTCCTAAGAAAGTAATGTACGAGATACAAAAAAGTAAAAAATGGATATATAAGGAAAACAATCATTGGTTCTACACATGATTCTATATACGTAACGATGCTGTATTGGTGATGTCATTGGAAGATGTGGACAAAAAGGTATGATAGCTTAATTATTTGAGTAGGGGTGGCTTGGTTAGTTCGGACTCTTTCTCTCGGTATCTCGATAAGGGTGTGGCCAAATAAGCAATTGACCAGGTACACGTGAGCATGAAGATGGGTTGCTGTCTCCGCCTTCCATTTCTCAGCATAAAAAATGCAAAAAATAGGAAGTCATTTGACTTGGCAAGTAGAATGGGTCGATAAGGAGATATTCGCCTTCATATGAGTTGGATGGAATAGGAAGAATCATCTTCCTAATCCCTTTAGTCCTTGGGCTCGGCTATGGGTCAATGGTCCAATAGCTTGATTCCCTTCATTCCTTCCAAGTTGTTTTGGATTTGAGATCAAATTCGAATGGTTTTCATTTAGCTCCCTATCAGGGTGATATGGACTAAGGTCGGCAATGTTGAAGGCGTAAGAAACCCCACAGTCCTCGGGTAACTCCAATCTTTAGGAATTATCATTTATCTTTTAGAGGGTTCCATGTTCATAGTGCATTGGACAACCATGAGTAACTGGTTTAAGTCTTCAATAAACATGTCCTCCTCAATCAATTCTTTCTTGGCATTTTCTTTTTTGGTAAGGACCTCCTACTCCTTGGGTTCCTCATCTATACTGTCTACCTCTAGCTTTAGGATGTCTCCCTTGATGATCATTATCCTTCGGTTCAGGCACTGAGCAGCCATATATCCGAACCCTTGGCACTTGAAGTACTTGATTTGGCTTATCTTCTTGCTAGACCCTTGCCCCTTTTCATAAGTTCGGATCGGCACTTCACCATCTGGTTGGCCTTTCTGATTGGCTTAGAAATCCATCTTTCGGTTCAGCTTGGTATTCGAATAAGCTTAGTGACTTGCTTGTTCAGGTCGGCTAGTTGGCATCCTCGTAGGTACTTGGCTCCTTCTTTGCCTTTTTACTCATTGGGTTATTTTGATGGCTTCATCCATAATGGTAAAGTGTTGGAATTTCACAATGTCTTGAGTATCACCCCTCAATCTAGTGATGAATCTTGAGACTGTTCAAGCCGGTGCTTCCTCTACTTTGCAGTGAATCATAAGCATTTGAAATTCTTGAACATACTTGTCAACAGCTCAGCCTCTTTGTCTCAGCTCTTAAAGTCGAGTGAAAGTATCTTAAAGACAAGTTTTTAGTATGAATCTGTTTCTGAGTATTCTCTTCATCTCAAGCTAAGTATTAATCTCTTAGTATTCCTCTCGTCTCCTCATGGCCTGGAAATTCTTTTACCACATGGCAGTATATCTGGAGAACTCAACATCAGTAGTTCTCACCTTCTTATAATACTCATATTGATAATAGTAAAAACCACACTCCACCTTCTTTCCCATTCTAAATATTTGTTAACATTCCCAGATCTATTGAAACTTAAAATTTGAAGTTTCACATGGTCAGATGCTCTGGGAGCTTTAGCTTGCTCTTCCTCGAAGTACTTTTCTTCTTCCTAATCTCCCATGTCTGCCAAATCAATCCTTCTCCTTACATGTACACCTACTCCTCCACCTCAAACTGGTCGAGTTGAGTTATGACCTCTAATAAGTTGAGTAGCTTGTGGCGTATTTTACGCAGCCTCAGTGGGTCAGTAAGCCAATGCACGAATAGCTCAAGTTAGATCTTCCAAAAGGTTATCCATCTCATCAAGTCTTTCGTCAGTGCTTCTTGGAGTTCCTTGAGACTATTGGCCATGGTAGACAACTCTACTATTGTCATCTCCCATACTAATATTCACACTCGGGTTCATCATTTTCTTTAAAGATTCAAAGTTCAAGTAAACACTTTAAGAAAGTAATAGCTAGCAAATACAGCAGCTAAGATGAACATAGTAACTTGCTTTGTTTCAAATACGTAAAATAAAGTATAAAAAGAACCTTGAAAACAACTCTAACTCAAATAGAACCTCTGCTCTGATACCAAGATGGTGCGAACTGTGACTAAGAATAGATAAGGCTAGTCGTTGGATGGGTCTAATCTTATAGAAAGCTAAAAAAAGAAGTAATGGGGAATGCACGAAAGGATAAAATGATGAATGAAGAAAGGAAGTAAAACCCATGAATAGCTCTAGAGGATATGACATACCAATGAAACTTTTGAGGACTCATGACACAATTTGACATGATACATGAATCGGTCTGGTAAGGTTACTCGCCATCTAGCCTTGCTCAAGGATTAGGATAAGAGTGATGCTGAGAGTAAATAACTAGTGTTTACGTAAGGAAGAAGTACTTAAGTGTATTAATGATAATTTGATTCGCTTTTACAGCTATAAGTATATGGGTATTTATACTCATAAGTTAGAGTAACTTGCCTAAAAGGGAAAAGACAAAAAGGGCATTCCTAAGAAAATAATGTATAAGTTACAAAAGGGTAAAAAATGAATATATAAGAAAAACAATCATTGGTGTAACGAATTTTACACATGATTCTATATATGTGACGATGTTATATTGGTGATGCCATTGAAAGATGTGGACAAAAAGGTACGAATAGCTTGCTTATCCAAACAAAGGCAGCTTGGTCAGTTCAGACTCTTTCTTTTGGTATCTTGGCAAGGGTGTAGTTGAGTGAGCAATTGACCATGCACGTATGAGCATGAAGATGGGCTACTGTCTTGACCTTCCGCTTCTCGGTACACAATATGTGAGAAATAGGTAGTCATTCAGCTTGGTAAGTGTAAGCCCTAAAGCCAAGCCAAGCCAAGTAACCGTAGGGTTGAACTTAGAACCCAAGGTTTAGGGCGATCGGTTAAAGGATCCGATCAAACCCAAATTAGAAACTATTGAGAGAAATATTAGTAAAACTGACCCCGTAAACTTGAATTTAAGAAAATAAGTAATAAAATAGGATACTATAAAATTTTCAAATTTTAAGTATAATAGGTATTAATTACCGAAAATGCGAAAAGTGTCATGAAATAACTAATAAATTACTAGAGATAGATTATATATATACTAAAAATTTTAGAATGACCAAAATAATAATTATGAATGTTCACGTGTACACCACATGTATTTATGTGTAGATAAAAATACGCGTAATTACTAAAATTGTCCGAAAACTAAGTAAATAATTAAAGAAAAATACAAAATAATTATAAAAAAAAGAAAAAAATCAGAAGAGGATAACTGCAATAAGATCAGGTCGTAGACTGAAAAGAAAAAAATTAACCAATAGGAATTGGACAAACAAAAAGCCTAAAATCAAGGAAATGGGGCAAAATCCCATCAAATTAATACACATTAATTACTACATTTGTCTATAAATAAGGAAAAAATTCTCAGAAGTCATTTGGCTAGTTTGTGATCTGAGAAAAATCGAAACACAAAAGAATTCAAGAGAAATTCCAGAAAATAAAAAAAAAAGAAAACTGTGCAGATTAGCAAGGTGAACTAAAACCACCACCCACCACCATCTGGGACCGAACCACCACCACCACCCTACAGTAGACCCACCGCCTGGACCGGCCGACAACATTGGACCTGGTTTGGACTGCCCAAAAGCTTCGGACCTGTTAGTCATTTATTCACCCGATTTTTGTATAATTTTGTAAAATTATTATTTTACCCAGAAAATTATGAAACTTATTATTATGAGGTTTTATTGTATGTAGATTTAGGGAAAAATATTTATTTAGTTTAATTATATCTGGAAATATAGGGCCCCTAACAAATTGTTCAAAACCGAGCATTAGTAAACCGGAAAATAAATAGGCTTAGGGATGTAGTTTGGAGTTCAAAATTTTTCTGTAGGATGCTCATTTGATGTATAACAGTGCTATGAAGCCATTTTTTTAAAATTAATTTTCGAAATTTTTAGCCCTAAAATGATGGTAAAATTAGGTGATTAAGGGTTAATTAAGTGATTAGGATGTTAATTACTGACTTGAATCTTAATTAGAGGTTTAGGGAAGTTAATCTCTGCAGTGGAACCTTAATCCTATCCTTTAGGTACTAAGTATGGTTAATTAGGGAAATTAGGTAAGTAATATAACAAATTAGTAATATGTGAAAATGTAAATTAATAAATTTAAAAAAATAAGGTTATTTAGATAATATTATAATAGAAATTAGAAAAATAACAAATCTGAAATGACATTTAATTTTAAGTAAATATCTCAAAATGTAAGATTTTTACACACCGAGAATAAATCCGATACCTCAATTAGGGTTAGCGTGTACCGAATAGTTTAGAATACAAAAATTACGATCCAATAGGATATTTAAATACCCGAGCATAATGTGATTAATATCACATTGGGATTCGAGCTTAATTACGACTTAGGAATTAAAACTAGAATCTAGTTTAGGAGCCGAACACTGAAATAGAACACAACGAATCATTACTACGTTATAGGTATACATGAGGAAAATGAGTTATATTATGAATTAGAATAAGAATCCATAAAATATAAGTACTAAAAAAACCTATTTGTATTATAGGACACTCAGAAACAAATCAGCTCGCAACTAGAGGATCGAGCGATCGAGCAAATTCAAGTAAGTTGGGTTATTGCTTATTGTAATAGAGTACTAGTTTCGTAGTACTCGGAGACTTAGGCTTGTATATGATTGTGATTGTAGATAGTTTGCGCATGTGCTTGATGTATCTGAATTCGTGCTGGAATTTGTACTGTGAATGACTTTGTGACTGATTGAATTGGTATGAACTTGTTGAACACCCTAACTGGCATTTAATCTTAGTCGACCCTAATAACCGAAAACGTCATGCATTGCAACCCATTAGGGGATCATAGGACTCTCCAACCAAATACCGACCCCTTCGAAAGGGATAGCGCAGGATTGCAAAATGGTCCATTCTTCATCCTCAGTCGAACTAAGTGACAGGAGAGGAGGTCACGGCGGGGGTGAAGTCAATGGTTCGAAGGTAGTCACGGGAGGAGCGAGGTCTCCATTGCATAAGCCTGGGTTTGGTTATGAGCTGCTGCATAACATGGAACTCCTCAACCCGGATTGGAGCAGGTAAAATTTCTTTGATTTCACAATGGACCGGATTACGTTGTGCGATGACACTTAATTGTTGCATTGCATGAAAATAATTGTTTGATAACCCTGTTTGTGCTTGTATGTATTCATGAGTCTCCAATTCAACTTACTGAGCTTTAGTTGCTCATACCCTTATAAATCCTTTTGTAGGTTCTGATTTGTAAACACTACAAGTACTATACCGCCTTACAATTACCCAGAGGTTAGTCCGTTTGAAGCCAGGGGTGTGAGCATCAAGTTACTTAATATAATGTGAGGCTAGAATGACCATGTAATTAGGAAGGAAAGACTAGTAGTTATTATGTAATCTAGTGAACTGTCGTGTTTGTGTAAAACTTCCTGGGAAGCTCTGTGGACTTATTTATAATTATCTATGTTTTATAGAACTTTGTGATAATTATCATAATTGTAGTATAATTATTACTCGAACTGTTTACTTCAAAGCGAGGAGTCGTCGACGCCTTGTATACATTATCTCTATGGTAGGCACTGTGAGGCCAGTTACTATCATAGAATGGTTTACACGGCGGGATTGTTGCGACTTTGCGACTTCGCGACTTCGGGGCGTAACAGTAAGTAGAACAGGTCGGTAAGGAGGTATTCGACCTCTGTATGAGTCGATGAAATAAGAGGATTTATCTTACCAGTTCCTCTAGTTCTTGGGCTCGGCTCTAAATTAGTAGTCTGATAGCTTAATTCCCATCAAAATACTATCCCAATAACTTATAAGATAAAGAGATTGAATAAAAGAGATATGGTTATGAAATATTAAAAGAATGAAAGAAAGGAAATTAATCACCTACTAAGATCCTATAGTGAGATAGATAAACTTGAAAACTAAGGGCACCATTTAGATGTAAGCAAGCCCCTAAAGGAGAGAAGAAAATCTCTCTCTAGAAGTTAGAGAGAGAAAAAGGTTCAATATACAATTTTACATGTTAAATGGTATCTCGATAGTCTTGTTATAATTGTTTTAAGAGAATGAATTTGCTTCTTACCTCAAGTAAGGATTCTATAGTAAAGAGATCAAGAAAGTAAAAGAGATACACAACTAAGATTATCTTATACTCCATAAAAATATCTAACTGTGGCTTGTTTGTTAGATTATAAATGTGTATATGAAGTCTTGAGCAAGTTAGATAGATACTTGAAGTTTTTGAGATAAAGAAGCTATACAAACTTTTGAGATGTTGAATAATTTGGATAGATTAATGCTTAAACATAAGGAACCTTACACTGATGATTTTTGAACTTAAGTGGCATTTTTAGATAATATTGAATGTGAGTGGGAGCTATTGAAATCAAATTGGAACAAATTTTAAGGAATGAGGAACTTTAATAGTGTGTTTTTCCTTAAGTTTCACTAATTTTGTTAATTAAGGGGAAAATTTGGCTAGTCAATGTTATCAAAATTTGGTTATCTAAATTTGTCAATATAATTGGGATGAGTTTACTCTTTTAACTTATGATGATGGATTGATCAATTGAAATAAAGTATAAATTGATTAAATTCCTTATTGCAAACTACATTACGAACTTATAAAGCTAAAGTTCCAAATGTAAGAGCAGTTTATTCAGTAATCATGTTTTAAGAATGTAAATTCTTTCTTGACACTTGTTGAATGCATAATATTTTCTTACTATTGTGCTTGTAAATGTTTTAAATAGGATTTGAAATCTAAATTACTCAATTATTTGATGTTTGCTAGTTGTTAAGTAGTAGATAGCTTGTTTAATCGAAGATGCATACTGTTTGACATAAATAGTACATAATGTTGTGGATTAACCTATGATGGCCATAAAAGCGGATAAGAAAGTTAGAATGAAGTAGTTGTTGGATAGAAGAAAAGTAGGATACAATATGCCTATCATTTGATAGAAGAAAAGTTATATAGGCTATGGACTAATAAGTATTAGCCACAAGAGAGGATTGAGAAGCTAAGAAGAGGTTATAAGGGATGAGAGATTCAATACTGAGGCCTAACTTAAGATACATGGGTCATGAGATTATCCATCATATAATATTAGGAGATAGAAATCACGAGGAAGTGGTTAGTGTAAATGCTTATCACCTATTATGAACTAGGGTTGGTGCCATTGATAGAATACCAAGGGCTTTGTTATGTTGAGAAACTGAATGGATTGACTATTGTTTATTCATTATCATCTGAAACGACTAGATAAGGGAAAGTTGGTTTTAGGTTGAATTAATATTCACATTAAACATATTATTTAAGTGTAATACATGCATTATATCTTAATAGCATATGCGATTTATATTGGATTTAGAGTCTTGCAATTTTCTTTTCTAAATTTCCTTTAATTTACAAATTAATAGTTAAAATTGTTTAGATATTTAGAATGTCTAATGATGTTTTCATGATATCATTTTTTTCCTTGTAATTCTAACCATTAGTTACATGTGATAACATTTTAAAGAGATAAATTGAGGAAATGAGAAAAAGTACGAGAAGAATTGTTAATGGTTAATACTACTACCATGTAATTTGTGGAACTTGTAAAATTTAGAGACCTTAGAGCAATTTGATACAAATTAAGTAGACATACATCGTTTTATGGGGCATGTTGATGAGTCGATATGTCGCTTAGGGGTTTAAGGTATGAGGATGGCTTTCCTAATCCATTTTAGGCCATAAGCTAGATTAATTCTAATAGCACATATTTCAAATTGATATTCTATGGTTCTTTAAACCTTTGTTTCCTATAACTATTTATTTGAAAAATGAGATTATAATATGAATTGCATGATTTTATTCTTTAAACATCGATAATTCCATTGTAAAAACATAAAAGTGCTTAATATCTTATAATTTTGTTTTATTTTCAAATTTAGCTTTATACTGTAATATAGACCACATGAATGTATCAAATAAGTCCACAAATTCACTAAAATTTAGAAGTTAGAATGTTAAAAAGTAAGCTCATAAGATTTATTTAAGCCATTCAAAAAGAGGAACATATAAACAAATTGAGTAGAGTTCAATAATTGGGCAGTTTTAATTCGGGTAGCTACCCTTAAAGGGGCTCATGCAACCTTCCTCCCCTTCGACATGGGTTGGGTAGCCACCTATGGTTGCCAATGGGCGATGAAACCTACTTTTCAAAATGGGTTGTCACCCATTATTAGATGTAGCCGAAATTTGGCTACCTATGGGTAAGGGATGGTCGCTGGCCTCTTGTAGGGGTTTACGTAACCTCCCCAAGGAAGCCGCCAGTAACCCCAGCCCCTAGGTGGCTGGATTTCCACTTTTCCAAATTTTTATTTTTGAATTTTGTAATTTTCTTTATTAATTTAAATTTAGTATTAATATAGACTTATTTGATTTGATTTGAAAATGTTGGTGACTAAAATGGACTAAATGAAAAGGTTTAGAACTGAATTGAAAAAATGTAAAACGTTATGGACTCTTTTGTACTTTTTCCTTAAAATTTATATAAGTTTTCAATTTTTAATGAATTTTAAAACTTATGGGATCTATTCACAAAGTACAAAAACTTAGCCACAAGTTTATCTACAAAGTTCTTAAGGATTAAATTATCTTTCCTAATAGTATAAGCACTAATTGTTATTTTTAACTTTGAAAAATAAAAGAGACAGCATAAAATCTAGTATTATCATTTGACTGCTAGGCACTAACTTTTTTTCTTTTTCTATATAAATTCTCAATAATTTTTAAGTTTTTCAATAGAGGGCTTTCATTGAGTCATTTGAAAAATCCTTTCACTCTCAACATGTATAGACTTATAAGGCTTAAAGTAATTGACTCAAGAAAATGATATTATTAAATTAGATGATGTAATTGTAGACACTCATTTTTTGCCCCCTTTTTATTTTTCAAAATCTTTTAGAATAGGTTAGAAGGCCTTAAATTAGGAAAATAGAAAAAAAAAATAGAAAATTAAGAAAACCTAAAAAATTTGAAATTTAGAAAATACAAAAAATACAAGAATAGGAAAAAACACAAAAAACGAGAAATCTAGGAAAAATATCAAAAAATAGGAAAATATGAAAAAACACAAAATAAGAAATTTAGAAAATACAAAAAAAAATGATGAGAAAATTTAGAAAATTGAATAGTCACAAAAAATAGGAAAAATTGAAAAAAAAATTAAAGATTTGGGGAATTTAGAAAATAATAAATTTCCAATTGAATAGATTTTAATTTTAAAAGTAGAAAGGGGGATTGATGGGCTTAGGCTTAGGCCTAGATTTGCATCTAGCCCAAGCTGACCTAGTCCATATGTGCAATTTAATTACACATATAAATAAAGCACAGGTTAATAGCTTGACGGTAAACCACATGCATAAACATAAAGGAGGTTACAGGTTCAAATCTTAGCAAATGCATGAGAGTCTTTTTATTTTTTCAGCTAACACATTGCCACATTAGAAACTGCTATGTGTCAGGATTTCACTGTGCTACATATCTTAATACGTAGCAGCATCGGGTTAGCTGATGCTGATGCTGATGTGGCACCACATGGCAAGCCATGTGGCATGTCGCATTAGCTGCTACGTATTACTATTGATACGTGGTGTTGCGAACCGTGATTAAGAATAAATAAGGCTGGTCGTTAGATGGGTCCAAGCTTGTAGAAAGCTTGAGAAAGATTAATGGGGAAAAGTACAAAAGGGCAACAAAACCCATAAACAGCTCCAAAGGATATGATGCACCAATGGAACTTTCGATGACTCATAACTCAATTAGATATGACGTACGAATTAGTTTGGTAAGGTTACTCGCCACCTAACCTTGCTTAAGGGAAAGGATAAGAGTAGTGTTGAGAGTAAACAAATAGTGTTTACGCAAGGAAAAAGTACTCAAAGAGTGTATTGTAGAATGATCTAATATTCTCATAGTAACAAGTATAAGGGTATTTATACCCTTAAGTTCAGGTAACCTACTTAAAAAGGAAAAGTCAAAAGGGCATTTCAAAAGGAAGTAATGTGCAAGATACAAAAGGGTAAAAATGAATATACAAGAAAAACAATCATTGGTACAATAGATTCTGCATATCATACTGCACAAGTCGCGATGCTACATCGATTAGGTCGTTAAGAGATGTAGATTAATAGTACGGACAGATGGGCTTATCTGAGCAGGATAGCTTAGTTAGTCTGGACTCTCTCTCTCTTGGCATCTCGATAAGGATAGTCGGTTTGGTGCTAGAGAGTAATCATCAACTTGGCATATTGCAAAAGAATGGATGGTCATATGGCATGGCATGAAGGGTGCCTTGGCAAGGAAGTACTTGGCTTCGGTAAGGGTTGGTTGGAATAGAAGGATTTGTCATGCCAACTCCTTTAGTCCTCGAGCTCGATTGTAGGTCAAAGGTCTAGTAGCCTAATTCTTGTCATTCCCTTCGAGTTATTTTGGATTCGAGATCAAATTCGAATGGTATTCACTCAGTTCTTTGTCAAGGTGATATGGATTGAGGTTGGCAATGTTGAAGGCATCAGAAACCCTACAGTTCTTAGGCAATTCCAACTTATAGGCATACGCATTGATATTTTAGAGGATTCTGAAAGGTCCTTCCGTTCTTGTGGATAATTTGTTCCTCCTTTTGTTTAAGAACCGTCCTTTCCTAAAGTGCAGCCACAACAAGTCTCCTAATTGAAATTGTTTGGCCAACTTACCTTTGGTCTTTTCTCGCATTCTTTTAGCAGCTTGGTTAATGTGCTGAGTGACCCTATTATAGATATGTTGAAGGGATTATGCTCTGGCCATTGTATCAGGGTCCTCTTGCACGGGTATTGGTATAGGGGTGTAGTCGAGGGGTAACTTGGGATTGAATCCATAGACCACCTCGAAGGGAGTCTGCTCAGTAGTGTCATGTACTGTTTGGTTGTAGGCGAACATGACCATTAGTAGACAAACGTCCTAATCAGCCAAGTTCTAACTTACTGCAACTCAAAGCAATGATCCTAGAGTACAATTAACCACTTCTATTTGGCCATCAGTTTGGGGGTGGCAGGAGGTACTAAAGAGTAATTTGGTTTCCAGCCAACGCCATAGGGTTCTCTAGAAATGGCTCAAGAACTTTAGGTCTCTGTTGGAGGCTACACTTCTTGGTGCACAGTGTATCCGCATAATCTCCTGTAAGAAAAGAGAAGCAATAGCTGAAGTGTTATTAGTCTTAGTATAGGGCACGAAGTGTGCCATCTTAGTGAATCGATCCACGGTGACCATTACAGAATCTTTATCTCGAGCAGTTTGCGGTAGTTCGAGAACAAAGTTCATGCTCAATTTAATCAATGGCCTCATTGGGATACGTAGGGGCATTGCTTTCCGTTGCTTAGCTTAGCACTTGACCTTTTTGCATACAGCATAGCTTTCGACAACTCGGTGCATATCTTTTCTCATTCTCAACCAAAAGAATTAGCCATTTGTTAGTTCATAAGTCCTTCTTTCTCCAAAATGTCCGGAGAGACCTTCACTGTAGGCTTCCCTGGCTAGTAGCTCCCTCAGTGAATAAGCCGGTACGCATACTTTTCTGCTTCAAAACAAGTAGCCATCCTCTACATGATACTCATCTACTATCCTGCCATCAACACATCACAAAATTGTAGGTCCAAAGTACGGATCCTCGGAGTACTGTTCTTTGATACTTACAAACTCAAATAGCCTGGTCTGCAGTTCTAATAAAAGTACATGTCTCCTCAAAAGAGTAATGGTAACTATGTTGCTCTTTTCCTGCCTATACTTAATTACAAAATTGAATCTTTCAAGGAATTTAACACATCTCACTTGCCGCTATGACAATTTAGTTTGACTTTAGAGGTACCTCAGTAATTTATGGTTGGTATATATGACAAATTCTCTTGGTAGCAAATAATATTGCCATACTTGCATTGCTTGGATTAGTGCCAAAAGTCCCTTATCATATACGAAATAGTTTAGCTGTGGTCTTCGAAGCTTCTCACTGTAGAAGGCAATTGGTTGGCTTTCTTGCATTAGGATAATGCTTATTCCAATGCCTAATGCATCGCAATCTAGCTCAAAAGTTTTGTTAAAGTCAGGTAGTATTAACACTAGGGTGGAGGTCAACCTTTCTTTTATCTCAACAAAACTTCTCTCTTCCCTTTCTCCCCATTAGAAGTTGATGTTCTTCTTTGTTAGCTCAGTAAGTGGCGTGGTTTTGGTGTTGAAATTCTTGATAAACCTTCTGTAAAATGGAGCCAGTCCATGGAAACTTCTTACATCGACATAAGTAGTAGGAGTCGGTCACTTGACAATTGCTTAGATCTTCTCATCATCGACTCATAAGCCTCTTGCACTAACTATATAGCCTAAGAATACCACTTCCTCTTGACGAAAGCAACACTTCTTTAGATTGTCGAATAATCTCTCAGCACAGAGGATATCCAAAACTACTCTAATGTGTTTACAGTGACTTAGCAAGTTGACACTGTAGATCAAGATGTTTTCAAAGTATACCACGACACATTTCTTGATGAGATGTCTCAGAACATGGTTCATGAATCTCATGAAAGTGCTCGGGGCATTCGATAAGCCGAAGGGTATGACCATCTACTCGTAAAGTCCATGTTGAGTCTTGAACTCAATCTTCCATTCGTCGTCTGGTCTCATGCAAATTTGATGGTAGCTAGATTTAAGATCAATCTTGCTGAAAATCTTGGCTCCACTCAGTTCATCCAACATGTCTTTTAGCTTCAGGATTGGATACTTGTATTTGATTGTGATTTTGTTCACGACTCGGTTGTCTACATACATCTACTAGGTTCTATCTGTCTTTGACATTAGAAGTGTTGGCATAGCACAGGGGCTAAGATTCTCACTTACATAGCCTTTCTCTAACAATTCATTGACTTGACGTTAGAGCTTAGAAGCTTGCTCGGGATTCATTGGATAAGTTAGCTTATTTGGTAGTACAGTGTCGGGTACTAAGTCAATGCTATGTTCTATGTCTCAAGTTGGAGGTAACCCCTCAAGTAACAATTCTGGGAACATGTTAGTATATTCATTTAATAACTCGTTGACCTCTTATGGTAACTCATCTCGCTCCTTCATTTCCAGTAGTTGCTTGACCAATATGAGGGTCGTCTCATTAGCATTAATGGTCTCTTGAAGCTCGGCTTTACTCATCACTAGAGCCTTCTTAGATACGTGAGTAAGTTTTGTTTGCAACTTATTAACTTCTCTCAGTGGCATCGGGTTTAGTGTAATCTCTTGATCATCCTTCTTGAACATGTATGTGTTCTTGTAGCCATCATAGATGACCTTCATATCAAACAACCATGGCTTACCTAGCAATACATGGGTATCATACATAGGTAGGATGTACTAGAGAATCTGGTTAGAGTAGTTCCCAATAGTGATCAACAGTAGTATTTGTCGAGTCACATGTAATGCTTTCTTCTCACTTAACCAGTGCAACTTGTACAGCTTCAGGTGTACAGCAGTTGGTAATTTTAGTTTTGAAATAAGATCGGTTAATGCCACGTTGGTGCAGCTTCCATTAAACACAAAGTGGGCACATACCTGATCATTTACCTTACAGGTTGTGTGAAATAGATTCTCTCTCTACTCTTCCTCTTGTGAGGGTTCCATTTTCATAGTGCGTCAGACAACCTTAAGTAAGTGGTCTTGGTAAACACATCCTCCTTAATTAGCTCTTTCTCTATAGGAACCTCCTCTTACTTGAGTTCCTCATCTATACTCTCTACTTTGAGCTTCAAGATGTCTCCTTTGATGACCATTATCCGTCGGTTTGGGCAATGAGCAGCCATGTATCCGAATCCTTGGCACTTGAAACACTTGATCTGGTTGGTCTTCTTGCTAGACCTTTGCCCCTTCTCATAAGTTTGGGTCAACATTTCACCATCAGGTCAGTTTTTCTGCTCGGCTCTTACATTAACCTTTCTACTCAGCTCTATACTCGACTGAGCTTGGTGACTTACCTATCTAGGTTGGCTAGTCGGCATCTACGTCGGTATTCGGCTCCTTTTTTGCCTCTCTACTCACTGGACAATCTTAACAGCCTCATTTATGGTGTCAAATCGTTGGAGCTCTACAATATCTTGAATGTCTCTTTTCAACCTAGTAATGAACCTTGAGACTGTTTGAGCTGGTGGTTTCTCCACTTCACAACACATCATAAGCATTCAAAAGTCTTGAACATACTCATCAACAGTTCAGTCTCCTTGTCTTAGCTTTTGAAGCTGAGTGAAAGTATATTGGAGATAGGTTTCTTGAACAAATCTATTTTTGACTATCCTCTTCATCTTTAGCCAAGTATTAATCTCTTGATACCCCTTTCGTCTCCTCATGGCTTGAAAATTCTTCCACCATATGGTGGCATATCTAGAGAACTCAATAGCAGCAGTTCTCACTTTCTCATAATCCTTGTACAGATAATAATCAAACACATGTTCAACCTTCTCTTCCCAATCTAGATACTCATTAGCATTGCCAGATCCATTGAAACTCGAAATTCGAAGCTTCACATGGTTGAATGCTCTAGGGATTTGTATACGCTCCTCTTCAAAATACTCTTCTTCCTCTTCATCAAGCTCTCTCAAGTCGATCCTTCACTTTACTCGTCTATCAACTCCTCCACCTCGAACAGATCGAGCTAGGTTCTAACCTTTAAGGGGTTGAGCAGCTTGTGGAGTGTTTTGCATGGCCTTAGTGGGTCGGCAAGATAGTGTACGAACAGCTCGGGTTAGATCTACTAAGGGGTTAGCTACCTTATCAAGTCTCTTGTTAATATTTCTAAGAATTCCTTGAGACTATTGTCTATGATGGACAACCTTACTATAATCACTAGTATTAACAATCATATTTGGGTATGTCATTTTTCCTCATAGATTCAAAACTCAAACAAATACTTAAAAAAATTAACAGTTAATAACACATCAGTTAATTGAACATGGTAATGTGCTCTGTTTCATATACGCAAAACAGAGTATAAAAGAACTTCAAGAAGAAGTACTACAATTCACATAAAACCTCCACTTTGATACTATGATGTTGTAAACTGTAACTAAGAACAGACAAAGCCAGTTGCTGGATGGGTTTAAGCTTATAGAAAGCTTGAAAAAGATAAATGGGGAAAAGTGCAAAAGGGAAAAAACGAAGAATGAAATAGTAAGTAAAACCTACAAACAACTTTAGAGGATATGATGCATCAATGGAACTTTCGAAGACTCATGGCTCAATTCAATATGATGCACGAATTGGTCCGGTGAGGTTACTCGCTGCTTAACTTTGCTTAAGGGAAAGGATAAGAGTGATGTTAAGAGTAAACAAACAGTATTTACGCAAGGAAAAAGTACTCAAAGAGTGTATATTAAGAATGATCTAATGTTCTTAGAGTTACAAGTATAAGGCATTTATACCTATAAGTTAGGACAACTTACCTAAAAAGGAAAAGACAAAAAGGGCATTTCTTAAGGAAGTAATGTATAAGATACAAAAGGATAAAAATGAATATACAAGAAAAATAATCATTGGTGCAATAGATTTTATACATGATATTGTATATGTAGCGATGCTACATTGGCGAGGTTGTTAAGAGATGTAGACAAAAAGTACGAATAAATGAGCTTATTTGAGCAGGGATGGCTTAGTTAGTCTGAACTTTCTCTCTCGGCTTCTCAACAAGGAAGATGTTGAGTAATTGGTCGGCTTGGCACTAAAGAGTAATTGTTAACTTAGTATATTGCAGAAAAATGGGCAGTCATACGATACGGTATGAAAGGTGACTTGGCAAGGAAGTACTTAGCCTTGGTAAGGGTTGATTGGAATAGAAGGACTTGTCGTACCAGCCCCTCTAATCCTCGGGCTCGGTTGCGTATCAAAGGTTTGGTAGCCGGATTCCTATCATGTGGCACCTTACGATAGGACGGCATGGCTAACGTGGTGCTATGTTGGTGCCACGTCAACATTTTCCCTTTCTTTCTCCCCTCTTTCCCTTATTTCCCCCCTCTTTTTAAGCCCAAAAATAGCCCATACCCCCCTACTTTGGATTCATTTTTGGCATAAATTTCATACACATATGCGTGATTTCTTGGTCTGATTCTGTTCTAGACATAGCCTAGTTTTAATTTTGACTGAATTCTTATCCAGATTTAGTTAAAAACGTATTCAATTCGAGCTTTAAAAATAAGAAAAAAATTGAATTTCAAAAATTTTTATTTAATTTTAATTTTAGCTTTCCTTGCTTACTGGGTTCATTTGGTGTATAAATAGGCTTGTTTCATAACACACAATCACATACGAGCTTGAGAATTTACTTACAACTACCCTCCAATCATCAATTTGAGCTCTCTCTCTCTACCTGCCAATCTCTCTCTCTTTAGATTAGAGAAGTTCGAAGCTTTCTTAAGTAAAGCAACTGCATAACAGATAACATAAAGCTCCGAGCTTCACAACACCACCTATATCACCTTTGGTTGTGCTCTTAGACTCCATTTCCGCCACCTAAGCCGAAACCTAGCTACCATGTCCTACTTCGCAAAACCCCCAGCTCCACCTTTCATTGACCAAAGCTAACTACCCCAAGGTGACCACCGACTCCAAGAATCCTTAGCTTAACACTTACTCGATGCCTAGAAACCACCACTGTGGTTACTTGACGTTCATCGCAACTGCCACTTTACACCACCCCCCCAAATGCCAAGGTGACTTCACTATCCCCATTATCTCCAATTCAAAACACATGAATCCCTTGTTCCCCAATTAAAACACCCATCAGATAGCACTGTGAAGCCCTTCCAATCACCTCCTTCTTCTCCCAAGTAACCTGATCGGACCCATTACAGCTCTGAGATTCAACTCAAAGACCGAACCCGACCTGCGTATCCAAGGCATTCCCTAGTTCGACCCTCATTTGCTATTTGGTTCGAGTTTTTATTTTATTTATTTATTTATTTTATGTAATTGCAATTATGATGTAACCAAAACAAAAGAAAAAAGAAAAAAGATAACAAAAAAAAAGATAAAGAGAAGAGAAGAAAAAAATAGGATAAAAAATAGATAATAGTTATTAATGTTATAAAATTAACTAGAAATACATTTTTCCAAATAAGCAAAATAAATCAATCCATGTTTAAAATCGATTTAGGACCTCTTTTAGAAATTTTCTTAAATAAACCAAATTGGATTACTTACGTAAATTTTACGTATTTTAAAAGTAAAACAAACCCAACTTATTATTTTTTTTAAAAGAACTATATACATCTGATCCTAAATAATGGGTATGTAGGTACTTGCGGGGCGATGGTAAAAAATGAAAAACCCATTTTTTCCTCATTTTATAGATTACTTAAATTATTTGGTTCATTTAACCAATAAATTGATTTTCACTTGGTAGAATAATCTTTTCTAAAAGGTGATTTTAAGTTTAAGATTAAATTTGGAAAGTTAACGGTACTCGTAAGGATTTAAAAATGCTAACCCCCGGATCCATTTCTTTGGTTTTCGAAATTGTTTTAAAAATTAGTTTATTTTGATAGATTGGTAGCAAAGTTAAAACAAATTCACCAAATTGGTTATAATTTAACTCTTTTTCTTGACTTTAGTTAGGTGGGGACTCCAAAGTGTTTTTCAAGATATAAAAAACCGATTTTCTTTAAGCTTTAGTTGAAGGTCAATATTAAATGGGTAGGGTTTAATATTGATCGGCTTAAAGAAGACATAATTTACAAAGAATTGAGAAGAAAAAACCAAGCTTGATAGCTTAGTGACTCTACTGGGGATGTCAAGAGGGTTAGCCATTCAACTTTCCAAAATTAAAATTAACTTCTAAAAATCACTGTAAGTGCAATTTATTTACTTATTCGTTCTTTATTATTTGTATCATAATTGTATTAACGTTTTTTGTAGGTTTAGTTTTATTTATTTAAACCATTTGGGGGGAGGGATTTAATTTTCCACAAATGTATGGTAGAAATGGTCAAACCCAAACCATACTAGGACTTTAAATGGGAAGCCATTGTGTATGCTCCATGTGCTGTGGTGTAACCAATGCTTGGGGTTGATTAGGCCATCTTTACTTAAGCTAGATGTGACCAATGAAAATGTTATTTAATACGTGAGGTCGCATAAGCTTAAAAACCTTTAGAACCCACTCTTTATACATCCACGACATCTAGAATCGACGAATAATTAAGCAAGATGGAGATAAAAATATAGAATGACTAAGAGTTTCCTTGATTTCCCTTTATAATTTTAAAGTATTGTAAATATAAAATTGCTGTAAATAGTTTTTTTTGTTGTAAATAATGGTTGGCTAATCTTCTAACATATTTTTTTTCTTTTGTAATTTAGATTAAGAAATGGCCTGTTCATCCAACTCCATTTACTTTAACGAAAAGTTTGTAGGCAAGCCTATTTGCCCCAAGTTTGTTCTCCAAGGGAATAAGAGAACATCGTTAGTAAAATCACGCCAATTCTATCACTTCCTAAAGTAAAAATAGAGATTAATTTGATTAGGACCCCGACCAACTTTTGGGAACTCGAAGAAGTGGCTTTTTGAGTTGAGCCTTACTTGATTAGCCTAACACTTGAAGAGTACACCCAATTACTTCAAGCCCCCTCTTTGGAAAATATATACACCCCAAACTTGGAAACGGACTCGTTAAATGCCTTTTAAAGATTCCTAAGAATCAGAAAAGCTAAAGTGAACAAAGTCCTCAAAAGCAGTAATGTGAACTGCATCAAATTAGAAGACTTAAAAGCCTGGTTAGCCATTGAGCCTAGCTCCAACCAATAGGGCATCTTTTGTGGCAATCTCAAAAATTAGGGATAGAACAAAATAATTTTTTTTTTCCTAGCTGCATTTAGGACTCTCCTATTCCCTAGTAGAAAGTTCCTCATCCATTTTAGGGTCGTTGAGTTAGTGAGCTAATTTCTTGAAGGCAGAATAGATTAGAAGCCTTAATATTTTGGAAAAAAAAAAAAGAATGACGGCGTACTAAAGACCAGTATGGCATTACTGATAGTATGGTTTGTGAGCCATATGAAATGTTATGGGCTCAATCTAATCCGAGGAGAGTTTGCTCATAATATTGATCTGATCGATTCTTTTGATGATAAGGTTCATCTCCTAGAAGGAAAGTCCACTTATTGCTGGGTAGAAGTGTTGAGAAACTTCTAAGTCGTTGATATCTTATGGATAGCAAGATGGAGTAACTTTAGAAGGGTAATCTTAGTCTGCAAAAATTATCAAGCAATACCCTTAATTGGGATGAAATTGCGCATATATTATCATCCTAACAATATGATCAGAAAATTTGAAGGTATCCAAGATATAGTCTATAGGCTTTCGTTGGATATTATGACCCTAGATTATGAGGACCTTCAGATTTTGCTACCACAGAAGATGTCCAAACTCAAGACAATCAAACGATTATGGGAAAAAAATAATTGTCAGCCCGAACATTGATTTAGGAGAATGGTTAGGAGAAGTGGATAAGCACTAGGTTACCAAATAATATTTATATGATCAGCTGATGAATTTCCGACCAATGGTCCCATTACTCGCGCACAGCTCCAACGAATCCAATCCCTCACTTGAAGAATTCTCTCTCGACAACCTACTGATGACGAGAAAGTTTACACCGAAAGAATGTGGTTAAGCTCCTTGAGCTACCCTAATGGTCATATGTTGATTTGTATACTTGGTAGTGATGATGTCGACCATTCCGTTACTGAGGACCCTGTATCGAGTAATTTGACTAAGTATTGCCGAAAAGTTCTTGCTGAGTGATGAGAGACTCATTTAAATGGCCAAATAGTTTTCTCTCGGCATGCCACCATCTCTCTCATCCCGGCCCCTTTATTATCGCAACATTTTGACCCCTCTCGCCTATTATGCTAAGAGAATATTCGTATGGGACCAATGTTGCATTGCCACCTGTTCACCCAATCAGACATTATACTATTTTTTTATTTTTAGTCTTTTGTCCTTTTTACCCTTTTGTAAGCCGTAGATAACTTACACTTTAATACTGAATATTTTGTTCTTATGAGATAATCCTCTCCAAGTCCATATTTCATATACTCTTATCTAATCTTGCTAAGTAGCTCAGGACTAGTGGCGGGTGGACCTTGACATTAACTTATGCATCATATTAAGTGTATTGCCGAGTCGTGTTGTGTTCATCGATGAGTCACATCTTCCGAGTAGCTTTACGTTAGCTACTCTTGTTCGGTTGTGGACTATTTCCCTTTAATTTTCTTCGACATCTCGAAGGACCCATTTTAGTTCAAATTTGCCTCCGTAAGTCATAGTGATAACTGAGCTGCAAAGCATACCATCAGCTCCATAAGGTAGGGGAGATCCAATATCAAGCACCAAAGGTCATCTAACCCACACCAGCTGAACCAAATCCTGAAATCAAGACCTATACGGACTAAGTTCAAGCTCGTGTAGAAGTAATCTATGAAGAGCGGGACATGTGGGAGGATCTTTTCAGAAATCAAGACAATGTTCTCGAGCCTTAGAACATTAGTTAAGGATGACCCGGAAAAGGCTTAGAGAACTTAAAGAAATAGAAGAGCTTAGGCTAGAAAAAAGGAAGGAAGTACCAGTAGAATCCAGTAAGTAGAAAAAGGGAACACCTGCTAAGCGCTAGAAGAACATTTAGAATAGTTTTCTTAAATGTATTTTTCTTTTCAAATAATGTAAAAGGGAACTCCAAAAGTTGCAAAAATAAAAAAAATTACCATCTTGCTGGTTATTCATTGATTCTATTCCTTTGCATCAGTATGCCATGCGTTTCTTTTCCATTCATCCCTTTTAAAAATATTTGTATGCTAACTTGCTGAGAAGTGGTCTTAAACAGGTTGCCAAAATAGCTCCTTAGTGTTAAACCTTCTAAAGAAGTCCCATTTGAACCCGCTTATAGACTAGAATGGCCAGCTAAGGAAATGACAACATCAACACCAACACCAACAATAGTAGTATAAACCCTGAAATTATTGATCCTATTGAGCTGAGGTTCCAATCTTTGGAACGAATAGTGGGGAAGATTGCAGATCATTTGAACTTCCTTGTTGATAGCATTGCCTTGCTCAGATCCATAGCTCCAGTAAATGAAGAAAGCTCTAAAACTCGATACGGAAAGAATGAAGCTCCACCCTTCGAAGCAAGAAGCCTACCCCATAGTCAACTAAGACTTTGAATCATTTGAGACAAAAGAGGTCTTTTTGAAGGTCAACCTAACTTTCGAGCCGAATACTTACTTGTTTTTGATCAATTCAAAGGTTAAAGCTAATTAGGATAGATTGAAAGAGCTTGAGAAGCGATTGACTCAACAAATCACTGAAAAGATGAAAATGCTCGAAGGGTATGATGGATTTGAGCAGGCTAGAATAACAAACATTTTTGCTTACAACCATGGAAGCTTCCCTAAAAATTCAAAGTACTTGACTTCGAAAAATACAATGGGGTAGAATGCCCTAAATTGCACACCTGGTTGTATGTATGCAAGATATGCAAGTACATGCAATATGACCAACTCATGGTCCAAACTTTTCAAAACATCTTAACTGGCCTTGCTTTAACTTGGTATGCCCAATTAGATCTGAATCATAAGAACACATGGGAAAAGCTGGCTAGAGCATTTTATGAGCAATATAGGTTTAATGTTTAAGTGGTGCTAACCATGATGGATTTGGTTGCCCTAAGGAAGAGGCATGATGAATCTTTCAAAGAGTATGCCCAAAGGTAGAGGTCCCTAGTTGTAAGCATATCTACCCCCGTGATTGAGAAAGAGCTAACTTCAACTTTTATCAACACTCTCGAGAGACCTTATTTCTCTCTCCTGATTAGGTAAGCCTCTTCTAGTTTTGCAAAAGTAGCAGTAGCAGGGTGTTGAATTAAAAGTGTCATCTCCTTCGACAAGTTATAAGAGAAATTAGACAAAAGACCACCCTCTATTAAACCTACCACTAGCAAGTGTAGAGAAGTTACTGTCATCATGGTTAATTCGAATACTAGACCTGACACCCGGGTCTCTTTCAGGGCAAATCCTTTGTCAGTTCAACAATAGTCTAGAAGCCAACCACAAGTTAACAGGGCCCCAAGGTAGTTCACCAAAATACTTGATCCACTTAGTTAGATATTGGAAAAATTAAGGAAAGATAATCAGCTCCATTTTAAGGTTCCTAGTGAAAGGTACAGGCTAAGGTTTTTTAATCCTAATGCAAGGTGTTAGTATCATCTAGGGTAAGTAGGCCATTCAACCGACTCGTACTGGAGGTTACGGAACAAAATTCAAGACTTAATTTACGGAGGTACAGTACAACTGGATTTTATAGAGGCTTCTTCTCCAAACGTTAACAACAACCCCTTACCTAACCATGGGCTCATCATCAATATGATATTTGACGACTTTGATCCCACCATCAACATGATCAGTTCCAACCAAGAGCCCAAGGTCTATAGATTCTACAAATAAGAGGAGAGGCAAAGTCCACAAACCAAAAGGTATACCTTCTACGATCTAAAGGAAGACCTAAAAAAGAAGGCTGTGCTAGAAAGGCCAAACAATGAACCAACTAAACATGAAGAAGGATTGTCTACCTTCACTAAAATAATCACGTCTAGCAAGTATGAAGTAATGGATTAATGGATTACCTCGCTAAGACACTAGCACAAATATCCTTCATGAAATTATTGATGGCATCAGAATTGCATTGGGAAGCTTTGTTTAGAACATTGAAGGAATTCAAAGTCCTTTGTGATATACCGATTGAAAATATTGGGTTTGTCACCAACTCTATCTTTATTATGGATTAGATTTTCTTTCTCCGTCGAGGAACTGGGCGAAGAAGGTAACCAGCATACTAAGCCTTTATACATAATAGTGAGGGTAAACAACATTATCACAATAAGAGTCCTCGTTGACAATGGGTCATCTTTAAATGTCTACCCTTTAGCTACCTTGGATCTATTGAGCATTGATACGATTGCCATCAAGCCAAGTTCGACAATAGTTAGGGCTTTTGACAAATCCAAAAGAGAAATTATAGGGGAGATCGACTTGCTAGTTGATATAGGCCTACAAATGCTTAATATCTAATTCTAAGTTTTGTACATCCCAAGGACTTTCAACCTATTATTAGGAAGGCCTTGGATATAATCGACAGGGGCCATACCTTCGAGTCTTCACCAAAAGGTTAAGTTCATTTCCAATGGCCAGGTCATCATAATTTTAGGTGACTAGGATTACAAATTTATAAAGAAACAGCCATACCCTATATTAGCACTAAGGAGCAAGAGGACTTTAGACTCCAAATGTTTGAAGAGGTGTGCATAATTACCAATCAGGAGCAATATGAGAGGCCAAAGTTCAAAATGGGTCGGTTTGGAACCTATGGGCTAGGTTACATCCTAACTCTAATGGAAGACTTGTAAAGAATGCAAGCTAGAGGCAAAAAAGGTGACAGGTTATATCATGCCCCGATGACCTTCCCATAATTGTTAGAAAATTTCATTCAGGCTGATGTCTAGAATTTAGAGCCTACCGAAAAGGACACCTCTAGCAAAAATAAAATAGTTGGCTCATCCAACAAGTCCTAGTGCTTGAATAATTGGTTCTCTATCCCTGTGAATAGCAATAAGTCTTCCTTAGGGTAAAGAATGAATCACGATTCAATATTTTATAGAGTTTTGTAATAAATTACCTTTATTCTACAAATAATTATACCCAAAAGAAGCTTCCTCTAAATAAAAATCAGTCTCATTTCTCTTCACTTCTTCCTTACTTACACTCTTTACATACTTTTCTTTGCCCAGATCCAATGCTTTGATTAAAGGCCATGGATACCTTATGCAGATAGGTGATGGAAATATTAATATCGTTTCTGGCTTTATTGGGTTAGTCGTCGGATGTCAATGACTACAATGACGTATAAGAAAGTTGGCAAAAACATGAAATGAGTAGAATTTCCATTGATGAACCAATCGAGACGATTAATGTTGGGATTGATGACAATGCTAAAACATTAAAAATTGGAGGGAATTTGAAAGAAGAACAAAAGGTTGAAAAGATCGCACTACTATTTGAATACCAAGATATGTTTGGATAGTCTTCTAAAGATATGCCTGGATTAGATCCATCAATCGTGGTCCATTACTTACCTACACAAGAGGATATAAAACATAAGAAATAGAAGTTAAGAAGGTTTCAACCAGATGTCCTGTTGAAGATTAAGGAAGAAGTAAAAAAATTACTGGAGGTCGGTTGCATTAAGGTATCTGATCATCCCAAATGGGTAGCCAACATAGTGCCAATAATGAAGAAGAATGGAAAGGTTAAAGTATACGTGCATTTTCAAGATCTTAATCAAGCAACCCCTAAAGATAATTTCCCCTTACCCCATATTGATGTCTTGGTTGATAACATAGCCGGAAATCATTTTTTCTCTTTCATGGATGGATTCTTTGGATGTAATCAAATTCGAATGTCTAAAGAAGATAAAGCCAATGCGACATTTATCACAACTTGGAGTACATTTTGCTACAAAGTAATGCCTTTTGAACTCAAAAATGCCGAAACAACCTATCAAAGGGCCATGTTAGCAATCTTTCACAACATGATGCACAAAGAAATTGAAGTATATGTTGATGATATGATTGCAAAGTCTAAGAAAGAAGAAAATCATGTGGGTAATCTGAGGAGATTGTTTGATAGGTTGAGAAAATTCCAATTGAAGCTCAACCTAGAGAAATGTACCTTTTGAGTGACTTCAGGGAAATTATTGGGTTTTATAATCAGCTAAAGGAGCATCGAAGTGGACCCTGATAAAGTCAAAGCAATAGTTGACTTGATCCCTCACGTACACTCAAAGAAATTAGAGGCTTATTATGTCGTTTGAACTACATTACCTGATTCATATCTCAACTCATAGACAAGTGCCATCCCTTATTTAAGTTGTTGAAAAATAACACTAAGATCAATTGAGATGAAGAGTATGAGTAAGCCTTTACAACAATTAAAGAGTACCTTATGAACCCTCCAATTTTGGTAGCTCCATAACCTAGAAAGCTTTTATTTCTATACCTGATAATATTACCGGAATCCTTGGGGTGCATGCTAGGCTAGAAAGATGAGGAAGAGAAAGATGAGCTGTATATTACTTGAGTAAGAAATTTACCGAAGGGGGATAGAAATATTCATAAATTGAGAGAACTTGCTATGCTTTGGTTTGGGTAATGCATTGGCTTAGACAATACATACTTTACTACTAGGTTGAATTGTTAACTCACCACAATCCCTTAAAGTACTTGGTAGACAAATCGGCCTTAATTGGTAGAATCTCAAAGTAGCAAATGTTACTATTAGAGTTCGACATTACGTACGTGAACTACAATTCAGTCAAAGGGCAAGCTTTTGCAGATCAGTTAGCAGAAAATCCTTTCGATAATACCTTGTAAGATGTACAAGTTAATTTCCCCGATAAGGATATCTTAGTAGTCAAAGGAAGTTTTGATAAAGGAGAAGAGGATGAACCATCGAAATGGAGGATGTTATTCGATGGGGTAACTAATGTGTCTGAATGTGGAGTTGGGAAAATATTGATATCCCTTGAAGGTACTCAATATCTTGTGGCTGTAAGACTCGTTTTTCCATACACTAATAATATTGCTGAATACGAAGCATGCATCATAGGACTTAAAATGGCTTTAGATAAAGATATTCAAGAATTAGAAGTGTATGGGGACTCTTAACTCATTATTGGCCAAGCTTAAGTATAATACATGATGAGGGATCTTAAACTAGTACCTTATCACCAGCACTTGACTGAATTGCTGAAGAAATTCAAAGAAATCACCTTTAGTTACGTATTGAGGACTAAAAATCAATTTGTTGATGCCTTAGCCACTTTAACATCTATGATCCAGATATCTGGTGGAGTTGAGATTCATCCCCTCACTATTGAAATTGAAGACAAGCTTACCTTCTGTCTGGCAATTGAGGGTACGAATGACCAAAAGCCTTGGTATTATGATATTAAAGTATTCTACAACAAGGCATATACCCTGAAGAGGCTAAGAAAAAAGATAGAAGGTTTATTAGGAGATTGGCCACTCAATTCTTAATATGCGAATCCACTTTGTAACAATGTTCTTTTGACAGTACACTTTTAAGAAGTGTGGATGGCAAGGAGGTTAGGATGTTGATGAAAGAAGTACACAATGGAGTATGTAGCCTTCACATGAACGGTTATAAGTTGGCTATGAAAATTATGAGACTATTGTACTACTGGTCAATAATAGAAGGTGATTATATTAAACATGTCAGGCATTATCACTTATGCCAGGTTTATGCAAATAAGATAAATGCCCTGCCTTAATAACTACACACACTCTTAGCACTGTAGCCTTTCTCAATGCGGGGAATAGATATCATCGGCTTAATTACTCCAAAAGCATCCAATGGGCATCGCTTTATACTGGGCGCCATCAATTACTTCAGCGAATGGGTTGGGGCCTTGTCTTACTTAAGTGTTACTAAAGAGGTTGTAGTTAAGTTCATCAGGAGAGATATCTTGGCTTGATACGATACTTTAGAAATGATCATCACTAACAATGGCACTAATCTCAACAACAAGATCATTTCAGAATTGTACCGACATTTTAGGATCATTTACAAGAACTCTACTCATTATCGAACCCAAATGAATGGAGTCGTTGAAGTAGCCAACAAGAACCTCAAAAGAATCATTGAAAAAATGGTTGTTACATACAAGGATTGGCATGAGATGTTGCCATTTGCACTTATGGCCTATTAGAATTCCATCAGAATGTCGATTGGGACCATACCTTACTCTTTAGTATATGATACTGAAGTTGTGTTACAAGTAGAGGTTGAGATCTCATCACTTAGAGTACTATTAGAAACCTACTTGGACGAAGTCGATTGGGTAAAAAAATGCATTAAGTAATTGAATCTAATTGATGAGAAGACATTGATAACCTTGTGTCATAATTGGTGTTATCAACAAAGAATGGCTCGGGCTTTAAACAAAAGGATATGACCCTGGGACTTTAAAAAAGGTGATATGGTGTTGAGAAAGGCTCTCCCCAATGCACAAGACTCTAGAGGGAAATTTGCTCCTAATTACGGAGGTCCTTATGTTATGAAGTGGGTGTTACTAGGAGGGGCTTTAATTTTTTCCCAAATGGATGGTCTAGCATTAAGAGATCCTATTAATGTTGACACTATAAAATTGTACTATCTATGATAAGTCAATGGAAATTTTTACTTAGAACACAAAAATGCTAATCATTTTGAATGTCATTATGGTTTAATTTTCATCATTTGCAAGCAAAATTGATATCTGTGGTAGTTGTTAACGTTGGAATCACTACCTTCTCCACTAAAAGGTCCAGTTCCCTTATCTTATCTAATTGAACCCATACACTGAAACATAAGAGAAGTTAAAAAAGTGAGATATAGAATATTGGTAATTGACAAAACTCTCTGAAATACTTTATTATAGATTGATCCCCCTTAACGAGGAGTTTCTATTATCTATTTTTTTTTCAAGGAAATACGAAACCTAGATAAGTAATATCCTCGTAGTAGAGAATAAAGGCTTCGATCTATAAAAGTCCCAACAGTGGGTGGCATTTTGTATCGAGTTAATTTCAGTTATTTCTCTAAAAAAGTTGGCAAAGTCTAAGAGGTTTCGTATCAATGGGGTTGACAACAAAGAATCAGAGAATGAGTTGGTTAGGTTTTTATAGGACTCTCCAAGAAAATGTTTGACAGTTTAGGTACTATCAACAAAGACCAGGTAAGTACTTCTACATGATGTTAGCATACCATTTTTTTTTAACATTACATTTTCATTTAGACTATGACTAGTTTTTACTCCTAACAGTCTTTTTAAGCCAGCCCATTAGGCGCTTGCCTTTTACATTTGGTGTCTAGCCAACTTGTGAAGGCACGATCTTAACTTAGTCTCTTTTCAATTTTTCTTAGCGAGCCTATAGGGTGCATCTGTTCTTTTAGCATGCCCATAGGGTGCTTTTGTTCTTTTAGTAAGCCCATAGGGTACTTTTGTTTACCAAGTTCCTTTAAGCGAGCCCATAGGGTGCTTCTCCTCTTCAATTCCATTGGGTGCTTCCCTTCATCAATTCTTCTTAACGAGTCCGTAGGGCGCTTTCCTTCACTAATATTCTTTTAATGAGTCCATCAAGTGTTTCCTCTAAGTCTAGTCTAGGGTTATTAGTCCTCGAGAGACGCTTCCGCATCAATTAGTGAGCCTAGAGAGGCACGGCCAAGTTTTTTAGAATGATCCTCGTTTAGGGTTGCTAATCCTTGAGAGATACTCCCGGCTAGGTTAGTGAGCCTAGAGAGGTATGACTAGGTTCTTGGTGTGCTTAGAAGCTTAGTTATTATTAGAACTTACCGTAGTAAATTTGAACTAAATGGGTCCTTCGAAGTATCGAAGAAAATGGATAGAAATGGTCTACAGATGAACTGGAGTAGTTGATGTGATGCTGTTTGGAGGATATGATACACCAATGAACATAATACGACTTAACACCTCACTTGATATGATACATAAGCTGATGTCAAGGTCCACTCACCACTAATCTTGAGCTACTCGGAAAAATTAGATAAGAGTGTATGAAAAGTGGACTTATATAGAGTTGTCTCATAAGAACATAATATTCAATCTTAATTGTAAGTTATCTGCGACTTACAAGGGAAATGGACTATTTATAGTAAATCCCTAAGGTAATATTACAAATAAAGAAATTTAAAGAAAGTGTAGACAAAAAGGGGATTGCTAGTACATATGAAAAAAGGTAAAAAGGACAAAGAAAAAAAATAGAAAAGTAGTACAATGTTAGATGAGGTGGACAGGTGGCGGTGCAATATTAGTCACGTACGAAGATTCTCTAAATACAGTGGGTGAGTGGGCTTAAGATGTTGTGGCAATAAAAGGATCGAGATGAGAAGAGGGGGATGAGAGAAATGGTAACAGGCCGAGTGAGAGACTACTCGTTAGGTAAGTGATTCGCTAAGAACCTCTCAATAGCAGTTGGTTAGGTTACTCGGCACAGGATCCTTGGTAAGGAAATGGTCGGCATCATCACAATTGAGAGTATAGATCAACGTACAACAATGTGAAGCACTTAAGGAGTTCAGCTACCTTCCTTTGGTGTATAGTTTCTCATCATCAACAGGTTATCGAGAGAGAATTCATTAGGTAAGGGATTGCAGACCTTGGAGCTGTGCACAAGTAATGGGACCGATCCCAGCTTGAGATTGCTAGTCCTCGAGAGATGGTCTTGCCTTGGTTAATGAGGCTAGAGAGGTATGATCAGGTTCTCTAGATCAATCCCAGCTTAGGGCTGCTAATCCCCGAGAGATGCTCCCGCCTTGGTTAGTGAGCCTAGAGAGGCATGACTAGGTTTTTTAGATTGATCTTAGTTTAGGGTTGCTAGTCCTTAAGAGACCTTCCTGCCCAGGTTAGTGAGCCTAGAGAGTCATGACCAAGTTCTTCAAATCTATCCTAGCTTAGGGTTACTAGTCCTTAAGAGATGCTTCTGCCTAGATTAGTGTGCCTAAAGAGGTACGACCAAGTTCTTCATATCGATTTAATCTTAGGGTTACTAGTCCTTGAGAAACGCTCCCGTCTGGGTTAGTTAGCTCAAAGGAGCACTACCAGGTTTTAATTTAAGGTCTTAGCCAACTTTAGGAGCACTTCACCTATTTCATCTAGGATAATCAACTCAAAGGGGCACTACTAGGTTTATCTTGAATTGATTCCAAAAGTTAGTGTTGCTAGTCACTGAGAGACGCTCTTACCTAAGCTAGTCAACTCAAAGGAGCACTGCCGGGTTTCAATTTTAGGGCCTTAGCCAGCTTAAGGAGTGCTTCGGTCACATTGGTTAGTCATCTCATGGGTCATGACCAAGTTCTCTGATTCTTTTAGTCTTAACCAGCTCTAGGAGTGCTTATCCATTTCATTCAGTTTAGGGCCTTAGTTAACTTAAGAAGTGCTTTGCTTTCCTTGGTTAATCAACTCATTGGGGCACAACCAAGTTTTCTCATATCTCTTTATGGTCTTAGTCAGCTCTAGGAGTGCTTCACTTGCCTTGGTTAGATAGCTCATTGGGGTACAACCAAGTTTTCTCATATCTCTTTAGGGTCTTAGCCAACTTTAGGAGTACTTCGATTGCCTTAGTTAGATAGCTCATTGGGGTACGACCAAGTTTTCTCATATCTCTTTAGGGTCTTAACCATCTCTATGAGTGTTTTGCCTGCCTTGGTTAGTCAGCTCATTGGGGTACGATTAATTTTTGTCATTCTTTTTAGGGCCTTAGTCAGCTTAAGGAGTGCTTCGCCCATTTCACTGTGATTTGTCAGCTCATAAAAGCATGACTAGGCTTCAATTCTTCTTTTAGTCTCTTCACTAAAGTCCCTAATGGACAGGTCCTAGGATAATTAGCTAGTTGTAGCGCTTCTTAGGATAACTTTCATTATCGGAACAAAAATAGTATCTCTTTTTTACTCAAACTTCTCTATAAAAAGGGGCAATTATAGACACCTCATTCCCCCACCCCCTTTTATTTTTCAAAATCTTTTAGAATAGGTTAAAGGGTCCTAAATTTGGAAAAGTACAAAAAAAATAGAAAATTACGAAAACCCAAAAGATTTTAAACTTAGAAAATACAAAAAAAATACAAGAATAGGAAAAAACACAAAATATGAGAAATTTAGGAAAAATATCAAAAAATAGGAAAATAGGAAAAAAACACAAAATAAGAAATTTAGAAAATAAAAAAACAATGATAAAAATTTTCTTACAAAAATTTAGAAAATTGAAAAGTCACAAAAAATAGGAAAATTGGAAAAAAAAAAAAGAAAATTTAGGGAATTTAGAAAATAATATATTCCAATAGAATGGATTTTAATTTTAAAAGCAGAAAGGGGGATCATTGGGCTTGGGCATAGATTTGCATCTAAACCAAGCTGATTTAGTTCATATGTGCAATTAATTGGATAGATAAATAAAGCATAAGCCAACGGCATGACGATAAACCACATGCATAAACATAAAGGAGGTTAGGGGGTTTGAATCTTGATAAAGACATGAAAGCCTTTTTATTTCTTTTAGCTAACACATTGCCACGTTAAGAACTACCATGTGTTAAGATTTTGTTGTATCATGTATCTTGATACGTAGTAGCATTGGACTGGCTGATGCTGACGTAGTGCCATATGGTAAGCTACATGACATGCCACGTCAGCTGTTACGTGTTACTATTAGACACGTGGTACGGCAAACCACATGCATAAACATAAAGGAGGTTAGGGGGTTTGAATCTTGACAAAGACATGAAAGCCTTTTTATTTTTTTTAGCTTACACATTACCACATCAAGAACTACCATGTGTCAAGATTTTATTGTATCATGTATCCTGATACGTAGCAGCATCGGATTGGCTGATGCTAACGTAACGCCATGTGGCAAGCTATGTGACATGCCGCGTCAGTTGCTACGTGTCACAATTGGATACGTGGTACCTTAGGACAGGACGACACAGCTAATGTGGCGCTACGTTAACATTTTCCCTTCCTTTCTCCCCTCTTTTCGTTATTTCCCCCCTCTTTCTCGGTTGAAAAATAGCCTACACCGCCTACTTTGGGTATATTTTCAGCACAAATTCCACATACACATGCATGATTTCTTGGTCAGATTTTGTTCTAGACATAGCCTACTTTTAATTTTGACCGAATTCTCATCCAGATTTAGTAAAAAAATGAATTTAGTTTGAGCTCAAAAAATTCAAAAAAAAAAACTTGAATTTTGGAAATTTTCATTTGATTCGAATTCAAGCTTTCTTTGCTTACTAGGTTGATTTGGTGTATAAATAGGCTTGTTTCACAACATATAATCATATATAAGCTTGAGAATTCACTCACAATGTAACCCCCCCCCCCCCCCCCCCCCCACCTCCCCAAAAAAAAAAAAAAAAAAATCGAGCTCTCTCTCTCTCTCTAGATTGGAGAAGCTCGAAGCTTTCTCGAGTGAAGCAATTGTATTGCAAATACCACGAAGCTTTGAGCTTCACAACACCACCTATATCACCCTTGGTCGTGCTCTCAGACTCCATTTTTGCTACTTAAGCCACAACCTTAGCCACCACATCCCACTTTGCAAAACTACTAGCTTCGTCTTTCATTGACCGAAGCTAACTACCCTAATATGACCATTGACTCCAAGAATCCCTAGCCCAACACTTAGCACCTAGAAACCACCATTGCTGTTGCTTAATGTTCACCGTAATCACTACTTTACATTACCCCCTAAACTACCCCTAAACGCTAAGGTGACTTCACGATCCCCACTATCTCTAATTTAAAACACACGAATCCCTTGTTCTCCAATCAAAATACCCATTCGATTGCACTGTGAAGCCCCTCCAATCACCTCCTTCTTCTTTCCCTAAGCAACCCGATCCGACCTATTAGAGCTTTGAGATTTGACTTGAAGATCGAATCCGACCCACGCATCCAAGGCATTCCTTGGTCTGAAGGACCCTCATTTGCTATTTGTTTTGAGTTATTTTTATTTTATTTATTTATTTTATGTAATTGTAATTGTAATGTAACCAAAACAAAAAAAGAAAAAAGAAAACGAAAAAAAAAGAAAAAAGAGAAAGTAAAAAAAAAATTTTGTTGCTAAATAAAATAAGATAATAATAAATAATATAATTTTTTTTTTGAAATGATAATGAAAATTAGAAAAAATATTTTTATCACTTAGAAAGAAATTTTTCTAAATAAGCAAAATAAATCTAACTCATGTTTAAAATCAGGGCACTTTGGAATCTCTAAAAAAATAAAAAATTCAATTTAGGATCTCTTTTAGAAATTTCCTTAAATAAACTAAATTGGATTACAAATGTAAATTCGATGTATTTTCAAATTAAAACAAACCTAATATACTTATTTTTTTTTTATAAAAAAGAACTATATATATTTGATCTCGAATAGCGAGTATGTAGGCATCTTTGGGGCGACGGTAAAAAATGAGAAACCTATTTTTTCCCCATTTTATAAATTACTTAAATTATTCGATTCATTTAACCAATATATCGATTTTCACTTGGTAGAATAGTCTTTTCTGAAAAGTGATTTTAAGATTAAGATTAAATTTGGAAAGTTAACGGTACTTGTAAGGCTTAAAAATCCTAACCCCCGGACTTGTTTCTCTAGTATTCAAAATCGTTTTAAAAATTGGTTTATTTTGATAGATTGGTAGCTAGGTTATAACCAATCTACTCGATTGGTTATAACTTAACTCTTTTTCCCAATTTTGGTTAGGTAGTAACTCTATAACGTTTTTCAAGATATAAGAATTTGGATTTCTATAAGCTTTAATCAAGGGTTAATATTAAACGGGTTGGGTTTAATATTGATCAGCTTAAAGAAGACCTAATTTACAAAGAACTGGGAGGAAAAAACTAGGCTTGATGGCAATAAAAAACAAAAGAATATAAAGAAAATAAGGAAAAATTGTAACAAAAGTTTGCAAACTCCCCTTCTAAGGAAAGGTTTTGGGTAGGGGTTAAAGAAGGAAAGCTAGCCACTCTTTAGTCATAGAGCGACTAGTTAAGGCTAGAAACTTATGGTGGGTGACCTACCATCCAAAGAAAAGAAACAAAAAATAAATAAATAAAAGGATAATCTTAGTTATTTTAGTTGAACCATAATTGATTATGTTAATGGCTATTATAGTATGTAGGCCCCTAAGCCTAAGTAAAACTTAGCCTCATCTCCAATAAATAGGAGATTAAGCTGTCCGTAAAGGACTTCTTACTCCTCCTCTCTCTTTCTTACCTAAAATTTTCACTTTATTGAGTACTATACTAACTTAAGCATCGAAGTGGCTGTATTGGAGTAAAGTCTAGCTTCCACTAACATCTTTTATTTTGTAGAAAGTCTAAATTGAAGAATCTCTACCAACAAAACTATGAAGCGAAAATGATACGGCAACATTGGTGTTGTCTATGGGAATTGAACCAATGACTACATGTCGCAATCGTGTATTTATAGTGCCTCTCTTGGTCAAGGCACCAATTGAGCGAGACTATTGTACGAAAAAACCCTTTCCCATATTAAGAATGAAATCGAGCCATGCCATAGAAAGTCATACATTAGCTGAGTGAAGATGAACACTAAACAAACTTGGCCATCATATAGTAGCAACACAACTATGGGGGATAGAATCAAAGGTTGCTTTTTAGAGGAATATTATATTATTACAATGTGATCATTGAGGTCATTACTCTTCAAGTGACACTTTATGCTCGTGGCATTTATGCTCGAGAAAAATTGGAATTTCTTAGATAAAAATCTAACTTGTGTAGATAGAAATTTGAATTGCTTCAATAATTTTAAAATACCTAGGCATCGAACAAATTTTGAGGCAATAAATCCTAGCGATTATCGAGGGCTGGGTTACTAAGCTGGGCTTAGGAAAGATTGGTAACTTATAATTCATGGGGCTAAACTTTAGGTGCTAAGGAAATTATGAGGCAATGAAGCTTGGGACAATCCTCAGGAGATGTATGCCTAAGCCTAGCTTAGGATCACTTATACATGTAATGCAAATATCTAGTCAGTATGAAAGATTAGTTGGGAAAGAAGTTTGAGGTAAATCATGGGATCGTAACCTTTGAACTTGGTTATTGAATGCCAAAGTGTAGCTTGAATATTCATAAGCTTATATCCAAATTGAAAATCTAAGACTGTAGAGCTTGGGTGACTGAAAACCCTATGATTATAGTTTAAAATTATTCGAGGCAATAAATGCCTAAATCTTCATTGATCCTTGACAATGAAGTTCTCAACATGTCAAAAGCTCAAAAAAATCTTGGTAAAGGCATTAAATGCTTATACTAGCTAATGCTTAGTAGACCAACTTTGCTCGGATAATCCCGTGGTACTCATTAAGTGTGAGCATGGTTCGGTTTTGTATGGTTTGTTCCCCTTACTGAATTGAACTTAATATAACAGGTTGTTTTTTTTTTTTTGAAATTGAATATAACCATAAGATTCAGTTTGTAAATTTTTTGAATTTAGTTAAAATTGATTTGGCTCACTATTCAAACTGTTTGTGTCAAATATTCGCTAAACATTTTTATTTTTAATGAATGTGAAATTTCAAATGGAATGCAGTCAACTTACTCTTAATAATTGACACAAAAATAAGATAAAGAGTAACAAGATAGAAAAATTTGATGAAATATATGAAGATTGATGGAAAACTTATAAAAAAAAGTACAAAATAATTGCATGAAAATTTTTTTTAACTAAATAGTTTGGTTTGGTTTAAAATGGTATGGTTCGGTTTGGTTCGCTTTCTCAAATTGAACCATAAACCAAATGTTTATAAAAAAAATTCGATTTTTTGGTTTTGTTTGGTTTGATTCACGGTTTGTGGTTATTTTGCCTAACCCCAGTACTCATACCAAAGAAAAATTCACTAATGGTATTTGGATCATCTTCACTGGCATCTAAGCTTGAGGAAAATATGACTTTGCTCTTAAAGTCATCTAATCACCTTTGTTGCCATGAAAGCTTAGAGAAAATCCAACATCTAGCACGTCACATCACTTTGCTTAAGTCAAGACTCTAACTCACTAAATTACAGGTATAACTAGAAGAAATACCCATGAGAATCTCCCTATGGTGCAACCACTTAGCTTGGGACCTTGAGGTCTCGTATGAGTACTCAATCTCTTTATCAACACATTGCTAAAGAGATCAAAGGGACAAATGACTATTTTAGTATGAAGGCCCCCAAGCTCGAACCTGCTAGCCTAAAGCCATTAATGAGATAACTTTAGGTAAAAATTAACCTTATCTCTTATAAATAGAAGATTAAGCCTCAAGGTAAAGAACTTTTTCTGACTCCTTCTCTCTCATTCTTAGCAAAGGTTTTTACTCCCTTAAAAACCTTACTAACTTAAGCATCAGAATGATGGTATCGGAGCAAATGGTCATGCTTAATTGATGGTGTTTTGTTTTGTAGAAACTTTAAATTAAGTAATCATTACTAGCAAATCTATGCAGCGAAAACAACACATCAACATTGGTGTCATCTAGTGGAATCGTACCATCAACCACATGGTCACAATCGTACGATAGTAGTATTTACATTACCTCCCTCAGTCAAGGTACCAATTGAGTAAGACTATCATGTGGTGAAACCCTCCCCCATATTAAGAACAAGGTTAAGCCACGCAATAGAAAGTCAGACATAAACCTAGTGAAGATTAGCACTAGACAAACCCAGCAATCATGTACTAATAGTACAGCTATAGCGAATAAAATCAAAGGTTGCTTTTTAGATGAATATTATATTGTTATGACGTGATCATTGAGGTTATTACTCTTTAAGTGACACTTTATTATTTATACAAGATTCCAAGAGGAGAAAATTAATAGTCAATCCGAATATAGCACCTAGTTTGCCATCGGATTTAGCTAGATAGCCTTGTAATCTTATGCTTATCTCATACAAGTTTGTGCTATGTAAATATGATTATGTAAGAAGGAGTGGATAATGCTTGGATTGATCTGGATAGTCCTGTAGCAATCATGGCACAAAAAATCCGAATGTACGGATAAGAATCTGAATTGCTCAAATAAAAATCTAGTTTGTGCAGATGGAAGTTTGAATTGCTTAGATAATTTTGAAATACCTAAGCACCAAGGAAATTTCGAGGTAGTATAGGTTGGGACAATCTGTGGGGGCTAGGTCACCATGCCTGGCTCATGTAAGCCTAACAAATTATATTTCACAGGGCTAAATTCTTGTTGAGGGAAATTTGTGGCAATGAAGCTTGGGACAATCCTTGAGAGTTGGGTCCTCAAACTTAGCTGAGGAACACTTATACAAGAAATTGAAACACTTAAGTGCCAAGAAAACGTTGTAGGCAAAGAAGCTTAAAGTAAATCATGGGATCGAAGCCATTAAACCTAGTTATTGAACACTAAAGTGTGGTTTGATAATCTATAAGCTTATGCCTAAATAAAAAATCTATGGCTACAAAGCTTGGTTGACTAAAAACCCCATGTTTATAGTTTAAAATGGACTTAAGGCAACAAATGCCCAGATCCTTACGAAAAACCCTAGTGAAATCATCGCTCAGATCTTTACTTGCATTTTTCCTAGATAAGGAAAACTTTGACATGTCAAAATCTTGGAAAAAACCTAATGAAGACATCGAAATCCTACGTTAGCCAATGCCTAACATACTTACTTTGCTTGGATAATCCCATGGTGCTCATACTCAAGAAAAATCCACTAATCTTATTTGGATCATCTTCACTAGCATATAAGCTTAAGGAAAATCTAGTTTCCTCTTAAAGCTATTCGATTACCTTCATTAGCATGAAAGCCTAGAGTAAATCTAACATCTCATATGCCACATCACTTTGCTTAAGTTAGGGATCCAGCTCACCAAATCATAGGTAAAAATGGAAACACTTGTGTGAAGCTCCCCACGATGCAGCTGCTTAGCTTAGGAACTTGACAGCCCATATGAGTACTTAGTTTCTTTATCGATACATTGCCAAAGAGACTTAAGGAAAAGAAAAGGCAGGGTAGGGGAAGTGTTGATGGTTATTGTAGTATGTGGGCTTCCAAGCCCAAACCATTAATAAGCTCATTCTAGGTAAAACCTAGCCTCATCTCCTATTATTAAGTCCCTAAGTTAAGGACTCTTTCTTGCCTAAGGTTTTTACTCCCTTAAATACCATGTTGACTTAAGCATTAGAGTAACCGTACTGGAGCAAACTCCAATTCCCTACTAACTATGTTTTGTTTTGTAGAAAGCTTAAATTGGGAAATTTTTACTAGCAAATCTATGGAGTGAAAACAATACACTGGTAGGTTACATGGCTTAGTCATGACTCAACAGATTTCTGAATGGAATCAAACTATTTGGCCTTTAACCTATAGCTGAGCCTGAGGTTTAGAAGGATTCACAAGATGCATTCTGATGTTCTAGCCAGCTCTTGCCAAGGCTGAGCTGATCCTTATTGCTAACTAATTCCTTATGATGGTTGAGTAACTACACAACTTTCTATAGTCAAATGTTGATAAGATGTATGCCCTATTGACAACCCAACCCTTTACATGCCCGCTTGGACATGATTGAGTTGACCTCCATCACAGCAATATATGTGTGAGATATACAACAAGCATCCGTAGTAACTCCTTTGCTCGTATGCACCTACCTATGCTCAATACTCTTGCTTGGTAACTTCCATCCCGACCATACCTTTCACCACTTTCTACTAGAAGCGTCTCTAATAAGCTGTCGCCATGTGTCTAAACCTATGTTAAAAGATTCTATTGCACTAATCATTGAATACTTTGAATTTTCATTTATACCCTTTTTTGTTTCTTGCACATTACTTCTTTTTGAATATTACCCTTTTAGTCTTTTCCATTTTAGGTAGGTTACCCTAGTTTTTTTTTAATATAGATACCCTTTGTATATGTAGCCACATAATCATCATCATCATCATCGTCATCATCATCATCATTATCACCAATATACTTAATATATTTCTTTGTGAGCATTGCTTTTGTTAGCTTGCTTATTTACTTCACTCTTATCTTAACCCTTAAGCAAGATTAGGTAGTGAGTAACCTTACTGGACCACCTCACGTGTCATATCGAGTTGTGCCGTGAGTTCTTGGAAGTTTTATTGATGTATAATATCATGTGGAGATATTTATAGGTTTGCTTGTGTTTTACTTTTCTCGTTGCTTTTTGTACATTTCCATTACCTTTCTTTAAGCTTTCTATAAGCTTGGACTTACCTTAGCGATTAGCTTTGTTAGTCCTTAGCCTCGGTTTGCACCATCTTGTTATCAGAGTAGAAGTTTTGATTTGGGTAAGTTGTATTTGAGTTTTTTGTGAAGTAGTGTTTGCTATGGTAGTGTGTTGAGGTTATGTAAAGATTTACTAAAGTGTTCACATAAGTTAAAGGGTGTAGTATTTGCTTTTGTGTATACTTTGTTTTACCATGTTTCGAGTATATGAAAATAAAGCAAGTTTCATTTGGGTTGTTGATTTTGGAGATGGCAATTGTGTTTGTAATATATCGAACTTTTGCGTGAAGAAGTATTTGAGTTTGTGCTTGTGTTGTTTAGTGTGGAGAATCGCATTTGTAGTTTCTTGAATTCTAAGTTTTGCTACTGAGTTTTTGTCAAAGAAATGACAGACCTAAGTGTAAATGTTGGTATTAGGGATGACAATAGTGGTGTTGTCCTCTATGACCAACAACCCCAAAGCACCCCTAGGAGTATAGACTAAAGACTTAATGAGATGGCCAACTTCCTAATTGATTTAACTAGAGCTATTCATGCAATGGCCTATCGACCTGCTGAGGATGTATAGAACACCATACAAGTTGCTTAACCTATTAAAGGATAGAACTTAGCTTGAAAAGGTTGAGGTAGAGGAGAAGGAGGGTAAGTATGATGAAGGATTGATTTGGGTGATATGGATGTTGAAGAAGAAGAGTACAAAGAAGAAAAAGAACGAGTTAGAGCACCTTGAGCTGCTAACATTGTGAAGCTTCAAATTTCAAGCTTCAATGGTTTTAGGAATATAGATGATCATTTGGATTGGGAGGAGAAGGTTGAGCGTGTTCTTTATTATTACCAGTGTAAGGACTGAGAGAAGGTGATGACTACTGCTATTGGTTCTTAGGCTATACTATGATGTAGTGGAAGAACTTCTAAATCATGAGAAGACGAGAGGGATATAGGAAGGTAAATACATGGGCTGAGATGAAGAAGATACTTAGAAATAGATTTTCACCAAATACTTATTTACAAGACACTTTTGCTTGGCTTCAAAAGCTGAAGCAACGAGGCTGAACTATTGATAAATATGTTCAAGATTTATATATACTCATGATTTGCTGTGAAGTGGATGAACTACTGGCCTAAATAGTATCCAGGTTTCTTACTAGATTGAGAGGTGATATTAAAGATGATGTGGAGCTTCAATAGTTCACTACGTTGGATGAGGCTATATGAATAGCCCAACGAGTGGAGAGACAGAAGAGGAGCAGAATGTTGACTCAACCCCTAATGAATCGACTTGGTCAGTCAAGATGACCTACCCAAGGAAGTTACCGAGGATGTTAGAGCCAAATAGAAGGGCTGACCTGATGGTGATGTATCGACGATAACATATAAGAAGGGATAGGGATTTGGAGGAAAGATGAGCTAGATTAAGTGTTTTAAATGCTAAGGTTTGGGCACATGGCTTTTTAATGTCTAAACTGAAGGACCACGATTATTAAGAGAGATGTCCTAAAGATCATAGTAGATAATACTGATGAGGAACCCAAAGAGGAGGTTGTTCTTAAGAAGGAAACTACTTAAGATGATGAATTGGTCAAAGAGGATGTGTTTGTCGAAGACTTGGATAAGCTAACCTTAGTTGTCCGATGTGCGATGAGTATAAAACCCTTTACTGAAGAGGACTAGAGAGAGAATTTGTTTCACATTACAAGTAAGGTAAATTATCAAGTTTATGCACTTATAGTGGATAGTGAGAGTTGCACCAATGTGGCATTTGTAGACTTGATTATAAAACTAAAGTTGCCAACTATCTCACATCCGAAGCTGTATAAGTTGCATTGGTTGAATGAGAAGGGAGAATTACATGTCACTCAGTAAGTCTTGCTGCCGATCTCTATTGGAAACTATTTTAACAAAATTCTCTATGACATGTTACCTATGTATGCATCTCATGTTTTGTTAAGCTAACCTTGGCTTTTTAACTGAAAGTAATACATGATAGATTTAGCAACACCTATTTATTAGGAAAAGATGGAAGGAAGATTACTTTGAACCCTATAACAGCGAGTCAAGTTAGCAAGCTACAGTTTAAACTTGCTTGAGGATTTAAGAAGACTTTAATTTTAAGTAGAATCAAGCTTCAAGAAGCTATAAAGGTCTACATGTTGACTTTCATGTTGGTTAGGAGGATATTAGAGTTGAAAGAGTAGATTGAGCTGCCCCGAGAGGTTAGGGAGCTATTGGATGAATATGCAGACCTATTTCTTAAGGGATTACCCACACTCAAAGGCATTGAACACTGCATTGACTTGATATGTAGCATAGCCCTACCGAACAAATTAGCTTATCGAATGAACTCCAAACAAGCCGCTAAACTTTAGAGACAATTCAATAAGTTAATGAAAAAACGATATTTGATGGAGAGCCTCAGCCCTTATACTGTGCTGGCGCTCCTTATGCTAGAAAAGGAAGGAACATGATGCATGTCTGTGAATAGTAGAGTTGTGAATAAGATCACAATCAAATACATGTATTCCATCCTTAGGTTGGATGATATGTTAGATGAATTGAGTGGCGCTAAATTATTTAGCAAGATCGATTTGAAGTTTAGCTACCATCATATCTGAATGAGGCTGAGAGATGAATGGAAAACTTCCTTCAAAACTTGGCATGGACTTTACGAGTAGATGGTTATGCCTTTTGGCCTATCAAATGCTCTGAGCACTTTCATGCGATTAACAAACCATGTGCTGAGAAATCTGATTAGGAAGCGTGTTTGGTGCACTTTGATGACATCCTTATATACAGTACCTACCTATTGAGATACTGTGAACATCTCCATACGGTACTAGATGTACTCAAAGCTAAGAGGTTATTCAGCAACTTAAATAAGTGTTGTTTTTACTAGGAAGAAGTAGTATTTCTGGGTTATGTAGTTGGTGGAGGTAGCTTGTGAATCGATGATGAGAAGATCTAAGCTATTGTTGAATGGCTGACACCGACCACTTGTGCCTAGGTGAGAAGTTTCCATGGATTAGTATCCTTTTATCAAAGATTCATTATAAATTTTAGCACTATTGTTGCACCCCTTATTGAGCTAACGAAGAAGAACAATGAATTTAAAAGGGGAGAAAGAGAGGAGAAATGTTTTGGTGAAGTCAAGGTGAGATTAACTTCTGTACCTATATTAGCCTTACTTGACTTCGAAAAGATATTTGAGTTGAAATGTGATGTGTTAAGCAGTGGTATAGGCTTTGTCTTAATGCAAGAAGGCCAACCAATTGCTTACCATAGTGAGAAGCTCAGAAGGCCTTAATCGAACTACTCTGTATATGACAAAGAACTCCTAGCCCTTATCCAAGCACTCTAAGTATTACAACACTATTTATTGTCGAGAGAGTTTATCATCTATATAGATCATGAGTCTTTGAGGTACCTCCAAAGTCAAACCAAGTTATTAAAGTGGCAAACACAGTAGATTGAATTCCTAGAGAGATTGAACTTTGTGTTCAAATACAAACAAGGCAAGGGCAATGTGGTTGCTAATGTTCTATGAAGAAGACATCTTCTTCTTATGGAATTTCAAATTAGGTTGTTGAGATTCGCGAACATTAAGGAATAGTATTGGCAAGACCCTTAATTTAGTCTTATATTTGAACGATGTGCTGATGGAAGTATAGTAGATGGGTACCATGTAGAGGACAGTTATCTATTCAGGGGTGGCAAGTTGTTTTGTCGATCTATTTGATCATAAAGTTGCTAATGAGAGAAGCCTATAATGGAGGACTCTCCAACCATGTTGGAGAGAAAAGAACATGTGAGCTATTAAGTGGTCGGTTCTTTTGGTCAAGAATGAGATGAGATGTGCACCAAGTTATTGAAGGTTGTGCTACCTACAAGAGAGCTAAATGTCCAGCTAAACAAAGGAAAGCGATGCTTTTACTTATCTCGACTTGATTGTGGATTGAGTTGAGCATGGACTTTGTTCTTAAATTATTAAGGACTACCCAAGGTAAAGATTCTGTGATGATTGTCATGAATAGATTTAGCAAGATTGCACACTTTATGCCTTACTCTAAGACTAATAATACTTCGGCTATTGCTTTTCTCTTCTTATAGGAAATTGTTCAGTTACATGGTATGTTGAGGAGTGTAGTCTTAAACAGAGATCTAAAGTTTTTGAACCATTTTTGGAGAACTCTGTAGTGTTGTATGGGGACTAAACTACTATTTAGCACTTCTTATCACCCTTAGATCGATGGCCAAATAGAGATAGTCAATCATACTTTAGGAACACTACCTTGAGCTATAGTGGGAAAGAATACGGTCGATTAGGATATCCATTTGCCAGTGGTCAAATTTGGTTAAAAATATACTGTACACAAAACCACCAAATAGATGCCATTTGAAGTCATCTACAACTTCAACTTAGAGCTTCCCCTTGACTATACCCTTGTACCTATGTTAGAATAAGAAGATCTTGACATAAGAGCTCGAGTAGAGTTTCTATAGTAGATTTATGAGAAAGTTACTCAACAGATTAACCAAGCTGCCAAGAGAATGCGAGCGTAGAGAAAAGGAAGAAAATCAGCACAATTTCAACTCAAAGATTTGGTGTGATTACACTTAAACAAGGAGAGGTTCCTAAGCAAGAGAAAGAATAAGTTGTCTGCTCGAGTTGGAGTTCCCTTCAAAGTACTCCAAAAGATCAACGGCAATGCTTATTGATTGGAATTGCTTGATGATTATGGAGTCTCTAACACTTTCAATATTACTGACCTTAGCCCCTATCAACTTGAAGGAGAACTGAGTGAAGACCAACTGGATTTAATCCTAAATCCAAATCAACTCGGTGGAGATGATAGGAATTAAACTACTAGGCCTTTAACTCATAGTCAAGCCTAAGGCTTATAAGGACTCATAAGACGCATTTTCATGTTCCAGCCAGCTCTTACCGAGGCTGAGTTGATCTTCACTGCCGATAAATTCCTTGTGACAGGTCAAGTATCTACACATCTCTTGGTAGTCAAATGCTGATCAGATGTATGCCCTGCTAACAACCCGATCCCTTACATGCCTACTCAAACATGACCGAGTTGACTTCCATCATGGCAATATATGTGCTGAGAAGCCGAGATATATAATACGCATCCACAATGACTCCTTTGCTCGAGTGGACCTACCTCTGTTCGGTACCCTTACTCGGCAGCCTCCATCTTAACTATACCATTTCCCAGTTTCCACTAAAAGAGTCTCTAATAAGCTGTCGCCATGTGTCCATACCGATGTAAAAGAATTTTGCTGTACTAATCATTGAATACTTTAAATTTTCATTTATAACCTTTGTTATTCTTTGTATATTACTTCTTTTGGGACGTTAACCTTTTAATCTTTTCCATTTTAGGTAAGTTGACCTAGTTTTTTGGGTATAAATATCCTTTGTACATGTGGCCACATCATCATCATTAATATACTGAATATGCTTCTTTGTGAACACTGCACGCATTAGCTTATTTACTTACTTTACTCTTATCTTAACCTTTAAGTAAGGTTAGGTGGTGAATAACCTTACTAGACCATCTCGTGCATCATATCGAGTTGTGTCATAAGTTATTGGAAGTCCATTGGTGTGTCATATCTTATGGAGTTGTTTGTAGATTTGCTTGTATTTTTCTTTTCTCATTGTTTTTCACACCTTTCCATCACCTTTCTTCAAACTTTTTACAAGCTTGAACCTACCTCAACAACTAACCTTGTTAGTCCTTAGCCTTAGTTGCGCCAATTTTTGTATTAGATTTCTTTATTTTCTTCTCTTTTCTCTCTCCCTCTCTCTTGCTCTCTCTCTTTCTCTCTCCTTCCTTTCTTAAACACTTTTAAAGAGTGGTGGGTGGTTATAGCTACGTGTCTCTAGCCTTATTTAGCTACCGTAAGGCCTAAGGCAGCCAACCATGCTCTTAAGAGAGGTTTGCAAACTTTTGCTTCGTTATTTTTTAATTATTTGTTATTTTTATTTTATAATATATTTGATAATATTATATATTAAATTAATTATACTTGACTTTAAGAATTTCACATATTAAGAGTGGATGGAATTTTTATAGATTTAGTAGAAATTCTTTATAAGAAAACATTGAGGATGAATTTAAATAAATGGAAAATACCTTAAATAGAATAACAGTTAAATATCAACTAGCATACGTGCACCCACAAATACAACAATATAATAGATTTCTTAAAAATAAATAATCTAATGCAAAAGTGAGGAAACAGGGTAAATAAAAACTAACTATCAATAACTCGTATTATCAATTCAATCTATCTATCCCTTAAAATAGCTTGCATGGTTTAAACTTATATTATAATAACAGTTGTACATGCTTACTAATCCTTAGTAGGTCATATAATGATACGATGAAAAAAAGTTCACAAACATATAAGAATATAAATACCTTAGATCTACCAATAGTAAAAGCGAGCGATATATATCAATATCTAAATCAAATTATAGTTGTCAAGGTGTAACCTAGTTGCATAAACATTGGTGTCTCAATAGGATATATCTTATTCAATTTCCCCCTCAGTGTAGTTTTAATATGTAGTTGGCTAAAAAAAAAAATCAAACAATAATCAATTTATTAAAAGAGTAAATTGCAAAGAGTTCTCATTATTAGATAAATAATTTAGCACCACTATTTAGAGTTAAAAAGGTAAGAATAAGAAAGCTCTCTAAAAAAATCACCAAAAGACATTCTCTTTTTCAATATAAAATGGGTCTTTTAATGATTTGTTCTTTATCCACTATTTGTAAAAAATCTCTCTCTCCCTTCTTGTAATTGAAAATCGGGTGAGTTCTTTGTACTTTGTCTCTCTAAAGCCCAAAATGAAGATTTAAAATATATTGATCAAATAAAGAAAGAATATAACTTGACCCATCTAATATGAAGTAACAAGGATATCACCTTTGGTGTAATTCAAACTATAAGTCATGGCCAAATTTAAATTTAAAAAGATGTAGAAATTTGGTATTTAATTCATCAAGAAGAGCAAGAACTGTGTAATTTTAATGAAATGGCATTAGAAATACTTTTAATCGTAACCACATCCGATGAGCATCTCATCAAGGACTTAAGGCTAATTTTGCTATCACTGATTACTAATAATTTCTTTAAGGGATTTGTAGGCGAATAAACCATTTTGTTTTAATAACACAGATAATATAGACACTAACCATTGCAATAATATTTTAAATAATTTCCTTAAAAATATGGTGTACAAAGATCCTTTATTCTCTTAACCATAATGACTTGATAGCTTTAGGATTTTTTTTTTCCTTTTGGGAAATCTTAATTCTAATGAACTCCTAATCAAATGAACTAGTCATGATATATTATCTAAGAAGGAGTGTATAGTTGAAAAAAATATGAAAATATTCAGGCGAAAGAAAGGAAAAAAATAAAAAATGTAATTCATTTTTAGTATAAGTTGCAAAAATTACGTATTTTGCTATAGCATAAGGATATCAACATATAAATAAAAAAAAGGTTGGAACATTATATTTTATACATTAAAGATGTTTAAGAGGCGTATAGTTCAAAAATTGCCTAATAATAATAGATAATAGTAATAATAATAAATTATATGGTGAGATAATTATTAAGGGATACTAAATGAATTTCATAGGAACAAATTTAAAATTGAAAAGGAGAACTATATGCTTAATAATAACATAAGATATAATAGATAGATAATACATATGGAAAGATGATAATTTGCTAGAATTTAGTGATAAATGTAGTAGTAAATTAAATTAAATTCACTAAAATCTACTAATAGCACCATAAATAACAAAAAATTTGAAATTTATATATTATCATAAATTTACCAAAAAAGCCTCTAAAATTCTAGCATTTTACTTTTAAGTATTTTTAGGATAAGGAAAATATTTTTGAAGGGCAATAAGAGACATGTAGGTGGTAAAAAGTTATTGTTATTTTTTGAAAGTGTAGAATCCAAAAGTAAAGGTATTTACTTAATAATATAGATATCTAAATTTTACTTTCATGAAAATAAAAAGATCAACCTTGGTAACTTCGAAATGGTCAATCTAATGTGGACAGAAATCACTTATTGAGAAGAAAAAGTGAAAGTTGGAAATGGTGGCTACGCTAAGGCGTTGAATGTGCCTATCTGGTGGGTGAGGAAGAATGGTCGCAATCGAATACTTTTGTCGGATTCCAATGGTATTCACATCTACCAGGCCATTAACAAATAGTTCCTCCCAAAAGTAACATTTTTATATATTATTTTCATAACGTATGTATATATATATATATATATATAGGTATATATATATTATTAGGGAGAGATAAATCGAACCAGTAGTTTGTTCTATCGAAGAATTATTAATATTTGTATCACTACAAAAAATTTAAGTTATGGTAATGAAATATTGTAGTAAAAATACCTTTTGCAGTGATTTATTTTTTAAGAAAATTATAATGGGAGGAATCAATGTTTAAGGATAAGTTTAAATAAGAGATTAATATTTTAAATAATTCAAATAAGAAATAAATGTTTTATAAAATAGTTCAAATAAAATATTAACGTTTTGAAAATTCAAATAAGGAATCAACGTTTTATAAAGTGATTTAAATAATTTTATAAATTAGCTATTATAAATCCCTTATTTCTCCTTTATTTGAATTTTTTAAAATATTGATCTCCTATTTGAACTTACTTCAAAATATTGATTCTTTTCGTTATAATTCTTCCTTTATTTTTTCTTAATACAACGAGTTAGTCATTGCAAAAAGGTATGTAATTTTTTTTTTTACATTACTATATGGATATAATATAAAAATGCACAAATAAAATTCTATGCATTTTGTTGCTTGAGTATCCATGTATTTTGTTATTTTGAAAGAAAACATATTTTACAACCAATAGTATTGACAACAAAATAGTATATATGATAAATAAATAATTACAAATTATCAAAAGATATCACTAATAAAAAGAAAGTAACAAAATGTTGTTGCAAGAGAAAAACAAAACAACGTAAATACCTTTTTGTAGTGGCTAACTAATTGTATTAGAAAAATAAAATTGCCATGTATTTTACTGTCTTTACCAATGTTTGAATTTTTTGTACTGTTATTTCATTTTATTTTAGGATGTTATTTGGAACTTTCAAGATATTACATAAATTGGTAATTAATCTATGGATATAAATAAATTACCATACTAGACAAATGATGATTACTCGATTTGAACAAAGTTATTGAAATCTAAAAGAATATAAATTATATAAATGGGAACCTATCAATATAATGATCCATTTAAAAACCTTCTATTATAAACAAATCTCAATTGGTTATTTCAATTGTTAAGGATCTTATAATCATGCAAGAACTTGTGATCTTAGCTTTTATAATTCAATAGTTAATGTGGCAGCCATATTTATCATTACTTATCTTTTTATTTTTTATTTTTAGCCTTAACTATAAAAATTTGGGTGAACACATGTCTATTATTTAAAAAAAATTATATAAATATAAATTAAATGAAAAAATTATATAAATACATACCTTAAATTGCATTTGAAAAATACAATATTCAAAATAACAAAAGTGTTACATTTATGAAATGCGATTTAATGTTTGAATTACAGCAGCTATCTTGCATTTAAGATGTGCGATTTATCTTAAGACACATGTAGCTATGTCGTGTTTAAGAAATCTATATTAATGTAATTAAATATATATCACATCTTTAAAATGCAACATAGGTACCAATACTTATGTTACATTTGCATTTAAGAGATATAAAATAAATTTAGTAAATTGATAATATTTATTATACAATTAATAAATATTGTAATATTTATCATATATAATGATAAATAAATAAAATATTCGTAAAAACCTCCATTCATTGAACTAAAAAATAACAAACTCACAGTTCCATCATAAATTTATTTCCAAACCTTTGCTTTCCCTTCGTGTTCTGATAAGCAATCATAGAGAAATGATGAAGGAAGTGTGTCCAATCATCATTTTTGGAACAATCCTATTGGTCATCATCATGTCGTGTATGTATGCTTATTTTTCTTATATAATAATACATTTATGAAAAATGAATATTGAACAATAATGTTCTTTTTTCTATTTTTTCTTTTTTTGGTTATTCCAGCTTGTACATCTTCTTATGTCAAACCTTGTAGCAATCCCAATGACTGCAAGGATTTCCCACGTCATCTTAGCATTCCTATCTGCTGTCTGGAGCTTGGGGATTGCCGGTGCCATATTGGTAAAATGGAAAGTTACCACGCAAGACCACTAATTGAGTGCCGGAGTTCAAAAGCAAGAAAAAGTATGCAACCTCGAACCAAAATAGAGAAATTTCTCATGCCGATTATTAGTGTAATTAGTTCATATACTTATGACCAATGATGAGAAATTGGAAAAACAAAAGAATGCGACACCTTGGATGAATAAAGGATTACGTTTTTATTTGAGTAGTCGTGAGAAGCATCTTTAAGATTGAATCAACTCTCTCCAAGCATGCAAAACAATTCAAAATATATGCATTAATCAAATCTAATTTGTGATATTAGGGGAATTTCAAGAATTAGTCTTGATGATTCATTGTTATGAGAAAACTAGAGTGATAGATGTATATGTCAACTAATATTGCGTGAGTAATACATTATATATAGTTTTGAATCAATGATATAAAAAAAAAAAAAACTCTTTTCATAGGATAACTAGAAAAGAATGAGATAAGAAAGAGGAATTAATGATCTCGGTTAAATGAGTAAGTGATAAATAAAATAGCTTTTAAAATCTCAAACTTTACTTTATAATTTGAGCAGATAAAATTAATTCTTTACTTGATGGAGGGAGAAATAATATGTTTAACCAATAATTAATATGATAATTTTCAACTCTATAGATATTATATTTTGAAAATGGGTTAGAATCTTTAGGATGAGAAGATATGTTATACTAAACCTTATAAGTCTAAGTTAGTGACCCATTCTGATGGGAGGGAGAAATAAGCAAGTATAATCTATTAAGTATTTGGACTATTGAATTTCATTGAAAGAGGTGATACTAAATGATTTTATGGATCGCATACTGTTAGACTACAACCGATAAATCCTAAATGTTCCATGTCTATCACCAAAAACAAAGAACTTCCATCTGTTTGAATAAAAGAAGAAAAGTTTATTGTCACCATCTCTCAACTTTGTGTATATAATATATACATGCATATATATATATATTTATACTATAAATTTTATTACTATTTTGAATCTTACATAGAAAAATTCATCACCTTTCTATGGATGCATCCGAGATTATGAATTGGTAGTATTTTTTGATCAAAGGCTAGTCCTCAAAATTCTATTGTTTTTCCATTTGAATTATATCATTTAATTTCTAAAATTAACACTCAAATCTTTAACTTTTGAAATTTACATGTGAAATGTGCCTTCTTATTTAATTTAATGGCCATTAATTTTTAGAAATGTGGCATACGTACGAGCAATGCAGTGCCTGTATTGGGAAAGAAACTGCAAAGCTAATCATCCAATATTATTTTCCATTTCATCCTTCAACTTAAACATATCTGCAAAAGTTTGATTAAAAATAAATAAATAAATGAGTACTTGGTTGACTCAATCTTAAAAATCAAAGGACGTGAACACAAATTTTATAAGTCCAAAGTTTTAAATAAAAAAGTAGCAAATATTATTAGAAAATTAATTAGTATTGATAAGATTTTTTGGGTATAGGCCTTAAGCCCTAACTGATCTGTTCAAAGTATGAGCCTATCTCTAATAGCTTGGTTCGAGGATAGCTTGGCCTTATCTCTTTTAAATAGAAGATAGGTGCTGGGTAAAGAGAGACTCTCTCTCTCTGGTTTTTTTTTTTTTTTTATTCCATTAGAGTTTTCATTCCTCATCAACCTTACTGATTTATATATTGAACTGTTTGTATCGGAGTATACTATTTTGTAAGTGATCGTATTATGGAGTGAAAATTTATTATTAACAATTAGTATTTTTGTCCTATACTATATTCTAACATTTTAATTTAGCTATCAAATTGCAAACATTCAATCTAAGTATTTTTGAAATGATTTTCATTAAAGTTATCACGCATGGTGATTTATAGATTTTTCATGAGGATGTCTACTACTAGCACTGTCTCATCCAATTTCCCTCTTTTCACTCTCGCCTTCTTCGCTCTTTTGCTCTTGAGTGCACAATCGATAGTGACATAATGTTTAATCCATTCATGACTGTTGGCTACTCCACGATTGACCGATCATCTGAAATCACTGTCATCATTACTATTACTGTCGCTACCATTACCATAATAATAATAATGATGTCTATGGTTACAACATAGGTTGCTAAATCTCGTCCATATTCATACTTGTTGAAATATGTTAATATTAAAGAGTGAACTTGCGATGATTAATGACCAAGCGTACCTGTGTAACTGGGGCTCTTCTTTTTTACTCTAGTTCTATGAGTACAACATAAAATCTTTCCTCATTCTCATTCAGCATGTCTCCCTCGCTTGATATGAAGTTACATGAACATATAGATTAAGCTTATTTCTTAATACCAATGAAGAACAGATTTAGAGTTTATGATCATTGCTAATTTTATACATGTAGGTAGTGTAAAATCTATGAAATTAAGGTTTATAGGTAAATTTAAAACTGATTGCTAACTGTTAATCCAATAATCATAAGAAAGTGAAAGTCATTATATTAAGGTTTTGAAATTCAATATTACAATACCAAATCTTAAAATAATTGATGTGTTGGATTTTTAAGATTAAAGAATGAGATTGAATAGGAAAAAAACTGGTTAACTATTCTATTGATCGGCTCATCGACATCTTAGGTTGACCTTATTACTTTATGGTGAGTATAGGTATTTCATTTTTGCCTTCTATAATTTCAGTATTTTTCAAGAATAAAGAAAATTTCATAATTAAAAAATGTAGAAAATAGAAAAAACTAAAAAAAGAAATTTGGAAAATTTTAATAAAATAAAAAATTGAAAAATGAAAAAATACAAAAAAAAAATAAGAAAAAGAGAATTTTTGCGAAAATAGAAGTCTTGAGTCAATTCTAAGGTCTTTTAAGTCATATAGAGAGTCATTTTTTTTAAGGTTGGATAAAGTTAAAGTACACACATTCGATTTAGTGGTTTTATGCTATGTTTGAAGATATTAAACTTTTTCAAAAATTTAATATTTAGACCTAAATTAATTTTTGAACTAGCACTTGTAAAACAAGTAAGATGGGTCCAAATTTGATAATTAATTTCAAAGTATGTATACTAGGACATTTTATTTTCAATTTTTCAGAGCCAATCAATTAAGATTGAATTTCTATTTGAACTAGAATTATTTGAATCAATAAAGATTAGTTCAAAATAAATAAAGTAACACAAAAAAAAAGGGTCTAGGATTGAGCTAGGTTCATGTTGCAAATAAAATTGCACAAGCTTTGCTCATTCATTGAAGGAGACGTAGGTTTGACCTAGGTAATCACTATAAGTGCCACCCCCCATGCGCGTGCTCTTGGAGTTAGCTTCTCCATTGTTGCCCAACACTCCTCCTTCTTCCTTTCTAAGCAGCTTTCGGTAACTCTACTTTGATCCCATTTCCTTCGAGATTTCACCAAATTAATATTGAAATCTCAAAGATCACATGGCCTTCTTCATAGCAAAACTAAATTCGAGTCTAAATACATGCATTTACCTATCCAATTTGTCCTATAAAATAAAAAAAAAGGCATATCCTTGATATTAGCTCATCCATGATTTTTAAATCTAAGCAACAAGGGAAATTATGGAAGCTTCCACCTAGCTTTAGAGTAAGTGTATCATCTTTCCCACTCAAAATATTACACAAACCAAGATTTTTTCCTCAACAATTTGAGATTTATTGAGGCGGCACATTAAGGCTAAATAGGCCATTAATGGACATATGAGCTCCATTTAAGCATGATAAGTATAAATACTACCCCCATCTCACATCTCTTCATCAAGAAATACTTGATATCCCATTTCTAAACTCATTTTTGTGTTCTCTCTCTCTCTCTAGGGTTCTCCATCTCAACAACACACACTCTCTCTAGAAGTTGGCTACAATCATGAATGATTTAGTCAAGTTAGTGCTACTAGCAAGACCACTACACTCTAGTCATTCAAACCAAACACCCTTCACAAGCCATCGTGTCTCTTAGCCCCACTTTAAGCCACCTAGAATTTAGCTCAATTCACTACCACTTCGAAACCCTACTGCTACTACTACTTACTTAACACCAACACCCTTTCGACGCTTGACACCCACTAAAACCCCTATCGACACTTATAAAAGCCTTTAGTGACCACTACATAGTCTTGAATGTTATTACTCTCTAACTTCCTCAACTACCTATGTTGTAAAACTACCTAAACAACTGCTATTGACTACTTCACAACTACCAACCCTCCTTTTACTAATTAAAATCTCACAAAATTCCAATTATCCTCTTGAAATACATGCTGAAAGTTGTTGTGTCAAGTTAGTTAAGTTGTTGCTCTTCTTCCCTCTTAGCAACTCAAATTAAAGCTTAAGATTCTGCCTAACCATATTCAACCTACATCTTGACCCATTGTCTTTTAACTAAGTTAGTGTATCCTTGTTTTTTTTTTTTTCTTTTTCCCTTTTTTTATTTTATTATTTTCATTTTTTTTTTGTTTTATTATCTTAATGATGCTATTGTTGTTGATAGTTAGTTTTTGTCTTTGTCTTCCTCGTCCATTCGGCAATGGACAGGCTGGATAATCCATGATCTCGGCAGCTCCTCGAGTAATTGAGACTCGGCATTCTACCAAGTAGTACATATTCGTTCCTAATTTGAATTCAAGTTCATGGTGCAAATAGTTATTACAAGCACGGTTATATTACATAATTGCTGCTTACCTTACATTTCAATAAAGGTGTTTAGTTAAGAATCTACTACGTGTCTCGGCAGTTATTCCGATAACTACTCCTTCAAACATGACAATCTCCTATAAATATGGGAAGAAACTCTGTAAGAGACACTTGATAACTCTTAAACTCTTTACTTTACCCTTTTCACACCTACTTACTAACTTAGGCATCGGAGTGGCCGTACCGGACTGGCCCCGGTACCAAGTATTTTTCTTATCTTTGTAAGATATTTCCAATACCTAAAATTCACTAACAACATTTGGCATCATCTATTTTTCCTAAACATACCTACATGACTAGAACTAGAATGACCAAGAGTACAAGTGCTAGTACTTTCTACTAACACCATGAAGGGGGAAGTTGGCATACTGATGAGCAACGGCTAGCTAGACTAGAGTAATTATGCCTCAATTTGGCCAAGGAAAACTCAGAATTGAACAAAAAGAATGAATTTATCATTAACCTCCTTCATAATAGTATTAATCCAAATTAGAATAATGAGCATGGTAATCACAATGTTGATAATAGCGATGATTTAATTTATTCTCTTAAGTTGCAAAAAAAGTAAGCCGAGGTCATGATAGGACCTTCAATACCTGATTTCAAAACGAATGACAAAGGCAAGCAACTATAGTAGGTGTACCATGTAGGCCCCTCAAATGTTAGCACCCCTGCTACATTAAGAAAGTCATTCCAAATCAAGAAGAGTTCCTTTGTTCCAGCGATTTTAGAGGAAGTGATACCTTAGCACATCAAGTTACTGCAGTTTGAAACTTATGATGGAACAAAGGACCCCGAAGATCACTTGGAGTACTACCGTACATTAGTCAAATTGCATGGCTTGAGTGATGAAGTAGCCTACTAAACTTTTCCCTAAAACTTAAGGAATGCAGCTAATACATGGTTTAAACACTTAAAACCCAACACCATTTCTTGTTTTGATGAATTAGTAGAAGTATTTCTTCAACACTTCCTTATAAGCAAACTTTTTATTAAGGATTCCTCAATCTTTAACACAATCAAACAAGAATTAGATGAGTCAATCAGAGATTACTTAGCCAGGTTTATGACTAAGATGGTTCAAATCCCAAAATTAGATATGAGTATGGCCCTTAATGCCATAATTGATGGAGGTAAGTCCCATGGAGAATTTTTCAAGTCTCTCGTAAAGAATAAGGCGAAAACTTTCATAAAGTTCAAGGCTAAAGCCACCTCATACATCTATCAAGAAGATAACATAAAGGCCTAGTGAAAGGTTGATCAAAATAGAGGAGATAGAAGAAATGACAAGAAAAAAAGTGCGAAGGATAGACTAGGCTTAGATGATGATCAAAGTTTGAATGCTAAGAGAAAGAGACAAAGGATTCTAACATTTTCATCCTACATACCCATCAATCGCCTAATTTCGAACATATTGATGTAGATACATGGGCAGAGAGGTATTTTGTAGTGGTTAGAAAGAATGAGAGGAAATCTCTTGAGGAGAAATTCCAACAAGTACTGTGACTTCCACCACGACAAGGGTTACAACATAGATGAGTGCATACAACTCAAGAATGTAATCGAAGATACGATTCAACGTGGGCATTTGTGAAAGTTCTTAGCCCATGATGTGGAAAATATTCAGAGACCATCCTAGAGCAGACATGAGGAACAAGAGAATGACACTCAGCTAACTATGGCCTAGATAGATACAAAGGATGCAAATCCCAGTAAAGCACCCAATGGAGTGATCAATACCATTATTGGTGGACCTACTATTGACCAATCAAGCTCTTTAAGCTTGACAAACACAAAAAATTATGTTTGCAATATCTAAAGCAAGAAGGTTAGGATCAATAACACAATTTCTTTTATGCAAGATAATTTTGAGGGCATCTAGAGACCGCATGATGACACACTAGTTATCAATGCAAGAATCATAAACTTCAAAGTTAAGAAGATTCTTGTTGACACAAGAAGTTTAACAGATATCATTTTTCAACATGTGTTTGACCAGATGAGATCTAAGATTAAAGCATAACTAAGATCTTACAAGTATGATTTGTGTGCTTACAATAACCAACCGGTTCAAGTAACCAGAGTAGTTTCTTTGCTGATACAAATCGGTGATGACAAGCATATTGTAGAGGATAAAGTAGACTTACTCTTCGTCAAATTTTGATCCCTATACAAGATGATAATGGGATGCTGTATTAGCATCTATTCAGTATTGTCCCTTCAATTACACATCTTAAAGCCAAGTTCCCTACTCCTACCGGAGTCGATGTGTGCAAAGGGGACAAGCAATTGGTAGGGTCCTTATACATGAGGGCCCTAAGATGAGAAGAGGTATTTCAGGTGGAAACCTGTTCAAAAGGTAAGTTGATCGACATAGAGAATGTCGAGAGTGATGTTGAGGTAATTTCTTTGGGAGATGACCTTGGGAAAACTACGAGGATTGGGAAATGCTAGTTAGTAGATATTTGGCAAAGTTTAGTCAACTTCTTGCAAGCTAACGCTAATGTATTTGCATGGTCCCGTTTAAACATGTTGGGTATCTTGAGAGAAGTTATGGTACATAAGCTCTAAATTGATCCAAATGTGAAGGTGGTCCAACAAAAGAAGAGGCATTTTACACTAGAGAGACAAGCAACAATAGAGGAAGAAGTCCAAAAATTATTGAAGGTAAGATTTATCTAGGAAGAGTCTTATCCGACTTGGCTAGCCCATTATGTATTAGTTAAGAAGTCTAATGGCAAGTGGTGAATGCGCATAGACTTTACGGATCTTAACAAAGCTTGTCCCAAGGATTGTTTTCCATTACCAAAAATTGATTAGATGGTAAATGCAATAGCTAGACACGAATTACTTTCTTTTATGAATGCTTTCTCTAGTCACAACCAAATCAAGATGGATAAGGTAGATGGAGTCCATACATTTTTTGTTACCACTTTTGGAATGTATTGTTACACGATGATGTCTTATGGGTTAAAAAACGCTGGTGCAACACACCAAAGACTTGTTACCATGATGTTGAAACCCTAGATTTACAGAAATGTCGAAGTATATGTCAACGACATGATTGTGAAGAGTATGAAGGAGGATCGGCATCTTGCAAATCTTAAGGAGACATTTGCTACATTGAAGAGATACAACATGAAACTCAACCTATAGAAATGAGTCTTTAGTGCAACATCAAGAAAATTTTTAGGATGCATAGTTACTCGGCGTGGTATTGAGGCTAACCCGAGAAAGATTGAGGTGATAAGGAACATGTTTGCACAGTTAAAGAAGTATAGGAACTCATTAGATGTATAGCCGCCCTTAATGGATTTATATCGAGAAGTGCTAATAGGTATGCAAATTCTTTAAAATATTAGAGAATCTGAAAGAATTCATGTGGTTTGATGATTATGAGAAAGCTTTTAGTGATCTCAAAGAATTCCTTGCATCGTCACCAATACTCTCAACACCTATTGCAAGAGAGAATTTATACTTATATCTATTAGTCGATTGTCGAGCTCTCTCTTCTGTATTGGTCTGAATTGACGGCAAAGAGCATTGACCCGTTTATTACATGAGTTATGTTTTGCAAGGGCTAGAGCTTCAATACATGAAAATTGAAAATTTTGTCTTAGCAGTGGTTCTCTTGACAAAGAAGTTGAAGTCGTATTTTAAAGCTCACCAGATTATAATGCTTACTGATAAGCAATTGCGGCAAGCATTGCAATGATTTGATTCCTTTGAGAGGATGATGAAATATGCCTTAGAGTTGAGTGCTCATGGCATAAAGTACAAACCTAAAATGATACTAAAGGCTCAAGTGCTGGTAGATTTTGTAGCTAAGTTTACTGGTGAAGAAGATAGTGTAGAGTTTGCCAAGAAACCTATTTAGTTCTTTTATGTAGATGGTTCTTCAATGAAAGAAGGAAGTGGTGTAAGCTTTGTTCTTCAAGGCCCTCATAATGTTAAAGTTCATCATGCTTTAAAAATTGGATTCCCAACCAACAACAATGAAGCAAAGTATGAAGCTTTGATTACTGAACTGAAACTAGCAAAAGAGATTGGTGTTGAGATACTTAAAGTGTTCTTTGATTTGCAATTAGCCAGTATGGCATTCCCTGAATTGAGTGATAGCTTTTTGTAAAATTTCTTCCGCAAAAAAGTTTATCTACTCTTTTATAGAGCTGTAAGTTGGCTCCTTGCTTAAGAAAAGAATCTTGGATGGATCTCCTAATGGATTATTTAAGAGATGGTACTCTTCCAGATGATAAGGAAGGAGTGTGTAGATTGGCTTACCAAGCTGTGAACTACACACAGATTGATGGTAAGCTGTATAAATGTAGCATATCATAACCTTATCTTCAATGCTTTCCTCTAACAGATGCCTAGAGGGTGTTATCTGAATTGCAAGGTGGTGTATGCCGTAACTACATAAAAGGGCAAACATTGTATGTTTGAGTGTTGCAACTCAGCTATTATTGCCTGATCATGAGAGCAGATGCAAAGGAAGTTGTTTGGTACTATCCTCAGTGCTAGAAGCATAAGTCACCAAGTCGTGTGCCTGCAACTGAGTTATGTAACCTAACCAGCCCTTAGCCTAGTGAGGGCTAGATATTCTTAGACCCTTTCTGAAGTTTACTAGCCAGCAACAATTTGTCATTGTTGCTATAAATTACTTTATCAAATGGGTAGTGGCTAAAGTACTGGTGAAGATTACCGAGCAGAAAGTGGAAGCATTCGTTTTCAGTTCTAGCATATCAAGATTCGGAGTTCCTTACATGATATCATAGATAACAACCCATAGTTTGACAACAATAAGTTTCGACCATTTTGCAACAAGTACGGCATTCACCTCAACTACACGTCTGTAGCATACCCTCAGATGAATGGATAAGTTGAAGTCATAAACAAGATCATTTTGTACGGCTTAAGATGGAAAGTAGATCAAGTTAGAGAAAAATGGGCCAATGAACTATCGAATGTTTTATAGGGGTATCGAACTGTCACGCCCCGAAGCAGCAGAGTCATAACAGCCCCGCCGTGTAAACCATCCTAAGATAGAAGTTGTCCTTACAACCGCTATCTTAAACCTGATCTACACAAGGCGTCCACAACTAACCCGCTTTGAAGTAGATAGTTTGTAATTTAAATAAATCATTTACCTATAAAAGTGAGGAATTATATATATGTTATAATTCAGTTATTGCAGTTAAAGTTTACAATATTTCTCTATAGTATTTTTCTATATCATTACATCATTCGGAAATGAAAAATAATACAAACTTAGACCTTAAAAATATGTGTTTATTCTTCAATATTTTTCCTCACTCCCCAGGATCCTGCAGTTGCTAGCTTCAGAATAGTTGTTTGCCGCTTCTTAGCCAGCACCTGCACGACGTCTATAGGGATGTGAGCAACCACAGCTCAGTAAGTAGGGACGGAGGACTTAAAACTATACAAGAAACACAACAAGGTTTTCAATCACTTATTAGATGTAATGCATGTGCAAGCAAATGCCATCGTAAGACGTTGTTCGGCCCGTTGTAAGATTAGAAAAATTACGCCCGCTCTAATCCGGATTAAGGAGTTACCGTTAATGCAACAGCTCACGACCAAACCCAGGCTTGTGTAATGGAGACCTTGCTCCTCCCGCGACTGCCTTAGAACTACTGTCTTCACCCTCGCCGCGACCTCCTCTCCTGTCACTTAGTTCGACTGAGGATGAAGAATGGACCATTTTGCAATCCTGCGCTATCCCTTCCGAAGGGGTCAGTATTTGGCTGGAGAGTCCTAAGTTCTCCTAACGGGTTGCCATGCATGTCCGATTATGATTACTGGTCGGATACTTGATTAAGTCCAGTTTAGGGTGATCAATCCTTTCATACAATTTATACAATATATGCCAAAACAACAAACAGAATCATAACATCACCCATAATCAAGCACATGCACACATTCACTTATCTAACAAGCACAACCAAGCATAATCTTAAGCCTCCAAAATACAACATCGTATTAATCCCAACTTACCTCGAATCCTCGCTCATTCACTCGAGGTCTGATTTGATCAGGCCATCGCCGATCATCCCTATAACACAAACGTGGTTTCAGCTTTTCATATAACTATTATAGGTTCATTTTATCCTATAACACTTATTGTTACGTTTTGTTTAGGGTTTAATATGCCTAATTATCTAGGTCTTACGTCTTTTACAATTATTTAGGTTTGGGGTTAGGTTCGGGTTCGGTTTTCGCATCGATTTCTAAATTAGGTTCTAGTTCGATTTCTAAGTAGTGTTTTATACTCTAACCCTAGAAATTCGTTTTAACCCATAATATGAAATTAATCACATTATTTCCCGATCTCCTAAATACCATCATTACTTCTAGTCAGTATTTTATTTCACCCGGTACACTTATATCCTTATTAGTGTACCGAATTCACTCCTAATGTGAGAAATTTTTATATTTTTCATATAATTACATAAATTCAAATTTCCTATCAGATTTATTGTACATTTTTATTATTATCACAATATCAATTTTTATTATAATATTTCCTATTTATTATATTTCCAATAATTACCTATTATGTATTATTACCTTTTATGTATATATTACACTTCTAATATTTATATCACTCTAATTATCATCTCTAAACATCAATTATCATTTCAAAATATCTAAATTCATCCTAAATCAGATTTTACTCCTAATTACCCTAATTTACAAAATTAACTTAAAATGTACTATTTTCCCATATTACTTATTTACTACATAATTAACCTAATAATTACATCTAATACCCTAAATGCTACAAGTATCATTCTCCATCAGATTTCAACATCCCTAAACATCTACTTATTCACTAAGTCCGTAATTAATAATTTAATTATTTAATTAACTCCAAATTACCCAATTTTCCCATCATTTAAGGGTTAAAAATTAACTTAAAAATTTAGAAAATTAATTTAAAAAAATGGATTTATAGCACTATTTTATATCACATGAGCATCCTACATAAAAAAATTGAGCTCCAAACTACACTCCTAAGGTCATTTATTTCTAAACCGAAATGTGCTCGGTTTTGTATGATTTCTTAAGGACCATATATTACGGGGTATGTTTTCATCAAAATAATATTTTTTCTACAAACTACATACAAAAATATCCTATAATAACAAAATTCATAATTTTATAATAATATTTACTATTTTTACAAAATTACACAAAATCGGGCTAGAAATCGGACTCACCGATTTGGGTGGATCCAGCCATCGCTGGCCGCCGTGGCCTTGTCGTCCAGCTTGGGCGTTGCCACCACCATGTGGTGGTGGTGGCCATCCACTCCCAGCTCCTCGTCTGGTGTGGATTCCCTTTGAAAGCCCTAATTGCACAGTTTTTTTAATTTTTTTTCTAAACTGAATTTTTCTCTCAATTTTCATCTCTTCCTAATTTTTTCTGATTTTTAACTATCCAAATGAGCTCCTGAATTTTTCCTGCTATTTATAGGGCTTTAGAGGATTTATTGTGCATTAAATGGGACAAGACAATTGCCTTATCCCTTGATTTTTAGCTTTTATGTTGGCTTATTCTAATTGACCGAATTTTTTCTTATTTTTCCCAGCTGCCACGACCCAATTCTGGATTATTCATGATTTTTCTTGATTTTTTCTTATTTAATTATGAATTTTCTTTAAGTATTTTGTATTATTTTAGCACATTTCGCGTATTTTAAGAAATTACGCGTATTTATACTTACATGTAAATTCATATATAGTACAAATAAATATTCCTAAATATTATTTAGGTTATTTTATAATTTTTAGTATACATATAATTTATCTCTAGCGATTCGTTAAGTACCGGAATGCCTTTTACGCATTTTCGATAAATAACAAGTTATATACTTAAAATTTGAAAATTTTGTAGTCTCCTATTTTATTACTTATTTTCTCAAATTCAAACTTACGGGATCGGTTTACTAATATTTCTAGCTTTACTTTATAATTTAGGCTAGATCGGATCATTCAACCGATCGAAACCTCGGATTGCTTAGTTGTGGGACTTACACGAACCATCTACAAAATTGTAACTAGGGAGATGCTCTTTAGGTTAGCATACTATACGAAAGCCATGTTGTTGATTGAGTTGGATTTGACAAATCTGCGGACGCAGAATTTTGATGTTATGGCTAATCAAGTTAGATTAACAGTGAATTTGGATACCATTAATGAAATCCGGGATATTGCAAGAGCTAGGGCCGTGGCATACTAGCACAAAGCGGTAATGTATTACAATAAGAAAGTGAAGCATAAGGTTTTTCAACTTGGAGATTCGATTTGCCAAAAGATGGAGGCTATTGGTGCTTAATCAAGTCAAGGGAAGCTCGGTGCAAATTGGCAGGATCCTGTCAGGATTCGAGAAGTTGTTGGTGAGGGGGCTTATCGACTAGAAAGGTTGGATGGATCCATCATTCCTCAAGCATGAAATGCCAAGAATTTGAAATTATATTTCAATTGATTGTTCAAATGATGTTCATCTCTACTTATTTGTAAGGCAACAACTTACGTGCTTGTAAGACTACAGTACTCTTTTATGAGAATAATGTTTGAAATCTCATTATGTTTCTTATGCTTTTTTAATGATTGTCGAGTTAATGAGTTCTAAGCTGCTCAACAAACGAACTGACCTAAGTTCTAACCTATCGCGGTTAACAAACTTCATAAATTAATCTAATAGCCAAGAAATGTGGTTAGTCTATGCTTCAAATGGCAAACTAACAATTTCTATAAAGGTGCATGAATTAGGCGTATGAAATAAAACATGTCAAGAAATAATTGAGTATGTGAAATAAAACATGCCGAGAATCAATGATGCATGTAAAATAAAATATGTTGAGAAGTAGTTAGGTATGTGAAATAAAACGTGCTGAAAAATACTTAGCGTGTGAAACGAAACATGCTAATGAATAAGAACATGTGTGTGTGAAATAAAACGTACTGGAGGGTCATATGAAACATATTTCATTCAATCAACGCAATTACAAATGTACGGCCTATTATATGAAAAATATTTCCTTTAAACCATTACATGAGAGGATGCAAGGTATAAAGAAAATCTTATGATGTACTCTCGAAATTAGTAGAAGTAATTTTTGGATTGGAGGGTAAGGCTTTCTTCGAGCAAGTTTCTTTCTCGGCACCTGGGGTCTTAGAGTCGATGGATTTTTCTTTCCATATATAGGGGATTTCTTTTGATAGACACTCCTCATCTTCCCTTAGATCCTTTTCATAAGCTTCGTCATTACCCTCAATAATCTCAACACCTACCTCATCGTCATCTTCTTTGTTAGCACTACCAACTTTATCATCGACGTTAGCAAAGTTGAGGCAGGAGAGATTATAATTAGGGTAAAGCTTTAGGATCTCCTCTCTTACTACTTGGACCCTGATGTATCTTTGGGGGTGGATACATGAAGAAGCACCACAACGAAACGAACCAGAAAGAAACAAAAGAAAAAGCTAGCAAAGCCCAGGTAGTTACTGAATGGATGTGACGCACCACTTGATCTTACTTGGCCTATAATCTGCTGAATATGACACACCAATCCAAACTAAAGGGTTACTCACTATTATTCCTTGTTAAAGGGAATATATAATAGTTGAATGATGACAAGAACACTAAGGTTGCTCAAAGTGAGTAATTTCTGTATTGAAGAGATTATCCTACATACAAGAAAGTGGGGGTTTATATACCCATCCACTAGGGTTACTTTTCATGTATCAAAAGACCAAAAGGGTATTCTGTAGTTAGGTTACATGAAACATACTAATAGGGTAAAAGAGAAAGAATATTCAATATGGAAAAAAAAAAGAATCATTCTGGAATATTGTGTCAGAAGATACGTATCACTTGGTGGCTAAACATCAGGAATATGATACAACGTAAGTGGAGGTAGGGATGCATTGTAGTTAGGGACTGACCTGATCTGGATCAAGTCAGGAGCCGATCATCTAAATAAAGAGATCAACTGACTTGAAGTCAAACGTTAGTGGTTAGTTAAGGAGTTTAACTTAGCAAGTTCAGGGCTGCCTTTTAGATTAGGACTTTGTTGTTAGGAAGGAACATTTCTGACACACGTAATGATGTGACAGACAGGTCGATAGGAGGTTAGCTTAGGATAGGAATCCCTGTCTCTGCTATGGCTTAGAGCTAGTATTCTCCATGCGTGTCCTTAGAGTTCTTTAGCTCAACTTCTTGTGATCAGTCTAAGGGTTTGATTCTTATCATCTGCCTAAGGGTCAAAAAGATTTTCCTTCAAATTTGAAGTGGTTTCTACTTTCTCTTCTAGGGTGTACGTAGGGTCATCTTTTGCTAATTGGTGAGGGATTAGATTGGAAACATTAAAAGTGGAAGAAACACTATAGTCATTAGGTAACTCAATTTGGTAAGCATTGCGGTTGATCTTCTTCAAGATTTTGAACAGATCATCAACTCGAGGAGATAGTTTGTTATGTCTCAAGCTTAGGAATCATTCTCAGCTAAGGTATATCTATACTAAATCTTTTGGTTGGTAAGAAATAGTTCGGCGGCCTCAGCTACCAATTTCATGTTGTTTCTAATCAAATTTGGTGATCTTCTTAGTTACAGACTAGTGCAATTCATGCGATTCTTGGGATCAGTTGACTCCATGTTGACTCTCTTCAGTAGCTGTTGGGGTACCGATCATGTCCAGGGGTATAGTAGGATTAAGGTCATAGACGACCTTAAATGGGGTCTTCCTAATAGTACTTTGGACATTCTGGTTGTATGCAAACTCCATAATGGGTATGCATAAATCCTAATCCCTTAAGTTCTTCCCTACAATAGCTCCTACAATAGCTCTGAGCATATTGCTTAGTGTTTTGGTCACCACTTTAGTTTAGCCATCAGTTTGAGGCTGGCTATTGGAGCTAAATACAAGTTTGGTTCTAAGTCTTCTCCAAAGAGTCTTTCAAAAATAGCTCAAGAATTTTGTGTCTCGATATGAGATAATAGTATTTGATACCTATGTAGTTGGATAATCTCCTGCAAAAACAAATCAGCGATATATAGAGCATCATTAGTTTGATAGTACGGAATGAAGTGTGCTGTCTTATTGAAGTGGGGCATTACAACAAAAATAGAATCTCTACCTTTAGATATCTAAGGCAACCCTAGGACAAAGTCTATGCTGAGGTTGGATTAAGGTAAGGTTAATGTTGGCAGTGGCATGTATTCTCCATGGGGTTCTCTCTTCTCTTTTATACATTTTCACACTTTATAACTACTAACTACCTTATGGACATCCTTGGCCAAACCTGGCCAGTAAAAGTTCTCCCTCAATAGATTGGCTATCTTGGTTTCCCTGAAATGATCAAATAATCCTCCACTATGAGCTTCCCTAATCAATAACTCGTGCTTAGAACAGTTTGATATGCATAGCCTTTGATCCTTGAACAGGTAGCCGTCTTTGAGATAATATCCCTTGATGGCAATTCCGTCCTTGCATTGTTCTATGATAGGGTCGAAATGAGAATCATGAGCATATTGCTCGGTAATTAGTAAGAATCCTAATAATTTTTTTCTGTAAAGTGGTCAGCAACGTTTTTTCATAGTGACAAAGTGTCGACGACCACATTTTCACTTCCCTTCTCGTACCGAATGATGTACGGGAAACCTTCTATGAACTTTGCCTCTTCGAAAGCTTGTTCTGACTCCTTAAATGCTTTAAAGACTCATAGTCTGTATAAATAATAAATTATCATGGCAGCAAATAATGTTGCCATACAAGAAGGGCTCGGTAAAGAGGGTACAACTCTTTCTCGTACACATAATAGTTCAGGGTAGGACCACTAAGTTTCTCATTATGGTAGGCAATGGGCCGTCACTCTTGCATTAAGATAGCACCAATTCCAACCCTGATGCATTGCATTCTAATTCAAAGGGCTTGTCAAAATTTAGCAGTGACAAGATAGGTGCTGAGGTGAGTTTTTCCTTGATTGCTATAAAGCTCTGTTCAACTTAGTCATTCCACTTAAATCCTTCACTCTTCTTAGTCAACTCGATAAATGGGGTGACTATTGTGTAAAGTTTTTAATAAATTACCTATAAAAAGAAGTTAGGCCATGGAAACTTTAGACCTCAATGACATTCTTCAGCGTCGGCCATTCTAGAACAGCTTGGATCTTCTCTTCATCTGCCCGGATTCCTTCCCTTGACACTACAAACCCTAGGAATATCACTTTTCTCTAATAGAACATATACTTCTTCACATTTCTGTACAACTGCTTAGTTCATTAAATACTAAATACTTCGTGAAGATGTTGAACATGGTATTTCAGGTTAGCACTATATACTAATATATCATCAAAGTACACAACCATACATCTCCTAATTACGAGTGGCAATACATGGGTCATTAACCTTATGAATGTGCTTAGTGCATTAGTAGGTCCGAATAATATAACCAACCATTCATAGAATTCGTGCCTAGTTTTGAAGATAGTCTTCCTTTCATCACCCGATCTTATGTGAATTTGGAAATAGCAACTTCACCAATCAATCTTTAAAAATATCTTCGTGCCATAAAGCTCATCTAACATATCGTCGAGCCTTGGTATTTGGAATATATACTTGATAGTAATTTAGTCGATTGTTTGGTTTTCGATACACATACGCCATGAACCATCTTTCTTCGAAACAAGTAGAGCTGGCACAACATAAGGGCTCATACTCTACTTTACATATCCTCACTTTATAAGTTCATCTACCTATCTTTTTAGCTCGGCAACCTGCTCAAGGTTCATCTTGTATGTAGTTCAGTTCTGTAGGGCGACACTTGGTTGTAGATTAATATAGTGCTCTATATCGCGGACTGGCGATAGTCCTTTAGGCAGTTCTTTGGAAACAAGTCGAAAAACTCATTTAGCAAGCTTTTTATCTCTTCTGGAACATCTTGTAATTCCCTTATGTCTAACAATCTCCTAACCAATAGGAGCATTGGTTCATCAACCTTCTTAGCAAATTGGAGCTCTCTTCGACTCATAACTAAGGTCTTCTTCTTACTAGCTCAGGTGAGCTGGTTATGGGTTTGATTTACTTGGGATAGGGTTAGAGGTTGCAACACAATCTTCCTTCTATCCTTAACAAAGGCATAGGTGTTTTTATACCCGTCGTGTGTAATACGTCGGTTGAATAACCAAGGTTGTCCAAGTAGTAGATGTGAAGCTCCTATGGGGACAACATCTTACACTCTTCATCCTTATACACATTCCCAACACTGAATGGTACGGTTGCTTGTTCAGTTACGTGCAAAGCACCCTTATCATGAAGCTAACGTAGCTTATAAGGTCATGGATGCTTGGAGGTTGGCAAACTTAACCTCTACACAAAGGATTATGCAATTACATTAATACAACTTCCTCCATCCACTATAATGGTGCACAATTGTCCCTTAACGGTACATTTGGTGTAGAATATATTTTCCCTTTAGTCTTCCTTAGAGCTTAGTAGGGAGCTCAATACTTGCCTCAAAACTAAGGTCATCACTTCTCCCTAGTTAACATAGACACAAGTCTCCTGTTCCTCTTCGGCTTTAGGTTTTCCAACATCATCTTCCTTCTCGAGCTTACTCTCATCAGTACTATCCACTATATCTCCTCGAAGCAACATGACACGACGGTTCGGACACTTAGCGGCCATATGTCTGAAGCCCAAGCATTTAAAACATTTTACCTTGTTGGTCTTTCGTTTGAAGGTATGCCCTTTCCCATATGTTCTTAGAGTCGGCTTAACCTTGGATTGGCTCAATTGATTGGCTCGACCTAGTTGGCTTGCCCGGCTGTCATTAGGTCCGTCCTTCCTTTCCTCGGCTCAGTATAGTCTCTTCAACCCAACTTGAACAAGTCGATGTGGTACTCGAGCTAGCAGAAATGTTGACCCAAGTCGGTTTAGAATATTTCTGCTCTACTTCTGTACTCTCTATGCAATCTTGATTGCTTCTTCTAAGGTATAAAACCTTTGCACTTCTACAATGTTGCGAATCTCATACTTGAGCCTAGAAATGAATCTTGATACTGTATGAGCTTTTAGCTCATCCATGTCAACTTAGATCATTAACATCTAGAACTCTCTTACGTAGTCATCTACAGATCGGCTTCCTTAGCAAACCTTTTGCAACTTTGCAAATATAACTTGTACATAAGTCTTGGGCACAAATTTGCCTCTTAACAACCTCTTTATCTTATCCCAAGTTCAAATACCTCATCTTTCATCTCTTGCTCTAGCTGCATTTAGGTTCTTCCATCACATGGTGACATACCTTGTAAACTCTAGTGTAGCAAGTCGAACTTTAATAGTATCTACATATTGATAACATTCGACCACTTTCTCAACCTTCTCTTCCCAAACCATGTATTCACCAACATCTCTACTTCTACTTAAAGGTGAGATTTGAACCTTAACATTATCTAGTCCTTGAAGAGCTTGGTGTCCTCATCCCTATGCTTAGTAATAGTCAGCATCTTCTTCTTCCTCCCCAAAACTTTCAACATCCAACTTCTCATCATCTCCCTCAACTTCTTCTAACTTTAGTCTTTGTCTAGTATCTCCTCTAGCTCAAGGGGGTCGAATTGGTTGATAGGCTCTACTACCCTAGCCATAACCCCTCTCTTAAATATTTTGAGGTAGAATTTGCAGTGGTATTCTCTAGGGTTATTGCCTGTTAACTTGCATTATTGTGACTAAATTCTCAACAAGGTTAGTGAGCCTGTCAAGCTTATCATCAATGGACCCTTGAGTACTACTATCATTATGACCACAACTATGTTGAGCACTACTACCCCGATCTCTAATAACACCCTAAACACTTGAATCTAATATAATATAATACTGCTCATACTAAATAACAACTTCCAAACAATCTTACTAGCCAATAGTTACTCAAACAAAATAGAAACAAACTTGCTCTATTTTTGTAGTGAAAAATAGAGTAACAACATAATAACAATGGAAGCACTATCATACAAACACACTACAGTAGCTATAGAAAAAACACAATAGCCATTAATAGTAAAGTGAACCATTACTCTACTGCAACTTCATACACTCCCTCTCAGAACCATGCTCTGATACTAGTGAAGTTGATGCGTCTCTAGGGTTGGACACATTGAGAAGCACCACAACAAAGCGAATCGGAAAGAAACAAAAGAAAAATCTAGCAAAGCTTGGGTAGCTACCGACTGGATGTGATGCATCACTTGATCTTACTCAGCCTACAATCTGTTGGATATGACACACTACTCTAAATTGAAGGCTCACTTGCTGCTATTTCTTACTTAAGGGAATAGATAAGAGTTGAATGATAATGAGAACACTAAGGTTGCCTAAAGTGGGTAATTTCTGTATTGAAGAGATCATCCCACAACTAGAATGTAGGGGTTTATATACCCATCTAGTAGGGTTACTTTACATGTATGAAAAGAAAAAAAAGGGCATTCTATGGTTAAGTAACATGAAACATACTAAAAGGGGTAAAAGAGACAATGAACATTTAATATGGAAAAGAAAGAATCATTTTGGAACATTGTATCAGAAGATATGTATTGCTTGACGGTTAAACATTAGGAATAAGATATAACGTAGAAAGAGGTAGGGACGCATAGCAGTCAAGGGCTAACTTGATCTGGATCAGGTCGGGAGCTAATCATCCTGGAAAGAGATCAACTGACTTGAAGTTAGATGCCAGTGGTCGGTTAGGGAGTTCAGCTCAGCTAGTTCAAGGTTATCTTCTGTATTGAGACTTCGCTGTTAGGTAGGAACATTTTTTACACACATGAAGATGTGATAGATAGGTTGGTAAGAGGTTAACTCAGGATAGGAATCCTCGTCTCAAGTATGGCTTGGAGCTAGTATTCTTCGTACAAGTCCTTAGAGTCCTCCAACTCAGCTTCTTGTGATTGGTCTTGGGGGTTTATTCCTATTAAACCCCCTCCAACAACTTCTTCTGTAGAAGTCTCTCGTACTTCCAACTAGGAGTAACTATATCGAAGGCCTCTTCAATTGATGGTCTTCTCCTCAAAGTCTCCTCTAATTTGGCAACATGGCTTTGTAAGTTTGAGTTGTTGGTCTCTTCCTCATTGCTCATCGTACAAAGAGTTTAGCCCAATCCCTAGCATTTTACCTTCTTCTTCTGCAGCTTTTCCTTTAGGCCTTCAGACTATTTGTACTGCTCTTCCATTTTGGCTTTCAGGCTTAAGACTTCATTAGCAGTAAAGGTATGTGTCAACTTCTCGACAACAAGGTCTTCTTAGAGCTTTCTTGACTCCATTGCAGCCTTTATCCTTACGTTCTCAACAATAGCAATCTAAGCTTTGGATGCATTATATGGATCCTTAATTTTCTGCAACAATTTCATTTAATATGATGAGTACCAGAAATGACTTGACAAAATACATGAAGACTACTATAGATCTTACCTTTTTAGTCTCCTTATTAGCCTTATCTAAAGCTGTCACAATATGGCTACTCATCTGAAAAGGAAACCGAATATCATCAATTGAGTAAATTCAACAGTTATAAAGATGCATATAGATACTCATGTCATATAACTTGGCCGTAATATGGGCCTTATTTCAATTGCTGACCCTGTTAACATCTTTTTTTAGCAATATCCTTATCCTTTGGAAGAATAATTCCTTCTATTAAAGCCAAAGATTTTATCCTGTCACTCGAGGCCGAATCGATGTCCAAAACATTTTGGCTCCAACACGGGATGAAGTATTCATCGACCTCCTTGTTGGGGATGAATTTGGCAATAGTGATGCCAAGAACTTTGGAGTGCATTACCTCCTTCATCCTCTTATCTAAACCCTTTGACCTTTTAGTAGGGAGTTAGTCGATGAGTTCCTTTCTCGGTCTCTTATCAACATTAGGCGTTATCTCCAACACTAATGATGACCCCTCGACAGTGGTGGCATTATTGGCTTCTCTACGAGGTTGGCTCACTTGGCCTACCTTTCTTAGCTCAACAGAAGGTTGATTATTTTCGACCAGAGGCTCTACAGAATGAGGGACCTCGGTAAGTATTGTTTTCTTACCCTCCTTTTACCTTTCAAATGACCGTAAAGTCTTCTTTTCCACTACTGCTTGCTTAGATGTGTCTTCTTTTGCCATCTTCTTCATGATAGCAGGTTAAGTGGTAGGTACTACTGTGGCTACCTTCTTATCGGCCTTTGATTTTTTTGCCTTTACTTAGGCTGGTAACTTGGCATGGTTTCTCACCAACACCTATATTTGCAACATGAGCAAACAAGTTAATTTTAACATAGGAAAAAAATAAACTTATATTCTCCGTGTCGAGCAAGGTTGAAAAGTGACAATTCTCCCCCCAAGTCACGAGAATGACTTTCCTCTTGTAGCTATACTTGGTATGGTGGTAACTCATTAGCGTACCTTCTTTTTTAGAAAAGATTGGGTTTTACTTTCATAATGTCATAGAATTCTCTTAGTACCCCAAAAGAACATTTTGTTCTTCTTCCTTTTCTTGAATTTTCTTTGCTACCGTTGCATCATTCGACATCAGATCAATATCTTTAATACAGATTGTCTTAGTCCATTCAGTCTAGAAGTCCAGCTCTTCATTAGATACTATCGACATGAATTTATCATGCCATTTGTAGATCTTAGACTCTAACCCATCCATAAACTTCCGCCAGTACCATGCAGCAGCAACGTACCACTCGTTAGGCCATCTCATAATCATGAAGAAATACCGAAAGAGTTTAGGCATAGCCTGGACCTTAACTTGCTCACAAACTATCTCAAAAGCTGCCTAAAGTCAGAATGTATTGGTTAAGAACATATTCGGTGCAACTCTGAAATAGTTAAAGAAGCCCTTCATGAATGTTGAGAAAGGGAAGCATAACCCAAAATCCAAATACTTTAAGTATATGTAGAATTCACGCTACCTAGGGAAACATACCCTCTCTTCCTCTTACAACCTCCTCAAATTCTATGTTCCGAGAAGATCTTGCTAATACTGATTTTACTTCATTACAAGAACTTTATTGGTGGAACTGGTAGTTCCATCTGGAGAGTCATGAAAGTAGGCTATAATGTTGTATAGATATTTTGCTAGGGACCTCCCTTCCTTATCTTTGAGATAATTATCTACAGCCAACTTGTTAATCCGACTGAGTTTAGCTTACCTTGCCTCAATACTATTGGTCGAGCTATCAGAAGAACACATATGCCTTGCTCCTTATTTAGGGGTGGGGGGTAAGTAGTGGCTTCTGTTTCCGTTGCTTTGGAATTAGACAAAACAAGTTGATAACGACGTTACGAACCATACTTGAATGATTATGAAGAATAGTATCATAAAAGTTGAAGAACATAAGAGTAAGACGAGAAAAGAAGAAAATTTGTTTATGAATATAAGTAGAAATGAATTCTCATTTAGAAGAGTCCTTTAAATCTGGACAGCTTATCCTCATAACTGCAAATTTGTTTCTAACGATAATGATGCACTGATTTGATATTGGCATAGATTGTTGATGCGTGTTTCGGGACAGAAATCCGATGATTGACAATTCTACAGTAGTTATTAGGCTTATAGAGTAATGATGACTGAGGCGACAGGTGTCATACCACCAAATTTTTTGTTTTTTGGACAGGCGGAAATTTGAAAGTTGCAACTTTTTAATCAAGATGCAAACTGCCTTGCTTCCTATTTCACTTGGCATCTAAAGAATTGTTCCCCATTCGGCCTCTAACACATCATATGTTACTCCCTTTATTGATTACTCGAATGCAGGATTTTGGGGGGAAATGTTAATAGTCAGTTTTCGTCTTTGTCTTACTCGTCCATTTGGTAGCTGACAGGTTAGACAATCCATGTTCTTAGTAGCTTGCTGAGTAAATGACACTTGGCGTTTCGCCGTTTCTAATTTGAATTTAAGTTTATGGCCCAAACAGTTATTACAAGTACAGTAATATTACATAACTACTTACTTACCTTGCATTTTAGGAAAGGTGTTTAGTTAAGAATCTACCACGTATCTTGACAGTTATTCTGATAACTGCTCTTTTAGGCATGACAATCTCATTTTAATATGGGAAGAAACTCTATAAGAGAGACCTGATAATTCTTAAACCCATTACTTTACCCTTCGCACACATACTTACTAACTTAAACATCAGAGTGGCCGCATCAGACTGGCTCCAGTACTAAGTATTTTTCTTATCGTTACAGGATATTTCCAATCCCCAAAATTCACCAACAAAAAATTTCTTTAAAAAAGGAAATTAAAAATAAATTAACTTTTACAAGTTCATTTTCTTTTCCTTTTTAGATTTTCCTTTTTCCTTTAAAGATATATATAGATATATGTATATACATTTTTCTCACTTAGAAAAATCTTTTTCAAAAAAAAAATAAATAAATAAAGATCTAATATACCCTTTACAAAGTTAGGCCTCTTTAGAATTTTCAAAAAATAATCAAGTTTTGGAATCTTTTCTTTTTTAAGAATTTTCTTAAAATCAATTAAGATGGTTAAAACTTAAGCTTAATTATTTTTTAAATTAAAATGAATCATCAAACTAAAGTTTTATTAAAAAGAAAAAAATGAACTATGGGCATTATGGGGCAACTTAAAGTATGGATTTTTTTCCTGTTTATTTATTACAAATAAATAAATAAATAATTATCATTTCTCTTATTTATGCATGTTAATTAGTTTATATTTGTAATATGTAGGTAATTTGAAAAATAAAGTTAAATTTGAAAAGTTAAGATGGTACCCACATAAGGTGTAATAAGGTAACCCTTAAACTCATAATATATGGTTAGTGGCTAAATTAGGACAATTCGCCTAATTGATACTAATTCAATCATATTTCTTGACTCTATTTGATAGCAACTCTAAAGTTTCTTTTGAAATATAAAGAAATTAGATTTTTGTTAATTTTAGTTGAGGGCATAAACTAAACGGGCACAAATTTTAGTTTAAATTAAGATAAGGAAAACAAGAATCGAAAATTTAAGCTCGACAGCGACTATTCTAACTCTTGTTTTATTGAAACTTTTGAATAAAGTAATTTGAGATTAATCAAATAATTAAATATAAGACTGAAAGGAATAAGAAGTTTTGTCATAAATTAAATTAAAGCAATATCCTAATTTTGAATTATTATTATCAGTAAGATAATATGGAAAAGGAGGATCACAGGATTAGATTTCAAAAACTTTAGGTGAGTACTATATGTTAACAAAGTTTTTGTAACAACCCAAGATATTAGCAAAAGAAGATAGAAACTAATATTATCACCTATCTAATCCTATCCTAAGAATTTCTCCTTTATATCTGTAAGCAGCTATTGTTTGTAACAATATTAAGCTACCATAAGCTCTATATAAGCTATACTCTGCATTAATTAATATAAAAACTAATTTTATACTCTCTTCAATATTTCTATCTTGGTATCAGAGCTCTATAGCTTTCACCATGACAAATACATATTCGATCAATCTCAAAAATGCCTTTCCATTAGTGTTACCATTACTAAAAGGCAACAAGATAGCTGGTTATATTCTTGGCACCAAAGAATGTCCTAAAAAATTCATCACTGATGAAAGTGGAAAAATGTCTAACCTAACCTTTGAGGAATGGACCTCAATAGATCAACTTTTGCTTGGATGGTTGTTCAACTTTATGACTTAAGAAATCACAACTTAGTTGCTTCATTATAAAACATCAAAACAGCTTTGGGAAGAAGCTTAGAGCTAGGCTAGAGCACACTTAAGGTATAGGATTACACTGCTTAAAACCAAAGTCCAGAAAACCAAGAAAGGAGGCTTGAAGATGGAAGATTGCCTAAACAAGATGAAGGGCATAGCAGATAAACTTGCACTCACTGGATGTTTTGTTTCTACATCAGATCTAATCATTCAAACACTTTTGGGTCCATATAATGAATACAATCCAATTGTTGTTTAATTGTTAGATAAGGAGCAACTCATATGGGTAGAGATGTAAGTTCAACTTCTTACTTTTGAAAATAGGTTAGAGCAAATCAACAACCTATCCAATCTGACTCTGAATCCTTTAGGCAATATAGCAACTAAAGGAGACAATAGAGGAAGCAAGTCTAACGTTTGTAGAGGATAGAAAGGAATAAGTCAGAGAGCCCTAAGAGGAGGAAGAGGAGATGGTAGATCTCCGAGAGATAGAATCATATGCCAAGTATGCAACAAACCTAGCCATGTTGCTTCTTGTTGCTACTATAAGTTTGACAAAAGTTACATAAAGTAACCATCAACTGAAGGAAAATCAGAACTATAATGCTTACATAACTTCACTTAGTACTGCTTAAGATCTAGATTGGCATTTTGATAGTAGAGCCAATAATCATGTTATACATGATCTAAACAAACTCTAAGAATTTAATGAGCATGATGGTAAGGATCACTTGACTATAGGTAATGGTGCAAATCTTAAATCCACGCTTTTGGTAATACTGCAATTAGCACTCTTCAAAGGCCTATGAATCTTAAGGATATTTTATATGTCCCTAAAATCACAAAGAATCTTGATTAACTTCTGATAATGATATTTATGTTGACTTTCATGATTCCTCTTGTTGTGTGAAGGACAAAATGATAAGGGAGGTTTTGTTGGAAGGGAAAAATAAGGATGGGCTCTATTAACTTCTTGGAGTTCCTAATTTAACAAATAAAGATTTTTAAGTTTTTCTAACAATAAGAGAGACTTGGTATAGGAACCTTGGGCATCCCAACAGTAGAGTATTAAGTGAAGTGTTGAAGAATTACAATGTCAAGGTTCTTATACATGATTATTTTAAGTTTTGTGAAGCTTGCCAATTTGGAAAGCTCATAATTTACCCTTTAAAAATTCTGATTCTCATGCCTTAGAGCCCCTTGACTTCATACATTCTAATGTATGGGGTCCAACATCAATGAACTATGTGTCTAGTTTCAAATATTATGTCCATTTTATTGATGATTATAGTAGATTTACATGGATCTATCCATTGAAGCAAAAATCTGAAGTGTTTTCAGTTCTTATTCAATTTAAAAGTCTTGTGGAAAATCAGTTTAGCAAAAGAATTAAAGCTTTTCAATGTGATGGCGGTAGAGAGTTTAAGGCATTAAATAAACTAATACAAGAGGCTAGAATTCAACTAAGGGAATCGTATCCATACACATCAGCTCAAAATGGGAGAGCCAAGAAAAAACATAGGCATATTGTAGAATTGGGCTTGACACTTTTAGCATAAGCATGAATGCCTTTGTACTATTGGTGGGAAGCCTTCTTTACTACAGTGTTTCTCATTAACTGATTGCCAAGTCAAATTTTAGAAAAAAAAAATCACCATATTAGATGCTAATTCATAAAACACTAGATTATGAAGCTATGAAAACCTTTGGTTGTGCTTTTCACCCATGTCTAAAGCCTCACAATCAACACAATCTACAGTTTTATAATTTAAAGCATGTTTTTCTAGGATATAATAGCTTAAACAATGGGTATAAATGTTTGAACTCAATAAGAAGGATATTCATCTCTCTCCATGTAGTGTTTAATGAACAACATTTTCCCTTCCATGATGGATTTCTTAACAAAAAAAGACCAGCTAAAGTTATCACTAATAATACTAGTTTTGTGCATCCTATTACTATTATAGGTTTGGAAGCAACTAGTGAGGGGATGAATGTTAGAGAAAATACTGAAGAAACTGGTGACGCTGATGCTGTGACACCTCTATGGTCTATTTCCTCAAATATTAGACACAATAGTGATGCCTCAAGTAGCAAGTGCAATAGGAACAACTCCAACAACAAATGCAATAATAAACTCCAATTAGGAACTAACAACATTAATGTTGAACCAAGTGCTATTGCAGAAACAAGTAATCAACATCAAATGGTGACTAAGAGTAAAGAAAGTGTCTTTAAGCCTAAACAACCATGTGTAGTTGTATAGAAGAAGCAAGATGAGTAGGAGCTTGAGACTATAAAAGAAGCACTAGAAAGGCTAGAATGGAAAGTAGCCATATTGACTAAATTGAACGCTTTGATGTTGGATAAAACTTGGACTTTGGTGCCTTATCAATGATAGAAAAATCTTATAGATTCCAAATGCGTATTTAAGACAAAGTATAAGGCTAATGGTACAATAAAGAGGAGGAAAGTTAAGTTGGTGGCCAAAGGATTTCAGTAAACACCTAGACTTAACTATGATGAAACATCCAGTCCAGTGGTTAAGGCAAGTACAATAAGAATTATCTTATTAATTGCAATACACTTCAACTGGGAAATTAGGCAAATGGATATAAACAATGCTTTTCTAAATGGGGAGCTTAAGGAAATAGTATTTATGAGGTAGCCAGAAGGATTTATAGATTTTTAAAGGCCTCATCATGTATGTAAGTTAACTAAATCAATATATGGCCTAAAACAGGCCCCAAGATCATGGCATGACAAGTTGAGAATAGCTCTCTTTAGTTGGGGATTCAAGAACATGAAGAGTAACTCCTCTCTCTTTGTTCTCATGAGTAAAAATTACATTACTTACTTATTGATCTATGTCAATGATATCATTGTTAGGAATACTAGTCACTTTTTGAGAGCATTTAATAAACAACTAAATGACATGTTTACTTTAAAAGGTCTTGGAAGATTGCATTATTTTTTAGGATTTGAAGTATACATAGATGCTGGTGGCATTTATCTTAAGCAAACTAAGTACATCTCTAATTTAGTGAAGAAGATTAACATGGTGAATGCTTCTCCTTATCCTACAACTATCGTGACTGGCAAAACTATTTTAGCAAAAGGCGAATTAATGAAAAATCCCACTAGTTACAGAAGAGCAATTGGTGCATTATAGTACTTGACAAACACTGGACTAGACATTTTGTACTTTGTGAATTGACTCAATCAATACATGCAAACCCCAACAACTCTCCATTAGTAATGCATAAAGCGCATCGTCAGATACTTGAGAGGAATAATGGATTATGGCCTTCACATAAAACCTTCATCTGATCTTGACATTTCAGGATTTTCTTATGCAAATTAGACCATGAATTTAGATGATAGAAAATCTATAGCATGCTGTTGTATATTCCTAGGAGAAAGCTTGGTGAACTAGTCCTCTAAGAATCAATGAACAGTATCAAGATCAAATATTGAATTAGAGTACCTTACACTTGCTGACCTTATAGCAGAGGTAGCTTGGATCATATCATTATTGTAGAAAATCAAAATGCCTTTGCTAAGGATGCCAATCTTGTGGTGTGACAATCTTAATGCAAAAGCCTTAGCTTCAAATCCATTATATCACTCACGATCCAAGCACATTGAAGTGGATGTTCATTATAAGAGAGAGTAGGTACTAAATAATTGAGCAACTGTTGCTTATGTTCTAACCTCAGACCAAATAGTGGATTACCTCATTGAGGGTTTACACGATTTGCTTAGCTAAGGGATAAGCTAGGAGTTGTTCAATCACCCTTTAGCTTAAGGGAGAAAGTTAAGGAAGTTGTTATAACAACCTAAGATATCAACAAATGAAGATAGAAACTAATCTTATCACCTATCTAATTTTATCCCAAAAATATCTCCTTTGTATCCATAAGCAGCTATCATTTGTAATAATATTAGGCTATGTTGAGCTCTTTATAAGTTGTACTTCGCATTTATTAATATAAAAGCCAATTTTATACTCTTTTCAATATTCCTATCTCTGTATTATTGATCTATTGATTGTGATATATAGGATCGTTGGAGTAGAATATTATAATTAGATTAGTAAAATGGCTATGATGTGTTGCTTTATGCAGTGAACTATGGACAAGCATATGGTGCGCTTTATGTAAGGATGTAAGCGGATGGGTAATTACAAGATATCTAACTTATCTAACTACTATTCCTATAAGGTCTTAAGATTAGTTTAGGTACTACATTCAAAACCTATAGGTTTTAGGTTAGGCCAAAGGACTTAAATATGAAACTTATTGAGAAACCCAACTAGATAAAAAAATAATAAATAATAACATTCACAATGATCACTTAAGAGCCTTTGCTTTCATCGTACTTAAGAGCTTCTGTTTCTTCAATCCTTCCTTAAATGTTTGAGATGATAGTTCCTTAAACTTTCTTATTTTTTGAAAACTAATATTTTGTATTAGGTGAATTATTAGGGGATGGTGTTCAACAAATTATGATTTAAAGTATGAAGTTTTGACCTTTTGTATAAATGATTTGTCTTTCTATTGTTGATGCTATAATCTAAAGGCTTCTTCCTAGAAACATCTCATCTCTTCATCCTTAGGTGCTTGAGACTACTGTTTCTTCAATCCTTCCTTGATATTAGTAAGTTTTGCATTTAGGTTTTAAGATCCCATCAACGTTAGTGGGCAGGTTTCATGCATTGAATAAAAAACCTTATAGAGTTCGAGACGAGCTTCAAGACACATTAAATTTTATTGGGTTGGGTTTATTCCATCTTGAACTTGGTCTGGTTGCATCCCCAGTTTTATGTCTTGGAAGTAGATAAATTTAGGTGCTAAATTCACTTTAGTGACTTAATGTACTGTTGATATGAGAAGTTCATGCACTATATGGTTAGTGAAAGGAATGATGTTGCTATGGAGGTCGTAATTGGTGGAATGGGATGCCAATCAAACCTTTGCAACTGACTCAATCATTGATTTCTATTAACAACTGATGAACTCAAAATGAAACGATTTCAGTTATTAAGGGTCCATAGACTTGAAGTATATTTATTGGTTGATTCTTAGTTGTGATTTAGTAATTTTAATGAGATTAGTATGATACTAGATTATGATCCTATAATTATTTTGGTTAGTGATCCCTTGATATATTTTCTTAGCATATATTGTGTTGTAGTCCTGTAGCTTATTTTGTTAGTAAATATAAGGCTATAGTGTTGTATTTACTTTACTGGTAGAAATTGGGTTTATAGTCCTATAGTTTATGTTGTGAAATATCTTAAATTTAGGGAAGTAATTAAATTATTTACAAGGAAATTCTAAATTAAGGAAGGGCAATAAATGTAAGAAAGAATGAAGAGGTAGTAACAACCCAACTACTAAAAGACCTTAGCTTCAATGACATAAGTTAGAGTATATTAGTAATTAGGCATTTATGAATATTGTAAGGAGGTAAAACGTCAATTTCAAAGTGGATCAACTTAAATTTTAGAGTGTTAGTTATTTTGTCTTTAATTTCAATTTAGGATCTATCTAGAATTAGCTCTCACTACCCTTACTTAATCTTATTTTTGCCATTGATAAGAGCTATAAAGACTCCATTTCACTACAATTTGATTAATTATCTTACATGTAGAGGATTTAAGACCTAAAGGAGCTATAAATAATAATTTCTAGTTAGATTGGTGAGGTTTTTAACTCTATAGCTTATTTAAGTTTGACTGTAAGATTAGTTGATAGTTATAATAACTATTATCTTGTGATCTTAAGGAATTAATAAGAATTGAAGAATATAAAGTGGAGCTTGAGGATTTGTGGTGAGTGGTCAACTCTTTACATACTCCAATTAGATATGAAATATACTTAGTAACTTTAGTGGATCTATTGATCAAGAGAGTTAATTGATGTTAAATTTATGATAACGAAAGGTTTGATTTAGAAAAATGAAGAATCTATTGGTGTTGCGCTTAATTCGAGCTAAAGGTAGCTTTAATCTACAATTTAAGGTAGGTATGCATGATCTAACTTTTATTTTATGTTTCGGATGTTTAATTATATAAATTTTATGCTTGAATAGAGCTTAAGAGTTTCGATTTAGGTTGTGTTGAAGTGATTTGATACAAATGGGTATGTAGGAATAGTGTCGTATATTTATAAGAGGACAATGTTTGATTTGATGATTTGTGTGTTAATTCATTCAATTCAATTTAACTAATGATGTTCAACATGTTTAGATTGGGAATTGTTGAATTAAATTGATGGATCAATGTATATACATATATGTTGTAGGTATCAATGGGTTTTTGTGGTGTGTTTTAGCTTTGATTTGTTAATTGACTCAATTGCAATATAATTTAATGATTTTTTTTTTTTTGCCGTAAAATAATACTAGCAAATAATGCACCCATGTTACTAGTGCCATAAAATAATGAATGATTGAGTAAAATAATTTGTTAGAAAAAATAAAATAAATCAATTACATATGGAAATACTTATAGAAATAAAATTTCCCCTTTTTCCTTTTGAATGAAGATCAAGCATCTGTATTAATTGATAATTTAGTTATATTTAGTATCAATCATTATGAAAATTTGTAAAAATAAAACTTATAAATGAATGTTTTTGCTTAATATAATAAATAATATATAAACAAAGAAGTTTTAAGTATCTATAAATGTGTATAATTTTAAATTTGTATAAAAGTTGAAAGTTGCGTGTGATTTGTGTAAGATGTGAGAGTAAGATTGGAGTTGTAAATGGAAGAATGGTAATGACTACGATTTGGGCTATTATGGAAATGATGAGAGAGATGGAATGAGAAATTACGAGAAATTTCAAATTTACCCATATTATAATATTTTTAGTGTTAGTTATTTTGTTATATAATTTTGAATTGGAGGTCTAAATAGTAATTTTATAGAGTATGGTTACTTAAAGCCTTTTTTTGCTATAATAATATAAATAATGATTTTTTATTTTTTTTGTTATTGTAATGAGAATTGAAGAAGGAAAAGCATTTTGGGCCACCACTCACTAGCTGAAAGGGTCACCATTTGAAAAGTAGATTGTGATGCACTTAGAGAAGTGAATCACTGACTCATTGGTGATGGAATGTGGCTCTCCACCACTATTTCCAAAAAAAAAAAAGGGGGTGGGGGGTAGGGGTGGAGGGGGAGTAAACCAACTCGATTAAGTTTTCTCATTTTTTTTTCCATTTTTAAATGGTTAGTAGACTAAAAATATTACACTAAGTAAATAACTTCTCATGTTAATTACGCTTCCTTATTTCACGTCAACTGATTTTCTAGTTGAAATGGGACTAATTAATCTTATTCCTCATTTCAAAGACATGTGGTACATGGTAGCCATCATGTGTCGTATGTATTGATAGATAATACACTGGACTTGAGCCAAACTTGTTTAATTAGACTCATGTTGACTTACTTGTGCTTAGTCATTCTATGTTAGTAAGCATGCACTTGGACTTGGTTTTTGGTTGTGGTCATAATTATTAGGGTGATATAATAATTAGGTGCTTAGGTCACCTTAGCTAGCTCCATGAGTAATTGATAAGAGAAAACTGTGTCAAATAAGGTCGGTGACAATGAGAAAAAGCTATAGTAGTAGTTATCTAATGGCATAAGACACATTCAAAAGAACATTTTCACTCAAAATCATCAATGGTGAATTGTATATAAAACAATAGTAGAGGTTGTGTAGTTGGAGATTGAACCAATTTGATTCGAATCGCATCTATCCTTACTAATAAGTGACTTATAAAACAAACATTACCAAAACTAATGAACAATTTTTAAAGTAAAACTGGTTAAAAATAATGGAAGTATTATGTAGTATTTTTATGTATTTTACTTAGTAATGCTTATGATGATCCTGAGGTTGATATCTTTCTTTCTTTCTTTCTTTTTTAACTTATGTCATGCTTGTTTAATGGATCAAGATTGTATACATGCATGAATAATGCGCTTGATAATGTTAACCTTGCCCTGACGTAAGGGAAACTTAGTTTGAACAATGCAACAAAATCTTATTGTTGAAAGATTGAAAATCTAATCCTAATATTTAGTGACCTGTGAGTATTAAATTGATTAAGTATGAAATGTGGGCGATAAACTGCTTGGAAGTTGAACTTTTTATCATGAAGGAATGTAACTAAGCAACTGTGTTTTTCATAATGTTTTGTGTATTTGGAGATTAGTGCTAGTTGAAAGTTTGATGAGTATACATGCTTGTTCTCAAGGGATCTTAAGTTAGATTTATATATTTATATTTTCTTGAAAACAAGTAACTCTTTATGTTTGGGGTGGTTAATGACCTAATAAAATTTTATGTTATTCCATGCTTGAAGACTAAACTTGTGTGCATTCATCTAAGTTATTATTGTCAACAATTAATTAAAAATGATGAAACATACATCAAATAGATCAAATACATAATATCCATAAAAAATAAAAATCAAATTAGATGTCAATTGAATTTCATAATGTGCTTATTTTGTAGAAGATAAGAATCCATCTATACGGTAAAGTGTTGAGAGGAAGGACTAAAGACATTCAACACGTTTAAGCATGTGCCTCAAGTTGTCCAAATGGCTTAAGATCAAGAGAAATAGCAATGTTTCAAATAAAAAGATTTAGATGCGTTCATATTTTTCTAACATATAAAACCACAGGATGGAGATACTTAAGAACCTTAAGTTATGGTTTGATTTTTTGTAGATAAATTAGCTTAAATTTTAAGTTTGTTTTAGCTTCTATTAAGGATTCTATCTAATGAAAAAATTCATTTGAGTGTAGATTGAGATTTAGATCTCTAATTAAGGTTTTTTCATTCCTTTTCATTGAGATTGTAAATTAAACACTTTTTATTTTATTATTAATTGGTGGATTGAGTTGTTTGTATATTATGTATTGTTTTATTGAGTAGCCAATTCTATATCATCGAGCACGTACTTTCAGTTAACGGAGTGCTTATTAAGTTAGGATTGTGTTTGATATAACCATATCTAATCAATTCTCCTGATTAGCTTACTATGATTAGAAAATAAACATAAGGATATATATTATGATTTGATTTTGTTTTAAGAATTGAAAGATGATTTATTGATTAATGATTCGTCTTGTGAATAAGAAAGCTTAATTAAGTAACCTTTGGAGAAATGGATTTTTATCTAATTCGTAATAGTTTGAAAACTAAACAAATTAACGATACAACACATGCAACATTAGTTGATTAATAGCATAACCATAATATCAATCTTAATATTTCAACCATTTAATTCTTAATCATATTTCTTTAGGATTTTAGACTCCCAAGTTACTTAGTTTTAGCTTTTAATTTGTAAAAACCATTTTTTTAAAGGTTTCCTAACTATTGACAGGACTAATATAGCTAAAAGCTAGTACACAATTTTCTCTAGAATATAACCTTAACTCATAAAATATATTATTTTATATGATTTGATACATTTGTTGGTTGTCATTTGCTCTAAAATTGATTTTCCTAAAACACGTACAATTGTAGTGATTTTTCACATGTAAGTAAGTAATGAGTAAGTCTTGTGCTATAGTATTAAATATTTTATTTTTAAATACTCATATTATAGGTACTCATCCATCCAGTTATACATGAAATGGAGTTATTTGGAACATGTATCCTAATCGAAGGAAAAAGAGAGTGAGAGACAAAAAGAGAAAGAGAAGATAAAGAAAGAGAGGGGAGAAAAAGAGAGAATAGGAAACATAGAGATCAGAGGAAGGGATAAGATTAAATATTGAAAAAATATATATGTATAAAAAAATAAAATATAAAAAAATAAAGAGATTAGATATAATACATTATGGGAAAGCGATCTTTTTTACATATTTAAAATTTAAAAAATGAAAATATGTTAGTTGAAAAGATAATATCCTCTTCTTCGGAATGTGCCCATTATGATTTTACAATACATTTTTTCAAAAATTTTAGATTCGTGTAAATTTAAAAAATCTATAAACAAAATGTTATATCTTCCCTTTCTTAAATGATCAACTTATTATATCATCATAACGGTTAATTCCATGTTTGGATAATATATAATATATTTGTGTGGTATCATTTCATATTCATTTTGATCTTCATCTCTGCAAGTGTATAGATTATTATTTTAGGATGTGCTATGGTTATCTTTTTCCCACTTATATAATACAGTAATATGCCTTTTAAAAATGCTTAACAAGTTTGGATTTCATTCCATTGCTAAATTTTTACATCATGATAAAACATATAAAAACATTTATGTATAATGTGATTAACTTTGTATTATTACCGTATTAATTCATTGCACATTCAAATTACATATAGATTACTCAAGTCATGTCATGGATAACATGATGCTTGTAAATAGATCCTAAAAAAAATTGGACCACACAATTGACAAACATGTGATGATGGTGTACATGGTGATGATTTTTGTGCTGCTCAGGTAGATATTTCTACACGCTTACTAGTTGTGTGCTGTGGAAAGGTATAGCATTGGACTGAGATAGAATTCTTTTGCTTTATAACTTGTCAACCTAATGGAGCTCAAATCTTATTTTATTTTTTTCTCTTTTTTTTTTAACCATAATAGGAAGTTTTAGCCTTCAAGATATGAAAGGCTTTAGCTTAAAAATTTATATATAATTTAAATTTAGATTAGTTCTTAAAAGAGACAAAGATAAAAAAAGTGTGACGTAAGTTTCCATTTCTTACAAATTTTATTTTCTTCATCATTATTAATTTTTAAGATCTTAAAAGTTTGAATTCATACTACCATTCATTTAAAGTAATGTTACTAATACTATTTGAATTTTGATTGAAAGTTTAATTTACTACATGATCTCTTAATTCAAATTTGATACATAACTAAAACACTTCATGTTATCGTCGATACCTGCTTAGTTTAGTCACTAATACAAATGAGACTATTTACATATATGTATAGCAAATGCTAACGGTAATATAACAAGTTTTAATTGAATACCAAATTTAACAAGTTAAAAGTTTGGATAATAAAATGATTTTCTTACCATAATTTAGGTAATATTTTCAAGATTGTCCCATCATTCTTTCTTATTCCCATACTTACATTTTCACTTTAAGTTCTTCACTAAAACTAAAGGATCATAAGAGTTCTTCCCACTCATTTAGACTAAATGAGTAGAATTTATAGGCTAAGATTCAATGCATTTAGATCTTCTAAAATTATTTTTTTTTAAATTTTCCTAAAATTATCATTTTAACATGCAATCATGTGTAATTAATGATTAATATTATAAAAAAAATCTAACATCATATGATATTTCGAAAATCAACATAATCTCAATCACTAAATTTATAACTTTACCTAAAATACTTTAGAAAATGCATTTCCAAATTCATTGCCTCATACTCTATCTTATAGGAACTAGTTATAGAAATTTCATATTGTAATCTCCTATAATTATTGTAAGATCTATATCTTGTAGCCTATATATATAAAAGAAAATTTGAAGGCAAAATGTTACTAATCATTTATATCTAAGATTATAATATTTAAATTATTCAAAGGTGGCTTTTAAGAAGATCGAATACAACAATTTTCTATGTAAAAATTAAAAAATAACAAGAAATTCAAACTTCAATCATACAAATGACTTGAACAAGAGATTTAAGATAGATTTTACTATTTGATTGACTGCTCGTCTAAATAAATAGGATATATGTTAAGCAAAATTTAATGAGTCAAATTTAATTATATTCATTAGCAATATGATATAGGATGGTAACCTTGCACCTTTCATAGATTGAGAATCCTAGAACTCAAAACTTATAACTTAGAAAGTACAAGTTCTTCGATAAGTTTTGGGATAAGTGTAAGGTTATGCCCTTTATCGTAACTTGTGACAACAGTTTCTACAAATCTAAATTCACAACGAAGTACATAATATTTAATATCCACCTTAAAATCTAGCCAACCGTAGAGGATTGAACAAGTTTTACGTTTCAATAAGTTCTAATCTTTGATGCTACTACTCATTGTGGATATATTTCTAATTAAACTGAAGCATACAAAGATAAAATAAAAATTTAGGATACTTCACTACAACAAAATGGTACTTTAGCGGCTTATAAGTAGGGACAATTTTATCTAATACTTATATTATATAGGATATTACAACAGTTTTCTTCAATTAAAGTAATAAATATGTGAATTAGTGGCAATTTTTTAAATATGCTACAGAATGACACTCTACCAATAGAATTTGCGAAAAGAGATGGGCCTAAAATAAAAACAAGCAACTTGACATTACTTATTGGACTCAAAACTAATACAATTTATGAAAGGAGATGGGCGAAAAAAAAATCAAGTAGCTTGACATTACCTTTTGGACTCCTTCCAAATAATTAGCTACTAGAATTACTTTCTCTCCCTCTCCTTCTCTCTCATTCTTGCTCGTTTCTCTCTCCCTCTCGCGCACTGTTCTCTTCTTGAACTAAAAGCTCACTAGGAAGCTTCACATAGCAACTTCTCCATCATTACTCTTCATTCGTTTTGAATAATCTTCATTCTTCTTACTATTTCCTTCAAAAGGTTAGTTGATTATATTGTCTATAATTTATGATTTTTAGGTTTTTCATTTTTCCAATTCATTGATTTAACAATGTATATATGATATTGTTGATTATGTTGTCTATAATTAGTAATTTTTAGGGATATTTGTAATGTATTGTTCAATTTGTGAAGAATGTATTAAAACTATTAAGAATATAAATGTAGAAGAGTCTTTGACAAAATTGTGTTTCCATGAAAAAAGAAGGATAAATGATCTTATAATTCGATTACAAATTAGATTTTAGTACACATGATGTTGGCTTTCTTTTCCTTTTTCTTCTTTCGTTTTCCTTTTTGTTTTGACATGGCTTATTTTCTTCTTAATAGGAAGAGATTGAGAACCTAATGCAACATTATGAGGCGAGCTCAATTGGGGAAACTAGCTAGGAAATGGATGTATATTCTATGTTCTTTAGCCTAAAAAAACTTGGTCAAATCTGTGGCAAAGGAAAAGGCCATACACCCAAAAACCGTAGAAGAGTTACCTTTAAAAGTGTTCGCTTAAGTTTATAACAATATAAGAAAGCGCTTGATGATACCATCGTTTTGAAAGAGCTAGCAAAAGTGCAATTTGATAGGATTTTGAAATTATAGAATTAAGTAGTAACTTTACTTACTCTTCAACAACAAAAACTTATATCAGAGTTCCTTGACCCAAATGCTTATGCCCATAGTAGCTTAAGTAATCTCTTAATTCAAAAAAATTATTTATTTATTCCCTTTTTTGTACTCTATAAATGTAAAATACTAGAAGAGTGTCTATTAGTTTTTTCATTACTTTTTATTGTTTTAGTCCCAAAAGATGGGGCATTGGAAAGAGAAGTTATCAGATTATTCAAAGAAACGAAAAAAAAAACAATAATTAAGGAAAAAAGAATTCGAATGGATCACAAAATAGTGGTGATACTAGAGATGACTCAAACATAATGGTGAGTATTACTATATTTTTTTATACATATTCTTCATGGTTAAGTAATGTTTTCAATTCACTTATTTATAGTCAATGAGCATGATTTATTGGTTATTAAGGCTATTACATAGACAGAAAGAGATGTTTATTAGTATTGGTATTATCTTTTGTGACTTTATTTTTGTTTTATTTATGTTGGATCAATTTAGAGAGTTGGATCGATTATCAACCTTTCAAAGGGTATATCTACATCTTCAGCTAATGTGATAAAAAAAAAAAAGTGTTTGGAGATATGTTCCCAAATGAACGAGAGGTATTACATTCATTCATTTCATATCTTTGCATTAAAATAATGTTTATAGAAATAATTTAGTTGTAATAACAGTTTGAGAACTTCACATGGTTGTATTATAAGTTTAATTAAGATATAACATATGACTTTTAATATAGTTAGAGAGAATCCTTGAGGATGCTAAAGGAATTGAGACTCTTAATATTGCAAATTGGTTTTCAAGTTACACATACAAGTCTCTAACTTGAGGATACTCAAAGATAAACTTGCATGCAAGTGACTTTTTATTTTCCCTTTGAACTATAGTCATCAATAAATGTATGTGCTAAACTATTTTTTATTTTTATGAAACAGATTTTTTATATCATGCAATAAAGTGTAACCAGCTTATTAATAGCAAGGATGGTGCAAATGAAATTGGCTAGACATATGGTCATAAATTAGTTCATTAGATGATCTAGGGTATTGATTGGTATATCATATTATAATGGAAACAAATATCAATCTCTTTGTAATTGACATGTATTTTTGGATTTTGGAGGACGGAATAATATAAGGAGTCATATATATATTTAAACTTTGTTTTACATAGAATTGGATTTTTTCTTTGATGGGAAATAAAATTATATGCTATCCTGGTAGCAGATTGTTTCTAACGTGTTGTTGTTATAAGTAATTTACAAATCATTCATAAATAAAAAGAAATGTATATAGTCGGTAATCTTAGAAGCATATATATACTTTTTATTTCTTTTTCATGAGAAACGAAATAACGGTACATTATAGTAACTATTATTTTGCATTGTTAGTAGCCATTTTAAATTGACATTAAATGTAGAAAATAGTAATGAATTTGAATAGCTCTTGTATTATGTCACTAATAGTAGTTTTAAGTTGCCTCTATATAAATAATTTAGTCATTTTTAATAAATGCTATTGTAACATACATATTCCTTCACTTTTAAAAGCTGTTACTATAAGTATACTTACATTAGAAAATGTGACACTAATATCCCTTTACTACTCTTGTATGCACAATGATTTTACACCAATGCTAAAAACATTAGCAGCCGCTAAAAGTTGTAGTGTTGCTTGATACTTATTTTGATACATATAGGATGCTTTGCGCCAGTTTGGGTATAGACAATAAGGGGAACTAAGCTTGGATGTATGGACGCATTGGAATCACGATCATTATGGATATCGGTGCATTTAGTTCATTTTGCTAGAACGATACTTCCTCGTAATAGAAATTTACACTTTTTGTTTTACAATGTGCCCAAATGATATAAGACCCTCGAACGACAAATTAAAATAGATGGACATGCATAGGAGATGTGTGTGTCTTAAGTAAAGAGATAGAAATATATAATGTATATTATAAATACATACGGTGAGTTTCATATAACAGTTACAAATCATTTTAGCTTTCACAACCTGATATGGTGAGTTTCCTTAACTAAAGTGGACAACAGGATATATCGAAAAAGTCAAAAACTGCTAAAGAGGAAAGAAAATTTTACTAATTCTTATTCTCTTAATTAAAATGGCAACTAAATGAATTTATCGGTAAAAGATTAATTTTTAAGAAATATGCAAACATATCCAATTTGCATATCAAATGCTAGTTTTATCTCTTGGCTCAAAAAAAAAAAAAAAAAGAAGAAGAAAGAAAGAAAGAAAGAAAGAAGGATATAATGATAGATAATTAATGAAATAGATTCTTATGAGATTATTTGCAAAATACAATTTTTTATTAACAATAATCCTTTATCAACAAATACTTAAAACATGTTTTCATAAGACTGCAAATATTATTGTAACTTTTTATTCCACATTCCTAATTATATCTGTTGATAGGTGATTTCGGAATTAGACCCCTAGGTCTAATTCAACCCCAAAACCTCTCAAAAACCAATCAATTAAAGCTTAGACATCAAGCCCAACCCGCATATAATGCTTGTCAACGTTTACTTACCTAAATAGATTTTACCACTCTAGTTGCCTTGACCTAAATTGAAACTCTAGGTAAATAGATCTGGCCTTTCTAGAATGGCTTGATAAGGTCTCCTCCGAGCGCGTCTAAATGTTGATTGCCTGACCAGGCTGCACACCTTAAGGAGCTACTTGCCTAATCAATCTAGCCAACCTACGGAGTTGCTTCCCTAATTTATTAAGGTGTACTTTCCTAATTGAGAAGCCTATAATTTATCAAAACTTCTCTAAACAATAGTTGTCTTATCACCTATAAATAAGATCAACTCATTGAATATTGATTGTTATTCTATCTCTTTTATTGTTATTTTAAGTATCGAAATGTTCATATAAAAATTATCTTTAGTGTGTTTATGCTTTGGACCAAGGATTGAAGGCCTAACGTCCGAATGTTGAAGATGAAAGCCCCAATCCCAAAGCTTTCGTAAAATCTACGGTGAACAATAAGTTTCACCTTTTGTCGTCTTTTTTCAATTATAAATATAAATCATTATTATATTTTTAAACTTTTATTGATGTAGATAAATAATTCATTCAACGAGATAATGGTTGCAATTTGCATTTCAAACTTTCTGGAGCAAAGTAGGCTTTTTATGACTTTAAGAGACCTGAGAGACAATGTATAGATCTATATCATCCTCGTCCTCGAAATGGCATCTTCATGCATGAAACTATTTATTTAGGGAAATGGATATTCTAAAGTTCATATTTTCTAAAATTTCTAAAGTAATGGAAGTAATGGTTGGTAATGTTTAAATTTTTTACATATTCCTTAACGTCGTAGTGATAATGACAACTGTTATTTTTTAAATTTAGGAACTTTAGAAAATAAAAATTAAAAAAAATCCAAATCCATTTATGTAGTTATATATGAATCAAATCTAAGAATATCCGATTTATATATTGTCCTTAAGGAAAATGATTTAGTTATTCTAAGGCTGACTGTGGAGGTGGAATCTGATTCCCTTATCCAATCAATCTTTGACAGGATGTGTCTTTTACTCATTTTCATGCATAAAGCAACTCTTCTTGTATAGTTACATAGTTGGAAAGGAGGGTGTGCCTTTGCAGCTTTTTTTTTTTTTTTGTAATTGTAATTTTTATATCCCATTAATATATTCATTTGCTGTCACCAATCCCTCTCCCACGTCTCACCCCTTTTCTCGCCCGAGGACATGCAGCCATGTAAATATATGCATGTGTGTTTGTATATACATATATGAGTAAAAAAGAAAAGAGGGTTAATGATACATTTTGGACCATGCCTCTTATTTAGCTAATTAACATACTCTCATTGAACTTAATTATGCTGGTATATATATTCATCTAGATAGATAGTCATACAGTGACTTATATATTATAATTATTCATATTACTATAATGGAATTTATTCTCATAATTTTCCTCTAATAAGGTTGTAAATAAGTTTCATTTAAAGTCAAAATAAAATTTATTTATCTAAATGAGTAATTTCTTATTGAGACTCATGAGTTGGCTTAAATAAGTCAATGAGTAAGCTTCGAAATGTGTGTATTTATATAATTCAAATTTAGAAACTTATATTTTATATATATATATATATATGTATTATATAATATGATATAATATATATTATAGATTGTAATATATATAATCTAACTTTATTTATTATTCATTCATGCATTTATTTATATATTTATTTATTTTATATATTTAACTTTTTAGATTGAGTTAAGGAGCCAATTATAAGCTACTTGAGCTAAGCATGCTTTAACTTAGCTTAGCTCGACTTGACGATTCAATTTAAGCTCAATTTATAAATGAGCCTAACGCGAGATTAAAATAAAACCTTGTTCTCTAAATAGTTTAGCTTCAAACTTATAATTTTCGAGCTCGACAAAGCTCAACTTAACTTGAAGTTGATAATTTTGTGTGAGATAAGTTTAATTATTCAAAATTTCAATTTAGTTCTATTTATTTACAGCCTTACTCGTGAAGTTCAAAACTCCTCATCATGCATAATGCACTGCTTTTAACTACAGAAAAGTAAGATTGACAACTATCTTTACAACTTTACAAAATGCTTAAAAGTAAGCAGCTTAAAAGACATGTAATAAGAAATCGTTGTCAGATAACAGAGTCTAAAATTTTGAATTACGATCCATAAAGCATAGATTTTTTAAAAGAAAAAGAATATGGAGGAGCAAGATGACTCTACCACGGTTGCCACACTGTAAATTTTCTTCGAACTTATCATGAACACCGAGGACGGTTTTTCTCAATTCCATGTCCATCCCCATTCACATAGGAACATCTAATTATAGTACTATTTCTGTTTTCATATATATTGGGTTGTCGAGAAAAACTCGAAAAGCTTGTCGGAATAATTATTATAAGATGCAAATGGAATAATATCGTAAGCTACACGCCTCCAAATATAAAAATATGAACTTTTGCATGAATATCTACTCATTGGCCATTTCCATCTCAACTAATCTAATGTTTACTTTTCATTTACAGATTACTGAGATACTCTTACCCTCAGATCACGTGCAGATAGAAGTAAAATATTAATCTAGCCAATTATACTCAAATATATATATATATATATATATTATACACGCACACACATGTGTAAGAAGCAAACAAATCTTCCTCTGCACAGTTCATGTGATAATTTCCGGAAGATTCTGTAAGGAGATTCGAAAATAATTGTTTAAGGTGATTTTCATTGGCATGCCACTATTGACTGTTTAGTCTTGTTTAAAATTCATGGACATAAAATAAACAAAGTGGTGCATCTGTTTATTATTATTTTATTCTTTTATATTACGGTGCTATCGTGCTAAAGATTTGTGGGGTTGTTCGAACATAATACTGTTCATTTTAGGGTTTGAGAAGCCACACAACATCATTGCTCCGTTGTGCCCTCTAAATGCATTACGAAAAGGGATGTGTTTAGGTTTAGGTATTGTGGCTTTGAGAGGTTAAAGGGATTCAATCCTTGAATTTTTTATTGCGTAAAAAGTGGATTGGGTTATCTAAATTTTAGATTAATAGAAGGAAAAAGAAACATAACAAATAAATATATGAGTCATGCTACAAAGTTCGAAACTTTGGTTCCAGGAGAACACCATTCTATAGATTTTAAATAGGTTGTGAATTTCATTAATAGAAATCACATGTCAAGAGAAGTACTATACAAGTAATTCAGTTTATTAGTTTCAGCATAAAGACAATTTATTCTAATAAATACCTTTTCTTTTTTCCCCCTTGTTATAGACATTTTCTTTTTGGTTTTTTCTATTTTTTTTCCTCTATTTTCCTTTCTAAAGAGGCACCATGACCACAAGTTAGGTGTCAAAACTTGTAGGCCATAAATGAGACAACCTGCTTATGAGCTACTCGATCTTTACTCAATTTAAATTTACCTTTTCTTGTATTCTGTTGGTAAATGAGCTATACTCAAACTCAATATAAAATTTATTTATCTAAACAAATCAAGTTCAGACTTTCGTTTAACCTTATAAACCAACATGTTTAGGTTTGGGAGCAAGCTCGTGAGCTTATATGCATATTAGAAATATTATATATACTATATGTTATAGGCAATATATAATTAAAATTCAAAAACACATATCTATATAATATAAATAAATATACAATATGATATGAGATAATATATAATATGTAATATATAATTTAATATTTATTCGCTATTTATTTATTTATATATTTATTCACTTTGTATATTTGAGTTGCAAGCTACTTAAGTTTGACTCGACTCGACTCGATTCGACTCAACTCAACCTTGATTCATAAATGAGCTAAGCTAAGTTTAAGCTCCATACAATGTTCGTTTACTGAAACGAGTTGATCTCGAGCTTATGACTTTCAAGTTTGGTAAAAGCTCATCATGACTCAAACTCAACCATTTTTAGCTAAGCTGAACTTGAGCTTGAGATTCAGCTCACTTACAACCCTATAGATCCATATGGATCCCTTATTCTAATTCTTCAATCTAACCCATATAATATATTTAGTTGAATTTGTCATAGTAAAATAGGATAGCAATTTCTCCCATGCAAAACTACTAATGTATTTTGGTTGGCAAAATAATAATCTTAACAAATTCCAATCGCTACGAAATATGAACTATAATTCCCTTTGTATGATATAATGGTCGTGGAATGAGTAAAACTTATAGAATTATTCAATAACCGTTATATCCTCATTCCAATTGAATACCTAGATTACTAAATTGGTAAGTGTTGAGTCTTCAATTTTGTTTGCATCGAATTCTCCTTATTTGCTTAGATATGTGAATTTCTTTCTACTTTTGCCGTAGTTGGTTTTACTTTTCTTTCATTAGATTATGTGTGGTTTAATTTTTTTCTACCTATAAACACTCAAAATACATATTGAACAAATAATGTACATCATTGAAAATTTGAGATATTGATAGAGTTAAATAACAGTCTTTCATTATTTGATAAATCACTATGCTCTTGCCTGGAGAGTAAGTAAATTATGTTATACATGCATGGCCAGAGATTAATTCATGATACCATATATGCCAGAGTATTTCAATGAAAATCTTATAAGAAATAAGATAAGAGGAAATTAGTCTCCTTGTGAATCCTTATAATGAGGCCTTTAACACTCAGAAATACATGATCACTTGCTGATCTTCTCTTGAAAAATAAAAAAAAAATAACTTTAAATTGAAATTACAAGAAGTTTGGTTGTCTTAGTAAGGTTAGTTTATATTTATATATTTATTTGTTGTCATACTTTTTTCTATGTATATCACTTTTTAGATTGTTTTCAGGTTTAGATAAGTGAAACAGCTAATTATAAGTTAGTGATGGATTGAAAGGGGTTGGGAGGGCTCTCAGTTCCTCTTAGTCTTGCTAAATAATAATATTAATATTAATAATAGTAAGTTAGAAAATAAGGGAAAAAAAAAGATGTGTTATATTAGTATTTCAAAAGCAATTAAAAACTAATGTAAGTAACAGCTAAGTGGTTAAAACATGCACTTAATCCTTAAGGGTAGGGGCTTAATCCCTATTAAACTCATTTTTTCACATCCAACTCTCATAGACTACTTTTCATTTTTCCTCTTAGTTTTTCCCTTTTTCTATTTTTTAAAATTTTTATTTCTAATGATTCCCCATAATATATTCTGATCTTGATTTTATTTTATTTCATTTTTTCTATGACTATATTTTTCTTAAGTTATACCAATATGAACACATCTATACATTTTTTAAACAAAATTTAGTAATAGAAACCTTAAGCAATATATAAAATAAGTCTCAATTGAAAGTTTCATTAGACAACTATTACTCAACTAAATAAAACTCTCTTAACATGTTATTTATTAATCACTATCTCTAACATTAATTACAAATGTAAGTATTCTATTTAATTGTTATCATTTTTCTATAATTTCATTTGTGTTTTTGGTGGGATTAGTTTACCCTCTATCTTACTTTTGATTTTATATCTATTACATCTGAACAATTTATTAAATCCTAAATAAGTGAAAGATATATAGTATAAAATAAAAGATAATAAATAAAATAAAGTTTTTTTTTTTATGTAAAAGGGCCTAAGGAGAATTATAAGTTTTAAGCGGGGGTGTATTGGGTATAGAAAAATTTTCACGAATCCTAATATAAAAACCCCTATAGGGTTTAGAAAATCCCTTTTCACAACTCTTAAACTTATAAGTAGCTTTTGTACCTAGGGTTCTTGCATGAAGGCAAATATAAAGGAAGTTTCACCATGTATTAACATATAGATCAATCATAGGAAGGTAACGGTTGGCATGGATCTCTTTTTCTTAATGAATTTTGATACAACGGTATTGAAAATTCGTTTTTCTAGCTAAGTCAGCAAGAAAAATGAGTTTGAGAAGGTTTATAGGGAGTTCTACGGTGGATCTTTGGTGTGGCAATTGTATATAACATGGAAGACATTAAGGTAAGATTGTTTACATTAATCTTTATGGGTTATTAGTCGAATCCTTCAACAATTCGTCTTTCCTCCTAGAGTAAAGGGTAAAACCAAATCAAAAGCAGTTCTATGTGTGTCTTATAACATATTTTTGGTGGTAAAAGTGCCATTACTGGATTTCTAAAGGTAAGTAGTGTTGATAGTATATGTAATTTTGTTTTGAGATTTGAAATTTTGGATATATTTGATTGTTTACGGGTTGTTTGAATTGGTGTAGAGCGTATAGTTGATGGAAAATTGAGTTGAAAGTGGTGGTGTGTGAATACGGTAGATGTGAGGTTGTTTATAGGGGATTAAACATCACTGCAATTTATAAAATTTTACAGATTGTATCTAGTGCCCAAATGCTATCTCCCTTAGCATTTGGATGCTAAGAGCAAACTGCTTCCTTTCGACCATGGCATTGGCACACTAATTAAACCAACATCTGAATGTCATGATTCTTGATGCATGCAGCAATGTTTCTTTGAATTTCTAAGTGTTTTTTTAGCATGTTTTCTAATCCCAAACTCTTTCCCAAACTTTTCTAAACGTATATTAACACCTTAAACTTATCTTAAATCAATCTATCTTCTTAGCAATCCTAAGATCCTAGAGTGACGAGTTTCAAGTTAGTGAGTATTGTGCTCTAAGTTAAAGGTTAATACTAGATGGACTTAAAAACTAAATAAATGTGTTGTTTCTTACATGAATAAGTTATGAGTCACTTGTTTCAGATTCTGAGCAAACACCTCAGTTAGGTATTGGGTTTGTATGTTACTCATGTATATAGGACTAAAAATTGCTAATGAACTTAATAAATACTTGGCTTTAATAAAGTATACTGTGTGTGTTTGGCTAGGCTCAAGGGATTGAGAGGACCAGACCATGAGGTAGCAGTCTAATAATCTTAGTGCAATGGTGTCCTAATTGGAGTCTTACTTTAAAATGATATGGGTAGATTAGGTGTTCTTTAGTTCTTAGAGTATTGGGGAAGATTCAATAGCAACACTTATATGTATATATATATTATGTACCGAAATCATGAGTTGCTTCAAGTTCTGAGATGCTAGAACTATATTGCTTGACGAACCTAAACAAAGCTAATAAATTGTGGTTATTGCATATAAATATTTAAGTTAGCTGATGTGTATGTGCTTACCTCTCTAATATCCTTGTTTTTAGATGCAAGGACAAGTCATAGTAACCACGAAGAGAACTATAGCGAGGATGTTGATTATTATGACTATTACTTTGACTATGGAGATGGCTGTAGCTGTTATAGGAATGAGAAATTTTGTTGGATCATGTTGTCAAAAGTTATTAAACCATGTCATCTTTCTTTATTTTGGTACTTGGGTCTTGAGAAATCATTTGAGACTTCTCTTATTGGTCTTGGTCTTTGATTTACTTTTAAAAAATTGATATTAAAGTTGTAGTTATATTTTTCAAATTATGTTGAATTGGGTTTGAATTTACTTTCAATGAATAAAGTATCTTAGGAGTTGATCTTTATGTATTTATTGGTGAATTAAGAATGTTTATGACATACATAAAATACTTTATTAGAGTTATTACAAGTATTTGGTGATTAATGAATTATGTAACGATGTTAGCAGGTTGAATATAGATGCTTAACGTGTCATTAGATCAAAGGAACATGTGACATGCTATAATTTTCCAAATAATGGGGCATTACAGAATTGAACTAGTTGTATTTTCAACCGTCCAAATCTAAATAATATCAATTAAAGATGGGACTAAGAGTTGGATTGATCTCGTCAAAATGAGGGATGGAACTTTAGAAGTTTTACCTTTTGCTAGTAACCTTAACTTGTTTTCATTATATATTAAAAAATTTTATAATGCATTTTTAATGAAAATCTTATATATATATATATAAGATATACCATGATTATTAATAGATGGACATCTTCCTAAGAATGATTTAGTATTGACTTTGAAGGTAAATCCAGCTCTTTTAGTTCAATAGTTTTGCATCCCTCCTTAAATAATATAAATTTAATGGAATGATTGCAAATACTTCTAAATTATTAATTAAATGTAGATAAATTCCTTAAAATTTTATAGTATAATTTCACTTTCTCGTAACTTCAACTAAATAACTCCAAATCATCAAGTCACTATAGAATGATGACTTTAGTGCGTTTCAATGTTGATTTAAGGTATGCACATATATTTACAAAAGTTCTGGCTTATTGAGAGTTAAAATTGTACATCAAAAGTTTAATGGGTCTATTTTCACTTAATCAATTGCATAAAGTTTCTTGATATAGTTGTACGTGTGTGTGTGTTTTATTTTTTTAATAAAATGAGAAATTCTCAACATTGAAAATATACTTACATTTCTTTAACTTGAGTTTGGACAGTGCTAATAATGAACTTTTAGTTATCACACAGGTTAATATGGCACGAGCTTGTGAGAATTCATAAAACCGTGACTAATTAGAATATTGAAAGAAATTTAGCTTAACACCAGAAACTTGACCGGACCGAGAACGGACTGATATATATGGGATTTGCATCGGTCCAAGGACTGGTAAATAGAAAACATAAGGCTAGACAAAGTGGGCGGGTCCATAATCTTTTCAGCCCATGTTTGCATCTTAATGTTAATTTAAGCCTCGTTTAGCCAATGTATATACGCCACTGGGCCGAAAAAGCCCATCCGAGTAGGCCTGAAAATTTATGATCCAAGTGCCTACTCGCTGTCTAATTATTATTTATTATTACTATTCCATATTATTGATCCAAAAGCTCTTTATTTGACTTCTAGTATATATTGCGATTAAATATTCTTTTTCCAAGATAGTAACAGAAAATGAATTGGAAACTAACCCATCCCATTACCGGATGAGCGTTCATGCTATTAAGTTTTAGTAGATTAGCATTTGTGCTATTATGTTACAAGAGTTTTGGATATTAAATAATTTGTTTCAATGCTTAAGTATAAATATAAATAAAAATTATAGACTTAGTGGATTATCTTATCCTAACCAACTTTTTCATGAAGCAAACACTCTATAGTAATTTAGACTCTGCAAAAATATCAATCCTACACACGAACTTGAATGGCTTAAATGCAATATCTCATTGTTATTGTCATTAGCTTCACAATTTTCATGTTGAAGTTATTATAATTATGCTTTGCTAATGATGTCAATACCATAGTTTCATTTTTTTTTTTTTTGTGCCTACTTACTGCCGTAGGGTGAAATTAAGGGCATAACATCATATGTCACGTATCTAGCTTTAAACCTATACTTTGTAATGGTTTTAGGGACATCTCAAGGCTATGGTATAAAAATTCTTGATTAATAATATTGGATGTAACAAAGTATGATACTTTTTTACTCAACAAAAAGTTAAAATTGTTTCAAACTTGATTTATTTTGTAATATTATGTTTTTCATAGGATGCATATTGGACGTAACAAAGTATGATACTAAATTTGGTGCTCTTATTTATTGTAGCTAACCATACAAAAATTGTAATATAATGATAGTATTTTGTGATAAATTGTTTGAAATTTATATCATTAGATTTATGATACATGGCATTGTGAGAAATACGTGATTGAAAATATATGTAATTAAATAGTTGAAGATCACCGGGTTGATAAATAAATGTGTTAGTAGTGAGAAATAGTGAAATGTACACCTTAGTTCTCAACTTTTACCTATTTTTTCATTTTTAGCCCTCTTTTCCTTATATGAGTCTTTAATATTTTAAAATTCTTTAAAAAAAATGACTCTTATAAAATATGTTAATTTTTTCATCCAAATATGTGCATTCGAACTAATCTATAATAACTAATTTAATAAAATAATAGTGCTAAAATATTTAATACATAATATAATAGACAATAATATTAAATATATTTAATTACACAATATACAAAGAATAATAAAAAGTATAAAGAAAAAAAGGTATTATACCATAACTTTGGGAGGACAACAGCATCAAATTTAGATCTTGTCGGATCATTTCGAATTCCAACTGATACACTGATTCGGCAAGTCCTTGCATCTGATGTTAGTTGTGGCTTAATGTATATTGAGAGCACAACATTGGGAATTTTGAGAGTTAATTCTCTTCTCTATATCATTCTACTCTCTTAGAACGATGAGCATATATACTACAATATCTTGTAATCTTCTTTGCAGTTGATCGTGTAAGGAAACCACCATGAGCATTAGATAATTTTATGTCGGAAAAAGTAATGCAAGATTTTGAGTCGGAATGTTTCGTGAAGGAAAGCCTATATTATATAAAGAACATATATAGGTGTTGGACAAAACCATTAGGAGAGCTTTACTTCATACCGATGATTGTAAGATTATGTGTCGAGTCTAATTTTTTACTCTTTTGATTCTTTTCATAAAATTAGGTTTTCTTTAAACCGATTAGTACTAAACCCTATCCATTTGATATTGACCATCGACTTGGGTTTAAAAAAGATTATTTTTTCCAACTTGAAAAAAATTTGAAGTCGCCATCCGACAAGAGTTGGAAAAAGGGGTTAAGTTATTACCAATTGGGTGGATTAGTTATAACTTAGCTATTGGTCTATCAATAAAAAAACTAAAGTTATAAATACGATTTTTTAAAAACTAGAGATCTGGATCCGGGGGCTAATTTATTAAATCCTAAATGGGTATCACTTTTAACTTTCCGAATTTAATTTCGCTTTTCAAATATACACTTTTTAATTTCTAAAAATATATATAATTATAATACACGCGACTAAATTGATTAATTTACATAAATATCAAAATGGAAAAAATATAACCTTCTATATTTTAAGTCGCCTCATACTTGTGTACAGATGCCTATATACCTACTATTCAAAATCAAACGTATATATTTCTTTTATAAAAAACTTTAGTAGGTGGTTTGATTTTAATTTTTGAAAAAAGGTCGCATTTACATTTTTATCCAATTCAATTTATTCAAGGAAATTCTTTTAAAGAGTCCTAATTGGTATTTTATTTTTGGAAACTCTAAAATAGTCCTAATTTGGAAAAAAGGCTTATTTATTTTCACTTATTTTTAGAAAGCTTAATTTTTTTAGGTGACAAAAAGAAATCATAATCTTTTTATTTACCTATTTATTTTTTATTTCATTTTTTTTTCTTTTTCTTAATTTATTCATCACTTATCACTTATTACTTATTTAATAAAATAAAAAAAATTACCTTCTTTTTTCCCTTTTTCTTTCTTCTTTTTTTTCTTTTCTTTTTTTTATTATTATTTTCTATTACATTTAAACAAATAAAATAAATAAATAAATAAACAAAAATAAATAAAAGAAAAAGCTTCGAACAGATTCGAATGCGCGGGTCGGATCGAGTCAAGTCGGGTTGTTCTACTGGTTTTGGGTTAGGCTTTAATGCCTTTAACAACACCAGCGGCAGAAAGGCTATTCAAGCAGTTTTCGTAGCTAAAGTGAGGGGGTAAGGAGTTTTTTGTGAGTTTTGGATTGGGAATAGGAGGGGTAGGTCAAATGCCGTGGCTTGGGGTAGTCGTTCGGCAGTTGTCGAAGGTGGCGATTGGCGATGGTGCTTGGGTGGCGCTGCTAGGGGGTACGGCGGAGGTCAAGGAAAGTCATATTTGGGAGCTAATGGAGTGGTGATTACAGTCATGGTGTTAGGTTGTAATGGTAGCCTCGGAGAAGAGAGATGTAAGGAGAGAGAGAATGAGCTAGAGAGAGAAAGAGAATCGCGAGAGAGAAGAAGAGTTTAAGAGTTGATTTTGAAGCTTGGGAATGGCTCTTCTGCTTATTGACGTCCCTATTTATACTTGAATTTCAACCCAGTAAAGAAGGAAAGCTCGAATCGAAGTTAATGGGAATGGCTGAATTTTCAGTTTTTTTCCAATCTTTGAAGCTCAATTTGTATGCGTAATTAACCGAACTTGGACGCGTTTTCTGTACTAATTCATAGTAGGTTATGTCTAGTACGAGATTTATGCAAGAAACCATGAGCCTGTGTATGGAATTTGTGTAGAAATTGAAGCTAAAGTGGAGGGAGTAAACTGTTCTTGAGAAGGAAAGCTGAAGAAAATCGAGAGAAAATGGAGAAAAACTGAAGGAAAGAAAGGGAAAGTGTTAACATAGCACTGACGTGGCACCACGTCAGCCAACTCAACAAACCCCGACTTGCCACATGTCACACTTGACACGTGGCGGCTGACGTGGCATGCTACGTGGTTAATACGTGGCATCATGTTAGTAAAGGTCATCTAATCCAATTATGCTACGTGTTAAGACATGTGACACAATTAGATCCTGACACGTAGCAATTTCTGATGTAAGAAAAATAAAAAGTAAGAAAAAGGCCTCCTTACCTTTGCTAAGTTTTGAACACAAGACCTCATGCTTAATGCTAGTATTATGTCCATATGCTTAATACTAGTATTATGTCTATATGTTTAACCGTTAAACTGTTGGCTTGTACCTTATCCAAATTGTACATATAGACTCAGTCAGCTTGGGCCATATTTAAATTTAAGCCTAGGTTTAGTAGCCCAACTTCTAAACCTAAATTTAATCTAACGAAATTTTATTTTCTAAAATCTTTTATTTATTTATTTTTTCATAATTTCTTTTTTTTTGTAATTTCTAAATTTCTTCATTTTTTTGGGGGCTTTCTTTAATTTTTTATTTTTTGAACTTTTTCTACTTTAGGACCCTATAACCTAATTTGAAAAATAAAATGAGGCAAAAATTAAGTGTCTACAACTGCCTCTTTTTGTGGTAAAGTTTGAACAAAACTTTGTTACAAAGATAAAATAGACACTATTTTTGTCCCAAGAATGGATTTTATGCCAGGAAATGCTGTAGCTAGCTTACTATCCTAAGTCCAATCCATTGGGGATTTTGAGAAGAGAAAGGTAGTGCTCTAAGAGGTGGCTGAAAGACGAAAAGAAGAATTGAAGTTTGGTCGTGCTTGTATGAACTGATAAAGTGAAGTGACACGAGCTAAGCGCTCCTAAAGTTGGCTAAGACCCTAAGAAGAATGAGTGAACTTGGTCATGTACTAATGAGCTAATTAACCAAGGCGGGCAAAGCACTCCTAGACCTGGCTAAGACCCTAAGAAAGATGAGCAAACTTGATCGTATCTTGATGAGCTGACTAACCAAAGTGGGCAAAGCGCTATTAGAGCTGGCTAAGACCCTAAAAAAGAACGAGCATACTTAGTCGTGCCTTAATGAGCTGACTAAATAATGTGGGAAAAGCACTCCTAGAATTGGCTAAGACCTTAAAAAAGAATGAGAAAACTTGGTCGTACCTTGATGAGCTGACTAACTAAGGTGGGTAAAGCGTTCCTAGAGTTGGCTAAGACCCTAAAAAGAATGAGCAAACTTGGTCGTGCTCTAATGAGCTGACTAACCAAGGCAAGTAAAGTATTCCTAGAGCTGGCTAAGACCCTAAAAAGAATGAGCGAACTTGAAAGTCTAATTAAGAAGATGATGAAGGTAATTGTTTTACCAGTCGGTTAAGAGAAACTTGGTGAAAGAAAGTGTCTTATAGAACTTGGTGAAGAGAGGGGCTTATTTGCAAGAAATTTGGAAGGATGAATTAAGCTAAAATCGAGTCTTCAAAGGTTGGCCAAATACTAAATGCAAAAAGTAAACGCCTCTAGGTTGGTTAAAAAATATTGTTGGGAGTAAAAGTGGTCTAAATGCCAGAAAGAAAGAAAAAGAAAATTGGTGTACTAACACTATGTAGAAATACTTACTCGGTCTTTGTCAATAGCACCCAATCCATCAAACCTTTTCTTTTTTTTTTTTGAAAACCCCCAATTGGAAAATTACTGACTCTTGTTTTAGTCCCTTATTATCAACCTAGATGTTCTTGATATACAACATTCGAGATTTTACTGGTTCTTTTTAGAGAAATCATGGAGATTAGCCCGATGTAGGAAAACCACCTACTATTTTTGTTTCTTCAAAACTTCTGTGAACCTAAAAGCCTCATTCCTATCCACCGTGATTGCTTACTTAAGTTTCACATTCCTCTGAAAAAATAGACAATAAAACTCCCCATTGAGGGGGGATCAATCCATAATAAAGTATTTAAAGAATTTTGTTAATTACCAATGTTCTAGATCTCATTCCTTAACTCCTCTTGTGTTTGCAATTTATAGGTTTGATTAATGAGGTCAAGGGAATTAGATCTGTCCATAGAGAAGGTGATTATTCCAATGACAACAATGGCTAAGGATATTAAATTTGCTTGTAGATAATGAAAATTGGATCACAATGACATTCAAAATTGATTGGCATCTTCGTATTTTGAGCTAAATTCCCATTGATTTCTTATGGATAATACAATTTTACAGTATTGGCATTTATAGGGTTTCTCAAATCCGAACCATCCATTTAGGAGAAAATCATAGCCCTTCCTAATAATACTCACTTCACAACATAAGAACCCCTGTAATTGGGGGAGAATTTCCCTCTGGAGTCTTGTGCATTGGGGAGAGCTTTTTTTAACACCAAATCTCCTTCTTTGAGGTTACGAAGTCGCACCCTTTTATTGAAGGCCCAAGCCATTCTTTCTGATAGCATTGATTATGACGCAGACTTGTTAATCTCCTTTCATCAATTAGATTTAGTTGTTCAATGCGTTTCTTTACCCAATCGACTTCGTCCAAATGAATTTCTAATAGTACCTTGAGTGATGGGATTTCGACCTCTACTAGTGACACTACTTCAGTGTCGTACACTAAAGAGTATGGTGTTGCCCCAATTGACGTTTTGATGGAAGTACGATAGGCCATGAGTGCGAAGGGTAACATCCCATGCCAGTTCTTATATGTAACAGCCATTTTTTCAATGATTCTTTTGAGGTTTTTGTTTGCTGCTTTGACAACTCCATTCATTTGGGGTCGATAAGGAGTAGAGTTCCTGTGAATGATTCAGAATTGTTGGCATTATTCTATCATAAGCTTGTTGTTGAGATTAGTGCCATTATCAATGATGATTGTTTCAGGAGTCCCGTACTGAGCCAAGATGTCCCTTTTGATGAACTTAACTATGACCCCTTTAGTAACATTCGAGTATGATAAAGCGTCTACCCATTTGCTGAAGTAGTTGATGGCGACTAATATGAAGCAATGCCCATTAGACGCTCTTGGAGTGATAGGGCCGATGATATTTATGCCCCACATTGAGAAAGGCCATGGTGATGAGAGGTCATGCAATTCATGAGGTAGGGCATTTATCTTATTCGCATAAACTTGACATAAATGACAATGCCTAACATGTTTGATGCAATCACTTTCCATTATTGACCAATAATATACTAGCCTCATGATTTTCTTTACCAACATGTACCTATTCATATGAGGGCTATATACTCCTTTATGTACCTCTTTCATTAAATTCTTAGCCTCTTCATCAACCATACACCTTAAGAGTGTACCGTCAAATGAGCGTCGATATAAGGTGGACTCGCTTACTAAGAATTAGGTAGCTAGTCTCCTAATCATCTTTCTATCTTTTTTCTCAGCCTTTTCAGGGTATGCACCTTATTGTAAGAACACCTTAATATCATGATACTACGGCTTTTGGTCGTTTATACCCTCAATCGTTAAGCAGAAGATAGGCTTATCCTCAATTTCAATAGTAAGGGGCTGAATCTCAACTCCACTAGATATTTAGATCATAGATGCTAGCGTAGCTAAAGCATCAGCAAATTGGTTATGAGTCCTTAGTACGTGATTGAAGTTGGCTTCTGTAAAACTTTTTGTTTATTCAGTCAAATGCCGGTGATAAGGCACTAGCTTAAGATCTTTAGTTTTGTACTCTCCTCGTGCTTGGCTAATAATGAGCAAGGAGTCTCCATATATCTTGAATGTCTTTCTCTAGAGCCATCTTGAGTCTCATGATACATGCTTCATATTCAACAATATTATTAGTATATAGGAAAATGAGCCTTATGGCCACAGGATACTGAGTACCTTCAAGGGATATTAGTATTGCCCCAATTCCACATCTAAACACATTGGCTGTACCATCGAAGAACATTTTCCATTTTGGTGGCTTGTCATCCTTTCCTTTGTTAGAGTTTTCTTCAACCACTAAGATACCCTCATTAGGAAAATTGATTTGTACTTCTTGAGGAGTACAATCAGAGGGGTTTTCTGCTAATTGATCTGCCAAAGCTTACCCTTTGACTGAATTTCGATTCACATATGTAATGTCGAACTCTGATAGCAACATTTACCACTTTGAGATTCTGCCAATTAGGGCCGGTTTATCTACCAAGTACTTCAGGGGATAGTGTTGAGTCAGTAATTCAACCTGGTAGTAAAGTGCATACTGTCCAAGCTGATGCATTACCCAAACCAACGTACAACAGGTTCTTTCAATTTTTGAATATCTTTGCTCCCCTTCGGTAATTTTTTTGCTTAAGTAGTATACAGCCCGTTACCTTTCCTTCCTCATCTTTCTAGCCAAGCATGCACTCCATGAACTCTAGTAATATTGTCAAGTATAGGAATAAAGGCTTCTCAGGTTTAGAAGCTACCGGAATTAGAGGGTTCATGAGGTATTCTTTGATTGTTGTAAAGGCCTACTCACAATCTTCATCCCAGTTGATCTTAGCATTCTTTTTTAACAACTTAAATAAAAGACGACACTTGTCTATGAGTTGGGATATAAACTGGGCTATATAGTTTAAATGGCCCAATAAACCTTTGATTTCTTTAAGTGTACATGGTGGGGGCAGGTTAACTATTGCTTTAACTTTATTAAGGTCCACTTCAATGTCCCTTTGGTTGATTATGAAACCTAACAACTTCCCTGAAGTTGCCCCGAAAGTACACTTCTCTAGGTTAAGTTTCAATTGGAATTTTCTCAACCTATCAAACAATCTCCTTAGATTTTCCATATGATTTCTCCTTCTTTAGACTTGGCAATCATATCATCGACATATACCTTGACTTCTTTGTGCATCATGTCATGAAAAATTGTTACCATGGTCCTTTCGTAAGTTGCCCCGACATTTTTGAGTCCAAAAGGCATCACTTTGTAACAAAACGTACCCCAAGTTATGATGAACGTGGTCTTGGCTTTATCTTCTTCAGCCATTCAAATCTGGTTATACCAGGAAAATCCATCCATGAAAGAGAAAATATGGTTTCCGGCTGTGTTATCGACTAATACATCAATATGGGGCAAAAGAAAATTATCTTTAGGGGTTGCTTGATTAAGGTATCGAAAATCCACGCATATCTTGACTTTCCCATTCTTCTTCATAACTGGTACTATGTTGGCTACCCACTCAAGATAATCAGATACCTCAATAAAGCTGACTTTCAATAATTTTTTGACTTCTTCCTTGATTTTCAACAAGATATCTGGTCGGAACCTTCTCAACTTTTGTTTCTTAAGCTTGATATCCTCTTGAATGGATAAGTGATGGACCATGATCGATGGGTCTAATTTGGGCATATCATCATAAGACGATGCAAATACGTCTTGGTATTTGGATAGCAATGTGGTCATCTCTATCTTTTGATTTTCTTCCAAATTTCCCCCAACCTTCAATACCTTAGGGCTTTCGTTGGTATCGACATTAATTATCTCTATTGGCTCATCAATGGAAATTTTACTCATTTTATGTTTTTGCCAGCTTTCTTGTACGTCATTATGGCCATCAACATCACCCTCGATGACTAACCCAATAGGGCCGAAAGTGATATCAATATTCTCATTGCCTATCTGTGTAAGGTATATATGGCCTTTATTTGAGTTGTTGGGTCTGAAAAAAAAAAAAGTGTGAAAAAGGAAGAGTATAAGTAAGGTAGGAATAAAGAGCAAAGAAACTAATTTTATTTTTGGGGAACTCTTTGTTGAGTACAAGCATTTGGAGAACAGAGATAATTTGTTACAAAATTCTATCAAATACTGGATCATGATTCATCTTTTACCCTAGGGAAGACTTATTGTTATTCACAAGGATAGAGAACTAATTATTCAAGTGATGGGCTTTGTTTATTAGGCTAACCCCTTCATTCTTGTTGGAAGTACCTTCTTTAGCGGGCTTTGAGTTTTTTGTTTCGATCTTGATGAAAGTTTTTGACAATAATGGGAAGTTCATTGGAGCATGATACAACCTATCACCCTTTCTACCCTTGCTTTGCATTCTTTGCAATTCTTCTGTTGGGGTTGAAATGTACCCTAACCCATAGGACCCAAACTAGCCTTCTTTGTATTCATTCTACTAATTGGTGATCATGCACACCTCATTAAACATCTGGAGTCCAAACTCCTCTTGTTTTTCTCTACCGATATAGGGTATGACTATCTCTTTATAGATTTCATAATCTTGGTCACCTAGAATTGTGATGACCTGGCCATTGGCAATGAACTTAACCTTTTGGTGAAGAGTCGATAGTATGGCCCCTACTGAATGTATCTAAGGCCTTCCCAATAATAGATTGAAGGTCCTTGGAATGTCCAAAACTTAGAATGGGATGCTAAATGTTTGCAGGCCGATATCAACTGATAAGTCCACCTCTGCTATTATCTCTCTCATGGATCCATCAAAAGCTCTTATCGTTGTTGAGCTAGGTTTGATAGCGGTTGTATCGACGCCCAATAGATCCAAGGTAGCTAAAGGATAAACATTTAAAGATGACCTATTGTTAATGAGGACTCTTGTTGCGATGATGTTATTTATCCTTACTATTATGAACCGAGGCTTTGTGTGTTAGGTACCTTCTTCGCCCAGTTCCTCAGTGGAGAAGGAAATTTGATCTATGGTAAGGATGGAATTGGTGACAGAGCTAATCCTTTCAACCAGGATTTCATGAGGGACCTTGACATCCCTTAGTGTTCTGAATAAGGTCTCTCGGTGTGGGTCTAATGCCATCAATAGAATCATGAGGGATATTTGTGCTGGAGTCTTAGTAAGTTGGTCCATTATTTTGTACTCACTAAACTTGATTATTTTGGTGAAGGTAGTTAATCCTTCTTCATGTTCAACTTGTTCGATGTTTGGCATTTCTTATACGCCCTTCTTTCTTAAGTCTTCCATTGGATTGTAGATTTTACCGGAGTGAGTGATCCCACCTATAAGCGAGCTTGATTGCCCCTGGTTTATTGCCTAGTAATTGAAGGGGGCAGCTTTATAATTTTCAAGGGCCATAGGTACATGGAATGTGTACCTTTTAGTTTGTGGGACCTCTTTTTTGTAGAACCTATAAACCTTTGGTTCTTGGTTTTGATCGATCATGTTAAAGGTAGATTCTAGGTGGTCAAATATCATATTGATGACAGGTTCATGGTTTGGCAATGAGTTGTTGCTGACGTTTGGGGTAGGAGCCTCTACAAAATCTAGTTATATTGTACCTTCATCAATCAAAGCTTAGATTTTGTTTTTCAACCTCCAGCATGAATCAGTTAAATAGCCTACTTGCCCTAGATGATATTGACATCTTGCATTGGGATTAAAGAACTTTAGCCTATACCTTTTACTGGGAGCCTTATAATGTAGCAAATTGTCTCTTCTTAACTTCTCGAGCACTTAACTAAGTGGAACAGGTATTCTGGTGAACTATCTCTAGGCCCTATTAACTTGTAGTTGATTTTTATACTGTAGTTGAGCTGGCAAGGGATTCATCCTAAAAGAAACTTGGGAGTTGGGTCTTGCATTCGAGTTGACCATGCTGACAATAGCTTTTCTAGGCTTACTGGTGGTGGGTTTAGCAAAGGGTGGTCATCTATCTGCTGTTTTTTATAACTTGCCAGAGGAAATGGCATTCTCAATTCGGTACCCTACTACTACTATTTCTGCAAAGCTAGAGGAGGCTTATCTAATCAGGTGAGCAAAGTAGGGCCTCTCAAGAATGTTAATGAAAGTTACCGTTAGCTCTTTTTCAATCACAAAGGTAGATACCCTTGCAGCTAAGGACCTCCACCTTTAAGCATATTCTTTGAAGGACTCATTGTGCCTTTTCCTTAGGGCAACCAAATCCATCATTGTTGGTGCCACTTTGACATTAAATCTATATTGCTCATAGAATGCTTTAGCCAGCTTCTCTCATGTATTCACCTGATTTAAGTTCAACTGGGCATACCAGGTTAAAGCAGGGCCTGTCAAGTTATCTTGAAAGGTCTGGACCATGAGTTGATCATACTGTATATACTTACCCATCTTACGCACATATAGCCAGGTTTATAGCTTGGGGCATCTAGTCCCATTGTATTTTTCAAAGTAGGGTACTTTAAATTTTTCTGGAAAGCTTCCATAATCATACATAGAAAAGTCTGTTATTCCAGCGTACTCAAATTCATCATACCCCTCGAGCATTTTCATTTTTTCGGTGATCTGTAGAGTTAACCGCTCTTCGAGCTCCTTTAATCTGTCCTGGTCAACTTCAGGCTTCGGGTTGATGGGGAATGAGTAAGTATTCGGCTCAAAGGTTGGGTTGGCCTTTAGAAATACCCCTTTAGTTTCAAAGGATTCAAAGCCCTGATTGCCTTTAAGGTAAGCTTCTTCTGTTTCAATGGGTGGGGCCTCTTCATTTGATGGGGCCTTGGAGTGCTCTTCATTTGATGGGGATGTAGACTTGAGTAGAGAGATGCTATCAGCATGGAAGTTCAGTTTATCTACCATCTTTCCCATTGTTCGTTCCAAATATTGGAATCTCAACTCTGTGGAGTCAATAACCTCGAGGTTGTTGTTACCATTATTGCTGTTGTTTCCTTGGTTAGCCATTTTAGCTTGAGAATGAGTTTTGATGGGGCTTCTCTGAAAGGTTTGACGTTTGGGAGTTATCTTGGCAACCTAGGCAAAAACTACTTCTCAACAAGTTAGTATAGGGATATTTTGAAAGAAAAATGTAAATGAATGAAATGCAAGTGAATCACACGGATGAAAAGGAGAGGATCAACAAATGATTAATAGAACGACAAGTTATTCATTATTTTTGAATTCTCGGAGTCTAATTACATGAAAGAGAAAAAAAAAGGTACAAATTCATCTATGCTAATTTCCTTCTTTTCTGTAGGCCAGATGGCATTTTCTTCTTCTTTTGGTCATGCTTAGCTGCTTCTTCAAACTCTTGAATTTTCTTCTTAGCCATCTTCAGTTGGTGTTTTAGGACGTGTAACCTTTGTCTAGATTCTCGACATAGGTTCGCCCATTCATCTTTCTCATCATGGAGGATCTCTATACACGCTTTCATTTAGTCCATATAGGTTACCATTTTAGAGTTAGGCCGCATAGGGGAGGTTTGAAGGACTTTTGGTGCCCGATATTGCATTACGCCTACCTTATGAAGTTGATTGTATAAATACTCTTTGGTAACCCAGTGTTTATCCACTTCTCCTATGAACTCACTTAGATCGATGTTTAGGCTTATGGTCCGGGTGTCTCACTAAGCTTTGATCTTATGAAGTTTGGATACCTTTTTTCTATGGAGTGAGGCTCTTCAAGATTAAGAGTGAATGGTTCCAATGAAGGTTTGTGAACTATGTCCTGGATCCCTCTAAATTGTCTTACCATGTTGCTTCGATAGTAGCCTGTATACTAGCTCATCCCGATCAGTGGAACAGGATGGTAATCTTTGCAAATCAGTATGACCTTAGTGTAATTGCTCCACTTGGCAGTCCACAGTATGTCTTCTACTCGAAAATCTTATAGAACCTCTATCTAGAGAAGGGTAAGGATATCTTTCGGTAATTTGATCTTATCAACAAAAGAATCAATAAGGTCAACCTTCTTCACGAATGTTCCCCTTATTAAATCCAACCCAAAGCACTTGATGTGACTAACGAACCAAACCATTAATAATGCCATGCTTGACCTGAGATTTTCGCATCCCCTTTCCTTAAGGAAATTAAGATTCCTTATCTACTCAATAAGTAGGGTAGGAATGTAAGATTTATCTTCCCAGAATTGAGCCACTAACTCTGTTACCTTAAAATATATAAGAATAGACCTACTTGGGGACAAGATAGTAGCGAACACAGCTAGCACATAAGCCTTGATTCGGTTTTCTCTCCAATTCCCAAAAAACAACACTTAATTGTTGGAGCTGGGCTCATTCTGGAACCAATGGACTAGATCCCATATCTTGATGGTGTAGTTGTTGCAGTTGTCTAATGCCTCATTTATCTCAGTCTTACGGATCTCTAGGAATCTTGAGAAGATATATGTTGGGCCGAAGTTGAGTTCTGGATTGTATATTTCATCCAAAGGAGGAGCTTGGAGTAGTTAAGTGTACTCTTCTAAAGTTAGGCTGATTAGATCTGGTCCAAATTGGAAAGCCACTTCTTTGGGCTCTCAAAAATGGACTAAGGCCCTTACTAGCATAATGTTAACCTTCACTTTGGCTAGTGAGAGTATAAGTCTAATTTTATTGGTAATGAACTGTTGCTCTCTCGGATTGAAGGTTTGAAACCATTGGTTGAGTATAGGCTTTAGGTATACAGGTTTGTCGACATAAATCTCTTTGGCGAGAACCTTGGTGTTGGATGAGTTGGTCATTTTTGAAACATTACAAAGAAAGCATAAATTATAAAGGAAAGGCTAATTATAAGAAGAAAAAACATATAAGACTTCCTATGTACATCAATTCTAAAAAGGATACTGGAAAAAATTCCGGAATCTTCATCATTTTTTTTTTCTTTCTTTTTTTTTTCTTATGTAACATATCATATATTCATGATACAGCAAAATAAATCTCATGCCTACTAAATAAATATTAAAACAAACATGTATACGAAGCAAACAATAAATAAACAAATCAATATATAAAGAAATAAATAAATAAATAAACATTGCAAAAGTGATTTTAATTTTGGAATATTTTTAAGTGGTTAGCTTTCTTGACAATCCCAAGTGGAGTCGCCAAGCTATTGAGCTGGGTTTTTCACCCTTCCAGTTCTTTTCATAAAATTAGGTCTTCTTTAAACTGATCAATACTAAACTCTACCCATTTAATATTGACCCTCGACTAGGATTTAAAGAAGATCATTTTTTCTAACTTGAAAAAAATTTGGAGTCACCACCCGACCGGAGTCGGGAAAAGGGGTTAAGTTATTACTAATTAGGTGGATTGGTTATAATTTAGCTACTGGTCTATCGATTAAAAAACTAAAATTATAAATACAGTTTTTTAAAAACTAGATATCTGAATTCGAGGGCTAATTTATTAAACCCTAAACGGGTACCACTTTTAACTTTTCGAATTTAACTCCTTTTTAATTTCTAAAAAAAAAATCTAATTATAATACACACGACTAAATTGATTAATTTACATAAATATATAAAAATTGAAAAAATAAAACTTTCCATATATTAAGTCGCCCCATACTTGCGTATGGGTGCCTACGTACCCGCTATTCAGGATTAGACGCACATAGTTCTTTTATAAAAAAACTTTTGTAGGTAGTTTGATTTTAACTTTTTAAAAAGGGTCGCATTTACATATTTACCCAGTTCAATTTATTCAAGGAAATTCTTTTAAACGGTCCTAATTCGTGTTTTATTTTTGGAATATCTAAAATAGTCCTAATTTGGAAAAAATGTTTATTTATTTTCCCTTATTTTTAAAAAGCTTAATTTTTCTAAGTGACAAAAAGAAATCATAATCTTTTTATTTATCTATTTATTTTTTATTTCATTTTTTTCTTTTTCTTAATTTATTCATCACTTATCACTTATTACTTATTTAATAAAATAAAACAGAATTTCTTTTTTTTTTCTTTTTTCCCTTTTTTTTCTTCTTTTTTTTATTTTCTTTTTTATTTTATTATTTCCTATTACATTTAAACAAAACAAATAAAATAAATAAATAAAACAACAAAAATAAATAAAAAAAAGCTTCAGACGGATTTAGATCCACGGGTCGAACCTAGGTGGGTCGGATCGAGTTAGATTGGGTCGAATTGGGTCGCTCCACTAGTTCTGAGTCAAGCTTCAATACCTTCAACAACAACAACGGTAAAGGTCTATTCGGGTAATTCTAGTGGCCAAAGTAAGGAGGTGAGGAGTTTTTTATGAGTTTTAGATTGGGAATAGGGGGGTAGGCCGAATGCCATGGCTTGGGGTGGTCGTTCGATAGTTGTCGGAGGTGGCGGTCAGCGGTGGTGCTTGGGCAGCACTGCTAGGGGGTACGGCGGAGGTCGAGGAAAGTCATATTTAGGAGCTAATGGAGTGGTGATCACGGCCGTAGTGTTGGGTTATGGTGGTGAGCTCGAAGAAAAGAGATACGAGGAGAGAGAGAATGAGCTAGAGAGAGAAAGAAAATTGCGAGAGAGAAGGAGAGCTTGAGAGTTGATTCTGAAGCTCGGGGATGGCTCTTCTGCTCATTGACGTCCCTATTTATACTTGAATTTCAACCTAGTAACAAAGGAAAGCTCGGATCAAAGTTAATGGGAATGGCCGAATTTTCAGTTTTTTTCCAATCTTTAAAGCTCAATTTGTATGCGTAATTGACCGAACTTGGATGCATTTTCTGTACAGATTCATAGTAGGTTATGTCTAATGCGAGATGGATGCAAGAAACCATGAGCCTGTATATGGAATTTACGTAGAAATTGAAGCTAAAGTAGAGGGAGTAAGCTATTCTTGAGAAGGAAAGCTGAGGAAAATCGGGGAGAAAATTGAGGAAAACCAAGGGAAAGTGCTGACGTGGTGCCACGTCAGTCAACTCGACAAACCGCGACCTGCTACGAGTCACACTTAATACGTGGCAGCTGACGTAGCATGCAACGTGGCTGACACGTGGCAATCTCTGATGTAAGAAAAACAAAAAGTAAGAAAAAGCCCTCCCCGCTTTTACTAAGTTTAGAACTCAAGACCTCATGCTTAATGCTAGTATTATGTCTATATGCTTAATCGTTAGGCCTTTGGCCTGTGCTTTGTCCATATGTGCAATTGCACATATGGACTCGATCAACCTAAGTTATGTTTAAATCTAAGCCCAAGTTCGATGGCCCAACTTTTAAACCTAAATTTAATCTAACGAAATATTATTTTCTAGATCTTTTATTTATTTATTTATTTTATTATTATTATTATTATTATTATTATTATTATTATTATTATTATTATTATTATTATTATTATTATTATTATTATATTTTAATTTTTTTTCATAATTTCTTATTTTTTTGTATTTTCTAAATTTTTTTTTGTGCTTTTTTCTTATTTTCTTATGTTTTTCTAAAATTCCTATTTTTCTAAATTTCTTCATTTTTTGGGGCTTTCTTTAATTTTCTATTTTTTGAACTTTTTCTAATTTAGGATCCTATAACTTAATTTGAAAAATTAAAAGGAGCAAAAATTAGGTGTCTACGCCATGTCACTTCTCTATTAACTTCATCGTGATGGATATGAAAGATGAAGATCAATCATTAGTCTTTAGGAGATTGTTTTTTGCCACCTCTGAAGGTATTTTTGACATAAGAGAGAGGCTGATTAATTTGAAAGTAGAGAGTAGAAGGTGATGCTCTAAGCCAAAGAGTGAATTCAACAATTGAGGAAAGGAGACAAATTTGGACCTAAAGGTAGAATTTGAGAAAAAGGAGTCATATGAAAAAGAAAAGAGGTTTTAGAGAACCTAAAGAGTCGAGCAATTGTTAGGAGCAATAGATTTGAGCCCTAGAGAATGGATGAAGATCTACCATAAAGGTTACATAAAAAAAGTTAGGCTAAAGGCTTAAATATAAGCGCTTAACAGGGGTAACCTAACCCATTATCTTTTCCTTATCTTTTACTTATTTAAGTTTATGTTGAAGTCTTTCCATTTCAAAGTTGTCGAGTTGAAAAATCGATTTCTCTCTCTTTTTAACTTGATTTATATTAAGCTTGGCTCTCTTTATAGAAACTTCTCGACTAAACTAAGAAAATGTTTTTTTCAAAAAAATTATTTGAAAAGTAGAGTCACCACTCAATCAGAAGTCAGAAAAAAAGTGAAATTAGGGACCAAAAGTTTATGAACTCTAATTTCAGTTATTGGCTCATGGTTTTTCTAAAAAAACAATTTTAGGAAAAAGAAACCAAAGATCTACTATGCTTGGAAGCTAATTTATTTAATACCTAAGAAGTTCTACAAAAGAGGTCCATAAAGTAATTAAATGGATCTTTGATGAGTTTCTTAAAATAAAAGGGGTTTAACAACAGAAGAAAAAATAAAAAGAAATTTTTTTTTTTATATTTTTAGGATTGCTAGAAGTGTCTATGTACTTATTAACCAAGATGAAGCCTACGTAATTCTGAAGTATTTTATAAAACTTTAGAGGATTAGTTTGTTTTATTTATGAAAATATTTCACTTTAAGTATTTAATGTTGATTAGTTTATAAAATATATTTTTTGCCCATTTTTTTTTTAAACTAAGAATCCCTAATTTTGAAAATAAGTCAATTTATATTTTTTATTAAGAAAAAAAAAATTTATGTGGCAAAATATTTTTTCTTTTAAAAAGAAGAAAAAAGCCCCTTTTATTTTTAAAAGAACTCGTTAAATACAAACACATCAAATAAACCATACAAGATACAAATCAATTGAAAATATCATACAATCACATATATACATTTACATAGCATGCTTATTAACTATATATTAATAATTTGTAGCCATAACGCAATGAAAAACAAAAAATACTCCATTATTGCCTTTAAGAAAACTCTTAGATCAAATCCTTTATTACATGAATAATCATTTATTTATATATGTTCATCATCAAACAAGCATCCATCTATATTAGACAAATATAAATCATGATAAACATATTACAATTCATTCATCCAAATATTTAATTCAACAAAAACCACCTATTTCATATATATCAAACTCAATGATCTTTCATAAATATTATATTATAGAAATAAGAATTATAACAACTAATTTTACAAATTTCGCATTAAACTAACTAATTTAATAGGTAAAACATGATTTCAAAAATTATTAGTTTAAATGAAATGTTGGGAATTCTCTTAATTTAGTTTGTTTTTCTTGCAATTGTGTCTTTAAATGAGAAAAGGGGGGTTTATTTATAGTATGGAGTGGAGCTTGGTGGCTAAAAAACTTCCTTTTTGTGTGGAGGAATTAAATCCTCTTATATCTAGCAATTTCAATTTTTTTTTTTATTTTTTTCAATTTTTAGGTCCACTTTTGGTGTAATTTAAATGTAATTTTTATCAAATAAATAGATAAAATCAATCCCTTATGTCTTCTGACTAATTATACATACTAAATACGCAATAGGATTGCATCAAGAGATTCAATTTCCCACTTTTTAGAAGATGTACATATCTAGTCTTAAAAAAGACTTCTTTATTTATTTATTTATTTTATTTTTTGTTGAGGCACTTTCCGTTTATTATTTTTTAAGATTTTTTCCCCAAAATAATGTACACTTATTTCCTTTTCAATGTAGTATTTTTTCTAATTTTTAGATGCAAAAAAAGGGGATTAAATTGGATATCTTTTTTGGAGCTAAATTTGCTATGTTCTTAGGTGCTTCTATTTGTGAAGCAAATTGAATAGGAAAGGAAGAAGAAGGGAAAGGGTATAAGGCACTCACAAGGTCCATGTACGCATGCATTGCGAGCATGTGTAAGAAAAGCACCTAGTTTCCTCCCTTTTTTTTTTTTTATTTTGAGGTGACATATGGTGTACTAAAGTGTAGCATATAAGGAGATTTTTTTTTTCTTTTTTTTCAAATTTTTTGTATTTTTTAATTTTTTTCCATCATTTTTGTATTTTCTAAATTTTTTTTTAAATTTTAATTTTCTAGATTTTTCAAAATTTTTAAAGCTTATTAAATTCTTTGTGGGCAAAAATATAGTGTCTACAACTATTTCTCTTTGTACAGACGTTTGGTAAAAACTTTAGTACAAAGATAAAGGCATAAAAAACTTCTACATAAAGAAAAAAAAAACATTATTTTTGCCCCTAAAAGAGGAAGAGAGTCTTGAAAAATGTTCTTAATAGTAACTTTAAGATGTGAAATAGACCCTTTTTGACGAGCTATCGATCAGGGGAGGTAGAAGGATCTTTTTGTGGTCTATCTTAACAAGACCTTTTTATGAGATAAGCAAAAGTCTTAAGGCTAACTAAGGATATAGCTCTTTGATCTATTTTAGCGAGACTCTTTTTGTGAGATATCCTTTTCTTAAAAGAGCAATAATGTCGAGCTTATGTTTTTCCTAGTTTTTATTATTTTTCTTAACTTGAATAATATTAAACCCAAATTTGTTTAATACTAACCCTTTATTAAGAGTTAAGAAAAACTTAGTTTTTCTTTTTATTTTGAAAACTATTTCAAAGTTGTCACTCGATCGAAGTTGGGAAAAAGAGTTAAGTTATAACCAATTGAGTAAATTGGTTATAACTTAACTATTGATTTTTCGATAAAACCAATTTTTTAAAAAAGGTTTTTTAAACTAGAGATTTTAAATTCGTGGGCTACTCTATTAAACTCTTAACAAGTACTACTTTTAACTTTCCAAATTTAATTTTATCTTTTAAAGTACCTATTTGGCAAATTATACATTTACAACAAACTAATTCTATTTGCACAAAAAATAACAAATCAAAATTATTTACAATAGGGAAAATAAAAAGATTTTCTTATTTTAAGTGACTTTGGAAGTGCGTAAGTATCTTCTATTAGAGATTAGACTTTTTATAGTATATTCAATAAAATTCAAATGTGTTGGTCCTTTTTTATTTTTGAAAAATCAATAGAGTTTACGTTTTAATTTGATTCAAGTTCATTTAAGAAAAATTCTAAAAGGTTATAAATTTGTTTTTCCTTATTATTCAAAGTTCTAAAGTGTCCTAATTTTGAAAAGTATTGATCTTATTTGATTTTTTTTGTTGGAAAATGATTTTCTAAGTGATAAAAAGACTTTTCATTTTCTACTTATTTTATTTTTGATTATTTTATTTTTGTTCTTTCTTTTTACTCGAAGAAGGAAAATAAAATAAGAAACTAAGCTTCCTATGTTGTTTTTTTTTCCTCTTCTTTTGCTTTTTTTTTCTTTTTTCCTTTTCGAATTATTTTCCTTTTTTTTTTACAGGTTTGAGAATAAAATAAAATTAAAAAATAAAATTACAATTCAAACAAGATAAAGAACAAAACAAAAGGTAGTAACTAGATCGCGAGTTAAGTGCACAAGTGATCGGGTTGGATCTGGGTACAAATCTGAGCCTGCACATGCCATGCACATATGGTAGGATGGGAGAAACCTTACGTAACGGACAATAAGCTCCAAGTAGTTGTAGGCCTCTAAATGAACGGGAATGGGGTTTTCACGTGTTTCTCATTAGGAATATTGGGTCTTGGAGTGACGCCTCAGCCAATGATAGTTGTTTGGTGGTTTGTCAAATTTGGGTTGGTTGTGGTGGTGGTGTATAGTGTATGTGGTGGTGGCTTGATGCAAGGATGGTATCTAAGTAGGGGTTTTGTAAGGTATAAAAGCTCATGGTGTTATCGTTTTGGGTCAATAAGAAGTAAAGAACGGTGTTTTGCATGTTGGTTGCAACGGTAAGGGTTTCTTGAAACCCTTAAGATGGTAGAGCTCGACGTGGAGGGTATGACTGTATACAGGGATGGCTGGGCTCGAAAGCTTAGCTCTTGGGGAGGTTATGCATGTTGTTGGCTTCATTCGAAAATCTTCGAATGAAGCTAATTTTTAAAGAGAGAAAGAGAGGGGTATAACTAGCCTAGAGAGAAAAAGAGATTAGGATAAGTGTTTTAGATGTATGCGAGTGAGGATTGATGATCAGAATCGAATGATGAGCAGCTATTTATAGTTGTTACACCTCTAGTAAGCTTAGAAAGAAGCTTTAATGGCCGAATCAGCAATGCTTGTACATATTGGATTTCAAGCTCTTTCTAATATTGCAAGCCGATTTGAGCACCAAAATGTATGAATCCAGCCTTATTTTTTGGTCAAATGTGAACAAGGCTATGTGTAACACGCAATTCCATTATTAATTTTGATGGAATCACATGAAAATCACACAAAAAGAAGCTCGATTATAGGACACTAAGAAGGCAAAGGAGCTATGAAATCGAGAAAAAAAAAACTGAGGAAGGAGAAGACGGGCACTCATGTGCCTTGCCTAGGTGAGCATGTGTATTATATGCACGTGATTCCAAAAAAAAATAAAATAACTAAGCACCTTTCGATGCTTAGGCTTTAGGCCAAGATATAGGGCTTTTAGCCTTGTTAAACATGACTAAGCTTAAAGGCTTAGTCAAAGAAAATTGATCTAGTCCTTTTTTTTTTTCTTTTTAACTCTTGTTTTTTTCTTTTTAAAATAAATAAAATAAAATAAAAAACTACACTAAACCAAGCTCTTACATAAAATTAGACCCTAAATGACCAACCTTAAAATAATTTTCACTTAAGCCTAATTTAAATTAATTTTTGTACTTTTGTGAAATTTTATATTTTTCTAAAAATTCTATTTTTAATATTTTTCCAAATTATAACCCTTTTTCCCTATTTTAGAAAATTCTATAAAGGGAGTAAAAATATGATGTCTACAAATAACACTATGCTTATCTTAGGGACAAGGCTCATTGTAGTTTATCTAAACAAAGCCCTTTGGAGGGATATTCTATCCGAAAAGAAATGACGGTACCAAAGCTATCTAAAAGGTAGAAAGAGCTCCTTGTAGTCTATCTTAACGAGATTCTTTGATAAGATATCATTTGTGAAAGGAAACAATGGCATTAAGGATGTTTAAAAGGTAGAAAGAGCTCTTTACAATCTATTTTAACAACACTCTTTGGTGAGATATGCCTTCCTAAAATAGCGATAGTACTAAGGTTGTCTACAAGTAGGGCTCATTACAGTCTATCTTAGTTAGATCCTTTGGTAATATATCCCATTCGATGGGAATGATAGCATTAAGGCTATCTCAAAGATAGGGCTCCTTATAGTCTATCTAAACAAGACCTTTTGGTGAGATATCTTATTCTAAAGGATGAAGCAAATGGAAGGGTTAGGCATATAATGGGTCAAGGCTCTTACGAGATATCTTACCCTAAAGTTTTGTTGGGTCAAGGCTCTTACAAGATATTCTATCATAAAGTTTTGAGTAAGCGTCATACCTATTTTAATGGTCAACTTGCTATCAGTAGTTCTTGGTCTAGAGGCCTATAAATATCTTTTGGCTTAGAAACTTAATGAACTAGCTAATCTTTGTTGGGGTCAGATGTGGGAGTTTGTAAACTCAACTAGCCTTCTTTCTTCCTCTTTAGGGTCTATTTTGCTTCTTTCCTCTTTCTCTTTTATCCGAACCCAATCTTGGAAAAGGAAATATCAAAGCATAGCATTTGAGGAGTTTTAGTAAAGGACAAAAAAATCAATTCACAAAGTATTCAGAAATGGAGACAAAATAACATCATTCCATTGATTTTAGGGATAGGACATCTTAATTGCATTAGTGTTTATAAGATTCCTCAAATTCAAGCCATCCATTTGAGAAAAAATCAATACTCCTCTAAACAATATTCTTCTTACTACATAAAGACATTCATAACTAAGGGCAAACTTTCCTCTAGGATCTTGTACATTTGGGAGGACCTTTCTTAGCATTAGGTCTCCTTTTAAGAATTGTCAAGGTTGTACCTTCTTATTGAGAGCCTGTATCATCCTTTGCTAGTAACACTGCTCGTGGAATAATGCAGTTAGCCTCTTCTCATTCACTAAGTTTAATTGCTTGATCCTTTTCTTAACCTATTTGACTTTGTTTAGCTAGGTTTTAGCTAATACTCTAAGGGAGAGTATTTCTACTTCAACTAGCAAAATTGCCTTAGTCCCATATACCGAAGAGTAAAGCGTAGCTCTTGTTGATACCCTAATGGAAATCCTATGAGCCATAAGTGCGAAAGGTAGCATCTCATGCCAATCTTTGTACGTCATAATCATCTTCTTGATAATCCTTTTGAGGTTTTTATGGGCAACCTCCATTGCCCCATTCATCTATGGCTTATACAGTGTAAATTTCTTGTGAATGATCCTAAATTACTAGTAAAACTCCATCATGAGCCTATTATTAAGGTTTATGCCATTATCTATGATGATTGACTCTAGCAATTATATTCCGTTTCAAAAACTTGATTTCTGCCCCCTTAATAAAAGGAAGCTTTTACCCACCTTGTAAACTAATCAATAGCCAACAAGATAAATTTGTACCAATTGGATGCCTTCAGGTTAATTAGACCAATAACATCTATTCCCTACATAGAAAATGGTCATGGTAGAGAAAAAGCTTGTAACTTTTGAGGGGAAGCATTCACCTGATTAGAATATACCTAGCACAAGTGATAGTTACTCACATGTGTGATATAATCCAATTCCATTGTAGTCCAATAATAACCCATTCGCATGACTTTTTGGGCTAGCATGTACCCATTCATATTTGGACCACATGCCCCTTCATGTACCTCCTTCATCAGAATATTTTCTTCTTCCTCATCTATGCATCTCAATAATCCGATGCCAAACTATTGTTGACACAACATAGTGCCACTAAGCAAAAAGTAGCATGCGAATGTCTTTGATGTCTTCTAATCCTTCTTATTTGCTCTTTCTAGGTATGTTCTAATCTAAAGAAAATGTTTGATATCTTGGAACCAAGGCTTCTTATCTTTGGCTACTTTTGTCACCAGGCAAAAAGTGAGCTTGTCTTCCACCATGATCTTCAAGGTTATACTTCCATCCCACTTGACACCTGAACTACAGATGCTAGTGTAGCAAGAACGTTCGCAAATAGATTTTAAGTTCTTACTATATATGTGAAGGATATGTCTTCAAACTTCTCTACCAACTTAGCAAGGTGCTGATGGTAAGGTACTAATTTTAAAGCCTTCCTTTTGTATTAATAGGTCATTTGAAGGACGATTAGAGAGGAGTCTCTACACACCTCAAACTCATGGACCCTTATATCTAGAGTCGCATTAAGGCCTAAGATGCAAGCCTCATACTTTGCAATATTATTGGTGTAGGAAAATGTAAGCGTAGCTGCAACAAGGAATTGACTACCTTTAAGAGATATTAGTACTTCCCCTATCCTACGTCCTAATATATTAGCTACACCATCAAAATACATCTTCCACTTAGAGAGGTCCAAATCGTGTTTTGTTACTAGGATATTTTCATTTGGGAATCAAACTTCCCTATCCTTAGATACCTCTTCCTTAGGGTATTTGACCAATTGATATGACATAGGTTATGTCAAACTCAAACAACATCATTTACCATTTAGAGACTCTTCCAATCAGAGTCAGTTTCTCAGCCAAGTACTTGAAGGGATCATGTTTTGTCAACAATTCTACTACGTGATATAAGGTGTATTACTTGAGTTAGTGCATTACCCATACCAAGGTACAGCAAGTCCTTTCTATGTCAGAGTACTTTTACTCTCTTTTAGTGAATTTCTTACTTAGGTAGTAAATGGCCATTTCTTTTCCCTCTTCATCTTCTTGCCTTAGCATATATCCCATAGACTCTTAGAGGATAGTGAGATATAAAAATAATAGTCATCCTAGCTTTGGGGGAACTAAAATGGAAGGATTTGTAAGGTATTCCTTAATATTGCAAAAGGCCTTTTCATGCTCTTCATCCTAATCTAGAGGAGCATTTCTCCTTAATAATTTGAATAGAGGATGACACTTATTCATGAGTTGTGATAATTTAGTAGCCTTAGCAAACCCTTGATTTCCTTAAGTGTATATGGAGGAGGTAGTTTTAAAATCACTTTCACCTTATTCGGATCGACTTCTTTGCCCCTCTAGCTAATTATGAATCTTAGAAATTTCCCTAACATGACCCAAAAGGTGAACTTTTCTAAGTTTAGTTTTAATTGGAACTTATGTAGCCTTTTGAATAACTTCCTTAATACTTCAACATAATCCTCATTTTCTTGAGATTTGGTGATCATGTCATCTATGAACACTTCAATTTCTTTGTACATTAAGTCACACAAAAGAGTTACCATTGCCCTTTGATAAGTTGCCCTAGCATTTTTGAGGCCAAAAGGCATCACTTTGTAGTAAAAAGTTCCTCGTATGGTGATAAAAGTATTTTTAGCTTTATCTTCTTCAGCAATTTTTATCTGATTGTACCCTAAAAAACCATCCACAAACTAGAACATTGATGTGATGTAGTGAGAAATTATCTTTGAGAGTAGCTTAGTTCACATCTTGAAAATCTATGCATATCCATACTTTCCTATTTTTCTTTAGAACGGGCACTATTTTGCTATCCATTCAGGGCAATCTAATACTTCAGTAAATCCTACCTCTAACAACTTCTTAACTTTCTCTTTTATCTTTAGCAAGATATCAAGTCAGAAGCGCTCAGGTTTCTATCTTTAGGCTTAATGTCTTCTTAGTAGGTAATTTATAGACTAAGATAGATGGATCTAATCTTAACATGTCTTCATAAGACCATGTAAATACATCAGTGCATCTAGCCAATAGCTTAGTCATTTCACTTTTCAATTCTAACAATAAATTTCCCTTAACCCTTAAGTTCTAGGGCTTATCATTTGAGCCTAAGTTAATCAATTCAATGGGTTCATCAATTGATATATGACCCTATTTGTATTTTTGCCAACTCTTCTAAATTTCTCTATGATTGTTGACATCATCCCCAATGACTAACCCAGTAAGGTTGGACATGATATCAATATTTTCATCATTTATGGGCATTAGATATCCTTAGCTTTCATCAAGAACATTAGATTTGAAAATATAGGTAAGAAGGAAAGAGATAAGTAATAAGGGAAGAAAGAAAGTGGACATGAAAAGGAAAGGTAATTTCATTTCCATATATTGCGGAAAACAACAGAAAGAACTAATTTTATTGATGGAGCATAAAAGCTCGATCATGAACAATGAGAACTAAAGCAAAGGAAATAGAACTCAACGAATACTATGCGAAACCACAATCCTTACTCCAAAGTATATTTATTCATCAAGAGGAGAGTGAACCAATTCTACAAAGTCATTGATGCTCGAGGCTAGTTTTCTGTTTCAACCGTTGCTTTTGGCATTGATCTAACAAAGCTTTCCTTGAGTGGTGGAAAAGTCATAGGGGTATTATATATTTAATCACCCCTTTTCACTCCAACAAAATAGGTTTTGATTAACTCTTTTCCTATAAGCACATGCCCTAAGCCAAAAGTCTTAATATGCCCCTTTTTTATTGTAAGGCCCTTGTTTTTCATCTTTTTTCCTACGGACCATGCATACTTGGTAAAAAATATGTAGCCTAAAATCATCTGCCTCATCTCTCCCTATGTACGAGATTGTTGTCTCCTTGTAGATGTCATCATTGTAATCTCCTAAGATCACGACTAATTGGTCATTGGCAATAAATTTGACCTTCTAATATAAGCTAGAAGGAATTGCACCAGTTGCATGGATCTCCCCAATAGCAGGTTGAGGGTGTTAAGAATGTCTAGCACTTAGAATGTTACATTGAATATTTGAGGCCCAATCATTACTTGAAGGTCCACTTACCCCACAATCTCTCTTTTAACCCATCAAAAGCCCTTATAACTATAGAGCTAGGCTTAATCTCCTTAGCTTCGATCTCGAGCTATTAGAGGGTGTCTAAGGGACATACATTCAATAAGGACCCATTGTTGATGAGGACTCCAGTCACGATTTTATCTTTTCGTCTCACTACTATGTATAAAGGCTTGGTATGGCAATTTTCTTCTTCTCTTAACTCTTTAGGTAAAAAGGCAATCTAATCATTAGTGAATATGAAATTGGCTATGTGCCCTAACTTATCTACCAAGATCATTTAAGGAACTTAGACTTCTTTAATAATCTTAAAAAGAGCCTCTCTATGTTGGCTTGATGATATAAGAAGCCCCATAAGGGAAATTTAGGCCAAAAACTTGACTAGTTGGTCCATAATGTTATATTCATTAGCTTTGATCATCTTATTAAAAGTGTCTAGTTTAGATTCTTTCTCTCCTTGTGTTTGCATGTTTTGTCTTAATTCTTCTCCTAAGTTATAAATTTCGCCTATCCTGGTAATCCCTCCAACCAATGTTGTGGAAATCTTTGATTAGTGAGATTTTAGTAATTGAAAGGTGTTACTTTATAATTCTCGGGAGAAATCGAGATATTGAGCACATACTTTCTAGTTTCTCCATACGTAAGCTATTCCTTAGGTTGCTTGTTGTATTGAACCATAATCAGCCTTAAGCTTAACTTAATCATTCCCACCATGTCACTCATATTATCTTCCTCTTCAAACTTAAGCCCCTATCTAACTAGCACTGCCTCAATATAAATTTTAGGTACGATCTATGTATCCATTGCCTTAGCTTTCACCATAGGGTCCCCTATTAGCCTATATTCCTTTAATTATTTGTAGGTGAGGTTTCAAGGTTTTGTTATCATCATCTCCTATATTTCTTCCTTTACCTTCTTTCCTAGAGTAACTGATAAAAAGTTGGCTTGGTGTGAGTTTTGTCTTGAAGATTAATTCCTTCTAAATATCCTTTTTCTTTAAGGAGCCAAGTGACCTATTCAATGAGGATGGGTAGCTCATCTAGATCTATCTCGTATTAGGGTTCCTTAGCATTAATCATGTTGATTACAACAATATGATTTAAAAGGGGGTTGTTGTTGACATTAAGAGTCTTAACAAAGTCTAACTATACTCTCTTAGCATTAATTAAGTCTTGGATCTTGTTTATAAGCCTCTAACACCAATCGCTTTACCCACTTGTCCAAGATGGTATTTACATCTGGCATCAAGGTCAAAGTTTTTAGGTTTGTATCTTTCATTAGGTAGTTTAACGTCAATGAGGCAATTATTTATCAAGTGGGCCAAGACTTAGCTTAGGGGAATTGGCATACTAGTGAATCTTTTAAGGAGAGGTTGGTTGGTTGGTTGAGCTTGTGGTGGCTGGTGTTATTAGGCTAGAGCTATGGGGGTTATTAGGCTTAGAGTGGTTTAGTAAGATGTTTGTAGGGTAGGAACTGAGTTTCGATTGATGGTTACTATGCTTACAGTGGGCCTAATAGGGGTAAGTTTCTTATCTTGGGTATTTAAAGTGGGTAGGTTGCTAGATGCAGTAGCACTCTCTATTTTGCACCTTGTTGTTACCACTTCAACGAAGTTGACTAAGTTAAGTGGTATGAGATGTGTGAAGTAGAACTTCTTTAAGGTGTTGATAAAGATGAAGGTCAACTCCTTTTTAGGGATGGGCTCTAGGCATATTCTTTGAAAGATTCATTAGGCTTCTTACCAAAGCTTGCCAAATCCTACATAGAGGAGGTAACTTCTATGTTGAATTTATACTACTCATAAAAGGCTTAGGTCGGCTTTCCCTAAGTATTGACTTGATTAAGGTCAAGTTGAGCATACTAAGTTAGGGTTGAGCCGGTCAAACTATCTTAAAATGTTTGGACCATTAAGTGATCATATTGGACATACTTGCTCATTTTCCTAACATACAATTGGTTGTGCAACTTTAGGTAGCCAATTCCATCATACTTCTCCAAACTAGGCACCTTGAACTTTTTTTTAGCAATGTTGAGCTATCTTGTGCAGCTATGTTAGTGATACCCACTTGTTAGAAGCTTTTCAAAAGCTTTCATCTTATCATTCATTTGTTGAAGCAACTTCTTTTCCATTTATTTCTGCTTGTCCTCAAATTCCTTCCTTAGACCTTCAGAATCAATGCTAGATTCTACCTTTGGAAGGAAATATTCTAGGTATGTTTCTTCATCTTCTTGTAGGCTTATGACAATCCCTTTACCGTATGGTTTGGAGTTTTTTGCAAAGGTGGGTTAGGTTATACGCAGGAGGCTGAAACTGTCAATCAAAAAGTCCATCTTATTACCTATGCTTTTAATTGATTATTATAAAAGTTTGACCTTTACTTCAATGGGGACTTTAGTGTTGGTATTACTAGAATTGCCAGTGCTGCCTGTGTTGCTTGTGTTAGTCACCGTTTTAGATTTTAGTTGAGTGATTATGGGACTTAGTTCTAGAATATACTACTTGTAAGCTATTTTTGAAAAACCTATGTAGAGGTAAATACTCAACACTTGTTAGAAAAAATCTCCTATGTTTGATAATTTTCGTTTTCCTTTTTTTGTGTTTTGAAAATTTTTTTCCTCTCATTTTACTCTTCTATTTTTGTTTCCCTTAAATTTTTTCCCTCTTTTTTTTTTCTTTGCATGAAATAGCAATAAGGAATAAAGAATAAACAAATTGAATATAAAATAAAGAATGCTTATGAGAATACACAAATGCTAATATTGGAGTTGGCAAATAATCCATAATGTAGCAAAAATATCATTTTTAGTAGCACTGTAAATGATGGAGTTTGATTACAACACTTTATTTCCAAAATCAAAACAAACTTCTAAGCTAGAAAGCTTATTCGCTAGACCTTCTCTTAGCTAGCTGGGTAGTTGGCTAGATCTTGCTTTATTGCTTCTCTTCTTCCTAGATGGGTTATGCTCTATTGGTGCCTCCAATTCCTAGATACTCTTATCTACTCTAATTAGATTGTCTTTCAATGTCTCAACTTACTACTTTGATACCTTATATAAGGCCTTCCAATTCTTCTTAACCTGTTCACATCTTCATAGACAATGTCCACACGGACATGTACTTGCTTCATATAGGTTTCCATTTCAAGGGTAAGATCCTTTAGGGTTAGTTATAGCACATCAAGGGCCTTGAATTTTTTCTAACTCGCTTCCTTAAGTTATTGGTAGATATAATATTTCATGGCCCAATACTTCCTAACATTCTTTGTTAAGTCCTCTAGCTAAAGTGTTTGGACCATAACTCATTCACTTCACAAAGTTCTGATGGTAAGTAGGCGAGATACCTTTTCATGAATCATAAGGTGTTAGTTATAGTAACCCATGGTTGCTTTGTCTAATAAGTGCCTATGGATTACAGTCTGAATGAGCCTAGCTTATTAGATTACAATAGCTGGATAATAGCCTATATATTAGTTCATCCTAATGAGTGGAATTGCCTCAAAATCTCTACAACCCCTTATCATCTCTTTGGTAGCATACCATCTTGCTACCCAAACTATGTCTTTAGCACTAAAATTTTGAAGGACCTTAACCCAATAGCAAGTAGAAGCATCTAACAACTCGACCTTGACAAAAGTTAGGATTATATCAATTTTCACAACAAACTCAACCCTATGGAACTTGAGTTGGTGAATTGTTATGTAGTTAACAAACTAGATCATAAGTAGGCTCATAGAAATCCTCATGTCTCCTTATCTTTTGGTCTTGAGGTGATTTAATGATCTAATTTGATCTTCTTAGCTAAGGGGGTTGGGATATATAATTTCTCTTTTAAAAACTAGGATACTATCTCTATAACCTAAAAGTGGATACTAAATACACCTTCTGGAAACAATATGGTCCTAAATACTGCTATAATATATGTGTGGCATAGGTTACGTTGCCATCCCTAGTAGCCTCCATAAAGGACATCATGCTTTTCTTGGAATTTAAATTTTTTAACAAACCAATTCAGCAAATCGAATTACTTGAGGTATCTCTCATTATTATCCTTCAAGGCCCAATATAGTCATCAAAATAGAATCAATCAATGAGCATAATTAGTGATCCCCAAAATAGAAAACCATAAGTTCTAGGTTCTAAAAGTAAACTAAGGCTTGTATAAAGCCGAGGTTGATAGAGATCTCCATTATGGACATAATAGGTCTAATCTTTGCTTTGATATAGTCCTGTTGCTTAAGGCTAAAAGGTTAGAACCATCTTTTAAGCATATCCTTAAGGTCCTTAGGCTTATTGACACAGATTTCTTTCTTTATTGTCTTAAAATTTTGTAAAAAAAAAAAGAAAGAAAAATTAAATTTACACATCTTTCTATTATAAAAAAATAGATGAAATTACAAAGTATATATATATATATATATATATTCACAAGCTTTTGAAAAAATAAAAATATAAAAATACAATATGGACAATTTAAATTCCACCATGTTGCAGCCTTTGACTTTAACAGACTTGCTACATATGATTTCATTGCAGTCTCATGCAGGTTCATGAATGTAATAGGGTAGGTTCCAAAAAGTCCCCAAGTTTCAAAAGGCCCTACATAGATCATTGGCCCGTTTGAAACTTGAGCAGGGTTAGCCAACATGACCTTAAGTGATGGTTATACCGCATTACTTGAGACTTACACAATAACTCTCCTCCTAGGCTCTTAGGACGATTTGGCTTCAACTACTTCTAAACACACATTATGATCTAAAATCCCTCTAAGGCCCAACGGGTCAACCCCCTTATCTCTTTTTTTCTTTTCTTTTTTTTCCTACATCATTAAAGCCCACATTTGTACAACTCTATACATAAAAATTTAAACACTAAAAAAAAAAAACAAAACCAAAGCCCAATTATTACTACTATTATTTATTTACAAAACAAAGGGCTACTTAATTTTTCATGGATCTTTTTTATAGCTAGCCCATAAACTAGTCTCTAGTAGAGTTGCTAAATTGTCAAGCTGAAAAATTAGCTACTCTCTCTTCTTAACCTAATTTATATTAAGCTCAGCCTACTTAATATAAACCTCTCAAATAGACTAAGAAATGTTTTTTTTAATTTTTTTTTTTTGAAAAGTAGAGTTGCTACCCAATCGAAATTGGGAAAAAAGTGAAATTAAAGCCCATGAGTGGATAGACCTTGATTTCAACTACTGGTCCACAATTTTTTTAAAAAATAATTAAAAAAAAATGAAACCAAAGATCTATTAGGCTTAAAAGCTAATTTATTGAAAACCTAAGAAGTTCCATAAAGTAATTACATGGGCTTTTGATGATTTTCTTAAAATAAAAAGGGATTTAACATTAGACAGAAAAAAGAGGAAAAATTTTTTTGGTACTTTTTAAGGCTACCCAAAGTGTTTAAGTACCAACTAATCAAGATCATGCCTGCGTAATTTTGAAGTATTTTATAAAAATTTTATGGGTTAGTCCATTTTATTTATGAAAATATTTCACTATAAGTATTTACATGTTTATTAGTTTATAAAATATATTTTTTTCCCAATTCTTTTTTTAAAAAATAGGAATCCATAATTTTGAAAACAAGTCAATTTAGATTTTTTATTAAGAAATATGTTTTTTCTAATGTGGCAAAATATTTTTTGTCTTAAAAATAATAAAAAAATCTCTTTTATTTTTAAAAGAACTCATTAAAGCCAAACACATCAAATAAATCATACAAAGTACAAATCATTAAATATATTATAAAATCACACATATACATTTACATGTCATGCTTATTAACTATATATTAATAATTTATAACTATCTCCCAAGAAAAAACAAAAACTACTTTGTAATTGCTTTTAAGAAAATGTTTGGATCAAATTCTTTATTACATGAATAAACATTTAGTTATACACATTCATCATTAAATAAGCATTAATCTATATTATACAAACATGAATCATGATAAACATACTACAGTTTATTCATCAAAATATTTAATTCAACAAAACTAATAAAAAACCAATACTTATTTCATGTATTTCAAACTCTATGATTTTTCATAAATATTACATTTAGAAGCAAGAATTATAACAATTACTTTATAAATTTTGCATCAAACTAACTATTTTAATACATAAAACAAGATTTCAAAAAATATTTGTACATACCATGCATCAAAATCATAAAAAATAGAACAATTTAAGAGAACCTAAAGTTTAGAAACTTACCTTATATAATAATGAATTGATGGCCGATTTAGGACCTTTTAGAGGGGTTTCCAGCAAGGTAATGGCAGTTTTGACTTCTAACTTCCCAATTTATGAAACCTTTGCATCAATTTCAAGAAAACTCGAGCCCCACTTCTTTGATTTATCCAAAGAAATTCAGTTTTCCAATAAAACCCTAAAACTAAAGTTTAGAATGAGAGGTTGCAAATTCTCTTGATTTAGTTTATTTTTCTTGTAATTGTATGTTTAAATGAGAAAGGGGGGGCAGGGGTAGGGTTTATTATACAATGGAGTTGAGGTTAGTGGCTAAGGAACTTTTCTTTTGTGTAGGGGGAATTAAATCCTCTTGTATCTTACAATTTCAACTCGTTTTTATCTTTTTTCAATGTTTTGGTCTGATTTTGGTGTATTTTAGATGTAATTTCTATCCAATAAATGTATAAAATCAATCCATATGTCTTCCTACAAATTATATACACTAAATACACGACGGGATTACATTAAGAGATTTTATTTTCCACTTTTTAGAAGGTGTACATATGTAGTTTTAAAAAAGACTTCCTTTTATTTTTAATTTTTTGTTGGGGCATTATCCCTTTATTATTTTTCAAGATTTTTATCCAAAATAAAGTACACTTATATTCTTTTCACTCTAGTATTTTTTCTAATTTTTAGATACAAGAAAAGAGATCAAATTGGGTATCTTTTTTGCAGCTAAATTTGCTCTGTTCCTAAATGCTTCTATTTATGAAGCAAACTGAATAGGAAAGGAAGGAGATGAAGGGGAAGGGAGTAGGGCGCTCATGTACCCCATGCATGCGTACATTGTACATGTGTGTTAGAAAAATAAGGGGCATGCAAGCAGCTAGTTTCTTACTATTTTTTTATTTTAAGGTGCTATGTAGTGCACTAAGGCGTGACTGCTAGTTGGCAGCTATGTGACATACGTGGCATGCTAATGGGGTGTCTACAAGAGTTTAGTCAAATATGTCATTCGATGAAACCATCCAAAAGAAATTTAGAAAGGAAATTAAGGACTCAGAAGATTGAAAGAAATTTAGCTTAATACCAAAAACTTGATTGAATCGAGAACGGATTGATATTTATTGATCTAAGAACTGGTAGGTAGAAAACATAAGGTTAGACAAAGTGAGTGGATCAATAATCTTTTCAACTCATGTTTAAATCATGAGAGAGGTCTAAATATCATTTGTCTAAGAAGAGTTGTGTCCATGGGTCTTCTTCATTTGAGGAAATCTTGATACTTTTAGGTTTTAAGCCACAAGTGCCTTTCACATTTTTAGGTGGGTAAGCATGTAAGGAAGTTTAGTTCACAAGCACAAATGTGATTCCCTAGGTAAAGTTAGTGGGTCAAGATCATTATAATTTAATAGTATGAATATTGATTTTTTAACTTATTCAAATATCTCTTATCCTAACTTTGGTGAAAAAAAAAAAGGTTAGTGGGCATCTTTTAGCTTAATTAATTAGTATGATCTATATTAGGGTTTAGCCTAAGATTTTGTATTAAGGATTGTATTTCTAGTTAATGTGTAATTTTCTCTCTCCAAATTTACGATATTGTTTTTTTTGTGTTTTATTTGGTATTTACACTATAATGTCATATTCAATTTGATTCTTATTCCTTATTGGCAACTGTCGAGTCTGATTTTTCGGTTTTTTGTTTAAAATTGATTTTTCATTTCTTGATTAATACTAAACCCTAACCCATTTAATATTAAACCTTGACTAAAGAAATTGAGAAATTTCGGTTTTTTATTAAAAATAATTTTTGGAGTCACTACTCGATCGAAGTCGGGAAAAGAAAAAGGAACCGTAACCAATTGGGTGGATTGGTTACGATTTAGCTACCGGTTCTTTATTTCAATTTTAACAAAAAACCAGAGGGTTCCGAATTCTGGGGCTAACCTATTAAACCCTAACGGGTACCATTATTTATTTACCGAAATTAAGATTATTTTTTTAATTATAATATTTAAAAATAAATAAATAAATAAAATAAAAAAAATAACCTAAGTTTCTACATATTTTATCGTCGCCCCGAAGGTACCTACGTACCCGCTAGCCGAAATTAGACAATCGTAGTTCTTTCTGAAAACTTTAATGTATTGATTTTTTTTTTTATAAAAAATGATTGGTTGAATTTACGTTTTTATTAACCATTTTATTTTTATTAAGAAAAATCCCTAGAAGCCTAATTTTTATTCCTAACATTATATATATAAAAAAAAAACTAAAAACCTAATTTTTGAAAAATGCCAAATTAAAATTTTTATTTTAAAATAACTAAGTGATAATTTTTTTTTTTTATTTTCAAGAAAAATCCTAAAGATTTTATGAAATTTGCAATATTCTACATAATAAAGCTTTTATATAGAAAAGATGCTTAAAACATAAAAAAAAAAAGAAAGAAAAAAAATTTCTAATCATAGAAAAGATACCTTAATCATAGAAAAGATATCTAAATTATGAAAAAGATTTTTAAACCATAGAAAAAAAAATCTAAATTATAGAAAAGATGTTTGAATCATAGAAAAGAAATCTAAACTATGAAAAAGACATCTAAACTATGGAAAACAAGCCTAAACTAATATATATACATATCTATTTACATACCATATTATAAACTTAACTAAATAATAATAATTGAATAAATAAAGAAATAAATAAACAATAATCAAACCTGACTTGATATTTGGTGAAGGACAGTGGACGAACGTGTGTGGACTGCGTCGCGTTAGTGATCGTAGTTAGCTGCGTATGCTGCTGCGAAACTGGTTGTTGAAGAAGACTGCTATTGCAGGTAAGCTGGATTATGTACAGTTATTTGTGAATTGCTGATAACTGTTATGCGTCTGTAGCATTGGACTGGCTGTAGACTAGCTATTGGAGATTCGACGTATTCGGGGCTACTAGCATCGGTTGCTTGTTTGGCGAAGGACATGGACGTACGCGATTTAATCGGTACGCTTGGATTAAGGGCACGTTGATCGTGTGTTCACCATAGCTGTCGTAGCGCTATTACTGTACTGCTTCTAGAATCGTTATGCAATGTTGGCGTGGAGTTTGATGCTGCTACGTAGCTTGTTCGTGGAGATGCTGCTACTGCGTGGAATGATCGTAGAGATGCTGCTACTGCGTGGAATGATCGTGGAGATGTTGCCGCTGTGTGGAACGATCGTGGAGATGCTGCTGTTTTTGTTCTGTAGATGAAGTAGATTTTTTGAATTTATGATGAAGCTGATCCCCTGATTCCCGTTGTGGTTTTTTTTCTTTTATAAAGTCCAAATCAAATCCTATTATATCTGATTAAACTAGATTCAAATCTTATTTAACTAGACTATTTGATTAGATATGAATCCGATTTTCGTTATTTGTCAATTTTTGTTATTTTTATCTCTTTTTTGAATTAGGACCCTTTTTGTAAATAAATAAATAAATAAATAAAAACTAAGACTATGGAAGGGCAAAAATTAGGTGTCTACAGCAACCCTTTAGCTTGTTTGAGGAATCTAGATGTTATATTTACAATCATTCCTTAAATTTTATATTATTCAAGGATGGATGCAAAACTCTTGAATTGGGAGAGTTGAAATACCTTTAAGTCAATCCGAAATCATTTATTGGAAGATGTCCGTCTTTTGTTAATAATCATGGTATATTTTATACATACAAAAGGTTTTCATTAAAAATCCATTATGAGACTTTTTAATATATAATAAAAACAAGTTAAAGTGAATAAGAAAAGGGAGAGCTTATATGGTCTCATCCCTCATTTTGAAGGGATCAGTATGACCCTTAATCATGTCTTTAGTTTATATTATTTAGATTTGGACTATTAAAAATATAACCAATTCAATGGTTCAGATACAATGGATATAAAATCAAATATGAGATAGAAGTTAAAATAGTTGTGAAGTCTTGGTCTTTAACCAACTATCAAGGGCTTAGAACATAGCGCATTCCTAATAAGCATGCACATAGAAAATAAAAATTGGAGAATAAGGGAAAAAAAATTATCATAAATGGTATGAGATATGAGTACTATAACATAATGAGACCATAGTTGCTCGAAATCGGTGTGATTTAAGGTGTTTAGAAAAAGTTCTCTAAAATGGATGATATTTTTAATATAAGATCGCAAAAGCTAAAAGACGCATCTTAGTAAAGGTTATTTTGCAAAATAAAATAGGTAAAATATTGAATTTAATAAAAATATAATTTTATTGGTTTGTAACTTGAAATACAAGACCGAAATATAATGAGAACCTAAAAGTAAAGTTACTTGACCTATAAAAATAATAATTTGGAGTAAATCAAAAGTGAAATAACTATATAGTATCATATATATATATATGTATGTATGTATGCTCAAAAATATGTAAATGGTGATATGTAACATATATATATGTATATATGTGTGTATGTAAATTAATAGTTTAATTAAGGAAAATGACAAAAGAATCATGTGAGATAGTTGGAAGATGGATTACTACTAAAGAGGGTGTGCTACTTCGGTGAGGAACTTCAAAATAGGTTTCCCATGGAAACTGTAATAAGTATCATGCAAAATAGGAGAGAATGCTAAGTATTATTCAAAAGGAAAATTCCTAAGTCATAAAAGACTTGTTTCTCTTGCATGTTGAGTTCTTTTAGGAAACTATGGAGAGAAAATCTAGCTAAGGGACAAATCTAGAAGTTAGGACGAGAAGAATTAAAGTGAAGGAAAAAATGGAAAGAAAATAGGGTAAATTAGAAAATTTCAAGTTCAATGATCTAAGTGTCAATGGAAGTGAACAACCAACATCATCAAAAAGAGGAGGTAGTGCCTAGGTTGTTCAACAAAGCCACTGGTGTCAATGTTGGTTGGAAAATTGAACACCGATGAGTGTTTTATTTTCCCTAATTTTTCTCTAAAATTCTAAAAATTGCAAATGTTATCTAAAAATTATGAAACTTCATACTCCTAGGTATTTTTGCATATAGATTCTAAATATCAAATCAATTTTTTTTAGATTTAAAGCAAACATACAGGGTTCCTAACAAATCATATCTAAAAAAGGATTTTACATTAAATTTTAAAAACAGTAAACGATGTAGTTTCTATCCCAATTTTTGTATATAAGTTTTTAAAAGTGTTTACTTTAATGTTATGTGAAAATTTAAAAAAAAACTAAGAGGTTGGATTTTTAGTAATTTTGATGTACCATAGAACAATGTGCTAAAGGTACACTAAAGAAGTATTTTTCTAAAATAATTTGATGTGCATGTGTTATATCAATGTTGTAAAATGAGTTTTGGAATACTAAACTAGTCTGGTGGAGTGTGACAATAAGGGAGTTGGTGCTGAAGTCGGGTAATTTAATTATTTAAGAAGTGTTTTGCACATGTCACAAGTTGTGTCAGAAATTGAGTTAGAACTTTGGGTAAATGAAAATGTAGAAAAACTTGATATTTAGAAGCTAAGTAACAGGTTGACTAAGAGTGATAAGAATCAAGGACCGATCATATGATCCGAGCATGTGGCCTTATCTCCCTTATACGCCAAGTTACTGGGAAAGATGTCACTCTAGAAGAGGAGCAACTTCTCCGCATTAACCTAGCCTATCTCTCGAGCTCCTCTAAGCTATTCACTATCTCACAAATAGAAGAAGAAGGAGACATTGATACTACCGAACACAACGAGAATCGAACAATGAACCCGCTTGCTTTTGAGTTGACTAGTGTTTGAACTCGAGTTGACCAATTGCCAAGTCAACCCACCATGCCTAAGGTGCTAAGCCCATAATTGCTGATCAACTACTTTCTAGAGCCCGACCTTTTGAGCAACCCAGCTAGCTTAGGAACCAACGCTTAGTTGAACCACTCGATCGAGAGATTGATACGTATCCTCTTTTTTTTTTCATTCATATTGTCCTAGTGAAGGATATTCTTTTTTGTTATTACTAACTCGTCCTTTCTCTATAATCATTTTCCATTTTAAGTATCTAATTTTGTAATTAAAAGAATCATAGGAATTATCTGAATTAGAGCATATAAATACCCCATAAATGTATTAGCTGAAATGATCATCTAAATATTGAATACAGAACTTTCCCTTTTGGCTAGTAGAGTGTTTTCTCTACTTAGTCTCCCTTACTCTTACTAGCCCCTTTAACTAGAATTCTAATGAGTAACCCACCTAGCTTAGACTAGTACATTATATCTAGCAAGTTAGTTAGTTTGTGTGTAGTTCTGCAGTGCATCATATCCATAGAGTCAGTGCATGAGTTTGTTAAACCATCGACTTCCATTTATTATTTGATCTATCTTGCTATTCAGACTCATCAATTCACGTGATATCAATTGTCTTGTGTACCCTTCTCGGTGATCTGTATTATCCTGGTATTATAGCTTGGCTACGTTTAAATAAGTTTCTGATACTTTGTATTCTTGAGTGTTTACTATAGTATGTCGTGTGTTGTTAATGGGTTGAGATTTGAGAAGTATGGAAGAAGTTAAGTGACTGTAGTGATTATTAAAGTAGTATTCTAGGTTAAGGAAGAAAAATACTTAGTATTCCCTTATTTTGAGTTCACAAAATAGAATGTCTAGTTTTAGTTGGTTTATCATTGTGCTGGGTAACATTGCTATTGTTGGTATGTAATATTGAGTTATTGTTGTTCAAAAAGTGGTTTTGATGAAGGTTTGAGTAAAGTTTGGTTGTTTTAGTTGTCAATCCATTGTATAATGTTAGACTTCAGTGTTTAAGAAACCCTCGAAAACCAAGAGAGTGATCCTCATAATGGCCATAGCCAATAGAGAAGTTACACTCCCCAATGATTAGATGAAAGACTGGATAAGCTCACTAACTTGATGACCAGCTTGTTAACTACTATAAATGAGGATAGGCAGTCAGCAAGAGACGACCCAAATAGAGGCCAGGCAAATAAACAACCTGAAAGAGGTAATGGCCGACTTAACCGAGCTAATATCTCAGTTCAACAACAATGAGCTAGAGGAATGGATAGATTTGCTCAATGAAGGCTTGCAATAGAGGAAATGGAAGAAGAGGATGAGGAGTTAAGCGACATGGAAGATAAGTACGATTAACTTGAAGAAAGGAATGTCCTAGCTCCTAAGGTAGAAGGACTGAGATTACAAATTCTAAGCTTTTCTAGTAGTGGTAATGCTGAATACTACTTGGATTGGGCGGATAAAATTGAAAAGTAGTTTGAGCATCATGAAGTACTTGATTATGCTAAGGTGAGACTAGCTATTCTAGAGTTCATAGGATATATCGCCCTATGGTGGAAGAATTTGCAGGCTACACAGTGAACAGATGGAGAGAGAGAAGTTAAGGTTTGGGAAGTGATGAATAGACTGATGAAAAGGAGGTTCATTCCTAGCTACTATCTATAAGATGCTTTCAAAATATTACTGGAGTTGAGATAAGGAGGATTTAGTGTTGATGCTTATGTGAAAGAGCTCCAAATATTGATGATTAGATGAGAAGTTGTAAAGCTACAAGATTGAACTATCCTTAGGTTTATTAGTGGGTTGAAGTGTGAAATAGGTGATATTCTTGAAACTAGAGATATTAGATCCTTAGATGAGGCAATCTAAGTTGCTTAGAGAATTGAGCAACGTTAAACAAACAAATTTTAATCTCATATTCGTCGGATTAGCCTTAGCTAACCTAGTCCGAGCAAACCTGTGCAATCAAAACCAAGTAAGACCGATGGTGTCCGACTTATTTTGGCCACCTAAGCAGAGGAGAAGGAACCCTTGTGGAAGTTTGAAAAAGGATAGAGCTCAAGAAGAAAGACTGGTGAGATTAAGCACTTTAAGTGCTAAGGATTTAGTCATATGATAGCATAATGTCTAAATAAAAGGACAATGGTAATCAAAGGAGGAATGCTGACCATCGAGGTCAAAAGTATTGACAAGGAAGCTGAAGGGCTAAAAGAATCTAGACAAACTGATATGTCTGAAGAGGAGGAAGTTATTTATAACTAAGAAGGGAATTTCATGCTCACAATTATGGTATTACGTTAAGTGATGATTCTTTTTAAAATATACATTACATAGTGATTTTATAGCATTTCCCTTTTATTTTTGGTTGTTTTAAAAGAAATCGATACTTAAATGAGTAAAATTTTCATTTCAAGGTTTGAACACATTTTCGGATTAAAAAGAAAGAAAAAGAATCAAGTTTCATTCAATTTGGAGCTCCAATAAAGGAGTTATGAAGTTTTGAAACGGACACAACCATGTCCAACCAAGAGGCTCATTAGCAAAAGTAAACAAGATTGATTGTCAAAAAGTTATATAATCTAGGGACACAACCGTGTCCTTAGGTTATATCCATATAATAAGAAAAGTTACAAATTTTTTGTTATTAAATTACATGACGTAGGGACACAATTGTGTCTTACCTAAGATGATTTTAGCGCCGAAAGTTAGTGAGTTATAAGAGGCTGTGTCTAGTGATGAAAAAGGCAACTTCTTGATACACTATATAAGGACTTGTAAGGGTTTTAGGCATCACTTTTCACATTAAAAAATAGAAGAGACTTGAATAGTAAAGAATGAAAAAGGTGGAAGCATCACTCAACTTCAAGATTGGAGAGATTCCTCATCAACAAAAGGGGTTTTTCATGTTTTATTTCTTGATTTTACTATAACTTTCTTCTAATTTCATCATGATAGCTTATGATTCTTGTATTTAGGATTGTGGAACCTATGTTTTCATGTGACTATTGGATTTATTGATAATTTTCAATAAAGTGTCTATCTTTCTTAATTTACTTATATGTTTTTATTATTAATTGATATTTCTAAGATATTAATTTATAATATTATGCATTATAATTGATAAATCATATGGATAACGAGATCTTGACATAATTAAAGAGAGTTACATGCAGATAAGTTGCATGATTCTTCTGGAAAGTTGTTATTTTTGTGTGGAAATTCTTTATATATTAATGCGATTCTAAATTATATTGCTAAGTGAAGAGATATTAGTAAATAATTTAGGGTTAGGGTTAGTAAGTGGGAAGACAAGCTCCGAGGCTACAAAGTGAAGGTTGCAATTCTCTAGTCTTCCCTTAGTTTTCTGCTCTAAGTGGCTAAAAGTGAAGATTGGAGAGTGGGACAGATCTACGTAGCCTCTGAAGAATGAGGAGGAAGAAGAAAAATATCATGCTTGAGAAATGTGTTAACTTTAATTGCGAATTCCTCTAATCAAGAATGATAGAGATGGAATTGGATAGATTTTAAGATATCACATATTAAATACTAGGGGAAACAATTCGTGAATACATTATTTACCTTCTTAAAGTTGTTCTTAGTTTTATCACTTCCTAAATTGCTTAGTCAAGTCTCATAATTAGATTAATTTGTTAGTTTTAGTATTTTTAATTCATTTAACTCATCATAATTTTCCGGTTAGCTAATAGAGCTAAGGTTAATATTAGTATTCGAAATCTCTAAAGGATCGAAACAAACTCATATGTGCTATATTAGAATTTGATAGGTGCACTTACCTCATATCAAGTTTTTGATGCAGTTGCCAAGGACTTCAATATTAACAACACAAGTTGCTTTATTACTTTAACCATCTTTTTCTTTGTTTTCATTGTTTTCCTTCCTTTAATTATTTTGAGCTCTGATTGATTCTATATTTCATATCCTTATAGTGCATGACTTGAAGTAATGCGAAAGATTTGGTAGAACTTGATCTTGAAATTGAGAGAACTATCCTTTAGAATTTGAGATTGCATACTAGACTAATTGTGGCTACCATAGAAGATGGGTCGATTGTTGAGGTTAAGGGAGAGGGTGAAGAGGCCAACAATTAATACATCAATCAAAAAGATCCACCACAAGATCTAGAATACATGGCCAACAATGGTGATGAAGCATACCGGACTATGTCTGACTATTCAAGGCTTACATTTACCGGGGTTGACTCTATTGTCATATGACCAATCGTTGCTGCTAACAACTTCTACATTGCACCTAATATCATATAAATGGCGCAACAATATGTTTAGTTTGGTATCCCCTAAGATAAAGATCCTAATGCTTACATCTCTAGTTTTCTAAAGATTTGTGATACATTTAAAATTAATGGAGCCATGTACGATACTATCCAACTACGGTTATTTCCTTTTTCCTTGAGGGGTAGAGCAACCCAATAGTTAAAATCCCTACCATGGTACTCAATCACAACTTAGATTGAATTGGCGAAGAAATTTTTAGAGAAGTATTTTCCACCTATGAAGACTGCTAAACTTTGGAACAATATTTCTTGTTTTGCCCGATTGGAAGCCGAAACTCTATATGATACTTGGGAACGGTTTAAGGATTTGCTTAGGAGGTGCTCACATTGTGGCCCTTACTTTGGATGTAGATTTAAACCTTCTATAATGGTCTCAATTTATCTATGAGACAGATGATCAATGCATCCATGGAGGTATTTTCAACACAAAGACATTTGAGTAAGTACAAAACTTTGATTGAAAGAATAGCAATGAACAATTATTAATAGGATAGCACTAGAGTCAAGTAAAAGGCTGTGGAAATTTATGATGTAAACTTAACTATTGCTTTGGCAGCTAAGGTGGATTTATTAAGCAAGAAGATTGACATACTCTCTATTAGCCCTCATCAAGTACAACTAGATGTAAGTGATTTTAGCTTGCAGGGTTATGGAGTATAAGAATAATTGGAATAGGTGGATTCCTTAAGAAATCCACCTAGGCAACAAAATAACCCCTACAACAACACTTATAATCCTGGGTGGAGGAATTATCCCAATTTCTCATTAGGTAATTAGAACCAAGGCCAGTAAAAGGCCAACTTTGGTCTACTTAGATTTTAAGGACCATTAACACCTCCCCTTCCTCAAGAGAAGAAATCCGATTTAGAATAATTTCTCACTAAATACATTCAAGGCAATAAGGTTTGGCTATCCAACATTGAATCATTGTTGAAGAATCAAGAGCTTCCAATTGCAATCTCAAGAACCAAATTGGTCAGCTTGCAAAGCTACTCTCTAAAAGACTACATGGGACACTATCGGAAAATACGAAGACCAATTCAAAAGAATATGTCAAGTCAATAAAACTTTGAAGAGAGAAGGAGTTATAGGTTAAGAGGAAGGATAGCGAGGAGACTAATCAAAGAAATGAGGAGGTGAAAGCCAAGAAAGATGGAAAGCCACCTAAGGTGAAAGAATACCAACCATCCATCCCACATCCCCAAAGATTAAAGAAAGATCTCAATGACCAACAATTCAGTAAGTTCCTTGGTCTCTTTAAATAATTATATATTTACTTACCTTTTCTTGATGCTTTGTCACAAATGCTGAAGTATGCTAAGTTTTTAAAAGATTTTTTGTCCAACAAGAGGAAGCTTAAGAAGCTTTCTACAGTTACATTGAATGAAGAATGCTTAGCGATCATATAAAACAAGTTACCCGAGAAGCTAAAAGACTTAGTTAGTTTTACAATTCCTTATCAAATTGGCAACTTCTTGGCTGATAAAGCTTTAGCTTATTTAGGTGTAAACATCAACTTGATGCCTTATAAATTTTGTAAGAAACTAGGATTAAGGGAACCAAAACCCATATCCATGAGCTTGCAATTAGTTGATAGGTCCATAATGTATCCTAGAGACATTATCGAGGATGTATTAGTCTAAGTAGGTAAATTTATTTCTCTTGTTGACTTTGTGATATTGGACATTGATGTAGATTTTGAAGTGCCCCTTATCCTAGATAGACTATTCTTAGCTACTACTAGGGTTATCATTAATATAAGTGATGGTAAGCTCATTTTGAGAGTAGGAAAGAGATCATGTTTACAATTTCAGAGGCTATGAAAAAGTCTATGGATTAGGATGATACTTGCTATCTTTTGGATGTTTCTAACACTTCAATTTCAAGTTGTATGCAGGAAGTTCTTTCTAAGGATCCGCTAGAGAGTTGATTGCAATTAGGTACAGAAGAAGCTTCAAAAAATCCCAATCAATTCGAGGTTATAGTGTAGTTGGAGGCTAATAAACCTATCTTTCTTGAGAAAGGGTTTGAGGAGATTGAGAAGACGAAGGAAGTATGGCTAAAACCTTTGATTAAGGAGCCATTGGTACTGGAGTTGAAGTAATTGCATGACTACTTGGAATACGCCTTCTTAGATAAGGATTCCAAATTATTGGTGATTATAGCATGTAATTTAGAAGAAGAATAGAAAGAAAAGTTGCTAAAAGTACTTAAGGAGCATAAGAAGGCCATTACTTGGAAAATATTAGATATTAGAGGTATCAATTCCTCCTTTTGTAATGATGATTTTGATGGAAGATAACCATAAGCCAGTAGTGTAGCCCTAAAGATGCTTGAATTTGAACATGATAGAGGCAGTAAGAAAGGAAGTTATTAAACTCCCTAATGTAGGGATGATTTACCCTATCTCTAATAGCTCATAGGTGAGTCCAACGTAGGTAGTTTAAAAAAAACTTTAATGAAAAGAATAAATTGATCCCAATAAGAACTGTAACAGGATGACGTATATGTATTAATTATAGAAAGTTAAATGATGCTTCATGGAAAGACTATTTTCCCTTATCTTTTTTTATCAAATGTTAGAACGACTAGCTAGACATATGTTTTATTATTTTCTAGATGACTTATCTAATTATTTTCATATACCTATTGCACTTGAAGATTAAGAGAAGACAACTTTCACTTATCCTTACAGCACCTTTACTTACCCAAGAATGCCTTTTGGCCTTTGCAATGCACCTGCTACATTCTAGCGTTGCATGATAACCATTTTTGATGATTTGATTGAGGACATAATGGAGGTATTTATGGATGACTTTTTAGTTTTGAGGAACTTATTTGACCATTGTTTGAATAATTTGGATAGAGTACTAGCTAGTTACGAAGAAACCAATCTTGTACTCAATTGAGAGAAGTGCAACTTCATGTTATAAGAAGGTATTATGCTAGAGTATAAGGTCTCATATCAAGGAATTAAGGTTGATATTGCCAAGGTGGACACTATCACAAGGCTACCACCTCTAACTTTGGTCAAATCCAAAGGAAGCTTTTTGGGGCATGTAAGATTTTATAAGTGATTCATTAATGACTTCTCTAAAATTGACTGCCCCTTGACTAGGTTTTAGAGAAGTTGTGCCTTATGTTTTCTCTCAAGATCGTTTAAAGACTTTCGATCTCCTTAAAGAGAAACTTACCAATGCCCCAATCATGGTAGCACTTGATTAGATACTCCCTTTTGAACTTATGTGTGACTTAAGTGACCATGCGATAGGGGTAATGTTGGGGCAAAGATGGGACAATTACTTTCAACCAATTTACTATGCTAGTAAAACTCTTACAAATGCTTAGAAGAATTATACCACCATGGAAAAAGAGTTGCTAGCAGTTGTTTTTACCTTTGATAATTCATTCTTATTTGATTCTATTGAAAGTAATTGTTTATACTAATCATTTTGCCCTTAGGTACTCGTTAGCAAAACTAGATGCAAAGCCAAGATTGATTAGGTGGATCTTCTTGTTACAAGAGTTTGATGTAGAGATCAAAGACAAGAAAGGCCTTGGGAACTTAGTAGTAGATCACCTATCTTGATTGGAGAATCCAAACTTAGAAATGTACAATGAGAATGAGATCAAGGACAAGTTCCCTAAGGAGCGACTCTATGCCATTAATTAGGTAATTGATTTGGAAATCCCTTGGTTTGTAGAGATTTCTAATTTCTTAGCTGCTAAGACTATATCAAAGGGACTTTTATGCCAGCAAAAGAAGAAACTCTTTTCTAATGTGAAACATTATTTTTGGGATGATCCTTACCTATTTAAAGTATGTGCAAATCATGTATTAGGAGTTATGTACTATACCTTAAAGGATGGCAAATTTTGAGCTACCATCATTCAGGGCCTATGGACGGGCATCATAATGCCAATAGGATGGCTCATAAGGTCTTAGAGGCCGGATTTTATTAGCCCACATTATTCAAAGATGCCTAAAAATATGTTGAGATTTGTGATAGTTATCAATGCGTAGGGAACATATCTCTTAGGGATGATATGCTACAAAACCCCATCTTAGAGGTTGAGGTATTCAATGTATGGAGAATCAATTTATGGAGAATCAATTTTATGGGCCCTTTCCTAAACTCTAATGGCAATAAATACATCCTAGGAGCTATTGACTATGTCTCTAAGTGGTTAGAGGCTAAAGCCATACCCACTGATGAAGCTAGGGTAGTAAAGAAATTTTTGAAAGGCCTATTTTCTTAATTTATTACTCTTAAGACAATTATAAGTGATAAGGGAACACACTTTTGTAACACTTAACTTAAGAAAGTGTTGAAATGTTATGGTGTCACACATGAGATAGCTACCCCCAAACTAGTGGCTAAGCGGAAGTCGTTAACTGAGATCTTGATCGAATTTTTGAGAAAACCGTAGAGTACTATAGAAAATATTGGTCGAAAAAAGTTAGATGATGCTTTATGGGTACATAGAATTGCTTACAAAGCCCCATTAGGAACTACATCATACTGACTTGTATATGGGAAGGCTTATCACTTACCAGTAGTGATTAAACATAAGGCCTATTGGGCAATTAAAAGTGCTAATGTTGATTTTGAGTGTACAAGTGCTTACCAGAAGCTTCAATTGAATGAGTTAGAGGAATGGCGAGCCATGGCATATAGAACTCGAAATTATACAAAGAAAGGGCTAAGAAGTACTACAATCAATGAATCAAATAAGGTCGATAATTTAAAGAAAGAGATCATGTCCTTTTATACAACTTTCACCTTCATTTATTCCTAGGTAAGTTGAAATCTAAGTGGTCTAGATTATTTACAATTACTAAGTTTTCCTGTATGGGATGGTTGAAGTTATACACCCAGATAATGGCACATTTAAGGTAAATAGGAAATGATTGGAGATCTAATTAGGCAGGAATTTGGATAACAATGGACAAGAGGAGTTTTATCCCTGATGGGACAATCATAAGCTACAAATGTATCCTGTCTAGCTATTAGCATTAGCTATAGCGCTTCATAGGAGGCAAGCCATGTCTAACTTCTCTTTTATTTTTGTTTTGCTTCAATTTACCTTGCTCGTATTTTTTTTTTTTGGTCTAGCTTATTTTAATTTGCCTTTACTTGATTTTTTTTTCTTCTTTTTTTCTTTAATTTCTCTTTTGCCTTCACTTAATCTTAATAATAGGGAGTCACTTTTATTTATTTACTAAAAAAAAAAAAAGTAAGTTACACTACCTAATGCTATGGTTGTATCATTGGTTATGTACAAACTAAGAACACAACTGAGTGCATCAAATAGTGAGTTATACGAACATAGGACATGATTGTATCCCATGCCTGTGTTTGCCAAGTAAATTCTTTGGCCCCTACATCAGAAGGTTACACGAACATGGGACATAATTGTATCCCATGCCTGTATTTGCCAAGTAAATTCTTTGGCCCCTATGTTAGAAGGCTACACGAGCAGGGGACATAACTGTATCTCATGCCTGTATTTGACTACCATATATAACTATGAACAACTCGTACATATAGCCATAATTCATATGCACGCATACATTCTCTTATGCCTCCACTCTTAAACATGAGCATACACATACATTCTTCTTCTCCCTTTCCTTCTCTTAGAGCAATCCACACTATCTAGCTCAAATCCACCATATCCAAGTACCTAATGGCAAATCGTGAGAAGCTAACTATCCGGAGGAAATCCAAGTATGCAGCATCATCTTCTATGCAAGAAGGTGCCATTGTTGAACCATTGGCTACTCCTCCTCTAATGGAGAACCCAAAGCTCCTATCAAAGAGGAATACCAATCGAATTGCTATAGCTTACTTAATAACAAGCCATTTAGCAAAATGCTATGTTTAGATTAGAATGTTATCACACAACTAGAGCTAACAAATGAAATAAAGGAACTCTTGGAAGGAACCATTTAGGAGCGATTTCTATCTCTTTAAGCTTCGGTTTGTAATGAGCTAACGTTGGAATTTTTATGCACATATCAGCTAGATACAGAGGGTGTTGGTGGTATGGGTTCAAAAAGCAAATTACTTTTCATTTTGAATGGTAAGCTTTTCGACATGACAACAGCTCAATTAGGCAAGTGTCTTGGTCTCTTTAAGTAAAGATTCCTACGAACTGAACAATTCTAGCACTTAACTTATCATTTTTTTGCATAGTGACATTCGGGTAGTTTTGGGATCAAATTTCCTATGGCAACGCTTATGACTCAATAGTAAGTAAGGCCTCTCAATTGGTCAAACCCAAATATCGTGTTCTTCATTGGCTTTTTGTACATATGTTGACTAGATGAAGCTAAAGCACCAACGTAGTCTCCAACAAGGATTGCCTTTACCTATACAATGTAATAGATTGCCTTTACTTGACAGTGTTATCCATAAGTATCCAATCAACCTAGCCATTGAGTTAGTTGAACTTTTCGCTACCAAGCAACCACTAAAAGGAAGAAAGGGCATATTTGCTATAGCCCATACATCACTTTATTAGTATAAGCTATCTGGACTAAGGCTATAGTTTGGCCCTCCCTTACCTTTATTGCTTAAGTCACTCCCATGCAGCTTAACTCTTTTTAGCTTATGAAACTTTTACCAACTGGATGTTAAGGTAGACAAATGCGATCCACCTCTAAAGGACAGACCACATCAGTAAGCTCTAAGGATAAATTTGATATCTTGATGTCTGAAATTCGCTATATCTGGGAAAGTGTGGACAAACTTCACATCTGCTAAGACAAATTGGAAAAATTTCTCAAATTGAAATAATTAGATGCAAATGATGAGGAAAGTGAGAGCAAAGAGGAGACTGACAGTGATGAGGAAGAAGATAAGACTGGTGAAGAAGAAGAAGAGGGGAATGGTAAGAGGGATGATGAAGAAATGGTAGATGCACAAGCTGATGAGCATAGTGAAGATGGAGATTACGATCCCTTTTCATAGTTTCTTTTTCTGTATTGGTAATATTTGATTGATGTCTCTATTATGCCTTACTCGCATAGTTAGACTTTTCCTTTATTTTCTTTTCATTTTTATTTTTTAAATTTTCTTTTCACTTCTTTCATTTTACTTAGGCATTAATTAGTTGGCAAAAGCATGCGCAAGATGCATTGGCTATTTCTTTTTCGTTTTTTCTTTCATTTTTATTCTTAGTTCAGTAAGATGGCACACTTTGTGCTATATAATCAAGTTAACGATGCTTCGGCTATTTCTTTTCTCTTTTTGCAAGATGTGATCAAGCTATATGGAGTGTCGAGAACTATAATGTTTGATCAAGACCTTAAGTTCTTAAGCCATTTTTGGACAACCCTTTGGAAGCAACTAGGAATCAAGCTGCTGTTCAGTACATTTTACCACCCTTAAATAGATAGATAGACTGAGGTTATCAACAAGACCTTAGAGACCCTGCTATAAGTTACAGTTGCAAGAAACCTAATTGATTGGGATACATGGTTACTGATCATTGAGTTCACCTACAACAAGACCGCTTATAGTGTCACCAAAAAGTTACCCTTTGAGGTTACATATGGCTATAATCTCGAGCTCCCACTTGACTTAATCACCCTATCTAGCTGCCTTGAAGACCCGCAAGCAGTTGAAAGATCAGAAGCCATCCGAGTAATGCACCAAAAAGTTATAGACCATTTAACTAAAGCTACCTCCAAGCTCGAAAGAAAAGGCCGATGATGAAGAGCCAACAGATTCTAAGTTAGCAATTTAGTGTGGGTTCATTTCAGTAAGGATCAATTCCCTAATCTTGAGAAAAGCAAGTTTTCTCCACAAGCAAATGGACCACTTAAAGTGATCGAGGATATCAATTCGAATGCTTATAGAGTTGAATTACTAGAGGAGTATGGAGTTTCTAATACCTTCAACATTATTAATCTTTACCCATACTTCCCCTAGGATGAGCCGCCCGAAGCTAACTAAGATTTGATCCTAAAACTCAAACTACTTAAAGAAGATGATAAGAATTAAGAGCCGATCACATGATCTTGAACATGTAGCCTTATCTACCTTGTACACTAAGCTATTGAGAAAAACTTCACTCTAAGAGAAGAGTGGCTCCTCTACATTAAGTTAGCCTATCTCCTACGCTCCTCTAAACTATTCACTATCTCATAGATAGAAGAAGAAGGAGACACTGATGCTACTGAACATAGCTAGAGCCAAATAATGAACCTACCTACTATTAAGCTGACCAGTGTCTGAGCCCGAGCTAACCAATTTTCGAGTTGACCCACCATGCTCGAGATGCCAAGCCTATAATTTTCAATCAACTATATCCTAAACCCTTGACCTTTTGAGCTACTAACTTGAAGCTGACCCAGCTAACTCAACTCTACTCAGCAACTAGTGCCCTTTTGGACCACCCGATTGAGAGGCTAACATGTACGATCTTTCTTGGACATCCATATTGTCTTAGTGAAGGATATTTTTTTTTTCTATTATTATCAATTCACCCTTTCTCTTAAATCATTTTTCATTTCAAGTAGGTGTCTAATTTTGTAATCATAGGATCATAGGACTTACTCTAATTAGGGCATATAAATACCCGATAAATGTATCAATTGAAATGATCATCTAAATATTGAGTGTAGAACTTTCCCTTCTAACGAGCAGAGTGTTTTCTCTAATTGGTCTCCCTTACTCTTATCAGTCCCTTTAGTAAGGATTGTGCCAAGTAACCTACCTAACTTAGATAAGTTAGTTAGTCCATGTATGGTTCTACGATGCGTCATATCCATAGAGTTAGTGTGCAATTTTGCTAAACCATCGACTTTCATTTATTATTCAAGCCATCTTGTAGTTCGGACCCACCTTTAGTTTGTATTGCATCGGTCGCCGTGTATACCCTTTATGGTGATCCATATTATGGAGAACTGACTAATGTTGCATATATATATATATATGTATGTATATATGCATGTGTATGTGCTTACTTTCAAGACATTTCCTTATAACTCATATGTACATATAATCATACGGATAAATTTAAGGTATGTACTAATAATAATAGAGTAACTAAACATTAAACAAGTATCATGTTGAAATCTCTTACTATGGGATCAAAGTAATGTAGTAAAGGTATAGAATCTAGTAATATTTATGTAGTAGTTAAGATGGTTGGAAACTGTAATAGAAAGTACATTGGGAGAATCCTATATGGAGAAAGTTAGTTGGAAAATGGATCAAAAAGTATTATGGTCTAAAAGGAAAAATCCAAGACTCAAACTCTAAGTGTAAGTAAGTTAGTAAACTCTTTTATACTTAGAATATATTTGACTTGAGTATCATATACATTTTATTTAGGTAAAGTAGGTAAAGAGGAACCTTAAGAACAAGAGTAGGATTTTGGGAAATCTACTAAGTGGCCCTAGTAAGTGAATATTTGGGTACTATAACAGATTTTATTTACTCATAATTGATCTAATTGTGAAAAACTTGATTGATCTTGTGTATAAATGTGACATGTTGATTGATGAGTTATGAAATGCCTTTTGAATTCTTTTATATACATTGTTGGATGAGTCATGCATGGTTATTGACTATGATGACTTTAATTGTGCTATTGCTTGGTTATAATTGATAATGTAGATCTGTGTTAACATGGATAAAAAACTAGGTATTAACTACTAACTCTACCTCCTAAGGTGTTCACTTAAACAAACCAAATACTGAGGTTTTAGAAATGGAAATGTAAATGAAATAAAGTAAAAGCTTAGCTAATAAATGGATGATAAGCTTGCTTATGTTGTTTGGTAGTTGCTAGGTCTTTCTTAGTATGCGGTTGATGAATTTGTAGCATGGCATGAAAAGGATTTACGGGTTAAGTTTTCTAAAAACTAAGATCTTGCATAGTTAAGCTTTATTTTGAAAACTTAGATTTTGTGAAGCAAATAGTTTAGTTTCTGAAAGATTGATTTTGTAATGCAAACATTTTAGGTTATCAAAACTGGTTTTTGAGCATATAGAATTGCATAATTTCTACTAGGTTAAAATTTTTAAACACTTTTCTAGGTTCCTATTATGTATTTCGAATTCCCAACAATGTCGACTACTTAAGTGTCTAGGGTTAAGGTTAGGCTAAAATATTGGTACCAATGCATATCACAAACATAGAGATTATAAAAACATTTTAATGAAGTTATGTATTGTAAAAGGTTATATAATTTGTGATGTTATGAGTTTAGTTCACTCCTATAAAAGATTTCCACTACAGAATCAAGTGTTTATGAAGATGAATGATCTTATCCTTAATTCAAGGATAATAGTAATAGACCGTCTTCAAACACCAAAAGTGGAGAAAAATTTTTAAGCAAACACTTAGAAAATGGGGCATTACAGGGTGGTGTCAGAGCATGGTTTGTAAAGTGAGCCTTAGAGTATCATAACTTTTCTATAGATAAGGATGGGAAGTGTGATGGATTAAAGGATTGAAGCATTTATGTTGATTTGGGGAATCAATAGTAAGGATGGAGACAGATTCTAATGTATGTTTAGGAACATGTGATTGCCTCTAACTTAGAGCTTTCGAGTTTTACAATTTATAAACTTATATTATATCCTTAACTTAGTTCAATAGGTAAGTGTACTTATCAATTTATAGCATAGATGAGCATAGGATCATCACTACCGGGAACGGATACAAGCATTAGTACTAATTAATCTTCCTATGATCTAGCAACCAAATTTATCAAGTGATTAATGACGAAAACTCTAAACTATAAGCTAAACTACAGTAAACCACAACAATTTTTATCTAATACAAATGCTATAGAAACTATTAACACTACAATGATTAACATGTAGGCTTGCTTTACCATCTAACATGATACTATCACTATACTTTTTGTCCTAATACTTGTTATCTACGTGAAATTACAGGTTTGTAAGTATTCCTCTCAAGATTACTTACTCCTAATCCTAATTGTATCTATTAGAATCTCTTCTAAATTAACATCTAACTCAGATCGTATTAATATCATAATCATTTATCTATTCCCCTAAAGATGTAGTAACTTTCCTAGTAAGATCTCTATTATCAAGAGTAAATTGTTCTAATGAATTAATCTATTCAATAGAATTGTCTCTCGACATATTTTATTGAAATCTAGCCTAAGTCAATGTCATGCATTACACCATACTTAAATTATTAAGTTTAATTCATCAAAACTAACAAACATCAGGAAAATACTATTCCATGCATTTAATCATACTAAGCGGATGTAGCAAGTCTTAATATACTACTCACACATGATAAAATGATAACATAAACTAACAAAAATCATAATTAATAAGAAATACATTATAGAATCAGTAAAAAGTAAAAACCCCTTTTTATTCCATAATAAAAGTCTCACGAATACACGAACAACGAAGTCCCGCCCGCTCTCTCGAGTAATTCTAGGAATAATATGATTTACACTAATGATTGTACTCAAGAACAACTGAACAAAACACAAAACGGTATAAGATGAATGAATAGGTATATTGTGGGTTGGTGATTTGTTATGATGAGATGTTCTTGATGATGCTGATTATGATATCATCCCTTTTGTTTGAAACTTGTGGTATATTTATGTTCTTCTCATCGAAGGGCCCACTTCAAGACACCCCCTAGTGTTAAGACCTATTCTACATATCGGTTCATGTGAAAAAGTTAAAGAAGAACAATCATGTCCACTCTCATCACACCCATGATTTAGGAAGTGATCTTCTTGTCACAAACATTCTACCTCATCATGCTTGTGATTGAGGGCATGATCATCCTTCTAAAGTAGAGTCATGACCATAATGAATAAGTGGAAAAATAGCTTTAGCTTTGGTTACTCTATTGATTACAGCCGTGATGGAGGGACTGACTAATTTTAGGCATTTGAATCTTCTTTTATTACACTCGTGATTGCTCCAAATCTCCTTGTTCTTGTGTAATTTCATCTCTGCTTCACTTTGTCTTGAATAAATATCATCTCCTTACTCTTGAATCATCTAAAATTGATATATTACACAATTAAGTACTAAGAACTTGAGAAATAAACACAATTATGGTCAATTGACACCTCAATGTGCCTAAAAAGTGTAGAGTGAGTTATACTTATCATCGTGGAATCAATTTAATGAGAATAGATGAAATCTGTGGGAAGTAGCTTTGGTAGAAGAGAATTTAAGGAAAAGCTTCAAATTTTTTGTTAAACATTTGATAGACTTGAGTGGATGTTAAGAAGAAAATATCAGGATTTCATAAGGTAATGAGGTACTGAAGGAATTGGGCAGAAGATTTAAGGACATATAACAGTTGGGATTAAGAAAGAAATGACACAAGTTGTGAGTTAAGGAAACATTATAAAGGTGAAAATGTGGTAGTAAGAATATATATGTGAGATTGTCCAGAGTAGCTAGATTAATTTAAGAAGGTAAATGAGTAGCAATCCTGTATAGCAAGAATAGGTTAAAGAATAAGTAGAAAGGTTATATATTCCCACTAACCACCATCATAAGTTGATGGGATGTATACCATGCTAATTAGGCAAGTGCACTTAGTTAAGTTATAGTACAGATAAAATGGATTATGAGTCTGAGTGTCGATCCCATGAAGAACCATATATAGGAGTGTATCTAATTATTTTTAGCAATTATACCATAGGATTATTCAATTACCTAACTTATATGATAAGAGATTTAATAGAATAAATTAAGAATAGAAATTGAAGATTGCAATGTTAACATAAAATAAATAACTAAGGATAAAAATAAGAATACTAAATAAAACAATTAACTAGCAATAAAAACAACAAAACAATAAAATTAACAAAAAGGTAACATATTCCTAAATAAATCTTTATTGTTATTTACGACCTAGTCATAAGTGATTATTTAATCTCAATTGCTATATAGATTTCTTTTACGGACTAACCAGACTTGCTTCTTTGGCTAATTCCTAACCCTAAAACCTTCTCTAGTCGAATCACTTCTGAATAGAAGGTTGCAGGATTGCATGACACTCTTGAATCCCACTATTAGGTTTCCCTAATTCAGAAAGCTAACTACTAAATGTTTTAGCTTGCTAGTTTTACTTAATTGTGTTAGTTAGTCATATCACATGCTTTCGTAAACTCTACAATAGACTCTAGCAATAACCCAATCACTAGTATATTGAGTTAAAGCAAACAACATAAACAACAAAATTAGATCATACTATGCAAAATCATATATTAAATTCCATTAATAAAAATCACCTTACAACATAGGTTTCAACAATGATTTACTAAGTAATCAAAATGAAACCATGACAACAATAGAATTGAAAAGAAGAGAGAAGAGGAGCTCCCTTTGTAATTCCATATCTTACCAAGTTGTATTCAAGGGGCCTCCTCTATAACCCTAGGTCTAAACATCTCTTTATAAGAAGTGGACCTAGAATTACAAAAAAAAAAAAAAAGCTTAACAAAAATAGAAGATTTAAAAATCATTACAAGTCTATGGTTGAGGTACATGGCCATAAAGCTTGGGTATATACTTGAACTTTGTTCGAAATCTCTAAATTTCAATGGAATTAAATAATAAGGTAATCACGGATAGGGACCACGATCATAGTCCTTGACCATGGTTGTTACTAGACTTCTTTTCTTACTCAAAATTCATCTACTTTACTCCTTGATTAATGCTTTTGTCCAAATTAACTCTTCAGAGCTTAGGATATGATTGGACCAGTACATAACGGCAATCTTCATATACACCTTTGCACATATTAGTAAGCTTAGAAAGGAATGGCAAATCTATGACTTTTGTGTTTCTTTTGTTTAGTTCTTTGACTGTCATAACTCTGATGTCTCCTATGTTGAATTTTATGTTTTTACTATTGATTTAGTCATGTCATATTGTTCCTAATATCAGTAACTGGTTAGTTTCTTCAATACCTTGTTGATCTAAGATTTGTGTCAATTATGTCAGATTTAAAATTAAATTCAATTAGATTGAGTCATTCTTTATTTCACTGAGTTTAAGTTAGTTAAAAGTTTAGATTTCCCAAAATCATACTTGATGCTATATGTATGATAACTATACGAAGAACTCAAGCCCTTAGTTAGGATGGAAGTGTGACACTTAGAGGGTTATGGTAGTATACATCAAGAAAAGGATTAGTTATATATTACACTTCAAATGATAATACTGTTATGACTAGCCTTGAGAAAAAGTAGGAAATAAGATATGTGTTAGATGGTAGAGAATGATTCAGAATGTATTTGAAAGTTGAATCCTAGTTAAATTGGAGGTCAAATAACAAGTTAAAATGTGTTTCATTAGGGAACATTGACCTCAATGTGACTTAGAACCTAAGTCAAAACCTATGTTAGAAAGTACAAGAAATAGAAGATTGAGTATAAAATGAACTAGGATTTCAATAACCTATTCACTTGGAAATAATGTATAAAATAACAAATGAATCTACTACACTTTCACACTTCTGATACTATAAAAGATACAAAGTATATTAAAGGAACTAATGATGAAGACAATATGTCATAAGTTATTTTGTAGGGAATTCCAAAGATAATTTCATTAAGAAAACTTATTGGACTCATAAGGCTATAAGATGGAAAATGGAAAAGAGATAGACTCCATGACTATTTGTCCTAATAGAGAATAGCCTATTTAGGTAATTAAGCTAATCAAAGGAATGAAATAAGGGTTAGTTAGAAGCATTAAATGGAGTAATGGTTAGAGAATAGTTTTGAAGCTTACTAATTTAGTTATGAGAGTAGCATTACATGATGGTCAAAAGTAGATTATAGATATCAAGGCAATGACCATGACAAAGGTATAACATAGTAGAGATGATAGGTTAGCTATAGCACAAGAGCAAATTCAAATAAAAGGAATTAGTGACAAACAAGGATAGGCTTTATTGTTGCTTGGAATGCCAATAATGTGAAGGAAAAAGAAGAAAGGGATGAAAAGAAACCATATGACCTCGAAGTGAAGTTATGTAGTAAGTACAATGTAAAAGTGGTTAAAAATACCAATGTAGGAAAGTCTAAAATATATGATTTTACATAAGCATATTGAAGATACACTCTTAGCAAAAATTGATGAGTATGATGTGATGTGAGAATTAGATTTGCATGGCAAAAGCATAATGATAAGAATTGGATTGTATGGTTCTAAAGTATGAAAGTTTTGGGGGGTGGGGGGGGGGGGGTGTGGGTGGAATGTGAAACCCCTATTTTTGACCAATAATCGAAGGCTCGGACTGGTAGCATATTCCTAATAAGTGTGACACTTAGAAAATTTGATTTGGAAAATGAAGAAAAAATTGGTCTTGAATAGTACAACTTACAGGTTCTATCGTGTAATGGCATCAAAGTCACTAAGAATCAATGTGATTTAAGGTGCTTAGAAAAAGTTCTTTGAGTTAAATAATATTTAATATGAGATTACAAAAGTTAAAAAGAAGCACCTTAGTAAATATTACTTTACAAAATAAAATAGGAAAAATATTCAATTTGATAAAAATGTAGCTTTAGTGATAGCAATTTTGTTTTTTATTATAAACTTAAAATGTGAGATTGGAATATAATGAGGGCCTAAAAATCAAGTTATTTAACTTAAAAAGATAATACTTTAGAGTAAATTAAAAGTCAAATAACCATATAGTATCAAACGTATATACCTACACTCAAAAATAGGCAAATGGTGATATGTAATATACATATATGTAAAATTAATAGGTTTAGTTAAGGAAAATGACAAAGGAATTATATTAGAAAATTGGAAGACCAAATGTTGTTGGAGTGGGCATAGTACTAGGATGAGGAATTTCAAGATAAGTGTCCCATGGAAAATGTAATAAGTATTATGAAAAGATATGAGAGAATGCTAAGTATTATTAAAAAGGAAAATTCCTAAGCCATTAAAAAAACTTATTTTTCCTACATTTTGAGTTCTTTTTGAAAATTAAGGAGAGAAAATCTAGTTAAGGGGAAAATCTAGAAGCTAGAAAGAAATAGAGTTTGAGTGAGGTAAAAATTGGAAAATTTAGGGTTTAGTGATCTAAGCAACTAACGATGACATGGTGCACTAATAAAAATGATAGATTTGAAAACACAAGCTAGTCCCTAACAAAAGCACCAAAAACTGATTAGAAGTGAGAAGTAAACATGAAATTTTATAAATGTAAATTTTCAAAGTAGTATCATCTTGATTGACTAGTGTACTAAATTGTCTACAATAATAATACTAGTGAATATTCACTAGGTCATTTCCTCAAGGAGAAGAGCTTGGCTAAATACCAAATTCTAACCTGCTACTTTAATCTAAGCAAGTTGATTAAAGAGAATCGAGAATTGCGAATAAAATTAAAAGTGAAGAAAAAAAGTAATAACCAACACAAATAATAAAAATGTAGGGTTGTGACATGCTTCTATAACGCCCTAAAAGGGGGCCTAGTAGTTTTACCTAAAATAGTCATATCAAGTGTGCACCTATGATATCAAGACCGCCTTATAAGTTAGATGTTGCAAGGCTCTAACTAGTAAGTTTTTAAGGTTGCACATTTAATTTGGATACATCTGCTTAACTATATATATATCTATAAGTGATTCAACAATCTATAATCATTAGAATCAGAAAGAGTCGGAGTCACCTATCAAACAATAAGAAAAGGTATCTAAATTCTAATAATCATGAAGCTACTAGACACTTCTAAAAGTTTAATTCAACTATCCTACTTACTTTTCTAAACTTATCATTCTACTTTCTTAGCTCGATGGAGTACTCTACACTCGAATCCTAGCTCAACCTTAGCTTTGTAAGACCTATAAAAGAAACTATTAGAGAGTAAGTTACATCCAGCTTAGTAAGTAACCTTCCTACCTTAATAAAAAAACAATATCAAACAAGTTATTAATCAAACATATGAATGCATGGACAAGCATATGCAATGCAACAGTATATACAGTTTGTTAGTAACTATATACAACACAGTTTTCATGCCTATCGTTGCCCGAGTTAGGAAGCATTTAGGTACATTAGGACTTAGGTATCCACTTCCAATATGAAATCTCTTAACAATATAACTATCCTTAGTAGTAGATACAGCTCGACCTCAAGTAGAAGGTGGCACTCCCTAAAGCTAAGTGGTTCCTAAAGGTTGAGGCAAAAACATATCGCACGAAATGTGTCATATAATAAACAATCACAATACATAATATCAATATGGATCCATATAAGCATGATCTCCTGTTCTACTACATGGTGCTAACGCCCTTTTGGCTCATGCTATAAGATGTAATGCATGTCTAATTTAATTAGAATAAAAATATTTATTAATTTCAAATTCCTAGTGATAGGAATTAAGCTACTGTGTCTTTAATGTGTAGTTAAGCCTAAGGACTAGAAGGCCTGGTAAGGTAAATTCTTTTGTTCCAACTAACTTCTGTCGAGACCGAGTATCTCCTTGTCGACCTATTCTACATACCAAGCAGAATCACTACCTATATCTTACAGATAATGTGCCAAGAAACAGCCAACCCTCATTCTCAGTCACGTTTGGCCAATCACTAACTTAGCATCCATTATGCCAATCTACCAAGAGAGAGAGAGTCTGGATTGACTAAGCTACCCCAACTTGGACAAGTAAGTTGGCCATACTTTTTGTCTACATCTGCCAACAGCATCACCAATATAGCATCACCATGTATATAGAACCATGTCTAGAATCCGTCAAATCAATTATTGTTTTTCTTAAATATTCATTTTTACACTTTGTATTATGTACATTAATTTCTTAAGAAATGCCCTTTTTGTCTTTTCCCTTTTGGGCAAGTTGCCTTAACTTGTGAGTATAAATATCCCTTATACTTGTAACTGTAAACAATAGATTACCTTTAACATATTGGATATTCTTCCTTTACGTAAACACTGTGCTTGTTTACTCTCATTTCACTCTTATCATATCCCTTAAGTAAGGTTAAATGGTGAGTAACCTTACCGCACTAACTCGTACGTCATATCGAGCTATACCGTGAGCCCTTAGAAGTTCCATTTGTGCATTACATCCATTGGAGCTATTTATAGGTTTTGATTACTTTTTCATTCATCATTGGTTCTTTTGTCCCATTCCCTATTAACTCCTTCAAGATTTCAATAAGCTTGGACTTACCCAATAACCAGCTTAGTCTATTCTTAGTCTCTATCCGCATCACATGGGGTACTCAACTAAGTATATTCTAGACATTTTAATGCCCTACATTCTAATGCAGTAAATAAGGGTGTTTGAAATATCTTAAGATATTTTACACGAATAGATCAACTAGAATAGACATATAAGTTCCCATATACCCCAACATGCATTAAGTTCAATTATCATATATAATTAGATAGTGCACCAATTACAAGCACAAAACAAAGTAAAATAAGAGGCGGTATACTCACTCAGCTTTAAAGTTAAGTATTCCTAGTAATCTTCGGTAGTCTTGAACTTGGTATCCCAAATCACTTGAGCAAGGTAACTAAAATAAATAAGACTCATCTTAAATGTGATCTATTTACTAGCCTTACTACAACTTCCGTATTTCCACTTATTTTATATCTTGGTCATAACTTCCTCATTTTAAGTTGGAATTTCTCGTTCTTATAGTTGATTTTCATTGTTTTTTAGTGTTCTTTCATTTAGTGAGGTTATTATTGGGCTTTTGGATCAGCAAGGTTTTAGTTTAGGCCTTGCAAGTTAGTGGGCCGAAAGAGTGAGTTTGGTTACTATTGATAGCCAGTTTTCGTCCACCCATCTTACTCGTCCATTTGGCTATCAACAAGCCATGTAATCTATACTCTCAGTACCTTACCAAGCAATTGACATTCTCAGCATTATACTGAGTACTACAGTACGTTAGCCAAATTGTATGGTTTGAGTAATGTAATGGCCTGCTGAGCTTTTCCCTTAACCTTAAGGAATGTAGCCAGCACATGGTTCAAATACTTAAAACCAAACACTATTTCTTGTTATGATGAATTAGCATAAGTGTTTCTTCAATACTTCCTTGTAAGCAAACTTCCTATTAAGGATTCCTCAATCCTTAACACAATTAAACAAAAATTAGATGAGTTAATTAGAGACTACATGGCCAGGTTTATGGCCAAGATGGTTTAAATTTCAGAATTAGATATGAGTGTTGCCTTCAATGCTGTGATCAATAGAGTTAAGCCCCCATGAAGAATTTTTAAGTATCTCACAAAGAATAAGTCAAAAAATTTCACCGAGTTCAAGGCTAAAGCCACCTCATACATCTGTCAAGAAGATAACATAAAGGGCCAACGAGAGGCTAATCAGAATAGAGGAGATAGAAAAAATGACAAGAGAAAAAGTGTGAAGGACAAACTTGGCTTAGATGATGATCAAAGTTTGAATGCTCAGAGAAAGAGACTAAGAATTCCAACATTTTCATCCTATACACTCGTCAATCATCCAATGTCAAACATATTGATGGAGGTACGTGGGCAAAGAGGCGTTCTGCAGTGGCCGAAAAGAGTAAGACGAAATCTCTGAAGGAGAAATTCTAACAAATACTATGACTTCCACCATGACAAGGGTTACAACACAAATGAGTGCATACAGCTTAAGAATGCGATTAAAGATGCGATTCAATGTGGGCATTTGCGAAAATTCCTAGCACATGATGCCGAAAATATCAAGAGACCATCCTAAAGGAGATGTAAGGAACAAGAGAATGACACTCGGTTAACTGTGGCCGAGAGAGATTTAAGGGATGCAAATCTCAACAAAGCACCCAATAGAGTGATCAATACCATTATTAGCGAACCTATTATCAGCCAGTAAAGCTCTTCGAGTTTGATGAACGCCAAAAATTACGTCTACAACATCTAAGGCAAGAAGGTTAGGATCGATAACACAATTTCTTTCACGAAGGATGACTTTGAGAGCATCTAGAGACCACATGAAGATGCACTAGTTATCAGTGCAAGAGTTGCAAACTTGGAAATTAAGAAGATTCTTGTTAACATAAGAAGTTCGGTTGATATCATTTTTTAGCATTCAACCAAATGGGCCCAAGATCAAGGCACAGCTAAGATCTTATAAGTATGATTAGTATACCTTCAACAACTAACCAGTTCAAGTAGCTAGAGTAATTTCTTTACTGATATAGATCGGCAATGATGAGCATGTTGCAAATGATAAAGTGGACTTCCTAGTCATTAAATGTTGGTCCCCATAAAATATGATAATGGGACAGCTGTGTCAGCATCTATTCAATATTGTCCCTTCAACAGTACATCTTAAAGCTAAGTTCCCTACTTCCATAGGAGTTAGTGTGTGCAAAAGGAACCGGTAATTGGCAAGATCCTTATATATGAGGGCCTTAAGACGAGAAGAAGTATTTCATATGGAAACTTTTTCAGAAGGCAAGTCAGTTGGCATAGAGAATGTCGAGAGTGATACTGAGGAAATTTCTTTGGGTAATGACCTTGGGAAAACAACGAGGATTAGGAACTCTTGTCAACAGATATTTGGTAAAGTTTAATGAACTTCTTACAAGCCAATGTTGACGTATTTACATGGTCTCCTTCAGACATGTTGGCCATCTCGAGAGAAGTTATGGTATACAAGCTCCAGATTGATCTGAATGTGAAGGTAGTCTAACAAAAGAAGAGGTATTTTGCACCAGAGAGACAAGCAGCAATAAAGGAAGAAGTCTAGAAGTTTTTGAAGGTAGGATTTATCTGGGAAGAGCCTTATTTGACTTAGCCAACCAATTGTATGCTAGTCAAGAAGCCTAACAACAAGTGGTAAATGTGTATAGACTTTATGAATCCCAACAATACCTATCCCAAGGATTGTTTTCCACTACCAAAAATTGATCAAATGGTAGATACAACTGCTGGACACACATTACTTTCTTTTATGGATACTTTCTCTAGTTACAACCAAATCAAGATGGACAAAGAGGATGAAGTCTCTATGTCTTTTGTTACCAATTTTGAAATGTATTATTACATGGTGATGCCCTTTAGATTGAAAAACACTGGTACAACCTACTACAGACTTATTACCAAGATGTTCAAACACCAGATTTACAGAAACGTTGAAGTATATGTCGACGACATGATTGTGAAAAGTGTAAAAGAGGATTGTCATCTTACCGACCTTGAGGAGATATTTGCTACATTGAGGAGATAAAGCATGAAACTCAACCTATAGAAATGCGTCTTTGGTGTAACATCAAGAAAATGTTTAAGATACATAGTTACTTAGTATGGCATTAAGGCCAACCCGAGAAAGATTGAGGTGATAAGGAATATGAAATGCCCTTACATGGTCAAGGAAGTGTAGGAACTTACCGGGCATATAGTCGCCCCCAACAGATTTGTATCAAGAAGTGTCGATAGGTGTGTGGAATTCTTTAAAATCTGAAAGAATCAGAAAGAATTCAAATGGTCTAATGATTACATGAGAGCTTTTAGCAATCTCAAAGAATTCCTTACATCGCCACCAATACTTTCAACACCTATTTCAGGAGAGAATTTATATTTATATCTATCGGTCAGCTGCTAAGCTCTTTCTTCTGTATTGGTCCGAGTTGACAGCAAAGAGCATTGACTCGTTTATTACATAAGTCATGTTTTGCAAGGGATAAAGCTTTGGTACATAAAAATTGAAAATTTGTTTTAGTAATAGTTCTCTTGGCAAGGAAGTTAAAGCTAGATTTTGAAGCTCACCAGATCATAGTACTCACCGATCAGCCATTGTGGCAAGTATTGCAATGACTTGACTCCTTTGGGAGGATGATGAAATATGCCCTAGAGGTAAGTGCTCATGGTGTACAATACAAACCAAAAACGGCACTAAAGGCTTAAGTGTTAATAGATTTTGTAGTCGAGTTCGTTGGTGAAGAAGATAGTGTGGAGTTTATCGAGAAACCTAATTGGTTCCTTTATGTAGATAGTTCTTTGACAAAAGAAGGAAGTGGTGTAGGCCTTATCCTTTAAGACCCTCACAAAGTTAAAGTTCATTATGCTTTAAAATTTGGATTCCTGGTTAGCAATAATGAAATAGAGTATAAAGCTGTAACTGCTGGACTAAAACTGGCAAGAGAGATTAGTGCGAGAAACTTAAAGTGTTATATGATTCACAATTGGTGGTGAATTAGGTCACGGGAAGTTACATAGCAAGGGAAGAGGAGTTGAGTAAGTACCTATTGTTGGTATGAATGCTCGCAGAAGAACTTCAATCTTTCACCATCCATAATATTCTAAATAGCAAGAATATTGCTGCTGACAAGTTATCAAAATTATTCAGTATAGCATTCCCCGAATTAAACAACAAACTTTTTGTTGAATTTCTTCCATAAAAAAATTTATCCACTCTATCATAGAGCTATGAGTTGGCTCCTTACTAAGAGAAGAATCTCAGATAGATCCCCCAGTGGAATATTTAAGAGATGCTACTCTCCCAAATGACAAGAAAGGAGTGTTAAGATTTGCTTACTAGGTCACAAACTATACTCTGATTAATGGTTAGCTGTACAAATGTGGCATATCATAACCCTATCTTCGATGCCTTCCTCTAAGAGATTCCTAGAGGGTGTTATTTGAGCTGCATGGTGGTGTATGCAGTAACTACGTAAAAGCACAGACACTGTATGTTATAGTATTGCAACTCAACTATTATTGGCCGACTATGAGAGAAGATACAAAGGAAGTTATCTAGCATTATCCTTAGTGCCAAAAGCATGAGTTACCGAGTCATGCACCTGCAACTGAGTTATATAGCATAACCAACCCTTAGCCCTTTACCTAGTAGGGGCTAGATATTCTCGGACCCTTTCCAAAGTCTACCACCTAATGAAAATTCATCATTCTTGTTGTTGATTACTTTACCAACTGGGCAGGAACTCACCTGAAGATTTGGTTGGCCGAAAGATGGAAACTACTAGCACGCGAGAAAGTTAAGGGAAGCTCTGCGTGAATTGGGAGGATCCTGTTACGATTTGGGAAGTAGTTGGCAAAGGGGCCTATCAACTAGAAAGGTTAGATGGATCATCACCCCTCGAGCATGGAATGCCGAGAATTTGAAATTATATTTCAATTGATTGTCCAGATGATGTTCATCTCCACTTATTTGTAAGGCAACAGCCTACATGCTTGTAAGACTACAATACCTTTTTATGAGAATTATGTTTGAAGTCTCATTATGTTTCTTATTCTTTTTATGACTGCTGAGTTAATAAGTTTCAAGCTATACGACAAATGAACTGACTTAAATTCTAGCTTATCACGGTTAACAAACTGCATAAATTAATCTTACAGCCAAGTAATGTGGCTAGTCCATGCCTCAAACGACTAAAGGACAATGTTTCTAAAGACGTATGAATTAGGCGTGTGAAATAAAACATACTGGGAAATAATTGGGCATGTAAAATAAAACGTACTGAGAATAAGTTGGGCGTATGAAATAAAACATGTTAAAAGATACTTTAAGTATGAAATGAAACATGCTAATGAATAAGAATGTGTGAAATAAAACTTAAGGAACCCGTAATGTGTGAACTAAAATGTATTGAAAATAGTTATATGAAAGATATTTCATTCAACAAATGCAGTTACAAATGTATGACCTATTATATGAAAGATATCTCATTCGAACAATTATATGAGAGAATGCAAGGTAAAAAGAATACAAAGAAAATCTTATGGCCTACTCTTAGAAACAGCAAAAGTAATTTTTAGATTGGAAGCTAGGGCTTTATCTAAGCAAGCTTCTTTCTTGGCAACTAGGGGCTTTAAAGCCGATAGATTGCTTTTTCTCTTATAGGGGATTAATTTTGATAGACGTTCTTCGTCTTCTCCTACATCTTCGACATGAGCTTAGTCATTGCCCTTATTAACAATCTCAGCACTTACCTTGTTGTCATCATCTTCATTAGCACTACTGTTGATGTTGGCAAAGTCGAGGAAGGAGAGATCATAATTAGGGTGAAGCTTTAGAATCTCCTCTCTTGTTACTTGGACCTCCTCTAACAACTTATTTCATAGAAGTCTCTTGTACAATTGACTAAGAGTGACTATATTGAGAGCCTCTTCAACTACTGGTCCTCTCCTCATAGTCTCTTCGAATTCGGCAATACGACTCTATAAGTTCAAGTTGTTGGTCTCTAACTCTTTAATCTACATTCTGAGCTTATCTTCCTTGTCACTCATTATGCAAAGAGTTCGACTTAGCCTCTAGCACTCTTCTTTTTTTCTTCTGCAACTCCTCCTTTAAGCCTTCAAACTCCATGTACTACTCTTCCATTTTAGCCTTCAGGCTTGAGACTTCATTAGCTATAAGGGTATGTGCCAACTTCTTGGCAGCAAGGTTTTCTTGGAGCTTTCTCACCTCCATCTTGACCCTTATCCTCGCGTTCTCAGTAGCAGCAGTCTGGGCTTTGGTGCATTATATGCATCCTTAATTTTCTGCAACAATTTCATTTAATATGATGAGAACTTGAAATAACTTGACAGAGTACATGATGACTACTATGGATCTTACCTTTTTAGTCTCTTTATTAGCCTCATCTAAAGCTGTTAGAATGTAGCTACTCATTTAAAAGGAAACTGAATATTAGCAACTGAGTAAACTCAACAGTTATAAAGATGGATATAGATACTCACATCATATAACTTGGTTGCAATATGGGCATTATTGCAACTGCCAATCTTAGCGACATCCTTCTTAGTGATCTCTTTGTCCTTTGGAAGAATAATTCCTTCCATTAAGGCTAAGGATTTTATCCTATCACCTAGGACCTAATCGGTATCCAAAACATTTTGGCTCCAACACGAGATGAAGCACTCGCCAACCTCCTTGTTAGGGACGAATTTGGCACTAATGATACCAAGAGCTTTAGACTACATTGCCTCCTTCGTCCTCTTGTCTAACCCATTCGACCATTTAGTAGGTGGTTGGCTAGCGAGTTCCTTTCTTGATCTCTTATCATGACTAGGTGTCGCCTCTAACTCCAACGATGACCCTTCAATTGGGGTAGCATCCTCAACCTCACTACAGGGTTGGCTTTCTCGACTTACCTTTTTTGACTCAATAATAAGTTAAATATTCTTGATCGGAGGCTCCACAGAACGAGGCACCTCAATCAGTACTGTTCTCTTGCCCTCCTTTTGCCTATCAGATGGCCATAAGGTCTTCATTTATGTTGTTGGCTACTTGCATGTATCCTCTTTTTCCATTTTCTTCATGGCAGTAAGCCGAGTGGTAGTGGCTCCTATAGCTTCCCTCTTGTCCGCTTTTGATTTTTTAGCCTTCGCTTGGGCCAGTAATTAGGCAAGATTTACGTCACCAGCAATCATATTTATAACACAAGTAAATAAGTTAATATTAATATAGGAAAAGAATAAACTTACATTCTTTGTACTAAGCAAGGCTCATAGGTGACAATTCTCCCCCTAAGTTGCGAGAACAACTTTCCTCTTGTAGCTATACTCGACACGATGGTAACTCATTAGCGTACGTTCTTTTTAAAAAAAGATTGGGTCTCTACTTTCATAACACTGTATAATTCTCTTGACGTCCTAGAAAGACATTTTTTTCTTCGTCTTTTCCTGAATTTTCTTCGCCGCTGTTGCATCATTCAGAATGAAATCTATATCTTTAGTACAAATTGGCTCAATCCATTAAGTCTAGAAGTCCAGCTCTTCATCAGACACTATCAACACGAATTTACCATGCTACTTATGGATCTTGGACTCTATCTTATCCATGAAATTATGCCTATGCCTTGCAATGGCAAAGTACCACTTATTAGGTTACCTCCTAATGGTGAAGAAAAACCCAAATAATTGAAGTATAGCCCTGACTTCGACTTTTTCACAAACTATCTCAAAAGCCACCAGAAGCCAGTATGTGTTGGGAGAAAACATACTTGGCATGACTCTAAAGTAGTTGAAGAAGCCCTTCACAAAAGCCGAGAAAGAGAAGCGTAACCCAAAATCTAAATATTTCGAGTATATGGGGAGCTCACGCTCCCTTAAGAAACATACCCTCTCCTCTTCTGTTGACCTACTCAGATTCTACGTTCTAGGAAGATCTTGCTAGTATTAGTTCTATTTCATGACAAGAACTCTGTCGGCAAAATTGGCAATTCCATTTAGAGAATCACGAAAGTAGGCTATGTTGTTATATAAGTATCTCACTAAGGATCTCCCTTCTTTATCCTTAAGATAATTATCCCCGGCAAGAGCATTTATCTAAGTGAGTTTATCCTACCTTTCCTCAATACTGTCGGCCAAGCTACTAGAAGAACATGCTGCCTAGCTCTTTATTTGGGGGGAAGAAGTGGCCTCAGTTTCCATTACTTCAGAATTAGAGAGAACAAGTTGATAGACAATGTTACGAACCATACTTGAATTTGTGTGAAGATTAGTATCACAAAAGTTAAAGAACTTGAGAGTAAAGACAAGAAAGCAAGAAAATTTGTTTTTGACTTTGAGCAAAAATGAATTCTAATTTTGAAAAGTCCTTTAAATACGAACAACTTATCCTTGTAATTACAAATTTGTTTCTAAAGATAATGATGCGATGATTTGATAGTGACACGGATTGTTGATGCATGTTTCGAGATAGAAATTTGACAGTTGACAACTCTCTAATAGTTATTAAGCCTACGGTACAATGATGACCAAAGTGATATGTGTCATACTACCTAATTTTTGTTTTTTTGAACAGGCAGGAATTTGAAAGTTGCAACATTTTGATTAGGATGCAAGCCGCCATGTTGCCTATCTCTCTCAACATCTAAAGAACTGCACCCCACTTAACCTTTAGAGTGTTATGTATTATTCCATTTGTCAAATTCTCGAATACGAGAGTTAGGGGGAAAATGTCAATAGTAAGTTTTTGTCCACCCATCTTACTCGTCCATTCGGCTACCAATAGTTGGCAAAATCTATATTCTCGACACTTCGCTAAGTAATTAACATTCTCGATACTACGTTAAGTAACACAGATCTGTTGCTAATTTGAATTCAAGTTCATGGTGTGAACAGTTATCATAAACACAATTATATTAAAAAATTGCTTACTATCCCTACATTTCAAGGAAGTTGTCTAATCAACAAGCTTCCACGTGTCTCAATAGTTATTCCAATAACTACTCTTTCAGACATGATAATCTCCTATACATATGGGAAAGAAACTTTATAAGAGGTATCCGATAACTCTTAATTTCTTTATTTTACCCCTCTCATTCCTACCTACTAACTTAGGCAATGAAGTGGCTATACCAGATTGGCTATACCAGATTGGCCTTAGTACTAAGCATTTTTCTTATCTTTACAAGATATTTCCAACCCCTAAAATTTACTAACAACTACTACTTTAAGGTTTGGGTCTAGTTTTGGGTTTTAGGCTTAACTTTTGATCTTGGACCTTGTACTTAATATTTTTGGCTTCCTTTTAAGTATTTTAAGTGGACTTTTCTACCATACACTTTAAATTTTCACCTTATTCCTTGGTGTTGCTCTTATAGGCCCAAATAAGCCATTTTTACTAGTTTAAGGCCCTTACCTACTAAGGGGCCTATAGGAGATTACTTTAATGTGCTTTTAGACTTAATAGACATTTTATATTTTATTTTATGAGCCTTTTAATTTAGGATTCATATCTGGTCATTAAGTTATTAGGCTCTATTCTTAGTTCTTTTAAAAGCTTTTGGGCTTATCTTGTAGTTTAAGGCCTTAAGCTTAACTCTACTTATGATTTTGGGCTTAAGCCCACTAAAGGATTTAAGATAAGTCCATTTTCTATTAGGATTAAGATCTAGTTCTTTTCATTTACTAGGCTTCTAATCATATTTCTAAGGCTTTAATAACTAATAATGCTAGTTTAGGCTTAATTTGCATTCTCGGACCTTAAATTTGATTTAAACTTATTCCAATAGGCCAAATAACCTAGTAGGTCCACTAAATAACCCATTGTACTAAGTGTTTCAGATCTGGTTCATTTCAATAATGGGGTTTCTAACATTATTCTTAAGGCTTTAATCATTAACTTAACTAGTTTAGGCCATTAACTCATTATTACCGTACTTACCTTGGTTAATTAAATCCTAAACCATACTTAACACTAAACAATCATGTTATTAAGCTAATAAATTAAAATTTACAGATTTGGAACTTTCATGAAAGTGGCGACCAAGTAAGGTTCTTATAGGCCTTCCTTCAACTTCTTCCATTCAACACTCATTCTAGTGTATTTCCTTGTTTTAATAACATTTCTACTTGTTTTAAGCTAATAATATCACTTGACATGGTGAAAACAAGATGGACACATATGAAGGAGGGGGTAGCATTGATGATACTTAAGTTTTCATGGAGTTTAATTAACATCTTTTTAAGTTATCTACATAAAACTATCTCATACACCTCTAGGATACAAATAGCAAACTAGTAAAGTACATGAATGAACGTGTAATTATAAGGCTCTAAAATGATGTGTACATAATTATAACATATTCATATAGTATTTATAATCTTAAACTCTTAAGATATCATAGGTATAACTAATGTGAACAATAAAGTCAAGTCAGGTGAGTTTTACCTTAGGCTGGCTTGCATGAGTTCTAAGTTTTCCACTCAGAAATGAAGTTAAAACTCACTCCTTTGAGGGAAAATGTTTGTCGGCAAGAAATTAAGGTATGTTTTTGATTTTTTGGTGGTGATGGATTGTCATTTGGTTTTGTGTGGTGGCAGTATAACTAAAAGGCGCTAATGTGAGCAAGGGGGTCCAACAGCTCTTTTTGTTTTCTTTCCGTTTTCCTTTGGTTTTTGTTTAGGTTTCTTGAGAATGTTTCCTAGGGTTTTCTACATGTAAAGAATGGTGTCAAATGAGGGTTTTAGAGGGGGTGAAATAGCAGATATTGAAGATGGATTAAGGGGGACAAGTGGTGGCTATTTTGGGATAAGGGTACATGATCTACTCTTGATATTATTATACCTTGTTTGCTTTTTACCAAATAAGGGGAGATTTTGTCTCCTTAAGGACAAGTTTCCTTTAATTCTCAATTAATCCTTTGTCTTTTATTATTAATTGAGTTTAACTTATTACTAATTAAGATGTAATGAGAGATAGTAGATGAATTAAAGGGTAATTAAGCTAATTAATCACGATTATACTTAATTAAGCAATTTATGCCTAATTAGGGTATAACTGGGGTCTGACCATATTTTGTCACTTCAATTAAGTTCATCGACCTATATTACTTCACTTATTAGATTCCTTTGTTATTCGAGATCGATTAGGGTATTCAAACTGCGTACAAGGCTTACGATTTAGGGTTTCTAAGCGATTAGAAAAATTATTTGCAATTAGCGAATAATTTAGGGATACACTTAGGGTTTATCAGTTGAATTAGGGTTTTGAACTTCCAATTAAGGTTTTACTCAATCTATTGATATTTTCCAATCATTTTGAGGTTTCCTACATATTATGGTTTTTAAGGTTTTATACGTACGATTAAGTTTTTAGGATTTTACTCTTTTTAGGCTTTTTCGACTTATTATTTTAGCGTTTATGACTTATGATTTAGGGTTTAATCGTTTTATTTTTGGATTTTTTTATTATATGATTTATTATTATATCTTGAGTGGTTCTAAGGATTACCTATTAGCTCTTGTATCTTACTCTAAGTTTGGATTCGAAAGTTTATAGGATTCATATTATCTCCCTAAGTATAACGTTAGCATTCTTGAGGAGATATTTTCATATAACCACTTTAGTTTCATATGATTAATCATTCTTGCAATTCATTCATCTTGCTTCTCCCTAGATTGATATGTCTTCTTCTTTCAAAGCTTACTTACCATCTATAGTTAATTTGATATAAAACCCAATTAGTAGATTAAGGTGTAATTAAGATTACTTGTACACTTGACATTAATTAGGTATAGTTTGGGGCTTAGTTAAGCCTATTAGGTTATCTTATCTAATTAGTTTAAGGAATTGAGACAATTATTATTACTCGGGTATGTTTGGTTGAGCCTCGTTTTTTACCTTCCTGGTTCTTTTTATAAAATAAGCTTTCTTTAAACCCATCAATAATAAACCCTACCCGTTTAATATCGATCATCAACTAAGGTTTAAAGAAAACCATTCCTTTTTGTTTTGAAAATAATTTTGGAGTCGTCACCCAACCGGAGTCAAAAATAACAGTTAAGTTATAACTTAATCACTAGTCTAACGACTAAAACTAATTTCACAAAACGGTTTTTGAAACCAAAGAATCTAGATTCGAGGGTTAGGACTTTTAAACTACTATAGGTACCATTTACTTTCCAAAATTAGAATTTAACTTAAAAATCACCTTTTAATTTTGAAAGACAAAACCTAATTATTGGTTACTCAAATTGGATATATAAAATATCTAAACTAAAGAAAAAGGGAAATTTGTTTTTTTTTTTTTAAATTCTATCGTCGTCCCGTAAGTGCTTACATACTCGCTATTTAGGATCAAACGTATGTAGTTCTTTTTATGAAAACTTTAGTGGGTGAAGTTAATTTTAATTTTGAAAATGATCGAGTTTACATTTTTTTTCAATTTGGTTCACTTAAGAAAATTTATAAAAAAAAGTCCTAAATGAGATTTTATTTTTGGAAATTCTAAATGATTCTAATTTGAAAAATGGTTGTTTTATTCTATTTTATTATTGGAAAATCAATTTTTCTAAGTGATAAAACAATTTTATTCCATATCTTATTTATTTTATTTTAATATTATTTATTTACCACTTATTATATTTTATATATTTTTATTAAACCAAAAATAAAGAAATAAAGTAAAATAAATTTACTCTTTTCCTTTTTTTCTTTTTTCCTTTTTCATCTTTTCTTTTTCTTTTTCGTTTTTCTTTTTTCATTTTCTTCTTTTTTGCATTTACAATTATAAAAATAAAAAATAAAAAAAAACAAACAACACTAATAATAAATAAAATAAAAAGACTTCACATAGATTTGATGCGTAGGTCATTGGGTCGGATTCCACCATCTTCAACAGCAACAACGACTTGGGATCGATTCTAGCCGTTCTAGTAGCCAAATCGATGGGGTGAATGTTGTTTCATGTGTTTTAGATTAAGGATATAGGGGATAGAGCCAACACCGTTGCCTATGGTAGTTGTTTAGTAGTTATTAAATGTGGCAATCGGCGATGGTGTTTAGATGGCATTGGAGGGGTTTGTTGGGTATGATTGGTTGATTAGGGTAGGGGTTTTGGAGTGTAGGGAGTTCAATTGTAGGTTCAATTTAGGGCTAAGGTGGTTGAAGGTGGTGTTTTGAGAGGGGGTGGCTTGCGACGGTTAAGGTTAGGTGGTAGCGAACTTAGTGGCATTGCTAGGGGTTACGGCGAAGGACGAGATGAGTTGGATTAAGGAGCTAATGGTGTGGGGAAGCTAGTAAGGGTGGTGGTTGGTGGCAGAGAGCTCGGTAAAGAGAGATTCGAAGAGAGAGAGTAGGGGTTAGAGAAAGAAAGAGGTCGTGAGAGAGAGAGAGAGATTAGGAGTTGATTCTAAAGCTCATGAGAGGTTATGTATGTCTAATGAACACCCTTAACACCCATTTTATAGTTAAATTCAACCTAAAAACATTGAATTCAACCCAGAAACATGGAAAGCTCAAATTCGAATTTAATGGAAATGGCTAAAAATATAGTTTTTTTCGAATTTTTGAGCTCAAATTGAATGCTCCTTTAACTATATTTGGACATGTTATTGTGTTTGATTCAAAGCAGGCCACGCAGAGGATGAATTCGCACCATTAATTAGTGTGTTTCAACAAGGAAAAAGAACAAAATCAGAGGTCAAAGTGAGGGGGTCAAGCCTGTTCTTGACTAGGAAACGGTGGAAAATCTGGAGAAAATGAGGGAAAATCAAGGAAAAGAGAAGGAAAGTGCTAATGTGATGTCATGTCAGCCAAATCAACTAATTAGATGCTACTATGTAGTGCTTCGTATTAAACAGGACACGTGGCACAATAAGATCTTGACACATAGCTATATTCTAAATACAAAAAATAAAAATAAAAAAAGGCTTCCCTGCTTTTGCTAAGATTCAAACCTTAGACTTCACACTCAAACCTAATATAATGTCTATGTACTTATCCGTTAGACCATTGACCTATACCTTGTTCATATGTCTATTTAAATTGCACATATGGACTCGGTCAACCTAGGCTAGATTTAAATCTAAAGCCAAGTTCAACGTCCCAACTTCTAATTCTAAATTAAAAATAATAACCTACCTTAATAAAATGTTATTGTCTAAAATTTTTATTTTATCAATTTTTCTATTTTTTTGTAATTTTTCAATTTTCTAAAATTTTTCTTCATTTTCTTAATTTCTAAATTTCTCAATTTTTGTGTTTCTTTTCCAAATTTCTTATTTTTTATGCTTTTTCTTATTTTTCTAATTTTTTGTATTTTACAAAAATTCTAATTTTTTTTCTAAATTTCTTAATTTTATGGGTTTTCTTTAATTTCTAATTTTTTTTGTGTTTTTCCTAATTTAGAGCCTATTGAGAAAATAAAGAAAAAATAAAAAATAAAAATAAAGAGAACAAAAAATGGGTGTTTGTAACAACCCCTCTTTGTAGCGTAGTTTGAACAAAACTTTGCCTCAAAGACAAAGGGACACTGTTTTTGCCCCTGGCAATAACTTTGAAACAATCGGGGATTTGGTGAAAAAATGAAACCTGGTTGTACTTCTCTACGCTCACTAACCAAGGTGAGAGTGTTTTTAAGGGATAAGCAATCATATGCAGGAATTGATCTAAAACCTGATCGCATCTCACAAAGCTTACTAACCTAGGCAAAAGCGTTTCTTGGGAACTAGCAACCCTAAACTGGGATTGATCTAAAACCTAGTCGTGCCTCACTAATCTCATTAACCTAGTTGGAAACGTCTCTCAAAGACTAGCAACCTTAAATTGAGATTGATCTAAAACTTAGTCTTACAACACTAGGCTCATTAAGATAGGTTGTAGTATCTCTAGGGGACTAGCAATCATAAACTAGGATCGATTTAAAAGTAAGTCGTACCTTACTAAGCTCACTAACCTAGGTGAAAGCGTTTTTCAGGGACTAACAACCCTAAATTGAGATCGATCTAAAACCAGGTCGTACCTCACAAAGCTCACTAACCTAGGTAAGAGTAACTCTCGGGGACTAATAAACCTAAACTGGGATTGATCTAAAACTTAGTCGTATCTCACAAGGCTCACTAACTTAGGTAGGAGAACTCTTGAGGATTAACAACCCTAAACTAAGATCAATTTAAAACCTAGTCATGCCTCACAAGGCTCACTAACCTAGGCAGGAGTATCTATCGGGGATAAGCAACCTTAAATTGGGATAGATCTAAAACCTAATCGTACTACACAAGGCTTATTATCTAAAGCGGGAGCGTCTCTCGAAGACTAGTAACCCTAAACCAAAATCTATTTAAAACTTGGCCGTGACTCACTAGGTTCACTAACCTAGGTAGGAATGTATCTCGAAGATTTAAAACCTAGTTGTGCTTCATTAAACTCACTAACCTAAGCAGGAGCATCTTTCGAGGACTAGCAATCCTTAATTGGGATCTATCTAAAACCTAGTCGTGCTACACTAGGCTCACTAACCTAAGCAAGAATGTCTCATGGGGACTATTAACCCAAAACCAGGGTTGATCTAAAAGCAGGTCATAACTCATTAAGCTTACTAACCTAAGTAGAAGCGTCTCTTAAGAACTAGCAACCCTAAATTGAGATTGATGTAAAACCTAGTCGTACCTTACAAGCCTCAATAACCTAGGAAGAAGCGTCTCTCAAGGACTAGAAACTTTAAACTGGGATAGATCTAAAACCTGGTTATGCCTCACAAGGCTCACTAACTTAGGTGGAAGCTTCTCTCGAAGACTAATAACCCTAAATTGGAATTGATTTAAAACCAAGTCAAGCCTTATAAGGCTCACTAACTTAGGTAGGAACGTCTCTTAAAGACTAGCAACCTTAAACTAGGATCAATCTAAAACCTAGTCATACCTCACTAAGCCCACTAACCTCGGTGGAAGCATCTCTCGAGGACTAATACTCCTAAACTAGGATCGATTGAATATTTTAATTATACCTCACTAAGCTCACTAACTAAAGGGGAAGTGTCTCTCTACGGTTAGCAACCTTAAACTAGGATTGATCTTAAACCCAGTTGTACATCACTAAGCTCATTAACCTAAGCGGGAGTGTGTCTCAGGGACTAGCAACCTTAAATTGGGATCTATCTAAAACCTGGCCATATCGTGCTAAGCTTACTAACCTAGGCAGAAGCGTTTCTCAGGGACTAGCAAACCTAAATTGGCATTGATATAAATCTTGACCATGCCTCACTAGGCATACTAACTTAGGCAGGAGCGTTTCTAAGGGACTAGCAACCTTAAATTGGGATCAATGTAAAACTTGCTCATCCTTCACTAAGCTCACTAACCTAGGCGGGAGCGTCTCTCAGGGAGTAACAACCCTAAACTGGGATCGATCTAAAACCTGGTTACACCTCATAAGGCTTAATAACTTAAGCAAGCTGTCTAGGGGACTAGAAACCCTAAACTAGGATCGATCTAAAACCTGGTTGTGCATCGCAAGGCTCACTAACCTAGGCCGGAAGCATCTTTTAGAGATTAAGAACCCTAAACTAAGATCAATCTAAAGCCTAGTTATGCCTCACAAAACTCACTAACCTGGGCTAGAGTGTTTCATAAGGATTAGTAACCCTAAATTAGGATTGATCTAAAACTAGGTCGTGCCTCACGAGGCTCACTAACCTAAGTTGGAGTGTCTCTCGGGGACTAACAACCCTAAATTGGGATCGATCTAAAACCTAATCTTATTTACTAAGCTTACTAATCTAGGCATGAGTATCTCTTGGGGATTAGCACCCTTAAACTAGGATCGATCTTAAACCTAGTTGTACCTTATTAGGCTCACAAACCTAAGCTGGAGCATCTCTCGGTGACTGGTAGCCCTAAACTGGGATAGATCTTAAACCTGGTCATACTTGATAAGACTCAATAACCTAGGTAGGAGCGTATATCAGGGACTAGCAATCCTAAATTAGGATTGATCTAAAACATGGTGGTATCTTACTAGGCTCATTAACCTAGGAGGGAGCATCTCTTGGGGACTACCAACCTTAAACTAAGATCAATAAAAAGTTAGCCGTAGCTCACTAAGCATACTAACCCAAGCGGGAGCGTCTCTCAAGGACTAGCAATCCTAAATTAAGATCAATGTAAAACTTGGTCATGCCTCATTAGGCTCACTATCCTAAATGGGCACATCTCTCAGGGACTTACAACCCTAAACTAAGAACGATCTAAAACTTGGTTGTGCATCACTAGGCTCACTAACCTAGGCAAGAGCATCGAACAAGGATTAACTACCCTAAACTTGGATTGATTCTAAACTTAGTCATGCTTTACAAGGCACATAAACCTTGGTGGGAGTATCTCTCCGGGACTAGCAATCCTAAATTGAGATCGATCTAAAACTAGGTCGCACCACAAAAGGCTCACTAACCTAAGTAGGAGTGCCTCTTGTAGACTAGCAACCCTAAATTAAGATCGATCTAAAACCTGATCGTGCCTCATAAGGTTTACTAACCTAAGCAAGAGCATCACTCGGGGATTAGTAACCCTAAACTGGGATCAATATAAAACCAGAACGTTCTTCACAAGGCTCACTAACCTAGGCAAGAGTATCTCTCAGGGACTAGCAACTCCATATTGAGATCGATCTATAACCCAGTCGTTCCTCATAAGGCTCACTAACCTAGGCAGTAGCGTCTTTCGTGGACTAGCAACCCTAAACTATAATTGATCTAAAGCTTGATCATGCCTCATAAAGCTCACTAACCTAGGAGGAAGCATCTCTCAATGACTAGAAACCCTAAATTGAGATTAATCTAAAACCTAGTTGTGCCTCATAAGGCTCAATAACTTAGGTGGGAGCGTCTTTCGAGAACTAACAACCCTAAATTAGGATCGATCTAAAACTTGGTCATGCCTTACAATGCTCACTAACTTAGGCTGGATTGTCTTTTGGGGACTAGCAACCTTAAACTAGGATTGATCTAAAACCAAGTTGTCCCTTACAAAGCTTACTAACCTAGGCGGGAGCGTCTCTCGAGGACTAGCTGCCCTAAATTGGGATCGATCTAAAACCAAGTTGTCCCTTACAAAGCTTACTAACCTAGGCAAGAGTGTCTCTCGAGGACTAACTGCCTTAAACTGGGATGGATCTAAAACCAGGTCGTACCTGACAAAGCTCATTAACCTAGGCAATGCATCTCTTAGGAACTATCAACCTTAAAATGAGATTAATCTAAAACTTGGTCGTGCCTCACAAAGCTCACTAACCTAGGTGGGAATGTCTCTTAGGGACTAACAACCTCAAACTAGGATAGATCTAAAACTTGGTTATACCTAACAAGGCTCACTAACTTAGGCGAGAACGTCTATTAAGGACTAGCAACCCTAAACTATGATTAATCTAAAACCTTGTCGTGTCATATAAGGCTCACTAACCAAGGTGAGAACGTCTCTAGCAACCCTAAACTAGGATTAATCTAAAACCTTGTCGTGTCATATAAGGCTCACTAACCAAGGTGAGAACGTCTCTAGGAACCCTAAACTAGGATTAATCTAAAACCTGATCGTGACTCACTAGGTTCACTAACCTATACGAGAACGTCTCTCGGGGACTAGCAACCTTAAACTTAGATCGATCTAAAACCTATTTGTACCTCACTAAACTCACTAACCTATATGAGAATATCTCTCGGGGATTAGTAACCCTAAACTTAGATTGATCTAAAACCTATTTATACCTCACTAAACTCACTAACCTAGGCGGGAGTGTCTCTCAAGGACTAGCAACCCTAAATTGGGATCGATCTGAAACTTAGTCGTACCATACTAGGCTCATTAACTTAGGCCGGAGAATCTCTTGGGGACTAATAACCCTAAACTTGGATTGATCTAAAACCTAGACATACCTCACAGAGCTCATTAACCTAGGTAAGAGCATCACTCAAAGACTAGCAACTTTAAACTGGGATTGATAAAAAACCTGGTCGTATCTCACAAGGCTTTCTAACCTAGGTGGAAGCATCTTTCGGGGACTAGTAATCCTAAACTGGGATCGATCTAGAACGTAGTCGTACCTCACAAGGCTCACTAACCTAGGTGAGAGCATCTCTTGGGGACTAGTAACCCTAAACTGTGATCGATCTAAAACCAGGTCATACCTCATAAGGCTCACTCACCTAGGTCAGAGCATCTTTCGAGGACTAGTAACCCTAAATTTGGATTGATCTAAAACTTGGTCGTACTTTACTAACATATGTAGGAGCATCTCTCAAGGATTAGTAACCCTAAACTAAGATCGATCCAAAACCTGGTCATACTTCACTAGGCTCACAACTTAGGGGGGAACGTCTCTCAACAATTAGCAACCCTAAACTGGGATTGATCTAAAACTTGGTCATGTTTTACTAAACTTACTAACCTAGGCAAGATAATCTCTCGAGGGGTAGCAACCTTAAATTGAGATCAATCTAAAACCTAGCCATGCTTCATTTGACTTCCTAACTTAGGCAAGAATGTCTCTTAGGGACTAGTAACACGAAACTAGGATCAATCTATAACCTAGTTATGCCTTACTAAGCTTACTAACTTAAGTAGGAGTGTCTTTTAGAGACTGGCAACCCTAAACTGAGATCGATCAAAAACTAAGTCATACCTTACAAGATTCACTAACCTAAGCGGGAGTATCTCTCAAGGACTAACAACCCTAAATTGAGATCTATCTAAAACTTAATTGTGCCTCACAAGGCTCGCTAACCTAGGCGAGAACATCTCTTGAGGATTAGCAACCTCAAATTGAGATAGATTTAAAACCTAGTCTACTTCACAAGGCTCCCTAACCTAGGTAAGAACATCTCTTTGGGAGCAGTAACCCTAATTTAGGATTGACAAAACGACATAAAATGAAAACCGATTAAAATTTTAAACTCGGAACTTAAAATGAACTTAAAAGACCCTATTATATGATTTGAAAACTCTAATCATGTAAGAAAACCCCAATCCCTACATACGCGTACTTTTAAAAATATAAACCTAAACTTAATAGAAACTGTAAATATCAAATCATAAAAATTTTTAAAACTCTATAAAATTATCTTAATGCTTGAAAAGCCATAAATCAATAAAATTATCAATAATTTTATGAAATCATATTAAAACTAATAAGGAACGAATCAAGGATTAATTCAAGTAATAATAAATAACAAAACTAAGCTAGTTAAAGGAATAAATTAATAAATTTACAAAATTAATTTTACTTATGTACATAAGTAGCCCTAAATATGTATATATATATATATATATATTACTAAGTAATTTCCTTCTCTTTTCTTAATCTATCATATAATATATATATATATATTGCATAATAAAGCGATGATCCTAAATAATTAAGTCAATTGAATCTTAAGCTCATAGGTGTAAGTTAATTACTCCCGAATTAGTAAAAAACCCTAAAACAAATTTTCTAAAGTTGAATAAAGTTTATTGAAATTATATTTTTAATTATTTATTTAGGGTTATAAGTCCTTGATTATCCTAAGTTTTAGGGTTCAAGTAAGTTTAAGTATGTTTTAGGGTTTTTCACTAATTTGGGAGTACTTGACTTACACTTATGAGCTTAAGATTTAATTGACTTAATTATTTAGGATCATCGCTTTATTATGCAACATATATATATATATATTATATGATAGATTAAGAAAAGAAAAGGAAATTACTTAGTAATATATTTATATATATATATATATACATATTGTGGGGCTACTTATGTACATAAGTAAAATTAATTTTGTAAGTTTATTAATTTATTCTTTTAACTATCTTAGTTTTGTTGTTTACTATTACTTGAAATAATTCTTGATTCGTTTGTTATCAGTTTTATATAATTTCATAAAATTATTGATAATTTTATTGATTTATGGCTTTTCAAGTGTGAAGATAATTTTATAGAGTTTTAAAAATTTTTATGATTTGATATCTACAGTTTCTATTAAATTTAGGTTTATATTTTTAAAAGTACGCATATGTAGGAATTAGGGTTTTCTTACATGATTAGAGTTTTCAAATCATATAATAGGGTCTTTTAAGTTTGTTTTAAGTTCCAAGTTTAAAATTTTAGTCGGTTTTCATTTTATATGGTTTTGTCGATTTAACGAAATATCTACGATACTCGAGTTCGACACCATATTTAGAAAGTTAAATTTACAGAGTTTACATTTACACCACTCTACATTTCTTTTGTTGCTAGGCTACCTTTTCACTGAATCGTGCCGTAGGATGTTTGAGATTAGTCTCAAGCTAAGATGGAATTATGAGATACTTTGAGCGAAGGAGGGAATTGCTTTAGTATTGATTTGGACTTTATGATTTCTTTAAATTAAGTTGTCAGACTTTATGTGGCCATTTAGATTACTTGATCACTATTGCTATTATTTTGAGAATATCATGTTCCATAGATTAAATTTGATAACTTATTTGATTAATTAGTAATGATAGCCATTTTGCTGCGATGTTATTTGTCCATGTGACCAATGGTTGCTAGGAGTGAAAGTAGCATTGTATACCGTATGAAAAGGCAATGATCAACAAGAGGATTAATTGTCGACCTTTGTGTGGTATATGGCGATTTACCACAACGAAAAGTTTGTTTAAGTGGTGATAGATTAAGTGGTATCAAACCATTAGGTTCGGAAATAAGGAAGAAATAAAATAAAACCTGACTTTAGACACTATTTCAGATGAAGGTACAAACAATTGTCTAAAACTTTATAAGTGGAAATTAACATTAAGAAGACTTACTTATATAATGGCCTCATACTGTTTTATGATATATGTCATGCTTAGTAATTATGTATGATGTCCATTGTAATAGGATTGCAATATTCATCATATATGCTTGTTATTTTCCTTATCGATATTAAATAAACAAATTTCTTATTTTTGAAAAGGAGAAGAAAAGAATTGTGTAAGTTTTCTGCACCATCATTTATGAAAGGGCAAACACAACTAAGAAACAAGTTCTTTGGGTAAAGAAATAAGAAACAAGATATTTTACCTTTTAAAGCTAGTCATTGTTTTTAGGTATTAATTACTGAAAAAAAAAAGCATATTGCATTAGATAAATAAAGAATTGTGTAAGTTTTCTGCACCATCATTTATGAAAGGGTAAACACAACTAAGAAACAAGTTCTTTGGGTAAAGAAATAAGAAACAAGATATTTTACCTTTTGAAGCTAGTCATTGTTTTTAGGTATTAATTACTAAAAAAAAAAAGTATATTGCATTAGATAAATAAAGAATAAAGTTTAAATTAATAAAAATATTTTTTTTCTTTTAGCAAAATGTAGATAAAGTATAGTATCTCTTCACTTTGAGAAAGAGGTGGCAAAACATTATAAAAGAGAGACGACATAAAATCACATTACCAAAAAACTAAAGTAGTAGTAAAGTTTACTTTTAGGGTTTGTATCAGGCTTGGTTGTTTCTTTTTAATATAAATATAATATATTATTTTTATTCTTTTCTTGATTGAATTTCCTTTCTTTCACTAATATATATTTTATATAATTTATTAATTTTTATAGAGTAGATATAAGGCATTATGGAAACAAATATGTTATCTACCTTAAGGTAAAGGTTTCAACATGAATATAGTTACAAAAACATAATTATCCATAACCTATCCTATGAAAGTAATTATCGAAAAACATAACTCAGAATATAATTCATGACCTAATACCACAAAACCTACTTAATTGAGTATGATATAGATTGATAGCTTATACGATAGGATTACACGTTCACTTGAAAATAATTGAGTGAAATATAAGATTAAGGAGTTACAGTAACAAGGAGTTTTACATTTTAATCTTATTATTGGATAAATAGTAGTAGGAGGAGCGAGCGTAGATTAATTTGATTGGGTCTTCTCTTTAAACTAAACCAAATCATTAAGATTTGGTTCAATTTTTTATAACTTTGAACCAAATTGCACATTTCAAATTAAGAAATTTTCCAAACCATAAAATTTTGGTTTGGTTTATGAATTGAATAACATCTTCTAGTTTAGAAAAGTATATTTGAGAAACATATTATCTTATGTAAAAAACATTGAATTGATTTAAAAATAATAAGTATTATCATAATGGAGGTTAATAAAATTAATATTCATGTGATTAAAAATTTTTATATGTTTACTAATAGCTAGTTTCATTTATAAAAATAATATATAATACAAAATTTAAGTCAAACTATACATATAATTTACATATTATTGTAATTAAAAATTTAATATATGTTCATTTCAATAAATGGAAGAAAGAATAATTTTAAATGCTATATTTGACAAGAGGCATTCTTTAATTGAAGCAAAATATTGCTATGCTTTTTATAAAATAATTTGGTTTAATTTTATAGATTGGTTCGATTTATTCTTCTAAACCAATTATATATTTTTGGTTTTGTTCAAATTAAAAAATTTCTAAACCAAATTATAAAAAATATTATATTTTTCGATTTCGTTTGGTTTGATTTAGTTCGATTTACAAACTAACTTGTTTTTTATCAGTTTTTTTTTACTTATTCCTAAATAATAACAGTAGTAATAATAATAATAATAATAATAATTAAAATAAAATGGTTAAGAATCTTATCGGGACAACCATCTCGAAGGTTCAACACATCAGCAATTCTTTGTCTTACTTATGGTGAATGAATACTTGAATATTGATATTTTAAAAAAAAAAAAAAAACAACTTATCTAAAGCAAAATTAGTGAACCCCAAAAAATAGGCTGAAAATAAGTGGAAATGCAAAAACATGCATACCACCGCTCATAGGTAAGAAACAAAGAATTGTCCAATAAAAAATAATAGCCCCAAATAAAGAGCAAGACAAGTGGATCCATCGATGTATCCAGGCTGTACAATCCAACGGTGGACATGATTCCCCACCCTGGTATTACCTTCACCCCTTTTCTCTGTTCAAACGAGTTGCTCTCTCCAAAATTCGAGCTTGGCCTCATTCTCTCGCTTTCTCCCCCCCTCCTCTCTCTCTTCAATCTTCGCATTTCCATTCTCTCTTGGTATGTCAATTTTCTCTTCCCATTAGATCCGTAATCGTTCTTGTCTTAATCTGATTGAAATATGATTACTGGGTCATTTTAAATTTTCATTCTAGTTTCTTGGGTGTGTTTATCTTCCGTTTTTCTCTATAATAAATTTGGCTAGAAGTTGATAAGTATTGATTCTTTTTGCGACAAGATTGAACCTTTGATTTAGTTTCCACGCGAATTTGTAATTTTTATTTGTTGGGATGTGCTTTTTCCCGTTTTCATTTTGTATGATGTCTTGTTTTCCTTTTTTTTTTTTTGGGTAGTTTTAGATAATTATGAACTAGTGTATTAAAGATTTAATCTTTATATTGTTTTGTGTTGGAAATATATGCTTAAATTGTGTTTTTGTCTTGGGTATCTGTAATGTGCTCGAAGATGGAAATTTTGGTGCTCATTGTTCGATTTGATTGAGATTGAGTTATTCAAGATGGATCTGTGCTAGTGGTTTAGATTTTTTTTTTTTTTTTGTTTGGTCTGAGCATTGCGAATTCAGCGATTTTTTTGTCTCTTTACACAATGCATGGCTGTCAGTTGGAATATTGTGATTGTGTGATATCGGACCAAATAAAGATGAAGTTGTGTATATATCTTGACTGAGGGACTCAGTTTTTGTTGCCAATTGTGACACAAGATTCTAGATTGCCACTTATTCAGTATCCTTTTCATTTGCAAGGGAGAAATTAATCTATCGTCATTATGCAAAATAAAGAAATTAAGTTCTTCTACGTTGGCTGTGTTGTAAGTTTTTTTTGGAAGATTGCGTGTATGAGTTATATGATTGGTGATGCATTTTCTGGTTTCATCTCAATGTAGTGAAGTAGCTACATTGTATTCATTTTTGTCTAATCTTGTTATGATTTTTATTGTATGTACTTTGCTATTTGGATTACATCTATAGGATCATTAGTATCTTACTTTGCACGGCTTTCCATTGATATTATAAATATCTTACTCATGAAGATGGCAATATGCATATAACTTTCCCTTATGATTCCTTGCATGTGTTGCCCCTTGACATCTTAAACTAACAAGTTTACCTTCATATGATGATGCTTGGTGATGATATGGTAATACCTTGGATGTAATTTACTTTGTTTTGTTTTGCCAATTGCAACTTGCTTTTGCCCTTGACTAGTTAATACTCGTCAATTGTGATTGCCTATGTTTTTTTTTTTTTTTTTGGGTGGGGGGTCAATTTCTCCAAATCCCATCAACATTGTTCTTTATGCAAAGTTGAGGACAAATTTTTGTAAGCTCTGGTAGATTTGTCTTTTTCACTAGCACTTTTTTCTTTTTCCATTAGGTAGAAGATGGCAGAAGCTGAGGATATTCAGCCACTCGTTTGCGACAATGGAACTGGAATGGTTAAGGTATTTTTGTGCAACTTTTGTCATTTCTATTGTGCCTGTAGAGTGGTAGTCATATGGATCGAGTGGATTGCACAAGCATCAGCAGATGCATTTATATATAACTTCTGATAAAAGGAAAAGCAAACTAATAATCATATTGAGAAAATTGAACCATGCAACTGTTTAGGGTGACATGGAAAGTAGAGATACAGGATAAAGAATACTCACAAACTTGTATTTACCTTGTACAAACTCAGAACACACGACATATATGCACTATCGCATATCAGTATATTACACTTCTTCCTGAAATGGTTTCTGTAAATGAAATCTTCAAAAGTGCCTGCAAACTGTGCATATACTTCCCTAAAAGCGGAACCCATCTAAAATTCCAAAAACTGTAAGCAAAGTTTCCTTTTCTAGCTTTTTAAATTTAACATTTCTATATGGAAAGGTGAATCATAAGGGATGAGCTCATAATCCAGTGGTGAGGCTGTTGTAATTCATAAAACAGATCACACTCGAATGCTCGAACTCAAGTTTCTTGACACATTTTTTAATGAGCATGTTAACAATCGCACTTCAGTGACAATGTGGAAAGCACATCATCCACAGAGCATTTGTGGAATGTTCTTTTTCCTTTATCTATTGTCTATACAATGGTGACAGCTTGTTTCATTCCCATGTCTTACTCAAAAACAAAAATACATTCACTTGCCATTGTTAAGTCCATACCATCCAATGACTTAACTAAATATATAGAAATGCATTGCATGTTGGTTGCTATAAGCAGGTTCTTGAGCACATACAATAATTCAATCATATCATTTACCCAAACAACTAATTCAAATATATATTTAATGCAAATAATATACACCCCATCAATCTATATGGATGGATGCTTACTTCTACCTACTAACTAATCTTTTCCCCCTATGAAGACGCTTTAACATGTTCTATATTAGTGCTTTAAGCTTTATTCTTGTGAATTACTATTCATATTCTCTAGCAAGTAGCAAGTTAGTAACAAACAGGCCTCTATTTCTTTGCATGACTAGTGAAATAGCATTCATAACTAGACTTCAAGATTGGTGAATTCCATTCTTCACCTGATAAACTATGTGGTCAAGATTCTTTGCTCTCTTAGAGAATTATTAGCAAGCATAAAATTTGATATTTATGCTTCATTGTTCTATGATCTACTGGTCCTTGTCCTAGATCTAATCCAATCAGATGACCTTATCTTGACCTATCTGATTCAAGGTTGCACATGTCCAAAACTATTGGAAGTCTTGTACTTCTTGATTATGCTGCAGTAATTTTTATCATGTCCTTCTACAGGCTGGATTTGCAGGAGACGATGCTCCGAGGGCTGTCTTTCCCAGCATTGTTGGCCGTCCTCGCCATACTGGTGTGATGGTTGGCATGGGTCAGAAAGATGCTTATGTGGGTGATGAGGCCCAATCAAAGCGTGGTATTCTAACTTTAAAGTACCCGATCGAGCATGGCATTGTCAGCAACTGGGATGATATGGAGAAGATTTGGCATCACACTTTCTACAATGAGCTCCGTGTTGCTCCAGAAGAGCATCCTGTTCTCCTAACTGAAGCTCCTCTCAACCCCAAGGCAAACCGTGAGAAAATGACCCAAATCATGTTTGAAACCTTTAACACACCTGCTATGTATGTTGCGATCCAGGCTGTTCTTTCACTGTATGCTAGTGGTCGTACTACTGGTAAGCACTTCTGCTTCATTTATATCAAGGGAAAGTTGGTAATTTGTATGTTGTCTAGTATTTTCTCTATAAATGGGTGTCCAATACCTCTTGTTAATATGTAACAACACCTTCAGTTTGAAGGGACTGCCTATTTCATTTGCCCAAAAATTCATAATTTATTTGTCAGTCACTTTCTGCAAGGGTTTTATTGCTTAGTAGAAGAGATAAGCCTTTGTAATCGGCTGTCTACCAGTTTGAGACTGATGCACTTATTCTATGCAGGTATCGTCCTGGATTCTGGTGATGGTGTTAGTCACACTGTTCCTATCTATGAAGGATATGCTCTCCCTCATGCTATTCTTCGTCTTGACTTGGCTGGGCGTGATCTCACTGATCACTTGATGAAGATTCTTACTGAACGTGGTTACTCCTTCACCACCACTGCAGAGCGTGAAATTGTTAGGGACATGAAGGAAAAACTTGCTTACATAGCCCTTGACTATGAGCAGGAGCTTGAAACTTCAAAAACCAGTTCAGCTGTTGAGAAAAGCTATGAGTTGCCCGACGGACAGGTTATTACCATTGGTGCTGAGCGATTCCGGTGCCCAGAGGTTCTTTTCCAACCATCTATGATTGGGATGGAAGCTGCAGGCATCCATGAGACCACATATAACTCCATCATGAAGTGTGATGTGGATATTAGGAAAGATCTTTACGGCAATATCGTCCTCAGTGGTGGTTCAACCATGTTCCCAGGCATTGCAGACAGAATGAGCAAGGAAATCTCTGCACTTGCACCCAGTAGCATGAAGATCAAGGTGGTTGCACCTCCTGAGAGGAAGTACAGTGTCTGGATTGGTGGTTCCATCTTAGCATCTCTTAGCACTTTCCAGCAGGTGTGTATGGTTACTATTTCTTGGTTCATTTTATTTTACTCTCTTTTTTAATCAACTATATTTTTTAAACATGACTTGATGGCATGATTTTGTCTTCCTTTCTGGTGCAGATGTGGATTGCAAAGGCAGAATATGATGAATCGGGTCCTTCTATTGTGCATAGGAAGTGCTTTTAGATGTTTGATTGTTGAAAATAAAGTTGTCAAAGGGAGAGAAATGTCCTAGAGAGAAGTGCAACTTTTAGCCCTTTCTTTCTAGTTTTGTTGTCATTCTATGTTGTTCTTGCGTCGGGAATATCACATTTGAACAGGCAAGAAGTTGATTGTCAAAATGGTTCCATTCTTTCATTAGTAATTTCCTGAAGATTTGTTCACTACTGCCATAAATATTTTTCGGTAACTACCATGTCGTTGACTTACTGCATTCTATATACATAGAAAAGCTTTGGTTCTTTCCCTATTTGCATATTCAAGTATTGATCGATTGTATGTGCTTGTTCATCGTCATGTTAGCTGGTATGTTACTGTGATTCGAGAAATTAATTTTTTTTGAAGCACTCTGTGCGTGGTGATACCCTACTACTGCGAGATTTTAACATTGCTTATTTTGATGAGAATCGTGTGAATCTATATTCCTCCATCTCTTTTGGGTTTACAAAATGATTCCTTGAAGTTCCTTTCGTGGACTACCACCATATTCGCTATGTTTTACCTTTTTCTAAGGTAAGCGGTGTATGCAATGGCATGATCAATGCTTGATGTATTTCGCTCAAATATCCTGGTGGCTGGTAGGGGTTGCCAGTAGTGGTATAGAATAGCAGTTGTTACCACAGAATGTGCCTGCACGTGTTGATAGAAAGATATTGGAGAATATCGTTCCTTTTGTTCTGCAGCAAAGAGGGTATCGCGACAGTTTTATTTACCATACTTTGTCGGAGGCCTTGAAAACAAAGTGAAAGGATGAATATAAACTACGCAAAAGCAAAGATGGACAAAATGGGTGTCTTTCTCAGTTAAAAAACTAAAAACACTCAATCCTCATACACTGAGGTGATAGAAGTTAACTACAGATACATTCAAAGTCCCAAGTAAGAATTTACATTATAAGAACAAACCAACGATTGTGATCTATGTGCATGTATACAGATATCTGGACATGTATTCTCTACAAAAACCTGGCAACAGGATAAGTACTGACACTCCATATATTTCTTCTCAGACAATCAGTGGAGAAAGCAAGGATGCCGTCCTGTGATCCTTGTTATCACAGAAAGGATGATCTTCTATACCATAATATTCATCTTGGCTCAATGAAATGTAGCCATAATTTTTCACTACCTTCAATTCTTTCTTCTTCCTATTCTCTTCTTCATCATGAAGCACCAATCGTGGAGCCAAGAAGTTATTCTCTGTGTTTGCATGACCAATGTTTTCAGATTTGCATCTTCCATATCTCATCGCCAACGATGGATCATCGAAAGTTCTTTCCAACTTTTGAGGATGGTGGCAAAAGCTCCCGAACCCTTTGATTCCATGAGTTAGTTTGCGAGCTCTAGTTCTTTCTTCTTTCAAATACTGATAATTTTCTAATAGATCAAGCACCCTTTCAGCCAGTTTCTTTACACTCATTCCCCAGTTGAAGCTGAAGATAGACAAGAAAGAGGCATCAGCTATACCATCAAGCATTAATCTCTAAATAAAGAGTAGCACATACGTCTAGTAGCTTAGCTATTAAATTCAAACGTTTTGAGTTCAAATCTTTATAAGAATCATTTTGATTTGCATTAAACATTGATATTTTCTATTTATCCACTTTAAACTTTTAGATTAATTTAGTGTTGTTAAACTTAAATCGATTCTCACGATTCAACCCAGTTCGATTTGATACTGAACCGCAATTAAAGTTAGATTAATTCTTTTAGCCTTTTAACTCTATCTTACGTTTGAATCAACTTTCCAAGCAGGTTTTGACCATATAAATCTCATTACGAAATATATGCATATAACTTACCCTCTCTCATCGATGTATTGGAAGTCAAGCATATCCCAAATGACATGTTTGTCACTCTGAAACTCCTCAGCAACACTTTGAGGTCCATGTGTGAGAAGGTGTTCCAATAACAAAACGGCCTTGTAAGAGACCCGCCAATTATTCTTATCAAACTGTATCAACCTGCATGTGTTTTGCGCAATTTGCGGGAACAAAACCATTTATGAGTAAACTCGATTCGATCTCGATTAGGGTCGAAAATGAAAATTGAATTCAACAAGATAGAACCTCTTGTGTAGGATCTCCACAATTCTCCAATAATCATCAATTTCAAACGCAGCTCTTGATATCAGTCCCATGATACGTGTGTCTTGTGGCCATGTATCTCCATTTGTAGCTTCCTCGGTTAATCTTGAATTTCAAACAAAAAAAAAAAAAAATTATTCATGAGGATTCATAAGTGTGGAAAATTAAATTGGAAAATATTTGGAATACAGAAAAATAATGCAATTTATATATCAATATGTCTTGCAGTTATATTCGTGCACGAAAATGCATGAAATCAAGTAGTTGTACACCCAATTGACTTTTCCTTTGAAATTCCTATTATGCGAAAGTGCTTCTTATAAATAATATGAACTTATTATGTTTAAGAAACAGATTGAATGGAATAGGTAGTAGGTACCAATGAATTTGGATGATATTTCTTAAGGTCGTTTTATATCATGATAAAGCAGCCATAATATTTTTCACTTGGATGGATTTATTTATATAGTTGAATTTACTTATATCCCTTCAAAATGAAAATAACTAGATGATTTAAAATTTTCCTGATATATATGGTTATAGTTTCTAATAGTAAGTTAATGCACAAATTATTTTAGCAAGAAAGAGGAATTTCAAAAACCATGAAAGACTCTTTTATATTAATTTGGGATTATTTTAATATACAGTGAAAAACCAACCTCTTATAGCTTCTAAAACATGACTCAACATTTCTATAACTTTTGAAATAATTACACATCTCAAAATCACCATTACAAACCCAAAAAGCACGTTTAAACGAATCATGAGAAGCAATGGTTTTAAGGTTACGAATCATGAGAAGCAATGGTTTTAAGGTTTTAGTAATAACTCAAAAGTTATGTGCATATGTTCAAAATTGACAGGACGGCAAAATGATACTTCAGAAATATAGTATAACGCTAGCCATGCAGTCAGATCAATCATATTGGAATATCGTTTTGAAAAGACTAACGCTAAAACAGCCGAAAAATCACGAAACACCATCTGATAAAAACTTACAACTGAGCTGGTGTGACATCGGTGAGCTTCAAGCGTGCAGTTTTGATCTTCTCCTTGAGGAAGAAAGAAGCCTGTCTCTTGAATTCATTGAAGGAGCTTCCCATTGTGCTGTTTTGCTTCACAAGAATCGGCATGCTAATTAGAGAAAACCGAAATGTCAAGATGAACAAAATCAGTTTGAAGCTTATGTCTTTTTATACATGGAAGGCTTCGTTTGTTATATACGTAAGGTACGTAACCACTCCACTATGGACAGATAAAAAACACACCCAACTACTCCCTAAAAGTGGATTTTGCATATGTAATGTGGATTTAGATAATGGAAACGTACGCCATAATATTTTAATAGTAATTGTAGCGGTATTTTAGACATCTCTTCAGAATTTAAAAGGAAAATTTTTATATTTTTTAAATAATAATTGTACAATTTATAAAAGTGAATACGTAGAAAAGTGAAAATCTCGTTTATTCACTATCTTATAAATGTCTCTAGGAAACTCATTAATATTTTCATATTTTTAATTAAGATAAGAAAATTATAACTTTCCATTTTGGTAGAAAATTACGTGTAAAATGCACCGGACCTTTGTATTTGATGTCAATCCTATATATTACTAAGACGATATTCGAACATAATATATTATGTTTAAAAGGGTGATGGATAACATAATATGTACATTTGCGTGGCGTGGTTATATAGGAAAATCTTGCTCGAAAATTATAATAAAAATACATTTGTATTGCATAGTGATTTTCATCACAACAGGCAGACATTTTATCTTGAAACGAATGATATAAAATTTTAGGGAAACGACCTTTTCTTTTTCATTTTCAGAACTTTATATGTTTAGTGATATTATGAGTCATTTGTTTGTTGGGTTGAGTTTATCAGTATCTAAGTCTCAATTTTTACTGTTGATTCAAACTTTATTATTGTAAAATCAAAGCTCAAGGTCACCACATTTTTATTAGGAAATACCGTTTCGAGTTTTATTAAGACAAATCGATTAGATATGCTATAGGACTAATATCATTATACCTTTTATCATGTCTCCCCGTTACTAACTACAATTTTACACATTGTGGTTTAATTATGTTGACCATCTAACTATCTGTTTGCTACATGGTATGTCTCATAGACAACGGCAACACATGTACCTAAAGACTCGATATAGACCTAAAGCAGCAAATGTTGATTTTATTATTACATTCTTCAAACTAGAAAATAATAATTGTTCGGAGAAGTTTGGTGAGAAGCAATTCTCTCTCTCTCTCTCTCTCTCTCTCTCTTGTGTACCAAGCTGTCTATATATGATTTCGGAGGGTTTTTCTGTAAGGTGTTAGGCTCATCCATAGAAAGATTTTGACTTGGAAATATCTGAAGTTGACCAACTAAGTTGTTTACTATGGTAGGGTAGCTAGTTCGACCAAAATGCTGGCAAATTAGCATAAGACTTTGGGTTACTGGAAATACAGGTATGAATAGAAATTAAACTCTTAAATCGTGTTTATATCTTCTTATAACTTTTAAAAATATATATTTAATCTTAAATTATTACTAAACTCTCAAAACAATTGTTATAGGTTCTTTTTAATGATAATTAAGGGTTATAATAACATTTTTTTTCTTATACATAATACATTCGAAAGTTACAGAAATGTAAAATCATATTTGGATAGTCTGGGATCCAACCATCATCTCATTTTAACCAAAGGTTTAGAAGGCACATTTGTAATTATCCTCCTAAAACTTGCTTTTCTAACAAAACAAGCAAAAATGTTGAATAGTAAATACACCGAATTCCCTTTTTCTTAACCTTTCTTTTTTATTCATTTGTTGAACAAACATAACAATCGATCTAGTCCAACTTAGTTCTTTTCCTAATGATGAGGAGTTTAGGATTTTCAGAGAAGTCAAATTAGGTTTTTGGAAATTTCAGACCAAGTTATCTAGCACATGAAGTACTGATTGGATTGTTTGGCGTTGAATTGATGATAATTTCAAAATAAATTTAATGAAGAAACTCTGCCTAACCGTATAATAATTTCCTAAGTGTCATTTTACCGGTGGATCTTTAGACTTGTGACAAATTTTTATGAGCCTTATCTGGCTTGACTTTTGAAGAATAAATAAAAATTATAAAAAGTGATACTTCATATATATAAGTGGTGTCAAAAACATTATCACAAGATTTTGATGATAAAATAATTAGAACTACACAAATCTATCAAATATTTATTTTTACGATTAGAAACAAACTGTTCTATCTTTATCCATAAATCTTTTACAAATTGGATCAATATCCATATTATATCTATATACCTAAAACGTAATTGTAATAGATGGACACAACGATATATATATATATGTATTTATGTATATGCAAAATATCTTTCCATTCCACCAAAGATAAATTAAATTGTTTAAGTTCATCCGAATTTTTCGGTTATTTTTTCCTCTGTTCAGTGTTTATAACTCGAACATTTTAGTAGAGAAATGCCTATTTCTTATTGGCTCTCTAGAAACAATCCGAATGAAAACTAGTCTCTTGACCTCATTTTCAATAGCAAAAACCTTAATAACATAATAGTATGAATACTAATATTTTAAAAAGATAAATTTGGTTTGATTACTACATGTTCCAGAAATCATAGTATACATGGAAGAAAAATACTCGTTCATAAAGAATTGACAAAATAGAGGTAGTTTTAAGGATAAGTTTTGCAAATACACCTTAAATTACCGGTCAACTGCTTGCATTTCTCTACAATATTAAAAAATATGCATAAAATCCCAAACCTTCCCTACAACCTTAAAATCATAATTATTTATTATCCTTTTAACAATTATATTAGACCTTTAGCAACAGTTTAAAGGGCATATACATATTTTAATAGTAATGGAAAAGTGAAAATATATTAAGAATTTAGGAACTCTCTGCATTTTGATAATAGTTTTGAAAATATTTTCACAACTATTCCTAATTTTAATCTGCAGCGTGTTATTTTATGATCAAAGAATAATTACGGTAATATTCAACCGGAAAAAAGCATAAGATTCAACGTGGATAAACTAATTTCTATCCTACATGTAGGATATAGAATACAGTAAAGCTGCAAAAGTCAAACCAGTTGACCGATGGAATCAGACCTTACGCCAACAAACATTCCTCGGATGTCTGATGACAATATTTTATACTTGATCGAGTGGACCGGTCAATGTTATCGCAAGGTAGCAAAATTAAACTTTCTCACGCGCATCATGCATGCTTATTTTTAATTTTGTAGAAGTGGAAGACCCCCATAAGAAAATTCAATATTATTGGAATTTATGGCGTGTCTTTCAATGATCCAAAGTATGGAGTTCTTGAATATTATACTTATTAAATAAATTTTAAATTGTCGAATTTTAACATCTAAAATTTAAAGTTATTGAATATCATACTTAATAAAATTATTGTTTATTATTTTTATTACCTCTATCATATTTTGAAAAAATATAATGACAAATGCTTATTTGCTGATGAACGATAAGATGATAAAGGTAATTTTAATAAGCAAAATTCGATGGAGTATAACCCTCAACAACTTGAGATCTTGAAAAATCCAAATGCTATGAGCATCTTTTAAGTCTCCCAGTAAGTGCTGCAAAGAAGTATCTTTGGTGACGGCTAGATTCTGGTGGGGAGGTGAAGATTCAGTAGAAGAATTTAATTAAATTAACTTGCCTACGAGCGAAAAGGGGATTAGGTTTTAGAGAACTTGAGTAATTCAATCAATCTCTTTTGGGCAAAATTGCATGGAAGATTGTTAAAAACCAAGATGCTTCATGGGTTAGAGTACTTCAAAGCATTTTCTTTTCAAAATTCCACTTTCTTGGAGTCGATAATTAGGAAAAAAATCATTTTGGTGAGGAAAAGAGGTGATCGGATCACATACCTCATGGAGGGTAGGAAATGGAGAAAGGCATTCGAATATGGAAAGATCAATCATTTCCAAAATGATGAAGCATGGTTGTTAGAGGAATTGCACTAACAAACTCCAAATCTAAAGACGAATTGATATGGCCCCCAAACAGATCAGGAAATTGTTCTATAAAGTTGGGCCATTTGTATCTCTAAGCATCAGTAATAGGTTATGGTGGATAGAAACAATGTCTCCCTATGGGAGGTGATTTGAAACCTGGAGTGTCTCCATAAGATAAAACACTTCGTACGGAGGATAGTTATGTTAATAACTTAGCTACAAACATGAATCTGTAGAAGCAAAAGGTAAAAATCTCTAATAGGTGTCAGTTTTGCAATGAAGTGACATTGCTTCACAGTCTTCTTTGTTTTTTTTTTTTCTTTTTCTTTTTGTTGTTTTATTTTTATCAATAGAAAGGTTAAAGTTCCAGCTAACTAGATTGCATCTAGGATAGAAAGGGATGTGTAAAATTTTTAAAGATTTTGACCTCACACCCCCTTTGAATATTTTGTACGTCTCAATTTGAAACGCTAAAGCCTAGACCTCAAATTTATTTTCTGGTAAACCTTTAAAATCCTTGTGTAAAATTAAAGAAAAATACCATCTATTGATTTCCTTTATATATATATATATATATATATAAAAGAATCCAACACAGCTACATTGATGTAAATAGTTATGATTCTATCCTTAATTCTTAATCACAAGAACAAACTCCGGATTACATTATCCAAAATTTAGATGCTTAGTTTATGTTTAGGATATAACCAAGTACGAATTGTTGTAGAATGCATGGTATAAGTTGGAGAGTTAATAACTATTGTGCAAATAGATATTAGTTACAAATTATAGAGAAGCTGGCCTATATCTCTTTTAGCTTTACATGTCTTCTATGGGAATTAAATAGGATATAATTATGTTAAGTTTACATTTTAAATTTACACAAGATCCTATAATAGAAGAGCATTTAGGAAATTAAATAGTCAGTAGGTTAAATTATCGAGACGTTGATAGTCTGCTGTACTTTGCATTTACAAAATTTACATCTTGCGAATTTGCCTGGGGTATAATATCTGTGTAACATAAACAAAATGTATAAAACTTAAACCTTTCGGTATCACCTGATAGATAGCGAAGTTTTCAAAGGATACTTTATCACATTAAAGAGAGGTACAGAAAATTAATTTTTATAGAAATATATTAAGCTAAGATTGTTATAAAAGTAGCCCGTCTAGCTCAGTCGGTAGAGCGCAAGGCTCTTAACCTTGTGGTCGTGGGTTCGAGCCCCACGGTGGGCGTTATTTTTATTTCGTTTCCGTCAATTTTCAGTGATTTCGCATATTGCTAGTAGTATTAGTATTAACATACAATCATCCATTTGTTGCCGCCTGTGGGTAACTAATAACCTCACTTTAAATTATTAACGGACTATGCATTCCCGATGAGTTAACATAAACCCATTATATAGATTAATAAGATAAAAAATTATCATTGATAGCAGTATATCAATATAATGGACAACTAATAAAGGAGAGTGTGGTTCTTGTAAAAATAGTGGATGGTTTTACATTTTAGTCTTGCAAACTCTCTTCAAGTAATTTATAAGATTATTTTGATACAATAAAAAACTAGAAGAAAATTAAAATAACAGTAAAAATACCAAAAAGTGGGTTTATTCACTTTAATATTATAGATTATAGAGATAATGTCAAAATTGTTGACTAAACTTTGCATGTCTTTACAATTTTATATCAAAATTTGAAATTGCTAAATATTGTACTTAATTGAACTTTTGTGGAATTTTAAACATGAAGTTTGGATTTGTTAGATGTCACACCTAATTAAGTTTCTACATGCCAAATTTACGTACTTTATAAGATGATGTGTCAAATAATCATTGAATGAGAAGTACAAGTTAAAGGTAAAATAGTAAAGTTGATAAGTAAAAGTTTGATTAAGTATAATATTTAATAACCTCGAACTTTAGATGTGAAATTAAAAAGATACTAAAAATTTAAATAATGATTTTGATATGATTGTTTATTCAACTTGATCGTACGGATGCTAAGGAATGTAACACTTTATATCTCTTCTTTTTCATTAATGTATCATCCACAAATATGTATGTGTATCTAAAGACAATTTATTATAATATAAATAAAGTGTTCTTCATATATTATTTCGTAAGCACTTATATAATCAGTTCACATAAATTAAGTATTCAAAAACATACGTAGCAACCCATATACATTAATAGACAGGTTTTATGGACATATACAATTACAATTGTTAATGTAGTTTCTTTCAAAAAAAATTCTTGACAACCCTAAGTAAGCTATAGGACGTACGTTTAAAAGTTTATCTTTAAGAAAACAAAAACATTTATGCGCATTTGTGGGGCTACCATTAATCCCGAGTGTGACTTTATATTCCTTATGGGGCTATTGTTCGGAGAAATAAAAACCAAATGGATTTGTTATTTTCCTAAAGTTATTCTCTTAAATATAAACATATATAATCAACCATTGATATTATAAATAAAAAGATAACGTCATCATGATATTATTTGATAATTAAAAAATTGAGATAATCTTAACTATTAAGTTTATAAATTTACTTAAAAGTATTTTAAAGGATTTATTTCCGGACCAAATAGATTATTCATTTAGAAAGGGAAGATACATCTATGTACAAGGGCATGGTCAAAATTTCTCTAAGCTTGTGCGCTACGTGTCGTGTTTTCTTTGGGTGTTTCATTTCTATTTTTATTGAATGGCCTAAATATAAGAGGGAGAAATGATAAATAGGTAGGAAAAAGTTAGAAAGTACAACAAAGTAAATAAATAATATTTTTTAAATTTTATTATTAAAACAATATAAGGATAAATAGTTGAATTTTTGTTAAACACATAATGGATTTTCCTTTATTTCTATTGTCAATCTTTATCATAGGAGATAAAAGAAATATTGTTGTCCCTTCCCAAAGCAAAAAGCAATAATTCATTTTGGAAAACTAAGGTGTAATGGGTATATATCCGAGAATAATTTCTCTAGATATATATTAGTGAGTGTTTAAGTATGGGTTGGATAGGTAAATATCTATATTCTAAGTTTAATCCAATAGATTCAAATTTAAAAATTTTGAAATTAGACTTTATGTTGTAATTTCCTCTTGTATTTTATGGAATCAATGAAATTTTCTAAACCCTTTTTATGTTAAAATATTATTAACCATTATACACAAAACCATTGTAACCAAATTGTAGGTTAACATTGCATTTAAATGTAAATATAAATATAATTATTTCTATTGGGATACAATTGTAAATAGATGAAGGAAATCTCACATCGGAAACATAAGAGTTAAGTAATGGATACATAAGAGGAGAAGATTTATAACTTAATACCTTAAGGTTTTAGATTGTATAAGGTTCAAGCTCATAAGTCTATTATTGCTTCACAGAATACAAGTAAAAAAGGTTTTCCCTTTCTTAACAAGTGATATCAAAGGTGATGGTTTAGTTAGGATGAAACCGAACAAAGGTGATAAGTTCCCATAGATTGATCCATTGTGGAAACAAGAACAGTATGATAATGACTCAATAAAGCCCATGATATGAGTTGAGCGAAGTAGGTTGCAAGCTACTCACAAGGAATGCTTATTGGAGTTAATTTACAAGTCTAATGTGGAAGATACTCATACTTGAGAGGAAGACTAATGGGATATAAGTATGTGAGTTGGTTAAAAATGAAATCCTAAATTGAAAATTTTAGGCTTGATTTGGTGTTAAGTTCACAAGCCTATTCTTTTACAAGTTTTCTCCCTATTATGAAAGCTCTACCTAATAAGTTGCATAAAAAATACAACACAATATAAAATACAATAAATATAAATCATGATGCACACTTAAATTTGAACATAAAATATATTTGACTATTTGATTGAGTATTTGTCTAAAATAGTGGATTATAAATTAGGTCATCCTAGTTTTAGTTCATCTTATTTGCCAAATTAAATTATATATGTTAGTTATATTCTACAAGTTAGTTTCATGATAACTTGCACATCATAAGAAATTGACGGATGTCATAGAATTTGAAGCTTAACTTTTAAGTAGGTTCTACAGTAGGTATGAAGTCATATCCTATTCCATACCTTGTGATTATAGATTCCAAAAATTAACAATTGAATCCTTCCTTATGGTAATACTAACCACATTAGGACCTAACCAACCATGCAAGGTTTGATAGATTCTTAGTCCTACATGTTCCACCATTACACCTAATTGATACATGCATATAATGAAGATAGATTAAATGATGATCCTAAAATATCTAAGTTATTGAGTTTCTTATCAAATTAGAATTTTTTTTTTCAAAGGAAAATATTATTAAGAAGAAGAATAAAACAACATCAGTTCAAGGTCAAAGCCTTGAATACACAAACAAAAAGAGAAAACAAACTTGATTAATACAAGGATGAAGATTTAATAAAACCTTGAGACACCCTAATGGTTAAACTGAGATATCGTTTGGTTACATGAATTTATGGGATTGAAATGGACGAAATATTTTGTCTAATGTTTAGTTTGCAATTTGAAATTAATTATTAGACAAAAAATGATTTAAAGAATTGGATAAAATGCTCCAAATTTGTCACGTCTAAAATATGGTATAAAAGTTAATTTTACTTGACAAAAACATAAGTATTGAGGATAATAATATAATTAAATAAATATTAGATAATAATAAGAATATGTATATTAAAAAGTCTTTAAGATTTATACTTTTTTTGAATAACACAAATATATAATTATATAAATATTAAACAATATTAAAGATATAAATATTAAAATATATTATTGAGTTCAATACTTATACATAATAAAAAAGGTACATTATAAAATTCTATGTATAGTATTGTGCAAATCAAATATGAACTAATAATACTATATTGTCTTATACTTTTTCTACTTGTGCTGTCCAATAGTTCTTGTCACGTCTAATCTCAGAAACCAAAAGTTACCTAAGAGGACAAAAACGGATCCGGAAAAACTTCTACTACACAAGGACCAAGATAATAATAAGGCTGAGCCGAAGATGCCCGATTGGCGTTTCATAGTCGATGTGGTTGGAGTTATGAACTAGTCGAATTCGATCTTGGCAAATGGCAGGAACAGCTTTCTTCTTGGAGATGATACTCTTAACACAAGCAGTGTAAGAAGCCTACTCCATGGAAGGCCACGCCTTTTAAGGCGTGCATGGTTCAAAATTTTGCAGTGTACTCTTGAACCATGGTATTAATGAGATGTTAAGAAGTTTAACCTTTGTAAATATTTTCTGTAATTTTGGACGGATTTTTCATTATTGAATTCATGTAATGTGGACTGTATTTGATGTGTATAATAAAGGAAGAAGGATTTCTCCGAATGCAGAGAAACACAAGACACACAATTGCTGAATAGGGCTTCACAAACACGAGTTGGGGAAGACAGTATTTTTCCTTTTCTGATTGATTTTTGTAATAACAGGTGAAGTATTTATATAAAGATGTTCCTACACAATTCTAGAAGCTACTATGGAATATTTCCACAATAATAATTGATATTTCCCCTAAAATATTATTACTGCCTCTACATGCAAGTTGTATACGTCACATGCAAAATTAGCCTATAATATAGATATATAATATCTATTTTGCTAGTTATATATATACTGTCAACTATTGAATAATGTAACATTAATAGGCTCCTTTCTCTATCCACACCCAACTCCAGCCTGGCCTAAACCTATACATAGACACTAATTTATATTCAAACCTCAAGCTCTTTTCCCTTGTTACAACTTCATTGTCAAAAGGTAGCGGCTCGCTAGAGCACGAAGGGAACCATCCCTTACGAAAGCTTGAGGCTTCCGTATCTCCAAAAAGGCATGACCTTCCATAGAGCATGCTGCTTACATTGCTTTGGCTAAGAAGAAGGGATGTTGGGAACTCTTTTTGCAGTGGCCATGATGATGTCGATTGTTAAAATAAATAAATAAGGAAAGGTGAAGAGATGAAGAGAAATGTGTTTGATAAAGAACTAGAAGAAGAAGGATCATATGGATATTGAGGAGCAAGCGACACCATTTTTCAAGGAAATTTTTTCCAAAGACATTGTCAAAAGCAATAAGCTTGAAGCAGCGCGTTTAAGGATACTTAGAAGATACTCAAGGATGTAAGGATGAATAGTGGAAAGCCTAAAAACGAATTAATAGGAGGAAGATGGGATTTGGAAACAATTGGGTGGTACTTAAAGTGCGGGTTTTAAGTATTATAAACGCTGAAGCAAGGTGATTGAAGAAGGCACATATTCAAGCGATAAAGATATCTAAGTTTTATTAATTAAAGCCTCAAGTGATAGTTTTTGATAAGTTCCAATTAGTCTTCCAAGTAGGGTTAAACTTCACCTAAAGTTTGCGATTTTATTCACAAACAAAATTACGTTAGCATCGATAAAGTTTAGCATTAGAACCTAATGAATTTTGTATAATTGGATAGATTTTAAGGTAGATATTGTATTTCACATAGAAGACTTTGTTTCCTACATTTTAAACTTTCTTTCAATATGTAAGATATAAGGTAAAATTTTTTACTTGCCATGAGCTTGTACTATAACTTATATATTATACACCACAAACTTTAATGTCTAAGGTCTCTTACACATTTTCAGACAAGTTGGTAACTTATACTTAATAATCAATCAACTAAATTTAAGTGCAAAAAATGGGCCTTGATTAGTTGACTCTAATAGGCCGGCAGTTAGTTGCCAAACTCAATGTTACGCCTTGAATAGGAGATGTAACAGTTCCGTCGTATAAACTAATATATAATAAAAGTTGATCTTGCAATTGCTATCGTAAATATAGTCCACATAAGACATACACGACTCAACCAGCTCAAAGCATTCGTTCTAATACCTGTAAATCATGAAACTTATAGTATATCTTTACAAAATAGCTGTTTTATATACCCTGTTATAGGCTGTTACAACAGTATTTACATAAACATTTCACACTTAGAATTATAATTTACAATCAAAATTTATAAGTCTTGAAATCTATTTACAATAAGATAAGAAATTAATGAGCATACTAGGAAATTTCCATTTAGTTTCTTCAAAAATAAAAAGAAAAGTCAAAAGCCTAAATTCAGTGGATTATTCCTTTCTTCATTTTCCTAACTAAAAGCACACTAACCTAGGGATGATGGTATCTGAACATCCCGACCTTCACTCGTTACCTGCAAAAGAGTTTATACGAATATGAGCACAATTAGCTCAGTAAGTGAGATGGAGTTAGAAGAGTATCATACAATCACAAACAAGGTTTTTAATTATGATGAAATACAATGCAATCAATCACTTGAAATATCACATAATACTATCTGGTCCATTGTGAGGTTAGAAAAATTACAACCGCTCCAACTGGGATTGAAAAGTTTTATCGCGACTCAAATTAGACCAAACATAGATTTGTGCAATAGAGAACACCCTCCTCTTGTGACTATCCTCAAACCACAGCCCCCACCTTTACCACGACTTTTTTACATGTCACTTAATTTGACTAAGGATAGAAAAAAGACCATTTCAACTATCTTCATCAAAGATAGTTGGTATTTGGCCAACATTCTTAGTCATTCCCCTAAAGGTTGAAATGCATGCTCAATTATGTCAATGGTTGAATTACTATTAGTTTCATTTAAAGGTGATTAGCCAAATTCATACAATACAAAAACAATGCAATTATGCAAAACAACACACTAAGGAATTTAACTCCTGTCACAATCAAATTATTAATCACATACATGGCATGTGCGCGACAATTAATTTACAACTACAATCAAAGTACTTTTAAGCTTCCAGATATTTTGATATATTATCCTAACAAACGGTAAAGTTACGATCCCAATTTACCTATCCAGATACTCACTGTGGAAGACTTGTGTCTTCAACAATCTAATAACTAGAAGATCCTATATATACAAAATCTAGATTTGGTTTTTGTAAGAATTACGAAGACATAAAGGTTCTATCTAAAAGTATTCCATTAAATGATTATATATATAAATACATATAAAGTATATTATAATTTTCCTTATAAAATATAGTTTTATTGTATAAGTTAAGTTATTAAATATTAATAATATACGTAATTATACTATTACATGTAATATATTGTTTCAATCATATCGAAATATACTTTTAATTAATTAAATCACGTTTCAATTATGGCAAAGTTATCATACTACATATTTTAGTAATATTATAGAGATATAAGTCATATTACCTAGGATTATTCGATTTTAGTAAAAATAGTGTCATTGAATTCTTACATATCTAACGACACGTATTATAGGTTTTATTTCTAAAAATTACTTCTAAAGGGTAGTTTAAATTTCTAATACACTTATACATATTTAAATGAATTTTATCATATTATATGCATTTTATGTAATTAAACTATATTTCATATAATTTGTCAATTTAACTTAATAATATAGATATTATCTAATTTTAATATGTATATAATGCACTTCAGTCATAAAACTATCATTAATTATAGTAAAAATTCATTTTTACTAAATTTGACCAACATGTATCTTTATAGTTTTTATTTCAATAATTATCATATTTTAGCCTATTATTATTAAAAACAAGCCTCGATTTGTTATTTAAACTATTTTATTACATAAATTCGTAATAAATAGCTTAGGTCACCAAATAATTCCCTAAAAATTTATATAGACTCCTAAAAATATGGGGGATTTAATCATCACTTAGTTTCATACTATTGGTTTATTGCCTATATACTCGAAATTATAATTTTACCCTTAAATTGCATTTACTTAACCTAATATTATCCTTTTAATACAAAATTATTTTCAATATATCCCAATATTGTTACGAGTCACTAAAAGTCAATATATATCATTTTCATCAATTATTTCATAAAAACCCATTTATTTCATATTTTCACCTTAGTTGTAGCTATTTTTAAGGCTAAAATTACGTTCAATTCTAAAAATAATTACACAAAAAATCAGACTACATAGAAATCATATATATATATATATATCTATATATATATATACATCATGTATATTCTATATAAAAATTTTAGACTAGAAACAACATTATTTAATACATTTATTTTTAAAGTCAAAATTCAAATGAATAGTATATATCTCAAGCAAGTACCTAAAATATTCTAAATCTTACAAAAATAAAAATCACATGAAAGCATATATAAAATAACATAATATAAATTTTTTCATAATTTTTTGGGTGTATTTAATTTTTTTAAAATTAAATTAAAAATAGAACAGAATTTTAACTTGCCTGTTTATCAAAGCTCTAGTAGCCACGAGGTGGTGAAGGGTTGTCGGAACAACCAGGTGCGAGGTGGACTACTAGGTGGTAAAGTGGTGCAATAGCAAATACAAGTTTGGCCTAAGAACTAACTTAACTCAATTCCTACTCTATTTTTATGTAATTTTTCTTACAATGTTTTGATTTCCTGATTTTTTTCTCTGATTTTTATTTAAGTGTTTTATGCTCTAAAGTGTCTAATGTAGGTCCTAGAATTGCTTTTACACTAGTTTAGGTAACATCTAGATTTTTTTTCCTTTAATTTAATAATTCTCCTAACATTTTATCTAGTAGGAGGTGTTATCTTCTTATCCTATTTGCTTTTGATTCAGCATGTTAATTTAATAGGGGGAAGCCACGGTGAATTCTAGAGAAGTCCAACTGATTTTCTTAAGTTTTGGATAAGCTTTAGTTAGTTTTTAGTGAATTTATTAATAATATATGTATTATGTTAATATTTGTTGCTTATTGTTATATATGTATATATATTCTATATATATATCACATGTAACGTGTATTTATACTCATATAATTATGTTTATAACATATCTTTTATTTTTAAGAGATATTTTCTACTTATTTTTATGAATTCAATACATATTATGTATAATTATGTTATTTCGGGTTAATTTACAGATATAATTATTATATATACTGGATATGCTTATAAAAATACGTGTATACTCATATAATATATTATGCTATATTATTTCTTTTTATAACCCAATTAACTTATTTTTAAGTCTTCGTTGCATTCCGAGCTTGATTTTTAAGAATTTTGATTATTTTTATATTATATTAAGTAATCACACTTCTAAGGGTAAAATTGGAATTTTGGATCATTATTTTTGAAATCTAACTTCACTAGATCACTTCAATTAACTTTTCTATATCCTAGTCATAAAGTTTGAGCTTACTTGAATAAATTTCTTCAAAAGCCCTAAGTCTAGATTTGATCGCCCTAAATAGATTTTAGAGACTCACATTCAATATGAGACTAATAGCCTCTTAGTAGTAAAGATAACCCATCAATCCTTATGGTGGATTAGTTTATTAGACTTATTGGCTACTAATTTGGGCCACATTGAAGATATATACTGATAGAGTATTCATGTATATTGTTGTATATTACTTCTTACTCTAGGATAAGTTATAAATAGAGATCCTTTTGGTTTTACTTTATACATCTCACTAGAAAATAATTCAAAAATACTCGTAATAGTCCAATTAAGGATTTATGAATTGTTGAGAAAATCCATATTGTTATCATGTATTCTATTGATAAAACCTTTTGTACATAAGCTCATCAGGCCTGTACCGACTTGATAAGCCTCACAGCTTATGATGCGCCCCTTGAAAATTCAGCCTTCCTCCTCACAATCAACCTTAGCTCAGGCCCATCATGCAATCTACCCAACCATAATAATCACAAACGGCTAGAAGAATATAAATAAGGCCAACAACTAAGCCAAACAACTACCTCTTATATTTATAGACCATGTCGAACATCATGTCTCCACTACCCAATACTTATGAATGTAGCCACCGCCCACTAACTCCTCTTTAACTGCTAACTTTACTCCTATATAAATACAAGAGCATCACTCAACGATAAACCGCTTAACACTTTGCATACTTAAGCCCAAATTCTACTTTAAGTACTCTTACTCTCTTCATATACGAGCTTAACTTAAGCATCGAAGTTGCCACACTAAACCTTGCTATTCTCTATTTTATAGGCTCATCTAGTTACTCAAAGCCTAATTCCTTCCTAAATCTCTACAAGCCAATATCCTAAGACAACATTTTTCACTGTCTGTGGGAAACCAATCTAATTTTCTACCCAAATACATTAAACACTCACCCAAATACCACCATCGATCAACAAAATATCTCACATTGACAACCTAAAGAACCATTAGTTGGTGAACCAACCAGCTAAAAACCAACCCCTACCTAAGGAAACACTTGAGCAACACTTGGAGCACCTGCTTGAGGAATTTTGGTACTAATCGTAACTAAGGACCAACAAGGTTGGTCGTAGGGGTAGGTCTAAGCTTATTGAAAGCTCAAAAAATGAGTGACGAAATGTGCATGAAAGAACAGAAAAGGAAAGATAAGCAACCCCACAAATAACTTCTAAGGATATGACTCACTAATGGAACTTCTAAGGACTCTCGGCACAACTCGATATAGCATACAAGATGGTTTGATAAGGTTACTTGCTACCTAATCTTACTTAAAAGTTAGGATAAAAGTGAAGAAAGTAAATAAGCTAATAAGAGCAATGTTCACAAAGGAAAATTTTTAGTATATTCAAGATGAGATGATCCTTATGACTACATGTATAGTAGTGTTAGACATCTCTCATAGATTTTGATAATAACAAAAAGAGAAGAATACTAATAAATCATCAAGTATGTAGGTATTTAGAAAGATTCTTAGAAAGTCTAAAATTGCAAATTGAGTTAGATTCAAAAACTTATTCAGAATGTTTAATTTAATTGAAAAAAGAGACAAGTTTGAAAATATTCAGAAAATGCTTCAAAATTTTTTTTATAAGAAAATTCAATATAGTATTTCAAAAACTTGTTTAGAAACTTCGAAGAAATGAAGTTTGATACTCTTCAAAAGGTTATTCAGATAGTTAGTCTAGAAGAATAATTTTGAAAATTAATTCATATCAAATTTGAAGAAAATAAGGCCTAACTCCATTAGATTGGGTGCATTAAGGAAATATACTTAATCCTATTTCACTAAAGATGGAATTAACAATCTATGGAGATTATTTAAGTAAACATGTCTTTGGATAAATCGAGATATATATAAGAATGGATAAGGATAAGATTGGTTTCAAATCTTGTAGGATTTCATTTTTTTTAAGACTAAAGATTATTTGAAAGTTGCTAATCAAGCATATCCTACCAAGCTTAAAGGATCGAATTTAAAATTCAAATCACCGAGATCTTTTCAAAAATATCTATAGATTATCTAGACATTGAAAAGGATAGAAACGATTTTAAGATAATTATTATCATCTTTTAGCCATTGGAAAACTTAAATATAAAAGAAAATAAAGTTATTCAAAATTTTATACATCTAAGAAGTAAGAGATTACATACACATTATACTTGGATCGAGAGCTATTTCTACTATTTGAAAGAACATAGAATGTATTTTAGATACTTCTCCAGAAAGTTGAACTAAATTAGATTTCTCATGAATTAGTGCTTGTGTTTTTATCCAAAATCCTTTTAAGATCCATATTGTTATTCTCACTTGTTTTTCTTGTAAAAATTTGTTTGTTGTTTAAGTGTTGATAGAAGTTAGATTGTACTCTGTAAATTTGTATTAGCCTAGATTAAAGAAATGACAAATAGGTAGAGCAGAGTATAGTAAAGCCTATGTATGGCAGTTGCTTGTAAACCTCTTATAATTTTGTTATAGTGGATCAAGTGAAATAGCACTGATGAAATAGACTAGGTCTTAAGCAGTGGAGCTAGAAGAGAGAAGTAAGTAAAAAGTCGAAACTCTATAAATGCTCAACTTGATATTTTTCTCTTTTAATTTATATTATTTCATCGTGTTGATTATTTGTGTGTTGAATTATTAAAATACCATTGTTCAATAAATTAAGTTATTAAGAGGAGTAATTTTAATTTACAATAAAAAAGTTTTAAAAAGTTCAAAGATATCAATCATTCACCCCCCCCCCCCCACCCCTACCTCCCCCCCTTCTCTCTCTCTCTCTCTCTCGATATCTTATGTAGGACCAACAATTGGTATCAAAACGTCACTCTAATATCATCTAAAGTTTAAGATCATGAGTAAACCAAGTGGTAGTTTAACAGTTCAACTTAGTAAGGCATCAATTTTTTGTGGAACTAACCATCTTTTTTAGAAATTCAGGATGGAGACTTATGTGAAAGCATTATACTATCAGGCTTAGTAAATTATTTCTACAGGAGATCTCAAAGTTCTAACCTTTATCACAACAAATGATGACATCACCAAAGCCAAACTCAATTTAAAGGCTAAGAATTTACTTTTGAGTACTATTACACATTTATAGTTTTATCTAATTACCTCATGTACAACAGCTAAAGATATTTAGGATACCTTGGTGCAAACATATGAAGGGACGAAAACAATTAAGGACACAAGAATCAACTTGCTGGTTCAACAATATGAAACTTTTTAAATTCTTCCTGGTGAAGAAATCAAGGAATCTTTTAGTAGATTCATTGCTACAACTAGTGAATTGTCTTCTCTTAGCAAAATAATTAGTGATATAGATATGGTATGCAAAATGCTAAGGATCCTTCCCAAAATCTGGAATGCAAAGAAAACTATCATCAAAGAAGCTTGTGATTTGAGGACATTAACCTTGAGTTAATTGCATAGCAAGCTCTAGCATATGAAACTGATTTTCTCAAATTAGAAAGTATTTCAGAGGATACAAAGAAAAAGGCCATAGCATTCAAAGCCAAAGAAACAGATGCTGACTTTGGAGGAGAAGATTCATCTAAAGAAGAAGAAGAGGTTGTGATGCTTTTAGTTAGAAAGCTCAACAAATTGCTAAAAAAAAAAAAAAGGTAAGAAAACATTCATTAGAAGATTTTCTACTAGTAAGAACTAATCTAATGATGTAGAAAAGGCAATTAAGGAAAAGGAAGAGAAAAAGTTCAAAAAGGAAGTTATTTGCTGTGAATGTAAAAAGCTAAGGCATATTAAGTATGAATATCTAGTATTAATCAATAAAATGGAGAAATTTAAGAAGAAACACAAATCTCTGGTGGCTACATGGAGTGATTTGGAAGCAGAAATTGAGTCAGAAAGTTCAAAAGAATGCAAGGAAACAAATATGTGTCTTATGACACTCTTTGAGGTTGATTCTGAAACTAATTCTGATTCTGACTTAGAAGTACCTGATGATATAAGTGCTAAAATCAACAAATTGCTCAAAGCTTTTTCCAAGTCAAGTAACAAAATATCTAAGCTTGAATTAGAAGTATAAAGACATTAAAAAAAAATGAAAAACATGCTTTTAGTTAAACTAATTAGCAAATGAAAATGATTTTTTTGAAAAATGATTTCAAACGACTACAATTTGCTCTTGAAGCGTTAGTTAATGAAAATTTTATTCTAAAAGAAGAAATTAAAAATTTGAAAAGTTATGTGAAAGATTTATCTAAGTTAATCAAAAACACGTTTTGAAGGTTTAATGAAAGTGATAAGAAGTTGAAAATGTTGATTTCTAGTCAAAGGATGGATAATTCAAAATCTAGACATGGTTTCAAGTTTGGCAAAACATCTAAAACAAAGAAAAAAATAGTGTTTGTTAAATCAAAAGATGAAAATCAAGAAATGATCAAAGCAAGTGAAAACAGTAAAGCATTTGAATCTATTAGAAAGTACTCTCAAAAACAACAATAAGTATCCCTTGAGAAGGTACAACAAAAGGATGAACAAAGGGTATTTCAGAAAGAACTCGAGCCAAAGGAAAATAGTAAGTAACAGGTATACTGAGCAAAAACCTCGTGCTTATTTTCTATATAATAAACTAGGTCATAAAGAGAAACATTGTTTTTACAAAAAAATACAAACTTAGCAATAATCAAGGTCAAATTCAAAAGATGAGCTTGAATTTTCATAAACCTAAGCTTTGTTAGGTTTGTAAACAAACTCGATTGTGCTGTGATGTGTATAGGAATACAAAGCTAAGATAAAAGGAACATGGTATCTTAACAGTGGATGCTCAAGACATATGATAGGTGATACTTCGTTGTTCACAAATTTAGAATGGAAGGAAGATGGTTATGTCAAATTTGGTGACAATAGTAAAGGTAAAATAATTGCAGAAGGTTCAATTGGTTTAATACCTAATTCAATTGAAAACGTATTGTTGGTTAAAGGATTGAAACATAGCTTATTAAGCATAAGTCCATTGTATGATAAAAGATATTGAATAATTTTTTAACATTATAAATGTATTAGTTTTAATAAAGATGGACTTAAGTTATTTGAAGTATTCAGAAAGAAGAATGTTTATTTAATTAAACCATCGAAGTGTCATTTGAAAGTTGCTTTATTTTAGTAAATAATAACATTATACTTTAGCATAAAATATTAGGACACGTGAACTTTTAACAACTTGAGAATTTATCTAAAAAGAACTTCATTCAAGGCTTGCCAAAACTGCACGCTCTTGAGAATATTCGTTGTGCTGCTTGTCTTAAAAATAAGATGAGTTCATTTTCACATAGGAATAAGAAAGTAATTTCCACTCAAAGACCTTTAGAGTTATTACACTTAGATCTATTTGGTCCAACCCATACTCTAAGTCTTGGAAGAAATAAGTATGAACTTGTCATAAAACTTCCATCAAAGAGAAGCAAATGAAAGGCTTTCATAAAAATTCTTGAAGAATCGTGAATGAGGTGATCCATATGAGGAACACGGGGACTAGTTAAAGCAACAAGCCTCCTTATAGATAACTTATCTAGATTTATTTAGATCTTGTTCTTGTGTTATAAAAGCAATGCTTTTAAAAGCTTTGAAATCTTTTCCAAAAGAGTTAAGAATGAAAAAGGCCTCTCCATCATCAATCTACAAACTGATCATGAAAAGGAATTTGAAAACTCAGATTTTACCACGTTTTGTGAAGAAAAGGGCATCACTTATAATTTTTTCACACCTTATACTCCACAAAAAAATGGAGTAATTGAACGCAAAAATAAGACTATCTAAGACATGACAAGAACTCTACTTAATGAAAGTAATATAGCAGATCATTTTTAGGCAGAAGCCACATCAACAACTTGTTGCATCATAAATTGCGTATATGTTAGACTTTTGACAAATAAAATTACTCATGAGATTTACAAAGGTAGAAAACCTACCATTTTATATTTTCACATTTTTTGTTGTAAGTGTTTTATAAAGAAAATAGGAAAAGTACTGGAAAAATTTGAAGAAAGAGCTAATGAAGCCATCTTTTTGGGCTACTCTTTAAACTCGAAGGTATACCAAGTATACAATAAAGGAACAAAAGTGGTAGAAGAATCAATAAATGTTAAGTTTACTGAAGAAACAAACAATGAAGAATTGAATGATGAATCTCCAATTGTTTCAAATAAAAAGAATACAATATGCTTAATTCAGAAGAAAGTAAGTTTAAGCCTCCTTCAGACGAAACAACAAAAACTTTAAGAATACTTAATGTATCTAAAACAGAACTAAGATTAGAATGTTCTTTAGAAACTAATACCAGGATTGTTGAAATATGTCTAGAAGATAAGTCAAAAGATTCTAAACACTTTCATACTCCACTATAATCTCTAAATTCAAAACCGATCATCTTCCTAAACTTATAATTAGTAATGTTAGATTTGGAATAAAAACAAGATCGAGCTTACAGAACTTTGAAAATCATTTTGCTCTAATATCTAAAGTTGAACCTCACTTAATTGATGAAGCTATAAATGATAATAATTAGATCTTAGCTATGCAAGAAGAACTCAGTCAATTTTAGAGAAATTAGGTTTAAAGCTTAGTTCTAAGACTCAAAACTAAGTCAATCATAGGAACTAAATGAGTTTTTAAGAAAAAACTAGATGAGCATGGAAAAATAGTAAGAAACAAAACATGTTTAATGGCTAAAGGTTACTCTTAGGAAGAAAGGATTGACTATGATGAAACTTGTACTCTTGTTGCTAGGTTAGAAGCTATAAGATTACTAGTTATATTTGCTTGTTTGAAAATTTTTAAGTAGTATCAAATGGATATAAAAAGTACTTTTCTAAATGGCTTTATCAAAGAAGAAATGTACGTTGATCAACCTCTTAGATTTGAAGATCTCTTCAAATCAGATTATGTATATAAGTTAAAAAAGACTTTATATAAACTTAAGGGCTCCTCATGCTTGGTTTGAAAGACTAAGTCATTTCTTAATTAAAAATGACTTTTAAAAGGGAAAAGTAGATACTAACACTTCATGAAACATCACGGAGAAGATATGTTAGTTGTAAAAATTTATGTTAATGACATTATTTTTTGTGCAACTAATAAAAAATACTATGAAGAGTTTTCAAGATTGATGCAAGTAAAATTTGAGATGTCAATCATGGGGAAATTAAACTTCTTCTTGGGATTACAAATCAAACAATCAAAGAATGGAATATTTATTTTCAAATTTTGGTTTTGAAAATACTAAGGATTCTTCAACTCCTATGAGTACCTCAACAAAACTTGACATCACAAGCAATAACAAAAAGGTAAATGAAAAATTATATTGAAATTTAATTGGATTTCTGTCATATCTAATAGCTTTACGTTATGATATTTTGTTTAGTACCTGTATGTGTGTTATATTTCAAAGTTCACCAATAGAAACAGATTTAATTGCAGTAAAAAAAAATATTTTTAAATATATGAAAAACATTGTAAAATTAGGAATTTAGTATCCTAAGAGTCAAAATTTTAATCTCATAAGATATTTAGGTGCTGATTATGCAAGTTGCAAAATGAATAGAAAGAGTACTTTAAGTACTTGTCAGTTCTGAGGAGATAAGTTAATTTCTTAGTCCTCCAATAAACAAAACTTTGTTGCTCTTTCAACTGCAAAAGCTGAATTTGTATCTATTGGAAATTGTTGTAGTCAAATACTTTGGTTAAAATAACAATTGAATGACCGTAGGATAAGTTATAAAAATATACCCTTAAAAATGTGATAATGCCAATGCAATTAATCTGACAAAAAACCCAGTTCATCACTCAAGGTCAAAATACATAGAAATAAGGCACCATTTCATCCGTGATCATGTTGCAAATAATGATGTGAGTATTGATTTTGTTCCAATTAAATATCAATTTGCTGATATATTTACAAGCCCTTGGATAATTAAGATTTAAATTTATTCATAATGAAATTGGTGTGTGTAACCCTTTTTGTTAGCTTAGGGAATATTCAATTAATTTCCCTTAAACCATAAATTCTAAACACGTAGAAATCTATCTTAACATTTTCTTCAATGGTGAGATTTCTTTCTTCCTTGTGTTGTACACAAAAAAGTGTTTAGTAGCTCTTAGCATATCCATAGGGGGTCCTTAGATTCCTTCATAGTAGGTCTAATAAATCAGCCCACATGCATATAGACAAGGACCAACAGATCTTATGGTTATTATCTTTTCTCCAACATATAAAAGCCCTTGTTCTCTTTCTTCTTCCTACTTTTTCAGACTCTTCATATTTCTTTCTTGTAATTTCTCTCTCAATCAAAATCATGGCTCCTAGAAAATCAACTTGTATTGTTACAAAAGGAACCAAATCTAAAGTTCAAAACAATCCCGATAGTCCTATTGTTCTAGATGAATAAGAAACCAACACCACCATTCCTATAGATTCTCAACTTAATATACCCTTTAACACGTATCAAGAATTACTTGAAAGAACCCAAACCCTAAAGCTACGTGATGAGCTAATGGAAGAAAATGTTAAGGAAGTGAACCAAAAGAATGGTTCTAAGGAACATTCTAAATCTATCTAGGAAGTTAATGAGAAGGATGCTCAGGATGTGCAAAAGTCCAGCTCATTTGAAGAAGTTGTTGAATCTAAAGGTGCTAGATCTTTAGACAAGCCATCTGAAGAAAGATATCTTGAAACGTTTCGACATTAAGGAAATTCAAGAAGATGAAAACCTAGTATAAATGACTAAGGAGAATGTGTTCATAGAGTTGAATGATGGAATAGAGTTGGGTGTAGGCCAAGATATTTTTGGCACTGAGTTTAAGTTGTTAATTAGAATCTTACACAAGTTTGTCAACACATTTATGTTACCAAGAAGGGGTAGTGTAACCTCTATAACAAGAGAAGATGCATTGGTTATTTTAGCAATGTTAAGGAAAAGAAAGGTAGATTTAGTAAAGCTAATGATGAGACACATATGGCATTACTTGGATATTCAGCTATACAGGAATTTACTGACGACCCTCTTTAATTTCAAAAAATTGAAAATACTAGGTGAAGCAACCTGTCCTTTCTATCTTATTAAGTTATGATATAAAATCTTTAAGTAAATGGGGATTTATGTGAACGACAAACTTTGATACTCACATTATGGAGAAATTTTTATTCACCCTTCAAACATTGGAAGAAGAGTGATCATAATTAAAGAGAAGGATAATGAAAAGAAAAGGAACTTGCTAAGAAGAAATAAAACAAGAAACGAAAATTGGTAAAAAGATTCAATGGGATAGAATTTAGAGATGCAACTGGATTACCTTTAGTTAGTGATTCAAAAAGTACTAAGTTACAACATGTTCCCTCCAAACGAGGCAAAAGTTCAGTTTTTGTTGAACAAGTTTTTGAGGGAATTAAGGAAGCTCATGGAAAACTAGTTAAGGATTAGCTTACAAGAATGAAGGACCTGTTCAAAACCTAGGTAAAAGAAACTGTTGTAGAATACATTCTTGGTGACAAAGCCTAACTTGCTGATCTTCCATTTGAACTACCTAAACAGACTCAACCAACTATTCTTCCATTTGAACCAACTATTCCTGTATCAGATCATCACTTCAAACCAATTGAACCTCACTCCCTTATGGCTTCTACTTAACCAACCATTCAAACTAATCCAATACATGTTTCAGCTTTTGACAAAACTCCAATCATCTTGCCACAATCTTTTGATCCTAAGTTTCCAACACCTCAAATTGCAACTCTATCCTGAACCTTGAAGAACAGATACCTCCAAAAGGAAATACAAAAGTTTTTTTCGTTGATTCCAACAAAGAAGCTACTACATCTGTTCTTGCTCAAACCATACCTACTTCTATGAAGAATAAAGAACCAATCTCCATTATGAACAAACCATCTAAAGCTATTGCTTCTCCTAACAAGGCGATTCTAACATATTCTAGAAGATTTAATCTTTATGCTAAGAAGAAAATAAAAAGATCTCAGAAAAAACTTTTCTTATTCTAGTATTTTGCTCTATGTTAGGATCTTTTGTTTGAATCAAACTTTTTTATGGTATCAATTTCTTTTGTTTTCTAACAAAAAGTACTTCTATGGACTTTGTAATGTATGTTCTGTTATTCAATGAAGTCTTTTTAGTTTGCATATTTTGTTTGTTTATGAATATTAAGGGGAAGTTAATCAATAATCTTTGATGATAACAAAAAAGGAGGAGAGAAAGACAAAAAATGCTTAAGTTCTGCACAACATGTTGCTTAGGTGAGCTATGTGAATTTTCATTGGTTGTTTTTTCCTTTTTACTGTTTGTTGGATTTCATTTTAGTTTGCTTTATGTTTTTAGTTCTATAAAGTGTTTTTGTTATCATCAAAAAGAGGGAGTATGTTAGATAGCTCTCATAAAATTTGATGACAAAAAAAGAGAAAAATGCTAATAAATCATCAAGTATGCAAGTGTTCAGAAAGGTTCTCAAAAAGTCTAAAATTGTAAATTAAGTTAGATTCAAAAATTTTTAAGAAGGTCTGATTTGATTGAAAAAAGAGATAAGGCTGAAAATATTTAGAAAATGCTTTAGAAGTTTTTTAAAACAAGAATCGATATAGTATTTTAGAAACCTATTCAAAGAATTAAAAAAAAAAAGGAAGTTGGATGCTCTTCAAAGGGTTATTCAAATAGTTAGTTTGAAAGAATAACACTAAAAATTAATTCATATTAGATTCGAAGAAAACAAGGCTTAGCTCTACTAGATTGAGTGTATTAGGGAAATACACTTAATTACGTTTTCACTAAAGATGAAATTAAGAATCTATGGGGATTATTTAAGCAAACATATCATTGGATAAATCAAGATATATATAAGAACGGATAAGACTAAGATTGATTTTGGATCTTATGGGATTTCATTTTTTTAAAGATTGAAGCTTATTTAAAAGTTGTTGATCAAGCATATCTTACCAAGCTTAAAGGATTGGATTTAAAATTCAAATTACTAAGATCTCTCAAAAATATCTATGGATTATCTAGATGTTGAAAAGGATAAACATGATTTGAAGACAATTCTTATCATCTTTTAGCCATTAGAAGATTCAAGTATAAAAGAAATAAAAAAGTGATTGAAAATTATATACATGAATCTAAGAAGCAAAAGATTACATGCATATTATACTTGGATCGAGAGTTATTTTTGCTATTTGAAAGAACACAGAACGTATTTCAAATACTTTTCTAGAAAGTTGAACTAAGGCAGATTTCTCATCAATCAGTACTTGTATTTTTATCCTAAAATCCTTTTGAGATTCATAGTGTTATTTTCACTTATTTTCTTGTAAAAATTTGTTTGTTGTTTAAGTGTTGAGAGAAGCTAGATTGTACTTTATAAATTTGTATTAGCCTAGATTTAAGAAAGGCTAGATAGGTAAAGTAGAGGGTAGTAAAGCCTATATGTGGTAGTTTCTTGTAAACCTTTTATAATTTTGTTATAGTGGATCAAGTAGAACAATACCTATTAAGTAGATCAGGTCCCCAACAATAGAGTTACAAGAGAGGAGTAAGCAGAAGGTCAAAGCTTTATAACTCCTCAACTCAATATTCTTCTTCCTATATCTTTTAATTTGCATTATTTAATTGTGTTGATTATTTATATGTCAAATTATTAAAATACCATTGTTCACCAAATTAAATTATTAAGTGGTTAATTTTGATTTATAACGAAAAAGTTTTAGAAAGTTCAAAAGATATCGATTCACCCCTCTCCTCCTCCCTCTCTCTTAATATCTTATACGAGACCAACAACTAGGTATTTATACTTGAGAAATTAGAGTAACATACCTAAAAATGAAAAAGACAAAAGGGCAATGTCTCAATTAAGTAATCTATAAGGAATAAAAAATGGTAAAAATGAATATTCAAGGAAAAATAATGATTAATATAGTAGATTCTCTAAGGAGGCCTGGATACATGGTAACAATGTATTAGTGATGCCTTTGGAGGATGCAAATAAAATAGTACGATCAAGATGGGTAGGCAAGCTAGGGTATTGACCAAGGATGTTGGGAAAATCTTAGCTTGTTCAAGAAGGAGTAGCTATGGACATGTGTTGGATCTCTCTACCTCTCAACACTAATGTTGCCAAGTTAAGGGTTGACTCAGACATTTCAAGCAGGTGTGAGTAAAAGGGCCAGGTTGCAAGTAGAGCATTTGTTTGATCAACAAATAACTTTCAATAGATATGAAGTAACTCAACTCAATATTACGAATTAGTTGGCAGCTAAGATCAGCTCAGCTTCGATAAGAGTTGATTAGAATATGGGAATTCATCGCATTAGTCCTTTGAAGCCTCAGGGTCGGCTATGAATTAGAGGTCCAGTAACTTAATTCCTATCAAATTTGTTGCCCAAAACAAGCTGCTTTGCGCTTAAACCTATCCACCTAAAGCTTTTGATGCTCGTATTAGGCAAAATAACCAACAACAATAGTAGGAAAATGGTAAGGATCAGTAACTTGATCCCCCAGCATAGGAATAACCAGCGTAGTTTACAGCTACCTACGATCACACCCTTGTTGACAATGAGTAGGTAACTGACTCCCATGGAACACCAACATACTCTACAATGAGCCAAGCTCATTCAACAAATAATGTTAACCTTAACGAGCTTTACAAGATCATGAGGAGGCTTTTGGAGTAGCAGGAGAGCAAACCAACTGACAAAGCTAAATTGGTTGCCAACTACAAAACTCCCTTCACCATGGGTATCCCAGATGAAGTGTTGCCTCCTAATAGCAAGTTTACTACCTTAGAACAATACAATGGCACTAGTGATGCTAATGATAACCTCTTCTATTTCTGTACCCTCATGAACCTTTATGGTCATAGGGATGCTATTATTTGCAAGGCTTTCCTAGTTACGTTAAGGAAAGTAGCTCGGATGTGGTATAACTACTTCCTGGAGAACTTAATTGAATCCTTTGATGAGCTAACATAGAGGTTTAGCCTCCACTTTAAGGTTAGTAAGCCCTTGTCCAAGGAAACATCGTCTTTATACCTGATAAGGTAGAGCAAGAGTGAGGTTCTAGATGAATATGTGGCCTGGTTGGATAATGCCGTGGTTGAAATCCCTTAGCTGGATGATGGAGTATTAGTCCATGCTGTGTAGCTCGGCATACGACCTTTAAGAGACTCTTTCAAATTACTTACGAAAAGCAAGCTAAAGACCCTAGCTGATTTTTAGAATAAATCCCATAAATACATAGACCAAGTAGATAACATTCGTACTAGGCACTATACTATTCAAGAGAGGTCAAGAGAAAAGGAGGACCAAAAAAGATTGTTCATGAAAAATCACCTCAATGGTAGGGCAACCAATAGAGTTGAGGGGGAATGCTCGAGCAATAAGAAGCTCTAAGCCAAGTATAACCCACTTCCCTTCTCATCTACACCTAGTACACCCTTCTAAACCAATTAATTGCATATGTTTTTATTAAGGTACAGAACAAAGGTTTACTATAGAAGTAGTTGGAACTTAGATAAGTACTACTGGTTTCATGACAACCATGACTACGTTACGGATGAATGTTTCCAACTGAAAAATACAATCAAATATGCCATTCAAGGGGGACTTCTTCAACAAGTATGTAGCCCAATGGAGGAACGACAATCATTCCAATGATGATCAAGATAAGGTACCTCCGAGGCGACAAACTAAGGGCACCCGAGCATAGTAAAATGAAGATTGTCGTAATGACTGAGCCCCAAATGGCATCATTAACATGATCATTGGGTGGCCATACCTAGGGAGCCATCCAAGCACCAAGAGCTTAGCTAGCGCCTTGTTTGAGGTGTTGGTTGTCAGAGAAAAGAGGCAAAAGATTGATACTTCAATCTCCTTCTCTAATGAAGACTTAGAGAGGGTAGGCACCCTTCATTAAGATGCCCTTGTTATAGGGGCAAGGATCATAAATTTCAAGGAAATCAAGATTAAGGTAGACACTAGCAACTCCACTAACATCCTCTTCTTGCATAAGTACGAAAGGATGAGGAGCAAGTTACCTATCAAGATGAAGCCTTACGACCATAATCTCATTGGCTTTAATGGGAGCATTATCTAAGCCAAGGGAATCATCACCTTCAACATGGAACTTGGCGATGATGATAAGGTCGTGCAACAACTAGTAGAGTTCATCATCGTCGATTGCCCATCCCCCTACAATACTCTCTTGGGATGACCAAGCTTAAATGTGTTTGGAGTCATCATCTTGTCCCTCCACTTAAAGGCTAAATTCTAGACCCCCACTAGTGTAAGAATTGTAGATGCAACCAGAAGCTCTCCCAAGAGCTTTATGTCAAGGCTATTAGAGTAAATAGGGTCTTCACTTTAGAGACCAGCCCACAAGAGAAGCTGGTTAAAAGAAGCGGGCCAAACGAAAAAAAAAGAGATGTAAATTGATGCCTCTCCTAACCAGACCACCAAGGTCGAGATTAAGACCCCTTCTAGGATGGAGGAAGAAATAGTCACCTTCTTGTAGGCTAACTTAGAGAGGTTTGCTTAGTCGACATCAAACATGCTTAGAATGTCACCCAACCTAGCTACCCACAACCTCAACATCGACTCCACCACATAACTTATTAAACAAAAGAAAAGACATTTTGTAGCAAAAAGGTAAGCTACAATAGAGGAAGAAGTGCATAAGCTACTTAAGGCTAGCTTTGTCAAAGAGGAGAAGTACCTAACCAAGTTGGCAAACATAGTACTGGTCAAGAAGAAGTCCAAGAAGTGGCATGTATGTGTTAATTACACCAATCTCAACAAAGCATGCCTAAAAGATTGCTTTCCTCTCTTTAAGATAGACCAATTGGTCGACTCTACATCAAGATACACCCTGCTAAGCTTTATAGACGCCTTCTCAAGTTACAATTAGATAAAGATTGACCCAAAGGACGAAGTTTATACATCTTTTGTCACATGGGGACATTCTGTTACAAGGTCATGCCCTTTGGCCTTAAAAATGTCAAGGCTACATATTAGTGTATAGGGACAAAGTTGTTTAAGCCCCAGCTTGGGCAAAACATGGAGGTGTACATCAAAAACATGATTATCAAGAGTAAGCACCTCAACAATCATGTTAAGGACTTGCAGGAAGCCTTCAATCAAATGAAGAAATACGATATGAAGCTAAACCCCAAGAAGTATATATTGAGGCTTAGCTCTAACAAATTTCTTGGCTTCTTGGTCACTTAGAGTGGAATTGAGACTGTTAAATATCTCTCATAGATTTTGATGATAACAAAAAGAGAGAAATGCTAATGTACTAGCAAGTGTATAGGTATTTAGATAGTTATTCAAAAACTTTAAAATTACAAATTGAGGTGCATTTAGAAAGTGTGAATCAATTGAAAAAGAAATAGGTCTGAAAATATTCAAAGAATATTTTAGAAGCTTATATAAGAAGAGTTGATACAATACTTTAGAAATTTATTTAGAGACTTTCAAAATACACAAACTGAGACTCTTTATAAGGTTATTCAATAAGTTGGTCTAGAAAAGTAATGTTGAAAATTAACAAAACATCAAATTCGAGGTGAATAAGGCATGGCTCCACTAGATTAGGTATATTAGAGAAATACACTTAATCGCATTTCACTTAAGTTGGAATTAAAATTCATGGAGATTATTTTTAAGTGAATTTATCTTTAGATAAATCATAAGAAAATATCTAATGTTGGATAAGGATAAGATTGATTTCAAATTTTGTAGAATATCAATTTCAAATCTTAAGCTTACCTAAGACTTACTGATCAAAGTATACCTGATTGAGATAAGTTATAAGATTAGGTTTAAATTTCAAACTCCAAGATTTTCTCTAAAAATATCTATGGATTATCACTTAGATGTTGAAATGGATAAAACATGAATCAAAGACAATTCTCAACAAATTAGCCGTTGGAAAACTCCATTATAAAAGGAGAAAGGATTCAAATTATAAAGTGCGTTTTATGAAAAAGAAAAAATACATTCGTTAGATTTTGATCATGATCAAATTCTACCATTTAAAAGAGTACAGAACGCTTCTCAAATACTTCTTCAAGTAGTTGAACCGAAGCTGATTATTCATCAATTATCATTTATGTTTTAGTATGGAATTATTTGAGATTTGTATTGTTGTTCTCACTTGCAATCTATAAACTTTGTTTATTGTTTAAGTGTTGAGAGAAGTTAGATTGTACTTTGTAAATCTGTAATTAGGCTAAATTGTAGAGAGGGTAGATAAGCAAAGCAAAGTTTAATGAAGCCTATGTGTAGTAAGTGCTTGTAAACTTCTTATGATTTTGATTTAGTGGATCAAGTAGAACATCATCGGTAAAGTAGACTAGGTAGGAGCTATAATAGAGTAATAGGCAAAAAGTTAAAGCTCTATAAATCCTAAGCTTGATATTCTTTTCCTTATCTCTTTTAATTTGTGTTATTTGCATTGAATTATTAAAGTATCATTTTTCATCAAATGAAGTTATTTAGAGAAGTATTTTCAACTTATATAAAATATTTTCAAAATTTTAAAGATATCAATTCACCCCTTACCTTCTTCTTGGTATCTTATACGGGACCAACAGTTGGTATCAAAGCCTCTCTCTAATATCATCTATAAGATTATGGGTGAACCAAGTGGTAGTTTAACAGTTTAGCCTAGTAAGGAACTATTTTTTAATGGAACTAACTTTCCTTACTGGAAATTCAAGAGGGAGACTTATGTGAAGGCATCAGACTATCAAGCTTGACAAATCATTTCAACTAGAGATCTCAAAGTTCCAACCATTATTACATCAAACAGTAATATCACTAAAGTTGAACTTATTTCAAAGGCTATGAATTTATTTTTTAGTATTATTGCACAATCAGAATTTTATCTAGTTACTTCTTTTCTATAACTAAAGATATTTAGGATACCTTACTACAAACTTATGAAGCCATGCAAACAATTAAGGACACAAGAATCAATTTGCTAGTTCAATAATATGAAACCTTTTGAATCCTTCCTAGTGAAGAGATTAAGGACTCTTTTAGTAGATTTACTGTTATAACTAATGAATTGTCTTCTCTTGGCAAAACAATTAGCGATACAGATATTATACACAAGATGCTAAGAATTCTTCCTAAAGTTTGGAATGCAAAGAAAACTACCATAGAATAAGCTTATGATCTAAAGAGACTAACACTAAGCCAATCATGTAGCAAACTTATAGCATATGAAACTATTTTTTTTTTTTTAAATTAGACAGTACTTCAGAGGATACTAAGAAGAAGGCTATAGCATTTAAGGATAAAAAAGTAGAAGTTGATTTGAATAATGATGATTATTTGATGAAAAGGTCATACGATTAGCAAGACATTTAAATAGATTCCTCAAGAAAAGAGATAAAAAAACCATATGGCTCTAATAATTTTAAATCTAACAAGAATCAAAATGATGTGGTAAATGGTCCTAAAGAAATAAAAAAGGCTTGCTAGCAATATGGGGTGATTTGGATGAGTTAGGGTCTAAAAAATAAGGTTTGAATGATAAAGTTGATGAAGCAAATTTATGTTTGATGATACACTTTGAAGTAAGTTTTAAATCTAAATTTGAATCCGATAAAGACTATATATCTAATAATATTTGTGCTGAAATCAGTAAATTGTTAACAGCACTTTCAAAAGCCAATGATATGATTTTGAAAGTTAAAAATGAAAATAAGACTTTAAAGGATGAAAAACAAGCTCTTATTCAAACAAACAAGCTTTTAGCTAATGAAAACAATTTTTTGAAAAAAGATTTTGAAGTTTTACATGTTTCAAGAGAAGCTTTAGTTAAAGAAAATCTAATCTTGAAAGAAGAGATCAAAAGTTTGAAAAATCATGTAGAGGATTTATCTAAGTCAATCAAAAATAAATTTCAAAAGTTTGATGAAAGTGATAAGAAATTATAAATACTGATTTCTAGTCAAAGAATGGATAATTCAAAATTTGGACTTGATTTTTAATATGGAGATACATCTAAAACAAAGAGAGAAATGATGTTTGTTAAATCAAAAAGTGAAAATCAAGAAATATTCAAAGAAAAGAATAAAGGCAAAACGGTTAAACCTATTAGAAGATACAAAAGACAATATCCTCAAAACAACAATAAATATCTTTTCAAATGGTATAATAGAAGGTTACACAAAGGATATATTAGAGACTACCAAAACCAAAACCAAAAGCATACGGTAAGTAACAGATATGATTATTCTTCTTCTTGTGCATGTTTCTTTTATAACAAGTTAGGTCATATTAAAAAGTACTGCTTTTATAAAAATTCCAAGATTAACAAAAACTAAGTAAATTCAAATAATATCATGAGCTTGAATTTTAAAGGACCTAAGCTTGTTTGGGTTCCTTAGAATGCCTTATCACTCTTTTAATTGTTGCAGGTCATGGGGTAAAATTTAATTGGAGATAAATCTTAATCAATAAATCCTCATTGAAAGTAAAAGTATGAAAGGAGTGATATAAATAAACACAATAATCTTGTTCTATTTTTTTTCTTTTTATTTTGCTCTGCATGTTCTACTTCATTATTGATCATAAAAAAATAATAAATAATTGGTATCATTTTGAGGAGGAGCTCTTTTTCTAAAAGATGTTTTTATAAGGAGAGAAAGAAAGATGTTGAAATTCGTTTCTTTTTAAGAAAAATATGGCATTGATCTATTTTCTTAAGGGGTAGAAGTGTTAACATCTATTTTTCCTTTATAAAAATTGGTTATCTCCTCATAAGAAAAAGGAGGAGAAAAGTTCTTTAATAATTTTGTAATAAAAATATATGGTTGTTTTCTGATAATAATAAAAAGGGGGAGAAAGGCCAAAAATAATTAAGCACTAAACATAAGCAAGCAAACACAACAACAATTTGAATAAAATATCATTGTTTTCGAATAATGTTTCTTTCTTGCTATTTATATTGGACATTGAAACATTACATGTTTTTGGACTTACGTATATTTTATTATTATCAAAAAGGGGGAGAATGTTAGATATCTATTATGGACTTTAATGATAACAAAAAGAAAGAAATGCTAATGTACTAACAAGTGTGCAAGTATTTAGATATTTTTTTTTTTAAATTTTATAATTGCAAATTAAGGTGCATTCAGAAATTTATTTAGAAGGTTTGAATCGATTGGAAAAGAGACAAGTCTGAAAATATTCAAAGAATATTTTAGAAGCTTATATAAGAAGAGTTGGTACGGTACTTTAAAAATTTATTCAGAGACTTTTAAAATAAGTAAACTGAGACATTTCGGAAGGTTATTCAAAAAGTTGATCAAGAAAAGTAGTGTTGAAAATTAACAGAACATCAAATTTGAGGTAAACAAAGCCTAGCTCTACTAAATTGAGTGTATTAGGGAAATACACTTAATCCCATTTCACTTAAGTTGGAATTAAAATCCATGGGTATTATTTTTAAGGGCATTTATCTTTGGATAAATCACTAGGAAATATCTAATGTTGGATAAGGATAAGATTGATTTTGGATATTGTGGGATTTCAATTTCAAATCTCAAGTTTATTTGGGACTTACTAATCAAAGTATACATAATTGAGATAAGGTATAAGGTTAGGTTTAAATTTCAAACTTTGAAGATTTTCTTTAAAAATATCTATATTATCACTTAGCAATTGAAATGGATAAACATGAATCAAAGATAATTCTCAACAAATTTTCCTTTAGAAGACTCCAATGTAAAAGGAAAAAGGATTCAAAGTGTAAAGTGTGTTTTGTAAAAAAGAAAAAATACATTCGTTACATTTTGATCGTGATCAAATTCTACTATCTAAAAGAACACATATCACTTCTCAAATACTTCTTTAGAGAGTTAAATCGAAGCTAATTATTCATCAATCATCATTTTTGTTTTAGTGTGAAATTATTTGAGATTTGTATTGTCATTCTCACTTATAATCTATAAACTTTGTTTGTTGTTTAAGTGTTGAGAGAAGTTAGAGTATACTTTGTAGATTTATAATTAGGCTGGATTATAGAGAGGCTAGATAGGCAAAGTAATGTATAGTGAAGCCTATGTTGGTAAGTGCTTGTAAACTTCTCATGATTTTGATTTAATGGGTCAAGTGAAACAGCACCAATAAAGTAGACCGAGTCCCTAACAGTGACTTAGAATAGAATAGTAGGCAGAAGGCTGAAGCTCTATAAATCCTAAGCCTGATATTCTCTTCCTTATCTCATTTAATTTGTGTTATTTGTATCAAATTATTAAAGTACCACTATTCATCAAATTAAGTTATTAAGAGGGGTATTTTCAACTTACATAAAAAAACTTTCAAAATTTTAAAGATATCAATTAACACCCCCCCCCCCCCCCTCTCCTCCCTCTTGATATCTTATATGGGACTAATAGAAGCTAACCCTAAAAAGATACAAGCTATCAAGGACATGAAGCCCCCTTCCTCAATCTGAGATGTAGAAAAGGTTGTCATACCCCAAAAAGGTGAAGTCATAACAATTCCGCTGCATTAACCTAGTTCACACTAGGTATACTCGACTCTACTCCTTTGAAGTGTTCAATTCAATACCTGTTAAATATAAATCTGTGGAGTAATCCTTTGAAATAATCTATTAAAAATAAACTTGTAATTTCACCTTATAAAAGAGTGATAGTAAATCCCATAGGTACCTATCATTTCATATACAAACCATAATATTGAAAACTACCAAACCCCTTGAGGATTCATGTGTAGTTTCCTTTAAAAGTTAAGAAAGTTAATGCTAAAGACAACAACTAGCCATTTCTTGTTTACACCTAACTCCTTGTCCCAATTTGCTAGAGTTCTGGTATTGGGTAGGCACTTGTAATCCATTTGAAACCTATAAAACAAATTATAAGGGAATGAGCAACAACTTACTCAGTAAGTAGGGCAAAGATAAAAGTATGCATTTAGCACATTACAAGTAGGGTTTTCAACTAAGTTGGTTAGTAATGCATGTAGAAGCAAATGCTATTGCATACTATCGTAGAATTAGAGAAATTGAGCTCGTTCTAATCCGAGTTGAGGAGATTGACGTCACATACTTACGAATCAAAATCAAACCAGGGCTTATGCAATAGAGAACACCCTCCTCTCGTGACCACCTTCAAACCATGGCCCCCAACCTTACTACGACCTTCTCTCCTATCACTTAGTTTAGCTAAGGGTAGGGAAAGGACCATTTCAGCTATCCTCATTGAAGGAAGTTCATGTTTATCCTAAGAATCCTAGCCGTTTCCTTTAGTGAGTTGCGATGTATATCAAGTTAGATGCTGAGTTGAGTTAGAGTTAGTTCATTTTTAAGGTGATTGACCAAGCTCAAACAATTTAAGAATAATATCCATAAAACAACCATAATATGGAGCTTAGCTCCCCTCACAACTATCGAAACCCAATCACAAGCGCTACATATGCACAAACAGCTAACTACAATCACAAGCTAATACATATCAAAGTCTTTACATATTTTGAAATGATATCCCAAAATTCTATGAAGTATTGATCCTACTTAGCTATTTTGATGCTCATTTTGGAAAACTCGTATCATCAACGATCTAATCACTGAGAGACCCTATATATACAAAACTTAAATTCAGTTTTTGTAATAATTATAAAAACAGGTCTCATCTAAAGTATATTATAATAATAATATATAGTTTTATTATATAAATTAAGTTAAGTCATTACTTATTAATAATGTATGTAATTATACCATTACGTATAATATATCATTTCAATCGTATCAAAACGTATTTTTAATCGATTAAATCATATTTCAATTATAGTAAGCTTATTATAATACGTAAATTCTCGTAATATTATAGAGATATAAGTTATATTACTTAGGATTGTCCGATTTTTGTAAAAATAGTATTGTTAAGTTCGTATAAACTTAACGACATGTATTACGGATCCTATTTCTATAGATAACTTCTCATTGGTAGTTCGAATTTCTAACATAGTTATACGTATCTAAATAAATATTATTGTATTATACATATTTTATATAATTGTAGACACCCAATTTTTGCCCCCTTTTATTTTTCAAATTAGATTATAGTCTTAAATTAGAAAAAAGTTCAAAAAATAGAAAATTAAAGAAATAAATAAATAAATAAGAAAAATAGGAATTTTAGAAAAATATAAAAAATAAAAATAAGAAAATAGGGAAAAACACAAAAAAATAAGAAATTTAAGAAATAAAATAATACAAAAAATGAGAAATTTTGAAAAATCACAAAAAAAAAAAGATTTTAGAAAATAAAATTTTGATAAAATAGATTTATAATTTTAATATAGATTTAGGAGTTAGGCCGTTAAACCTGGGTTTAGATTTAAATCTAACCCAAGCTGAATGAGTCCATATGTGCAATTAGATAAGGCATAAGCCAACAGTTTGACGATTAAACATATGGGTATAATACTAACATTAAGCATGAGATCTTAGGTTTGAAATTTGGCAAAGGTAGGGAGACTTTTTTTTTTTCTTTTTTCAATCATATCAAGAACTGCTACGTATCAAAATCTGATTGCGCCACATGTCCTAACACGTCGCATCCTCCTATTTGACGGCCTTGCTGACGTAGTGCTACATGGCGTGCCACGTCAGTTGCCACGTGTCACGAATGACACGTAGTACGTTAAGGTTGGCCGGCACGGCTGATGTGGTGCAATGTCAGTCCACTTTTCCCTCCCTTTCTTTCTTTTTCCCTTCGTTTTCCTCTCTTTCCCCCTCTTTCCTTCATTTTCCCTAGATTTCCAATAGCTTCCTCTTTGGACTACCCACTTCAGCACAATTTTTGGACTCTTTTTTTGTTGCAATTTTGCCAAATCAATGGTGAAATTATAAACTAAACATAGCCTACTATAAATCGGTACAGAAAACGCATCTAAGTTTGGTCAATTACGCATTCAAATCAAGCTTTAAAGATTGAAAAAAAAAAACTGAAAATTCGGCCATTCCCATTAACTTCAATCCAAGCCTTCCTGTGTTGCTGGGTTGAAATTCAAGTATAAATAGGGACATCAATGAGTAGGAGAACCATTCCCAAGCTTCAGAATCAACTCCTAAGCTCTCCTTCTCTCTCGCAATTCTCTTTCTCTCTTTAGCTTATTCTCTCTCTCTTCACATCTCTCTTTTTCAAGCCCTTCACCACAACCTAACACTACGGCCATGATCCCTACTCCCTTAGCTCCCGAACTCAGCTTCCGCCGTACCCTAACAACGCCACCTAAGCAACACCGTCGACTGCCACCTCCAACAACTGCCAAATGACCACCTTAGGCTACGACACTCGACTTAACCCCCCACCCACCCCCCCAAAGTCCAATCCCAAATACACAAATCTTCCCTCACCCCCGAAGAATTCGGCCTAAATTGTCTTCAACCGCCCTTATCTAACATTGCTAAAGAAGGATTGCAGGCAACCCGACCCGGTCCGACGACCTGATCCACAATCCAACCCGTGACCGACCCGACTCGTGCTCTCTACCTTGGTTCAAAACTTTACCAGATTTCATTTTACTTTTTTTTTATTTGTTCCATTTATTTATTCTATATAAATGTAATCCATTAAAAAAAAAAGAAAAGGAAAAAAGAAAAGAGAATTTTTTTTATTATTATTTTTAGTTGTTTTCACATCTTAACAAAAAGGATAAGTAATAAAAACAATAAAAAATAGAAAATAAAAAAATAAAGAAAAAATAATAATAATAAAAATGTTTAACCACTTAGAAAAACATATTTTTCAAATAAATAAAAATAAAATGGATCCTTTCTAAATGAGGGTACTTTAGATTTTCCAAAAATGAGCAAATTTAGGACCCTTAGGAAATTTCTTCAAATAAATCAAAATGGGTAAAAACGTAAACCCGAATGTTTTTTTTTTTAAATTAAAATTAATCCACCTACTAAAGTTTTTCATAAAGGAACTATGTACGTCTGATTCTGAATAGTGGATACATAGGCACCCGTACACAAGTATGAGGCAGGTTAAAATATGGAGAGTTTTATTTTTCCCATTTTTAGATATTTATGTAAATTAATCAATTTAGTCGCACGTATCATAGTTAGATGTTTTTAGAAATTAAAGGTTATATTTAAAAAGCGAAATTAAATTCGAAAAGTTAAAAGTGGTACCCGTTTAGGGTTTAATAAATTAGCCCCTGAATCCAGATCTCTAATTTTCAAAAAACCGTATTTATAATTTGGTTTTTTAAATCAATAAACCGGTAGCTAAGTTACAACCAATCCACCTAATTGGTTATAACTTAACCCTTTTTCCCGACTTCAGTCAAATGGCGACTCCAAATCTTTTCAAGTTGAAAACAATAGTCTTCTGGAAACCCTAGTAGCGGGTCAATATTAACGGGTAGGGTTTAGTATTGATCGGTTTAGAGAAGATCTCATTTTATAAAAAGAACCGAAAGGGTAAAAAACCAGGCTCTACAATAATTAAACTATATTTTACATAATTTGTCAACATAACTCTATAATATAGGTATTATTTAACCCTAATACACATATAACATATCCCAATCATTAAAATATCATTAATTATATTAAAAATTCACTTCTCAGCACATTTGACCGATACATATATATATAGTTTTTATTTCATTATTTATCATATTTTAGCCTATTATTACTGAAAATACGTCTCAGTTCATAATTTAAGCTATTTTATTACATAAATTCATAATAAATGGCTCGGGTCACCAATTCATTACTTAGTTTCATATTATCGATTTGCCGCTTATATACTTAAAATTATAGTTTTACTCTTGAATTGTATTTAATTACCCAAATATTATCTTTTTACATAAAATTAATTCTAATATATCCTAACATTATTACAATTCACCAAAAGTCAATACCTATCATTTCCATCAATTAATTTTATAAAAAAAAAACTATTTATTTTATCATTTCATCCTATTTTTAACTATTCTTAGGGCCAAAAATTATATTAAATATGAAAATTACCTAAATTAAAAATATGGCTACATAGCAATTACATATATATCATATGTATTCTACACAAAAATTTTGAGCTACAAACTACATTGTTTAGGATACTTATTTTGAAAGTCAAAATTCAGATAAATAGTGACTTTCTTAAATATGTACATAAAATAATTTAAATTTTACAAAAATAAAATTACATCATGAAATTATATCTAAAATAACCTCTATATAATTTTATTTATAATTTTCTAACTTAATTTAATATTTTTAGAAATTATAAGAAAAACGGGATAGAAAATTGACTAACCTATTCGTCGATGCTGCGATAACCATTGGTCGGTAGGGGTATATCGATTGACAAGGATGTTAGTGGTACTCCATGGTGGTGGAAGGGTATCATAGCATATCAAGGTTTGGTTTGAGAACTAGTTAGGCTCGATCCTTACTCTATTTTTCTTATTTTTTCTAAATATTTTTCCGAATTTTTTCTTAAGTGTTTTTGGCTGCTAAAACCTGAAATCTAAGTCCTTGTACCTTATTTATAGTGTTTTAGGTCAGTTGCAATTTTTTAAATTATTAAGTAATTTATTTTAATATTTTTCTTGAAAAATAAAAAGTATGAGATGACAAATTGTTGATGACTCACTTTTAAGTCATCCTTTCCACCTGTTCTTGAAGTGCCACATGTATTCTAGTAATTCCCTCATCATTTGGATAAGTTTTGGTTTTATTTTAGTGTAATTTTAATGAAATTTGAATAATTTAAGTATATTTAATTATTGTATTAATATGTATGTATATATACACTATATATGTAATACATGTAATGAATAATTATATGCATAACCATGTTTCTAACACGTCTTTTATTTTTTAGATATTTCTCCTATTTAATTTTGAGAATTTAACACTTAGCATAATTATATAGTTTTAGGTTAATTTACATGTCTATTGATTATATATATCGAGTATATTTATAAAAATTCATGTATACTCATGTAGTATATTATGCTATATTGTTTTCTTTTATTGCCTAATTAACTTATCTCTAAGTCTCTATTGCATTCCAAGCTTGATTTTAGGGATTTTGGTTATTTTTACATTATAATGATTAATCACACTTCTAAGGCTCAAATTGTGATTTTTGGTCGTTATTTTTTAAATCTAACCTTAGTAGGTCATTTCAACTAACTTTTCTAACTTAGTTGTAAAGTTTGGATTTAATCAAATATATTTTCTCGAAAGCCTTAAATTTAGGTATAATTACCCTATATTCGACTTTAGGGTCTCATATAGAGTAAATTTTCATTATTTTGATTATACTCTTATTATATTATGGACTTCCAAATGTATAGAAATTCCTCAATTAAGGTTATCATGTTTTTCGTAAGTTTCTAACCTAATCAATTTACTTTCCCAAATGCCTTAGATTAATTATTGATCTTGATTGTACAAGAATAGGGCTTTTTCCTAATACTCAGATGTTCATGTCTTAATTGCTGATTTATGGGATATTACAAAGGTCATCGGTATGGTGGCTACATTGAGTAAATTGGTTTCGAAGAGCACAGACAAATGCATCGAGTTCTTCAAAATTCTCAAGAATCCCAAGGGTTTAAAATGGACTCTTCGATGTATAATAGCCTTTAAGCAGCTGCAAGACTTCCTCGCATACCCTCTAATCCTCTCTAAGCTTGTTATAAGGGAGGAATTATATTTGTAGCCATTAGTAACCGAACAGTCTCTTTTGTACTATTCAACGCAGAAGGGAAAGAACATAAGCATGTATGCTACATCAGCCACATACTCTAGGGGCTTAAGATCAAGTATACTAGAGTAAAGAAATTTTCCTTACTTGTCATTATCTCAATACGTCAACAAAGGCCTTACTTCCAGGTGCACCAAATTATTGCACTTACAGACTAGCCACTATGCACAATGCTATAGAAGCCGAATACATCTGGATAGATGGTGAAGTATGTGATGGAGCTAAGCGCGTACAAAATCTAGTATCAACCATGGATGGCCTACAAAGGATAAGTGTTGGTTGACTATGTGGTTAAACATATAGGATAAGAGGAAACACTACTAGGGGATGACAAACCAGTATAGACTCTCCATTCCATGTTGATGGATCATTTACCTTGAAGGGTGGAGGTACGAGTCTTGTGCTCACCGGACTACATAAGATCACAATCTACTACGCCCTCAAGTTCAGGATCAACACCAACAATAATGAATCTAAATATGAGACCCTAATAGTTAGTCTCAAGCTAGCCAAAGAGATCGACATTAAGCATTTACAAGTTTTCTAAGACTCTATGTTTGTTGTCCAGTAAGTCTATAGTGAATATGAGGTTAAGAACGACACCATGGCAAGGTATTTGGAGAAGGTAAAGAGCTTCTTAGCCGAGTTTCCTTCGTGGACCATCATAAAGATCCCTCAAGTCGAAAACTTAGTAGTAGATTAGTTATCCAAGCTTACCTCTACAAGGATACAAAAGCTGGAGATGAAGGATAAGAAGATCTTTATTGAGTACTTGCCGGAGAAGAGCATAACTCTAGGCTTAGTAGAGGTCTTAGAACTTATAGTAGTACCATCAAAGCTAAGTTGGATGGATCCCATCTGAAGTTACTTAGAGCAGGGCTTGCCCCTAAAAGATAGGACAAAGGCAAAGAAGTTAAGAAAAAGGCAAAGAAGTTAAGATACCATGCTAATAACTACACATTGGTCAATGGCATTCTGTACCGCAAGTGAGTTAGCCTTCCCCTACTTAGATGCCTCCGAGAAGATGAGGGCCTATGTGTTATGGAAGAGTTGCATGCTCAAGTGTATTGTAGCCACATTCAATCCTAAGCCCTCTACATCTAAGCTTTGCAACTCGTATATTATTAGCCTACCATGAGGCAACATGCCAAAGCTGTAGCCTAAAAGTGCCCTTAGTGCCAGAAGCACCCCTAATGCCAAAAGCATGCCCCAATTCATCATGCCCCCAGCAACAATCTCCAACCTTTGACTAGTCTATGGCCTTTCATGTAGTGGGCATCGACATTCTCGTCATCTTCCCTAAGGCCTCGAGAGGTCAACAGTTCATTATCATGGCCATCGACTACTTTACTAAGTAGGTCAAGGCCGAGGCCATAACAAAGATTACCGAAATGAGTATTGAATCCTTTGTTCAAAACAACATCCTCTTGTAATTTAGGGTCCCTTATTCCCTCATCATAGATAATAGGTGTTAGTTTAAGAACCATAAATGCAAAGAATTTTGTGCTAAGCACCACATCACCTTACACTTTACGTCAGTTGCCCACCCTTAGTCGAACAATTAGGTTAAAGTAGCTAATTGGGTCATTCTCAAAAGTTTGAAGAAGAGAGTGGATCAAGCTCAAGGTGCCTGATTAGACGAGCTGCCAATATCTTATGGGGATATACGACTATCTACCATACCTTTATAATTGAAACCCCTTTTCACCTAGAGTTTAGGTTAAAGGCAGTCCTCTCCATCAAGCTAAAGCCTTTTAACATACAAACTCAAAGTTTCAACACCATCCTTAATGAGTCCTTACTACAATTTAGCATCAACACTATAGAAGAGATCAAAGACCTTGTTGTAGCTCAAGTAACCACTTACCGACACCGAGTAATAAGATATTACGATCGAAAAGTCAAACATAAAGAGTTTAAGGTCAATGACCTAGTATGTCAAAAGCTAAATGCCATAAGCTCATGGGAAGGAAAGGGTAAGTCGACCCTTAACTGGGAAGACCCAATTAGAGTTAAGGAGAGCTTGGGGCATAGAGCATACAGATTGGAACATTTGGATGGTGAGCTCATTCCTTGTACTTAGAATGCCACTAACCTTCGACTTTATTTTGACTAATGTTCATTCATTTTGTAAATCATTTCACAAAGTATGAATGAAAGTTCTATTTCTTATATGTGCTATCTATGTTTTCTTTTTTTTCTCTTACTCTCATACTAAGTCCTAGCCCCTAAAGGGTGGACAAACTCATTAACTGGGCAAGTAGAAACGCTACTAACCTGGCCTTTTAGGTAACCTTAGTAAGAGAAAACATCCCTCACCTAAGAAACTCTTACTAACTGGGCAGGTCAGAACGCTATCGACTTGACACTCTCAAGTAACCTTGGTAAGGGGAAACACCTGTCACCTAAGGAACTCCCATTAATTGAGTAAGTCGAAATGCCACCAACCCAACCTCTCGGATAACCTCAATAAGGGGAAACACCCCTCACTTAAGGAGCTCTTACTAATTGGGTAGGTAGGAATGCCACCAACCTAACCTTCCTTAGGTAACCTCAATAAAGGGAAACACCCTTAACAAAATCGAGGAACTCCCACTAACCGGATAGGTTAGAATACTATCGACCTGACACCCCTTATGTAACCTTAGTAAAGGGAAGTACCCATAACATAACTAAGGAACTCCTACTAACTAGGTAGGTTGAAATGATACCTACCTAACCCATCTTGGGTAACCTCAATAAAAAGAAACACCCCTTATATAACTGAAGAACTCCTACCAACCTAAGTATCTAGCCGTGCCACTAAACAAGCATAACAAATCAAACAAAAAAGTATAAAGTATTTATAGGAGTCGAAGTAAGAAAAGAAAAATGGGTATAATGAATGAAGAAACTTAAATTCTATTAATGAAAAGGGATTTACATAATTAAGGTCAACATCCCAACCTAATGTACAAAAAGAAAAGAAGGGGGGATAGTTGCTTATAGTCTTAGATCAGCAAACTCTAGAAGCTCTGAAAAATCAAATGCTTTAATCCATTCAGAGGGCTGATCTACTAGTAGCTCCTACTCATGAGATGACTGGCCTAAGGATGCAAAGAGAGGGGTTGAGACTTATTGGCTTTGATTAGCAGGAGGATGACCTTGACCTTTATCATCTTAAGAAGCATCCTTAAGGGTAAGCTCCTATTGAGTTATCGAGGCAAAAGTAGATGAAGTAAGGTTTTGACCCTCCTTAGCAATAGAAGGGGTGCTTTGGACTACATTAACTACTTGAACAACTTCTCTTTCTCTTGCTTAGGTAGCCCACCTCTCTCGATGAGTTAGAATATCTAACCAACCTAAGAAGCTAAGGTTAAGTTTGGGATGATGGGAGAGTACCTCGTTTTGCATAAACCAAGCACATTCAAAGGAGATTTCATTCAACTCTTCAAAGCATTGGTCCATATAATGCACAGTAATGTTGTTGCTTTGAACCTCCCACTTTAGCCTTATGAGCTTCCCCCTGACTTTCCTGGTTTCAGACTTAACCTTCTAAAGGTGTAGCTCCTTGTTCTAAGATATGTATAGTACATCATTGAATGAGTTTGGCACTATCCCCATACACCGGAACTTGTTTAAGACTTTATAGAACTCATCCTCAAGGTCATCAATGCACCTATATAGATGAACCATTGGCTACTCGTACCAATTCACCTAGCTAATAGGCACCTTCCCTATCATCTTCTTCTTCTTCACCTCGAAGGTCATGTCTTTAGGGTTTCTAAAGGCCTTTCTCTTTTACCTAACTGCCTCATCTGGAGCATAAGTCTCAATCACCCCTCCTCACCCCTATCAGAAGGGGTAAGCATCACTAAGTCTCGATCTGTGAAGTTACTTGGAGGATAGGACATGCCTTCAAACACGATACAACTCAACACTTCACTTGATATGACACATAAGCTGATATTGAGGTCCATTCGCCACTAACCTTAAGCTACTTGACAAGATTAGATAAAAAACATAAGGGAAATTGTTCACGAAGAGGAATATCTTATAAGACCTAATATATTCAATTTCTAAAGGAAGTATAAGCTATTTTGGCTATAATGAAAAGGGATTATGTATAGTAAGTCCCTAAGGCAATATTAGATTTAGGATAAATTACAAAAAAGGATAAAGAAAAAAAGATTCCTAGTATTTACAAAATGGGGGTAAATAAAAAAAATGAAGGAAAAATAGTACTGTAGACATCCTATTTTTATCTCCCTTTATTTTTCAAATTTTTTAGGATAGGATAAAGTGTCTTAATTTAGGAAATATAGAAAAATACAAAAAAAAAGTAGAAAATTTACAAAACATAAGAAATTCAGAAAAAAAAATACAAAAAATGAAAATTTAGGAAAAACCAAAAAAAAAAAAGAAACTTAATAAAAATACAAAAAAAGAGAAAATATATGAAAAGATACAAAATTTACAAAAGATGAAAAAAATAAAAAGTTTGGACAGAAAGTACAAAAAAAAAAGTAAAAACTTAGAGAAAAATAGAAAATTCAGAAAATTTTAAATAAAAAATAAAAAGAGAGAGAGAGAGAACAAAACAAAAGAATAAACTAAGATTCATGCTTTAGTCTTTATTTATATATTATTATTTTTTATTTATTATAAATAAAAAAAATAAACGTTCAAACCAGGTTTTAAAACTTAGTCCGCATAATAACTGAACAAAGCCCAAGGCCCTAAACATTCTTGTGGAAACAAGTAGTGGAGCATGCCTAGCATGTGCCAACGCACCCTATTTCTCTTTTTTCCTTGGAAAATTTCAAGCTTTTTCTTTCCAATGCTTTTTCTTTCCAATTTCTTTTCTTCTTTAGTTGGCCACATTGAAGACCATTTTTTTTAATACGATTCTACCCAATTAATGGTGGAATCGTATAGTAACTTAACCTACTATGAATTGGAATAAAAAAACCATCTAAGTTCATACTTTTACGCAACCAAAATCAAGCTTGAAATTTGAAAAAAAAAAAAACTTGATTTCAAGTCAATATTTCTTCTATGCTATTCATGTTAATTGTCAAAATTTCTAAGCTTGCTAAGCCAAATTCAACTCTCTCTAATATAAATAGGGAGGACCAAGCTCTCACTCTCAAACTCTTTCTCTCTCTCTTCCCCAAATACTCTCTCCCTCTCTTCATACCACTGACACCTCTCTCTTTCTGTACATTCCTCTCTCCTTTTGACCTCCATCAAGCCATACTACCACCACTAACGACTTCCCCATCCTTAAAAACACTTACCCCCACTATCCTTGCACATCCAACGATCACCAACAAACTTCAACCAACATCACCATCATCACCCAACTCTAATGAGCCACCAAACCACCACCACTCATCAAGGCGTTGAAATTAACCCCTCTAAGTCCAATCCAATACACACAAAATCGACTTCACCTACTTGATTTGGTGCTCATATTGTCTCAAAGAACATCACATTGCTACTGCTCATTCTTCACTATAAACTGGTTCGACCTGACCTATGGACCCTTAAATTGATCCAACAACCAAAAACCGTCCCGCGCATCCCCCTTTGGTCCAAGTTCTTTTTCTATTTTCTATTTTGATTATTTATTTTTTTACTTATTTTATAATAAATGTAAATGTAAATGTAAACAAAAAAAGAAAAGAAAAAGCAGGAAACTGAAAAGATTAAAAAAAAAGAGAGAGAGAGAGAAAAGGAAGAAAACAAAAGGAAGAGAATTAAAAAAAAAAGTAAAAGTAGAGTAGTTTTAAATTTTTATTTATTTACTTGCTCGATTATAAAATGATCAAAAGAATAAAAAAATAAGAAATAAAATAAGGAAAAATAAAAAAGGTAAAATAAGTAAAATTCTTCACTACTTAGAAAACCAATTTTTCAAAGAATAAACATACTTGAATCAATCCCTTTTCAAAAATTAAGGCATTTCTAAATTTCCAAAAAATAACAAATCATTTTGGACCTTTTAGAAAATTTTTGAAATAAATCAAGAAGTTAAGAAACTTAAATCCAACTATTTTTTTCAAATTAACACGAATCTAACGCACTAAAATTCTACAAAAAAAGAACTATAAGTACTTATGGAGTGACAATAAAAAATGAAAAAATCTATTTTTTCATTTTTAGTTTAGTTTTACTCGATTTAACCTAACTTATTTCGTTTCATAGGATAATTTTTTAAAGATGATTTTAAAGAATTAAGTCTAAAATTGAAAAATTGATGATACTGTAAGGGTTTAAAAAGCTTAATCTTCGAACTTGATTTCTAGTTCTTAAAACCATTTATAAAATTAGTTTTATTGAAAGAAAACCAATAGCTAAACTATAACCAATCCACCCAATTGGCTATAATTTAATTTTTTTTCCTGACTCCAATCAAGTAGCAACTCCTAAAACATTTTTAAAATATAAAAGAACCAGTTTGCTTTAAACGCTAGTCAAGAATCAATATTAAACGGGTAGGGTTTAATGTTGATCGGTTTAAAAAAAAAATAATTTATAAAACCAAGAAAAAATTAGACTGATAAGTGTAATGTTAGAAAAGGTGTTGGACAAGTGGTAGCTTATCAATATATTCTCACGAAGAACCAAAGTAGGGCTAAAGTTGCAGTCTGCTACTGTAGATGAACGGTAATTAGGCTTATCAAGGTAAATAAAGGAATACAGTTATATAACAAGCAGAGAGAGAGAGAGAGAGAGAGAGAGAGAGAGAGAGAGAGAGATGAGCGAACACTCAACCTCAACAAATTATCTTTGAAAACTCATCCTCGATACTAATCAATCCAGTAGGTTGGGGAAACAAACTTGGAATAAATTAAACTTGGCCTTAACATTTGTTAGGTTAACCTCAGATGGTGAGTGGCCGGCAGTAGCATAAGGATTAGAATAAAGTAGAGTATGTTTAAGTTAGTTCCTCAAGGAGTTCGTCCATTGTTCTCCCGCATATTATTCTTTGTCTTCGATAGATTAATGATAGAGAATTCTTCCGGTAAATGACTGAAGACTACAAAAGCATACGCGAGTAAGTGAACAAAAGGTTGGTAGCTCATTAACTTCCTAGGGTTGTTAAAGATTTGCCTTCAAATATCAATCTGCTCCTTCTTCAAGCACATAGGGTATCAAGTCAACAACATTAAAAGTGGGGGATACTCCATATTCCTTAGGCAGTTCAAGCTCATATGCGTTGCCATTGATATGTTAAAAGATTTTAAAAGGTTCATCCAACCTTGAGGACAACTTGTTTATCCACTTTCTTAGGAAACGCTCCTTACTGAGGTGGATCTAGACAAAGTCCCTTAAGTTGAAAATGACTCGCTTTCTTCCTCAGCTTGCTGTTCCTTTTATCAGCCCATAGTCTTAGCTAGGTGTTCTAAAACCCTCTAATGTAATTATTGGAACTCCTTGGTACACTACAAGCCAAATCGACTTTCTCCTTAGGAGGTTGGGCTGATAACCATATCTAAGGGTAAGTTCAAGTTAAGTCCTTGGGTGACCCTAAATAGGGACTGTCCTATTTAGCTATGAGTGAAGCAGTTGTAAGCAAACTCAATTATGGGTAGACATAGATCTCAATTGTATAGATTCTTTCCAATAGTAGCTCAAAAGAGGTTGTTAACCATTCTATTCACAACTTCTTTCTGGCTGTCTATCTATAGGTAGCACAAAGTACTGAAAGCTTCCTCCATAAGGTTCCCCAAAATAAGCTTGCGAACTTTCAATAACGATCTAATACAATACTCCTTGGTACTCCATACAACCGCACAATCTCCTGTAAAAAGAGGTTAGCAACAAATAAAGAATCATTGGTTTTGTGGTAAGGAACTTATTTTACTGAACCAATTGACCATCACCATAATGGAATCATGTCTCCTTAGTGTTATGGGTAGGCCAAGCATGAAATCCATTCTTAAATTATCCATGGCGATTTAGGTATAGGTAGAGGTATGTATTCTCCATACGGCTCCTTTCTTCCTTTAGCATGTTTACACACCTTGCATCTTTCAAGGACTCAAAGGAGGTTGTTAACCATTCTATTCACAACTTCTTTCTGGCTGCCTGTCTATAGGTAGCACAAAGTACTGAAAGCTTCTTCCATAAGGTTCCCTAAAATAAGCTTGCGAACTTTCAATCATGATCTGATACAATACTCCTTGGTACTCCATGCAACCACACAATCTCCTGTAAAAAGAGGTTAGCAACAAATAAAGAATCATTGGTTTTGTGGTGAGGAACTTATTTTGCTGAACCAATTGACCATCACCATAATGGAATCATGTCTCCTTAGTGTTCTGGGTAGGCCAAGCAAGAAATCCATGCTTAAATTATCCATGGCGATTCAGGTATAGGTAGAGGTATGTACTCTCCATACGGCTCCTTTCTTCCTTTAGCATGTTTACACACCTTGCATATTTCAAGGACTTAACGTACATTCTTTATCATCCTAAGCTAATAGAAATGTTCCTTAAGTAACTCAACCATTCCCTTCTCACCAAAGTAGCTAGCTATGCTCCCAGCATAAGCTTCTCAAACAAGTAATTCTCTAGCTAAACCACTTGGTACACAAACTTTCTTACCCTTCATAAAAAACCCTTAGCTTAAATAGAATCCATCTACAACCTCTCCAACATTGCACTTGGCCACTAAGGGCCCAAAATTCAAATTATGCTCATATTTATTAGGTAAGGTGCCAAATCTAAGTATTCTAGCTTGTAAGGATATAATAAGAACTTGCCAATGTGAGAGTACATCAACTACAATGTTGGTAATCCCCTTCTTGGACTTGATGACATAGCAAAATGTTACCAAGAACTTAACCCACTTAGCATAACGTCAAGAAAGTTTATGCTCCCCTCTAAGATACTTAAGAGATTCATGGTTTGTGAAGATGATGAATTCTCTCAGCAGCAACTAGTGTTGCTAATTCTAAAGTGCTCAAACAAGGGTGTCAAACTCCTTGTTATATGCCAAGTAATTTAAAGTAACCCCATGAGGCTTTTCACTAAAATAAGCAATGGGTCAACGCTCCTGCATAAGAACAGCTCAAGTACCAACTCCAAATGTGAGTACTAAGGTAAAAGTTAACTTAGATTTGCACCTTCTCAGACCATTTGAATTCCGAGTTTTTCTTAGTCAACTTGGTCAATAGGGTAATTAAGGAATTAAAGTTCTAAATGAATCTCTGATAAAACAAAGCTAGACCATGAAAACTTCTACTTCGGTACCGCTAGTCGGCGTTGGCCATTTAAGGATAGTTCGAACCTTCTTGTCATCAACTCTGATTCCTCCTTCAAAAACAACATAATTAAGGAATATAACCTTGCTTTGACAGAGCACACATTTCTTTAAATTATTGAATAGCTTCTCGATACTAAGGATATTAAACATAAATCTTAAGTGCTTAACATGAGAAATGAGGTTAGCACTATAGACCAAAATATCATCAAGGTATACCACTACACATTTATCGATCGAAGTCCTCAGCACATGGTTCATGAGTCACATAAAACTATTGGTACATTTTTCAGACCAAACGATATCACCATCTACTCAAATAGACTATCCTTTGTTTTGAATGTAGTCTTCCTTTTGTCTTTAGGTCTCATTTGTATTTAGTGGTAGCCGCTCTTCAAATCAATCTTTGAAAAGATACGGCCACCATGCAACTCATCAAGTATATCATCCAATCACGAGATCAAATATAGATACTTAATAGTAATTTTGTTGATTGCTTAGCTGTTAATGCACATTCTTCATGAGCCATCCTTCTTTTATACCAGGACAGCTAGTACAGCATAAGGGCTCATGCTCTCTTGGACATATCCTTAGTCAATCAACTCATCAACTTATTTCTTCAGCTTGGTAGCTTGCTTAGGGTTGAGCCTATAAGCAAGTCGGTTAGGTAAAGCAGCTCCCGGCTGAAGTCAATGTAATGCTCTATGCCTCTTATAGGTGGCAATCCTTTCAACGTCTCGGCAGGAAACAGGTTGGCATACTCCTGAAGTAATATATGCATCTCGATAGGTAAGCCTTTGGCTTCTCTCAACTCTAGAAATTTTCTTACTGATAGAAGCATACATTCTTCCATCCTAATGTCCCTACTGAGCCAAGCTTGGGAAATCACTAGGGACTTCCTCTGCAATGATCAAGTGATTTTCTCTGACAACTCCTACACTTCTTTAGGGCTAATTAGGGTTAGTATAACCTTCTTTCTATCCTTTTGGAACATGTTGGTGTTTTGATATCCATCATGTAACACTCTCAAATCAAAATGCCAGGATCAGCTAAGTAAGATGTATGAGGCATACATGGGTAGGACATTGCATAGTACCCCGTCTTTATATCTGTCACCAATAGTGATTAGTACTTTAACTTGTTTGACAATAAGTAAACCTCCCTTTTCATTTAACCAATGAATCTTATACAACTTAGGGTGAAGGTAGGTTAGCAACTTCACGGCCTTGACTACTCCTTATGCTATAAAATTGGTACAACTCCCTCTATTAATGATTAGTGCACAGAGCTTGCCATTCACTCGATAGTTTGTATGGAAGAGGTTCTCCTTCCACTTGTTCTCATCAAACATGAAGGTATTGAGAGTTCATCGTGCAATAAAGTAATACTCGAATCCTTCCTTAGGTAGGGTCATGGCGTTAGGATCTTCAAGAAATCCTTCTAGCAACTGGTTAACTCCCACTTCATCCTCACCTTCACTAGTGCTCTCCACTTCAAACTGGGGGTTGTCTCCCTTGATAGTCATAACATGTTAGTTTAGACACTAGCTAGCTACGTATCTGTAGCCAAGATACTTGAAGCACTTGATCTCTCAAGTCTTCCTCCTAGAGCTCTAACCCTAGTCCTTCTTGACCTCTATCTCCTTGGCCTTACCTTTGCCGAGGTCATCATTAGGTTGACTAGGTACCTAACCTCAGCAATCTACCTAGAAACTATTTTAAGCTCAGTCATTCCTATGTCAGCTTGGCATACCACTTTAGGTCGACAATCCTAGTTAGTTGCTTAGCATTCGGCTAATCTAGTTCTACCTCTGCCTCTCGACCCTTTATGCTAATCGAATAGTCTCATCTAAAGTCTCGAGCCTCTATAACCCTACTATGTTGCCAACTCTAATTCTAAGCCCAAGAATGAACCATGATATAGTTTAGATCTTGGGCTCATCAACATCAAATTAGATCATCAGGAGTTAAAATTCTTAAGCGTACTGATCTACTAATTTGTTACCTTGTCTCAAGTCTTAGAGTTGTTAGAAAGTTTCTTATTCATAGTATTCTGGAACAAATCTGCTCTTTAGAACCCTCTTCATCTCATTCTATGTTCGAATTTCATGTTAGGCTCTCTAATGTACGTTATGTAGCTTTTTATACCATATTGCTGCATACTCAGAAAATTCTAATGCAGCCACTTGAATACGAACATCCTCGTAATCATAAAAGTCAAATATTTTCTCGATCTTCTCTTCTCGGTCTAGGTAGTCATCAGCATTAATAGACCCATTAAAGCTCGAAATTTGTACCTTGAGGTGCTCAGCTCCTCTAGGAGCTCTAACCTCACATTCTTCCAACCCATCATACGACTCTTCCTCATTATACTCCTCAACATCATTTAATTATAGCCTCCATCTCACAACTCTATTAGCATTTTGAGGTAGAGCTTGGTTCATATTAATTGGCTCTAGCATTCATTGCTTACCCATCTGTCTTCTCGGCCTATCTCTCATGTTTTGACCCTATTCAACAATAACCCTTTCTTATGGTCTAGTTTCTACTACTCTTTTGACAAAAATAGCTAAATTATCTACAATATCAATAAGGTCTTATATCTGTTCATCATTAATTCGTAGGGTATGTTAAGTAACATGACCACATCCATGAGCATCACTCTTAGCATCATTAATCTCTCCTTGAACAATAAGATTCGACATTTTCAATACAAAACTTTAGAAAAGACTCTACTTACGTAGGAAATCTCTACAAACTTATGAAATATGACTCAAACAGCGAATTAAGAACTTGCTCTGTTTTTTAAGTGGAAAACAGAGTATAACAAAATAGACACTAGCAAGAACTATTTCAATACAACTTTCAACTGTGCTCTAAAACTAGGATTATATAATATGCTAAAGAGCTTAGTAATCACTAAGACTTACCATAAATAATGAGAACTAAGTGAGTCCTTCGAGCTATTGAAGAAAATTAGGATAGAGGGGTTAGCAAACACAATAGCTTCCGCAAATCTAATTAGAGGATATAACATACCTTCGAATACAACATAACTTAACAATTCACTTGATATAACGCATAAGTTAATGCTGAGGACCACTTGCCATTAACCTCAAGCTACTGGACAAGATTAAATAAAAGTATAAGGGAAATTGTACTTAGAGAGGAATATCTCATAAGAATAAGTATATTCAATATCTAAAAAGAGTGTAAGCTTTTTTTACTACAATGGAAAGGGATTATTTATAATAAGTCTTTAGGGTAATATTACATTTAAGGTAAATTACAAAAAAAAGGATAAAAATATAAAAAATTCTTAGTATGTATGAAAAGGGGGTAAATAGGAAAAATGATGAAAAGAAAAATAGTACAATGTCAAAAAAGGTGTTGGACAGGTGGTACCCTATCAATGGGTTCATACGAAGAACCACAGTAGGGTTGAAGTTGCAATTTACTACTACAGATGAACGGTAATTGGGATTGCCAGGGTAAATAAAGGAATGAGGTTGCATAACAGGTAGAAAGAGAAAGAGAGAGATTAGTAAGCATTTATTCGGCCTTAACAGATCAATTTCGAAGGGTCAGCCTCAGTACTCATGAATCTAGTGGCTTGGCGAAATAGACTTGGAATGTATTGACATTAGCTTCGGCATTTGTCAACTTAACACAAAGATCATAATAGAGCAAAGTATGTCCGAATTGGTTCCTCAAAGAGTTCGTCTACTACTCCTTCACATATTTTTCTTCATCCTTGGCAAATTGATGATAGAGAATTCCTTAGGTAAGCAACTAAAGAACACGGAAGCGTATGCAAGTAAGTGAGCCAGAGGTCGAAGCTCATCATAGCCGGCTTGACCTTACTAATTCCTCCTACACCTGACTTTGGCCCTACAACCTTACTACTGGGGTCAGAGGCTTTAGTTGTACGCTTCGCCTTAGCTTGGTGACATCTCTACAACTAGGATGCCGATGGACGTTGTATCTCCTTAGTCAATCTCTTGCTTGCAAAGAATCAAATGAACTACCAACACAAAGAAAGAGTACAACATGATCATTTACCAACTCCACCAAGAAAGATCCCTCCCATCTCTTTAAGAGGATGTTAGACAATGCATAATTCTATACACACACGCTACATGACAAAATAAGTTGTTCATGAAAAGCGAACTTGTACCTTCTATCCATTCCTTCATCACAACCTTCTTCATGTTAGGGAAGAGCTCAAAGATAGGATATTTAAAGTATCTCTCCGCTGTCTCCACGGCATTTATCTTATTGCCATTTCTCAAGGTTATGAAGGCTTTAATCTCCTTTACATCCTAAGCATCACTAGGCTCAAGCTCCTTCTAAGCTCTAATTCGGACTAAATTGGTCCATTATATCCAAAAGTCTACTCAATCCAATAGTTCCACCACTAGAAAATTATCTTGATTGCCATTAACGGAATCTACAAGCCTTTACACAAATTCCTCCTTGGATGAGGTTGGAGGTACGACCATCTACTTAAACTCTTTTGCATCTAATATTGGTTGAAAAGTTCTGAGGTAGCCCTTATCATTAGGTATTCATAGAGTCCCTAAAATGCCTTCAACACCCTCCACCTATTGGAAAGGACTTGCGTTAGACTACACTGGTGGAAGTTGAAGAGCTCCTTCTCAAATTCTCTTAGGGGGAGGTCCTGTCCATATTCCAAACATTTTTCAAACACCAAAAATCACCTCCCCAACAACAAGGGTAGCTTATCATCCCTTGTCGGTAGTCATACTATCCAACCCGGAGTTAGTCTAACTACAAAGTTCTCTCAAACCCAGTTAACGGTGGAAGGCTTACTCTTACTAATCTAACTACTCAAACCTTTACCTGTCTTAGGCATAGTGAATAGATTTGTAGCCTCTAGTAAGGGAGCGTACGCATAAGCATCCCTTAAGATGGCACTAATAAGTCTGGTCCAATCCAATGCCTCTACTGCCATCCTCGAGGCATCATCTAGATGTGCCATCGACGTGACTTCATCCTCTCCTCCATAAGGAGGGTCACTCCTTGTGGCTTCAAAAGGTGTCTCACCTATGTTTGCTCTACTGGTAGTATACATTCTGACATTGAAGAAATAAAGAAAAGCAAAGAACTTTGAAGAAAAGTATAGGAAAGAAAGAAAGTTTGAAGAAAGGAGATGAAAGGAGAAAATAAGGTTGCACCAATTATAGTAAAGAAGTGAGAAAGGTTGTAAAAGAGTAATCTGTCAAAGCGGTTCTAGAATTTATAAGCCAAATGCATTGGAAAGCAAATTAGCAATTATAGGGATTTATATAGGCACAAATCTTGTAAAATGTTGTAATGCGAACATGTGGAGACGATTTCATTTGGATGATCTCATTCAAAAGATAAGACGCATTCAAATGCATGCTTGTTTATAGAGACAAGAAACCTATCACATCATATTAACTGCACTACTAAAGTACGCAATAAAGTAAGAATTCAAAAAATTACTTCTACAAGAAGTTTTCCCTAAACCCTTTTAACTTCCATGAAAGAACTTGTTTAGTGCTTCAACAACACTACTTCTCAATACGAACAAATGATAGTTGCTCGAACAGAGGACAATTTAGCTTAATCCTATCTACTCAATACCTATGCTCTATGACTCTACTGTCTTAAGCACTTAATCTACCGAATCTTCACTTTGGAGCACCTAACTCAGCTCGTTGAGTATCCACCTCGAATCACCTATTCGGCTCAAATCTGACCTGATTGAGGACCAACAAGTCAATACCCCTTGACAAATATAGAGGTCAAACCTCTTATATCTAGCCTCGTGTTTGGGGTACCCACCTTAGGCTAGATGGTAACCTAATCACATATACTACATCTACTTAGTTCCTCCGTTACTCAGTTTAGATATCTTTACTGCCACGGTGATACATCAACATAATTACCATCAATGCCTCCGAATCAGATCAACCACATGCTTGAGAAGCCTATTTTTCTCTCCTTACCTCCACAATAGCAATGAGACTTTTAGGTGGGGAGGTGCAAGTATTGATAGGACCTTTTGAACATAAGCTCCCCAGGCCTAATAAGTCTTATGGCCTAGGATGCACCTCTCGAAGACTCGGTCTTCCCTCTTATGGCTAACCTCAACCTAGGCCCATCATGCAGCTAACACAACCACAATAATCACTAACAGTTAGAAGAATACAAGTAAGGTCAATGACTAAGTCAAATAACTTCCTCCTATATTTGCAAACTACGTCGGATATTATGGCTCCACTACCCAATACTTGCAAACATGGCCACCACCTACTAACTTCCCTCCAACTATCGACTTCACTCATCTATAAATGCAAAGCCATCACTGAACGATAAATCACTTAACACTTCACATACTTAAGCCTAAATTTTGCCTTTGAATACTCTTGCTCTCTTCATATACGTGCCTAACTTAAACATTGGAATGGTTACACCAAACAACACTCCAGTGCCCTCCCATTATTCTCTATTTTGTAAGCTCATCTAGTGACTTGAAGCTCAAGTCATTCCTAAATCTCTACTAGCCAATATCCTAAGAAGACATATTCTACTCCTAATCTTCACAATATAAATCCACTTATTTTTCCCCTTGTTATTTTTTTTCCATATTAAGGATTTTCAAGTAAAACCATTGTCCGTGTTTCTCTTTCCTTTTCCCTTTTCTTTGTTACTTTATAATTTGTGTAATTTAGTTCGTTGCCCATTATCATTCCAACATTTAAAACCTATAGTTTGAGCTTGATAGTGAATGAGAAATTAAATATATTATAGATCTTACTTCCAGTTTGGTATTGCAGTTTAAATTTATTTTTATTTTATGTTTTATATTAGTTTGTTATGTTTTCATTTTTTGGGTTATTTATTCTTCAAATCAATATTTACTCGCATTTGGATATTATGATTTTGGTTTGAATAGTGACAATATTTAAATTTAAAAATATACCAAAAAAATCTAAGAGGAGCATCACAAGATATGCTCAATTTTAAAATTGTTAAAACTTGTATTGTGCTTGTACCACCTTTACTCTCCTTATACAGTATACACACTTATCCATAATTATCACATCCTGGCATAACACAGGATGTACTATCATACAGGAATACCTATTGAAAAACTTAACTCAACCTGCTCATTCATCAAAAGACAACTTTATTTAAATAATAAAGGGATTGCTACATTGGAGTTCAGTTAGATATTTTATTACAACTTATGTATACAACATAATATTTACATCAAAATATGAACCAACTTTTTCCTTTATTGTCTTCACAGTAATAGAATCTCTGACCTAATACATGTTCCATACAACAATCGTTGACTCCAACTTACGCTCTCAGTATACATATCTCCCCTAAGTGTTAAGCCCTTCACGATATAGTTAACCTGAAGATAAAACATTTTATCCCCCCAGCTGCTGAAGCTGAGTAAGAGTAGATAACAAACAACATAATATAGATAATATGATAAACAATATTGCATATCACAATTGAAACAGTTCAATCATAACTCACAAGTTCAATTTCACATATGCATTTGCCCAACCGGGCCCTTACTGCCAACAATGCAGCATGCTATGCTCATGCACGTAGCATGCATCACTACCGATATCCTATGCCCTCCAATTCCTCATCTGGTTAGTCAACATGGCTGTACATCTGAATACAACGTCTAGGAACCTAGAGCAACAAGGAGCTACTTGGGAGTAAGATCCCCAACTTTACAAAATTAGACTACACACTGTAGTTTACCATTTCTAAAAAGGACAACAAGGAGTTTTTTGGGAGTAGGACCCTAACTTTACAAAATTAGACTACACACTATAGTTCACCAAATCAAAGTAACAACACCGCCAAATTAGATCACATACTGTAGTATACCAAATTTGACTATCAAAGTAGTCACAATGTTCGGGCAATGCAATCTATATGCTTCTAAAAACTGAGTTCATAAAGCCATGTTTTTTTAATGATCCTTTGGAATCCTCATTCTAAAATTTCTGACCTGTAAGTCCCTTTTAGTGCCGTGCCATGCCGTACCGTGCCGTGCCGTGCCGTGCCAATAGCAACTCAAGAATATCAATCAGTACAATCAATCGTTAAGTTTTATTCAACCCAGTGATATGATTCTGGTTTTCAAACTCTCCCTAGCAGAATTCTAATATCTTACTTCAGGTTCACTTAGGTGAATACCCTAAAGATTGGGTTAGATCAATCAACTTCCCTAGTTAACACAATCAATTATAAGCACAATCATCACCCAATATAACCATATAACAATTTAACCAAAATGCAGTTATTGTCATTCAAAATCGTTGCACCAGTACCCATTATAGTAACATATCAATCCACTCAAGATATATCCATATTTAACCATTACAGCATCAAACAATACACAGTGTTATGAGTAGCAATATATCTACTTCAAATATAGGTTAGATCCACTTACCTAGGCTTAGCAATAGCATAATATCTTATACATCGTGACGTGGTCCTTCCTTACTTATCACACCTATGAAAATTTGACACGGTCTTCCAATTAAGTGTAGGTCGAACTTGAACTATTATAAGCTTTTATTTCCACATTTTTAAACTTCATTTGATCATATCTTACTCATTTATTATCTGATTTCAGTAAAATTTATATCGTTACAATCCTTATTTCGAGTGCTATTGATATATAGTAAGAGTAAAGACTAATCAATATTACCAAATATCCAAAAATACCCTTTCGTATTACAACTCGACCGTACGCTACCCTAACTCCATAATTGACTCGAGTAAGCTTTAGTATTAAACTAAAAACATAAAAAATTATACTTTCCAAACTTGTCCAACAAAACTTATTATACCCCAAAGTGTTCATTTGACACAGATTTAATAAACTAGTTACTATATTACATATTAAGCTAATATATAAGTTTATACTAGGAAAATACATAATAAATAGTATACAAGCCCGATTAATTTCATGAAAAATTCTATAGACTTACAAAAATATACAGTTTAGTTATTGATCATCAATTACACTATATTGGCTATTATCCATTTTTACAAAAATAGTGGTTTTTGCTCAAAATTATAGAAAATTGGGGAAAATAAATAAATTTTTTAGTAAGATAAAAGTTAAATATTCCAAATATCATTATAAACATCCAAAAGTCTAAAAATGCATGACTCATTCATTAATTTCATAAAAAAAAACTAATTATTTCAATAATTTGGTGAAATTGGCAGTTTTATTCAAAATAATTATAAAAATTAGTAAACATGGAGATTTTCAAAATTTATTGTAACTAAAATTTAATAAATTATATAAGTGTGTTATACAAAATTTTTTAGGTCAAAGTAACACTATTTAATATTTTGAAAATTTTATTTAAAATTCGTCCAAATAGAGCATGTTCTTAAGCAAGTATCATAAATCAATGTTATTTTAATAAAATAAAATTATTACATGAAATTACATGTAAAATAACCTAGGGAAACCAAATTTCATAATTTTCTAAGCTAATTTGATATTTTTAGCGAATTAATAAAAATCAGACAGTAAAATTTGACTTATCGGCACATGGTGCTCCGGCCACCCTCCAACCACCACCTTATGTCAGCCCAGCTTCTCTCTCCACCACAACTTTAAGTCCCAAGTGGCTCTTTATCAGGTTGCCTAAAGTTTTAAAACTGTAATTCACCATATTTTTCCAATATTTTCTTTTATTTCTTCTAAATTTTTTTCTATTTTTTTTAATTTTCTAAAATTATGTTCTTATGCTTTCAGGTTTACAAAATATTTTAAGTGTTGTTTGGAGCCTTATTTATAGGTTTTAGGATTTTTATATGTAAAAAAATAAAATTACACATGTCAATTTCACTTTTTCCTTGGCGCCATACATCATTCTAGTTAATTAAGTGTTTACTCATCATTTCTAGTTAATACCAGCTTGACACATGATTTGATGACTCATCCATGCAATTTTTTATTAATTTTCCATTATTTTAACTTATTTTAATAATAATTTATTATTATATATATGTATTTACATATCACATGTAAATACATATATATAATGTATAATTCAACTTCATTTATTACTTTTATAAGTTAATTAACTTATCTCTAATATCTAGCTATATTTAAAAACTCAAATTTCTCGTTTTCGATAATCATCGGCTTTTAGTAATAAATCGACGTTTCTCTTAAATTAATATTTTTATATAGCTTATTTTGAGAAATTGACTTTACTTAAATTACTTTATCTAAATTTTCTAATTTTACTGTGAAATTTAAAATAAAACAGATATTATAACCCAACGCCCTAAATTTAAGAGGTTAGATCTTAGAGTTATTGAAATAGTTGGAAAACTTAAGAAATTATAATAATACATTATACAACTAATGAAATTGAATTGACAATCGAATAGATCTTCTCTTTTCCTTTCGATCGAGTAGCCATCCGTTGTTTCACTTCTCACAGGTATATACATGCACCACGGCCTGCACAGTATCATCCCAAAAATATTGTGATTATCTCACTAATTATTATAAAGCAATGTGTGGAAAATCACCGTGAAACGCATTATAGAAAAATTCTGACCTAGAAAGCTTGAAAAGAAAATTAATATTAACCTTCTCACTGAAATATTTTTCGAGTCAACAAGCAATTCAAGATATAACCTCGAAAAATAATCATTTAACCTAAATATAAATATAAGTAATTCGTATCTACACACACATATAATTCATAATATATAAACGGGGACCGGCGCAAAACGATGCATTTGGGGAAGGGGCCTTTTCCTGTGTCCGTCCGCATATAATATAATATAATAATTATATTATATTATATTATATCGTATTGTATTGTATCAGGCTATTAGCAAGTAAAATCTTCGAAAAAGTGGTGGGCCTATTTATTGGGTACTTACTTGGGTTGACAGTGGTCAAAACTCCAGTGCCTGCGAAATCACAGGCGGAGAGCTGTGTCCCATGGGTTTGATAATAGGAGTTCATAGCAAAGGATGCATGAGACCGGACGTTGTTGGGGTCGAAGCATGCGCCACCAGGCTGGATGGGCTTGCAGTCTATGCCATTACCACAAGCATAGTTTATGTTGTTTTGCAAAGTTTGCTCGTTAGCACCGGGCTTCGGCACGCACCACTGCTTCCCTGCTGGGACTGGTGTTGTTGGGGTGGCCGGAACTGGCGGATTTGGGGTGGGGGCTGGCTTTCCCCCGCGCCCAACCTGCATTTAAAATACAGTTTAGAGATCTCTATCCACACCTGATCGACTGCATAGGGTTGTATTATTCATAATTTATACAAGAAAAGATCAACTTGAAACACGAAATTAAGTTTTATGCAATACCTGTTCGCTGCGAAGAATGCCAATCTTGTACACAGGAGTGAAATCTGGCCAAAATAGCCCAAAGTTTCTCTCGGCAATAGCACCAGGTTTCTGGTTCTCTTGGAACAATGCGAAGATGTAGGTCTCAAAGCGGCGGTGCGGCATCAATGGAGTTCCCCTACGTGATCTGGCACGCCTCAATACGCCCCCATTATATGAGATCGCATTGGCCATGGTTGGAGCGGGCTCTCCTGGGGCACCCTGCGACGCCCACCCGGTCTCGCCCACCACGATCGGCACGTCGCCGAATTTCAATTTAAGCATAGCTGAGAAGACGGCATCCAACAAACCGTCGTACATGTTGGTGTACAATTTCTTGGTGAATGGATCAAAGATGCCTTTATTACGTCTAAAGACGCAATAGTTCTCCTTTTCAGGAGAGTAGCCAAAGAATGGATAAGGGTTGACTACAAAAGGAGACTTGTTCTCACGTAAGAACTGGAGCATGGGTACTAGGGACGGGAGGTAAAACGGCCTGAACCGCCCTGTGCTTGGTGGGTCGGATGTTTCGAGGATTCCAAGGGAGTGAGCCGTTGAAACCTAAATAGTTGGGAAAAAATAGAACCATTGATTAACTAGTTGCCCAACACAACTGTTATAACTTGATGGTATTAATTCTGTTTTCGTACCAAAGTTTACAAAGGTTCAAATCCCTTCCCTCATTATTGATAAAAAAAAAAAAAGAAAAATACCAAAATTCGAAAATAACGTTATATATATAGATATAAATCTGAAATAGATTGATTTTCAAAATACCTAAAGGATTACAACTCAATTTTAATACATGCAAACAATTCTAAAGCAGGCATCCTTATTTTTAAAAAGAAAAAATTACCATATTTTATCTAAACCACATTGATTAGAAGAAAGTTTTTTTTTTACGTTAATATACCACTTGTGCAGATGTTTCATGTGTTACTCATGGATGAAAACCAACCTCTAAAAATTTGAAACATATCACATATTTGTAGCGAGCATAAAAATCCAATATTTATTTTTAGTAAGAAGCAAGATATATACTTGGTTCACGTGTACAAAGACAAAACAAAGTTTTCCACGACGATCCTTTGTCCCATCTCGGCTATCATATGGTTCTTGTTCTGCATAACTATAATAATATTATAAAATGTACTTACTTATCTGAAGATATAATATTACATACTTAAAAAAAAAAAATAATATTTATGTATTTTAATATACGCATTGATTCGTTATTTATTAGAGATATAAATATCACAAATGGATGCACTAATATTATTTCATTTTAGCTTTTACTGGTACTCGAGAACATAAATGAAAGAAAGGTAATCACAAAAGGAATGTATGTAAATATATGTACGTTAATAAAAAAATAAAATAAAATAACGTAATGCCTGCGAGATATTCAGTAATACTTTATGGTAAATAGGACTATAAATGGACTAATTGCTCGTGAAGGCTATAAAAATACCATTCCGTACGTTTCGAATTTTTCATTAAACGATATACGTAGTATATCATTTCTAATACAAAATATCCTCGATTATACAGGAAGAGTAATTAATAACTTTATAATACCTGAATATCCTTGAAACCAGCAGCTTGAAGGGCAGCATAGAGAGTCCTCATGGCAGGAACAAGGTTGTCAATAATGGCGAAATTATTAGTATGGAGAATCTCATTCCCTACCAGGACACGGATGATCTTGGTCTGAGGGTAAAAGGGAGCAATATTTGTGGCCACCCATTGCGTCGCATAGGACATTTGGGTGAGTGGCTGGACATCCGGGACGGTGACAGTCACCGAGATGCCGGTATTGGCAAAGGCTCGGAGGATATCCGGATTGGCATCGAAGATCTTAACGCGGTCTATGATGGTTTGAGTTTTAAGGAAATTGGCAACTTGAGCGGGTGGTGGAAGGTTGTCGCCTAGGGTGCCATAGTTTATGCCAACGGCATTGGCCCCAGCGGCGAGGAGGCCGAAGAGGAGGAGGGCCGAGAGGAGGTGGTGGTGGATGGCCATTTTTCGTTGCTTTGAGAAATGTGGTGGCTGGAGAGCGAGTTGTGTGGGGTTTACGTAGGCACGAGGAGAGAGAGAGGGGGATAAATTTGGACAACGCGTAAAAACTAATTATAGTACAAAGATGTTGTCTTCTGTTGACTCGTCGGAATATAGTTTATATTAATTTAGTGTGGTTCGTTTTTATGCGGTTGAATTTTACGTTTTAACAAGTAGACGGTTGTAATTTCCTCCTATTTTTATTACATTACTCAAGTTTCAAATTTGGTATTATCTATGCCTAGAATCTTCAACGACATTTGGAATACAATAATGCATTTGAAAAAACGTATTATAAACATTGTATATAAACTTTATTGCAAAAGAATATATAAGTTTAGACTCTCATATTATATATTACAAGTAGCATTCCCTTATCCAAGAATGTTACTAAATAGACGTACCCGAATTTTAATTACATAAAAAAATTGGAAAATAATTTAAAAAATGAATAAAATAAGATCATTAGATCTTAGGAAAAGGATGGAAAGCTATAATATTGGAGGAGTTTTGGTCAATATATAAAATATTCATGGATAAGGAGATTGCAGCACCCCCTCCCGGGAAAAAAAAAAAAAAACAAAGAAATTATATATTTTATTAACGAATATTCATGATGTTTATTCGTAGAAGGAGTATAATTTTTTATACCATTAACCATATATATTTTACAATAAAATAAGCAAAATCAAATAGCTATTTAAAGTCATCTATTTTTGACAAGTCTAAGGTAGACGTAGGTGCAGGCCAAGTCTGAACTGGGGACCGACCTGGAACTGAAGCAACGTAGCAAAACCCTAATCGGCTCCACGTGCACCAGCTGAAACAGCCGGGCCTAAAACGTGGTAGGGTCTCGATCTGTCTGTGCCACAAAAAATGAAAAAGAATTTGAAAAATCAAATGAAATAAGAATAAAATTGAAACATACATTCTTTGAAAATTAAAATTTAAAATAATTCCATGTGAATAAAAAAATTATTATTTATTTACAACATTTAATGTATTACTATTTATAATGCACGGAACAAATATGCATTAACACCATGTTCAATTAAGCTAAATGGAATTACTATTCCACCTCCTTACATTTAGTTACATTTTGCATCCGCAATTTCAATTCAAAAGAAAAGCTTATTCCATTCATTCATTGTATATGAATACTCTACCAAAAGCAAAGAATTTGTGATTCCCTTCTCAAGCCACCTTTTTATTCTAATGTTGTCCTCATTCAAAATCTCAAATTACAACTCCTTACCTTTTAACAAGTTATCAAACCTTGAGCTATTAGTCTCTAAAATAAACAAATAAATAAACAAACTTGCCTACTCTTCTATACCTTCCGTTTCCTCATATCATGATGAATGGCATATCCAAACCACAATAAAGAAATGCATTTATGTGAAGTAGCATGTGCAAAGAAATGAGCTACAAGGAAGATAGAGAAAGAGTGATAGAGAGAGAAAGAGGTCGATTGAGTGCCCGCACTATAGCTTCCTAGAGTGAGATGGAGAGAGCTATTGCTTGGATTGAAAAGAAGATGGTCTAGTTGCCAAGGTTAGCAGTGGTGAATTGATTCTCGTAGAGGTGACCAACAAATAATGAGCTAAAAGGGCAAAGAAACAGTAATGGAGAGAGAGGTCAATTAGGTGCCTACCAATAGCTTCCTTAAGTGAGGTGGAAAGAGTCATTGCTTGGATTGAGAAGAGAGATGGTCCAGTTGCCACAATTGGCAATGGTGAATTGATTCCAACAAGATGGTCAATGGATTTGCTAATTAAGGGTTAAGGCTTCGATAACTTTTACGGGTGGTTTCCATTGATTCTGATTTCCTTTTCAATCTTTTTATTTTTTATTTTATTTTATAATTATTTTTAAATGGGAGTATTTTGGAAATTTTCTTACTTATTCATTACTTATTTCTTGTGCAACTCTACCGAGTGAACAATATGTTTTCTATTCCACTCCATTCAAGCAAACACCGTAATATACATTCACCCTTCATGATTTTATTCAATCAAGTAAACATGGTGTAAGAGCATATAGTGTAACTCCCTAAAATCCAAGAAGCAACAGTCCTACCACCTATCAACCTTAGAAGCTGATACGTAAAGGCATCTAGTAACTTGTCACCAATCTATAACCATAATTGAATAGCAACTTCCAACTCGCAATATATGTTATATCATCATTAAACAAAGTGTGGTGTAAATGACCACTCATCTCCAAATACAAATCACTTGTAATGCTCTATACAACACTAAAACATCTATAACTTATTAAACCTTAAGAAACTAATAGCAAGTTTTTTTTTTTTCCTAACAATACATAAAATCAATAGGGAGTTACAGGTGATCCCTATAATCCACAATATTTAATTCGTAATCCAAAAATGATTCAAAACTTCTATTATAATCCAATAAATGCAATCCAACTACTAAGCGAAACTTATCTTATCCCATCATCAAAGTAATGGTAACCCATCTCCTCATCAAAATGGTAATAATCAAAGTCTGGCTCCTCATAGAATTTAGTACTCCCTATATTACAAGTAACTATAAATAAAAAACCACAAGTCCCCAAAGAATGAGGTATGCCCAATACAGAACACTAAAAACACATGCGTGTGTCACACACAACAAGAATTCACATTCAATCATATATATCTAATATAATAAGGATAATTTAATTATCTTTTTATTAGCCAATAAACAACACAATCCAACATCCTAGAAGTTATAGTAACTTATGACTCTTATGCATGCAATATATATACATATTAGAATTGGAGTAGATCCTACCCAACACCTAAATAACCCTTCCTAATATCTAATTGAGTCATTACAATATGGAACCTCCATAAGTAGAGATACATATGATCACTAGGTGGCTCACCAACCTAATTGGACCTTACCAAAGGAAAGTCAAAGCTAAGTACACCCAACAAAAAAAAAAAAGAAAAAAGAAAAGGTTCGAGTTTGTATTAATACCGATTACATGTTATAAATACAATCTACACAAACACAACTAGTAAGCAAGTGTTCATACTTATCTTAAATGACTCGTCACAAAATGATATCATTTTGCTACAACCTGACAACAAATAAAATTAACACTAGCTTAATCTTCAAACTCAACCTAAAGTGACCTCTTATCTACTCTAGCCACTTACCCCATTCATGTACCTTAAATACTACTAGGAAAAGAAAAATCACTCAAGGAAAGGAAAGGAGGCTATTGGATTCTGTTTTGATGGGAAATTTTGATCTAAAATGTGTCAAAGATGTTTAAGAATTGAGAATAGGGTAGGAAATGAGTTTAGATCAAAATTGTGCACCTTTGCAACGTATGTAAGATTCATATTTGTATGACTAAGTTCGGTAGTCAATTTAGGGAATTTGGAAAAGTAACCTAACTAGGCTAGAAACATATGAGGGGTTTCGTGATATTAGTTGAGAAGTTATCATAGGCTTGAAATTTGAAAATGCAATAAAATATTAAAAATATAGCAAAAATGGTAACCATTTACTCTATTGTTATATTATCGGTAACACGCAAATTAAATCTCAAAAATTAATTAACATTTAAAGATAAATTATAGGAGTAATATAATTACTATTGTACATAAAATAATATATAAAAGATATGCATATACATTAAATATAATTATTATATCAATATATGTGCCCGTAATTACCAAAAAAACCTAAAATTGGGTAAAATTCACTAAATAAATTAATAAAATGTGGGAAAAATTATGAAAAACCAATAAACATCATTTTAGGTATGGTAAGACTCTAGTAGTGGATAAGGATGAGAGAAACTAATTATGGACACATAAAACTAAACTTTTCTACATATTCACAAGTAGGAAAAAAAAATAAAAAACAAACCAAAGTGGGCTATAAAAAAAAATCAAACCATCATTCTAGACAAAGCTTAGTCGGCTATGAAATAGGAAAAAATTTTAAAGTGAGAAAACAATGAGAGAAAGTAAAGAAACAAAAATCAGGAAAATTATACTGCAATGAGGTGAGATTTCAAGTTTCCATAGAAGATGACTAGCTATAAGCGAAACTAGGATGTCACTTAGAGGAGTAGCTGGCACCTAGCCTAACCAATAAACCCTCTTCCCTTCATGATGGCTAAAGTATTGGGTTCCAATGAGTCGCTAGTTTTATTTAATTCAATCAAAATTAAGAAAAAAAATAGTAAATGTCCACCAAAAATTTTGAAATTTGGTTTATCTAAGTATTTTTGCATGAGAAATTCAATTTTTGAATCAGATTTTCAAAATTTTGAGTGTTAATATAACGTCTTTAAGAAAAACATCCTACACACTAATTTTAATCGGGTTTTTGAAAAACTATTTAGTATGGTTTCAATTTGAATTTTTGTGGTAATACTACTAAGAGATTGAATTTTGATGCTATGTGGTTGGATTGTGAAAATTAGGTTACGGATTTTAGGAAAAATTTCCTTTTCATGTAACTGATGCACTAGAAGTGTCATTTTGCAAAGGAACTTAACCAAATCTTTATAAACTATAGTATAATCTATGTTTACCTACATGCAACAGCTAAAAGTGGTTTAATATAAGTTTGGGAAGGATGATTTTTGAATAAAAATAGGTATTTAATGATATAGGGTTATTTTGCTAAGTATTTAGTCCACTTGTAAACTAATGGATAATATAATGGAAAAAGGAAGTAGATGATTGAAGTATTAGTTGATACTTACTGCATATGCAAGGCATAGACTTCTAGAAATGTAGGGCAAGTAGAGTATATGCAAAGTAATTAGACGTAATAGTAACAATTGGGTCAGAAACTATATCAGAAAGTAAGTCAAAATGTAACCTAATATAAATACGATGAATACACTAGAAATTGGATCTAGATCAGAAAGTAACCATCCTTAGATTCTACACTATTTCCAAAGAATAAAATGTGAGTTAGAAATTTCCTAAATAAGAATCTAATTTTGGATAGAAGGCCAAAAACTAAGTCAAAATGTAGTTTAGAGTTTAATATCCTTGATTACACTAGAAGTCCAACGGTAGGTTAGTGAGTGATTGGTATATGAATGCTATACCTTTATCTGAGTTAGAAGCCACTCGGACAATAGCCCATACCATAAGGCTAGGTCATAACCTAAGTTAGAAACTCAATTAGAAAGTAATGCGATGGAAGATGCAAAACATAAAAGCAACTAGAAGTTTGAAGATGGTTGGCATTAAATATTGGATCATTAGGAGACATATAGTATATCAGAAACTCGCCTAATTATATCTTCTAAGAATTTACTAAAGTCAGAACTTGAGTCAGAAACTATTAAACGACAACCTGTACCAAGTCAGAACCTTAGTTAGAATGTACCCTACTTAGTTAATAGCTAATAAATACCTTTAAAAACTCACTTAGCACAATTGAAAACATTCTTAAATGTTCACAATAAACACATATGTTATATATTGGATGGAAACTAAAGATGTCATATTAAATTTTAAGAATAATAAAGGAAGACAAGAGTAATGCACAAAGACAATGAGCATCAGTATTTAGGTAAGTGAGATCAATATTTCACTATACGTTGAAGTATTTTTAAGAATACTTAAAGACCTTAGTATATATCTTGCTTGTAATTGTAAGTTAGTTACCTATACGTATGCAATGTATGTACTTGAATATGGTTATGCTATTTTGAGTGCTAGACTTAAGTATTGCTTACTTTATGATATCATTGGCTTCAGACTGTCTAAAATTGCTTAACCACCTCAAAAGCAATCTAACATAAGCTCTACTTAACTACTAACCAAACTTGCAACACAACCCACTAAGGGAAACGATTAAGATTCTCGGGTTAAATACGGATCTTTCAATGAAGATAGTAGAAATGATCCTCTCTTCACCCTTAGTTAAACTAATTGATAAAAGAGGAGGTCACAGTAAGGTTAGAGTCCATGGTTTAAAGGTAATCTCGAATAGAGGGTGTTCTCCATTGCATAAGCCCTAATTTGGTTCTAATTCGTGAGTACATAACATCAAACTCCTTAAAGCCTAGATTCGAGCAAGTTCAATTTCTCTTATCTCTTGACGACTAGCCAACGTCGTGTGATGGTATTTGCTTGATCATGGGTTGCATCTAACTAAACTTAATTGATAACCTTAGTTGTTTTATGTTAGATATTTGTCACTCATTCCCCTATAGCTATTTTGCAGATTTCCTAGTAGATTCACTAGTATTACTTTAAGTTCCAAAAGTTTAGAGAACAGGGTTAGGGAGTGAGATTTAGAACTATCTGATGAGATTTCTATTTAGTTTATAGATTGTACTAATCTCTTGGGAAAACTAAGAGGGTCTCCTCGGGTAACTCCTAGTTTTCAATTAATGAGATTTATTCCATTTTCTACTAGCTTTTATATTTTAATAAAATTTTAGTAGACACTAAATCTTTTCATAACAACATAGTTTTTAGAATATTTATTAAATGTAAGGTTTCATCCTTCATATAACTTATAAACTTAATGTTTACTCGAAATTTAAGCTATAACAATTATCTTTAGTAGTTATTTTGAAAAGTTACACCACAAGTTGATTCCTACTAGGTACTAAATTGGACGCTTACAAGTAATGGAGTGGTAAACACCATATGTAAGCTATACTTATGTTAGCGGCTAAGGTAGCTAGCTTTTGGTATAGGTTGGTTTATACAGTGGAGTTGTTACGACTCCTTGGTTTAGGGTGTAACAGTTTTGGGTGATATCAAAGCATTATATAAATATACTAAAAAGAGATAAGTTGTGTCGATATCATTGTTGAATTATAAAAGATGTTAATTTGTAAACTTATAGAGTAATGGTAAGGGATTTATAAGAGCTTAAGTGGAATCTGATCAAAACAAGAACAAATCCTTCATGAAATAAGAAATATGATTTCTAAGATTTTTGTTAGAAGTGGATTAGTTAAGTAATATTGAGAAGGAGAGAAGGTTTAGATATACTAAATTGATAAGTGTAAATTAAGTAAACATAGATATATCATATGCATTATTGGAAATGTCTCCTAAATTAATTTCTTGAAGATTTATTTCTTGTCTGTGAAGTTGGATTTTTTTTCTTTTTGGGTAAGTTTAGTTTAACGTAAAGATAATATGTTAGGTTTGTATGTGTAATATCATGGTTGTGAAGTAGTATTGCGATGCTGAACTATTTTGGCGAAGTGTGAAAACAGCGGAAGTGATAGTGAAATTGAATAATCTGATGACTTCAAAAGTATCTTAATCAAGTCAAAATATGACTTAGAATATGAGTCAAAAGGTTCAGCAGATGAAAAGTATGAATGATTGGAGATACAGAACGTAAGTCAAAAATTAATGCAAGGAATGAGCTTGAGATAATCCGGAAGGTATGATCTAATTTAGAAGTGTTGTTGAGTTTGATTTAGAAACAAAAGTAGGTGATTATGAGATGGATAGGTAAAATTTAATTACAGTAGAAAAATCATAATATACTTTAAACGTTGATTCGTTGTAGTAGAAATAAAAGTATATGGTGTATTAATAGTGATTAATACAAAAGATACCAAGATGACAGTATGTTTTTCCATGAAAAATAACATCTTATCTAGGTCTTGTTTATATTTAAAGATATATAATTGACCGTCTAACCTAAGGTCTTCCAGAAATCTGATATAATCTGCTACTAAGACTAATATAAAAGAGAAACATTGATTTACAAGTTTTTAAGATAGATAACCAACTCATTATGGAATTATTTAAAAGTAGTATTCTTTACAAAATATAAATAATATATGAAAAGTAGCACCAATAGTAAGTTAAATAGAAATTTACACTTCAATATAACATTTCTTGAAAATCTTACCAGAATTGTATATACCTTTTTATAGGATTAGAGTACATACATAAATAAATTGTGTAGTGATAAAATACATTATCAAGTGTAATTATATAATAAAATCAAAATATTTAAACGCATGTGTCAGTCTTTTAAACGATAAGTATGTTAACATATGAGCTTCTTACATTGATTCTATATTATGCATGTATATCAAATATATTAAGATGCTTACACTTGCTAATAGCATTACCACATAAGAAGTAAATTGATTGATACTATCGGTATATAAGTAGTATAAAGCATGGATAATTACTAAACGTATAGGGTTCAAACGGAAATGGTCAAGAACAACTAGCAAATTGGAATGGTTAAAGTATATGTAATTCAATAGGTTAAGATTGAAACCTAAATATCTTAGCCTGAGTTGGGAATGCATACTTGGAGTTAGATGTTAAACTGCTATGGTAGAAAACATTGGAATGTAGGCATGAAGTATGGAATTCAATAAGATTATAAGAGGAAAAGTTAAATCAAAAAGTGAATGAGAACCTGATTCAAAAAGTCAGGAGGTGAACCTGAATGATAGATTTATCTGGAATAATAATGTTATAAGTCTTAAGGAAAAAGTATAAAAAGTTATAAACATTCCAATAACTTTCAAAAGTATATTACTAAATATGGATTTAGGAGCTAGAGGGGAGGCTGAAAATTGAAAAGGCCAATTGAATTAGATTTTTATTAAGAAGACAACAATCTATGTTGATTATGGTAATTACATAGTTAGTGTTATGAAAAAGCTAACCTTAGATTAGGAAACCTAGTAGTAGATAATAGATTGTTCAACATGATAAGCTTAATACTAGGAATTAATTTGACTCGTGATGATATTTCTAGTTCCGGTGATATTCTAATAATCTATAGTATATTCTAGCTTTGAGCATAGGGTAGTAATTTGAATAAGATTTTCATTCTAGTGGAATAAAGTTAGAATTATATTTAATACATCTAGAAACTAAACATGACACTGAACATAAAAAGGATCAAATCTATATCTCTTTGTGATATAATTTTAGCAGTATGTAATTCATATGTATAGTTATATAAATATTAAATTTATTCCTCTTAAGTTATGTAAAAGGTATAACCAATATGAACCTAACATGAGTAAATAGTGGAGTAGCATGGTAAATGGCAAGGAATACACCTTTCATATTAGATATGTAGGGATATGATGTTAAATTGTGAAATGATGACGATATAATGCTCATAAGATGATAGCTTACTACTCTTATGATGTATCATATGAGTAGGATATATCACCTTGAGTAATGAGACCAAAATTTAATTTGGTACTAGAATAGGTATTTATGGAAAACAAACTAGACCAAAAATTATAAATAACCACCCTCTACTTTAAAGAATTAAACTAAGAGAATATGAGTTGCTTAAAAATTCAATCACACCATCAGTTCCAATAAAATATACCAAAATATATAATAACAAATTTTAGGATATAGTTACACTAACCGAGAAAGATACCAATAGTAACAAATTATGAAAAATAAGTCTAGGGAGAAATTATCAATTCGATTAGTTATGATCTCAGAATGATCACAGCATGTTATGATTAAGATGTCAAGAAATAAAGACCCTTAAATAAAATAAAAACCCTAACCTAAGGAAGTAAACACATAGTTGGATTATTTAAATTTCTATAACTATTCACAAGGGATAGTAAGAAATAAATGTATGCAGTAATTATATTAAATTATAGCAATGAAAGTTTTATTAAGTAACCCTTTAATTAACTTCACCTAATGAGAAAAGTAAAGAAACTTCAAATTTATAATCTCTAATCAACTATATTATGAGAAAAGAAAAATGATAATAGTGATGCAAGGTATAGTTAAAACATTATAGGGTAATATTTCTCATATGTACATTGACACATCTGAGTAAACATTAAGGGATTGGCAAATTGATGGTCCTCAAGTCTCTTTGATTAAGTCTTTTGTTTTTGTTTTGTTCGAGTTGTGTCATGTTTAAATAAATTCGAATCAAATCAATCAAAGATGTTTCATAAGTCCACTTAATTAAAGGTCGTACTAGTTTTTGTCAAGTCATGTCAAGTCCAACTCATTTAAGTCAACTACTATCTCATTTGAATTTGAGATAGTGAACAATCAAAATTTGCCAAACCTACTACTATTGACATTTGTATTAGTGACTCAAAATATAAAATTAATACCTATAACAATAGCATAACAATCATGGAATGAAATAAGATTATATTAATTGTAAAAGAAATAATCAAGATATGAATGATAATCAGTAAAACTTAGAATTTTCATTAAGACAGAAATTGTAATAGAATGTAAAATATGGACTACATTGAAATTTGTACAGTAGAATGGAGGATGGGAGATAAGATCAATAAGGAATTAATGGGTAAGTATTAAGATGTTATTATGACCCATAAGGATTACATAAGAAGATTCTTAATTAAATAATTCAAAATTTATTAGACATCATGAGAAGAGTAAAGGAATTTAAATTTAATCTAATGCAGCATGAGAAGATATAATAAGTGTAACGGAACGACTTGAATATTTCTCAAAAGAGTTTAATAAATAGGAAACTCGTAATGTTAGGGTATAATTAAGTTGAGATAACTATTAATCAAACAGTATACTTCTACACAGAGTTCGACGATAGAAAGATAGGAATAGTGATGGAGCTTAAAACAATAAATGGATATTTATCTAACAAAATTACACCTTGGTAATATAAGTAAGACCGATGAAAAGAAATAATCAAATTAACAATAAACCATAATACTAAAATAATAAGCAAAGTTAGCTCAGAAGATAAGGGTGGAAATGAATTTTAGCATCAAGAATAAGGATGAAGAGGAGATATTCTATACTGATCCAAATACTGGGCTAATAGCTTAAGATATCATAATTTGGAGGACAAAACTTTTGTAAAGGGGGTAGAAATATGAGACTCGTACTCATGCAACTAATTTCAAAAGTCAATTTAAGGAGTTCGGAAAGGTAACTCGATTAGGCCAGAAACATATAAGAGATTTCGTGATATTAGTTAAGGAGTTTTTATAGGTTCAGAATTTAAAAATATAATAAAATATTAAAAATATAACTAAAATGATAGCCATTTACTATATTGCTATATTATCAGTAACACGCAAATTAGGTCTCAAAAATTAACTAACACTTAGAGATAAATTATAAAAGTAATATAATTACTATTGTACATAAAATAATATATAAAATACATATATATACATCGAGTATAATTATTATGTCGATATATACTCGTAATTACCAAAAATACTCAAAATTAGGTAAAATTTACTAAATAATTAATAAAATGTGGGAAAAATTATGAAAAACCAATAGACAATTAGGAGATGTCATTTTAGGCATGGCAAGAATCTAGTAGTGCATGAGGATGAGAGAAACTAAATTATGGACACCTAAAACTACACTTTTCCACATGTTCATAGGTAGGAAAAAAATCAAAAACAAACCAAAGTGGGCTATAAAAAAATGAGACCATCACTTTAGACAAAGTTTAGTTAGTTGTGAAAAAGGAAAAAATTTTAGAGTAAGAAAATAGTGAGAGAAAGTAAAGAAACAAAAATCTAGAAAATTGTAGTGCAACAAGGCAAGATTTCAAGTTTCCACTAAAAATGACCAATTGGAAGCAAAACTAGGACACTGCCTAAAGGAGAGGCCGACGCTTAACCTAGCCAACAAACCCTATTCCCCTCATGGTAGCTAGAGCATTGAGTTCAATAAGTCACTAGTTTTCCTTTATTTTATAAAAATTAGGGAAAAAATAGCAAACATTCACCAAAAATTTTGAAATTTGGTTTCATTAAGTATTTTTGCATCAGGAATTCAAATTTTCAATCAAATTTTTAAAATTTTGAGTATAGTTATAAGGTCCTTAAGAAAAATGTCCTATGTTCTAATTTTTAATCAGGTTTTTGAAAAACTATTCAATGTAGTTTCAATTTAAATTTTTGTGCTCATACTCCTAAGAGGCTGAATTTTGATGTTCTTTAGTTAGATCGTGAAAATTGAGTCATTGAATTCTAGGAAAAATTTCCTTCTCATGTAACCGGTGCACTGGAAGTGTCATTTTGCAAAGGAACTTAACCAACTCTTTACAAAACTATAGTCTAATCTATATTTACCTACATGCAACATCTAAAAATTGTTTAATATAAGTTTGGGAAGGATGATTTTTGAATAAAAATAAGTATTTAGTGAACTAAATTTTCCAAGTATTTAGTACACTTGTAAACTAATTGATAATATGATGAAGAAATGAAATATATGATTGAAGTATTAATTGATACTCGCTACATATGTAGGGTTTAGACTTCTATGCAGAGTAGGTGGAGTTCATGTGAAGTTGTTAGACGTACTAGTAGTAGTAGGGCCAGAAACCGTATTATAAAGTAAGTTAGAATGTAGCTTGATGTGAATATGAGGAATACATTAGAAATTGGATTTAGATTAGAAAGTGGCCATCCTTAGGCTCTACGAATTTACTAAAATTAGAACTTGGTCAAAAACTACTAGGTAGCAACCTGTACCAGGTCAAAACATACCCTACTTAATTAATACCTAATAAATTCCTTAGAAAACTCACCTACCACAATTGAAAACATACTTAAATATTTAGAATGAACACATATGTTATATATTGGATGGAAACTAAAGATGTCATATTAAATTTTAAGAATAATAAAGGAAGACAAGAGTAATGCACAAGGACAATGAGCATCAGTATCTGGGTAAGTAAGATCGATATTTCACCACACTTTGAAGTATTTTTAAGAATACTTAGAGACCTTAATATATGTCTTGCTTGTGATTGTAAGAATACTTAGAGACCTTAATATATGTCTTGCTTGTGATTGTAAGTTAGTTACCTGTACATATGCAGCATATATACTTGAATATGGTTATGCTATTCAGAGTGCTGGACTTATGTATTGCTTGCTTTATGATATCACTTGCTTTAGACCATTTGAAATTGCTTAACTACCTCAAAAGCAATCTAACATAAGCTCCACTTAACTACTAACCAAACTTGCAACATAACCCACTAGGAGAAATTATTATGATTCTCGAGCCAAACACGGACCATTCGATAAAGATAGCAAAAATGATCCTCTCTCCACCCTTAGTCAAACTAAATGATAAGAGAGAAGGTCATAGCAAGATTGGAGTTCGTAGTTCAAAGTTAGTCTCGAGTAGAGGGTGTTCTCTATTACACAAGCTCTGGTTTGGTTCTGATTCGTGATGCATAATATCAAACTCCTCAAAACCCATATTGGAGCTGGCACAATTTCTTGGATCTCACAACAATTAGTCAACATTATGTGATGGCATTTGCATAATCATGTATTGCATCTAACTAAACATACTTAATAACCTTAGTTACTTTGTATTAGATATGTGATATTATCTCCATCCCACTTACTATACAAGTTATCGCTCATTCCTCTATAGCTGTTTTGTAAGTTTCCCAATAGATTCAATAATATTACTTTAAGTTCCAAAAGTTTAGAGAATAGAGTCAGGTAGTGAGATTCAAGACTACCCGACTGGATTTCTATTTGGTTTATAGATTATGTTAACCTCTAAGGAAAACTAATAGGGTCTCCTCAGGTGACCCCTAGTTTTCAATTAATGAGATTTATTCCATACTCTTCAAGCTTATAGATTTTAGTAAAATTTTAATAGATACTATATCTTTTTGTAACAACGTAGTTTTTAGAATTTTTATTAAATGTAAGGTTTCATCCTTCATACAACTTATAAAATTGATTTCTACTCAGAATTTAAGCCATTAAAATTATTTTCAATAGCTATTTCGAAAAGTTACTCCATAAGTTAATTCCTACCAGATATTAAATTGGATGTTTCCAAGCAATAAAGTGGTGAACACCTTATGTAGGTTATACTTACATTAACGGCTAAGGCAGCTAGCTTCTAGCGGAAGTTAGTTTACATAGTGGGGCTATTACAACTCCTGCAATAAAGTGGTGAACACTTTATGTAGGTTATACTTACATTAACCGCTAAGGCAGCTAGCTTTTAGCATAAGTTAGTTTACATGGTGGGGCTATTACAACTCTTTGGTTTGGGGCATAAATACAAGGGATTAGCATTTATACGCTAACCCTAGTGTCATTTAAAGGCCAACTGCAATCTATAAATTACAATCTATAATCCTCTACAACCATCTCCCTAGCTTCAATCCCCACCACCAAACAACACTCCTTTACCAACAATACTCCATAGATAAGAACCCAAACACCCCTCAAACACCTAAAAATTAAACCTTTATAGCCACTTTCATTCACCAAAATCAATCCTAACTTTTCTATTTACAGAAATCAATACAAAAACAAGGGATTTGAGAATTCTTACTCATTTTCTCCCTAGATCAACACCTAAGACTTGATTCAACACCTACACAACGCTATAATACATGAAACCCATAAGGTTTTTCAACCCCTCTCCATAGAAAATGAATTTTTACAATATCTACTATAGTCAACATATCTTATAATCACGTTCTTATAGCGAATTTGGCTTCCTCTTATGATTTTGGCACTTCAGAGTCACAGATCTGAATTTCAATGTCCCAAAAACAAAGATGATGAAAGGTTTCCTTTTAGGTTAAGCAAAGGATCAAATAAGCTTTTAGGGTTAAGGGTTTCTAAACTTTTCATTAACTAAAATGCCTTTGTAAGCATTAGTCAATTACATGCCATAACCCCTTCCCAAAAAAAAATTAAAACTTTATTTTATTTTTCTAAGCTTTACAGCTCCCCCCTTCCCCCTACCAACAATAAAACTTTCATCCTTGAAAGTTACTTACCTTGATTCCAAAAGCAACTCTAAATACTTCTTTATGATTTCCTCCTCTAACTCCCAAGTCGCTTCTCTTTTAGACTAATTTGATCATTAAACTTTGACATAAGGTATACTTCTCCTCCTCAGCTTCTGAACCTTACTATCCATAATCTTCATTGATTGTTCTTCTATTAACATATCTAGTTGTAATTGTAGGTGTTCCAAGTTCGCTGCTTATACGTATGGTTCTTCCTCTTGTTCTAGGCTAGGTTTTTTATACTTCTTCAACATTGATACATGAAACACATTGTATACACCCTAAAGCATCAGAGGAAGCTCTAACTTGTAAGCCTCTTTTTTTATTCTCTCTAAGATCTTAAAGGGGCCAACATATTTAGGACTCAATTTTCCTCTCAACCTAAATCTAACAATGCCCTTTGTTAGAGATACTTTCAACAATACCTCATCCCCCACTTGGAACTCTAGTGGGCATTGTCATAGATTAGCATAGCCTTTTTTATGACTCTTGGCGGATTGCATTTTTTTGCCTTATCAATCTAACCTTATCTACTACTTTGTGTACCATATCCGAACCTGTAAATTGCCTTTCACCAACCTCATTCCAATAGATAGATGATTGCACTTCCTTCCATATAGGGCTTCATATGGGACCATCTAAATAGTCGCCTGGTAACTATTGTTATAAGTAAACTCTATTAATAGCAGATGTCGATCCCACAAACCACTAAAATCAAGCACATGAGCCCTCAATAGGTGTTCCAAGATCTGAATTGTGTTCCGACTACCCATCAGTTTGAAGATGGAAGGCAGTATTGAAATGTAACTTTGTCCCTATTGCTTTATGTAAACTTTTTCAAAATTTACTCAAAAACCTTATATCTCGGTCAAAAGTAATGGATATTAGCATACCATGCAACCTTATAATCTCCTAAACATACAACTTAGCAAGATTCTCTATCAAATGCTTATTATTTATGAGAATGAGTCATACACACTTGGTCAACTAATCTACAATCACTTATACTATGTTATGTTTTGCTAAAGGTTTGGGTAAGATATTAACAAAATCCATAGTCATATGCATCCATTTTCATTCAGGAGTAGGCAATGGTTGTAATTACCCTACTAACATTTGGTGCTCAATTCTAATCATCTAGTAAGTTTGGTACCTAAATACGTACTTAGCTATCTCCCTCTTCATATTATTCCACCAGTAATGGGCCTTCAAATCTCCATACATCTTTGTACTCCGGGGATAAACTATATATGCCAAGTAATGCACTTCCTTAAGCATTTTTATCCTTCAACATTGCACTTACTGGGTCACACAACTTGCCATTGAATCCCAATGCCCGTTCTAAATCTACTACAAACCTAGGTGCCTTTCCTACTTCCATCTTGCTCTTAATAATCTCCTATATACTCTAATCTTCCACCTTCATGGCCTTTATTTTATCCAAAATAGTAGGGTACATTCTAAGACTACCTAATTCAACACTTATCTCTCTGATTAGTACTTCTAGCTTAACTCTATGCATGTATTCTAATAATGGTCGTTATGAAGTATTTTTCTTGCTTAAAGCATTAGCCATTATGTTCACCTTCTCCAAGTGGTATTGGATAAACTGAGTCATAATCTTTTATTAACTCTAGTCATCACCGCTATCTCATATTCAAATCCTTCTGAGTGAAGATGTACTTAAGGCTTCTGTGATTTGTATATACCTTGTACTTCTCAACTACTAAATAATGTCGCCACTGCTTTAATACATGCACTACAATTACTAACTCAAAATCATGAGTAGAGTAATTCTTCTCATATAACTTCAGTCAATGAGATGCAAAGGCAAATACTTTGATATCTTACATAAGGACATACCCTAAAACTTAAATAGACGCATCATTATATATCACAAATTCATCCCTACTATGAGGCAAAGTTAAAATTGGTGCACTCACAAGCCTATCCTTTAATTGTTAAAAGCTCTCTTTACACCTGTTAGTCCACTCAAACTTAACCCCTTTCCAAGTCAATCAAGTCAATAGGGCTATTATTCTGGAGGAGCCTTCTACAAACTTTTAGTAATATCTAGCTAAACTTAACAAATTTCTAACTTCTGACACTATAGTAGGTCTAAGCTAATCAACTATTGCTTTTATCTTTTCAAGATCTACTATAGTGCCATCCTTATTTACAATGTGCCTTAAAAATGTCACTTTCTTAAGCCAGAAATCGCATTTACTAAACTTAGCATACAACCTTTCTTCCCTCAACTTACCCAAAACAATTCTTAGGTGCTCAAGATGCTACTCGCAACTTTTGGACTACACAAGTATGCCCAAATACTCTTTGAACACTCTGTTCATGAGGTCCATGAATGCTACTAGTGCATTAATGAGACTAAACAGCATCACTAAGAATTCATACAGGTTGTACTTGGTTCTGAAGGTAGTCTTTTCAACATCCTCTAATCCAACCTTCAACTTATGGTACCTAGAATGCAAGTCGATTTTAGAAAAGACTTGGGCACCCTACAACTAATTAAAGAGATCGTCAATTCTTAGGAGATGATACTTATTCTTCATTGTTACTTGATTTAGATCTCTATAGTCAATGCACATACACAAACTATCGTCCTTTTTCTTTAGAAAAGGAACTAGAGCTCCCTATTGCAACGAACTAGGCCTAATAAACCTCTTATCCTATAATTGCTTCTTTAATCCCACCAACTTTGTAGGCACCATTCTATATGTTGACTTCAATATAGGTGTCATTCCTAGTGTCACTTCTATTTTGAATTCGACCTCCTTCCCAGGTGGCAAACCCGATAAAACTTATAGGAATACATCAAGAAACTCTTAAATTATTGGTACTTGCTCTAACTTTAATTTAACTCTACTTGGTTCAATTACTAAGGCAATTACAGTTAGCTTTTCCCATAACTCATAAGACAGATATCGAGTTGGTTTTGGCATTTCTATCTGATAAGTGAAAGGTTTTGCACTTAGAGCCTCAAATGAAACCACCATGTTATAATAGTGATGTGCTTAAGAGCTTAATAATCACTAAGACTTACCGTAGGAGATAGAAATTAAATGGATCTTTCGAGATATTAAAGAAATTAGAATGGAGTGGTTGGCAAAATGGAATGCAGTAGCTTATGTAAAGCTACTCAGAGGATGTAACTCACCAATGAATACAATATGACTCAACACTTCACTTAATGTAACGCACAAGATAATGTCAAGGTCTGCGCACTACTAATCTTAAGCTATTCGGCAAGATTAGATAAGAGTGTAAGAAAATATGCTCAGAGAGAAATATCTCTCAAGAACAAGTATGTTTAATATCTAAAAGCAGTGTAAGATACTTCAACTATAGAAAAAAAAAAGGACTATTCATGTAAGTCCCTAGTCCAATATTACAAATAAGGAAAATTACATAAAGAATGAGGAAGAATAGGATTCCTAGTATGTATGTAAGGGGTAAATAACACAAATGATGAAAAGGAATAATAGTACAATGTTAAAAAAAAGTGATGGACAAGTGGCAACTCGTTAATGGTTCCGTACTAGGGAATCTTTTGGCACAGTAGCTAAGCTAGGTTGGTGATGTGGCAACCGTAGATAGTAGTATCAGAAGTTGCTAAGACAAATGAAGGGTGACTTTAATGACTAATCTGAAGAATATAGATCTCTTCAAGATTCATTCTGGTTAATCCAAAGAGGATAGATCTCTTATAGATTCATTTTGATTAATTCGAAAAGGATAGATCTCTTCTAGATTCATTGTGATTAACCCAAAGAGGATAGATCTCTTCTAGATTCATTTTGGTTTATCTGAAAAGGATAGATCTCTTCAAGATTCGTTTTGGTTGATCCAAAGAAGATAGATATCTTCGAAATTTGACTTGGTTTATTTGAAGAGGATAGACTCCTTCAAGATTCGTTTTGGTTAATCTAAAGAAGATAGATCTCTTCAAGAAGATAGATCTCTTCAAGAAGATAGATCTCTTCAAGATTCGATTTGGTTAATCTAAAGAGGATGGATCTCTTCGAGATTAGTTTTGGATAGCTTAATTCTTCTAAATACCTCTTTTCCGAAGACTTTTAAGATTATTTTTCCTGGGACTAAAGAATTTCTCAGATAGCAACTAATTGGCATGCTTAAATCAACTCTCAATATTCACTCATTCATCAGCAAAATTTCACCAAGGGACGGTGCTTACTTCTTCTTTCCTTTTTATTTTCTTCTTTTTCTTCCACTTTCAATAAAACCTTTTGAATTTTTAAGTCTTGTAACTGGACCATGCCCATGCCTTGAATTTTCTTTGTTCAACATTAAATTTTAGTTTCTACTCTTCATGACTTCTTAAAGATAAATCTCTTTTTGAAAGAAACAAAATTAAATAATTAAGAACATTTGACTTCATTTCATTTTTCTGGTGATTCATTGGTGAGGGTTTGTTATTTAAGTGTATGAGGCTAGAAAATCATAGTACTAAAGGGTTCATTGGTGAAGTGTTTGTTGGTCAATAACCATCTAAATTCAAAAACATTCATGAATATCAACTTTACTTATAAATGATGAAAGATTAATGACAAACTATTCAAGAAAAATTGAAATCTTTATTGAGCTCATTTTTCTGAATTCACTGGTCTCCTTAATTCTAGGCCATCCATCTCTGTCAACACTAATGCACCCCTTGATAATATCCTTTTCACCATATAAGGGCCTTCATAATTCAGAGCAAACTTGCCCCTAGGGTCTTTTGCTTTCAGTAATACTTTCTTTAACACTAAGTCTCCCTATTTGAAGTATCTCGAAGGTACTTTCTTATTAAAAGTTTGGATCATCCGCTATTGATAACATTGACCATGACATATCGCTGCAAGCATCCTTTCATCTAGGAGCTTCAAATGTTCCATCCGCTTCTTCACCCACTCTACTTCATCAAGTTGAATTTCTGCCAATACTTAGAACGAAGGTATTTCTACTTCCACTGGTAGTTCCACTTCAGTTCCATACACTAATGAATACGGGGTTACACCAATAGAGGTTCAAATTGAAGTTCTGTAGACCATGAGGGCAAAGGGAAGCATCTCATGCTAGTCTTTATAAGTGATCGTCATCTTCTCAATGATTCTTTTGATATTCTTATTTACAGCTTCAACTACTCCATTCATCTAAGGTCAATATGGAGTGGAGTTTCTATGATTAATCTTGAATTGGTTACACACTTCATCCATCAACTTATTATTCAAATTTGTCCTGTTATCTGTAATAATAGACTTGAGTACATGATATGAGGCAAGTGCACCTATCAGTTTTAATATAGCGGATGTGAGTCCGAGTCGATCCCTCAGAGACTTCAAGTACTAATATTAATCTTAGCTTTATTATCTAACCGAAAAATTATGAAAGTTTGAATTAATTAAAAATACTAAAATTAACAAACTAACTTAATTATAAGACTTGATTAAGCAATTGAAAAAGCGATAAAATCAAGAATGACTTCAAGAAAGTAATAACGTATTTAGGAATTATTTCCCCTAGAGTTAATCATGTGATCACTTAAAATATATTCAATTCAGTTTCTATATTTCTTGACCAGAGGGATTTACAACTAAAGTTAATACCTTTCTCAAGCATATTAACCCTAATCCTAAATTATTTACCGGAATCTCTTCACTTAGTAATATAATTTAGAATTGCATTAATGTATAATGAATTCCCACACAATTAATTAACTTTTCGGAAGAAACATGTATCTTATCTTTAAGTATACATGTAATCCTTTTCAATTATATAAAGATCTAATTATACATGTAATTTCTCAATCAACATGCACAATATCATATATTGACATTCTAGAAATATCAACCAATAATTAAACGACATAATCGAATCAAGTAAAAATAGAAACTTTATTGAAATTTTTAAATCAATTCAAGAATCACATGAAACCCTAGGTTTCATAATCCTAAATACTCGAATTCTAAGCTATCATAATGAATCTAAAAACGAGTTTCATCAATAATATAAAATAAAACATGGAAACCCCCTTTTGATTGATGAACAATCTCTCTAATCTTGAAGTTGATGTTGTTTCCCTCTTTCTTGATGGTTATCCGCCTCTTTCTTGATGTTGTTCCGCTTCTTTCTTGATATTCTCCTTAAGTCTCTTTCTCTTCTCTTGTGTCTCTCCGTTTCTATAATGTCTCTCATGTCTTTTGAAACCCTAAGATATCCTTTTATATGTGTATTACAAAGATTCTATTTTCGTCACCAGACACGGCCTGGGACATGGCCGTGTCCGCAGGTCGTGTAACTTTCTGCACTAAGACAAAATTTTCTACACAACTTTAAAATTTCATAACTTCTTCATTTGAACTCCGATTTGAGTGAAATTTGATTCCTTTTCTTCGTTTTCGATCATAGAACACATTCAAACCTTAAAATCAAAATTTTACTCAATTAAGTATCAATTTTTTTTAAAGTAAACCAAAAATGTGAGGAAAATACTATAAAATCACCATATAAAATATGTTTAAAATCAGAGTTATCAGTACACCATGTCTTGCAATAATATCTCTTTTCAAGAATTTGACCATTACTCCTTTGGTTACTATAGCATATGATGATGCTTTTACCCACTTGGTAAAATACTCAATCACAACTAAAATGAATTTGTGTCCGTTTGAACCTGTTAGCGAAATTAGACCTATCATGTCAATTCCCCACATCAAAAAAGGCCAAGGAACCGACAACACATGTAATTCTTAGGGAGGACCGTTGATTTTATTACTGTACACTTGACATAGGTGACAATGCCTCATGTGCTTGATATCCGATTCCATCATTATCCAAAAATACCCCATTCTCATGATCTTCCTAGCTAATATATACCCATTCAAGTGAGGACCACAAACTCCTTCATGTACTTCTTTCAACAATTTCTCGGCTTCTTCTTCATCCATACACCTTAGCAATGTTGCATCTGGTGATCTTTTGCATAATGTGGTTCCACTTAATAGGAAATAAGAGGCCAATCTTCTAAATATTCTTTCTATCTTTTCTATCAACATCTTCAAGAAACTCCCCCGTCTGAAGTAACTTTTTGATATCATGATACCATGGTTCTTTTGTTTCCTTCTCTCTTTTTGCAAGGCAAAAAGCTAATTTTTCCTCCACCTCAATCTTTAAGGGCTAAATTTCTATCCCATTTGTCACTTTCACTATTGATGCTAATGTGGCCAATGCTTCAGCAAATTGATTCTAGATCCTTAGAATGTAAGTGAATGAAATATTCTGGAAATTTTCAATTAGCTTTCCCAAATGCTCATGATAAGGTATCAATTTCTTATCCTTCGTCTTATACTCTCCTAAGATCTAAAGAATTATAAGGGAAGAATCACCGCATACTTCAAGCTTTATATTCCCATATCTAGCACCATTCTGAGCCCCAAAATGCAAGCTTCATATTTTGCTATGTTGTTCGTATATGGAAATGTTAATCTTGTTACCATAGGGAAATGATTACCCTTAGGTGATACCAAAACTACTCCTATCCCACATCCAAACACGTAAGGTGCTCCATCAAAATACATTTTCCACATCAATTTTTCACAACTCAATTCATTTGCCATCACCACACTTTCATCTGGAAACTGCGCTTCTAAACCATCATCCTCATCTTCTAATGGGTATTTTGCCAACTAATCAGCCATCGCGTGCCCTGTGACTGAACTCTGACTTACATACTTGATATCAAATTCAAAGAGTAACATCTACCACTTCGATATTCTCATAATCTATGTTGGCTTTTCTGCTAAATATCTCAAAGGGTCATGTTTCATCAACAACTATATTGAATAAGAGAGAGTTTACTGCCTGAGCCTATGCATCACCCATACTAAGTATTTTTGCTCACCTTCTGTGAATTTTTTACTCAAATAGTATATAAGATGCTCTTTTCTTCCCGTTTTATCTTTCTGCCCCAACATGCATCCCATCTACTTAGGAAAGATTATCAAGTAGAGAATCAATGGCCATCCTAGCGTAAGAATGACCAGTGTAGGAGGATTCATGAGATACTCTTTGATTTCAGCAAATGCTTACTCACACTCCTCACCACATTCGATGGTTGCATTTTTCCTCAAAAGTTTAAATAATGGGTTACATTTATCAGTTAACTGTAATACAAACCAAGCGAAGTAATTTAATCTTCCCAACAGTCTTCAAACTTCTTTTATAGTCTTAGGGGTTGGCATGTTTATGATTGCCTTAACTTTCTTTAGGTCTACTTTAATTTCTCTTCTACTGACTATAAAACCCAACAATTTGCCTGAAGTTACTCCAAAGGTGCACTTTTCTGGATTTAACTTCAGTTGAAACTTCCTCAATCACTCAAATAATTTTTGTAAAATATCCACATGATTTTCATCCTCCTTGGATTCAACTATCATATCATCCACATAAACTTCGATTTCTTGATGTATCATGTCATGAACAAAGCTACCATAGTACACTGATAAGTTTCCCCAACATTCTTCAACCTGAAAGGCATCACACGATAACAAAATGTCCCCTAAGTGGTAATAAAAGTTGTTTTGATTTTATCTTCTTCTGCCATTTTAATTTAATTATACCTCGAGAAACCATCCATAAACGAGAAAAGATGGTTCCCGGCTATGTTATCTACTAATACGTTAATAGGTGGCAAAGGAAAGTTATTTTTTAGTGTTACCTAGTTTAAATCTCGAAAATCTACACAAATCCTAACTTTCCTATTTTTCTTTAACAATAGCACTACATTAGCCACCCATTCGACGTAATTTGACACTTATAAGAATCCGACTTCTAAAAACTTCTTCACTTCTTCTTTTATTTTGAGGAGTATATCCAGCCTAAACTGTCTAAGCTTTTGTCTTTTCGGTTTTATTTCCTTCCTAGTTGGCAATTTATGAACTACAATAGACGAGTCTAAACCGGGCATGTCTTCATAAGACCAAGCAAATATATCCAAGTATTCTAATAGCAATTGGGATAGCTCCTGTTTTTTATCATCCATTAAATTATCACTAATTTTCAAGTTTCATGGATTTTACTCTATCCCCAAATTAATCACAACCATCAGTTCGTCAATAATCATTCTACCCCGTTCATGTCGATGCCAACTCTCCTAAATTTCATTTGGAGTCTCAATATCATCTCCGACATTTAACCTAGCAAGGCCAAAGGTGAATTTGGTAATTTCATTATTTACATGCATGAGATATTCATTACGTTCATCATTTTTATCAGATCTGAAGAATAAAGGAAAAAAAGAAAAGGGCAACAAATAAATAATAAAGAAGAATCGATAGAAAGAAAGGAATGAATAAATTCAATTATCTGAAAGAAAAGGCCTAACTAATCGAACTAATTATCGAAATTGAATGCTCCCAATTAATCTAATTTATCGTTTCTAAAGAGACCTAGTAACAGGAACGGTTGCACAAGGAAATTGGTATGCCAATATCTTCCTTCTCGTCTAGACCGATGTTGCATTACTGAGTTAAGGCCTTAGATAAACTGGTTTACTTTGGGTTCTTGAACACCAGCTGGTATTAAGAACGTTTGGCGGATGTCCGGAAATTCCATGTGAGTATGGTACAACTAATCTCCTCTATCGCTTCTAGTTTTAGCCTTCATTTCTCGAATGTTCTCTTCAGTAAGCTCATACCCAAGCCTGAACATTTCAATCTATCACTTAAGCTATTTCAAACGACCCTGTGCCCCTTGTCTTTCTTCTTCAATCAGACTAACTTCATCAAAAATCTGTAACCCTTGCTCTTTCAATTCTTCATCCCCAACATATGGTCGTCTCATTGTAAATCTCGTAGTCTTGCTTCCCGAGAATAACCAACTGCCCGTTAGCTATGAATTTCACTTTCTGATTTAGATTGGACAGAATCGCCCCTGTTGAATGAATCCATGGTTCTCCTAACAGAAGGTTGAAAGTTCGTGGTATATCTAGAACTTGAAAGGGAATAATAAACACCTGCTGGCTAATTTCGACTTACAACCTAGTTTCTCCAATTATCTCTATTTTTTATCCATCAAAAGCTCTTATTGAAATTGAGCTGGGCTTTATCTCAATTACATCTACTCTGAGTAAATTTAGTATCGCCAAAGGACATACATTCAGTGATGATCCATTATCTATTAGAACTCGAACAACTACTCTCCCTGCATACTTAACCACTATGAAGAGGGGTTTCGTGTACCGGTCTCCTTCTTTACCTAATTCATCTAACGAGAATGAAATCTAATCCATTGCAAATATCAAGTTCACTACCAATCCCAGCTTCTCAATGGAAATCCCTTCAGGTACTTTGGCATCTTTTAGAATTTTAATTAATGCCTCTCAATAAGTAACTGATGAAAAACAACAAGCCCATTAGAGAGATCTAGCTTAGTACTTTGGCTAACTGGTCCATTATCTTGTATTCACTGGCTTTCACTATTTTCTTGACAATATTTTGATCTTTATCATCCATATCTTCAAAGATCTTTTGATAAGCCTCTTCCAAAGTAGACTTCCTTTTGGCTTCCTCATTCTGATCATAAACTCATCTCAAGCACATAAGCCTACTGACCATAGGTAATGAGGCATTGGCTGTCTGATTCACCGCTTGGTAATCTAGAGGTGCTGCTTTGTAATTTTCTGGGGCTATTAGGACATTAAAAGCAATCTTCTTGGGCTTTCCCAATTCTTCAACCTTCTTAATCTTCCCATCATACTTAAAAACCAACGGTTTAGGCCCATCTCCAATCATTCCTACCATCTCAGTCACCTTCTTGGCTTCTGCAATAAGTCTATCTTCTTCCTCAAATTCTAAACCCCATCCAATGGGTAGTACGTCAGCATATATGACAGGTGAACCAGCGTAATCTACCAAATACTCAAACTTCCCTAATGGTTCTCCTATGGTATCAACCGTCGGATCACCGACTTCATATCTTTTTCTAAGCTCCTTATGAGTACTTCTCTTTTGCGGTTTTTAGATTGTCATATCCATGATATCAGTTTTCTTTACCTTCCTATCCTTCAACAGTTGATATATTGCTGGTCTAGTCCGGGTCCTATCTTTGAGATTCATATTCTACAAATAGCCAGCTTGTCGCAGATTCTAACATATCTCCTCAATAGTAATGGGGTGACTGTCTAGATTGATCTTCGGTTTAGAAATGTTAGCAATGATCATATTGATTGAATTTCCATGATTTGGAATAAGGTTATTACCCATGTTGGGAGTAAGAGTTTGAATGAAATCTAATTAAATCAATTTGGCATCAATAAGATCCTAGATCTTATGTCTGAGCCTCTAACATTGGTCCGTAGAATGGCCCACTTGCCCATGATAATCACATAGAAGCCGCGGGTTATAATCCCTCAGTCTTTGTCCTTCCCGTAGTATTTCAAAAGTCAAAAGGTTCTCTTTTCTTAGTCGTGCAAGAACTTGACTTAGAGGAATAGGAATATGTGCAAACTATCTTCTTTATGGGCGATTGTTTTGATTCGGATTTGGTGAGGGATTAGATCCCCTCGTCATGGCTACTAGGGCTGCGGGTCTGACAAGGTTTCCAGTATTGACAACGCTTATGGTGGCTTCTTTGGCTTTGTTGGAAAATCTCATGGGAGATGTCTTTTTCTTAGCTGCTTTAGGATTAAGAAGCCTTCCAATAGCAATAGCTTCCTCAATTCGGCATCTTAAGGCTACAATTTATGTAAAGTTGGAGGCAAGGTACTCGACAAGATGTTGGTAATAGGGGCTCCCAAGAGTGTTGATGATGGTGAAAGTTAGATCCTTCTCGGTTAAGGGTGGAGTCACCCAAGCTGCCATGCCCCTCCATCTCTGAGCAGATTCTTTAAAGTTTTCATTAGCCTTCTTTAGTAGATTATTCAAATCCCACATGGACGGAGCCACTTCAATGTTAAACTTATACTAGTTATAGAAAGCCCATGCTAACTTATCCTAAGTATCAATCTCATTTAGATCTAATTGGGCATACCAAGTCAAGGCTAGCCCAGTCAAGCTATCTTGAAAAGTCTAGACCATCACCTTGTCATACTTTGTATACTTTCCCATTTTCCTAATGTGCAACCTGGTGTGAAGCTTCAGGCAGCCAGTCCTATCGTATTTCTCAAATACCGACACTTTAAATCTTTTTGAGAAGTCATCGTCTTCATATGTCAGCAAGTTGATCATTCCCATCTGTTTAAACCTGTTAACCATTTCCAAGGTTTTCATCTTCTAATCAATTTTCGCATAAACTTTCTCTCCATCTCCCGGTGTTTCTCCTCGATCTCCTTCCTCCATACCTTAACAATAGGGGCCAATTCTTCAACTTCCAGTTCAAGGGGAGGGGTCGTTTCTTCATTCTGATATAGGTTGACTTGAGATCCTCATCTATCATTAAAAATCCGATAGCCAAAGTGAGGGCCAGAATCTATTCGGCCATCTTCTTGATGTTTTCTTCCAGAGTTCCTACTCTCGAGTCGAGCTCAATTTAACTAACATTTCCAATACCTTGAGTTGACATCCTAGCTTTAAAACGGGTGAATATCGGGCTTTTAGTTGAGTCTGCTCGTTTGGATGCTATTTTCGAAATTTTACAAGAAAACCCAAGTTTTAGACTTCTTAATGAATTAAAGATATTTTTCTTTGCTTTTTTTGTGACTTTTGCTGTTTTGTCATTTCGCTCTTTTTATGTTTTTTTTTTTCGAATTTTCTCTTTTAAAAAATAAAGTCAACTTAAACGAATAAATGAACAAGTAAGAGACTACGCAATTAATAAAAATTTTATTTACTAAAGCTGCAAATTTATTAATCATAAAATCTAACTTATGCAACGGATTAAAGAAAAGAGAAGAAAAACTCCTAGCTAATCTTCCTATAAACTTAAATCTTATATCTACAAGAGCCAATGGATATAGCTAAGATGAGCTTCATCAACTTCCCTCATAAGTCTTAAGACCGTAACATCCCTTTCTCAAATCTTGCTCTTCAAGAATTGATTATCCTCCAACAATCTCGCATTTTCTAGCTTTAACTCTACAACAATTCTCTTACTTTCTTGGAACTAAGCTTCAACTCTGGCCCGTATGGTGTCTCAATAGGCCTGTTCAGCAGGTGAAGGACATGTTCATTTTGGCTCGTATCTGAATACATCCGATGCTTCATACTGTATCTTTCTAATCTTCTCTAACTTGTCATAAATGAACTATTTAATGGCTTGGTATTCTCCGACTTTGCCACTCAAAGCTCCTACATTGATTATCTTTTTGGCTTCTCTCCATTCCCACAGCTTTACAAGTTCTGCTAGTCGTTGAATTAGAGTAGTCGTAAGGAGACAAGGATCTTGATAATTTATAGTAACAACATCCAAAGAATCTCTGTAGGCTATCACTTGAAGTGGACCCAACTGTCTAATGATACAAGCTAGGAAGTATCCTGTACAACCAATAATACCGATAAGGGGACTCCTGCATAGTCAGTGCACCCCAAGACGGCTTGAGTGCAGTAACTCCATCTAGCTGTCTACATAAAGTCTACTAGCTAAATTTTGTCGATAACTGACACCCATCTATTAAATTAGGCTTCATTTGGTACCTTGAGGTGGTGAGCAAAGTCGTCAATCAAATTCATATTTTGAGTCAAGGATTCTCTAAGAAGATTCCCTCTATACCCCTGTGTATGACTAAGAAACCACACGGCAAGGATTGTAGGGTTAGCTGTAAAATAACCATGACCCTGCTTCTTCAAGTGGGTAAGGGTCCTGAACTATTCTGCTAGTAACACAGGAAATATAGGATTTACCGGCTAGGAATTATGTTACTAGCTCGGCAACTCTATAATGGACTTAACCATATCTAAAGGGAAATAGCACTGCTACAATAAATGCATTGACCTTCTTTTTGACCCACGATTTATCCTCCACAAAAGATCTAGTGATTCGTTAATAGGAATTTAAGCTTGAAAACCACTCTACTAATCTTAAGATGCTAAGACATTTCTAGCCCTCTAAAGACAAGAATGGCACCAGGGCTAATTTCTTGACTCCCAACAATGTCATGAAAGCTTTCCTAGGTTGGACTCTTAGATCAGGGATAGCTATGCCTACTTTGAAGGGTGGGGCACGAAGTAGCTATGAGTACTCTTCTATAGTGGGTGTCAATACATGTAGGCCATAGTTGAAAGCTACAAATTCTAAATCCCAGTAATAGATAAGGGCCTGAATTAGAGGCCAGTGGAGCTAAAATCGCATAAGGGATATGACTGGCCCGATCTTCTTGCGAATGTGATCTTGCTTGGCAAGAGGAAGCTAGTTCAACAAATCACTCGGGATGGCCTCGGGGAAGGAGAACTTATCCAATTGGACTTCATGGACGGGCTCTGGACTGACACTACCCTAACTCTCCATATCTATAGTACACACAAAAAAATATATAAATGAAATAAAAGGCAACAATCATTTATAACAAGGCAACAATCATTTACAACAAGGCCACTAAATTTAGAATAAAATTAGATATGATGTTAATAATTTTGCAATTTTTTCAAATATTTTCTCAGAAATTGCACAGCCTTTCATTGACTAAGGAGCAATAAAATAAAAATAAAACACATATAACATAGGGAAATAAAATATTCACAGAGAAACAAGTATAATTTAACATATAAAAGAATGTAATATGTTACACATAAATGCCATGCATTAAGGTTGGTAATTAATAAATTATAGGATATATGATGAATCTATAGTCAAGGAGCACCCTTATATATAAGTAGGTTCAAAATAGGATTTTTTTTTTTCTTTTTAGAACGAAGTTCACAAATACTTATATATAAAGGTTACTAGTTTTTCTTTAAATTTTCCCTTTTTTGAAGAATGAGATCGAGCCAACCACGAATTGATTAGGCTTTTCCTATAATTTAAAAATAATTACCCCTTTTTTGAAAAGGATGATGCAAAGGGTAAGGTCTACGGGTCCTAGACTCTATAGCTTCAAGGCTTTCCAAAGGGAAGCCTAGTAGGCTACATCAATGCTTGAGTGAGCTCGCCTATCACCTCTAGGCGAGAGTAAAGACTCGAGGAACTTGAGGGTTACACAATGGCGGCCCGTCCTATGTCCCTAAGGTAGCCTAGGTCCGACCATATCTAAATACATCGATGGTTACTTCAAAAATAAAAACCCCTTAACTCCATGAAGGCCTATTAGGCTAAGCTTTTTCATAGGACCTACATCACTAAAAAAAAAAATAGTACAACTATAATAGAAAATAATAATGAAAAAGCCCATCAATAATTTTTTTAATTTCCACATGGTTAGCTTATTAAGCGTTCCATAGTAGAGTCGCCAATTTAGTCAAGCCCTATTTCAATTTCCTTAATTGAACTTATAATAAACTCAACCCGCTTAATACAAATTACTCGATATTAAACTAAGGAAAAGAAAATAAAATTTTACTTTTTCTTAAAAAATGGAGTCGTCAATCGGTTCAACTAGTAAAAAAATAAAATTAGGATTTTCGAGTGGGAAAACCCTAATTTGACCACTAGTCTACAAATATTCTTAAAAATTAATTTTTAGAAAATTGAACCAGAAAACTGGATTCAGGAGCTAACTTATTAAGAATGACTTACCATGTGAAAAATTTAAAAAAAAAATAATGGCCTTTTTTTTGTAATTTTTCTGAAAATGTTAAAAATATACCTAAGTTCACAAAATGTAACTAAAAATGAAATTTTTTTTTATTATTTTTTCATTACGAATTTCTAAAAAAAGGGAAAAATTTTTTTATATTTTTTTAACAATTTCCTTAAAGGTGTCTACACACCAACTAATCAAGATCAAACTGACCTTAGTTCTTTTTTTATAAAATTTAGTAGGTAGGTTATTTTTATTTTGAAAACCAAACCAAGTTTACATTTCTTATCAATTTATTATTTTAAAAAAAAAACCTAAAAAATCTAATTTTTTCGAATTAAATAAAAAAAACCCTAACTAACCAAATATTTTTTAAAAGAAACTCAATTTAAGTTTTTTTATATTTCCAAAACCACTATGCGTAAAAAAAATTATTATTAAAAAAAACATTTTTCCAAAAAAACTCAATTCAACAAAAAAATTGCAACAAAATAAATAATAACAAAAAAAAGACCTATCCTTAAACAAAAGAAATAAATTAATAAAGGAAAAAAGAAATAAATAACTAAAAATATTAATAAAATAAATGAAATAATACAAAATAATAAAAAAATTACTGAAAATTTACCTAGGTCGAATCGCGTCGGTGTTGGGTGAGCGTATAGGCGAGGCTGGGAGATAACTTAGCGAGAGTGGGCGTGTTTTGAGCGAGCGTGGCCGTGCACTAGGTAAGCATAGGCATGCACTGGACAAGCCTGGGTATGCTAGGCGATGGCGTGCATGCAATTGGGTGAGACATAGGTGTTGTAGGCATGCACTAAGCGAGACATAAGCGACAATAGGTGAAATGTGGGCGTTGTAGGTGACAGTAGGTGTGCATGGGCGACATTGGGCGTACGTTGGCGAATACGAACGACACTGGGCATATGTAGGCATGCACTGGGCATGTATGGGCATGCACTAAGAGAGCTTGGGCGTGTGCTAAGCGATGGTGTGCATGGATCTAAGCAAGACACAGGCGCTGTATGATGATTGGGTGAAGTATGGGCGACATTGGGCAAAAGCACAAGCAATGACTGGCGATGGATTGGGCGATGATAGGTGATAACTTGGGCGGTAATGGAAAATGCTATAGGCGACGCAGTTGTAGGTTAGGTAACAAGGAGGTGGTAAGCTAAGTGGTGGCATGTAATGTTACGGTGGTTAGTATGGTAATATGCATTGGAGTAGGTAATAGCGGCGGAGGTTTGAGTGTTTGTGCTACGGTGGGTGATGGCGCATGGTGGTGGTACGTATAGTATGGGTGGTGGCGCGTGGTATTGCATGTTCGTAGGTGGTGTTTGTGAGTATATTACGAAGGAGTGTTATTAAGATTCGATCATAAAACCTAAATCCCTAACCAACATATTATTTATAAGCTCAAAGTCAAATCTTTCATATCGAAGATACAGAAGATACGATTATGATTCTTTCAAGATCTACCCTAGCTTCTAGAAACCTTAGTTAGCTCGAGCTTTTCTTTCCAAGGCTGACTCGATCCAATATAGCCCAATAACTTAATAAATCCTGATTTTAAGCCCTTAAATTAGATAAATACTTATTCTATATTGGTCTAGCCTAAAATTAATTAATTAAGCCCATATCATCACCTGATTCAATAACTCAATTTACTCCAACTTGACACGACTCAACTCATGACTCAACTTGATCTTCTTTTTTTTATTTTTTTCATTTTTCATTTTTTCTTTGAATTTTCATTTTTTTATTTTTATTTTTATTTTTCATATTTTTCTATTTATTTATTAACCTGGCTCAATCAACAAAAAAAAAATGGTAAAAATGAGGTATCTATAGCTCTCTTTTGAAACCTGAGTGACATTTAGTATTCGTGAGTTATACCGAACCTTATTTTGAGCTCAAATCTCAATTGTGTTTATGCCTTGTTATGTGATATCCATACACATTCGTAGTCAAAATCCCATTCTTACTTTATATTCCTTATTCCCATTAGCGTCCGAGACCGCTGCTTAGATTGCGCATCATAACATTATACTTATATCCTGTTTAATCTATAAGAATGTATCGAAATAAAATGGTGATTTTGAGTTCCATTCCCTTTTTTCATCTTTGAATGTGTATTTAGAAGCTAAAATCGTGATTCCATAGAATTGGTGATTCTAGCTTTAAAGAGAAATTCTACTTTGGCTTTAAGGAGAAATTTTAGTTTGACTTTAAGGAAGAAGGCAGAATCAACAATTCCATTCCTTTTCATTTATTAATATCAATCAAATTATTTGTTTAACCTTCAATTTAGTTATAATATTCAATAATTAAGAGTAATTTTCACTGTCAAGTTCAAAATTCTATTTCTCTTTTTTCCTAGTCTAATTTATATTATGCCCAGCCCGCTTAACATAAACCTCTCGAGCAGACTAAGAAAAAATTTTGTTAAGAATAAGTTTGAAATAGAAGTCAACACCCAATCAAAAAAAAAAAAAAAAAGAAGTGAAACTAGAGCCCATAGATGAATAGACCCTAATTTTAGCTACTAACCCATGGGTTTATCTTTAAAAAAAAATTTAGAAAAATAAAAAATAGAAAATCTTAGGTTCGGAGGCTAACTTAACAAAACGCAACAGTTTCCATTGCTTAATAGGCCTTAAATATGTTTGCAAAGAAATTGGACTTTTTTATTATTTTTTTTTAAGTATAAAAGGAGAAAAATCAAAATTTTATTATTTTGAGCTACCTGAAATGCCTACATACCCATGAAGCAGGATCAAGCTCACATAGTTCATAATTTTAAAAGGAAAACTTTAGTTGGTTGGTTGATTTCATTTTTGAAAAAAAAAAAAACTCTTTTCACTTTAAGTTTATAAAATTTTATTAATTTGAAAGAAAATAGGTCATTTTGGTCCACTTTTGAAAAATCCTAGAAAAGTTCCTAAATTTTGGAAAAGGCTAACTTATTCTTTTTATTTATGAAAATCTTTTCATGTGAAAAAACCAATTTTGAGAAAAAGCCCATTTATTTGAAAATACCTTTATCATAGCATAAAACACATCATTAACTAGACAACAAGATTATTTATCATAGAAAATTCAACATGCCAACATTACATAATAACCAAACTCAATCATTTCAACATCCTAATTATTTTGTGCCTACATGCTAATTACTTAACAGCATTCAATTTATTTTGTTAAAGAATCACATAAAAACGCCTTATTTAAACAAAATCGTCAACACAAGATCAAAACAATTTTTTTTTCTTATAATTTTCATTTTTTTTTGGGAAAAATAACCTTATTCATGAATTATTAAGGAAAAAAACATTAAAAATTTAATTAACAAAAATTATTAAATATTGCAAAAACACCTCATTGAACTAAAATTATAACAATACAAGATTAAACTCACAACTCTCTTTTTTTTCTATTTTTTTTTTTATCTTTTTTCAAACAATACATGCATTTAAGTAAAGGACCAAAGAACTAACCTATTCAAGTGGTTTTTGACTAGTTCTTAAGACAAGGCTAGTGACTTTAAACTCTTGAGACACCTTTCGTCAAGATCCCTACTTCAATTCCTGGAAAACCTAGCAACACCACTGTCACATCTCGAAGTAGCAAAGTCGTAACAGTCCAGCCATGTAAACCATTCTAAGATAGAAGTTAGCCTCACAACCACTATTTTAGACCTGATCTACACAAGGTGTCCACAACTAACCCGCTTTAAAGTAAACAGTTTGTAATTTTAATAAATCATTTACCTAAGAAAGTGAGAAAATATATATATATATATACTATAATTCAGTTATTACATTATTTAAAAATGAAAAACTCTAAAATAAAAGCTTAGACCTTAAGAATATATGTTTATTCTTCAAATATTTTTCCTTACTCCCCAGGATCCAACAGTTGCTAATAATTGTATGCCACTTCTTAACCAGCACCTACACGACGTCTATAGGGATGTGAGCAACCACAGCTCAGTAAGTTAGGATGGAGGACTTAAAACTATACTATAAACACAACAAGGTTATCAATCAACCTATTAGGTGCAATGTATATTCAATCAAATGCCATCGCACGACATTATCCGGCTCGTCATGAGATTAGAGAAATTTCGCCTGCTCTAATCCGGGTTGAGGAGTTGCCATTAATGCAACAACTCATAACCAAACCCAAGCTTGTACAATGGAAACCTCGCTCCTCCCACGACTACCTTCGAACCATTGACTTTACCCTCGCCATGACTTCCTCTCTTGTCACTTAGTTCGACTAAGGATGAAGAAAGGACCATTATACAATCCTGCGCTATCCCTTATGAAGGGGTCGGTATTTGGCGGGAGAGTCCTAAGTTCCCCTAATAGGTTGCCATATAGGTCCAATTATGATTATAGGTCGTATATTTGGTTAGGTCCAGTTTAGGGTAATTAATCATTTCATACAAATCATACAATACAAGCCAGAACAACAGACAAAATCATAGCATCACTCATAATCAAGCACATACATACAACCAACTATCTAACAAGCACAACCAAGCATAATCTCAAGCCTCCAAAATACAGCAACGTATTAATTCCAACTTACCTGGACTCCTCGCTTACTCACTCGAGGTCCAACTTGCTCAGGCCATCGCCGATCATCCCTATAACACAAACGTAGTTTCAGTTTTTCTTATAACTATTATAGGTTCGTTTTATCCTATAATGCTTATTATGATCTTTTGTTTAGAGTTTAATATATCCAATTATCTAGATTCTCAAATCTTTTACAATTACTCTAGGTTCGGGGTTAGATTTGGGTTCAATTTCTGTATCGATTTTTAAAATAAGTTCTAGTTCGATTTTCTAAGTACTGTTTTATACCCGAACCCTAGAAATTCATTTCAACTCATAATGTAAAATTAATTACATCACTTCCCGATATCCTAAATACCATCACTACCCCTAGTCAGTATTTTATTCCATCCAGTACACTTAAATCTGTATTAATGTACCAAATTTACTCTTTATGTGAGAATTTTTTTTCAATTTTTCATATAATTACATAAATTTGAGTTTTCTCTCAGATTTATTATATATTTTTATTACTATCATAATATCGATTTTTATTCTAATATCTTTTTATTTATTATATTTCTAATAATTGTATATTATGTACTATTACTCATTATGTACATAATACACATCTAATATTTTTATCACTCTAATTACCATCTCCCAACATCAATTATCATTTCAAACTATCAAATTCATCATAAATCATATTTTACACCTAATTACCCTAATTTACAAAATTAACTTAAAATTTACTATTTTTCCCTATTACTTATTTACTACATAATTAACCTAATAATTACATATAACACCTTAAATGCTACAAGTATCATACTTCATCAGATTTTAACATCCTTAAACATATAATTATGCACTAAATCATTAATTAACCATTTAATTACTTAATTAACCAAAAATTACCCATTTATGCCTCATTTTAAGGCCTAAAAATTATCTAAAATTTTCAAAAATTAATTTTTGAAAACAGGCTTCATAGCACTATTCTATATCATCTGATTAGTCTACAAAAAAAATTTTGATTCAAAACTACACTCCTAAGGTCCTTTATTTCTAAACCGAAATATATTCGGTTTTGCATGATTTCTTAAGGACCATATATCACGGGACATATTTTCATGAAAATAATATTTTTTATAAAAACTACATACAAAAATATTTTAGAATAACAAAATTCATAATTTTCTAAGAATATTTACTATTTTTACAAAATTATACAAAATTGGGCTGGAAATTGAACTCACCAATTTGGGTGGCTCCGACTACCATCAGTGGCCATGGGTGTGTTAGCCTACCTGGGCGCTGCCACTACCGTGTGGTGGTGGTGGCTGTCCACTTCTAACCGCTTGTCGGGTCTGGGTTCTCCTTATAAGCCCCAACTGCACAGTTTTCTTTTTTTTTTCCTAAATTTTTTCTTCCAATTTTTGATGCTCCTATTTTTTTTCTGATTTCTAACTGTCCAAATGAGATCTGTGATTTTTTTTCCTATTTATAGAGCTTTGCCGTAATTAATGTGTATTAAATTGGATAAGACATTACCCAAATTCCTTAATTTTTTGCTTTTGTGTTACTTTAATTTAATTGGTTAATTTTTTTCTTATTTTTCCTAACTGCCATGACCTAATTTTGGATCATTCCTTATTTTTTCTGATTTTTCTTTATTTTTTCTTAATTAATTAGGAATTATTTAGTATTATTTTAGCACATTACGCGTATTTTAAGTAATTACACGTATTTCTACATACATATAAATTCATATATAGTATAAATAAATATTTATAAATATTATTTAGGTTATTTTATGATTTTTAGTATACATATAATTTATCTCTAGTGATTCATTAATTATCGGAATACATTTTACGTCTTTTCGATAAAAAACGAGTTATATACTTAAAATTTGAAATTTTTATATTCTTTTATTTTATTACTTATTTTCTTAAATTCAAACTTATAGGATCATTTTACTAATATTTCTAGCTTTACTTATAATTTAAGCTCGATCGGATCTTTCAACCGATTGAAGCCTTGAGTGATTGGTTGTGGGGCTTACAACCACTCTCAATTTATCTAGAAACTTTGAGTTTGATATGAACAAACCCCAAAATCACATTCAAGACTCTAAATTCGAGTCGGTTAAATCCAACATAACATTAGAACAAATCACCTATTGGACTTTGTTCTAAGACGAATGTAGAAAATGCCACTATTTTATCTCGAATCGATTTGCTCTATAATGAGAGAAACCGAAGAGAGAGAATAGTTTTAGCATTACAAACACCTAAAGAGAGAAAGTTACAATTGCATGTAATGTGGTAATTTTCAATACTTATGAGTTAAATGAATGAGTGCTAGGGATCTTCGTTTATAATGTTAGGTCAAAATTGCAACCCAAGAAACTTCCAATTTAGAGAAAGATTAAATCTTCAATGATAATGGCAAGTTCCTATGTATATCTCGATTTTCTCAATTTTTTGCCAATTGATTATGTTTTTGCATGAATTAATAATAAATAAATGTGCACACGTATAATAGAAGATATTTTTACATGTTTTGATTGATTACAATAAGGAATAATGTAAGAATACCTTCTAATTTTGCTAAACAAAAATCGGGTGTACAATATACACATGTTAAGTTACCTGATTTTCATTTTTTTTATTTAACGAATTTCCATCATTGAAAACTTAAATATATGGATATTTCCTAATAAAATGATTCATGATATTTCCATTTCCAATTTTTTTTTTCAAAATTTTTCATGGCAAGAAACGCATTGAAATCAAATAAAAATTACCCAGGCACACTTGTCATATAAATTGCAATTCAACCTAAAAGTTAGTGTTGTCAACATAAAGGAGAAAGAGGGGAAGAGAAAGCATCATTGACCCAGTTGAAGGGGCACCATATGGCATCTAACCAGTGAGCTACTTAACATCACGTGGCGGTCAACTATTAGGGTGCCATGTGGTCCTTGATGATGCCAACACTCATCTTCGTTTTTCCTTTTTCTTTTTTATTTTTCCCTCTCTTAACCTTATTCTATTTTCATTTTCTTTTTTTTTCTGTTTTGTTTTTCTCCCTCTAGGCATTGATTCTTTAGTTTTTCTTTTCTTTCTCTTTTTTTAATCACTCTAACTAAGACCTAATTAATTATTAAGAACCTAAAAATTACACCTTACTCTACAAGTATTTATTAAGCTTAATAAATATATGTTCAAATTTTTTTTAATTTGATCAAATTAGAATCTCAATTTCTACCCACATTCAGCTTATATTGAAAAACTTCAAATGGCTATAAAATATTTATTTTAAGCCCGATCAAAGCATGGTTCGAAGCCATAATCTCCTGAAAAAAGTACACTATCAACATATTTTAAAAGAGTAGCTTGAATCAGGCTAGAATAATTAGTTTTTAATAAATACCCATTTTTATTCAAGATTTCTAATTTGGTCAAATCGCATGTTTTTATTTTAACTCCAAAGTAGCTTTAAACCTCAGAAAATTATTTGTACCTAGAATCCACCTAAATGGACCACTACACGATACTTTTTATGATTTTTCAATTTTTTGGGATTTTCTTTTTTTTTACCTTTTCTAAGGAACAATTTTCCAAATTAGATATGGACTTTGGAAGAGCAAAAATGGGATGTCTATAATTACTCCTCTTTGTGGTGAAGTTAGTGAAAACTTTGCTATAAAGACCCAAAAGAGACTCCTTTATAAGAGAGTCTAAAAAGAAAAGATCTTGATAGTGACTTTTAAAAGAGAAAATAGGCTACCTATAAAATGGGCCCCTTTGACGAGTTATTAGTTAAAGGAAGTGGAAAGAGCTCCTTATGGTCTATCTTAGTAAAACCCTTTAATGAGGTATTCTTTCCTAAAAGAGCAATGACATTGAGACTATCTGGGGACGGAGCTTCTTATGGTCTATCTAAACAAGACCTTATTAGTGAGATATCCTATCCAATGGCACTAAGACTATCTAAAGGGCAGAAAGAGCTCTTTACAATCTATCTTAACAAGACCCTTTAATGAGATATCCTTTTCTAGAAAAGTAATAACGTTGAGGCTACCTATAGATAAGGCTCCTTGCAATCTATCTAAACGAGACCTTTTGGTGAGATATTATATCCGACAGGAATGACAGTACTAAGGCTATTTAAAAGGTGGAAAGAGCTCTTTGTAGTCTATCTTATCAAGAGCCTTTAGTGAGATATCCTTTGTTAGACAAGCGATAACATTGAGGCCATCTATGGGTAAGGCTCCTTACAATCTATCTAAATGAGACTCTTTAGTGAGATATCTTATCTGATAGAAACAACAATACTAAGGTTATCTAAAAGGTGAAAAGAGCTCCTTATAATCTATCTAAATAAGACCCTTTGGTGAGATATCTTTTCCTAAAAAAGCAATAACACTAAGGCTATATTAAGGGCAAGGCTCCTTTAAGGGCAAGGCTCCTTACGGTCTACTTAAACAAGATTCTTTGGTAAGATATCCTATCCGAAGGAAATGACAACACCAAGGTTTTCTAAAAGGTAGAAAGAGCTCCTACGGTCTATCTAAACAAGACCCTTTTATGAGATATTATTTCCTAAAGGGTGTTTAATGGATAAGGGCTCCTACAAAATATCCAACCCTAAAAGGAATTTGATGAGTTCATGATTCGAAACATCTTTGAAAGGATAGATGGCAACTAATGGGTCGACATTCTGAAAGAGAGCAAGTAGCGCTCCACTTAGTTAGCAATCCGGCTACTTTTGAAAATAGGATAATGCTCCATTGAACAAGCGATTTATGGGAATTTTAGAACAAGATAGCACTCCATCAAGTAAGAAATCCAAATGCTTTTAAAAATAGGATAGCACTCTACTGAGCAAGCAATCCAACTATTTTTGAAAATAAGACAGCGCTCCATCGACCAAGTGATCCATATACTTTTGAAATAGGGCAGTGCTCCACTGAACAAGCAGTCCATATGAATTTTAGAAAAAGACGGCACTTTATTGAGCAAGCAATCCAACTATACTTTAAAATAGGACAGCACTCCGTCAAGCAAGAGATCCTAATATTTTTGGAAATAAGACAACACTCTACCGAGCAAGCAATCTAGATATTTTTGGAAACAAGACGGCGCTCCACCAAGCAAATCATCCATGAGAATTTTAAAACAATGCTCTACCAAGCAAGGGGTCCATAGGGATTTTAGAATAGGATAGCACTACATCAAGCAAGCAATCCTAGATCTTAACAAACACTTATCCTAAATAAGTTTTCTTTGAATTTTATTTTGGAGAAGAAATTATTCAAAGGGAGGAATTAAATGGATGGAGTCCCCAAATGTGGCTACTAAGGAATGAGGCCTTAAACAAAACTGACCTTAAGTGTTTATTGGAGAGAGAAGACTTTTAAAACTGTGATTCAAGTTGTATGGATAGGCTAATCACTATCTTGAATTGAGAAGTTGTGCAATGAGTTTTGATAAACATGGAAGATTTACTAAAATAGACAAAATTGGCCAATGGAGCAAACATCTCAAAATGAAGAAGACAAGACTAGAAGATATTAACAAAGACTTGACCATTAAGGCCAAAACTGGGCTACTAAGGCTAACTCTAGGAGGACAAGCCTCTCTAAAGGTAAGTAGCTACCTAGATTAGGCCTATGAGAAAACCTAAAAGATTTAAGTTTGAGAGAAGTAAGAATAAAAGGTTCTATAAACTCAAAATTTAAAAAAAAAGTCCTTTTTTGGTAAATTATTATTTTTTTTTTGAATTACTAATAAGTAAGAGGGACTTGCGGGATCTAGAGATAACTGATAGACAATGGGCTTACTTAATAGTCATTTATTCTCTTACATGTGTTATTTGAAGCATGTGCTTAGGCAAAATTAACCTCTTGGGTTGCGTATCATTGTGTCTTTGAATTTTTGAGAACTTTACCATTAATTCTTTTGATGATATTCTTTTGTATGTCACTCTTGTTAGGCTTCTAATGCTTTGGGCCTTAATATTTAACATGGGGCTTGTTGAATTTGGATTACAAATCTTCATATTTTCTTGCCTTCAAATATGCATTCCACTTATTGAATTATATAGAGAAAGAACACTTCTATACTCTCTCAATTTATGTTTTGCTCTTAACTCTAGATTCCAAAAATTATGGTCTGTCTTGCAAGTGATACTCCTTAGTCAATTAGCTTAGTCTTTTTTGGATTTGTAATTCAATATAAGCTTTTGGTTAGTGGTTTCAAAAGAGATTAATGAATAAGGCCCATTTTAAAATGAATTGTCTTCTCAAACCGTGTTTACAACTCAAGAAACCTTAGGAGAAACTAAATTAGGCTTGCCCTTAATTTCATGAGTAATGATAATCCTGCCCCTTTAATCAAAAAAGCATCTTAAGGGGTAGTATCTTAGGAGGACCCATATAATCAGATGGCCCTTGAACTTTGAGTTGTAAGCCTTACCTTTGTGATGTGCTTGGGCTTCTTTAGACTTTAAAAGGCATCTTAAGACTTTGGACTTCAATCACCTTCTAACTTGTTACTTTTTCTCAAATGATACAAATTGATGGCCCCTTTTTTTTTCTTTTTTCCTTTCTTTTCTTTTTTTCCTCCTTTTAGGCTTCTTTTGTAGGCTTTTGATGAAAGGGAGATGCTCGCTTCCTTTCTCTTCTTGAATGGCTTACAACTTAAAGTATGTGAAAATTGAGGCTCTTCTTCCTTTCAAAGGTAGCACATTATCAATGGCAACAATTACCCATGAATTGGTGCAACTAAAGTTAGTACAAGTTGGTATATCCTCTTCTCCCAATTAATGACCCTATCCTCCTAATTACCCTAGTGTGAGATAGTTCTTAATAGGGTTTAATTTTATAATCACTTCTTTAAAAGGCTCAAATGTGCTTGCAATGGATAAACGTGTTTAGGGTAAAGAAATGAATACCTACCATTATTTTAACCAGCATATTAAGTTCAAAGTGAACCTCCTTTAAGGAGTGAGCCTAAATTCCTTACATTAATGTCACTCAACTCTCAAGTGTGTTTGGGACTTCGTTTACCTCTTTTATCCTAGACTCTTTAATTGGTGGGATACCTTATGATAACTCTTATTTTAAATACATTTCACATGATGATTTTATAGTATTTCCCTTACATCTTCGGTTTTCTTTAAAGAAATTGATACTTAATTGAGTAAAATTTTGATTTCAAGGTTTGAACGCGTTCTTGGATCGAAAACGAAGAAAAGGAAACAAATTTCACTCAATTCGGAGTTCAAATGAATGAATTATGAAGTTTTGAAATTACACAGTCTAGGACACAACTGTGTCCCCAAGCTGTATCCATCCAGGGAAATATGCCAAGGTCAGAAAGTTATACGACATGGGGACACGACTATGTCCCAAGCCGTATTTGGTGACGAAAACAGAAACCTTACAATACATTATAAAAGGACATACTAGGGTTTCGCATAAAAGAATTAGACATTGAAAAAGAGAAGAGACTTGAAGAGAAGGAGAAGAAAAAGGCGAAAGCAACATTCAACTTCAAGATTGAAGAGATTTATCATCAACAAAAGGGGTTTTTCATGTTTTATTTATTGATTTTGTTGCAATTCATTTTTAGTTTCATTATGATAGCTTAAAACTCTTGTATTTAGGATTATGGAACCTAGGGTTTCATGTGACTATTGGATTGATTGATAATTTTCAACAAAGTTTCTGTCTTTTCTTGAATTAATTATGTTATTTAATTGTTAATTGATATTTCTCGAGTATTAATCTATGATATTATGCATGATGATTGAGAAATCACATGAATAATGAGATCTTGACATAATTGGAGAGAATTACATGTGTACTTAGAGATAAGATACATGTTTCTTCCGGAAGTTGTTCTTTTGTATGGGAATTCATTATAAATTAGTGCGATTCTAAATTATATTACTAAGTGAAGAGATTCCGGTAAATAATTTAGGATTAGGGTTAATATGCTTGAGAAAGGTGTTAACTTTAATTGTGAATCCCTCGGGTCAAGAATAATAGAAATTGAATTAGATATATTTTAAGCGGTTACATGTTAAATACTAGGGGAAATAATTCCTAAATACGTTATTTGCTTCTTGAAGTCGTTCTCAATTTTATCGCTTTCTAAATTGCTTAATTAAGTCTCATAATTAGGTTAGTTTGTTAAGTTTAGTATTTTTAATTTATCCAACTCATCACAATTTTCTGGTTAGATAATAAAGCTAAGGTTAATTAGTACTCGAAGTCTCTGAGGGATCGACTTGGACTCACATCCGCTATATTAAAACTGATAGGTGCATTTGCCTGATATCACCTTTACATGTCAGAAAAAAAAAAAAAAAAGAAAGCCTATATATTCATCTGGAAACTCATTTTCCCCTTTATTTGCCCAAAAACTAGTCCTTTTGAGCTAGTCCTATGATATCGTCAAAATGCCCCCTAATTGAGATAGGCTTGTTAACTTGGTCATATAATTGCCCTAAATAAACTCAATAGTTTAAGCTTAATCAACTTTCTTTAAAGGTTTGTTGGTTCGACCCATTTTCTTCATGCCTTAATAATGAAGTAATAGTGGAGGCAGGTTTTAGTTTATCTTGGGTTTAGGAGTAGGTAGAGAATCTTTGCCTCTACTTTAGGTTTAGACTTTCTTGTAGGCTAAGAATGGCATTTGCATTTATCTCCACTATTGTTTCTTAGCAGACCTTACCCCCTTAGCATCATATCTCAATGGTCCCTAGTGATGAATTGCCGATCAATGGTCCCATTACTCGCGCATGGCTCTGAGGACTCCAATCCCTCACTCAAAGGATCCTCTCTCAACAACCTGCTGATGACGAGAAAGTTTACACCAAAGGAAGGTGGTTGAACTCTCTAAGCTCCTCATATTGTCATACGATGATTTATACACTCAATAGTGATGATGCCAACCATTTCCTTGCCAAGGACCCTGCATCAAATAATCTGACCAACTGTTATCGAAAGGTCTTTGCAAAGTTACGAGAGTTTTCCCTTGATATGCTACCATCTCTCTCTTGTCTTAGCCCCTTTATTGCTGCAACATCTTGATCCCTTTCACCCACTATGCTTAGAGAATATTCATACAAGACCAATATTGTACGACCACCTATCTACCTCATCTGATATTATTTTACTTTTCTATTTTTGTCTTTTGTCTTTTTTACCCTTTTTTTGTATGTACTAGGAATCCCCTTTTTGTATATACTTTCTTGCAATTTCTTTATTTGTAATGTTACCTTAGGAACTTACTATAAATACTTCATTTCTCATATAAGTTGCATAACTTACATTTTAAGATTGAATATTCCTTTCTTATGAGGTAACCTCTCCAAGTCCCTTTTTCATACACTCTTACTTAATCTTGCCAAGTAGCTTAATATTAGTGGTAGGTAGACCTTGATATCAATTTGTGCATCATATCAAGTGAGGTGTTAAGTCATGTTGTGTTCATTGGTGAGTCATATCCTCTAAGTAGCTTCACGTCAGCTGCTTTTGTTCACCTGTAAACCTTTTCCCTCTAATTTTCTTTGATACTTCAAAAGACTCATTTTAGTTAGATTTGCCACAGTAAGTCCTAGTGATAATTAAGCTCCTAAGCACACCACCACCACCTTGGCATGTGGTTTCATGGGCTAAGGTATTCTAACCTTGGAATGTGGTCTACTTCAAACTTCATGATTTAAAGCAAATGATTACAAGCTTTAGGTTAGGCTAATTCATTGAAAAGCAATCTTTATGACCCATGAAAATCTCTTACATGTTAGTGAAAACCCTTTGTTTCTTATTTCTTATTTTCTTTTTAGTTTTACTAAAAACCTAAAGGAAAGGTAAGATGGGACAACACTCAATAAGCTTGCTAAGATTATTGAAGAAAGGAAATTTACCTGGCTGAAACCTTTAAAAAATTGTTGAAGAAGAAAAAGTTTCCTATAGGCTAACTTAAAACTACAAAAAGATGACTAAAGAAGAGAAATCGCTCCTATTGATTGGCTTAGAACCACAAAAGACGATTGAAAAAGGGAATGTACCTCTATAGGCTAGCTTAGAACGAACAAAGACAATTGAAGAAAGGAAAGCTTCATGGACTGACTACGACCTTAAAAGGGAATTAAAGAGGGGAAAGCGCCTCAAAAGAAATGTAAGAAGGGAAAGCACCATGTAGACTAGCTAAAACTTAAATGAAATATAAGACGGGACAACACTTCATGAGTTAGTTTGGACCTTAAAAGACAACTAAAGAAAGGACAGCACTCTAGGGACTGGCTTAAAACCCTAAAGGAAATGTAAGACTGAACAGTGCTTTATAAATTGGCTTAGACCCTAAAAAATTAATAAAGAAATGAAAAGGCCTTGTAGGCTGGCTTAAATCCCTAGAAGATGATTAAAGAGAGGAAAACGCCTCATGGGAGCTAGCTAAAAACCTTAATAAATGATTGAAGAAGGTAAAGTGCCATTTAAGCTGGCTTAAAAGATGATTGAAGGAGGGAAAGTGCCCTAGGCTAACTTAAAAGGCAACTAAGGAAGGGAAAGTGCCCATAAGCTAACCAAAGCCTAAATGATTATTAAAGAAGGGAAAGTGCCACATGGGCTGACTTAAGCCCTAAAAATGTTTGTGAAAGAGGGATAAAGCATAAGGAGCTAACCAAAACCCTAATAGATGATTGAAAAAGGGAAATGGTTCTATATGCTGGCTTAAAAAATGATCGAAGGAGGGAAAGTGCCCTATAAATTGGCCTAAAACCTTAAAAAAGGGAAAGCGCCCTATGAGCTAGCTTAAAGCCCAAAAATTTTCATGAAAGAGGGATAGTGCTCTAGGATAGCGCTTTAGGAGCTGCCTAAACCCTAACAAAAGTGGTGGCTATTTCTAAATTACCAATTCTAGTAAAGTGACAACTATTGACAAAATTTAAAGAAGGGATGAATTTTTTTTTTTTCATTTTTACTTTTCTTTTTCTTTTTCTTTTTTATAATCACTAATTTTTTATGAAGACATAAGTAGTAATGAAACTGATACTACTGACTAGAAGTGATAAATGGTGTTAGCTTCTAAGCAGACAATTCCTAAGGACAAAATAAAGAATCCCATCATAAGATTTTTTTTATTTTTTTCAATTTTAATTTTTGGAGAGTCATTCACAAGTCAAAAATGGATAGGATTGATTTGCCATACAAGGGAATATGCTATCTTGAGGAAGAAATGACGACCAAAAATGCTAACAAGGTAACCACTAAGAGGAGGAAACAAAGGTCTTAGTAATGATGAACAAGTAGTGGTGACTTAATCTTAAATTTCTTACTATTAACAAATTGAAGGGGATCATTATTCATAACTTAAGGAAACTATAAAGATATTTTTTTTTTCATTTTTCTCTTTGAATTTTTTTTAGATTTTTCTTTTTTTTCATTTTTTAGTCGATCTAATTTTTCAATTTCCTAAAAAGGTTAAATTAATTATAGGACTCTTTTATTTTACATTTGACAAGATGATCTTATAGAGGAGAGTTCCGATTACCATGATGACAAACACTATTTCTATGGGTGACAATGATCTAAAGATGTGGTTAAGTGTACAATGGCAGCGAGAAGGACAAATGATAACATAAATGAAAAGAATTATTTACAATTTTAGAGAAGGATAAAGATCCATTTTTTCTTTATCTTTTTTGTATATTTTTTCTTGTACTTCTTATTTTTTTAAAAGGAATAATTACCTAACTATGAAAAAGGTTAAATTTATTATAAAAGTGACAAAAAGGTTACAACTATTAATGGAGAGAAGCGCTAAATTTACAATCTGATAGATTAAGAGGAAAATATAGTGCAAAAAAAAATTTTTATTTAAGGTTTACGAATATTTACAAGGTTGGTTACAAATATTTGATGGGGAAATATTATTTTATAATTTATTCACAAACTTAATTGTTTATTATTTTTAATTATTTACAAGGGTTTTATCATATTTTGTTATAATCTTAATGGTTTAAGGGATTAGTTTACAGTCTTTAAATGTCTCATAGATTAGTGATTATCATACCATATGGTAGGTAAAAGAATATTTACAAGCTATAAGAAAAATTATTTTAATATTTACAAGAATTTTTTTTTTCAAAAAAAATTATATACGAGTGCTAATTGAAGGGAAGGTTATGAGTTGCTAGATTATAGTTGCCTACAAAGCTATTAATTAAGAGTTACAAATATTTACAAGGTAGGTTAGGATTATCTAAAGGTAACTTATTTACATGTTGAATGGTTTTTTTTTTTTTGTTTTATTTAATTAAAAAAAGAATAACATGAATATACATAAACAAGGAATTAAATGACAAATGCCATAATAAATGAAAAGCACATAGATTTAATGATAGGCAATTGAATAATAGGGCAGCAATTTACTTAAGTTGCAATTTTACAAAAGAAGTATAAAGTAGGCCAGACCCTAGATGGGCCAACAACACAACCCCGTACAAAATAATTAGATATTAATAAAATTACAATTTTTATTTATTTACAAAAGGCCACACTATTTTTCATTTGCGAGTTTATGAACATGAATGCAATTGGGTAAGTTCCAAAGGTTCCCAAGTTCCAAAAGCCTTTATTTGGATCATTAGCCCATTTGAAACCTAAGTGGTGTTAGCTAACTCTAATGCAAAACTGTAGCCAAGAATGGACAAGGTCAATCGTTGGGGTGAGTTCGAGGTTACAAAAAGCTCGAAAAGGTGATGGAAAGGTGCGAAAACGATAGAAACAGTAAAATACAAACAAACCTACGAATAGCTCCACAAGATATGACACACCAATGGAACTTCCAAAAACAAATGGCACAACTCGATATGATACGCAAGATGGTCCGATGAGATTACTCTCCTCCTAGCCTTGCTTAAGGGTTAAGATAAGGTCAAGTAAGTAAGCAAGCAAGCTAACGAGAGCAATGTTCACAAAGAAGTGTATTCAACATATTGATGATGATGATAAGATAATTACGGCTATATGTACAATGTGTGTTTATACCTAAAAAACTAAGGCAACCTACCTAAAAATGGAAAAGACTAAAAAGGATATTATCTAAAAGAAGTAATGTACAAGGAATAATAAGGGTAAAATTGAAAATACAACAAAATGAGCATCTTGCACAGAAGATTCTGTCACATGGTTGCTCAGATACATGGCTCTAAAGAAAATTCACTTTGGACACTTTCGGTGTGACTTAGATTCAAGTCAGCTGAGTTAATGGTCAAATTAGCTAAGCTAACGTATAAGTGTAGTTCAGGTCAGCAGTTAGAGATGAATGTTGAGTGCGAGAAGGTTTGGTTCAGCCAAGACAGTAGGTCGGTAGATTGCAATAGCTTAGACTCCTCAGTGGTGGGTCTTAAGGAAAGAATTCACCTGGACATGCTTTCTAGCCCTCGAGCTCAGGCGCGAGTCAACGGTTCGATGGTCTGACTCCTATCATCACTACCAGCTAATTGGGATTTAAGATCAAATCCGACTAGTCCTCATCTAAGCTTCCCTCAAGTCAGTAAGGGTTAAGGTCGAAAACATTAAACATGTGTGACACTCTGAAGTCTTCTGGGAGCTCAAGTTAGTATGAATTGTCATTGATCTTCTAGTGTATTCTGAATGGTCTTTCAACTTGGGCAAATAGTTTGTTCTTCCTCTTATTAGGGAATCTTTCCTTACTTAGGTGCAATCATACTTGGTCTCCTGGTTTAAACTACTTAGTCTTCCTTCCCTTACTCTTCTCCCTTAGTTTTATGGTGGCTTGATTAATCTTTTGTATGACTCATTAATAGATCTACTGGATGGATTAGGCTTGAGTTCTTGCTTCTAGATCTTCTAGGTCAATGAATTGCATTAGGGTATGACTGAGGGGTAGCTCAAGGTTAAAACCATAGATGACTTTAAATGGGGTACACCCAATGGTAGCCTATACTATCTTGCTGTAAGTAAATTCGACCACATGCAAGTAACATCCTAGTGGATTAAGTTCTTCCCCACTGCAGCTTGAAGCAATGATCCTAAGATGTAGTTGACCACCTCAATCTGGTCATTTGTTTGGGGATGGCAAGAGGTGCTGAATAGCAGTTTAGTTCCCATCCGACCCCAGAGAGTTCTCTAGAAATGGTTTGGAAATTTTAAGTCTTGGTCAAGCACCACACTCCTTGGTACTCTGTGTAAGTGAACTACTTCCTGTAGAAATAAAGAAGCAATAGCCAAAGCATCATTAATCTCAATGCAAAACATAAAATGTGCCATTTTGCTGAACCTATGCATAACAACCATGATAGAATCTTTACCTTGGGAAGTGCGAGGTAATCCAAGGACAAAGTCCATACTCAAATGATAAGCATAAATCACTCTACACTTTTTAGGTACATTTAGTAATAAATTGACCATAATTGTATTTATTTCTCAAGTTCTTGGTAACTCATTGTATAATATATCAATTTCAAATAATTCAAAAGCAAAAGAGACGAAATTCAACAAGAATGAGGAGATTTAGAGCTATCACAGTCATGATAAAGGAAGATCAACTGAGACTCATCATGAGCTTGATAAAAAAGAATTTGAGTGTTTAGCGCTCATCACTCCCTCCATCACGGTCGTGATTAAGGGAGTAACTAATAGTGAAGCTATTTTTACAACTATTCATCATGGCTATAACTCCACCTTGGAAGAATGATCACGCCCTCAATCACAGGCATGATGAGGTAGAATGTTCACAACAAGAAGATCACTCCCTAGTCACGGGTGTGATTGGAGTGGACATGATGATGCTTTTTAAATTATTTTGCAAGAATTAGTGCATGTAACAAGTCTAAATACCAAGAGGTGACTTGAAGTGGTATATTTTGAGCCTTTTGACGAGAAGAATATAAATACACCACAATTTTCAGATAAAGGAGGAGATTGGATCATACATCCATTCATATATCTTCGTACCTATTATATTTTAATTAATTTCTTTTAGTACAATTTCTAAGTGCTGTACCTTGTACCTTTCCTGGAATTACGAGAGAGAGAGACGATGGGAATTTGTTGTTCGTATATATATCAAATTTCTACAATGGAATAAAAAAAAGGGTTGTATTCTTCTACTTGTCATATGTTAATTTCTTTGTTATTTCTACATTTTATTGATATTTTTTGTTTCTTTATTATGTGTGAGTAGTACATGAGGACTTGCTACATCACTTAGTATGATCAAGTGTTCAAAATAGTGGTTTATTGATAAATGTTAATTCCGATGAATTGCACTTAATGAATCTAAGTTTAGTGTAGTGCATGACATTGACTTAGGATGGATTTCAATAGAGTATGTCGAGAGATAATTTTATTAAATAGATCTAGTTCGTTGGAACAACTTACTCTTGATAATAAAGATATTATTAAGAAAGCTACTACATCCTTAGGGGAATAAATACATTAACATGACATTAATGCGATCCAAGTTAGCTATTAATTAGGAAGTTCCAATAGACACAATTAGGATTAGAAGTAAGTAATTTTGAGAAGAATGCTTACAGACTATAATTTCCCACAAATAACAAGTATTAAGACAAAATATATTTTGGTAATATCATGCTATGTGGTGAAACAAGTTTGCATGTTAAATGTGTTGTGTTAGTAATTGTTTTGTAACCATTGTGTTAGTAGCATTAATTTGTGGATTAGTGTAGTTTAGTCAGCAATTTAGAGTTTTAATAATTAATCACTTAATAAATTAGATTGTTAGATAATAGGAAGATTAATTAGTAGTAATGTTTATAGCCATTCCCAATGGAGATGACCCTATACTCATCTGTGCTATAAAACGAAAGGTACACTTTTCTATTGAATCAAGTTAAGGATAAAAAATAGGAATTTAATTTGTAAAACTCAGAAGCTCTGTAAAACTCGGCCATCTTACATTAGCATAGCTCCGATGCCAACACCTGACACATCTCATTCAAGCTTAAATACTCTTCCAAAGTCTAGTAGAGCCAAGACTAAGGCAGATGTTATAGCCTGAAGCAGTACAGTCACAACGGTCTCTCTATGCACACCATTCTAGGACAGTAGCTAACCTTATAGCTATTATCTTAGACCTAATTTACAAAAGGCATTTACAACTAGCTCACTTTAAAGTAAACATTTCACAAATTATTTACCTAAGAAAGTATGAATATAAATATATATATATACTAGGATTCAAATATTACAATTAATGTTTACAAGATTTCATTGGATTATATTACCTAAGTAATACTTTATTTGAAAATGAAAGATTCTAAAATAAGAATTAAGACCTTAGAAATATATCTATTCTTCATAAGTATTTCCTTACTCCTTACAATCTGACAGTAGCTAGCTTTAAGGTAAATATAGGCCATGATGCAGACCAGAGCCAAGAACAAATAAAGCTAGTTACAGGGGTAGGTTCAAGCTTGCCGAAAGCTTGAAATGAGTAATGGAAACATGTGAGAGAATAGAAAAAGAAAAGGATTAAGCAAACCCATGAACAACTCCTAAAGGATATGATGAACTAGTGGAACTTCCAAAGACTTACAACACAACTCAATATGATGCATAAGTTAGTCTGGCAAGGTTACTTACCACCTAACATTGCTTAAAAGTTAAGATAAGAGTGAATAAGCAAATAAGCTAATGAGAGCAGTTGTTAACAAAAGGAAGTAGTTAGTATATTGGTGATGATGAGATAGATGTGGTTGTATGTACAATGGGTATTTATACCTAAGAAACTAGGGCAATTTGCCAAAAAAAATGGGAAAGACAAAAGAATAGTATCCTACAGAAGTAATGTATAAGGAATAATAAATGGTACAATGGGAAAATACAACTACAATGAATATTTTGTATAGAGGATTCTGGTATATAGTTGCTCAGACACATGGCTTACTATGGGTGGATGACTTTCTAATAAAATAGACAATTCTATACAATCAGCTTGATTTCTACCGAATCAAGGTATCAAGCAAGGGTATTGAGCAGGAGCTGCAGACAAATGTAGGTTCAGCCAAAGAAGAGTAGGTACAAACATGTACGGGGTCTCTCATCATCTTAGCACAAATGTTGTTGAGCTGGGTAGGAGGGTGGTGTGATTCAAACATGCCGATCAGGAGTGAATGGAAAGGTAGGGCTATTAGTAAAGCTTTCATTCAATCAACAGATGATTTCCAAGAGATGTGCAGTCACTCGACTTAATGTATGGAGATGGTCAACAGTAAGGAGCAGCTCGACCTTAGCAAGGGCCAGCTAAAGCAAGAGGATTCACCATATTAGTCCTTCCAATCCTCTGGCTCGACTATGGGTTAAAAGGCCTATTAGCCTGATTCCTATCGTTCCTTCTAGGTTGATTTGGATTGGAGATCAAATCCAAATAATTTTCATTCAGTTCTCCTTCAAGTTGATAAAGGCTAAGGTCAACAATATTGAAAGTATCTAAGACCCCATAATCTTTAGGCAACTCCAATCTTTAGGCAACTCCAATCTATAGGCGTCATTGTTGATCTATTGGAGTACTCTAAAAAGACCTTCAACTCAGGCAGATAGCTCATTCTTTCTCTTATTTAGGAATCTTTCCTTACAGAAACTACTTCGACATTCATCATTTGGCCTTTTCTTGCATTTTCCTGGCAATTATAATGATTTGCTGAGTGACCTTGTCGTAGATGTACTATAAGGACTATACTCGAGCTCTCACATCAAGGTCTTCTTGTCTAGATATGGGTACAGGGGTCTGATCAAGGGGTAGCTCGAGGTTAAAACCGTAGACAACTTTAAAGGAGGTCTACTTAGTGGTGATATGCACTATTTGATTGTAAGTAAATTCTACCATGGGCAAACAGACATCCCAATTAGTCAAATTCTAACCCACTGCAACTCGAAGCAATGATCCCAAAGTACGATTAACCACCTCTATTTAACCATCAATTTGGGGGTAATAGGAAGTGTTGTATAATAGTTTAGTCCCCATCCAATGCCATAAGGTTCTCTAGAAATAGCTCAAGAACTTTAGATCTCTGTTTAAGGCTACACTTCTTGGCACACCATGTAACCAAACAATTTCCTACAAAAAGAGAGAAGCAATACCCAAAGCATCGTTAGTCTTAAAGTAAGGCATAAGTGTGTCATCTTACTAAATCTATCCACAATGACCATTATGGAATCTTTGCCTCAAGCAGTTCATGGTAATTCGAGAACAAAGTTCATGGTCAACTCAATCCAGGGTCTAGTTGAGATAAGCAAAGGCATTGCCTTCCCTTATTTAGCTCGACACTTAGCCCTCTTGCATACAACACAACCCTTAATAATTCGATGCATGTCTTGTCTCATTCTTGGCCAAAAGAATTATCCATTCAACAGCTTATATGTCCTTCTTACCCCAAAATGTTTGGAGAGCTCTCTACTATCAGCTTCCTTGATGAGCAACCCCCTTATGGAACAAGTCGACACACAAAACTTTCCACTACAGAATAAGTAACCATCCTCCACACAATAATCATCTACTGCTCTTCCATCAACACAATGCCCAAGTATGGGTCTGAAATGTGTATCCTGGGAATATTGTTCTTTGATACTTGTAAACCCAAAAAATCTAGCTTGCAATTCAGTTAAGAGAGCATATCTCCTTGAAAGAGCATCTACAACTATGTTGCTCTTCCCTTGTTTATTCTTAATCACAAAATTGAATCCCTTAAGGAATTCAATCTACCTTGCTTACCACTTCGACAGTTTGGTTTGACTTCGGAGGTACCTTAAAGACTCATGATCAATGTAGATGACAAAATCTCTCAGTAATAAAAAATGCTACCACTCTTACAGCACTCGGATAAGAGCTAAGAGTCCATTGTCTATACGAAGTAGTTTAGTTGAGGTCCTTTAAGCTTCTTGCTATGGTAGGCAATTAGTTAGCCTTCTGACATTAGGATGGCACCTATACCAAATCCTAACACATCACATTCCATCTCAAATATCTTGTCAAGGTCAAGTAAAGCTAGTATTGGTGCGAAAGTCAATCTTTCTTTCACTTCAACAAAACTTCTTTCCTCTTTTTCTCCCCATCTAAATTCAATGTTATTCTTTGTCAACTCGATAAGGGGCACGGTTACGATGCTAAAATTCCTCATAAACCTTTATGAAAGGATGCCAATCCATGGAAACCTTTCACCTCGACACAAGTGATTGAAGTCAGCACTCAACAATTGCTCAAATCTTCTCATCATCCATTCACAGGCCTCCTTCACCAACTACATAGCTTGAAAACATAACTTCCTCCTGCGCCGAATAACCTCGTGGCTCGAAGGACATCTAATACTGTACGGAGATGTTCATTATGACTCAACATGCTAGCACTATATACTAAGATGTCATCAAAGTACCCCACAACACACTTCTCGATCAGGTTTTTTAGCACATGGTTCATTAGTCGCATGAAAGTGCTCGGAGCATTCAACAAGCCAAATGGCATTACCATCTACTCGTATAGTCCATGCTGAGTTTTTGAAAGCAGTCTTCCACTCGTCTCCTGGCCTCATTCGAATCCGATGGTATCCAAACTTCAAATCAATCTTACTAAAGACCCTAGCTCCACTCAGTTCGTCCAGCATTGCATCCAACCTAGAGATTAGGTACCAATACTTGATTGTAATCTTGTTTATAGCTTAAGTATCAACACAAATTCACCAGGTGCCATCTTTTTTCATCACTAAGAATACTACCACAGTATAAGGGCTAAGACTCTTCCTTACATAACCCTTTTTCCAATAATTTATTGACTTGTCTTTGAAGCTTAGCAGCTTGTTCAGGATTCATTCGATAAGCTAGTTTGTTTAGTAAAGCAATGTCGGGTACTAAGTCATTGCTATGCTCAAAGCTTCTAAATGGTAGCAAACCTTCCAACAACTACTTAGGAAATAGGTCAACATATTCATTCAACAGCTCCTTTACTTCCTAAGGTAGTTCACCCCATTCCCTTAACTCTAATAATCGCCTGACTAACAAGAAGGTCGGTGCATTAGCTTTAATAACCTCTTAGAGTTCAGCTCTACTTAATACTAAAGTTTTCTTTGATCTACAAGCAAGTTTAGCATGCAAATTGCTTACTTGACTCGACGTCATGAGGTTCAACGTAATTTTCCTTTAATCCTTCTCAAACACGTACTTGTTCCTATATCTATCATGGATAACCCTTCTATCATAAAGCCAAAGTCAACCCAGTAGTACATTTGATGTATATATTGGGTAATACGTCATAAAGAATCTTATTGGAATAGTTTCCAATTATGATCAACAATAGTACTTGCCAAGTGACATGTAATGCTCCTTTCTCATTCAGCCAATGCAACTTATATGACTTCGAATGTGCAACAGTCGATAACTTTAACTTCATAATCAAATTGGCTAATGCCACATTGGTATAACTACTACTATCTATGATCAAGGCACAGAGCTAATTATTCACCTTGCATGTGATATGGAACAAATTCTCTCTATACTCTTCCTCATTTGAAGGTTCCAAATTCATTGTATGTCGGATAACTAAGACCAATTGATCTAAGTCTTCGGCAAACACATCTTCCTTAATTAGGTCGGCATGGACATCAACCTCTTCTTTTAATTCTTTCTCCTTAGGTTCCTCATCCATGCTATCTACTTTGACCTCAAGAGTATCTCCCTTGATAATTGTAGTCCTTCAGCTCAAACAATAAGCAGACATATATCCAAACCCTTAGCACTTAAAGCACTTGATCTAGCTCATCTTCCTTCTAGATCCCTATCCCTTCTCATATGTTCAGGTTGGCACATCACTGCTAGGTCAACCCTTCTGTTTGGCTCGGATATCTAACTTCCTAGTCAGCTTGGTACCTAACTGGGTTTGGTAACTACCCTATCTAGGTCGGCTTGACTGTCTAGGTTTGCTCATCGAGGTCTAATCAACATTTGACTCTTTCTTTGTCTTTCTACTCATTAGGTTATTTCTATCACCTCATCCAACGTGGTAAATTACAGCAATTCTACAATGTCTCATATATCACTACTTAAAATAGCAAGGAATCGGGATACTATGCGGGATGATGGCTCTTCTACTTCATAGCGAATTGATATGGATTTACGAGTGGACACACAAACCTAATATTACGCATAATCGAGTGGGTAGATTTAAGCCACAAGACGGCTCAAAAAAGTAAATAATAGTCGAAGGTGAACTAAGGTTCTCATGCATCAACGATGGATATGATGCACCAATGCCTCACACAAGCTTGAGTCACACTTAATATGATGCACAAGTATGGCTTGAGGTCACTCACCACTAGTCCACGCTCAATGGGCTAGATAAGAGTAACTTAAAAGTAAGTAAAAAAATACTTAGCTCAAGAGTGAATAAAAGTTCAATGTATTCTCTATATATCTGCGGCTATTACATTATGCGAGTACTTATAGTTCCCAATTAGGGTAACTCCTAAGTTACAGAATATTACAAAAATGGATCCCTCCTTGCTAAACAAAAAAGAGAATAATTTATAAGGAAAGCATAAAATCATGCAAAAAGAACATCCTCTATCAGAAAAGACAATATGGATGTCAAAAGAACAGCGCAGGCGCGTTTTACTCAATCTACAGTCTTGATAACACCATGAGCCGAGCAAAGGTAGGCCTTTAATCAAGTATGTTCGGCATCGGCAGTTCAACACTCTGACGTTGGGGCTAGACATAAGTTGGCTTAGGGATGGCTCACATTCAAGTCAGCCTTAGATGGTTGGCTCCTGACAATTATCATCTCAGCTTCAGTACTGTAGAGATGACTATTTCCCTAATTTGGTGCTTGGACTAAGGTATTGTGAAGAGATCAACTCCGCCTGTTAGCTTATCACCTCAGTAACTTTTCGAATGATATGGAAAGCGAAGTAGCTCAGCAAATCGGACCGGGGTAGATACTACACCTTAATGCTTAACTCACCTCTAATAGCTCAGCAAACCATTTAAGAAAGCCCTCAGGCTTAAGAGCGAGTGATTGGTCCTTCATCCCTACCATCCACTTTAGGTTATTTCAAATTTGGATCAAATCTGGCTTAGCTTCAAGTTGCTTGTCCTTGGGAATGTAAGGTTAGAGATTGGCAATGTTAAAGGAGTCTGAAAGTCCATATCCTTTAAGTAATTCAATCATATAGGCATTCAGATTGATCTTTTCGAGCACTTTGGAAGGTCCGTCAACTCTAGCAGACAACTTGCTTTTTCTCAAGTTTGGCAATTGTTGTTTGCTGAGATGTATCCAAACCAAATCACCTAGCTGAAATTCTCTCTTCTTCCATCCTTAGCTTCACTTCTCGAGCTTAGTATTAGCTCAGCTCAATTTTTCTACAACCTTCCAATACATAACCTTGATGGCCTAAACTCTTTCAACGGCTGGCTGGTCATCATCAAGCTTTGGTTGGGGTACCTGGTCTATCGAGAGCTCAAAGTTAAACTCATAGGCGACCACGAATGGAGACATGTTTGTTACATTGTAGGCGGTCCTGTTGCAGGCAAACTCAATGATTGGCAAGCACAAATCCCAATCAATTGTGTTTGGTTCGACAGCAACTCACAACAAAGTTTCCATGGTTTTGTTGGCAACTTCAATCTATCCATCGGTCTGTAGATGGTAGGACATGCTATACAATAGCTTAGTCCCCATTTTCCTTTATAGTGTCCTCTAAAAGTGGCTCATGAACTTTGAGTCTCGGTCTGAAACAATGGTTCTGGGAATTTCATAAAGCTTGATTACTTCCTGCAAGAAAAGAAAAGAGATAGACGAAGTGTCCTTAGTTTTGAAGCAAGGCACGAAATGTGCCATCTTGCTAAATCAGTCCATAAACACCATGATGGAGTCTTTCCCTCAGGATTTCCTAAGCAATCCTACCATGAAGTCCATACTTAATTTGGACCATTGTTTAGTTGGGACAAGCAAAGGTAGATAATGTCCTTGCTCAACTTGGCTCTTTACCTTTCAATAGGTAGCACACTTCTTTAACATGGACTGTACATCTCTCATCATTGTCGACTAAAAGAATATTGCAGATAGTACTTCATGGGTTTGGCGCTAGCTAAAGTGTCCTATCAATCCTCCTCCATGCACTTCGCACACTAGCAATTCTCTCATAGAACAGGTCGAGATACATAGCTTCCTCTTCCTGAATAAGTATCTATCTTCCATGTGATAGTCATCCAATGTCCTTCCTTCCTCACATCAAGCATAGATAAGACCAAAGAGTAGATCCTCAGCTTACAAATTCCTTATGGTTGAAAAACCAAGCAGCCTTGTTTACAGCTCAGTTAAGAGGGTATGTCATCTCAATAGGGCATCAGCTACTACATTGTTCCTTCCATTCTTATATTTTATGACATAAGAAAAACCCTCCATGAACTTAACCCATTTAGCTTGTCTCTGAGACAACTTCAGTTGGCTCTTTAGATATCTCAAGGATTCATGGTCGATGTAGATCACAAATTCCTTGAGCAACAGATGGTATTGCCATGTTGTTAAGGCTCGGATTAAGGAGTAGAACTCCTTATCATAGACAGAATAGTTGAGTATAGCTCCTTGAAATTTCTCACTAAAGTAAGCAATAAGTCAGCCTTCTTGTATCAACTAGCACCTATGCCTAGTCCGGACACATCATACTCTACTTCGATCACTTTGTCGAAGCTCGAAGAGTTAAAATAGGGGCTATAGTTAGCTTCTCCTTTACTTCCTCAAAACTCCTCTGCTCTCTCTCTCTCCCCATCTGAATTTAACATTCTTGTTTAAGAGTTTGGTGAATGGGGTTACAATCATATCGAAATTCATTATAAATCTACAATAGAATTATGCCAGGCTATGGAAACTTCTTTCATCTACAAAACAGGTCAGCTCAAGCCATTCTATGATCACTCTTGTTTTCTGATGATCAACTCGAATGCCACCTCCACTCACAACAAATCCTAAGAAGATCACCTTAGATAGGAAAATGTCACACTTCTTCAGATTAGCGTAGAGCTGTTCAACTTGAAGTTTTTCAAAAACTCTTCAGAGATGCTCCTTTTGAATCTCCAAGTCAAGGTTGTATACCAAAATGTCTTCAAAATAAACTACGACAAACCTGCCTATGAATTCTCAAAGTACATGATTCATTAGGCACATAAATGTGCTCAGCACGTTGGACGGTCTAAATGGCCTAAAAACTCATTCATATAAACCATGTCACGTGTTGAATGTGGTCTTCTATCATCACCTTCATGCATTTAAATCTAATGGCATCCAAATTTAAGGTCGATCTTAGAGAACACTCTTGCCCCGCTTAATTCATCTAGCATGTCATCAAGCCTGGGTATGGGATACCTATACTTGATGGTGATTTAATTTATCACTTGGCTATCCATATACATTCTTTAAGAACCATCTTTCTTTGGCACTAACAAGGCCAGAATGGCATAGGGGATAAGGGACTTGCACACATACCCCTTCACAATTAGCTCATCGACTTGCTTCTGCAGCTCAACGACTTGTTTAGGATTTAACCTATAAGTAGGCCTATTTAGGATTTAACCTATATGCAAGCTTGTTCAACAGTACGGCTCCTGGCTACAAGTTGATTGCATACTCGATGCCTTGGATTAGGGGCAAACCTTTCAGCAGTTCCTCTAGAAATAAGTTAGCAAATTCCTCCAGTAAGGTTTTCACCTCGGCAAGCAGCTCCTCCTCCCAATGTCTTAACTCCAAAATTCTTAAGACCAGCAGATAGGTCAGTCCTTCAAGCTCCATCTCTCTCTTCAGTTCGGCTCGGGTCAATACCAAAGCCTCCTGGGCTTAGTTGGGACTGCATGACCTTTACCAACTCGGTAGTCATAGGACTTAATTTCATCCTCCTACCTTCATGCTCCAGAGAACAGGTATTCCTCCTTCCATCATATATAACTACTCAATCAAACATCCATGGTCATCCAAGTAGAATGTGGGACGCACTTATGGGTAGCACATTATACAGCACTTCATCTCAATACTTACCAATGCAAATCGGCATAGACACCTACTTGTTCACCTGTAAAGCTCCCTTATCACTAAGCTAATGAAGCTTGTAAGGTTTCGAGTAGGTCTTCGTTGTCAATTTCAACTGCTAGACCATAAATACAAAGGCTGCATTGGTGCAACTCCCACTATCAATGATCAGCTCGCATAGTGATTCATTCACCTTACATCCAATGTGGATGAGATTTTCCCTTTATTCATCTATAGGTACGGGACTAAAGTTCATCATCCTTTACAACACTAGAGTAGCTAGTATAAAGTTGCCTTCCTCACTGTAAATAATTTCCTCGTTAGGTAATTCAATCTATCTATCCCCTTTCAACTCCTCTACTTCTTCATCAATACTATTGACCTCAATAGCCAGCAACTCACCTCAAATCACCATTGTTCACCTATTCAGATACTAAGCAGCTATGTCCAAATCCTTAGCATTTGAAATACTTAATCTCACTCATCTTCCTCCCTGAACTCTGACCCTTCTAAAACTTCCTCAAAGATTCCTTCTCCTTAGCTCAGGTAGCCAAAACGGGTTAGGTCTCAATAACCTTACTTGGTTCCATTCACGCTGGTTTGCTTGAAACAATTCGGCTACTACCTGGTTGGCTAAACGATGGTCGAAACCTTCATATTCGACACCTTTCTATCCTCTAAGCAGCTCAGATTGTGTCATCAAGCGTTCCAATATCTAGGTTTTCTAGGACATCTCCAATCTCATACTTCAATCCACCAAAGAACAGAGATACAGTTCAGTCCTTTGGCTCTACAACATCACATTGGATCATTAACATTTGGAATTCCTTAACATAAGTGTCTACACTTGATCCTCCTTGTCCTAGCTCTTGCAGTCCTTTGAAGGCATCCTACAAATAGTAGCTTGGCACAAACCTTCTCTACATAACCCTCTTAATTTCATCCCAACTCCTAATCTTCCGTTCTCCTTCCCTTCTTCGAGTGGCTTGCAAGTTCTTCCATCATAAGGCAACATAACTAGTGAACTCCATCACAGTAAGTCTAACCTTTATATTGTTAAGTACGTCATGGCATTCAAACTACTTCTTAATCTTATCTACCCAATCTAGGTAGTCCTCAGTATCACCACTTTTAGAAAAACTTAGAATACACATCCTTAATCCTTCGACTTTAGGGGCTTATACATTCCTTTCTTAAACCTCGTAGTACCCCTCTACATCATCATCTTCTTCCACTTCTTTCTTAATCTCTTCAAGCACTAACCTTCATCTAACATCCCTACCAACTCCTTCAGCCCGAGCTGGTCGAGCTAGGGCATTAATTTAGCTAAATTGACCATTGCCTCAATGTTGCTACTCATTATCTACTAAGTCGATAAGCCTATCCAAGCAATCACCCACTGACTAAGGTGTGAAGCTTCCTTTTTACCCTTAGCCATGTCGAGTATCACTTTCTTGATTTTCCAAAGTTCCTTAAACACTTGAGTCTAACATTGATGGTTACTTCACAAAAATTAACGTCTAATGATACCACTTAGAGATCAATAATTGATACTCCAATCACCACGACAATTACACAACAAATGAACAGTCAACCACTTTCTATTTTACAATCAGAAACAAGGAAAAATAGAGCATAGAACACTTCTCAACTACTAAACTCCAAGGTTAAGAATAACACCATTATCTCACTAGAGCAGTAACAAACCACTCAAAGAACATAGTAGCAAATTTTAGCTTCAAACGTAACCAGGCTCTAATACTAAGATGATACAGATTCATTGATGAACACACAAACCTAATATCACGCGTAACCGAATGGGCGAGTCCGGGCCATAAGATGGCTCGAAAAAGTAAATGATTGTCAAGGGTTCCTGTGCACTAACGATGAATATGATGCACCAACGCCTCAAATGAGCTTGGGTTGCACTTGATATAACATATAATTATAGCCAGAGGTCACTTACCACTAGTCTACACTCAATGAGCTAGATAAAAGTAGGTCAAGAGTAAATAGAAGGATACTTAGCTCAAGAGAAAATAAAAGTTCAGTGTATTCTCTGTATATCTGCGACTATTACATTATGTGAGTATTTATAATTCCCAGTTAGGATAAGTCCTAAGTTACAGAAAATTACAAAAATGGATCTCTACCTGTTAAACAAAAAAGAAAATAATTTAAAATGAAAGCATGAAATTATGCAAGAAGAACATCCTTTATTAGGAAAGGACAATACAGATGTTAGAAAGGATAGCACGCGTGTACATTTTACTTAGTCTATGATCCTAATAACACTATGAGCCAAGCAAGCATGGGCCTTTAATCAGGTCTATTCGGCATCAGCAATTCAGCACTTTAATTGTTGGGGCTGGACATGGGTTGGATTAGGGACAACTCACATTCAGGTCAACCTCAAATGGTTGGCTCCTAACAATTGTCAACTCAACCTCGACACTGTGGAGATGGCTATTTCCCTGATTTGGTGCTTAGACTAGAGTATTGCAAAGAGATCGACTCTACATGTCGACTGATCACCTCGGTAACTTCCTAGATGGTGTGGAGAATGAAGTAACTCAACAGATCAGACTTGGGTAAACACTGCTCCTCGACGCTTAACTCACCTCGAATAACTCAGCAGACCATTTGAGAAAGCCCTCGAGGTCGGGAGCAAGTGATTGGTCCTTAATCCCTATCAGCGAATCATGAGCATCTATGATGTACTTAGAAGCTCAGTTATCGCTAAGACATACCATAGGAAGTGAGAAACTGATGAGTCCTTCGAAATATTACATCACGCTGAAACTCCTGAAACCTATATTAAGCATATATAATTTCCCTGATTTCACAATAAACTAAATAACATTGTGAAATAGTATTGGTTTTGTTGCATTGCATGTGATTAATTGCTTATTAACCCTAATTGTACTTATATATTTTTATTGAGTAGTTGGTTACTTATATTCTAATAAGTCCTATTACAGGTACAAACTAGATATTGTTGTATACTTACCCTCGAGTTAATAGAAGCAAGAATTTAGGGTCTTTTCCTTTGTTTTCTTTTGGTTGAATTCATTTATAAATATTTATAGTTTCTTTCTTTCTTTCTTTTTTGAAACAATTGGGACACCCTAAGCAATCCAACTGGTTTTGACTATTAGTTGTAAATATTCATATATATAACTAAACTACTACTTAAGTAAGATAAACTTCAAGATATAAGTAGTGAAAATATAAGTTTTATCTTTTTCATAAGTTTTAAATCTTATTAGGTATTGTGTAAGTAAAGTCTACTATAAGAGCTATAAGATTAGCTTCTATCTTAGGTTGGTTTACACAATAGAACTGTTACAAATCTACGTTTTGGGGTGTAGTGAAAATCTTATGATCTAAGGAGCATCTAGTGTCATCTTGAGTATTAGAGAAAAAACTCTCACTTGCAATGTTAATGTTTAAGCTATCCCCTTTGTAGAAGTATTTGATTACCCTAAAGTAGTGATAGTAGCATAATTTCCTAGGATCAAGAGGCTTTTTTCATTAATCAAGGGGATATTTCCTATTACTTAGCTAGTTAAAACTAATTACCCACAATTTATGGATCAAAGAACTCTGTCATGGGAGTTCAATACTATGCTTCAGCAGACTATTTTATCTTACTTTACTTCAATGACTTGTGCCTAGGATGTAATGCTTTTACCAATCTACACGATACAAGCCTGACTTTTCATTTTGAGCCTAGGAGTCAATGTTCTTACCAATCAGCAATGACATTTGGCTAAGTACCACTTGACCAAAGAAGTTACTTTATGGTGAACTTTAGGAGGACAAATAGGTTTTACTTAATTAAAAGCATCTTACACTTTAAAACAGCTGTAAGCAAGTTACTTGCCATGTTATCATCTCAGCTTAGAGCATTATAGTTATGTGTTAGGAGAGTATCTGAGCTTAAAACTTAATAGAGTTGCTACAGCATTACTTAGACTTAAGGCATAAAAGTCAAGATATCAAGACATGGAAACCAAGATGTCAAGGGGTTTGCTTAGGCTTAAGGTGTGGAAGCTAAGATATGAGCATTATTTGGGCTTAAGGCGTGAAAGTGAAAATGTTAAGGCATTGTTTGAGCCTAAGGTGTAAAAACCAATATGCCAGAGCATTGCCTAGGTTTAATGCACGAGAGCCGACATGCCAAGGCCATTACCTGAACTTAATGCATGGAAGTCAAGATGCCAAGATATTACCTTAGCTTAAGGCACACATGGTGGCAAGAATACTTCCTATCTTAAAGTCTTTACGTATAACTTTGCAAGAAAATGTGTTAAAGATGTGAGAGCTTTAATTTATCACTCAATAAATAACTTAGCTTGTTCTTATTTCAATTACAAATATAAATCTTCCCTCATAATAGAGGAAGTTCTTGAAAAGAACATCACAACTTCGACTGTGAAGATAGAAGTTAGGTTTGCTCACCTCTTCCCTAAGGGTCGTTATTATTAGCATGAAGATTGTCCGATTAAGTAGATGAGGATAACACCTTACTTAGCAATGGTAACACTTAGCTAAGCTACATACTGTTGCATAGCAATAGGAGCAGTCAACTCTAGCACAAACTATAAACATAAGTAGGAACCAATTCATGACTCTCATAGTCTCCTGCATAGTCTCATCATCTGTACGATGTCAAAAGGACTTCCTTAAGTTGAATTGTCCTAGTTATTATTCTTTGGAGGTAGATCCACCGAGCATAGTTCGAAGGGGGATTACTCACCTCCTCCTTAGAGAGTCCCTTCCTTAGTAGTAAAAAGGTTGATTATTTTAATTAAGATGGTGGCACCTTGTCGCACAAAAGTGGTAAGACATAACAAAGCAATTTCTTGTCACGCTTTAGCAATGGTAACCAACCTTTGCATAAACTAAGAAAATAGCCTAGAATTCATTCATGACCTTTGTGGTCTCTTGTATAGTTTACATCCTATATGTGACTTTAGTAAGACTCAGGTGTTGAATTATCCTATCTAATGTTCTCAAGTGATGAAGTGGATCCTATTAGGCAAGTTTAATATTGATATCTTATTCTTAAGAGGTATCATCATATGTGCTAGTTGTTCTCTTCCTAACAAATGCCATATATCTGCCATAGCTTTGCTATGTTCTCTACTAGAGTCACCAAAATGTAAGATGGAAAGGTCCGATTAAAGTTTTGAAGTGCATACTACGTAAGCAATGCACTTACATAGCTTTAGACAAGTGATGTGAAAATGACATCTAGTGAGATGACTAAGAGAGAATAGGGCATGAAAGAGGGAAAAAAAATCTTAGTATCTCAAATGCATAAGAAATAAATAAGAAAACCTTACGGAACCTTAGGTTTCTATCTTATAGCTTAAGCAAGTGAAATCAATTCTTTACATGAATTGGTTACTCAATCTTAGAGAGCAAGGCTTTCATAAAATAATGTTATTTCTTGGTTCTCTATAAGAGTTCTAAATGAAGAGAAATGGCTAAATATTTGTAAGCTCTTTGACGTGATGGCATTCATTAGATCATCTAGGTGATCAATAGATGAGATGAAACATGCTCAATTTCTAGTTATCTTGAGTGAGTGAGCTAATGGATCTAAGGCTAATAAAATTCCTTATGAATGCACAAACCTATTTAAGAAAGGTTAGAGGCAAACGGAATGATCCAATGATCCTTGTTCGGAGCTCACCAAGTTAATTCTACTTAAGCTATCTCAAATATAAACTGAATTCCCTAGGCCTTACCACCTAGTCTAACAAGTTAAGTTTAAATAAATGATATTAGAAATTTTCAATCCTCTACACAGTTGTAAAGTTAAATAAAGAGTTTCGATCCTCTTGTTAATTGATTATGTTGTTAGCTAGTTCATAATTATTTCATTTACAAGAATGAAGTTTAACAAAAGAAAGGTAAGTTTATGAAGCAAAGTGTCGAAAGACGAAGTCTATTAATATTATAGATTACCTATTACCTTACAATAGATTCTAACAAACTAGTCCGAAAAACATAAGTTAGTAGGGCCATAGTATATAAACAATTTATATCTAAGTGAGGTACAAACTCTCATTTCAATTTGATTTCCTAGCTGATAAATTTTAGCTATTATTGGTTTTTTTATAAGTGTTCCACTTAATAAATAAGGTAAATTTGTGATATTAGTGGATATTGATTGGCTAAACGAGTATGATAACTTCATTCCCTCACAACGTATGTTTTCTTCATTGTAATTGCTGAAGTATCTATGGATCACATTCCTTCGAATTTGGCTCACCTTAGTGAAATATTAGGTAGAGTTTTGAGAAGAAATTTTGAATACATTGCATTTTAAATTTGTTTTATCAATTAAATTTGACCAATGAAAAAGCTATTAAATGCAAGCAAATGAAAGAAAATATAAGAAAGATCGAAAGAAAAATCCTATGGAACAAAGAAAAAGCTTCGAGAAGCAAAGAGAAGAAAGACATTCTCATTTTGGTAAAAAGAAATTTTAAAAAATATGGTGTAGAAGCAACAGCCACAGTAAAATGATTCACTAGTTGCATTTTAAAGAGACATTTGTCAAATTCACGATTGTAACTAAAATCACTCAAAGTTGTGTAGAACTGGAATGTAGAAATAAAATGTGGAAATGTAAATTTCTACCTTTTATGCAAATTAGATTTTAAAAACTATTAAATATACTTATAAAGTCATAAAAAAATTAAATATATCATTAAATAAAAAACTTCAACATAAATTTTTTTCACAATATAAGTTATAGTACAAATAATTAAATATAAATTATTATGCTAATGTATAAAAGATAAATATAAATATTAGTATTCATATAAATTACATTACAATATAAATTATTATGATAAAACATTAAACTAAAATAAAATACTAACCATCAATTGTCTTCTTATCAATAAAATTACTACAAACTCTCCTAACATAATCATTATTATCATTGTCATTGAAAACCATTATTGGTCTATTGCTAATAATATTCATATATTCATATTCTAAGTTCCTCGAAGCATCAATTCTTACTTCATCTTTGATAAACTAAGGTGATGCGTCTCTTAATCATCTTCGGTCTTATTTTAATATGTCATAACTCTCTATATCTACAAGTGCACTAACATTTTTTTAATATTACATTCATCTTTTTTCTTATCTTTTACAACTAGAAGGATATTTAATAAATCATCATTTGATAAATTGAATATATCTTCTTTCTCAATCATTTATTCGTATTCAATCAGAGATCGTAAACAATAAAGTTAATAATGTAATCAATTTAAGTTAAGGAATAGTGTCATTGTACTTAAAATTTTATTCACTTGCTCTAAATCCCATAAATCTAGTTCTTTCTTCTTCTTTTTTTTTTAGTTTTGATAACTCATTACATCTAAATAAAATAGAATCGCATGCAATTATATAGAATTTTATAGAATCAATAAAATCGCAAATCAATAGAATTGTACACGTAAGATCACGAATCTACCATAAGTTTATAAAAAAGGATTTTGTATACAATTCAACTTGAAAAGAATTTCTAGAACTACAAACTCTTACAATATATAAGTAAATTCACGATTTTGACAACTATGAATAAGTCCATCAAGAAGTTATATGTCTCCAATAAAATGAATGTCCGGAGGATTAAAAACAAGTGAAATTACGATAGGATTGAAAACGAGTGAAATTACAATATTAAGCTTTAAAAAAGTCAAGTATAGTTTTAAAGTCAACTCAAGCTTAAAATCAAACTTATTCAAGCTTATAATTTTGAGCTCAAACTCACCTATAAGTGATATGCAACAAACTTGAAGTCAACTAAATTAAACCTGTTTCAACTAAAAAAAAAAACCATGCTATTAGTTTAATGAAGACAATACCAACATCTAAATTTGACTAGTTCAATTAGCCATATAAGTTAAGTAATTCAAACATCATAAAACTAGAGCCCGACCGAACAAACAACTAGAGTAGCTAAGTTCAAGCTAGACTCAATTGGGGTCTAAGTCGAATTCGAAAAATTAATGAATCCGTCAAATTCGAATAATTAATGAATCGGATTCATATATTTTGTGCTTCGTTTACGACCTAAAGTAGCAAGAATTTGGTAGGGCTGAAAATTGTGCATATTATATAGGTATTGTGGCCTAGCCTGGCATAACTCATCATTCCGAAAGCAGACAGAACGGAATAATGTGATTTGGTTACAATAAAGCAGCAAGGAAGCGGCACCAGAAGTTAGGACTCTCATAATTCATAATAAATTTAAAGTCATATACAACCGCAATAGATTTAAAAGCATACAATTCTTGAATATCTGTTCTAAATATGCTAATTTATATATACCTAAATCAGGGGAATGCAAGATACTAGAAGAAAAATAAAAATAAAACAGAAAAATTCCCACTTCTTTTTGGCATCTGTAGCTCAAAAGCTATAGAGACACTCTAATGTCAAACTAACTCCAAGATTATGCTCATTTCACAAGTTATAACACTTGCATAAGAATTTGAATTCTACTCGGAACTCAATTAAATTTGTTTATACCTGAACTTGATTATCAAGCGTGAGTGTGACATTTTCACCCCTATTGCACAGGGTAGGTAAAACTCAGAACAAATAATGAGCAAAATAAAAATAAAATACAACTCCACATCCCAAATCGAGACAATATTCAGTCGTAGCAATAAGAAAATAAGTCCAGCGCATCCACAAAACTCAGATTTATATTTATTGGCTTAAGTGGGCATGAAAGCCCATAACATTGTACAAGAAGCCAAGCTAAAGTTGAAAACATTCTTATTCGAAACATTGTGAAACTATTAAGTAAAAAAGGAAAAGGAAAAAATGGTAAATCAAACGCATAGGAACAAAATTTCCCCCACCAACTAAATAAAGGTGTAAGGATTACATTCTAAAGATATATGTAAATTATTTTAAAAAAAAAAAAAGAAAGAAAATACCTAAAAGATGACACTTTCTAGCTATGTCCTTCAGTTGTAGCTCCTTCATCCCCAAGAAAATGAGTTCCGAGCTCCCACCAAATAAAGCATTGCATATTTGTAATATCCTAAAGGAACCTAGTTAAGACAGATATTCCCACTGACGAGAAGAAATCGCCAAACCTTATCAGGTAACTGCTGCCATGATGACCACAGTTTGTAGAATCCCACCATTTGTCCTCTTGTGGGTTCATAACTTATTTGCCGTCACGGAAGAAAAGAAGAAATTGAAAAATATAATCAAAAGACAAAAAGAGCGCAAAAACTTTACTTGTTTATCTCTGCTTCTCAGAAATGCCTCTTTAAGGAGTGCCGGTGCCTCTCAAACTTTAGCATCCTGTGATGATCGTTATTCACAGGTTTCAAAAGCCTTTCCACATCCATTTCAGATTGGAGGGCAGACTGCAACCTCTTTAAATGTCCTCTGCATTGCCATTGATCAGACATGTTCTTGCTGTCAATTTTCTGGTCGTTTAGGCTTAAGCCTCTCTGATATGGAGAGTGCCACTTTGCTTGCAAATATGCTAGTGATCTCCATGGAGGAAGAGGCATGGAGTTCTGTTTAAGTGAAAACCTACCGGCTTCAGCCATGACTTGGAGAAACTGATTCAGCCTTGCCAGTGAGCCAACATATATAACTGGCAGTGACTTCAAAAGTCTATTGTAAGACTCTACGGCTCTTGCAATCTCAAAGTGACTTCTAAAGTCGATATCTATAATCAACCGATCAGAATTCCCCGCACTGGCATGCATGACCACATCGATGTATTCATGGTCACCTGAATGAAATATTATTTGTTGTTAAAATCAATTCAACCCCAATTAAGACTCTCTTGAAAATAAGTTCGTACTATATAAGCAGCTCATATGGTATTGAAAAAGTGCAGGAATCAAAGTGTATATAAAGACACCAATTGCCAAAAGAAAATTCATAGATGACAATTTATTTAAAGTTTTATCAAAATCAATTGCATACCTCCTGGAACCTTGCCACTGCCCGGCCATCTGGATGAGCAGACAGCAGCATCATATCCAGAACGTCTCAAGAGCTTCACCAGCAAATATCTGATGCAACTGGCATTGCATTGGTCTAACTTGACATATTGCAGATCCTTTTCATAGGTGGAAAGGATCAGAGAATGAACAGCTGATTGCAAATCACGTTCATACTGATTAAACACACGTTTATGCAACTGTCACAACAAAAAGAAAGACATAAATGCTATTGCCAACACAAACCTAAGAAAAGGATTCAAGAGTAAAACATGTGGTAACCCGGATAAGAAATATCATGGAACACTATGCATCATACGCTTCTCAACTCATAAAGGAAATAAATTTTGTGAAACATGTGGTAAACCGGATAAGGAATCATAACACACAAAGCTTTTTGTTGGTAAGAGGCAGTGCATAGTTATTTTCTAGAATGACCGGATCAAACAAGAAAAACAGGAGAAGTGAACTATAAAATTTCTAAAACAAAATCAAGACAATATTTCAGTCCGAGAGACACAAGCTACATCAAGAGTCAAGACCCCATGTACATAACTTGATATTCTGCCACCACTATAAATACAAGTAAAAAAAACTCTGCATCACAAGGTCTTAATGTCCTAAAAACATATTCCTCATTCACAATGGAAAGAAGTTTATTGCAATTCAATGTCTTCATAAAATCAAATACAAATATCTTTGGTGTCTTTTGCTTCTAAACAATATACAGAAATCATAAATTGACAACCCATATGATCTAGAATAGCCTCCAGTGAAGAAAGAAAGCAATCATTAAAGAAGATATGTATCATCCTCTTCCGTCAATGTTGTTGTTTGAGTTGCACTGATAAGTTCCTTGAACCACAAAAGTGAGTAAAACTGATAACATCAGACATACTGAAGCTACAAGTACTATAATATAACAAGGTTGTTCATCCTCAAAACATTAGACTTTGCTCACGCACAGTTAAGCCATGACAAGCTATAACTTCATAATAACATGATTGGATGAACAATTTCCTGCTCATTTCAAATTCCAATACCTATTTTCTCTATTTGATATATTCAGGTAGACAAAACTCCTCCCATTTCAATAGATTATATACTTGCTCCAAGTAAGTACTCATGAAAAGAAAGATAATTATTAAAAAGAACTCAAAGGGAGGAAAAGCAAAAGAGAAATGCTATGTTGCCAAATTCATCTTCACTATACAGATTTTGGAATCATTTGTTCGAATCCGTTCTTTACCAATTCAACTGCGAGGAAGAGGTTATAGATTAAATAAATCCTCTAGCAAAGTCTGCATAAATCCAACTCAAAATTACAGCAGCCATAAGTGAAAGAAAAGTAAGATTATGACTAAAACCCAGCTTCCCTTTCCAAATCCACATACCAAACAAAACCTTAGAAGAAAAACTGAATCAACACGCTTGTACATATTTTTCTAGTTCCCCCAATTAAAACCCCAATATTTCCACACATAATTTCCTCCCATGATCAAGTAATACAAGAATTCGGCAACCTTGAAAACGTGTAAAACTTTTGTAAGGCGTTTTCCGTGTTACTTCAACAACTGACAAAACACCAATCTGTGCCTTGGTACTGGACCAAATTTCTCTGTCCCAGATCATAATGTGTTCCGAGGGGGACATAGACGATAACACATTTGAACATAGGAAACTATGAAGCTTACTGGGCACGGGTGATAAAGAAAAGGAACAAAAGTTAACAAGTTATAAGTTCATTTACCAAACACAAAAACATAAATAAGAAAACTCCAAAAAAATTCGTAACAGCCATAATGATAAAACTTAAGGAGAAATCTAGTTCAAAAAAGTATAATATACCGATATGGTCTCCGCGAGTTGAGCAAGATCAGAGAAACCCGACTCACTATCACTGCTCGACCACGACTCAGCCCCATAACTTCCTCCATTATTCTCCAAGAAATCACTCACCATAGTTGCTAAATCATGCTCGCTATCACGACTAAACCCTCCATTAGTTTGTCCAAACGCCGCAACTCGGCTCAAAAAGTTGTTTCCTTTCGTCGCCAGCACCGTGCAATCCATCAAACTGCAAAGAGTCGGTGTCGGTGTCGGTGCCGGTGCCGTACACTTTTTATTCCTCAATTTGACCGCTTTCATAAAGCACACTTCAATTCCGATTCATATTTGGGGAAAAAAGAAAAACCATCTTGGAAGAACGTGAAATTTACTATCTTATGGGAATCCAAAGCTTCTGAAAGCTCGAATCCGATTCCCAAATTGAAAAAATGGGATGAATTGGACACCTTTCGACCTAAATTCCGGTACTATTTTTATAATTCGATGAAGCCCATCTCGAAGAACGATAGATTTTAAATCTTTCTGGAATTTAAAGCTTTGTGAATCTTGAATTTGAATTGACCTTAAGAACTCGAATTTTAGAAATTTTGATTAGGAATTTTCACAATTTGAATTGAGTTTCTTCAAATTCTTTTGATTGAATAGACTCAGAGATCGAGAAGCAAACTGAATCCTTCTTGTTGAGAGAGATAGCAGAGAGACGGAGAGAGCGATTTCTGGGTTTCTTGATCCCCAATGGGAGAGAGAGAAATGGAAGGAGAAGGAGGCAAATGAACATATAAAGAGAATGAATATACATATGAAATTACATTTATGTCCTCTGCATTTTTTTTTTTTTTTTTTTTAAGAGACTTTCGAAAATTTTTTATAATATTCAACGAAAATCTCGAGGATTCGGATAGTGTAAAATGGTTATTTGGTTGGTTAGAATTAGGTCGAGATTTATGGGCAGCTTCATTCCTGTTTAATCGGGAGATTTGTTAATGTTTAGGACGCATGAAAACGAAGGTGCGAATGATGACAGCGTAGTTTCATTATTAGGGAAGGAAAATGACGATTTTTTTTTTTCAATTACATTTTATATTAGGGAAGAAAATTCAAATCCTATATATCTTATAAAATTAATAGTTGTACTATTAAATTATAATCATTTAAAAATAAAAAATTAGAATTGTGGTAAAAAAAAAACCCTAAAATTCACTATACATAAATCATGATAAGAGGTATATTTTTAATTTAATAGGCAACATCAAAGGAACTTTTACTCAAAAATTAAGTTTTAGGATTAGTAAATTTATAGATGAATTTTAAATTGTTTATTTAGTTCATTCAAATCTCATATATGATTATTTCATTTTAGTGGATGTGTTTACGACATCCGTTGGCACAAACATATTTTCGTTATTTTTTTTTTTTTTTTGCAATTTTCGTTATTTCTACTTTCCACTAAACTAGAGATTTCTAACCGTATGTCGATAAATAAATAAGAGTACTTAAGATTGTTTTGTACGTTAAAATATTTGCATTGAGTTGTTATTAACATAATAGTTTTATGTTTTCATATTTCTTTCTCTTTACATGTTAAAGATATTTCAATAATATTTAAAAGTGGCATATAATATATTAGTGCTTATTTTAGTATCTACATATGGAGTTAAGCACCTTAGGTGCTTATACTTTATCGATCAAAATGTGACATGTAGTACGAGAGTATATATCAAGTATAGGATTTTTTTATAATTTTGTTCTTATGTTTTAAGAAATCAATCTTGCCTTTCATCACAAAGAGTTGAAAATCACTGGTAAACACACTACAATTATATGTATTATTACTAAGAGAAAAAAGCAAAACGCAAAACATAATACGATATATGATAAGAGGACTCGATTAAGGTATTAATAAATATGATTATATTATAATTTAATTATTTATAATTTCTACTCAATTTCATCATTTTTTATATTGACATGAATTTAACACAATTAGATATACTGAATACAACTCACTAATAGAAATTACCAATTCTATTATCATATTCTTTAAATTTAAATTATTAAATTAATTATGAATTTAACGATTTAGATTTTTAAAAATATAAATTAATAATAAAATTAAAAAATAAATTAAACCTTTCAAAATAAGGAGCAGGGAGCAGGATAACAGAAGTACCCGCACCATAAACATGATCTAAGTATACCCGTAAGAGAAATTGTTGTGTTTATTAAGCATTTTGTTCAAATGTGTCGTGCCGTGGGGCGTTATTACCTTCTGGCTAAGGTCAGGGCTATCTATTATAATACAATTAATGGGACAGCTTTTTCTTTATAACAGAGTTGATGAGTGTATGGTAGCACTTAAAAAAGTATAACCCACGAACTTGTGGACCAAGTCACCTTCCAATTTGTAATAAAGAGAGATTACGTGAAGCACACGGGAACTTTATTTTACGTCATATTCCAAACTAAAATTTGAAGAAAAAAAAATACAAACATATTTTCAAACCTGTAGACCATATCCACACTAATCCTTTGCAACTTCTATAGTGTATTTTGTGGTTCCATAGTTTTTAAAAGCCTGCATTGTCCAAAATCATGATGAAAGTTTTAAAATTATCATTTTCAATGGTTCTTCAGCAATGATTTTTGGATTATCGTAATGGTTTAATGATTATATACATATCTTTAAAATTATAATGACATGAAATCATTATTTAAGATTTTTAGTGGGTTTGTCCGCACCTCACCTATTTATTTGCAAATACTACTAAAATTTGGATCCACTTGAAGGGTTGCTTCCATCCCATTCTTATTACAATTTGAAACTTTCAATTTTGATTCAACTATTAACCAAACTTTTAATTTTACGTAACTATAAATGAAAGAGTTTTTTAAAGCATTTGTATTTCTAGTATGGTTGGGTAAAAAAAATCGTGAATTGTAGATTAATCCATAAACCGAACCAAAATATTAGTTCTTTTTAAATTGGTTTGAGAAAATAAAACCGTATGATACCATTTTAGACTAAACAATTTAGTTAAATAAAAAATTTATAAAATTATTTTATATCATTTTTAATCAATTTTCATAGATTTTATTAAATTTTTCATATCTTATTCTTTTTTATCTTATTTCTTAGTCAATTATTAAGATTAAGTTAAGTTATTCCATCTGAAATTTCACATTTAAAATTTTTCTCTTCTAAATTTTTATTTTCTTATATTTTTTCAAATCAATGATATAACATTAATATTCTTTACATGTCTCACATCTCTTTTTCAATTTTTAGTAAATCTTTTTTATCTTCTTTGTATCACTTTAAGATGGATAATTCTTTTACTCCCTTCTCATTATTGTTTATTGGAATAGAATTTATTATCCTCATCATATCAAGTTGGATTTGTTAAAAACTTATGTAACTTTTTGCTAAACATTCTTACACATAATAAATGTATAAAAAATTAACCAGAAGCATATAAAAATTTAATAAAAAAGAAAATATATTATTGGAGATAGAAATTATTGCCACCCGATTCTTGCCCAAACCAAAGTCCAACGAGTTAAGCCCATCACAAAGGATACCAAATGGCACCCAAACAAACAATAAGCTCGCATGTCGCACTATAACCCCCTCGCAAAGCCATGAGCCCAAGTTAATGAAGATGCAAGACGACAATAAGCCTATCCCTCGCAACCTGCCTAGCAAGCCAAATAATAATTGCTCAAGCAGGTCATCCTCTGACCATCGAGATGGCATCCATTGTTTAACCGACATAAGTTCGGGGCTCAACTCAACCCCATTAGGCATTAACCAACTCCTTTCTTAGCATCTCAACCTAACTTTTGTCTCTACCACTTATAATCCACTACAACACATTAATAAGCATCTGACATCCATAGCACAACCCGCACACTTGGCATCTCCGACTCTACCAAATCATTGAACTACAAATCTAATAGCTTACTCAACTACGACATGTCACTTGTAGTGAAACTCAGCCTTTACCACAAAGTGCACTACCTACCAGCAGCTAGTACGAGAAAATCCCTAATCACCAAGTGTTCAGGTAACCTACATAAGAGGCATTAAGCGCCAGCAAGTAAGGGGGTCCTCTCTCTCTCTCTCTCAGATGTCTTCTCCTTCCTCTGTCAAAGAGAGCAAAAGTTTAACACCTATCATCCACACACAACGCAAGCATGGTCCATCAAGTCCTTAGTGTTTGTCTCCCCTTTCCATGGTACTCCTTGCTAACATAAGAGTCAGAGGGCTCCTATAGCTTCGCCTACAAGGGGCTTCTTTGCAAGTATCAAGAAGCAAGAGAGGAGATAAAGCCCAAGTCCATTCGAATCCACACATCATAGTTGGTCTAATCATGATCAACATTTTAGCGCCCACTATTTTAGGCAATCACAACCACAATGGCTAAAAGAAAAAACAATAACCCGTAAGCTTCCTACATGGAGGATACCAATACCTCCTAACAAAGCGGAAGCAATTAGACACTTCCACCTCAAAATGAAAGTACCAAAGTAGCATCTTAGGTTACTCGTCCAGTAAATGTTGAAAGAAAATAGAAAATACCATGAATCTACTGCAGCTTTGTAGAAAGATGTAACATTACTAAAAAATGTGTCTCAAAAACATCTAAATGAAGAAGCAACCGTTTACTCCTTCTTAAAGCCAATGAAAAATGACAACCAGTGCAACATTCGCCCTACGCATTCACGCAATCAGATTCAACATAATCAACAACCGCACATAAACCTACACGAACGGCTAATTTGCAACCATAACAAAACACACAAGAAAGGTAAGCGCACCGTAGTAAGCAAACCAATTAGTAGCCCATCACTATGGCCATCACCAAAAGACTACAAAAACATGAATATGGATAAGCTCAACAAACATATCTACTGTGCCTCCAGCATACGTGATTAAAAGAAAGTTGAGTCATCCGCATGGGCGTCACAGTCTATACCAACAAAGAGCCCATTCATCTCTTCAATCCTCAAAGAAACACTCTCCATAGGTACAAGGTTACCACATCTCAACGCTTACAATGGTACTACTGATCCAGATGACTACCTTGTCCACTTTTAAACAATGATGAGCCTCCACAATTTCTTAAACGCGTGTAAGGCCTTTCCTAATACACTAGTGAAAGCCATCTTGCTCTAGTTTAATACCCTCCTTAAGGCATCCATCACTTCATTTGACAACCTAAGAAGCAAGTTCCAAAAGCACTTCTTCAGTTCTCAAGTCCCACACCGAGATTCCTCCATCCTCTATAATGTCAAGCAACACCCCAATGAAACCCTACGAATATATCTCGGCCACTTCAATTAAACAAAGCTATAAGTTTTCAAGCTAGACACAAGGACAGCTCTACACACGCTCCTAATAGGCATGATCCAAATGGAAGGCTCTTCAATACAGTATCATTGGATAAGCTTGAATCCTTGGACGAATTCATGAAAGTCACTAAGAACTACATAGCTTAAGAAGACGCTATCAAAGCTCCTTTCTAGGTGGAAAATAACACCCACATCTCAGCAAAAGATCATTTGGGACCTCACGATCCTAGACTACAGCCCCCTACACGAGAAAAGCGTAAAAAGCAAAGGCACAAATTCTAAGACTATACCTCGTATACACCCTTAACCTAACCACTTAATGAAATCATGTATAAGGTTCGAAAGAAATTCTAGAGACAGCCAAGCATTCAGAAACATCAGAAGCAACGAACTCAAGAAAATACTATGATCATAGTTGTCAACATCGCAATTTTACCCATGCGATTCTACAAGTTTACGATTTTAGGTGACTCTTTCGAGTTAACTTGAGTGTAGAATTTTTTTACATATAAAAACTTACGTTTTTAACCGAATTTATATATAAACTCGATAAAATCTTACGTTTTGTACCAAGTTTACCAATTCTACATATTTGAGTGAAATGAACTAAAAGATTAAAGAAAAAAAATACAACTAACCTTTTACAAGCCATCAACTATTAAGGCATTACAACATCTGTCATATCCTACTCTAATTTTTTACCTCTTTCTTTCTCTCCCAAGCTCCTATTTTATATTCATAGTTTTTATCCAAATTTCAACTTTAATAACAAAGTTTACAAAGAAAATCATGTACTTTATTTTATACAATTAATAACTTAAAATGAGTTGAAATGTTTGGTTCTTTTTAATTTACAGCTTTTAAAAAAAAGGGAAAAAATTTACTTTTAGCTCTATTTGTCTTCCTTCTATACATGTTAATTATATAATAAGAATTTTTATGGAAAAAAAAACTTAATTTCCTCATTTTTTTTTAATTTTCATCATATATTTTAAGTTTTGAATAACTACTACAAGTATATCTATAATTTTTTTAAATTATTTTACATAAATTGTAGAAACTTACATTTCTACATTTCGATTTTACGTTCCGATTTTACAAACCCTCTAACGATTCTACGTAGAAGTATGAGTTTGATAACCTTCTACGACTACCACAAAGTACATGGACACAACACCAATGAGTGTTACCACCTCAAGAATGCAATTGAAGACCTTGTTCGCAGAGGCCACTCAACCATTTGGTTGCATATGAGAAAAACCAAATTCAATGACCTACCCAACGCCACCAGGTTGATAACCAACAACAACACCACAATCAACAAGCCGATCCCCCTACAGATGAGTACAACTAAAGAGGATGATGCAGTCAGGTCAACACCATATTCAGTATACCCAGTCTCCTCTCAAGCGATACTAACCTCACACCCAAACAAGAGGCGCATGTCATCAGAAATAAGAAGCCAAAGATTGACACAGCAGTGACCTTTTATCAATGAAGATGAGCAAGGAATCAACCTGCCCTATAGTGATGCACTCATTATAAACGTTGAAATTGGGCACTTCAACGTTCCAAAAACTTTTGTAAATAATGGGAGCTCCACAAATATACTCTTCTACAACGCCTTCGAGTAAATGAAAGAACAACTTGACGAGCCCCTTCAGTTGTATAAACATAGCTTCACTAGTTTTGGAGGTGGCAGACCAATGCCCGCAAAGGGGATCATAACCCTACTCGTTCAATTAAGCTATTGTGAACACATTACTACCTAGTCAATAAACTTTATCGTCGTCAACATGTGGTCACCATACAGTACAATCCTCAGTAGACTAAGCATAACAAAATTTGACATGCTTATCAGTAAAAGATGGCTCAAAGTGAAGTTCATGACCCCCATTAAAGTTAGCAAGGCCAAAGCAACCAAGCCTTGTTTAGGTTACTCTACCTTAAAGCGCAATCTAGAAACAACGTCATAAACAGCTAGTTAACCAACCTCCTTACTTCAACACAATAGGCAAGCCTGCATAAAAGACCCTTAAAATCCAGAAATCTGATGCCCCTTAAATGATAACCAAAATATGGGCCAAGCTTCCAGACAATGACAAGTTCTAACTAATAGAATTCCTTAAGCAAAACTCAAACTTCTTTAGGTCTACCTTAAAAGACATACCAGGGATCATTTGTATACCTGAGGCTACTCACCACCTTGATGTCAATCCTGCCATCCGACCTATTAAGCAAACGAAATGACATGTCGATCCTAAACGTCAAGCTACGATCGAGGAAGAAGTATAAAAGCTGCTCCACATAGGCTTCATTTAGTATGAGAAGTACCCTACTAAGCTCGCCAATACGTTGCATGCCAAGAAAGCAAATGGAAAATAGCACATGTGTGTCAACTACTCCAACCTCAACAAAACATGCTCAAAGGACTGTTTCCCCTTACCACATATAGACCAACTAGTCGATTTGACGTACGGTTATGTACTTCTTAGTTTCATGGATGCCTACTCCAAATACAACCAAATCTGAATGGCTCCCAAAGACAAAGTCTACACATCCTTTGTCACAGACTTCGAGACTTATTACTACAAAGTAATGCCCTTCGGCCTAAAGAACACCGGAACCACATATCAAAGGTTGGTGACCCATATCTTCAAGCAATAAATAGGTAAGAACATTGAAGTTTACCTCGATGATATGATTGCCAAGAGCAAAACCAGAAAGGCTACATTGACGACCTCCAAGAGATCTTCTAAACCCTTCGCTAATTCCAAATGAAACTTAACCCCCAGAAGTGCATCTTTAGGGTTAATTTAGGTAAGTTTCTTGGTTTCATGATCATAAAGCGAAGGATAGAGGCAAACCCTAATAAGATCAAAGCGACCCAAGATATACGAGCCCCAACTAAGGTCAAAGAGGTCCAACGACTGACAAGAAGGATAGTTGCCCTCAACCATTCTATATCTCAAAGCGTTAACGAGTGCAATAAATTTTTCAATCTACTCAAATACCCCGTTGAGTTTAAATAAACACCAACATGTCAATAAGCCTTCTAAGTGTTGAAGAACTTCCTAGCAACTCTACCCATACTCTCCAAACTAATACCTAGAGAGAAATGGTACTTATACCTCGCAATCAACGATAAAGCATTATCCTCAACACTTATTCGAGTTGACGGCCATGAACATTGACCAGTCTACTACATCAACTACAGGCCCGAGTTTAGATACATGAAGATAGAAAATTTTGTCCTCACTGTTGTCATTGTAACTCACAAGCTCAAGCCCTACTTCCAGTCACATCCAATCGTTGTACTAATAGATGTAACACTAAGAACTGCTCTAAAATGCTTGATACTTCAAGCTGGATGATGAAGTACTCTCTCAAGCTTAGTGCCCACCGAGTCCAATTCTACCTAAGACAGGCAATTTAAGGCACAAGTCTTCATAGACTTCATAATAAAATACACTAAAGCAAACATGCTTTAAGTCGAGCCTACCATACTAATCTAGACACTCTACATCAACAAATCCTCCACTAAAGGGAAGAGTAGGGCCAATATTATGTTACAAGGCCCACACTAAACAAAGATCCTCTATGCCCTAAAGTATAGTTTCATAATAAGCAACAACAAAACCAAATACGAAGCACTTATTACCATCCTAAAAATTGCTAAGGATATCAAAGGAAAAAAACTCAACATAAACTTAGACTCCATGCTGGTTTTATAACAGGTCAAGAGAGAATACGAGACTAAGGGTAAAACAATCACCAAGTACTTGCACTTAGTATAGGGCCTTTTCATGGAATTCGCTTCCTAAGAAGTCAAAAAAATCCCTTGAGTAGAAAATGCAGAGCTGAATAAACTATCTAAGATAGCTTCATCTGTCATCTCTGCATCACACAACTGCTATAAGCTATTCTTCATATAGTACCTCCCCAAAAGAAGTACAAAGGTACAACAACAACAAGTTCCTGAAATGATAGAAGTAGCTCCCAATCCCTCCCGGATGGACTCCCTTAAGAAGTACCTCATAACTAGGGCATTACCCGAAGAAAGATGGCCTATGCCACAACCAATTATACACTAATCAATAATGTACTCTATAGACAAGGACATAGCACTCCACTCCTCAAATACCTCCAAACGGAAGAAAGCATTCTGGTCTTCAAAGAGCTCTATGTAGGGATCTACAGGAATCATATCTATCGCAAGCACTATATCTTCGAGCACTCAGGCTAGCTTATTATTGGCCCATGATGAAGGAAGATTCCAAAACCATAGTCGAAAGATGTCACTCTTACCAAAAGCATGCATTAATCACTCATGCCCTTAGTCTGGAGTTATACCCCTTGACCAGCCCATGGTTGTACGTACAGTAAAGATTAAACATCCTTAGTCCCTTCCTGAAAGCTTCAATAGGCCGATAGTTCATCCTAGTGGCAATGGATTACTTAACCAAGTGGGCAAAGGCATCAGCTATTGCAACCATGATAACTTGAGCCGTCGAAGGGTTCATGCTCAATAACATATTGTCCTACTTCAAAGTACCATATAAGTTGATCATTAACAATGGGAAGCAATTTGACAATGATCATTTCAGTGACTTTTGCAATAAGCATAACATTAGGTTTCATTATATGGTGCGAACCATAACTTAGAATAGACAAGGCCAGTCACTGGATGAGTCTAAACTTGCAGAAAGCTCGAAAGGAAAGTGATAAATGTATGAAAAGATGAATGCAAATGAAGAGTAAGCAAAAACCCATGAACAGTTCTTAAGAATATGACACACCAATAGAATTTCTGAGGACTCACGGCACAATTCGATATGACGCATCAATCGGTCCAGTGAGGTTACTCGCCACCTAGCTTTGCTCAAAGGTTAGAATGAGAGTGATGCTAAGAGTAAACAGGTAGTATTTACGCAAGAAAGGAAAATACTTAAGTGTATTAATAATAATCTCTCTCATCTAGCTACAATTACAAGAGTACTTATACTCATAAGTTAGGGCAACTTGCCTAAAAAGGAAAAGACAAAAAAAGGTATTTCCTAAGGAAGTAATGTATAAGACACAAAAAGGTCAAAATAAATATTTAAGAAAAACAATTATTAGTCTAACAAATTCTACATATGATTCTATACACGTGGCAATGCTGTATTGGTGATACCGTTGGAAGATGTGGACAACAAATACTCTCAACTTGCTTGTCTAAGCAGGGGTAACTTAGTTAATCTAGACTCTCTCTCTCTCTCTTGGCAGCACAGCAAAGGGGATGCAGAGTAAGTGATTAGCCAAGCATGAATGAGAATGAGGGTCAACTGTTGTCTAGACCGTTCGCTTCTCAACACATTATTTGTGAGAAATAGGCAGTCATTTGGCTCGACATGAAGAATGGGTCGGTTAGGATATACTCAACCTCGGTAAGAGTTGGCTAAAGCAAAAGAATCCGCTTTGCCAGGCCTTCCAATCCTTGAGCTCGACTACCAATCAAAAGCCCAGTAGCTTAATTCCCATCACTATACCTCGGTAGCCCATACTCAAACCAACGACTAAGTTGAGTCGATCAACAAGACAATTCTCAACAATCTAAAGAAGAAGGTGAAACAAACAAGAGGTAGATAGGCTAATGAGCTTCCCAACATACTTTGGGGTTACTGTACAATGCATAAGACCTTGACTGGAAAGACACCATTTCGCCTTACATTCGAAGCAAAATTTGTCCTCCCTATTGAGTTAAAATTACCCACTAGCAAGATACAGTACTTTGACGTAAACACTAATCACATGGACTTATAGGCATGCCTCGACACTATCAACGAAGTTCACAATGCTATGCCAGTACGTACAATAGCCTATCAGCAACGAGCCACCTAATGCTACAACTACAGTGTCCAATACAAGGTTTTCTACCCTAGAGACTTGGTGTGCAAAAATTTAGAGGCTACTAGCTCAAAAGAAGGATGAGGCAAGCTTGTTCCCAATTGGGAAGAACTTGTATGAGTGGTCAATGATGTGGGAAAGGGTGCTTACAAGCTCGAGATGCTAGAAGGATGAACTATCCCCAAGGCATGGAATGCCCAAAATTTAGGACCTTACTTTCCTTAAGTGCAGCGACGAAAATCAAAAGCATCTGTAATCATGGCTATGCAATAAATTAATGAAGTTTCTAGCATTTACCTCTCATCTTCTATCGAGCCCCTAACCTTAGGTCGATTTTCATCCCCAAGCTTAGCCTAAGTCAGTCCTTGCCTCGAACATGTTGTCTTTGGAGGAGGAATCAGAGTTGATGATGAAAAGACCTAAGCCATTCTCAAATGGTCGATGCCAACTAATGCTATTGAAGTTAGGAGTTTTCATGGTCTTGCTTTGTTTTATCATAGATACATTCAAAACTTTAGTTCCATAGCTGACCCACTAACCAAGCTGTCCAGGAAGAACTCAAAATTCAAATGGTCCAAGAAAACTCGAAAGAGTTTTGACAAAATCAAGTCTAAGCTGACCTTCGTCCCAGTACTTGCACTACTAGATTTCGAGGTCTTTAAGTTAGAGTGTAATGCTTCGATAGTAAGTATTAGAGCTATTCTTATCTAGGGGCACCGCCTAGTTACATATTTCAATAACAAGCTTAGAGGTGCCATACTAAATTGCTCGGCATATGACAAGGAGTTCTATGCCCTTATACGAGCACTTCAAAACTAACAACATTACTTATTGTTGACAGAGTTCATTATCTACACAAACCATGAATCTCTCAAACATCTTAGAGGATAACAAAAACTCTCCTAGTGCCATGCTCAGTGGGTCGAGTACTTAGAAACATTTTGCAACATCATCAAATACAAGAAGGGAAGTTCTAACACTATAGCCGATGCCCTTTTCTCATCAGCATGTTCTTATCACAACATTATAAGTAAGAATACTTAGGTTTGGTGCTCTACCTACTTAATATGAACAAGATCCATACTTTGGACCCTTAGTGGCTAAGTGCAACATTAGAGGAGTAGTAGGCGAGTTCTATCTAAATGAAAGGTTTCTAATTAAGGGAAAATAAGTTTGTGTGCTGAACAATTCTACAAAGGAAGTACTTGTTCAGGAAGCCCATGCTGAAGGCTTAACCAGCCATTTTGGCAAGAAGAGAACTACTGAGTTGTTGAAATAACACTTCTATTGGGTTAGAAAGATGAAGGAGATGCACAAAATTCTTAAATAATGCGAGATGTGCAAGCAAGCTAAGGGAAAAAAGGAGCCTTATGAGAATATACACCTCTGTCCATACCTGAACGACTGTGGATCAATCTAAGCAAGGATTTCATCCTCAGCTTACCCTAAACACCTTGGAAACATACTTTTATTATGATGGTGGTTGATCGGTTCAGTAAAATAAGCCACTTCATCCTTTACCACAAAACCAATGATGCTTTATTTGTTGCTAACCTTTTTTGCAGGAAATCATAAGGCTACATGGTATCCCAAGAAGTATTATGTCAAATCGTGATTTGAAGTTCACGAGCTTCTTCTGGCAAACGTTATGGAAAAAGCTCGGCACTAAACTTATGTTCAATACTTCTTGTCACCCACAAATAGATGACCAAATCGAGGTTGTGAATAGGACCGTAGGGAATCTCCTTTGAGCTACTATTGAGAAGAATCTACATGATTGGGATCTATGTCTACCCATCATTAAGTTCACCTACAACCGCTCTACCTGTAGCATGAAGATCACCTTTTGAGATCATCCACGAACTTAACTCAAACTTACCATTAGACACAATTACAAACTTGATCTCTTAAGGAGAAAGTTTGTTAGGTCTACAACGCGCTAAGAAGTTTCAGAGACTGCATCTGAAGGTTGCCAACCAATTAGCCAAGATAATAGCTCGATAAAGAAAGTAAGGAAGCTGAAGTAAAAGGGGAATTATTTACAACCCAAGAGACCTTAGATTTACTTTAGTAAGGAGAAACTCCTAAGGAAGAGAATGAAAAGTTATCTTCCAAGTCAAATGGTCCTTTCAAAATCCTTCGATGCATTAATGACAATGTCTATGAGTTAAAATGCCTGAAGGATACAAAGTGTCTCCAACTTTTAACATCACCGACCCGATGCCCTTTGTGCTAAAAGAAGAAGAAAAAGAGGACCAAGATTTAAGAGCAAATCTTCAACAATCTTAAGGAACTGATGAAATGCCAACCTCCGAACCCCTCACTTGTAATTGCCTTCAAAGTCTCCAATCCCTCACCAAGAGAACCCTCTCTTCTCAACCTGCTAAGGACGAGCTCTAATATATGGAAGAACTGTGAAAGAACTCACTAAGGCCCTATCTTGGTACACTCTTCTCTACTCAGACTCTTGCTAATCGCTGACTTGTCGAATGTGGAGGCCCATTTGCTACGTATTAAGGCTAACCTAACGAGTATTGAGTCCGAGGCCCCCATACACTAAACTCTACTCTTCCATCTGATCAAACTACAACCACATTCAATCACCCCGGCAGCTCCTAAAGCAATTCATCAATAACAACCTAACATTAGCTCAATTCATCTACAACGCCCCAAGATCCTGGAATACAAACTCATTAACAGGACGCCACCTGTCCCCTACTTTTTTTACACTTGTAATATATCCTTTTTTTTTTCCTTTATCATATTTACCCTTTTTCAAGCATACTAGAAATCTCTTTCTTACATTGTCTTTTATATAATTTTCCATCATTATATTATTGCCCCAAAGGACTTACTACAAATAGTCCTTTTTACTATAACCGCATCCATCATATACCTTAAAAGCTAATGAATATCTTTGTTTTGCAAGATACCCTTCACCGAGTACATCCCCTTTCCCACACTTATCTAATCTTACCGAATAGCTCAAAGCATTAGCTTATGCATTATATTAGGAAAAGTTCTAAGTCGTATTGTATTCATTAGTGCGTCATATCCTACAAGCAGTTACACAAAAGCTATTGTATTTTCCAACCTATCATTTCCCTCTTTCTTCGATACTTCTAAAGATCCACCTAATTAATATTTCTTACAATAAGTCCTAGTGATTAATTCAACTCCTAGGCACATCAGTCCTTGCTCTAATAACACAAGCACTTCCTTCGGGCATCAATCTATAACAAGCCCCTAACCTTGGGTCTATTTTCATCCCCATGTTTTGCTTAAGTTAGTCCTTACACTGATAACTTAAGTACCTTTCTCAAGCATTGATCTACATTAAGCCCCTAACCTTAGATCAATTTTCATCCCTATATTTTACCCAAGTCAATCCATGTACAGATAATGCGGGCACTTCTCGCTAAATCAAGCCCTTATTCTTGGGTCAATTTTCATTCCTAAATTTTGCCCAAGTTAGTTCCTATGCTAATGACATAGACATTCCACTCAAGCATTGATTCACTTCATGTGCCCCCCCTCCCTCCCCCCCAAGCATGATTCAATTTGTCATCATCAAACATTTATCTAAGTAAGATACTATCATAGCAATTAGTAAATAAAACTCGAAGTTAAATTAAATAGCAAGAGCTGAAGAGAAGTAAACTAACTGACAAGAAGTGATGATCAAAAGAGAAAAGTTTTATTTTACTAATCAAATGAAGTATAAGGTTTAACGGGTCGACATACTAAGCCCAATTACACCGAGACAAAAAACTGAATGATACAAAAGTATACAACTGCCTCTTACACTATGGCTATTCATTTCACTTAAACAACCAATCTTTGCTCCTTGCCTTGAAAACTCTTCCCTAAGAGGAACTCTTCTCAACTTCGACTCAACTAGCTCCCATGTTGTGACTACATCCTTAAAGTCTAGTCTGGCCTAGCCTTAAACTACAAAGCTCTCAGTGACGCTCAACCTCCATGTAAAGGCCCCTACTCTACCTTCCAAAGTCTCTCTTTCATAAAGATAGCAGTAACGATAGCTGATTCAGCTACTCTACCTAGAGTACCGAGTTGTCTAAGCCTTATTAGCAACAAAGGAAGGTCAATCCTTAACCTAAAGCAAACCAAAGGACTTACGAAGCAAAGAATTCCCACAAGCACCTTGATCTACACATCAAGGTAGAGAAAAGACCCCCTTTGCTACCATAGTCACTATAACCGCCCCGTCTGCTTAGAATCATCTAAGACAGCACACATAAAAGGTTGCCCAAAATCTCATGTAGATAAGCATTCTTACAATGAAGTCACAACAAACAAGCAATTGACTACAACCAAGCGCCTCTCTTTTGCCCGATATTATTAGGACACAAAAAAGAAAGGACCTAGAGGCCATGTATGCCTCCCAGTCATAGCTCGAGATCCAACCACTACCATTGAGCAACTGTCCATATACGAGATCACAAGTCGAATAATGAGGTCAAAGGTAACCCCCTGCCCAGCTCATGCACCCCACCCTCAACATGATCACCTCAGACACACTCATTTCAGCTCTTAGTATACCCTACTAAAGTTGTTTGAGCAATTGTTGTAGCAAGGTAAGGACCCATACACCCTTTATATAGGAGCCATGAGAAGTCCCTAGCCATACATGTATTAATCATTGCATGGCCCTAACACATCAAGAACCCAAGCGACGCTTGAGGAATTAATGATGAGTCGTGCATGTATTAAATAGCTTCTAGAAGGTACCTTGTCCGAGGTATTCTACCTGCCATAAGCATACGATACCCAAAATGAACTCTATAGAGAGCATAGCATATGTCAGTAAAAGATTCACTTTGCCAAAAGTACCCTGCCAAGAAGATCCTATGACATCATCACAAGATACATTCTTCCAGGCTCATGAACACACAACACTGAGACCCTCCAACTGAAGAATCACAATTTTCTCAAGAGATAAGGTGCGTCGACTTGCAAATAGGTGTCATCACAAGATAAGAACACTTAGATGGAAATCAAGGATAAGTGTGAGGCGATAACATACAGGCAAATGAGTAGGTCCACAAGGAGTTAGTAATGAGCAAGTACAAAACACCTACTCAAGGGTACAAAATTCGACTAATCTCTTAAGGAAACACAATACATAAGTTTGCTCCTTAAACATTCTCATCAATAGAAAAGACGTAGACAACAAACAAATGAAGTTTGAGCACAAAGATACAACATAAACACAACAAGCAACAACCAACGGAAAGGAAGCACAAGATTAAAAACCATTAATAAAACATCATTCATTCAAGTTAGAACAATTACATTAAGGAGGTCTGTACCCCAACCACCTACCGAAAGAAAAATATACATGACAAATTTAGACATAGGCACACATCGCCCACAATAACTACAAGGAAGTAACAAAAAATACGAAAGATGCTCTTAAGCATCCTCGACTTGTTGCTATTCCTATTGCTGTTCTTGTTGTCATTCCAGCTCTTGCCTAACCTCACCAACACTACCTCCCTCCCTAACGCCCACATTCGAGCCACTGCTAAAAGTTCCTGAGGAGTCACCAAATGACTCACCACTTAACCCACCTCCAGCAGCAACCTCGAGTTCATCAAGCTAATGCAAGAAGGATGAGTTTGCATAAGGCATGTTTTGCAGAACTTACTTTCTCACCTCCTCTGCTATTACGTACCTAGCCTTGGTAACGACCTTCTTGATCAAGGGGTCCTTCAAGGTCTTTATGAAGATATTACATTTGGCCTTCGCCATCAACCCTTCACTTCTTAAGAGCTTGCCTTCCCTTCTATCGAATTAAACTCACACCTTATCAAGTTCCTCCCCTTTAGCCTTTAACTCAGCAACCAATTTACCTTCTATGACTTTACTAGATTCTTCGGTCTTCTTCAACTCATCCTTTGATCGATCCATCTGACCTAAAAGCTCCCTATGTTGGCGTTCTAGATTACTAAACGCAATGGCTAAATCACCATACACTTTCTTTTCCTCCTCCAACACCTTCTAAAGTCTCTCCACCTCAACCCTCGCTGACTTCCCTCTGATAGAAGAATTGAGCGGTTATAGGCCATAATGCAATCCAATAAGTCATACAACTATGAGCATGGTATGCAATCAGTAATTGAGCTAAAACTAAGCAATTCAATAGAAGCACATAAGTAGCTTACCTCATTTCACCTCCTTAACATCTTCGTTAAGGCCTCCAATTTGTTTCTACTCGCAACTAGCTGCCCAAACTATGCTTATAGCTACTCAAACCTCTGAACACCATAGGCTACGTAGGAGTTGCTCACTTACCCTAACAAACCAAAGGTTCAACATACTTATGTCGAGAATCTCAATGGTAACCGTAACAATAGCTTCAAGGGTTTGCTCCGAACTTACCTGCTCTACGTCTACTTGAGCACCTACTACCTTAAGGCCTTGCTCGTGAACTGTAGTCCCAATTGGAACCTCTATAGCCATACCCCTACTAGATGCCCCATGTCCCACTATCGAAGCCCCCAGTAGTGCTCTTATCATTACATCTTCGCTCCCTTGCTAGAAAACTTTGGAAAGGGTTTGCTACCTTCTACTCTTCTTCTTAGACTTTTTCAAGGGGTGATGCAAACTCTCCCCTTCCCCTTCTAACTCGAGCAACCTTCTCTTTTCAAGTCTTGAAGCACTTTCGAGCTTTCTGTTCTGTACAACCAGTAACTTTACCCATAGTTTCTCCATCACTAACTCATGAGCTGTAAAAGAACAAGTGAACTCCTTAGCAAAACATACTAGAAGGAAGATAAAGCACTTACTATGCTACGGATGAGCAGCTCAATTTCCCCTACTCCAATGGCAAGGCAACATGATGCAGTAGATAACCTACTACCCCTCTTTAGCTGAGCACAATGAATACCTATCTCCACTCTTATATTTCTCACATATCAACAATAGCTTGAGCTTTCTCCAACCTACCAAATTTATGAGCTCAATGCTCGCAATCGTACCCTTATCCCTTAAAGCCTTCAACTTCTTACCCCAAATAGGCCACCTCCACTCAGTCTAAAAATCAAGTGGCTTAGGAACATGAATGCAGTAATAGAATTCCTTCCACCTTATTTGGAGGCTTATCAATAATACTCAGCATCGTACCTCGAGTAACAACATAAACTTACCCATCGACCACCCTCCTTACAAAGAAGAAGTGCCTAAAAAGTTGCATAGTCGGACACTACAACTCCTACATGCATAATGCCTCAAAAGCAAGCAACTCAATCCACACGTTTGCATTCAAACTACCCTAGTGAAATTTTGAAATACTTGAAAAACTTGAAAAACTCAACCAAGAATTGTAAAAAAAGAAGCCAAATACCGAGCTCAAATGGCTATGCATAAATTACAAATGATCAAGCATCCCCTATGTCATATGCTCATTTCCCATCTTAAGGTTTCTCTACTCACCACCCTTGCACTGCTCCAATTGCCCAACTAACCAACCTCAATTTTTCTTTGCTTGCTACATATGGAAAATGGGCACATGCATGCTTGTTCGTGTATGTCATCCGCAACAACTGCCTAATTTTGCTTTCCTCACCATCCAGTTGGTACATGTTACGAGGAGGTCACCACATACATTTGCTTTTCTCCTCGCAAGAGAGTATTACCCCATCTTCTTCTTTTCTCACCGCCACTACTGCTATAGTTGTTTCAGGGGGAGTAAGGCTACTACCCCTTACTCGAGATGAGCTTTCGCAACCTTCATCTACCTCCCTTAAAATAGAAGGATAGAAGGACTCATTTTAATTATCAATTGTGCTTTGATTAGCCATTGTAAGTGAGCAAAAAATAGAGATTAGAAGCACAAAAGAAAACACAATTAGCTCACAAATCAAAATTTCGACAGAGTTTCCCCTAAGTAAGTAAAACAAAGTAAGAATTGAACATCTAAGCCCCTTTGATACAGACAAACAAGGGGAGAAGGCAAATGGTTTCTCTACTCTCAGAACACGATCCCACTATAGGACGTGTACTAAATCTCCACCATCCAAGTGCCTTACTCCTCCAACTAAGGGCCCTAATTGACCCCCAAACACGAATTAGTAACGTGGCCTAACAAAAAATTATCCTACATACTCAACCATTCTTTACAAACCATCAATGCTCACTATATTTCCCAATGATAGCCATCATGACACATTGAGCAATATAATGGTCATGTCAATGACAAAGTAACCCTATGCGTGGGAAGATGATCCACCACATCCTAAGTAATAGAACTGGTCCCCTACTTGAAGGCTTAGCCTTAGTTCACTCACATCCCACAAATTACTCTCCCCATACCTCGAGCACTGATAAGAGTAGGGAGACAAGTGTTGACACCCGATTCCAACTTGAACCAAGTCCCAATAAGTGAAGCCCATCACAAAGGACGCTGAATGGCACCCAAACAAACAGTAAGCTCACATTTTGCTTCGTAACCCCCTTAAAAAGCCATGAGACCTCGCCAATGAAGATGTGAGCCAATAGCAAGAGTATCTCTCGCGACCTGCTTTTCGAGCTGAATGATGACTGCCTCAGCAAGTCATCCCCCAACAATCAAGTTACCACTCATTATTTGACCAGCATAAGCTTAGGGCTCAACTCACCCCCAATCAAGCATCAACCAACTCCCTTCTTAGCACCTTAGCCCGACTTTTATCTCTAACGCCTACAACCCACTATAACTCATTAATGAACATTTGATATCCATAGTACAACCTGCGTGCCCAAAGTCTTTCCCCCTACCAGATCATTGAGCTGCAGATCTACTGGGTTGGTCAACCATAACATACCACCAACAATGAAGCTCAGCCTCTACCTCGAAGCGCATTACCTGCCAATAACCAGTACAAGTGAATCCCTAATCCCTACATATCTAGGTAACCCATATAAAAGGCACCAAGCACCAGTAAGTAAGGAAGCCCCCTTCCCACCCACCCACACATACACACACACACGCACGCATGCACGCACACACACATTCTCTAAGATATCTTCTCCTCCCTCTCTCAAAGATAGCAAAAGTTTAGTACCTATCACCCATTACACAAGGCAAGCATAGTCCATCATGTCCTTAGTTCTCATCTCCCCTTTCCTTGGTCCTCCTTGCTGACTTGAGCATTAGAGAGCCCTTGTAACCTTACCTACTATGACCACCATAAACTTGCTTATTGGATTCCGAGAGTTCATAGTTATATTGTAATTTATCTACATAAATATGTAAATTAGTTAATGGAAAAAATAACTAAACATTAGAGATAAATTATTTAAATACAAAAATTATAAAGTGACTTAAAATAATATATAAATATAGTACATATACCTTAGGTATAATTATTATATAAATTTATACATCCAAAAATGCTTATTATACCCTAAAATACTCATAATTAACTAAATAATTATAGGAAAAATAATTAAAAATTAGTAAAAATTGTTAAGCAACTAGACTTCATATAGAATAGGTGTGGGAAGTTTATTAGATAGCTGTTGATTTAGGAAATTAATCTTAAGACACTTAACATGCATAAAGCCCTTAAGAGAGAGAAAAGAACCATTAGACACCATGCAAACTTAGGAAAATTCACCAAAACCTCTTTGAGTGTTCTTAAGGATATGACAAGTTCTGGACAAATTTGAAGGAGTGCAAGTAAGTAGAAAATTCTGGAAAAATTAGAAAGCGGAACTGTACAAACTAGATGATTTGGTAAAACCCAAGTGCAAAGGAAACTTAAGAGTGAACCACCACCATCACCACCACTCAACAATGGTGGCACCGCTTGGAAGTGCTAACAGGGTGTTGGCTGAATGCCAATTTTTCTGATGAGTCGATTTTGGTACTTGATTCTTCATAAAATTGTAAAAATATTAAATTAAATCTGAAAATTATAGAAAATTTTATTTGTACATATTTTTAAATATATACTATTAGGGAAAAATATCAAATTGAAAATTTTTAAAGCGAATATAATACTTCCTTAAGAAACCAAGCAAAACCAATTAATTTTCGAAACCGATTTGTATAATCCTATTGATGTAGTTTCTAAGCCAAAATTTTTATAAAGAATAGATATATTGCATGTAAACATTGTATAAAGAGATTTCAGACAAAAAAATAATTATCATAATTTTTAGAGATTTTTTAACCTTTAAATAGGATTAAAAAATGCTATTTTCTTAAGGATTCTGTGTATGGAGCATAATGAAATCCTTGGTTTCAAGTTCTGAGGTTTATTTGAATCACATTCTTCTATAAAGAATAATTTAGAGTTACATAGTTTGATAGGGAGATGAGATATCGGCAAGTTGGTGAATATGGTTTAAAGCATTAATAAATAAGTATGTGAATTTGAAGAATTTAGTAATATGGTGTTGCTTAGTATGAAAAACCTAATATATGAACATAATTTAACATGTCTATAATCTAAAATATGATGTTATATGAGTTATTGAGAGTAATGGGTTAATTCTTAGTTCAAAGACTTGATGGAAAAGCTACCTATAAAATACTTAGCTAATATAATATTTATAGGTTAATGAGAGAATTTCTAGTTAATAAGGCCATCTTCAAATACTTCCTCAAAGAGTTCCTAATTAACAATGATATTTTCAGATGCTTCTTTAGAAAGTTTCTAGTTAACAAAAGTATTTTCAGATGTTCTTATAGAGAGTTCTAGAATAAAAATTGTATTAACATTATTAATCAGATACTTGTTCAAAAGGTTTCAGGGAAAAAACTACATTAATTTTAGCGTTCAGAACCTTGTTCAAAGACTTCAATAACACGTTAAAAATTAACCCAAGACTTAATAAACCTATCCAAACTATATGTAAGGCATTGAAAAGTAATTAGATGTTTTTTAATTAGCAAAAACTAAAATATTTGTATTGATTGTTTAGGGATTTATGAAGGGATTGAGCACGAGAAGGAAGATTAACTCACGTTGACATTAAGTAAGTTAAGATGGATACTTAACTGTATGTTAAAGTATCATATTAGGATAGTTCGAGGATTAAAAGTTCTTTTATGGCTGCAGTTAGATCATTTATGCATGTGTCATGTGTGTACTTGTGATACCAATTGATGATTGAGAGTTGAACTCTAAGTGTTATTTTCTGCTTGAACATAACATATATTACGTATATGAACTTGGTTACTCACTTTATAATTTGGACTAATCTTAAGACAACTAAGACCTAACTTGACATTCATGATAAGCCGAATAACAATTAGGTTGTCAGACTAAATACCAACACTTCAATGGAGATAGCAAAAATGGTCATTTTCTCACCCTTAGTTGAATTAAGTGATAGAAGAAAGGATTGCAACAAAGTTGGGAACCGTGGTTCAAATTTTTTCTAAGGAGGAAAGTGTCTCTATTGCACAAGTTTGAATTTAGTCCGATAGTATTGTGTTGAAACTCCTCAAAATCTAAGTTAGAGTAAACAAAATTTCTCTAACTTTACAATAAACCGGTCAAACATTGTGGGATGATCTATCATTTTCTTGTTGCATTTTGCATTTAATTAATGATTGAACAACCATGTTTGTTAATGTACTCTTATGACTCCGTCCCTTCTTACTAAGCTAGTTAAGCTCACATCATAATAGATTGTTTTGTAAATGTGGAATAATATCTAAAGATACCTCATTACCATAATTCGCAGGTTAATTCCAACGAGCTGAGAAGTTAGGAGTTGAAGACTAAGGAATGAATCAATGTACATGTTGTTTTTATTTTCTTTTATGAGAAGACTAAAACGTCTTCCTAGGAGGCCTTATAGTTTTCATTGGCTTGCTGTTGTATCTATGTTATGTAATAAGGTCTTCCTATGGAGTTGTATAGTACTTTTGGAAGCTTAAAAGCTATGATGTATATAAAACAATGTAAATGACTTAAACTATATATAAATATGGAAAACTGTTTTTCTTTTTTTTTTTCAAGTGTTACTCTACAGGTATTTTATATCATATGTGCCCATTTGATTACTTCAAAGCTAGTTGAGTCATCGTTCGCCTTATGTAGACTATACTTACATTAGCAACTAATGAAGATAACTTCTAACTTAGGTTGTTTTACATAGCAAGACTATTATAACTTCTCAAGTTTAGGGCGTCACACCTATAAGGGGCTTTTTTGTAGGTGTCTAGAAGCAAGAAAGGAGACGAAGCCTAAGTCTATTCAAATTAACACATCATAGGTGGTCTAATCACAATTAATAAAAATGTTTAGCAAAAATTTGACATAAATGGTTTGAATAGAGGATCAAACCAAAATAAACTGATTTTAATTATGTTCAAAAAATTTGTGAATCAAATAGTTAGGTTCAACTTCAAAAAAATACAAAAAAAAAAAACGAACCATTATAATAAGTTTAGTTCAAATTGAGAGAAGAGGAGCAAACCATACCAAACCAGATCATACTTACCCCTAATTTGCACAAAGTCATCATAAGGTAATATTATTTTCACTCAAATTCAAAAGACTATTTAACCACAAAATCTGGATGGTTTACTACTAAGGCATTAATTTTGTGACTTCTTAAATATTACACTTTATTTGTGGTGGTAATTCAATAATTACTATGGATTACTTGGATGATAAAAATAGAACCTTAAATTTTACCGCTTTGTAACTTTTAAAATATGCACATATATCTAAAATAATTGATAAAACCCCAAAATTGTCACTATCTATAATCCTATTAGTAATGATTTTAATGTTTTAAAGAGGTTTCAAGAGCTATATGTATATCTTCAAAATTTATAAAGAAGTAAAGCCAAATTTGAAATTTTAAGGAATATATCTATATCTCGCAAATAATTTTATGTTCATTAGATTTATTCCTTAAAATTTTGATTCACTTAAGAGGATATTTTCCATCTTTTTCATAGTTTAATTTGTACATTTTCTTTCAATTGAATAATTGCAATTTTTTAATTTATGTAATATGGATTAGAAAACTTTTTTAAAGTAGGTAAGTTTCTTTAAAGCCATCATAAAATATCATTATATTTAGTCAAATTCAAGAGCCATCTATCCATTAAGTTAAGCAATATATGGTAAATAAGGAATGAGGCCATACATGCATCCTAACCTTTAGGGTATCAATTCCCAAATCTTAAAACTAAAAACTACATTGTAGCATCCTAAAGCTACACTAGAACTTATACCTATAAGTACCAAAGGATACATAATACCTTATGGAACCCGTAATGTTTTTCTATCTTTCCACAAACTTTCAAGTTTATGTAATAATAATAAAATAATTTATATGTGATATGACATATTCTTTCATATGCAAATCTTATGGAACTTGTAGCAAAACCCTAGATAGTAAAGTAGGTACATTTCCTAGCTTCACTATTTTATTATGTGATAATAACTAAGATACATCGTTATAAATTATTTTTTTATTTTAATATAACCAAAAGTATTTTAAACTCCTAATGCTTTCTTTTTAATAATCTATGTCACATGCATTTATGTAAACATCTGCTCAATCCATCAAAGCAATACTAATGTACATACATATAAATATATTTGTGTGTCTATGTGCGTGCGCATTTGTATGCGTGTACATGCATGATTAATAAAAAGAGTGAAGAATAGACAACATAGGAGCTAAAACACACTTAAAGAATAAGTAACACCCTATATACTTTATTTTATATTAATAAAAAGATTGTATAGTTGCCTATTAATATATTATATTATTCTATAAATTTTACAAGGTGGTTATAAAGTATCTTAAAACCTATACCTTATATACTAAAACACTAAGCTAATACTCAAGAGGGGAGTGAATTGAGTATTAATGACAAATTTGATTTCTTTTCGATTTTAAGTAATATAGCATCTAGATGAATAAATGAAGTGATATAACAACAATAAAAATGCGAGATTTAAAAGAGATAGAGATAGAGAATATCCAATCCGAATGTAGTGTAGAGTTCAAATTGCCCCTTACTCTCCACGGACACATAACCCTCAAACTAAGGATTTCATTCCACTTTATTAATCTTCGAATCACAATGCTCAAGATGAGCATACACTAGTTCGCAATACGCAACTCCAATTCACAAACACAATATCAATATTTTCAAACTAATGTAGTGCTTTTTTCATAATAAGTTTACAAATGATAATTCCTTAAGCACTATACTTCAAATTTCTTTCAATTGATTAGAAAATTAAAGAGTAAGAGACAAAAAGTGTAAGGGAACAAAGAATGTAAGAGAATGTTCTACAATTATAGAGGAATATCAACTCTTAATTATTTTAGGCTAGCTAGTTTAACATTTACATCATCTTCCCAAAAATCTTTCTATTATAGTGCATTAAATACTTCAAGCAACTTATTGAAATGAAGTTGCCGAAAGGCCAGCTCTTCATAGCACCATCAAGTCAATAGGGCAAATTCATACCAACATAAGAACCATCTTGGATACACCGAAAAGTCGAATTTAAGATCAAAAGAAAAACAAACTTACATTTGTGGCCTCATTACCAATAGGCTAGTAGGCCATTTTTCAGCATTCTCAACTTTTATTCTATCGTCATGACAATTCTCCCTATCACTGACTTACCAGTTCTTTAGAAATTTGCACAGCACATATTCTTTGTAAACACATACATTTGTACACAACTAGTGCCCAACATTAAGTATTACAATTATGTTTACTTAGTACTTGGAAAACATGATGATGAGTCAATTGATTATGACTTATTGCAAGAAAGTAAATTTCCAATTAACTCTACTTAGTTTTAGTTTTGTCTTCATCAAAATCAAAATATGAATCTCGGATACAATATATACCTTAAAGTATAAGTTCTAAGGTAGTATAGAATATGAATGTATCAAATACCTATGTCATACCTTATAAGAATAACTTTCGGAAAATGTAATGTAGAACCTATCATATGACCCTCAGTACCAAATCGATACCTATCAAGTCAAATACGATAAATGTAGATATTATTAGCAACTATAAAATTAGGATAGTTTACCCGTTAGGTATTAATTTTATTAATATGAACATTTCACTCAATTTGTTAGGATAGAGAGTATCATTAATCATTATAATATAATTTTTCTTAAAAAATTAACTAACTTGATTTTTTTTTTTGATAAGTTCTCGAAATTATTCAATGATTATTATGAATATTTGTTAATTCAATATTTCTCCATTCAAATAAAGTGACATCACGTTAACTCCATGCATGAACTTTTTATCTTATGTTATAGTTATTATCGAAATATGCTTAAATTGAAAACACATTGTAAAATCCTTTCATTTTAGTATAAATAGAACTTTAAACATCTATAGCATGCTTTAGCTTTTGACGAATTATCATAATGATCCAATTATTGTTACAAATATTTATCTAGGAGTTTCTCTCTCTCTCTCTTATCCAAGTAAAAAGAGGTGATGTGACTTGTAGGACAATCTATCTTATGTCATATTTATAATAGAAATTTGGACGAATTACAAATAGACCTTCAAAACTTCTCAAGCCTACTTTTTCCATAACTTAAATTATGAAAAATAAGAAGAAACTGATAGGCCTACTACTGGCCCGAACCCATTCACGCTTACTATATCTAAAAATATCTAAAGAAAGAGAAAGTGGTCACCGATTCAATAAGGTACATTTATTTATCTCTCTCTCCTCTCTCTATTCTATCCTCTCTTGTTTCTTGAATTTCTTTTGGATTAAAGTTTCAATAGAATGTGACTTAACCTAGATTTCACAAATCTAAACATAGATCTATAGTGCTTATGTTATGATCTATCGATTGGTACTGTTTCACTGTGTTTTGATGGTTGTTTTACGAGGTACGATATGGTAGTATAAAAGCAAACGCTGGTTTTCAAGATATCCAGCAACTCCTAAAATTCAAGTCAAAATGACTTTCAGGGAAAAAGCTCGATATCCCCTTCTATTTCTTTTTTTCCTTTTTATATGTTAAATCCTACAATTGTAACCCTAATCTCTAATTAGTTACTGCTGGTGACTTTTAACTACTGATTTGTAATCTTTTTGCACATCAAAAAGAGACATAATCTCTACAGTGTCTCCATACTCCTCTATTGTTCCTTTGATTTCTTAGAAACTCAGTAGTTTAACTTGGTTGTATTCTCATAATTGTATTATTTGCCTCCCCCTTTTGAGAATCAACTTTGTCTTCAAGGTCAAAATTAGCATAATCTATTCTAAACACCTAAAGATCCATCTACATGGAATCTTCTAAATCTAGTGACTCCCACTGAACCAAGAGTTATGTAACTTTAGTTCCCTGCCTATAGATGTCCCTTTTATCTAGAATAGCCAAGGGTTACTCAATAACATGTGTTGTGACAACCTCAAATGGCAAAGATCTAGGTTCTTCCTTACTACCCTCAGCTTTGTTCAGTAAAGAGACATGGAAAATAAGGTTTTACCTAAATCCCTCTAGTAGAGAAAGCTTATATACAATAGGCCTAATCTTTTAAATGACCCGAAAAGGTCTATAATATATTCTTAACAACTTTTAAGATAGTCTATTAGCTACTGTAAATTGTCTATAGAGTTGAAGTTTAACATACACGTAGTAGCCAACCTCAAACTGTCTATCCACATGCTTAATATCTGATAAGGACTTCATCCGTTGTTATGCTTATTGTATATTCTCCTTCAACACTTCATCTCTATTCATCAACTCTTAATCTACATCGTCTATAGCACTAAACCCTAAAATGTAATGTGATCACATAGGCAGTTCCCTACCATATAACGTCTAAAATGGGGTCATCCTTGTGATTGTATGATAGCTAATGTTGTAGCAATATTCTGCCTAAGGGAAATATTTAGGCCACTCCTTAGGTTTATCCATAACAAAAGACTACAAGTTTTGCTCAATACATCTGTTGAGCACTTCTATTCAACCATCCATTTGAAGGTGGTAGGATGAACTCATCTTAAGCTGAGTACCACTGAGCTTAAAAAGCTCCTGCTAAAATCTACTCTAAAAAACTTTATCTTTATCCGAAACAATCAACTTTGCTAAACCACCATGTCAACAAATAACTTGGCCACTAATGTCGCCGTATATGTCACTAGTAGAGTTCCTAAATGACAATACTCAATGAGCCAATCTACTACCACAAAAATTACCGAATACCCTTAAGAAATTGGTAAACCAGTGATGACATTAATACAAAGCAAGCATACCTATCAAATTATAGTAAAGCGGATTATGAGTCCGAATATTGATCCCTTAGAGACCCTGGATATTAGTACCAACCTTGGCTCTATTATTTAAACAAATAAATTCAATTTCAAGAATTCAATTTTTTAAATTAAAATTATAGCAACAAATTAAATTAAGTAAACAATTAAGAACCAAACAAGAAAGCAAAATTTTAAAGATTTAATTCAAGACTCAACATCCTACCTAAATCTTAATTCCCTATATCTACACATGAAACTTTCAAATAAGATAATCTAATTCAATTTTTAATTTTTCTTGACCTGGAGAATTCTCCTTTCAATTTAATAACTTCCTCGAGCTTATTAACTCTAATCTTCATATTACCTAATAGAATCTCTTCCCTATAACATAATCTAAGATCGCATTAACGTACAGCAAATTGTCTTAAAAATAACATCCTACCTAAATCTTAATCCCTATATCTACACATGAAACTTTCAAATAAGATAATCTAATTCAATTTTTAATTTTTCTTAACCAGGAGAATTCTCCTTTAAAGTTAATAACTTCCTCAGGCTTGTTAACTCTAATCTTAATATTACCTAATAGAATCTCTTCCTCTATAACATAATCTAAGATCGCATTAACATACAACGAATTCTCTTAAAAATAACATTCTACCTAAATCTTAATTCCCTATATCTACACATAAAACTTGCAAATAAGATAATCTAATTCAATTTTTAATTTGTTTTTACCAGGAGAATTCTCCTTTAAAGTTAATAACTTCCTCAGGCTTATTAACTCTAATCTTCATATTACCTAATAGAATCTCTTCCTTATAACATAATCTAAGATTGCATTAACATACAACGAATTCTCTTAAAAATAATATTATTGATCCGAAAGAATCTTGCAAATCATCTCTAACATTGCACAAACTCTCATCAACTATGCTAAATCTAATTATACAAGAAATCTCTCAATCTTCTTGTACAATATAATATTTAAATTAATAGCCTACAAAATTATCAATCTAAAGTATGCAAGCACGAATAATTGATTCAAAAAGAACAAAGATATTCATTAGATCTAAATAAATCAAAGCGTCACATGCGAAATCTAGGCTCCATAAGATCTAGATACAAAAATTTCTACTCTATAGTTATGATAAAAGAATAATCTTCAATAAAAACTAAAGACAAGTAGAAGAAATAGATCATCAGTTTAACAAGACGGTTCTTGGATCTTGAGATCGTGAGGTCTTGATGCACTATGCTTTCTTGAGAGTTTTATTCTTAAAAAGCTCCCAAAAAGTCATACAAAAAGTTTGGTCTAAAAAAAAATCCCAAAGAAGCTTTATATAGAAGTTGAGAAAAATAAGACCACTACAAATGACACGACCATGTCATTGTCCATAATATATTCATGTCTTCTCTATTTTTTTTTTCAAAATCCTAGGAATGACGCAATCAAAGACATGATTGTATCCTTTGTTTGTATCACTCACATCCATAATTAAAATTGTGCTTCAAATTCACTTGGCAATGATACGATTGTATCATTCGGTCATGTAGGTCTTCAAAACTTCATAACTTTCTCATTTTAGCCCCAAATTGAGTTAAACTTGTTTCTATCTTCTCATTTTTTAGCATAAATCATTTCAAAATCTAGAAAGCAAGATTTTAGTCAATTAAGTATCAAATAAACTCAAAATTCAATAGAAACTAATAAAAAAATCACCATCTAAAATATAATCAATTTAAAGCTCATCCAAAATCCATGGAAATGTCCTCAAAAACCCTTTAAGGAATAAGTAATGGCTAAAGCAATCCAACTAAATATGTAGTCAAGTACTTAATTTGTTGGCATAAACAGTATCAATTGTTGGAATTCCTCTAAAAATTGCCTTAATAAGGCATTTTCCACTTTGTTGTCAACTTCTAGCTTATATTCCATGTTACGCCCCAAAGCGAAGAAGTCACAACAATCCTAACGTATAAACTAACCTATGATAATAACTGACCTCACAATCACTATCGTAAATTCAATTTACACAAGGCATCCATAAGTCCTCGCTTTGAAGTAAACAACTCATTTAAAATTACTAATAATATATATATATATATAACTAGAAACTTTAAGTCATATTTATATAGATGTACTTATATTGTCTTATGATTTTAGGAAATATTTCCATGCCACAGTAGTTTGGTAAGTAAATATTAGATGAGCAATGCATAAACCTAAGAGTTAATAAGAAAACTCTAAAGACTCGATTGGTCAACCAATTTGATCCTCATGCCCTTAAGGCACTTCAAAAAGAAACTAACCTCAAGATAGTTATAGTACAACATCTTAATCAGTACCTCCAAGAAAATCCATAAGGGTATGAGCAACCAAGAGCTCAATAAGTTAGGACGAAGACTTAAGAATACATATCAAATGCAAACAAGGAATTCAAACAATTAACTAAATGCAATGCAACAAGCGAATGCCATCACATAACATAGTCCAATTCATTGTGAAATCAAAGAAATTTCACCCTCTCTAATTTGGGTTGAAGAGTTTCAACATTTATGTAACAACTTACAACCAAACTTAAGTTTATGCAATGGAGGCACTGGAGGCACTACTCTCCCCATGACTATCCTTCAAATCATTGCCCTCATCCTTACCACAACCTCCTCTCCTATCACTTAGTTCAATTAAGAATGAAGAAGGGACAATTATACTATCTAGCGCTATCCCTTTCAACAATGTTAGTATCTGGTTAGAGAATCCTAACCGTCCCCTAAAAGGTTGTAATGTGTGTCTACTTAAAATATTAGGTCAAATATGGTTAAATTTGTTTTAGGGTAATAAAACAATCTCACATCACTCAATTCATTACAAACCATCACAACACGACATCAATATTCAACAAGTATCAAAGACACACAAGCACATGCACATTTGGCTACTTACAAGCACAATCACGTACAATCCTAAGCTTCCGAATACTTTAATATAGTACTCCAAAATGCAGCAATGTATTGAACCTAACTTACCTAAAATCCTCAATTTGCTCACTCAACTTACTACAGGTCAACTTGTCTCCACATGTCCTACAATTTAAATACTCTTTTAGTAATTATACCCTTATGAAATATAAGCTTTAAATTATGATTTTTCTTACTTATCCAATTATATATATTACTTATTATCGATCTATTCTAGGCTCGTTTCTAAATTCGTTTTCAATTTAGGTTCTAATTCAATTTTTTATTTCGGGTTTTATATGTAAATCTTAGGAACTTGTTCCGAACCATTATATGATATTAATCACATTATACTTAGACATTCTAAATCTTGCATTTAGCCCCTAATAAATATCCTAATCGTACGGTATACCATATTCTTAATTTAATTACCGAATTTATTCCTGATGTGAGAAAAAATTATATTTTTCATATAATTACCTAAATTTAAATTTCATGTCAAATTTATTGTATATTACTATTGTTATCATATTATCAATTTTAACCTAATATTTATTGCTTATTACATCTCTAATTTCACATATTATTAATTTACACTTAATTACTATATAAGACTCATAACACTTATATCCAATACTTCAAATACCACAAATATCATACTATATCACTAAATTACATTCCAAAACTCCTAATTATATGCTAAATCAGTATTTATACATTTAATCACTAAATTAAAGCCAAAACTCACTCTTTATATATAATTTGAAGACATAAGAATTTTGAAAATTAATTTTTGAAAAATCTCTTCATAGCACTGTTTTAAATACTCTAAATAGACTACACAAAAAAATTAAGCTTAAAACTATATTATTAAGGCTACTTAATTCTAAATCGAAAGCATGCTTTAGCTTCGGGATTTCTTAAGCATTGTATATTCAAGACTTAATTTCATCAAACTAATATTTCCTAAATCTAAATACATAAAAACCTAGAAATACAAAATTTCATAATTTTGTACATTAATTTGATATTTTAAATAAATTAAACAAATTTGGATATAAATTTATACTTTGATTCTAAGTGGCCATTTGATTCCAAGTGGCCTTGAGTCTGGTTTCTCCTTACAAGCCTTAATTATACAAAATTTTTGCTAATTTTTTTAAAATTGGTTTTTCCTCTCTTCTCCACTTCTCTTTATTTTTTTCTAATTCCTATCTAACTAAACTAAGTTATGGTAGGTGTTTTTTGATTTTATAAAGGGTTTTAGGGTCTTTTTTTATTTTTGGATGCCCAAGTATCCCTTGTCTATTCTGTTTTTGCTTTCTAATTGTCCTATTTAGATTGGTTAATTGTGTTCTTATTAATCCTAGCATGTCATGACCTAATTCTAGACAATTCTAGTTATTTTTCTTTTATGTTTTATAAGTTTTCCTTAATTATTTAGTATTATTTTAGGTATTTTAAGTATTTTTATCTATACGTATATACATATATGGCACAAATAAATACTCATAAATATTATTTATATTATTTTATGATTTTTAGTGTACATATAATTTATTTATATCGATTCGTTAGTTATCAAAACTCATTTTATATGTTTTTGATAAATAATAGATAATATACTTATAATTTAATATTATAATATTTTATTATTTTATTATTTATTTTCTTAAATTCAAACTCACATGATCACTTTTACTAATATTCATAACTTCATCATAAAATTTGGGTTCAATTCGACAATTTACTCAATCGCTCTAAATTTTACGTATCAACCCCAAACACTAGATTGCAAGGCTTACATTCTACATTGTAGTCATATTCCATCAACTTAACCAAAAATTGCTGTTGTTCTGGAGTTTGAATAACTTAGGTCATGATTTCTTTTAGGCTTTTTTTATCAATGCGAATGATGAAATGCTTGCCTGAAAGATATTGTTTGCATATTCTAATTGCTCCCACTACGGCTACCAATTCTCAAACATACAACCCTACTTTCTGAAGCCATGTACTAAAATTTTTACTAAAAAATGCTATAGGTTTTTCATTTTGATGAAGGACAGCTCCCATTGCTAAACCTAACATGTTTGTTTCTACTATGAAAGCTTTTGTAAAATCTGGTGGTGCCAAAATTGAAGCATTTACCAAGGCATCCTTAAGCTACTGATATCCTTGGGTTGCTTCATGAAACCAAATAAATGAATCCTTCTTTAATAAAATTGCAAGTAGTGAAGCCCACTTCGCATAATTTCTTATGAATCTTCTATAGTAGCATGAAATACCAAAAAAATCCACATAATTGCTTTACACTTTGAGGTTGCATCCAATTGGAAATAGTTTCTATCTTCTAAGGATCTAGCTATAACCCCTGTTGTGACACAATATGACCCAAGTATTCCACAAATATTTGAGCAAATGAACACTTATTCTTCTTAAGGTTGAAAGTATTCTCACTCAAACATGTCAAATCCTTCTCTAAATGCTCCAGATGATCGTGCATTATCTTGCTATACACCAATATATCATCAAAAAATACTACAATGAATTTCCTCAATCATGGCTTAAAGATAGAATTCATCACTGCTTGAAATTTAGATGGTGCATTTGATAAACCAAAGGGTATAACCAAAAATTCATAGTAGCCTTCGTAGGTTCTAAAGGTAGTTTTATGAATATCACCAGATTACATATGTATTTGGTGATAACTCGCTCTCAAATCCATCTTTGAGAAAAATGCAACACCCCCCCAAAATTCATCCAAAAGCTCATTAATTGTGGGAATAGGAAATTTATCTAAAACCATAGCTTAGTTTAAAGCTTGTAGTTTATACAAAAGCACCAAGACCGTCTTTCTTCTTCACTAGTAACATTGGTGAGGAAAATGGTGATGTGTTTAGCTAATAACTCCTAATTGCAAAACTTGCTAAACCAATTTCTTAATTTCCTCCTTTTAGAAATGTGGATATCTATACAAATGACCATTAATAGCTTGTTTTTCATCTTTTAAATGAATGTGATGTTGCATTAATCTTAATGGCAACAATAATGATGGAGTTGCAAACACATCTTAGAATCTGCCCAATAACTCTTCTAAAGAGTCATTGTTGGTAGTATATATAGATAAATCACTCGTCTGAGCCACCAACTAATATAAACAAGCTACATTGTTCGAATGTACTAATTTTCGCAACTGCTTATACTTAATTTGTTTGTATTGTAACTCATTCTAACCCTTTAATTTAATATATGTGCACAAAGACTAAAACTCATGGTTAACAATGAGTAATCAAATGTTACCAGCCCCAACTTTATTAACCACTAAATACTTAAAACCACTTCAGCACCCTGTATCTCCAAAATATAGAAATCTACTAAAAATTCCACTTGATTCAACTTTAGAGGAACTTTTTTACACATCCCAAAACAAACCAATCAATCTCCATTGCCATCTATAACTAAAAGTTTGAGAATAGCGATAATTGGCAAACTTAAATGCTTTACTACTTGTAGCTACATGAAATTGTGCATACTTCTCGATTCTACTAAAATAGATACAATTTTTCCATTTATAGTTCCTTGCAATCTACGAGTTCTAGGCACTAAAACACCTAATAAAGCATGGTAACTAATCTTAACTATATCATTCTCATCCAATTCTTGTTGGGAAAATTCCTTACTATCCATTTGTTGAATTTTACATTCAAATTCCTCATTATCTTTTTGCTCTATTTTATCTGATTGAATCATCATTAAAAACTTTGGTTTACACACATGGCCTTTATGGAATTTCTCATCATAATTATAACACAATCCCTTTTCTCTTCTAAGTGCTAATTAAATAGGAGTCATTTTCTTGATTAGTAAAGATTTTGGTGGCTGAACTTGTGTTTAAGATTGCTTTGGTTGTGAAAAACATGGTTTATTTGGTGGTTTTGAATTGAAAGGCTTTGAAACAAAGGGTTTAGCAAAAAAAAAAGGTTCCAAGAAGAAGTGACTAATTTTGAAACAAGTTGTTGGTCTTTATGTTTAATCATGTTAACTTTTAACTCATGTAGTCTAGCAAGGCTCGTTACTTCAATTAAAGAAGTGGGTCAAGCTGAAATGACTTCTACCTGAATATTTGGGTCAAGACCCAAATGAAACAACTTTGTTAAAAACTTTCTAATAAGCTATGCACATGATTCAACAATGCTTCAAATTTAGCTTAATGTTTTTCTAAAATAGTAGTTTACACAAGTTTGGTCAACTTACCTCGATAATCTTCACACGTTGAGAGACTAAATTTTAATTTAAGTGCTACTAGAAATGGCTATCATGTTGAAATGAATCCACCTTTTGGTATCCACTAAAACCAATTTAATGCTTCTTTCTCCATTGCAAACAATGCCATCTCAATCTCTCCTAATCTAGAACTTCATGGAAATCAAAAAATCATGTTACTTTAAAGATCCATCCTTCTAGATCTAACCAATTAAATCGTGCCAACTTCAATTTAATATTGCATACATACAATGATTGCTTCTGAATATCAATTTGAGAAGATGATGAATGCTTTACATTAATTTTTCCATTAGCAACAGCAGTCAAATTCTCCTTCCTTATGTTCGAGGATTCCATGATCATCGCAATATTAGCATTCATGGCATCCATAGTATTCTCTAATTTTTCAATTCTTATATTAGTTTCCTTACTTAATTCCTCCATACCTCCCATTATAGCATCATTAGCATGTAATTCCTTTTGCAACTCAGTCAAACTTCAAGTATTAATAGCCATATTTCTCCAAGAACTTAATTCTTGCAACAATGAAAGTACCAATGATAGGCTTACTGTCGGCCAAATTCAATAAGGTATGTTTATTTTTCTCTCACTTCTATCCCCTATTATCTTGGGAACTTTCTTTTAGATTAAAGTTTCAATAGAATTTGATCTAACCAAGATTTCACCAATCCGTAGGGCTTGTGTCACGATCTATCGATTGGTATTAATTTCATTATGTTTTGATAATTGTTTCGTAAGGTTCAATATGGTAGTATGAAAGCGAACACTAGTTTTTAAGATATCCAGTAACTCCTAAAATTCAAGTCAAAACGACTTTAAGGGAAAAAAACTCGGTATCCCCTTCTAGTTCTTTTTTTCCTTTTTATATGTTGATTTATACAATTGTAATGCTAATTTCTAGATATTTACATTCTGTTAAAATTGTAATAGTCTATTGTTTTAACTACTATTGACTTAAAACTACTAATTTGAAATCTATACATCAAAAGGAGACATAATGTCTATAGTGTCTTAGCACTCCTTTGTTGTTCCTTTGACTTCTTCAAAACTTAGTAGTCTAACCTAGCTGTATTCTCATAGTTGTATCATAAACCTCCATAACTATCTCTAAACCTTAAAAATCATCACTATTGTAGGGACAATGTTGGGCTTTTAAGGACAATATAGAGGCCACATGCAAATTTTTTAATGTTTATTGAAAGATGAAAATCACACTTTAAAAGTTTAAGGAATATATCCACATCTCATTAGTAGTTTTAAAAGAGTATTTGTAATTATTCCTAAAATTTTAATTCCACTTGAAATGGAATTTCCTTCTTATTCTTGATTTAATTTGTTAATTTTCCTGTTGATTGAATTCAAATAAACATTTTGATTTATGTAACTTAAAAAATTTTGTTAAAGTATTGTATATTTCTCTATGCCATCATAAGATATCATTTATTTTACTCAAATTCAATAAATTATGTAACCATAAGCTAGGATGGTTTACACCTCAAACATTAATTTTGTGACTTGAAATATTCTATTATATTTATTGTGAATTAAATTTCCAAAGCAAAATTACAATAATTTTTTTTTTTTTAAAAATCCACCTAATTTAAATTTTCATTGATAAGTAAATATAATGATTCAATGATTAATATTGATAGACAATTTTGGACTAAGGCCCTTAGGCCCAATTTAACCTTACTCTTGCCTCTAAGCGACTTAAGAAGACCCATTTTGCATAGGTTCAACCCAACTAAATCGACCTGACTTGATACCAATTTAAGTCCAAGGCATTGTTTGACTTATTCCCAGGCCAAGCTTGTAGTACCCACTTATTTCTTTAGAATCCCACTTTACCTAAGTGAACTGACTTACTCGACTTCGCCTGACCTACTTCTAGGTCAAGTTTATTCATTTAAGGCATTCCGCACTCTAGCTACCTCTAACCAAGGCTTGTGATCTTGTTAAAGGGCTCTTCTAAGTTTATGTAGACCTTAGCCCCCCAGCTTAAGTCGAAACAAATATGAAGATACATGTATTTAGAGCAAATCTTTATAAAGATACGCCCCAGCTTCTAGAAGATATATATCTATTTAAGTAGATACACTAACTAGTTTAAGAAGATGCACTTGAAGATATTATAAAATCAAACCCTCCTAAAATATCTTAGACTCGTCACTTATTAACAGGGGATGAGGTCTCTAGGTATGATCATTTTGTCTATTACACTCGTTATCCCGCCACCCTTTCGTAAGACTAACTTAAGCGCTTGATTGTTCACATCTAAACCAACTCCAGTGTGTTTTTGTAGGTTTAAATCCAAGATTCAAGTGTTTCGACCCATGTTCGCTCAAGATCCAAGCCTACATCTTTGTTCCACAATATCCCATAATATTTTGATATACTTGAAAGGTGATTCCAAACCCATTCTTAGTTTAATTTGAAGCTTTTCCTTTTGTTTCAACTAACCAAATTTTAGATTTTATCTAACTTTAAGTTGTGGAGTTTCTTAAAGAATTTGTGTTTCTAGAAAGTTATCATAGATAATATTATATTTACTCAAATTCAAAATTTATTAAGCCACAAAATTAAAATGGTTTACTCCTTAGCCATTGTGGTAATTTTACAATACAGTCATTGAAAAGTAGCCATATGGTATAATCACTTTTGATTTATAGTTAATGACCTCAATTCGGGATAAATAAGGCCCATTAACACTAAAAATGAGCCATTAAAAACCTCATGGAAGCTATCAATAGCTCCTGCAAAATCGTACCAATAATCTCATTTCTACTATTGATAGTTTTAGTTTTACTCTTAATTAGTTTTATTTACTGTAAAGGGAAGTTAAAATGACCATACCTTATGGTCACTTTTGAGTGACTATACCATATAAAAACCTTAAGGTAAATTGAAAGATGGTAAAGAATATTTAGTTGGTATAAATACGTCCTCAAATTTTGCTACCCTACAAGTTTTGAAAATGACACATCCCAAAATTATCATAACTCCTAAAATCATTGCTAATGAAGTTCATGTTTTGAAGAGATTTTGAAAGCTATATGCATATTTTTAAAACTTTTGGAGAGTAAACCTACATTTTGAATTTAAGGAGTTTATCTATACTTTACCGGTAATTTTAAGAGTGTACTTAATTATTCTTTAAAATTTTAAGACACTTAAGAGATAGTTTATATCTTGTTCATAGTTTCAAAAGTGTAACTGGATGTTCTAAAACCACAATCAAGAAGTAGCAAGCACAATAAAAGGGATGGGGGAATAGGTCTACTAAAGTCTATACACATTTCCTTTTTGTTAAAGTATGTGAGTTTCTTAAATAAAAATCAAGATATCATTATTTCTACTTAAATTCAAAATATTTTCTAACTATAAAATTACTATAGTTTTTATACTTCATAAATTTTATCACTTTAAATGTTCTACTTAATTTATTGAAAACAAAATTTGTGATTATCACCGTAATACAATTTTATGAAGAAAAAAAATGACTAATTTGACTTCTTTAATAAGTTCTTAAAGTGATTCAACAACTATTATGTGCATTCATTAGTTAAATATTTATATATTTGACTAACAAAGAGATGATGTGGACTACATGTGTGGACATTTCATTCTACGTCATATTCCTTCCAAAAATATGCTCAAAATTGAATTCGCTAAAGGAACTATTGGTTTTTATATTCATAGACCCTCAAAACTTCAATAGCATGCCTAGATTAGAGGTAAGCATGTACAGCGTTAGTAGAGACTCCTAACGTAACATACCTTATAAGGTATAAGTTCCTAAATCATGGAATCATGGAATCAAAACCTACCTACTAGTACCCTAAAACCTGTACCTTGTAAAACCTACAAGGTATGGGAAACATTATGAAACCTATAAATTTCACCATTCTTCTTATAAATTTCAAGTTTATATAATAACAAAAAAGCGATAGCGTGTGTGTGTGTGTGTGTATGTGTGCGCGCGTGTGTGTGTATGTACATATGCATGTGTATGTGCGCATACATGCGTGCACAGGCATGCATATGTGTGGTATGTGTATATGTATATGATATTACAAGTTCTTTATATAAAAATCCTATAAAATATGTAGTAATACCCAAGAAATAAAGGGGAAAAAAAGTAATTTTTCGTACCTTTATTATTTTAAGTTTACGTGATCTTACTACTTAGCATAGAAGAGAAGAAAGGAAAGAATGAAAAATGTAAAGTTTGGAGAGGAAATGGAGAATAATAAGAGAAAGAATGAAAAACATAAAATGAGAAAGGTAACATTAGGTTTATTTGTTTAGGGATATTAACTTATGGCCTTTAACTCTTTTTTTTTTTCTTTTTTTACTAAAACATTTATTAACTGAAAAATATATATTATCATTTATTGTAAATGTATTAATATTATTTAATAATTTTTTTGTTGAATGGAAAAATCGTACCTTGAAACATATATCCTTATACCTTAGAGTATTAGTATTAGAGTAGGTACAAGGTAGAAAGCTCTTATACTCGCACACTACCCTATTAGGGTAGGTTGCAAAAAATCTATTCTCAAAACCTACCTTGTGATCCTTGACAACCTACTAGAAACTTGTACAATAGAGCAAGGTACAATTGGATATATTATATAATAAGGTTACCCATATAACCCTAACTTTAACCACCCTATAACTTTTAAAAAATATGCATACCTCCAAAAAAGCCACTAAAGTCCCAAACAATCACCGTCTATGGTCCTTCTAATGATAGTAATTGAGTTTTAGCAAAATTTAAAGACTATACTTCTGTACTTAAAACTTATGAAGAAATGAAACCGTGCTTTAGTAGTTTTAAGAGTTCGTCCTCACAAATAATTTAGGTTTATATTTGCAAATTTCCCTTGAAATTTGATTAATTTGAAAGTTGATTTCCATTTACTTCTTACTTCAATTTGAAAATCATCCTTTTAATTAGATATTAACTATGAATAGTTAGTATCAATGATTCATACGACCTAAAACTTGAAATAATAGTATAATCACCCCCCTTCCTCCTTAAAAAAAAAAAGGAAAGAAAAGAAAAGGAACTCATATGTAGTTGTTAATGTAATTAAAGCTACCAAATTATGAGGAGTCAATACCTATTTGGTTCTTAATCGCTACACATATAGTTCCTATAGTTATGCTTTTTTATCTAAACTACGGTCAATTCAAATTGATGCTGTAAGAGATGTGTTATAGAATGAATAAACATAATTTTTCAATCAATTCATATGATCAAATGTACTCATACATTCATGCATACATGCATAGGCATTATAAAGTCTCTATTTAAAAAGAAATGCTTCTATTATTGTCTTCAATATGATAAATGCCTATGGCCCAAACATATGTGAAATTGTAAAATATTTGCAATAATAGCTTTTTTGTTTTGAAGGATTAATGTATAAAAAAGGTCAATGAAAACATGATAGCTTATAGATCCAATTTATAATTCAAGTTTTGAGGCTCTAAGGTTAACTTAAACAAAATTTATAATGTGATTATTTTTTGAGGTTAATATGTCACATGACAATTATTTTACTAGCTCTTACGTACAGTACTTAGACTTTTTGAACACTCTCTCTAGTGGCTAAGTCAACCTTCCTCACCAAAACTCACATGAGCACACTTAGAGAGAAGAGGTGGATACTGAAGTAAGAATATGACTTATATTTTTGGATGACTAACAGATGAAGGGGTCACCTCCTTATATACAAAAGGCCTCCATCATTAGACAGCCAAGTTCTACTCAATCTAACAGTTGATATAAAATCTCATCTTCCATACTTTAACTACCCTTACCTACAATGGTTCAATGCATCCAAACACTTCCATCATATTCCAAGGAGTGGATAGGGCCTTAGTTATGAGCTTTACATATAATGAACCTCTAAATATATGGATAAAAGTGAAAAAATGAGCTTGAAGTAATAGCTTATAACATTCTCCCCTACCTAAATGGGCGATGTCCCCATCACCTTTCACTCCCTAGAGAATTCTTTCGCTAAATGTCCAAAACAAACACAATCCACAGTATTTTCCTAGGTGGCTTTACTTTAGGGTAGATCCTTTCACTTCACTAAATACTATAAGAAAGATGGTTGGTTTAGACCTCTTGTCAAGTACTTCTATAGGATCTTCTTTGCATCTCTCTCACTTTCTTATCAAATTTGTAGATTCTCAGATACGAAGAACCTTAAGTAAGCTTCCTTTATATTGCTACTAGGGTCTCCTTCCCCTCAATCTGACACACCCTACAAATTTCCACAAAGGCTTCTATGTCTTCTGACATCTTCAACCAATGGAATTTATTCTCTACCTTAACCAATGTTTGATAAAGATCTAGGTGAGTTGGATCTTTCAAGTTATGATGCCCTTTTACAATTGTCATATGAAGGTTCTTACGATTTGGAACATGTATCCCTCTTCTTTTGTGATGAATCAGCCTATCCTCCATCTAGTATTTCTTAGTCTAGCCTTCCTACTCCAGCACTAGCTTAACTTGAAGATCTTAGGCCAAATTTCTTTCATCATCTCCAGTACTTTTCCAAGCTTTAGGTCCTCTACTTCTTAGGCTAAAATACTTATATTATCTTCTAGCTCCATTTCTCTTCTAGGTGGCTACAACTTAGGCTCTTCCTTGAGACTCCCTATTTGAGTCTTTCCTTTCACCGTAAACATCTCTCGTGAATGTGCCTTTTGTTCTGGCTTCTTTGAACTCTAAACTATGGTACTTTTCCCTTTTAGCCCATTAGCTTCCTGTATAGAACATAGAAGCTTTTTGACTCAGCTAAGGTTACCATTGACCAGAGCCATACATTGTTTCCTCTCATCCATAATCATAATGCAATTCACCGATGGAGCAATATAGGCATATACTTTATCAAAGAAATCCATCCTAATGACTAGTTCATATTCATCCAATGGGATTACTTCAAGTTTTACCTTTCCTCTCCATTGTCCCAACTGAAACTCAACATCCTGAACAACTTCAATTATAGAGACTTCCTCTGAGTTGATGGTCTTTAATCTCCCTTTTCCCTTTTAAACCTTAAGACCTAGCTTGCTAGCCACCTCTTAAGAAATGAATATGTCGATTACCTCAGTGTCCACCAAGACATTCATACTTCAACAAACCACCAATACCTTTGCATACATTAGGCTCCAAGCCTCATTAGCAAGCTTACTCTGTAAGGAGCCTAACCTCTTCAAGAATCCCAACTTATGGTTAGGCTAGGCCTCTTCTTCTTCTTTTGCTGCAACTAAGGGTGCCAATTTATTCCGAATGGGGCAATCCCTTGATTTATGTGCCCCTCCACACATGAAGCAAGAGGGTTTCCTCTTAGGATATTCCCTTTCTTCCATGGGGGGCTAATCCTTCTAGGTTAGGTTTCCATCTCTGCTTCTAAGGCTTGGATCTCCTTCTTCCCAAGCTTCCTCACATCTTCCATGGCTACCCTCCATTACCACTTTCTAATGCCATTTACTCACCCTAAACTCTATGAGGCTTTTAACCATAACCATGGCTTAGACTAAAGCTTAGACTCCTTACCTTTCCAATTCTATCTAGGCCCATCCTTGTAGGCCATTACAAAAAATAAAGATAGCATTCATATCACTCATATCAGGAATATCTAATAGTAACTCTAAGAATTTCTGCACATACTCTCTGATGGACGTCTTATGCTCTAATCACCTTAGTTGGGCCCAAGCATCCTCTTAACATTGCTAGGATAGAATTTGGCTTGTAACTTTATCTTTAATTCTTCCTACGTTTTGATTTCCCTAGCTCCTTACCTAGCTCCATCAATCTGTCTTCTCCACCAAAGGGTAACCACATCACCAAGGAACATAAGAGCTGCCCCTAACCTTGATGCATTGTCTAAGACACTGATTACACCAAAATACTATTTAAGGCTCTAAAGGAAGTTATCTATCTCCCTAACATTCTAAGAGCCATTGAAGACCTTAGGCTTAGGCGTATCCATCCTTACTATAGCACCACCATGATTCAATCCAAATCCTATCTCAAAGCATTGTTAGACCTAGGCCCTTAAATGTCTCAACTCTTTTCTCAAGGACTTCACCATTTCTTAGAAGGCAACATCCCTTCTTTGTAGATCACTTATAGCTCAATTCAAGCTATCAGCATCACACTTGGGAGCTCCTTCTCTAGTTTCTTCAAGCGCTCCTCAATACCCTGAACTTAATCTAGCACATCAACCGTGAATAACTTCACTCTAACTACCCTTGGTTCAACTAAGACTCTGCTTCTCAGGATTTTCCCTTCAATGGTGAGTTCTTAATCTATCATTAGAGTCAAAGGACTTATAGCATACTTTAAGGGGACATCAGAAGCACCTATTTGTATCATCTCTTCAAGACTCTACTCTGATACCAAATATGACGTGACGAGTATTTTGTTAGCTCTCACATACAATACTTAGACTCTTTGAACAGTCTTTCTAAAAGCTAAGTTAGTCTTCCTTACTAGAACTCACAAAAGCACATCTACTTAGAGAAAAGACATAGATACTCAAGTAAGAATATGATTGGTATTTCTAGATGATTTACAAATAAGGAGGTCACCCCCTTATATACAAGAGGCATCCATCATTGGATAGCAAAAATCTACTCAATCTAATAGCTAATATACAGTCTCGCATACATTAGTCTAGCTACCCTTACCTACCAAAGTTCAATGTATTCGAACACTTTCAAAATATTCCTAGGAGTGGATAGGCCCTTAGTTGTAGCCTTTACATATAATGGATCTCTACATATATATACAAAAGTGAAAAATGGGCTTGGGGTAATAGCTTGTAACAAATGCACGACATTTCATGACCAATTTAAATAAAAACCAATTAGATGAATTGATTTTCATTAACATCAAGTGATTCTACTAATGAGTCAGAATATAAAAAAAAAAAGGAAATGTACACTTTTAATGCCCCAATATTATCTACTTTTTTTATTTAAATCCTCAACCTTATTTTCCTTTTATTTGAGTTCTTGATGTTTCTAAGCCTTATAAAAATAAGATTTTCATTAAATCCATTAATTTTTCCATCTACCTTGGACAACTATAGGCTTATTATTGGCCTTAAGGTAGTTAATCAAGGAGATGGGCCTTGTACAATTATTTCGGCCCCTTTTTTTCTTAGTTTTTTTTTGTATTTTTTGTCATTTTACAATATTTAATTATATAATTAAATATATAAAATATTTATTAAGTATACTATGTAATTGAATATATCAAATATTATAATAACTAAATTAATTATTGTGGACCAATTTAAAATTGATACTCGTAATGAATTTAATGAAAATTTTAACAAATTTAATGAATATCCTACATTTATAAGATTTTGGAAATGTTAAGAACTTAAATAGATTTTAAAAAAATGGTTAAGGACTCAATTAAAAGAGTAAAGAAACCTTAAAGATTAAAAATGCACTTTTCTTTATATAAAAGTGAACCATGAAGTTTCTTTATATATACACAGATATGTAGACATACATGTATAATACTTTATTATTTAAAATATGATAAATTAGAGTGTAAAAGAAAATAAAGAATTAATAGTGTCACTCCTACCATGATTAGAGTCAAACTAGACGATAAAAATGGTTAAAGTGAGAATGATGGCAACTAATGGGACAAACAGTGGAGGAATAGCAATAGATAATATGTGAATATGTGTGTATGTGAGAAAGATACTAGAAATAATAAACTTATACACTTGCAGGTCTAATTCCAATACATATATGGGACCTATACATTAAAACAGGTTATAAATGGGTTAAGTGCTAGACTTACCTCAAGAACGTTGATAAACGAATCCATAAGAATTTAAGTCATTTGTTAAATTTTCTCAAGCCTTGCTCAAACTTGCTTATAATCATGTCATATTGTATTTGAATCGATGAGTAGATTATCAATGCTAATCTTTGCTGATGATAGAGAAGTTATTAGATGATAAGTAGCCTATCATGTAGTTTCTTTTGCTATGGTAACAATTAAAATGCATGAATGGGTTATCAGAACCTTATCTAACATAGAGAATGTGCCAAAATTAAGGAAAAACATCGTGTCATTTAATGTTTTGGAAACAAATATTTGGAAGATTATTATTACGTTAAACAAGTTTACAGTCTCCTAGGGTGCATTTGTGTTGTTATGAAATGCACAAAATTAAGTAGTCTATTTATTTTTCATGGATCCACAATTCCATATGCAACGATGTTTTTTTATTGATGTGTCAAAGGCCTAATATAATCAAACAGAACTACAATGAAGAAAATCAACATTTGGAGATAAATTCAAATAGGAAATCAACGTTTCTAAAAGTTCAAATAAGAGATCAACATTTTAATATATAATTAAAATAAAGAATTTTCAACATCGTTAATTACATATGATGTGCTTACTATCTACCATGTGGCGTAGGCATAGTGCTCAAGTGGTAACACGTGGTGTTGATGTACATAAATAATAAATAAATATAAAAAATGAAAAAAAAACATATAAAATTCATAACAAATGAAAAAAAATTAAAAATAATTTTAAAAAATGGAAAAATAGAACTAAAAAAATAATAACAAGCATTTATAAAATCATATTATTATAATTATATAACTTAAATATTTATATAATAAATCAAAATATAAAAGAAAATTTAGAAGAATTATAAAAAATTTAAAACTATAAAAAAAATTTAAAAAGCAAATTAGCCACGTCAAGGCAGAGGTTAGCCTGATCAACTACTATATTGCTTAGTAGGTCATAACCTACGTAGAAAAATGAGTTATTCAACCCATAAAGTGACTAGAGTAGCTACCTATGGCCAAAGAGTAGGCAACCACCATAGGGTCATGATTAGCCACCCACAGTCGAGCTTTTAATAAGAAAAAAAAAAAAAGGAAGGAAATCCAATTAGGTCAAGTGATGCGACTGCAACTTAATTGGGTTTCCTCTTTTGTTATTTTTATTTTTATAAAATTAGTCGTAAATGGTCACTTGGTGGGTTGAACAACCCATTTTTCTAAGTAAGTTATGACTTAAGAAGCAATGGTGGCCAATCTGGCTACCTCAAGCTGGCTAGCAGCTATCTAAGAGGGGTTGTAACTACCCTCACTTTGGGGTACCTTTTTTTCTTTTTTTTTTAATTTTTCACATTTATTTTAGATATTTATATTAATTATATTATATATAATATTTAATATATTATATAAAAAATTTTCATTTCCTTTTTTTTATTTTTTAGATATAAATTTTAATTTTTAGATTTATTTTTTTATTATAATTTTATATTTTTTATTTATTTAGATTTAAATATATATATATGCGAATTTCGAGTAAGCATTCTATCATCTCGATGTGGGCATCATGTGACATTTAACTACCACATCATTTTAACATCATTATAATGATAATCTGTTATTTCATCTACTTATTGAAATATTGATCTCTTGTTTTAACTTTTAGAAACGTTGATCCTCAAACGTTAATCTCGTCTACTATAATTCTTCTAATATAAATGTTAGTTTACGACAATAGAAGTCTACTCTTAGGTAAGAGAGCTGATAAATTGGAGGTCTTTAAGCATTGTGTTTTAGGGGGGGGAGGGGGGGGAACATTAATTTCAATACAATGATTCATAAGATAAAGGAGACCCTACCTTGCATCCACATAGATGAGCAAGGTACCATAGAATACTTTTATTAATGGCTACATATAACTTCTCATAGTTGTTAATGATATCTTTAAGGAGCTGTCAATGTACATTTTGAGAGATAAGAGTAGAGTATATAAGTGGTTTACACACTAGAAAACCATGGTTGGGAAGTAGATAAGTTAATGAGGCTTTCTATGGAGTTTTGTACGAATAAGGTTTTAATATAAGTTAGATACGGTTTTAAAGTGTTTTCTTAGAAAGACAAAGGCTTATTGAGACCCCATATTATGACTCCTTAGCATTATGGTGTTGTTAAGTGCATTTCTAAGACTCTCTTTAAGAGGGTAACGCACATGTCTATTGTACTTAGGAAAAAAAATTACATAAATATGAATTAGATTGTTTTAATTACATAAATAATGTTACTATCACATTCTAAAATGCGATTTCACAATCACAGAAGTTGTCACATATCTGAGTTGCAATTATAAAAATATAATATCATTATAATATCACATCTTACAAATGCGATTATCAGTATACAATGTATGTCACATATTAAACATTCAACTTTCAAGCAATAATTTAAGGCATTTAAGCCTATCAATCAATCGGCATTAGAGGAAAGTTTACCTTAAACCTATCGATCGGTCGGTAGGAAAACTACAGATCGATTCGTAGTGTAATTTAAGTTTCCTATCGATTAAGTGGTAAATTGGTAATGTAATTGAAGCACCAATATCCCATGTATAATATGCAATATGCAAACTAACATAAAATTATATAATACCTATGTTGTATTTTACAAATGCAACAAACATAAAAAACTAATGTCAAATTTCCAACATGAGATATAGTATTAACATTTATGTAATTTTTGTATACAATTAATATTTGTGTAATATTTATCTAACCAGATTTGTAAACACATAAAAACCTCCTCTTTAAGAAGGCTAAGTTTAAGCTTCTCATTGCAAGTTTGTGGCAGAATTTTTAAGTTGAAGTTGTTCACATGGCAAGCTAACTAATTATTTTATCATAATTGGTCATCATACTCTTGAAGGGGTATGTTCAAGTAGAAATTATAAGTATACAAATATGTTTGTGTTTCGTAGCCTTATATTTGTATACTGTGGAAATTTGTGACCTTAGTTAGTTATATAATTGTTTATGTGTTATTAATATAGTGTAATTGGGTATAGATTATACCAGTCAAGAGTAGGAGGTGCTTATTAGAATGATTGTAACTTTTGATGAATCCATTGTTTTACACTTAAGAAGGCACTCCGTGAATGTGGGAAAATTACACTACAAAGGATAAACGTTTGGGGATTATTGCAAATGAGAGATAAATGTTTTAAATAGATCATTTAAGGGATAAACATTTGTTTATGTAGTTAAAATAAGGGTTGTCAAAGCAGTTATTAAACCATTTACTGCTACTGACGTACCATGTTTTATAAATACGTATGTTGTTAACGTAGCCTAAAATAAACTATCTGGACAATTTTATCTTTTTTCTTGACACGGAAGAGGAAAATTTAAAAAAAAAATTCATTGAAAAAATAATTAAAACAACAAAACCCATATCGAATATTCAATATGCAAGATCAAACATCTGATTAAACTATTAGAACAGTGTCTTGGCCATAATGTACACACCATGGCCTTTAAGGTTATAAGTCAAGGCATTGTTAAAAGTTAATCTCACATCGGAAGCAAACTCTATAGGTGAACAGTGAAAAATTCTTTCTGAATTTGATTTGATGGTACTAAGATCCATTAGGTTCTTGATTATCTGTCTATAATCATGAAGCCCTAAACCCATAACATCAACAAGTGTATTAAATACCTACCCATGCTTATGCTTCATCAATTTGCTCAAAATCGATGCACATTTCTTCATCATACTCGCCATAAGCTGATTATCTGTCAAACTATGACTCTCCAAATCAATTTTTTATAGCTACTGGAGCTTGTCAAAGCCATAAGGGTTTACACTTTTAGACCCTAAAGAACCCTTCTTTTGAGTAATCCCCTTAGCTTGCTATTACTAGACCCAATTGCTTCATCTTTTCACCTAAGAGACGAAAGAGATGGCTGGGCAGTAGTGGAGAATTAGGAGCTGAGGTAAGCCAATCGAGACTCAAAAATCATAACCTCAAACCTGGTTTGCAAGCTCCAGACTTGTTCGAGTTTGGAGATCAAATTCTTCTTCAGCTCTCTGAGCTCCAATCTCGACAAACTCCCAAGATGAAACATCACGTACTTTACAGCAATGAACCCGTTACGTCCAACCCTCAGCGCAAACAAAGTAGTCTTATCTTCAATTGCGGCAATAGCATCATCATCATCATGGCAATGAAGGTAAGTAAAGGTAGAATCATGCATCATTGTCATTACCATCGTAAGCCTTATCAATAGTAATGCGTAAATTAGATTTCTGAAAAAAATTTGACTAGGGTTTCATGGTTAAGGTTTGAACACTGTAATTGTTTAGATAAAAGAATATTTAATTTTGTTGTCTTAACAAAAAAGTTTTGTTTTGATATGGGTTTTGTTGTTTTAATTCTTTTTTCAATGGATTTTTTTAAAAAAAAAAAAATTCCTCTTCAAGGTGGGGTAAAACAATAGAATTGTCTACATGGTTTATTTTAGCCCACGTCAACAACACAACACACGTATTTATATAACGTAACACATTAAGAGCAGTAAATGGCCTCATAACTGCTCCATTATGAAATCTCCTATTTTAACAACATAGATAAACATTCATCCCTTGAATGAACTATTTGAAACATTCATCCATCATTTGGATTGACCCCCAAACATTTATCCCTTATGGTGTAATTTTTCCCGATGAATGCTTTAATACAAGTTTAGGAAATTTAAAGAATGTTGTTTCTTCAATACCACAATATTAGCATCACTATTCTATGACTAGAGATAAATTTGAGATATTTTGAATTGTGTTACTAGAACATTATCATTGATAACGTAACATATGCACTTAACGTTGTTGAAGGGATGGAATCATGGGAGATTTCAACATATATAGGGGATTCAGGGACCTATAATCTTGAGAAATAGCAAGTTATATATAGTAAGGGAATTTCTTTAATCCCCAGTTCCATCTAAAGACAATAGAAAGAATATAGAGGCCTTTATGTAAAATGAGGTTTGCTTTAGGCATTTGGTGTATTCACTTAAACAACAAGCAAAGTTAGAGAATTTTTTAGTATGGTATGATTCCTTACGGTTTCAACAAGAGATTTCAACATTGATGGTAAAACCAATTGCGTAATAGATTTTAGATATTCCAACATATGGATATTTGATACTTGTGTAGAGGTCCATCTACATTTAGGTACTCTAGAACATGGATAATCTTTACCAAGAAATAGGCTCAAGTAAGTTGGAATAAAACTATCTTAGGTTTTTGTTCTTCATTCAAGTTGTGTGAAGCACACTTTGATTTCAATCTTTATTTTATATCAAGTGAACAAAAGAGATGTAGATTTGGGCTCTCTAAATTTATATAATGCTAAGTTATAAGATAATACTTTAAATTTTTATAATTCAATTTACAATCGAATAGCTTAATACAAAACTGACAAATTCACCTTTAGTAAATCAATACAATATAAAAGTTTTCGAAATTTGCAATTCAAAATCTATTGGTGAGAGTGTAGCCTTTCTTAAACTCGAAAGTTGCTTTTTACCTCCTATCTAAACTGTCAATAGGGGTGATCGCAACTCGGTTTGGTTTAATTTTTCCTCTAAACTAAAGGAATTTTTCTAAACCATAAAATTTTAGATTAATTCGATTTAATTTACCGATTGAATCATATCTTCTAGTTTGAAAAAGTATATTTATGCAACATATAATCTCAGATAAAAAATATTAAATTTATTTAATAGTAGTAAGTATTGATATCATAATAAAGGTTGATGAATTTAATATTTGTGTGACTGAAAAATTTCAAATACTTATTAATAACTAATTTTATTTATAAAAATAGCATATGATATAAACTTTTGAGTAAAAGGGTATATGTAATTTATATATTTTGGTTACTAGAATTTTAATACATGCACATTTCAATAAATATAAACTAAATTTTTTTAAGCGATATATTATAACAAAACAAATTTTTTAATTATAAGTAAAATATTAATATGTTTTTTTATAAAATGCTTTGATTTGTTTTTATAAATTTATTCAATTTATCCTTCCAAACTAATTATAAATTTTCAATTTGGTTTAGATTAAGAATTTTCTAAATCAAATTGTAAAAAAAAAAACACATTTTCTATTTGATTTGATTTAATATATGTATTGGTTTGCTTTAGTCAATTTTTTTATCACTCCTAACAGTCATTAAATCCCAAAATAGTTGCTATCTACATCCATTGATTTAGATTGTATGTATATATTTTTAAAATTATGGAAAAGAAAAGTTAAGTTTTAAGAGTGCAAATTCTTATACTTGCAATTATTCTAGTATTAGGAGAAAACATTACATATCTTTTTACTAACCATCGGATTACAATTTTAAGACGAAGAATTCGAATTTGATTTGAAGTTGCCAATCTATTCCATTGAATTAAACTAAACCTGAGTAAGGGCCAATTTCGAACAGTGAACCGATTTGGCCTAGTGAATCGTCAGGCCTTAAGGGCTTAAGACGTTCACATGGACAAAACTGCCCAACCTAGCGATCCTTGAACCGCCGACCAATAATTAAAAAAAAAATACGAAGGACCAGTCCTTTTTTACCGACCCTACCCCCCCTCCCCCCCCCCCCCCCCCCTCGTCATTGCCTATAATTTGCAGGTTGCCTGCCCCTTACTTTTTCACTTTCAGTACATGTAGTTCATATTTTAAATCGTTAAATTCAAATTTTGCAGTGTCGAAACATTTAAATATTTGAATTTTCAAAATTCAAACAACACGTTCACACCTTCTTTGATCTTTATAAATTGTAGCTTTCGATATGTAGTAACCATTACTCTATAAACTAGTTAAATTGCTCCAACTCCAACCATTATGCCTTTAAAAATTTTCAATTGCGAAACATTGTCATAAAAATATTTCATCCTACTAACTACCAATAGCTATGTATAATTCTCTATTCTACTATACCGAACCATTTTCATTACCAAATAACATTGACATACACATACCAGTGATATAATTTTCAATTTATTTTGTCTTACATATTATCTCTATCTTTCATTCATAAATCTTTGTTATAATAAAAAAGAGAAAAAAAATATATTGCCATCCATGGAAAGATTTTTGCGTTGTACCTTCTGTAGTAAAAAGCATGGTTCATCATTTAGTGGGAAAAGTAAGGGTATGGGCACTGAAAGTTTCAATACGTCATCTAAGCCACAATGGTTCAAGGACGTTCAGGTGTACCTAGATAATGAGTACGACCTAAATGAGCAAAGGGCATACGATGTGATTGAGAATGTAGAAGAAGAAATTACACCACCTTCAGGCTTTGATGTAGAACCTCATCGCATAAGTAATCATGGTACACCACCTCATGGCTCTGATGTTAAACATAAACGCATGAGTTACTAGGGTACGCTACCTTCTGGCTTCAAATCTCCACACATGAGTATCCCTAAATGTCTTACTAGATTCGAACCTTCACGTATGAGTGCCCCTACACAACCCGTAGGATTTGAACCCTTATAGATGAGTTACCCCATAAGCATGTCCGAGGATAAGAAGGACAGAAATTATTCCTAAAACAGAAGAGCAACATATGGGACAATATGGGCCCAGCAATTTGAGACCATTCGACTTAAGTAAGCCCCTTAAACCCAATAAGTCTAATATTTTTATTATGTATTTCTATAAAAGTACAGACTCAAGGGGGAACTTAAGGGGGAACTCAACGGCATTCTGCAACTACTACAATGCGAGTTACTTATGGAAAATGGGAGAGGAATATAGTACCCTTAATAGACACTTGAGGTCGAAGCATCCTAGGGAGGTGGGAATAGATAGTACGCAACAACAAATTGTCCAAGGCCGTGGTTCATCCAATCAACTGCTAATGAGATATGATAAAAAGAGGCATAAGTATAACCTAGCACAGTACCTAACGAACATGCACCTGTCATTCAATGCAGGTGCATCAGAGTAGCAAAGTCAATATAAGCGGTAGACGTTCAACCCTAGCTTACGACAACTTAGTTGTAAAACATTAACCTAAGCCACGCAAAAGCTCTGCCACAAATGTAAGAGGGAGCTCGCAGATAAGTTCACTTCCCTTGATATGCATGTGTCCATATGTGTAATTGGCACATGGACAAATCCCTTTTATAATAATTCTTATATGGGTGTTACTGTTCACTAGATAGATGATAATTGGCAACTTAATAAATGATTATTGGTTTTAAGGATATTTAACGAGTAACACACGGCGCAAAACATCTATAAAATTATTAGAGAAATCTTAAATGAGTATGGATTAGTGAGAAAAAAATTTTCTATTAGTTTTGATAATGGAAGTGTCGATACTATATCAATATCTAATTTGAAAAATTACTATTAACCAACATTTAGGGGGATAGGGGGGAAGGGGTAGGTTTTCCACATACGTTGTGGATATCATATTCTTAACTTATGTATCAAGGATGACATTACAGCTTTGCATAACAATATAACTCCAATCATGAACATCATTAAGACAATAATAAAGAAGTCATCCCTTCACAAAAAGTGGAGAAACTTCTGTATAGAGCGCAGGAAGAGACCTCAGAAGTTTAAAATAGATGTGTAATACCTTTGGAACTCGACTTACAAGTTGTTGTATAACACAGTTCCTTACGACAAACTATTGTGTAACCTCATAATATACAACATGTAAGAAATTGACATTTTCCCTAGTAGGATATTTGTATCCAATTGTTAAAAGCTTTGAAAGTTTTTCATAATGTTATTAAGACTTTCTCGTAGGTTTATAGACCTAGTGTTCATTTGTTTGTTATTTCAGCCGTTAATATACTTAATGTGCTACTTCAGGCCTGTAAAGACCCAAACCTACATCACATTAAAGTGGTTAACTTATTATAAAGACATTTCTTGTATTTATGTTATAGCAACTATTCTACATCCTCGTTATAAAGCGGAATTATTAGTAATGTATTTAAAAACTTATTACGGTTACATTCAAAATCTAATGGATTCCCAAGATGTTTACAGCTTAAAAGCACAGCAGGAAGTGTCGACAGAAACGACCAACATAAAGGAGATGCTCAACTACTACTAAAGTCAGTACGGTGGCCAGTCATCGGTCTCTCCTTCACCACCCACTAAGGAGCAGCACTACTCATTAATGGGTGAGTAGTTACCGGCACAAAAATTTAAGAAACAACTGTTTGGTGGCCCTATATCTGAGATGCAGCACTATACCAATACGAATTTCGAGTTTTCTAAGAATACCTCCATTAAGGACATTAATATTTTAGAGTGGTGGTAAAAGCATAAAAGGAACTACCCACTCCTATCTCGCATCACCCGTGAAATACTTGCTGCTCCGGCTTCAACCATTACCGTTGAGCAAGCATTTACTACAGCAAGCCTAATCAACGACGAACATCGATCCTTCCTATCTATTATCAATGTTGGGGCAAATACTTATACAGAGGATTAGTACAAGGCGGCCTGTAGATGACAAGAATCATGTAAGACGTCAAGCGAGGATGATAATTACTTTAGTGACTGGAACTGATCTAATGAAAGCTCAAGCTCAGCCACAAGTTCCACTCTTGGTTACGAACATGAACATCTACCTTAAAAAAAAATATATAGTAAGTTTGCTTTTCATCATTTCTGAAAAGTTTTATCACATAAAAAAAATCTTTTTCCCAACTATTCAAAAAAAGTAGATGACATAGTTTTTCCAAAAATAGTAATCTAGCGTTAAGTTTTTCTAAATTATAACCGAGTAAAATTATTTTCCTTCAAAAAATTTAAATTAGATAGTCATGTATACTTGGATTTTTTTTTTTTTTTGTAAAACGTAAAAATGACCAATAAACTAAAGGTTTTTTAAAAATTCAAATTGAACTCTAGGAGTCTGATTCTAATTAGCGAATAAGTAAAGACTTTTCTGACAATCGTAAAATATAGTAAAAAATATTTTTCTTCTAACCACTTTACTCTACTTAATCAAATTAGTTATTCGTACTGTAACATATATTTCTATATTTTAATTTTAGTCTGTTTTTAATATATACTTTATGAAAGGATAAAAGAAAAAAAAAAGGATTAAAAGATTGGTAAGGAAAAAATTATGTAAAGGAACGGGAAAATTTTCAAAAAAGGGGAAAAAGTCAAGAAAAGATAAATAAATCGAGAAAAGGGAAGAAAAAAAAAAACGATTCTAAGAATCTTGAATTGGTGAACCACTGAACTAATCTTGAATGGCCAACTTACATATTAATTACAGTTCATCTTAATACCGATCCGTGATTCGATAACTTAGAACTAGTTCGGCCTGAGCACCTGCAATTAGGCATGCTGGCACAGATATTTGCCAGGGGAGACTAGAAATAACAGAGATGTTTCGGGAGACGAGCCCAGGACGGGCTCTAAATGATTAGAGCAGACGCGCCTCACGTAGATGGGCAAAGGGTCTTTGTGGGACCACGCGCAGTTAACAGTATATGGTCGGTAGGCTAACCACGTAAAATCATGTAAATGTATATTAATTATAAACTTTCGATGAAGCAATTATATGATATGTTATATAACTATTGGTATTTAAAAAATATATCTTATACATTTTTAATATTTTGGAAAGAGGAAGCTCATGAAGAACTATAATCTATTATTTTTCTTTTTATTAGGTGGATTTTTTTTCTTTCATGAGATTCAATTAAGTATTAAACATTTTAATGAAGTATAATGGCATCATTGACTATTTCTTTTTAAAAACTGATGTTGTAATTTTTAATTGTCTTCTTTACTTCCTCATCACATCATCTTATTTAGATGAATATCTTCGCTATTTTAGATGGAAAAGATTGAAGTTTTATATAAATTTGTATGTATATATATAAGTTGTCGGAGATTTCAACGTGTATAGAAAATTTTAAGACCTATAATGTTAAGAAATAGCGAGTTATATGGTTGGGGGATTTCTTTAATCACCAATTCCTTCCAAAGACAATAGAAGGAATATAGAGAGGCCTTTATGTAGAATGAGAGGTTTACTTTGGGCAGTTGGTATATTCAGTCAAACAACAAGCTAAGGTAGAGGATTTTTCAGTATCGTCCGATTCCTCGTGGTTTCGATAGGAGATTTTAACGTCGGTGGTAAAGCCGGTTGCATAATGAACTTTAGATGTTCCAAACATATGGATCTTTGATACTGGTGGATGTCCATTTACATTTAGGTACCCAAGATGGTGGATAGTCTTCATCAAGAAATAGGCTTAAGTAAGCTGGAATAAAACTTCTTAATTTTTTTTTTCTTCATTCAAGTTGTGCGAAGCACTTCGATTTCAATCTGTATTTTTTATCAAGTGAACAAAAGAGACGTGGATGTGAACCCTCTAAGTTTATATAATACTAAGTTACGCGGTAATACTTCAAATTTCATAATTCGATTTAAAAATTGAATTGCTCTCAATACTATTAATACAGCATAAAAATTATTGAAATTTACAGTTCAAAATCTACTGCCAAGAGTATGCTAGATTTATGTTTCACCTCCCATCTAAATCATTAATAGTGGTGGACACAGTTCTATTTGGTTCAATTTTCTCTCTAAACTAAAAATTTTTTTTTGAAGCCATAAAATTTTGAATTAATTAGGCTTGGTTTACAAATTAAATCATATCTTTTAATTTAAAAAAATATATTCATGCAACATGAAATTTCATATAAAAAAACATTAAATTTATTTAATAATAAGCATTGACATCATAATAGATGTTAATGAAGTTAATATCCATATGACTAAAAATTTTTAAATCCTTATTAATGGCTAATTTTATTACATATCATATCATTTAAACTTTTGAGTAAAAGGATATGTCATTCATAAATTTTGATAATTAAAAGATCGGTACATGTACATTTCAATAATTGTAAATTAAAAATATTTTTAAGCGTGATGTTATAATAAAATAAATTCTTTAATTGTAAGTAAAACATTAATATATTTTCATAAAACAATTTAGTTCGGTTTTACAAGTTTATTTTGTTTATCTTTCCTAACTAACCATATTTTTTTATTTAGTTTGAATTAGGAATTTTCTAAACTTAATTGTAAAGGAAATATATTTTTCGGTTCGATTCGATTCGATTTATAAAGTAATTTATATTGATTAGTATTTTTTTTCCTACTCCTAATCGTTATTATTATATCCCAAGATCGTTGCTATCTAGATCCATTGATTTAGATCGTATGTATACATTTTTTAAATTTTAGAAAAGGAAAATTAGGTTTTAAGAGCAGGAATTCTTATACTTGAAATTTATTTTAATATTAAGAGAAAACAGATTTTCTATCGCGTTACAATTTTAGGACGCGGAAATCGAATTCGGTTCGAACCAATCTATTCCATATCGGACATGCTGCAACAGATATTTCAGAAGAGGAGCCTTGGACAGGCTTTAAATGATTAGAGCAGACGCATGGGCGCAACGTCTTTGTGGGACCATTGATGATACGCGCACTATTATCGATTTAAAAAAACAAATTAACATATTTTATTTTATTTTGTTATTTAATTACTTAAATTGATGCATGTAACAATGTTTCTATACTTTTATCTACTTAAAAAAAATATAAAAAAATAGATTTCATTACACATTTAACGTACATTTTCTTGAAAATATAAACACTTGAAAATTTAAAAATAGAAAAAATTATCTATTAAAAGGAGAGGAAAAGAAAGATATAGATGATAGAGATTTAAAATGTGAAAATTAATATTTGCTTGATGACTGATAAAATGAAAAAAATTTATAATTATTTTGCAGATAGAAGTGGAAGAACAAATTGAAAAACATAGGAGAAAGAGAGAGTGTGAAGGGAAAACAGGAAGAGATATGAGTCAACCAAATCGATAATCTTATGAGATATTTTACAACTTAATAATTTAGTTAAGATTTTTTTTCTTATAATATTTTAATTAAAAGGTTAAGAAGTAATTTTAAAATAAGTAATTACTTAAGCCCATTAAGGATTAATTATATAGATAATATATATATTAATTATAAATTTTCTATGAAACAATACATAATCTAGTATATATCTATTGGTATTTAGAAAATGTATCTTTTATCTTTTTAATATTTCTAGAAAAAAGAAAGTTCATGAAAAAAATATGAATTTATTTCTTTTACCTTTTATTACGAGTGGATTTAATTCTTTCATAAGACTCAATTAAAAAATAAACATTTTGATGAAGGGTAAGGGAATCCATTAACTATTCCTTTTTAAAAACTAGTGTTGTAATTTCTTATTATCTTCTTTACTTCTTCATCATGCATCTTATTTAGACCAACATCTTCGCTATTTTGGATGGAAAAGGTTGAAGTTTTATAGAGATTTTTATGTATATATTTAATTTAGCTTTGTACAAATCCAAATTATTTAAACGGTGTATTGGCATGATAAAAGAATTAATTAAAAAAAATTGCATCATAAAATTGATGGAAAAATTAACCAAATTTCTTATAATTTGCATTTAAAAAAATTTTTTTTCTTCACTAGATACATAAAAATTATTCAAAAATCATATAAATAATTAAAAAAGTTTAGAACTTAAATCCACGGTACTTTTCCCCTATATTATTATGTATTGGTTAACTTTCACATTATATGAATAGGAACATATGATTCGACCATGTACCATATAAAAATGGTCAACAATCCATTCATTTCAATATAATAATAATAATTTTATGTTTCCCTTATTTCTTATGAAAGAGTTATCTTGGTGTTTTAGTTACATTACATCTATCTATAACCATGTATTTGGTCTACAATGGACTAATTGTATAAATCTTTAATTATTCAATGCCTAATTTACAGCAAAGAGAAACAGTAGACTCATGACCTTATCTACAACCCACGTGGAGAGACCACCCTTTCATTTGAAAGGTATAATATAAAAGCTTAGGGTCAAGTCCAGCACCCTCGATCAAGACCTCATCATAATTAAATAATAGCCTTTGTTTTTTTTTTTCTTCAGCATCGAATTGGAGGCTGCTTTTATGGAAGTGGACCTACCAAAATTGAAAAAGTCCAAACTCAAATATGATGATAATTACCTTTTGAAAATTTGTCATGAATTTTCAAGGAAAAAAGTTTCCTTTGGGTACGTTAATGTTCATAATAGAGTGCATCGTTGCTTCCTAGGGATAGTCATGCACATTCTTTATAATTGGGTATTTCATCATAAAAATATTGAGATTGAATATATAAGTTCGAGTCATTATGTGGGGAAATACCGACCTCTATAGTACCTAGACTCGACGAGGCAATGGGAAGAAATTTTGTACAAGGCAATAATATTAGAATTTTATCCCTCCCAATACAACGTGGTGCAACGTATATTCTCTTTTTATAAAAAAATATGTATTTTGGATCATTATTGGAAAAGAGTTTTCAATGAAAATGTATTGTTCCATGATTTTACTTTTTAGATTTATGCTTTACTTTTATGGATTAATGAGGTTATTATATTACTATCATATTGTAATATCCTATAATATTCTACTTGATTATGAAGTTACGTGTGAGTATTGAAAATGACAAGACAGATTCTAAGCACAACTTTTAGAACATACTTTTCATAGGGTTGAGTATGGATATGAATATGATGCCTTAACAAATTGTATCTACCTAATTTCCGTATTTTAAAGTATATGTTCTAATGTATTTTATATCCCCTTAATAAAAATTATTAAATTATGATGAATATATATTATATTTCTACCTTCTATTTCTATTTTTAAAAAAAAAAAAAAGAAATATATAAACCATAACTCAAGCCCATCACCTAGAGGAAATCATTTCTTCCAACTCCCTGTTCCATTACTTTCGTATCGTTCTTTCCTTATTACTGATATTACCTTCACTATTGTACTAACATTTTACTTTTTTTTTTTTTTTACCAATGATACCATTTAATTTAATTTTGCGGTTTATCTTTGTAATAACTATGAGCCGAAGAGCATATTCCCTAAGGGTTGTACTTCGTAATCAAATTAGCTTGCCCTACTTTGCTCAGGTTTGACTAGATAAAGTCTTTAGTTTGATTCAACTATGGCCGATTAGAGCTTCAACCAAGTTAACTTGATGTGTTCATGAGATTGATGAACTAAACTTAAAAATATATTAATTTAACCGAAAGAGACATAGTTTTTTCTCTAAAATATATAAATTCATGTAAACTTATTTAAAATAAGTTAACGATTATTGTTAATACCACGAGCCAAGCTTGAGTTTACTTTAAACTTTAATTTTTTACATTAGGCTCAAGTTTAAATTTAATACTATTTAATTTGGTTCGTTCACAATTTTATATAGGGCTCTTCTGGCCAATTCTATTTAAGCGTAACACATAAGATATAATAATAATGAAGACAGTGAAAATTGGATTAAGTTGGGTTCCAGATGATTGAAAATTCAATTATTGCTAGAAAGAATCAAACCATGCCGTAAAAACCTGGTAAAGTTGGAATTTGGGACTGAGAGAGATAGTGCAAATTGAGTTTTCAATTGGTCTTGCCAAAAATTGGATCACTAGAACTTGTGTTACCATCATCAATTATTTTAAAAATGTCAAGCTCAAGGATATGAAGCAAAAAGTTAACAATTCTTGGCTGTATGGCACGACACTAGGCCAATTATTCCCCAACTTGCACGTTGAAAGGGGACCAGCTTTGGCGTCTAGTCCAGATAATAAGGCTTCATTTGGGTGGTCCAATTCGTCTCTTATTACATCGATAGCAATAGTGGGGTAATGTCAAAATTAATGCCCCCAACAATTTTTTTTATATTTAAATATTATATAAAAAGTTTAAAGTTATTAAATATTATAATATAACCAACTTTTACTTTATAAATTTGCTATCTAATTTCCCACTGTTTGTATTCGCTATTTGAACAATGAAGATTTACTATAACATTTTTAAAGATGCTGGAGGTAGTGAATTTGATATGTGAAATTTCAATTAAATATATTGGTAAATTTAAACTTTAGATGTAAATTTTGATAAATAAAAGTATGATTAAATATAATATTCAACAACTTTATACTTCTTTATACAATTTGTAAAATTATCTAAAATTCAAACTAAGAGCATAATTGCACCAAAGTAGCAAATTACTGAAATTTCATTTGGCAATTGTTGAGTCGCGCTTAAACATTATAATATTTAAGGCAATTAGTTCACTAGCTTAATTGAGTTTGAGTTTAACGTAAATACCTATTAAGTTTAAGATAACTTAAGATATTGATGTGATTTGAATTGAAAAAAATAAATAAAATTACTTTTTTAGAACAATAAGTTCAAACAAATTTAATAGAGTTGAGTTTGACTTAGAGTCAAATCCAAACTAAAAATTTTGAAGTCACTTAGAGTTCAAAAGAGTTCGAGCTTAATTCTTCAAATGAAGTTTAAAGTTGGATTAAGCAGAATTTCATTTTCACTTGGCTCATCTAGACTACTAATTTCAACAGTAATTTCTACATTACACCGCAATAACGAAGATCCTAGGGTCCATGAATTTTATAAAGCTCGGACCCGCTGGTATAAATTTTCCTTAACAAAGGAATATGTTTTAACTTGTGAGTACTCCGAAAGCAACCACAGTAGGAATATTTTGGTTATGCACAGGATGATACCTTTTTTAAAAATATATATAAATGAAATAAAAAATGTCGAATGTGGGATATGCCTGTTTTATTCCGTGGTCCGGTCTCTGAGAATATTCCAAATAATATAATTCAGACAGATCTTACTATAAATATATATATATGTATGTATGTATTTTTCCTATGAGTTTAAATATCATCGGTAGGGACAGCTAAAAAGGCTAATCCATGATAGTTTTTTTTTTTTTTTGGTAAAAGAGGACTTCATTCATTAAGCTAAAATAACTAAAAAATAGATATATCATGATAAATATAAAACTTAAGTGCGTCATGGATGAAAAATCATTGTATAACTCAATTTTTATGTTGCATGTCTATATTATAAACAGTGGCAATATTTTCCAAGCCAAACCGAAGAGTTTGTTTTTTTTTCTCTCTCTCTCTTCCATATATATAACTTATATTAAATAAGTTGGGAATTACAGGTCGGGATAAGGGATAAGGTGGACTAGAACCAGAATCTAGCAAAAAAGGATTCAATAAGGGAAATGAAAGATCAAAAACTTTACATTACATTACATTTGGTAAGTAGCTAGAATGACCAAATGGAATTAAATGTATTAGTAATTATTAAAAATATTTTAAATTATTGAATATTATAATTAAATTAAAGATTAAATAAATAATTTTAATTAATAATAATTCATAAATAGTGAATGTAATTATGATTTCATATTATTAAAGGTGGAATCAAATTCTCCCTTAAAATCAAAATTACCTATTCCATAGAATCAGGATTCTATTTTATAAATGCATCTCTAATAAAAGAGAATAGAATTTAAAATGTCAATTTCATTCTTATTCATTCTTCCATACCAAACATAACATTAATAACTATTCTAACTCATTTTGTCTTAAAATAAGACCTATCAACACGCCTATTAATTGTTCTATTAACTAAGCCAAAAGATTAAAAAGAGGTGAAATCTTTTAATAAATGTTCCGAGTAGATTAATGGAAGTGCAATGAAGGTTGTATAATATAATTATATTTTCTAATCAAAATGCATATATCATGAATAGTTTCTACAAATTTTATAATCAATTTGTTTTATTGGATTATGCAATGATTTTACATTTAACTTAATAATAAAGTTTGATTCTTTCATATTTTGAAGTACATCTACCACAAATGCGTATTATCTAATTTTTACAACTCCAAAAAACTTAAAAAATAAATCCATCAAACTCTGTACCACTGGCTCATTAATGAATCATTATCAAACCTAGTAGGAACAGCATATAACATAACCAACCTAGGACAGCTTATAAAAATCACCGATGTCTCCAAAAGAAAATTGACGCGCACATTGCGCTGCTCGGTTGTTTAACCAGAAAACGTCTCTCCTAGGAATATAATCATTTTCCAGAAATTATACCCTTTAAAAGAATCTAATCGTCTTATAAAATAATTATTAGCACCAAACAATTGCCTCAGAGTTCTGTAGCGATTTCTTCTTTTCCTTTAGTAATCGGGATACGTAACCATTTATGATGAGTCAAAAATCAACTATATATGTACTAATTTACAGGATTCACAAGGCTCCATAAGTTTTGTTAGTAGAGAAAATGCATATCCTAGCGACAAGGGAGAGAGTTCGGAGTCAACGTTAAAGAGAAAAAAAAAAATTAATTATAAGAGCAAAGTTTATAACTATAATTTTATTGTAATGAATTGGACGGTGTGGAGAGAGACAGAGAGGGCCTAAGATTGATATTATTGATCAAATAGATATGTTACCACAAATAGGCCGCTTCACCAAAATAAATGATAATAACACAATTAGAGAAATTTACCTATATATTATCAAATTTGAGGAAAAGTTGATATCCATGATAAATTTGATAGTTTAGAAGAAATAGACCACTTTAGTAAACATAGTACAATCTTACCAGATCATAAGAGAAGTTGGTAACAAATAACAAATTTTGATATTCATCACTATGAAATAAATTCACCGGATGAAGATTTAGTTTAATAATTAGAGCGAATGCTGGTAAATTGACGAAGATAACTAATTTATTGGACAAAGTACCTTTTTACCAATTCATAAAAGAGAATTGTAAGATTACGCAGTTAATCTAATGGTCTTGATTTTGTCTCCCTCGTTTAATCGTGGAGAATACGAGACTTGGTTTCAAGTCACCACTCGATGGCTTACCCTAATGCCAACCCCTAGATAAATTTATTAATATTTTAACTTGTAAAATAAACTACTCCTTTATAAAATATACTAGCATAACGACACCCAAAGTGTGTGAAATTATAAGCACTAAGTAACCAACCAAAATAATTTATTTCTATATTAACCATTACCAGAATAACAATTTAAAATAATTTTTATAACCACCATCCAAAATAACTACCAAAATAATTTGTTCTATATATTATTTTTGAATTTATTTAATTAAATTATATAAGACACCAACAATTATATTCATTTCGATATTGTAGATATGGATAATACCGTACTAGATTATTAACTGAACAGAAGGATGAAACTTTCTTTGCTTCTTGTGGTTGATCTAAACAATAAAGTTAATAAAACGGTGTAGGACCCATTTGGATTCCAGAAGAATATGATCCTAATTTATTAAACTTAATGTCATTTGATTGAGATCTAACTACGATAATAATTTATTGTTATCGACTATCCTCTTATAAGTATTGATGAATATTAAATAACAGTTGATGGTCGAAAATGGGTATGGGCCCTAAGTTCCAAAGGTTGAAGGAGACGGCTCGAGTAGAACGCCCTAAGACAAGAACTCCAGATGATAAGAGAAAATGCTGGACACCTAAGCATCTTCAGTGGCTCATACACAGTGAGGCTCTTCTAGAGTTAGGATTGGTAATTTGTGTTATACTATCAATAGCTTTGTATTGAAAAACTTGAGTCTATGCTATGATTTATTTATCAATTGTGTATTAAAGTCTAAACTCATGACTTAATGTATTTTATGTTTGAATTGAACCCATTTATGAGGCTAGTGATTAGTGTTACCACATTGTTTCACATTTATCTTATGTTAAATATTGTATATCGATCAAAAAGCTATACTTAAATATATATATAATGTATTTATAGATACAAAGGGAAAAAAGTAATAATCATATTTAAATTTTACAAGAGTAAATGACACGATATCTTCATACTTAATATAAAACTATAAACGAACAAAAGTTCTAATGAAACAAAATCTTATTAAATATAGAAAATTTAAAAATTTAAGTTATATAACATTATTAAATTAAGTTAAACCATTGGATAAATAGATATTAATATTATTATCAGTGTTATTTTTCAAATTTATCAAATTATTTATTATATTTTTAAGAGAGATGGTTAAAGAATCTATATATATTTTTTTGCCCATATGCAGTGAGAAGAATATATGACGTCACTAAATTTAATTTGCACAACATCATTAAATTAAATAAAATCACTTGAATATTAGTATTACGATTAGTGTTAATTTTCAAATTTATCACATTATCCATTAAATTTTTAAAGAAGACACTCAAAGAATCCATATATGAGTTCATAATTTTTTGTTCATTTAAACTACAATATAGTAAGAAGAATATACAACTAAAAGTAAGAAATTTTATACCTTTAATTGAGATCTTTAACTTAGAAAAAAATAATTTGTACAACCATAGCGTGTCTTATATCCGGTCTAAGAGCTTGACTTGAACTCGAATACAAATTTAACTGTGTTTAAACAGATCTAACTTATTTGTGTCTTCTCTCGATTTTTTTCATACATTAACCCATTTAAATCACGTTGTACCATGTTCAAGTCTATCGCTTTCAAATCTCAAATCACCAACCCTACCTAGAGCCTCCTACCCCTGAACAAAATGTTTAATATCAAGTGGGAACGTGGGATCCACTAAGTCATAATACTTTTTAATGTGATGGGATGTTTTATAAGCAAACACAAGCAGACCCATTATTAGGCCATCATATCAAGATTTATACCTTGCTTAATGAAACTAATTATATCGTAGCCTAACCACCCAAGCTAGATCTAGTTTTACTAACTCACAATTATAAATAAAGTCCATCTAGGTACTTAAGAAAGTTTTTTCCTATGGGTTTGAATGTGATATACATAAACACTCTACTACACTTATTGGATTCTTTTCATCGGTCAAAGATTTAAATAAGTATCGAAATAACCATACCAAAGGAAACTCTAGCACCCATCCCGACGCCTCTTTTGTTTTGCAAGTCCAAAGAAGCCCAATATGAACTAGACGAAAATTCACCATATAAAGTAATTGGATTTTACTAAAATTTGTTTTATAAAATATACATATGGTATATAAATCATTCTTTGTGAATTAATTTCTTTTAAGTTTTAAGGAGCTAAAGGTCTTTTTGGCACCGACCCCTCCTAATTCCATCCTTAATAAGATCCTCTTATAACTATTAACATAATCTATGCAAAAAAAAAAAAAAAAAGCATCAAAAAAGAAAGGGAAAAAAAAGGATAGGAAACAAGAATTAAAATATTTGAGCATTGAGATATAAATATGGTTATCAAAATCGCAAGTCTATTTATACGTTTCTACGAGCTTATAATTCTAGAAGTCCTTTTCAAGTTAAATCATACATAAAATCGTTTTTTTTTTTTTATAAAGTCATAGTAGAATTGAGATTTTAGATATACGATTTCATGAGTTTATAATTCTACTAGTTCTATACGATTATATATGATTCTATGCAATTCTACTTGATTTTAATATAATAAGCTATCAAAACTAAGAAAAAGAATTAGGCTTTTGCAATTTTAAAGGAAGTGAATCAAAACTACAAGTGAAATGATACTATAGTTGCCTTTTTAACTTAAACTGATTGCATTACTAACTTCATTGTCTAAAATCTCTCACCAAAGATAAATAAATCATTTAGGAAGAAGATATTTAATTGTAATGTTTCAAGCAAAAAAATAGTGAATAGCCTAACCAAGCCAACAAATACTAATGAGCTTATTTCAACCACTTAGCCTAAAAGTTTCGAGCTTAAATTGATAAGAAGTTCACAACCACAACTTTGTAAACTAATATTATAACCCCTTATAATTCATATAAAATACTTAACTATAAGGTCTCACATTAACTTATCGAATAATAATTTATTGAATATCCTTTTAGGTGCAAGAAGTAAAAAAAAAAAAAAAAAAAGGACAAACATAATATTATACTGAAAGTTGGTGTACTTATAAATATAGATGTCATGGCTTATTAAAATTGGGCCAAGGATAATTAAAAAATTCATAATATTAATACTGTTAAAGAAGAAATACAAATCGATGCTTCAAGAGACTTATGATATGAATATATGGATATTATTAGTTATAATACCAATAATGGTGGTCAATGTCGAAAATAATAATAAAGATGATGATGATGATTATATTAGGAGAACTTGTAGTTTTTTTTTTTTGTTGATGATGAGACAATAAATGATTATTGTTTTGTTTTAGTTAAACATTTTATCATAATAATTTATATTGTAATGTAATTTATATTATTACTAATATTTATATATTAGTTTTGTAAATTAGCATAATAAGTTTACTTAATCATTTGTACTGTAACTTATATTATAATCAAAATTTATGTTAAATTTCTTTATTTACATCTTGTATTTTGATTTTTTTATGACTTTATAAGCATATTTATAATTTTTAAAAACTAATTTACATAAGATGTAGTTATTTACGTTTCTACCTTCTAATTTTATATTATGATTCTACCAAAGCCTTAGCAATTAGAATTATGAGTTTATCAACGTTAAATATAAATCTTATATGAAGTGGAGAATCATTACCTCTTTATAAATCTTTAGACAAGTGTAGTTATAGTTATCTTTGATGTGCAATCCACAATTATCTATTGGATTTGAATTCTCTCAATTTACTTTTTTCCAATTTATCTTCGATTTTTTTTCAATAAAAAATTTATCTCAATTTACAAATCAATCAATAAGATAATCTAGATTTTTAAAACATCATGTAATATTATTTTGACATCATCATCTTTCTTTTAATTTCAATCATTAATTATATTGATAGTATTTTAAAAAATAAATTAAGAGAAATTAAATTGAGAATAATTATTCCCCAACCTGCCTGTTCTTTGTCCCAGAAGGAACGGGGAGAAAAGATGGAAAGAAAAATAAATGAAAAAGTCCCTCCCTACCTGCTCTCTGTCCTGGAAGGAAAGGGGAAAAAGATGGAAAGAAAAATAAAATAAATTAAAAAGAAACATTGTGTGGATGTCAATCCGATCAGCCATTATAACAACTCACATCAACCCATGGTTCACGTTCACGGCAGCAGTGCTCTCGTGCATTTTGTGAAGCTGTGTCCTGCCGGTTAGCGTCACTTTCATCTTCACGAGATACACGCAATTAATCCACATGGCGAAAGATTGGAAAGCAATCTACGTCCACCACCCCTACTGATTTTAAGAAGATACAAACAACATAATTTCATATCTATGCGAGCATGGTGCTCCTGATACACGTGTTTTTATGATATTAATATATTATGGATTACGATAAATAATATATAAATATTAATAAATTTATAATATATATTATTATATTATTATATATCTAAATATCATAAATATTTATTATTAATTATTAAAACACGTATCATGTTAATACAAATAAATCTTTTCTTTTCTTAGCTTGTATGCAAGTACTTGTGCAGATGAACTCCCATCTCAGCCTAATGACGCTATAAGTAAATATTATAAGTCCATATTCTAGATATTTCATGTAAAATATGACTATATGAGTGCATTTCAATATGTTTGCTACTGTAGCATAATTGACGATTGCATTAGGAATAGTGATACATAGGTCGGGTGGAATGATTGCTCCGAAACACCGTCCGAAATATTGTGCAACAAATAAACGTTATACACGAGACTGATCAATTTTTCTGAAATGGCAATTCGGATTTTATTTGGTCCATATAGTCGGTTGCATTAAGACGAAAGCGAATCGTTGGTGAGATTTGTGTCGATGGTAGTTGTCAACAGATGAGTTTATAAAATGACTCCCTTCACGAACATATCCATCATGAAAATTAGTATTAGTATATGAAAAATTATAAATAATTCTCTAAATTTTGATCTAAACGTAAATATAACTCCAAATTTTCAAAGTGTTATAAATTATTTTTCTAAAATTTAATAAATAGGTAAATTTTGAATAACTTCCTAAATTTTGACATTAATGTAGAAATACTCCTCAAATTTATTAAATTGTGCTTCACAACACTCCTAAACTTTTAAACTTATTGTATTTTTTTTTTAAACTGAAGAAGTATCCTTTATGCTGTCAAAAATTTAAAAAAAAAAAAAAAAGAAATCGAGCATTTAAAAGTTTGATGAATGAATACACGCTTAGGCATCTTTAATACTTATAATTTACACTTGCTATCGAACCCTTGCATTGCAAAGCTGCATTATTAGTATACCGTTATATTATCGGAACCTAATACCTGAAATAGAAACTATTCATTATCCAGCGACGATTACACACTCGTGAAAAAGCAAGTTCTCGAATAACACAAGAAAATACTTTATTTAACATATAAGTGTAGAAAACCCCCTAACATTTTCCTAATTATAACTAACATTAAAGACGTCACGATCTTATTTACTTATTACTGTTAACGCATTATCATATATTATTATAAAAATTAATAAAAATAACGACACAAGTGGAAAACAATAAAGCTTACAACAACCATAACAAAGTGCCAAGAAAAAATCATTTTTAAGTTGTGGATGGGGCAAAAAGATCCTTAAAAAGAAAAAACTTTCTTTAAGCATTCATGTGCATCAATTCCACCTATTTTTAAGGATAATTTCCATTAACCTTTCTTCTTCTTCTTCTTCTTCTTCTTCTTCTTCTTCTTCTTCTTCTTCTTTATATTTAGGAAATTCAGCTATATAGAAATTGAACCATTTCTTTATGTAAAAATTTTGAAGAATTGCATTTATTTTTATATCCAACCAGTCATATATTTACCTAATTTAACAAACTTATGGTGTCCGGATTTAAGATGACAAAGACACGGAAAAATCAGTGAACCCTACAAGCAGGGATTTTGCAGGATACCCTATTCCAGGCTTGCTTCATGGAGTAGATTACGTTAGAAACGAAAAAAACAGTTATCAGCCATGTGGGTAATGCGTTGAATTAATGTATATAATATCTAAACCGACTAAACATTTTCAACCAGATGCACAAAACGATGTTCCCCTATAGCTTTTTTCAGCAAGACTGAATAAATTAAAGGCCGAGAAACCATAAAGCTGAACAACTGGATGACATGAGATTACTGTCGTGTTACATCTTTCTTGGACAACAGAATATGTGGTGGCTATCACATGGGACCTGATCAGACAGACCCGAATGAGAGGAAGGTAACTGGTTAATTTTTAACATAAAAGAATGCTCCAACGTACATGGAAACAGAACAAATTTACCATTGATTTCTCGCATAAAGAATGCTTGGACCTTATAAGGAAAAATGGTATATGCACCGTGGTCCTAGATGAAAGATCAATCCAAGATATATATCTTTCTACCCACATGACAGACAAGAGAAGCCCCCACCAATAAAAAGGAAGTTATGGTGCACATGGAAGGGCATTAATATTCAAGCATGGTGACCTCTACATTTCATCCAAAAAACTGGAAAAAGAAATCACATTGCATAGATGCCGTTGTGAAATTATGATCCCCAAAAGCATCCACTACAGCCGCCTATTGTGGGATTAGGATTGTGCACGTTGTAGGATACCGATCCATGTGCTAAAAGGATAACAACCATGGGTCCACGATCATGTCTTGTCAGTTTGAATGAAAATGTGAGAGAACCAACGAAAATCAAACTATCCTACACACTTAGGTACATTTAATTCTAAAGCAAATAAGGGGATACAGCCAAGACCATGCAAGAAGTAAATCAATGTATCCAAAACATACAACCTGGTAATAACTATGGTCATGGCAGGCACTTGGCCTTGCTAGTTAGCTTGCAGCCATGGGCCATAATCGTGCACAAAATATGCCTTACGGTTATCAACTATAAACAGATGCTTGGACCAAAAAAATAGAGAGGTGTAGCGTGAAAAAGACAAAGAACTAAGGATATGAACCCTTAGTTTTCTGATCTTACCAACAAGACCAACTTAAATCATTTAATAACATTATTTACTTCTCCTATGCAGGCAGAGGAGGAAAAATGATGCATACAAGTATTACAAGTTAACAGTCATGGACTGACTAGGATGAATGACAGTGGATGTCAACTTCTGTGCTATATAAGAAGCTTAATGCATGCCCTTTCTGCCCAGAATGATAAAAAATTTGCAACTATGATGACCGGAGTTTTAACCTCCCTGCTTGTGCTCTTCAGTGTCTAAAGACATCGACAGTATAAGCATTCTAGAGAATATACATAAGTCAGAAGTGAAGAATTATATGAGGGCACGTGATGACTTGGAAAAATCTTCACCGTCCATGCAGTACCCGCTGCATCATGAAAAAATTGGTTCCCTTTAGATAAAACTCTTCTGACACACTATGCATAAAAATAAGAGAATTATACCAAAAATGCTTGAGAAATAACAATCTATGAATTAACTGAACCACAAACCAGAATAATCACTACAAATGAAGCATATGCAAGAACATACTCGTCCTTTAGATGCTTTGTCAGCTTGCTGAGACCGACTATTTGGGACTGCATCTGCCTCTGGAACCATATTACCAAGCTTATGAAATGCTTGTAGGGCTTTTGCAACAAATGGCCGGACTATATTCACTTCCATTGCGGACAAAGATTTTATCTGTCAACCATGTATTCAAATATTAAATGGACATACATGCAAAATGCATATCATAGAGAAAAATATTTTGAGCTGCTCAACATGTCAGCATTCAAATTTGGTAGCACCTCAGCCTGTCTTGTTGGATTATGCATTTGAAACGATTGCTCAACTTATGGACAGATGCTTTAAGGAAACAAAACACTAATGTGCATAAAACAGACTCAGATAGATGCCACTTCTTATATCATCAAAATGCTTTAAGACTCAATGTAAGTATATAAGAAAACAAAACAATTATGGTGAGGAGACTAGCAGTTATCAGCACTCAGCTTTGTACTCTACAAGCATATACATTATAAATTATATCTTTACATGGTGAAATTAACAAGATGGACTGCTAGCATAATTACGTACGTTTGATGGGTTAAAGTATTACCTGCAAAGGTAAGAAATACAAAAGTAATCATCTTTTTGATATACATGCACAAACATTTTCACGATATTATTAGCTAAGAAAAATGATACAAGGATGCCAGTGTCTTCACCACTAATTACCAAAAGCACAACCAGCCTAGGAAGAACAAGAAAGACACCTTTACAGCAGAAGTGCGACGATCAAATGACTCCAAACTGGTCTCCACTTTATGAAACCTAACATCCCTTATGTCCTCAAGCAGCGACCTCACCTAAAATAGAAAAATATGACGTAAGAATTTTCCACACAACCAATATAATCATTGAGAAACTGCAAATATTTTCAACCCACCACATAAATGTCAGGAATGTCCTCCCGTGCACTGCAAAACAAAATATTGCAAAATCAACAGTTAAAAATAGTACACAAGAGAGACATAACAAGAGAGTAGCATGTATGGGCACTGACTGATCAAAGAGCAGTCTTGAAATTTCTATGTAATGGAATGGTAGGGACTGAAATTCGTCTTCAGAATCTCGTTCAGCTTCCAAGATCCGTGTCAATTTATCTACATAACACGATCAATAACAATTTGGTTTAATGTAAGTCTAGCACTCACTCATAGCTAAGGCAAAGAAACGATAAATGTACCGCAGACTTGAATGTACGTCTTTTGTTATTGAGTAACCAAACTTCCAAAATTATTACTTGAGTATCCAAATTTGAAAAAACGCTTACATGGAGCGAAATTCTCATTCTACCATGCCCATGTGAACTTGAAAACGACAAGAAAATTTTGATTACACTATGCCACTGGCAACGATAAAAAAAGAAAAGAAAAAGAAGGGGGAAACCACCAATTCTCCGCCACCATCATTGTCATGTCTCCACCAGCATTATCCATGCTCAAATTCAACTCTGTGATTCTTCAATGGAGAAACATTTGACAGTACAAGATGAGCTCAAAAACATCCTCTAGATGGAGCAAAAACCAAAAGATCCATACAGAAAATATTGAAATACTACAAAACATCCATTGAATTTATTCTTCTTTAGTCGCAATTTCGTATAAATTTAGTTTTACAAATTAAATTCCAAACTATCTTTAATCAAGCATTCCAATCCGGGAAACATATGCATTGTATCCAACAACTAATACAAATGAACAAGACCAGCCACGAAGCCTTCATCCCACTAGCCGAAAAAGCAGAAATTGGATAAGTACTTACGGCTTTGGCAATGGTGTACAAGCTATATTCATTACTAAGGTGCCTCAACAGCATGTCAGAAATTTTGCCTGTTTGGCTTAGTAATCTAACATATTGGAAATTAGACGTATCAACTATCATAACGACAAAAGTTAATCTTCTCACAACTCCACATTAGCACCTTGAATTCAATGTATGCGTCTCATACCACAAGCTGGTATATGAGTACTTACAAAATTGGTCCCAAAAAAATCCACTAGACGAGTCACTTCAAACCCATACAACTGTCCCTCTAGGTTCTTAGCTGCCAGGGTTCCAGGATATCAACAAAGATACTACTCTTCATCTCCATTGCTATGATATACATGATTCAAACTAGGAACTTTCTGCCTTCGTGACTCTTAGCAAAATACTCTTAAATATCAAAATAAGATGCATAAAAGGCTGGAATTTGATGACAAAGCCCATAACAAGGAGACTTATCCTACTTTTCTGAATAAGAACTCTGAAGATGATGTCCCTAGTGATCAATAAAATGCAAATGTACGTCACACTAAACAGTTATCATTGCCCATGCTCCTATCCTCGTCCTTTCCATCATAGCCATCAAGACCAGTGTTGGTGAGTATCCACCAGAAGTCCTCCAAAAACTTGGAAGAAGAAAATCCCATTTGCATATAGAAAAGAAATGGCATCTTTGGAGGACAATTGAGAGTGACAGAGGAACCCCTTAAGACTTTGTAGTAAGTATGAATATCTAAATGAACATTTCTAAAGTTTAGATGCCCAATTGTACAAATCATAGAAGTCAAGATCCTTCTTACTCATTTGTCCCAAAAAAAATTAAAAAAAAGGAAAAAGAAAGAAATAAATAAAGAAAAAGCCTAGATTGGATACACCAAATAAGAAATTCCTGAAAGAAAAATATATTCATGTAACGCCCCGTCCATGGATTTTTTTTGGGTTACTCTAATCCGGAGTACACACTATTTCCTGACATACACAACACAGCAATTATCACAAAAAAATTTAAAAAAAAAAACAGCAATTAATTACACAAATGCAGATTATTTTCCTGGAACCGCTATTAAGAATGAGTTGCAAGCAGACCTACCGACAGACATCCATTCGGGAGGCCGAATAGTACACTTTCCTCTCTTCTTCAAAGCCACCGCCAGCCAAAGTGGGACTTGCGTTGCCATTTGAGGAAGAAAAGGACCAAAATCACCCTATTCAAACAGTTAACCGAAGATAAACACCTCTTTCACCGAGAAATTAAACTAAACTAACCTGTAAAAAGAGTCAAGATGAAAAGGACATACACATATGAGATTTAAAGCATCCATTCGCATATTCGGTACAATCTCGATCAATTCATCTTCCGCTATGAATTCTATCTGAGGAATCGAGTCAAAAATACCGAGTCAATTCTAAAGCGAGGCTTTTAATCATCAAAACCCTAATAAGGAGAAAGGACGAAGGAAATTGAAGATCGTGATGAGCTTACCTCCTCGGCGGAGAAGACAGAGGATTTTGATTCTTGAGAAGATGACATTTGCTTTGGTTAGAGAAGATTCAGACAGAAGAAGAAGAATCGAAAACTGGAGTGAGAATAGGATTTTAACTCTACCGACCAGCGTTTGGAAGGCGGGAAAATGTTTAGGAGCCATTTTTGCGCTTTTATTTCTCTTGCCCTCTTTTGAATTTCTTTTTCACGCCACGTGACCTCACACCCTAGTATCTACAATAGATTTTACTATAGACTCAGTTCAATTCGGAACGATATAATCCACCTCCAAAATTAAACCTAATTTTACGATTCTCTTTTTTTATAAATTAAACCAAATTATATGATTTGATTCATAAATTTTTTAAACCTAAAAAATCTATTCAATCTAATTTGTTTTATGGTTCAAATTTTTTTTTAATATATTAAAATTTAAAAATAGACAATTTCATTATATATATTAACTCTCCAGGTGGAATAGAGTGAACACCTTTTCTCTTCGTTACTTTGATGCCTCAAATGGATTTCCAACAAAGGTATCAAAGTTTGGCTCCCTTATTGTGGAATAAGAATATAAAACTAGCACATAGAATGCCTCCATGCCCAAAACATCTTCAACAAACACAACTTTACTTATCTAATAACCTTTTATGATAGAACAATTCACATATCTATTGTAATTTTGAGAATTGAAAAAATTACCCATGATTTGCATGAAACGAATTATTGGGGTTTTCTTTTGGGCAACTCTTCCTATTATGTGAATTTGCATTTGCTTCTTTTTTATTTTTAAATTAGCAACGAATTCAGTCTAATTCGAACCAAACTATAAGCCTTTTAAATGCCATCGAACTAAATCAATTATAAAAGGAGCCTAATTTTCGATTCTATTCAATCTAGTTTGCAATTCACTCGATAGTTCATGATTTTTTTTGCACACCCCTATTTCCCTACGCAACTTATATACGATTATAGGGATAAAACATTTTATAAAACATAAATTGATCCAAAAAAGAATTTCTCCATATGAATTGTCACTCAAATCTTCTACAAATTAATTATTAATTGTTATGATTATATATAGCTCATCCAACTTAAGTCCCATTAAGCAACTCCTCTTCTCTAAAGTTGCAAACAAATCAAGCCAAGTTAAAATTTTAAAGTTTCAACTAGGCTAGTTTAGAATATTTTCGAACTCTAATTAAATTTAATTTTTATTTAGCTTATAAATTACAAGCTTCAGTTCAAGTTCATTAAGAAATATGATTCTTGAACTCCACTTGTTTACTTTATTGAGGCTAAGCTTATAAACCTACTTAAGATCTAACTCACAATTCCTCTTAAATTGAAAATGCAAAAGAAAAGATTCTATCAAAAATTTTCTCCATAGCCATGAAAAAATGATTTTTCAATTTCATTACATCAAGTAGAGATATAATAATTTCCTTCATGATTTATTGGAAACCATTAAAGTCTAAATATTATATTATATTTATAGTATAATAAATAATATATATTATATTATATTATGTTTATATATCATATATTGTATTTTATATTATACTATATACTATCATATATATGAAAGAGGCTAACAAGTATGTTCTAAAACTTGCTTACAAATCTAAAGGTCGAGCTTAGCTCTTTCAAATGAACAACATTTATTTTTAGCTCGATTTGGACTCGTTTATAAATTAAGCTTGAGTCAAATAAGCATGAAACTAATTGAGCTTAAGTAGTTTGCAAGTCAACTCATTCATAACCTACTCATATCCATATGAAATGATGCCAATATGGTACATAACCTTATAAAATCAATGCATTATTTATGTTAAAAAATGATGCAAGATTGTTTATGTAAAATCATACACATCTTATCTAATTATGCATGCCATTTTGAGCGAACTTTCACTTTTTACACGAAAGACAGTTGATCAATGATTTGTAATGACAAATGAGGTAGTAGGTTACTCTATCAACTTTTACTTTAAATATCTTTTTTGTTTAATCTTGTTTAACAAAAAATATTTCATTTCCTATTTTTTCTGACACATCCTTTTTAACAATTCTAATATCATTTTTTTTTTTTGGGTAAAGAAAGATGTATTACTTAAGAAAATTAACCAGAGTCAAAAGCAACATCAACAACATAAGTTCTTGGCTTCAGGTCAATGGGTCCATCAACAAAATTACAACCATAAAAATCATCGGTAAGTAAACTAGCTAGAAAGTCTAGGACATTAGAACAAAAAGACAATAGAGTTCCTTGTTAGAGGCTATGTTTTGGAAGCGCATCCACCACAACATTACTTTCTTAATCAATCTTACAAAATTACATAAAATAAAAGCAAGGAAGTAAGGATTTGCAAGCAATTATACCCGGATGACAAAAGGTAGTATCCACTTGCTCCTTTGACAACCAATCCAGTGCTTGTTAGGAATCGAGCTCCACTTCAATGGCAAGCAATTGAAGATGATTGACTAAATGGAGCCTTTCATAGACTGCCCAAAGCTCTGCTTCTAGTAGAGAAGCTTGGTTAATGTTTTTGCTAATACCTCTTACCACCTGCCCATCATTGTTCCTTATAATAAAACCTACACCTGCAGAGGACGCATTTATACTAACAACACCATCACAATTAATCTTAACCCATCCTCTTTTGGGCTTCATCCGTCGAACCTCAAATCTCCTTCTATTGGCCTTTAATATAGCTCCCCTTTGTGTAGTCCACCATCCTTGTGTTTCTACACATTTTTGTAGAAGCATAATCTTCCTAGGGTGTTTGTCATACCCCGAAGTGGTAGAGTCGTAACAGCCCCGCTGTGTAAACCATTCTAAAATAGAAGTTGGCTTTACAACCGCTATCTTAGACCTGATCTACACAAGCCGTCCACGACTAACCCGCTTTGAAGTAAATAGTTTGTAATTTAAATAAATCATTTACCTAAGAAAGTGAGGAAATATATATATACACTATAATTCAGTTATTACAGTTAAAGTTTACAAAATTTCTTCGTAATATATTTCCTAATTCTTACATTATTTAGAAATGAAAAATTCTTAAAAAAAGCTTAGACCTTAAAAATATGTGTTTATTCTTCAAATGTATTTCCTCGCTCCCCAAAATCCAGCAGTTGCTAGCTTCAGAGTAGCTGTATGCTGTTTCTTAGCCAGCACCTGCATGACGTCTATAGAGATATGAGCAACCACAACTCAGTTAGTTAAGATGGAGGACTTAAAACTATATCATAACACAATAAGGTTATCAACCAACTTATTAGGTGCAATGCATGTTCAAGCAAAAGCCATCGCACAACGTTGTCCAGCTCGTCGTGAGATTAGAGAAATTTCGCTCGCTCTAATTAGGGCTGAGGAGTTGCCATTAATGCAACAGCTCACGACTAAACCCAAGCTTGTGCAATGGAGACCTCGCTCCTCTTGCAACTACCTTCGAACCATTGACTTCACCCTCATCGCGACCTCCTCTCCTATCACTTAGTTTGATTAAGAATGAAGAAGGGACCATTATACAATCCTACGCTATCCCTTTCGAAAGGGTCGGTATTTGGCCGGAGAATCCTAGGTTTCCCTTAATGGGTTGCCATGCAGGTCCGATTATGATTACAAGTCGTATATTTGATTAGGTCTAGTTTAGGGTGATCAATCATTTCATACAAATCACACAATTCAAGCTAAAACAACAAACAGAATCATAGTATCACCCATAATCAAGCACATGCACACCACAGACTATCTAACAAGCACAACCAAGCATAATCTCAAACATAATCTCAAGCCTTCAAAATAAGCATTGTATTAATCCCAACTTACCTAGACTCCTCGCTCACTCACTCGAGGTCCAACTTATTCGGGCCATCGTCAATCATCCCTATAACATAAATGTGGTTTCAGTTTTTCTTATAACTATTATAAGTTTGTTTTATCCTATAACGCTTATTGTGATTTTTTGTTTAGAGTTTAATATATCCAATTATCTAGGTTCTCAAATCTTTTACTATTATTTTAGGTTTGGGGTTAGGTTTGGGTTCAATTTCCGTATCGATTTCTAAATTAGGTTCTAATTCGATTTTTTAAGTATTGTTTTATACCCAAACCCTAGAAATTCGTTTCAACTCATAATGTGAAATTAATTACATTACTTCCCAATATCCTAAATACCATCACTATCTCTAGTTAGTATTTTATTCCACCCGGTACACTTAAATCCGTATTATTGTACCGAATTTACTCTTGATATTAGAAATTTTTACATTTTTCGTATAATTACATAAATTTAAGTTTTCTATCAGATTTATTATTATTATTATTATTATTATTATTATTATTATTATTATTATTATTATTATTATTATTATTATTATTATATCAAATTTTATTGTAATATCTTTTATTTATTATATTTCTAATAATTGTATATTATGTACTATTACTTATTACGTACATAATACACATCTAATATTTTTATCACTCTAATTACCATCTCCTAACATCAATTATCATTTCAAAATATCTAAATTCATCATAAATCATATTTTACACCTAATTACCCTAATTTACAAAATTAATTTAAAATTTACTATTTTTCCCTATTAGTTATTTACTACATAATTAACCTAATAATTACCTATAACACCTTAAATGCTATAAGTATTATACTTCATCAGATTTCAATATCCTAAAACATATACTTATTCACTAAATCAGTAATTAACCCTAAATTACCCTATTTTATGCCTCATTTTAAGCCCTAAAAATTATTTAAAAATTTTGAAAATTAATTTTTGAAAACAGGTTTCATAGCACTATTCTATATCATCTAAGTAGTCGACACAAAAATTTTGGACTCAAAACTACACTCTTAAGGTCATTTATTTCTAAACCGAAACATGCTCGATTTTGTTTAATTTCTTAAGGACCATATATCACGGGACATATTTTCATCAAAATAATATTTTTTTAAAAAACTAAATACAAAAATATTTTAGAATAACAAAACTCGTAATTTTCTAAGAATATTTACTATTTTTACAAAATCGGGTAAAAAATCGAACTCACCAATTTGGGTGGCTCCGGCCACCGAGTGTCAGCCCACCTAGGCGCTGCCACCACCATGTGGTGGTGGTAGCCGTCCACTCCCAGCTGCTTTTCAGGTCTGGGCTCTTCTTACAAGCCTCAACTGCATAGTTTTCTTATTTTTTTTTTACCCTAATTTTTTTTTTCCAATTTCAATGCCACTACTTTTTCTCTAATTTCTAACTGTCCAAATGAGCTCTGTGATTTTTTTCCCTATTTATAGAGCTTTGTGGTAATTAATGTGCACTAAATTGTACAAGACATTACCTAAATCGCTTAATTTTTGGCTTTTGTGTTGCTCTAATTTAATTGACTAATTTTTTTTTCTTATTTCCCCAACTGCCACGACCAAATTCTAGATCATTCCTTTTTTTTCTTATTTTTTTTATTTTTTCTTAATTAATTATGAATTTTATTTAATTATTTAATATTATTTTAGCACATTACGCGTATTTTAAGTAGTTACGCGTATTTCTACCTACATGTAAATTCATATATAGTACAAATAAATAATCCTAAATATTATTTAGGTCATTTTATGATTTTTAGTATACATATAATTTATTTCTAGCGATTCGTTAATTATTTAAATGCATTTTACGCATTTTCAATAAATAACAAGTTATATACTTAAAATTTGGAATTTTTATATTCTTTTATTTTATTGCTTATTTTCTTAAATTTAAACTTACAGGATCATTTTGCTAATATTTCTAACTTTACTTACAATTTAAGCTCGATCGGATCTTTCAGCCGATCGAAACCCTGAGTGACTGGTTATGGGGCTTACATGTTTGTAGTGAGAAAATTCTTCTATTGCACTCCCTCCATGTTGTCCTTAGACTAAAGAGAACCAAGGATTCCTTTGGTGCTTGCATAGTGTTCCATCGTTTGCTTTGCCACCAAATGTGCTCCTTAATCCATTTTGAGAAGCTTTGGAAATTTAGATGATGAGCATTAATGTCAACTCCTAAGCCCCTCCAAAGCTCTCTAGTCCAACTACAACCATGGAACCCATGATGAATGTTTTCATATTCAATGCCACATTAGGGGTATTCTATGGTGAAGTTCATTCCTCTCTTACTCGAGTTGTCTCTTAAGGCAAGCCCATTATGAAGGATGTGCGACAACCAAAACTGGATTTTTGGGGTAGTCAAAGTCTTCCATACCTAGTTTCAGCCCTATCCATGTACAACATCCGAGTCCTCATTACACAACACCTCATAAGCAAATTTTGTTGTGACTTCTCTTGAAATATCAAAAGGCCATCTTCGAATGTTAGGAGCACTGGTAATTTCCTCTAAGAAAACATAACCCAGCTCCTCTTTCCATCCATTTTAGCCATTCCAAGTTTGCCTCACTATTAATAGGTCATCAAATTTATTAAGGGGGCCATACAGCCAAGATACTTTATTGGCCTATTTCATCCATGAATCCAACCAAAATCTTGTGTTTCTTCCATTACGGATTTTTACCTGAAGTTTCTCCTATAGCCAAACGTTAGCTTTCCTTAACTCTTTAATAAAGGATGAGCCACCATTAGTTGGACCTCCATGTTGGCGGATCTTATATTTTGTTTTAATAACTTTGTACAAAGCAAATCCTTTGTGTAGACTTACCAATCCGAGCGAACAAATTCTCTTTGTTTCTCTTCTTTATATCTAACAAACCCAAGCCACCTTTTCCCCCAACCTTACATGCTTTATTCCATTTAATCCAATGGAACTTCCTTCTCTCTTCAGATTTACCCCATAGAAAATTCCTAGACAATGCTTCTAACTTATTTGTCACACCAATTAGGAAGGGAAGGACTGGTGAATAGTAGTTAGCAATCAATTCAAGGCTTGATGAGATAAGAATCTTCCTCTCTACCATACTAAGAAGTTTTTCTTTCCAACCAGTGAGGTTCCTTTTCGTTCTTTCAATAATGAAATGGAGATCTTGTCCTTTTAAATTACCCCCTCGGCTTAACAGGGATGCTTAGGTATTTGCCTAAGTTAAATGCAACAATAAGGACTAGCAACTCTTGAAGGGACCACCAACCACTTGAATCACTTTAGCAAGCCTTCCTTTACTCAATGGATAGCACTTATCCTCTTTCAATCAACAAAATGAAAAAAAAAAAAAAAATGGGGGAGAAAGAAAAGAAAGAGAGAAAGAAGTCTTTATTGAAGAGGCTTAACTTAATACTAAAGATGTTACAAATATTGTCTTTCACGTTTGTTGGTGTGTTATAAGAGAAAAGTATACAAGATTTAGCAAAGTTAACTTTCTAACCAAAAATGGAACAAAATGAGTTCATCACTTCAAGCATTTGTCGTGTATTTTCTAGGGAACCTTCCCCATGAATAAGAGATTATCTATGAAAAAAAGGTATGAGAAACTAAAATATGTTCCTTTGAATTTAAGAGGAATCCATTTACCAATAGAAACCAAGCAATGAATCATTTGGCTTAGAGCTTCTAGCACTAAGATGAAGAGATAAGGTAACAATGAGTCACCCTACCTTAGCCCCCTACTCTCATGAAACTCCTCCATCATTGCCCCATTTAACACGAGGCGGTAAGACGTTGATCTTATGCAAGACCCAATAAGCTTCACCTAACTTTCTCGAAAGTTAAGATTAATCAATGCATTTCTTAGGAAGTCCTACTCTATTCGATCATATGCTTTTTCTAAATCCAGTTTCACAACTATCCATCCTTTTTTCATGTTTCCTTTATCCATCGTATGTAAAATTTCCTGGAAAATGATGGTGTTATCTTTACATGCCCATCCTGGGATGAAACTCGATTGCTCCAGACTAATTAGATCACTTATGAATGGCCTCATTCGGTTAACTAAGAGCTTTGAAACAATCGTATATGCTGTAGAGTATAAGCTGATGGGTCTAAAGTCCTTGACTTGTTGGCCCTTATAACCTTCAAAATCAAAACTATCAGCATTTGTAGATATATAGGTTCGATTAGGATAGTCACATGTATGTTGCATGAGTGATACGCTGTATGTGGCCTAAGAAAAGTGAAGTGAGACCGTTGCCTAAAGAGATGATTAGGTGAGAATAATGTAGAGAAAAGGAACAAACAATCCCGATGTCTCAAATGCATAAGTGATAGTTAAGGTAACCTTAAGAGATCTTAGGTATTTACCTTGTAGCTTGAGCAAATGAGATCAGTTCTTTGTGTGAACTGCTTATTTGATCTTAAAGAGCAAAGGTTTTGTAGAGCATTCTTGTTTCTTTATTCTCTCTAAGAGTTGCAAATAAAATGGAAAAACTAAGTATTTATAGGGTCTTGAGCAAAATAGCATCCATCCAATCATCTAAGTGATCAATAAACAAGATGAAACTTGCTCAATTCATAATTATCCTAAATGAGCTAACTAATGGGCCCAAGGCCAATAGCCTTCCTTATAAGTATATGTGCCTACTTGAGAAAGGTTAGATGCGGACAGATTGATCCAATAATCTCCATTCCTAGCCTACTAAGCCAATTCTTCCTAAATCATCCTAAATATAAACTAGACTCCTTAGGCTCTACTACCTAGTCCAAAGAGTCAAGCTAGATAAATAATGAGTTTAGCTTAATAATTAACATGGTAATTTTTAACTCTTTACATTTTGCCCCTTAACCAAAATTCGTGGACAGAGTTTAAGTATTTTGGGCATCAATTACTTATTTTGAATAACTAGGTTGCTACTTAGTGCATGGGCACTGTAAATTAGCCGCATTTCTACTAAGTGTGCTCACACAATTGAAAACCTCCTCTAGCGCCGACGTTGTAACTTTATTTATTATATGCCTTAATGTGCAAGCCTGCGGCACCATTTAATTGTACGTGTCACTTTTGACGTGTAGGAGTGATATTGTCTCCATAGCAATATATTAAATATTCTTTCTATATCATAGGCTTCCTTTATGTAAGCTAACTTTGCTTCGATTTATGAGGTATTCATCTTACTTAGTTGATTTCCAAATACCAACTCCATTCTATTAACTTTAATTGATCCTTTTTTTTTTAATCTCGATTTACTAAGACGAATTGGTACGTCCATATACCCTGCATATGTTTGTCTCGAAGAAAATGAAATTTTAGATAGCACCAATTGTAATTAGCACCACTTTGTTGAGTTGAATTCCTTATTTACTATGCTCTCATAACTTTCCCCGATATTGCATTTTTCTAGGTTTAGATGTCTCCATAATGAGCCCTTCTTTTTTCAAGATTTGCTTTAAATAAATAAATAAATATCCATGAAGGTAATCCTTTGAAAGTCTCTTAGACCATACATATAGATTTAACTACTTCCTTTTACACAGTTGAAGCAAATATTTTCTTTTCATTAAATCTTTCTTCCAACTTCACATTCATAACTAGAATACCTTTCTTAAATATCCTCAAGCAAGATTATCTCGTTCTTTTCATGGAAAACGAATATATTATTTACAAATTTTCCCAAATCCTTTCTCAAATCTTCTTTTAAATCTCTTTCTTCTTCTTTAATCTTTTCCTTTCCAACTCAGGCCAACATTTAATGTAACAACTATCATCCAAATCTATATAAAAAACAAAAAAAATCTCAAATTCAAATCTTTAAAGTCTATCTTCATGTCTCTTGACATAAGCTACATATATACATCTTCATATGCTGAACTTCATCAACATTCCTACGAATACTAAACTTTAGGTGAGTTATATCCTTTTTTCCTTCTCCTCCTTATTCTTTTAATTAACTTTTGCTTCTCTAACCCATGTTCTTGTTATCATGGCAATAGGAGATAGCGTGATCTACTTAATTTGTGTCAGACAATGGCATACTCCCAAACCTAAGTACGTATAAAGTAGTTGTATGAAACTTTCTTGGTAATCTTTTGTTTAACTCAACTTCTAGTGCTTCCCACTATTTGTAAAAAGATCACTCCTTTTTTTTTTCTTTTTCGATGTGCCTTCCTTCTTTTCTCTTTTTTTCTTAAGATTTTAATCAGCGATTCATTTTATCTTGATATTTTAGTCTTGATGTCAACATTTGCTTGTCTTGATTTGTAGTTTTGATTTCTATCTTTTGTTGAAACATACATATACATGTATATATTCCTCAAGCGCTTTGTTATGCAACTCCTTTCAGGCATATTTTTTTTCTTTTCTTTATTGGCACTACCAAATAATAGCAACGACAATCTTTTTGTTTCCTCATTTTCAATAAGTGTAGATATATATATATATATATATATATGGCTTTGTTAATCTCCTACTATTTCAACAAACCTATGTAAGTTACAGCCATCACAAGTACCTCTTATCTCCCTTTTTATTTTTTATTATTTTACTTAAAGAAAACTAGCCATATTATAAGCCATGTACAAGCATGTATATTTACTTGTCAACTTTCTAAGCCATGTATCCTAGTTCTTGTAAGTCCAATTGCAAATTTAGTCAAGCCCTCACTTTACATTACTTCATTATTCTTCGATATTTGTATATGACTTCCATGATAGTGTTGAGAAAATATCACTTGTCTTTGAATTTCTCTTTGTGTAGCATAGGTACCGATCAATATATATATTCTTTCTTTGAATTTACTAAGGGCATTCCTAGAAATTTTCATAGTCATACCCCATTTTGGTTAGCACCACAACTTCCTTTCTTGTAGGCGCTTCACTCCTTCCCTTCTTTAAAATTATCTTTAATATGCAAACATTAGGATCCTTACACATTGAGACAAGTCTTTACCATTATTTGCATAGATACAATTCATTAATTTTATTCTATCCATAAATGTAATTGTTCACCTTACCAATAATATGAGCACTTGATATGTACACAAACATATGTACTTCATCATCTTCTTTTTTTTAACCTCAAATTTTCCCTTGATAGCGTTTCTTGACATGGCAATGGACATTGCCTTTCCTTTTTTCTTTACTTGTTTGCTTCATTTCTAATAGTTTCCCTTTTGTTTTTTTTTCTTTTAATCACAAGCAATAGAAGATAGCGACACTTCATCATTGAAATAGTAGCTCTTCAAATTGTATAAAGCCCTCTTATCGCTTAATAATGAATTTGACTTGCATTAGCAATAGTCACAGGACTTACAATTTGTCGAACTTTCTTTCTCAAATTAGAGAATAGAGTGATTTTGCACTCTATTGGCAAAAGAGATGAATATCGATCCAAATAAAAGCATAGAGGCAGAGAAGATGAAAGATTTATTGGTGCCTTAAGATAAATACCTACCACCAGTCCCGTATCCTTGAAATAAGTGGCTAGACGAAACCATTTTTTAAGATACATTATGGGACAAAACTAAGCACCAAGAAGCCTACCCAACACCTTGCACTAATCGTGGTCTCCAGTTTATCAAACACGAGTCTCGTGCTGATTCTAGAGATATCATCAAGGAAGATTCGATGTTATACTTTAAAAATGAGAAGAGAGAGCTACCTCTCTCTAACACTCAATTTGCATTCCTAAAGGAGGTACCCTTTAGATGAGATGATCGAGTAGCGTATATTGTAGAGAAGCCAGAGGATGTGATTCTTTTGAAGAAGACTACAGTCCTCCATGCTAATGAAGAACATTAGGCTAAACTCAAGAGGGTGAGTGAATTGAGTTTAAGGACAAATTGCAATTCTTTTTCGATATAAACAACTAAATGCGATAATAGGAGTAATCAAAGCAATAGTAGAACAATAATAAGTGCAAAAATTAAAAGAGATAGGGATAAAGAAGATCAAGCCTGGATATAACATAGAGTTCAGACCGCCCCCTAGTCTCCACGGACACACAATGCCTCCAACTGAGGACTTTACATCACTTTATTGATTTCTCAATCCAAGCTCCGAGAGCTATACAAACACAAACTTGATTACACAAGTTTCACACTCACAACTCTCAACATAAATCACAATCTCAACTCTTAACACAAAACTCAATCTCAACTCACAATACAAAAACTCAATCTCAGGAATTATTGGTGTAGTGTTTTTAATTCTCAATACTTACAACTAATAACTCACAAGCACTACCTTTTAAATCTCTCTAAATATTAGTAATTTATGGTACAAGAGACAATGAGAATTATAGACAACAAGAATACAAGAGAATGTTGAAATATTGCAGCAAAAAATCATTTTTCTACTGTTCTTGGTCGGGTTGTTAAGCATTTATATCGTCCCATTCAATTCTTCCCGTTACAATGCATTACATGCTCTAACAGCTAGTTATATCAAACTTAATGGCATGCCGGTACTCTGATCTACCGACAAGCCAGTAACATTTACTCTACTAATAAGTGAACCAGCAAGCTGGTTCTTCCAGGTCAATGAGCTTTGCTTTGTGTTTTCCAGGGCTTTATACCATCAGCCTAGCTATTCCTTGAGCCATTAACCCGATAAGCCAAATATCACCTAAAAATTCTTTTAACATACAATAAACGAATATTCTTTGCAATATAACTTCAAGATCATTTGATCACTACTTCAAAAGATTAAATTTCTTGTAGAGATAATTGATATATTTAATCATTAAACAAGCTAATTCAACTTATTCAATTAGCTTAAAATAATCAAATAATACTTCGTTTAATCATCCATTTGTTTTGTTTTCTTCAAAAACAATAAGTTTAATTATATACTTTTTGTTTTGTTATCATCAAAATCAAATAATGAACCCTAGGTTCAATAACTAATACCACTTCTACTCGATTGTGGTTCCCACATACAAGTGGAATGGAAGTATGGTAAGCCGTCACTTTGTAGTGGAGTATCTAAAGTTTCTAAAGATATTCAATACTCAACATTATTACAGGTATGGTGGGCCTTCTCCCATTACTTAGCTTTCCACTTCAATTATTCTTCTTTTCTATTATTATTATTTTTCCTTTAAATACCATGTATTTCTTATCTTGCTAACTTCTTTTGTTATTTTTACAGATGTAGTATCATAATTAATTACCCCTAGTCAATCTCAATATCCACTTTAAGAGGAAAAGTAGGCTGAGTGGTTCCTTAGCAAAGAAGTGACTTCCAACGAGTAAGCTTTAAGCATGGCAAGTCTTAGTAGGCTTCAAGTGCAATAGGCCTTGAGTAAGTAAGCCTAAAGCATAATAAACTTTACATGAAGAATTGAGTAAGAAAGCCTTAAGTACAATAAACATCTAGGATCACCATCAAAGAAGATTTGGTAGGCCTTGAGCACTGTAGGCCTTGAGTGAGTAGGCCTAGAGCATAGTAAGCCCCGAAAGTAGCATGACTTATGCATAACGAGCTTCGTGAATGATAGGTCATAGCAGACCTTGCACATCGAGAGCTTTGTTTGCGGAGAACTTCAAGTAAAGACTTATTTCACCATTAAGGAAAACTCATTCCATTCCAAGAAAAATAAGAGGGAGTTACCTCTTAGACCTACTCAATTTTCTTTTCTCAATAAATTGCTTTCATTGAGATGGAGCTATTAAGTGGAGCATATTAACATGAAGCCTAAGCATGTGGCTTTCTTGAAGAAGGCAAGGATCCTTTATGCCATCACCACTTTCACTCAACTTTAGTTCATGTAATAAGTTAGACAGAAGTATGGCAAATGTAGGATCCTTCATGTCATTATTACTTCTACTTAACAAAGGTTCTTGACACGAGCAAGAAGGGATTATGCTTAGACTATCATCTCCTAATAGAGTACTCAAACCTACATGTTTATTACTTTGTGAAGGGAGTCACTTTAGTAATCAAATATGTTGTTGAGCTTTTGAAGTTGCACAATTAAGGCTAAACCAACATTACTATTGCTTTAGTTTCTAATAGAATATCATGAGAGTCTATTGGGCTTTCAAACAAAGTTCCTTTATGGTAGATTCCAAGGAGCTTGCTTTCCCTGTTTGACATGGAAGGCAACCTGAATACCTCTTGAGGTTGACAATGGTGATTTAGACTTAGTGGATTATAAAGAATCCCTGGTATATTTAGAAGATAACAATGGTGGTGATGATGATGACATTAAAGAAACAAATGGATCCCCATGAAGTAATTGACGTTACTCTTGTCATTAACGTATGAATCAGGGAAAGGGGGATGAGAGTAGTACTTATGCTAGTGCATTACCTACTCAAGTGCATATGGAGGTGAGTAGTGCACTGCACCTAGTGATATTACTCCTCCCCCAGTTGCTAACATGTTTCGTTGAGACTAAGTAGCAACTCAAGTGATTGTTCCTTCATTAGAGGGAATTTTATGCTTTGATGAACTTGTTACGTCGTCTCGTTTCATGATGACATTTAAAGTTCTCTTGGTAGCAGTAGTCATTTGAGCATGTGCAAATCATCGTACGCTTAGGAGGCAATACCTTCACTTAACAGTAGCAATGAAAGTCATTACAATTGGCATTCTCATAGGTCATTAAGCTTGTAGCATTTAAGGCTATTTAAGCTTTATGATCTAAGGAGTCACTTGGAGGGTTGTCATGAACATAAGGTTACTTAGATTATTATGATCTAAGGAGCTTCCAGAGTCATCTCAAGCATTAAAGCAAAATATTTCACTTGTAGTGATAATATTTAAGCGATCCCATTTCAAGAAGGTATTCGATCATGCTAAAGCAACAATAATAGCATTCATTGTCTAAGATTAATAATTCTCTTTCATTAGTTGAGCGGGTATTTCCTACTACTCAACTACTTAGAATTGTCTTACTTAGCTGCAACAACTTGTAATACGCTTGGGAGGCAATGCTCTTACTAGTTTGCATTATATAAGCTTGTCTTTATCATTATGTGCCTAGGAGTCCATACTCTTACCATTTAGCAACGATGTTTAGTTAAGTGTTACTTAATTGTAGAAGTCACTTTTTGATGAACTTAATTAAAGACATCTCGTGCTTCAAGGTAGTAGTGATGTAAGATGCAGATGTAAGGCATTGCTTAGACTTAAAGGCATGCAAGCCAAGATGTTAGGGCGTTACTTGGGCTTGAGGCATGGAAGTTGAGATGTTAGGGCATCACCTAGGCTTAAGGCATGGTAGCTAAGATGCCAAGCATGGTTTGGGCTTTAGGCATGAAAGTCAAGATGCCAAGGTATTTCTTAGGCTTAGGGTGTAGAAGCCAAGATGTTAGGGCATGGAAGCCGATGTGCTAAGGCATTGCCTGGGATTAAGGTATGGAAGCCCATATGCTAGGGTATTGCCTAAGCATGAAACTTAAGAGCTGAGTTGTTGTAGCATTGATGATATGGGAGTTTCAGCTTTAGTATTCCCATAGATGACTTAGCTTATATTTTCTTCATATAAATGACTAAGTCTTCCCTTGTTATAAATGAAGTCCTTAGAGCATAGGCTGTAAATGTAGATAGTGGAGCAAGAGCAGCATTAGGCTAAGAAGTAGATCCACCCAAGGTTGGGATGATGGGATTGGATAGAGAAGCAAACGCGTGTGAGGATGAAAACCACTTAATTGTACTCTTACATTCCCTGTTGCAAGGATCAATTGTTGCGTAGGTTGTCACCCCCTCCTTGAAGAAAATCTTTTGCAATAGTTAGAGGATTAGTCGGTTAAGTAGAGGTAGTAGCGCCTAACTATGTTGCAACTATAGGATTTGGCAAACTCATACCCTATTGTGTAGCAATATTAGCAGCCATCTTAATGAGGATAGATTGGAACATAGTCATGAACTAGTTTAAAGCCCTCATAGCTTCCTCTATTGCCCGTAGTTAGCGTTCTCAAGTGGTGGGAGTGAATTTTGCTCAGTAAGCTCAACATTAGTGTTAAGCTCTTAGAATATGGTATTAGACGTAACAGTTGTTTTCTTTAAAGAGGTGCCATGTCTTTACAATTTCCCTAATGAAGTCACAAAAAATGTGGATGTATGGGTTTCAGTTGGGGTAGTCATGTACATACTGCATGAGTAACGTATTGCATAAGTGATGAGTTGTATGTAACTTAAGGAAAGTGAAGTGAGACTAATACTTGAAGGGATGATTATGGGATAACAAGCCATGCAAGAGAGACAAGCAATCTCAGTGTCTCGAATGCACAAGTGACAAATAATACAACCTTAGGGGACTTTAGGTATACACCTTGTAGCTTAAGTGAATGAGATCAGTTTTTTGCCCGAATTGCTTGTTTGATCTTAGAGAATAAAGGTTTTGTAGACCACTTTTGTTTCTTTATTCTCTCTAAAAGTTTCAAATAAGAAAGAAAGGTTGGGTATTTATAGGCTCTCAGACAAAATAACATCCATCTGATCATCTAAGTGATCAACGAATGAGATGAAACTTGCTTAATTCATAGTTATCATAAGTGGGCTAGTTGATGGGCTTAAGGCCAATAGCCTTCCTTATAAGTGCATGAGCATGCTTAAGAAAGGTTAGATGTAGACAGACCAGCCTAACAATTCCTGTTCCGAGCCTACTAAGCTAATTTTCCCTAAATCATCCCAAATATGGACTTCTTAGGCCCTGTTACCTATGCCAAATAAATAATGAGCTTAGCTTAACAATTAAAATGTTAATTTTTAGCTCTCTACAGTGTTTTATTTAGCTCCATAGGTATTTTTCCTTCCTTTATGACATCCTAAATTGTAACGCAAACTTTTGGTCTTACTATGTCCCAATAGTTTTAATAAAATTCAGCATGATACCCATCTATCCCAATAGCTTTGTTTTTGGCTATGCTCTAGAGGGCCACTTTGATTTCCTAGTTTGTCTATGCAATCTCAAGAGATTACTTCTCAGAAGGTATAATAATCCGTTGGCCTCCATCTTAGTTAGGACGATGTAGAGCACAAATTGTTCTCTTAAATGTATATAAGTCTTGAAAGAATCTACCAAAGAGAAGCTAGATTTCAAGAGGGTTAATATGCTAATTGCCAACAAAGTCAAAAAGACTAATCACTTTAGCCTTTGAGCGCCTTGCCAAAACAATAGGATGAAAAAATTTGGTATTAACCAGTTAGATCTTGCTTTGGTTACCCACAGCTTCTCTTCTTGGTTAAATACCCAACTAAGTTTAGCTTGAAGAGATTTTTCCCTGTCTATGGGTATTTGCGAAGGGTTATCAAGTAAGGATTTTCAAACTCTTTCTAGATTCTACGAAATGCTCTTCTTCTGCACATGTACAAACCAAAAGTATCTTTATTCTGCTTCCTCAAATTAACAGTAAAGGCTTCTAAATCATCCAAAAATTTGAAGGCCTGACTCCTCCACTAATATTCCACAAGAAGACCGAAATCAAGGTGTTCTAGCCACATGGGTTGGAACCTAAAGGGCCTTAACTCTTTAAGCCCACCTTAAATAGATGAGTGTGTTTCCAAGAGGATAAGTAGGTGGTTTGAAGCTAAAGAAACTAAATGTTGTACTTTGGCTTCAGGAAACAATCTTCTCTAATTGTAGTTACCTAAGGCCCTATCCAGTCAAGTTTACATTAGGTCCTTTAGCTCTTTAGAATGCTTAGAGCAAGTAAATTTACGCCTACTGACACCTCGATTTGCCATTCCACAAATGTTCATGCAACGTTGATACCTCTTAATACAAGGTTGGCAAATTTGAAAACAACCCTACTTTTCCTCACTTGAGATAGCTTCATTAAAATCTTTAATCATTGCTCACAATCCATCAATACTACCAGACAAATCTTCTAATTCTTCCCAACATAAAATATGTTTTGAACCGTAGGGTTAGCATATATAGCAGAGAGGCACCAAGAACAAGATGAATCACGTACCTACATATCCATAAGGATTTACTGGTGGGAGACGTGCCTTTCTTAAGCTATATCATCCTCAACGTTCCAAAGAATGATGATGCCACCACTAAGCGCTTCTACCTCTAAGTAAATCATACGATCAAATTGAAGAAAAGCCTATAAAGCATCTACCGTTGCGATTCCCATCTTGGTTTCAATCAAAATAACAATCTAGGGTTTGTATTAGACCACCAGATTCTTAATCTCATGTCTCCTATTATCTTAGTTCATTCCCTTAACATTCCATGCTAAAACCTTGAAGGGTTTGGGTCTCTTACTGGATGAAAGGGTATGTTCCATGCCTAGATTCATCATATCAAAAGTAATGTGGAAGAACCTTTCAACGTTGAACATTCTCTAAACTTGCTTAATCACTACCCTCTAGTCTAGGGGGTGAAAAGAGGTGCAAAACAGTGTAAGCTGCATCTCCCATGCAGTTAGGAGAGTTCTTTCTATGTGATCTTCCACTAATTTCAAGGTATAGGGAATACGATGGATATTCGTTTGGAACTCCTCACTCGTCATCACATGTTTCACCATTGTCTTGAATTTCCATTCCATCATCCACAATACCATTAATTATATGATGTCTGGCTGAGTCATTAGTATTTTTGCTCATAAAATAGCTTCCATCATTGTTAGAATAATTCTTTCATTCATGTGATGGGCTTGACCATAAAGGTAAGTGGGATTGTAGATAATATTGGGAACCCTGTTTGATGGGAATTAGATAATTGGACCCTTGACTCAAGCCCGAGCTCAAGGTCTCAAAGTATTGATGAAGCGAATTCTTTCACTCCAACCAACCCTAGCCGAAGCCGAGTTGATCTTTACTACCAAACAATTCCATCTGCTAAGCCAAGTTGTTTTAGTTCTATCAACCATTGTATGTAGACTTGACTCACATTCCTCTGACTACTCAGCCAGTCCTAAAGTCATCTTAGCTTTACTAGTACCAACCACTAGCTCGACAATACTTGTGCTAAGAACTTTAGGATAAATCCATGATAACATCTCCTTGGAAGGGGCCCCAAGTCTGCTCGGCAACTCCTAACTTGATCGCACAATTTGTCTATTTTTGTTAGAAGTGGCCTAGTAACCAATTGCCACGTATCTAACCCCTACATGAAAGGATTTTCCCTTTTAATCACTAATTCTTTAATTTTTCATTCGTACCCTTTATTATTCCTTATACGTTATTTCTTTTAAACAATACTCTTTTTTTCTTTTACATTTTTTAGGTAGGATGCCCTAACTTTTCAAATATAAATACCCTTTATAATACGTAGTCATAATATTGTTTGATATTAAATATGCTTTTCTTTTCGTGAGCAATGCTCTCTGTTTATTTGCTTACTTCGTTCTTATCCTAACTTTTAAGTAAAGTAGGTACTAAGTACCCTCATTGAGTTTGCTCCTGTGTCATATCGAGTTCACTCTGTGAATCCTCGGTAGTTTCCTAATGCATAATATCCTTGGAGCAAATTCAGGTTTGTTTGTTTATTTCTTTGTTCTCATGCACTTTCATCCTCGATTTTCATGTGTTATGCAAACTTGTACCTACCCCGATACGTTCACCCTTATTTATCCTTGGTGCGTCTTATCACTGTCCCTCTTCCGTTTGATATTTGACATGATTATGCTCTTCACTTCCTAAGGATTCGCCCTAAAAATGAATCAATCTGCATTTCTCATGTCAGAGTGTCTGGGAGTTTAGGAGGAACTTGGGAGAGTAGGTGGATCAGAGAAAGGGATATCTCGACTTCCAGGAGTTATACCATTCTTTCTTGTTGTTGCTTGCTTGATCGATGTGAGATTTTGTCTAGAATTCTTGTCACTTGTTGATAGAGGTTTACCAATAGAAAAAAGGGAGGCATTTTCTTTGTTGGAGTTCTTAGAGGAACTAACTAAGTCTTCTCGTATCTTAGAATATATAACCATGTCTTTCTTCCCAACCGGGGGGTCGCTATTAAACTTTAGTATAATTGCTGAAAGCTTATTCCTTTTAGACTCAAACGACTAGTCTTTATTGGAGTGCGTTGTTTCATGCGGAGGGATATCCCTTCCTTTCCTAATAACCTATGATATATGGGTACTTAATGCTTTTTAATTTTTCCTTCGCATATCCCTCTTTCTTTAAACTTTAATCCATCCTCCATACATGCCTTCACTAATTCCTTGGTGTTCATTGACATTAATGCGATCTAACGGTCTCCTTTCATTCTAATTGGCATTAATGCTTGTTATGCCTTCCTTAGGTTTATTATGTTCCGCCATCATTTCTTTACTTTCCTTTTCAGGAGTCTTATCTTTCTCCTCATGGACGACACTTGGCTTCCTAGGGGAAAGGTTTTCCTCTACTTAGATTGAATAAGACATTGTGTTAATGGTCGAATAAGCCCATTTATTCTCTCACAGTTTTCACAAAGGTTGGGCAAACCTTGATATTGAATTTTGTAGGGAGCCTTATTAATAAACAATGTGTGTTTAAGAGGGATATCTATGTTAACCTAAAGACGTATGCGCATGAAACGTCTACGTTCCAAGGCGACGGTATACAAGTCATAACATAGAATGAGCCCTATTTTCTCCCTTATTCTTCGTATAGCAAAGGGAGAGAAATATTCCATCGATAACCTTGAGAAAGGTACTCATACAGCAATTGAATCGAAACTAGCAACTTTCGGACGAAAATCCGGTTATCATCTTTTCAGTGTAATGCACTAGCCATTGATGAACTACAACCCATTTTTTATACTCCAATTGAAATTGGTTGTGCTATCCAAAGAAATAAGGTAGAATCCAAATCCTACGTAAATTAATTTAAACAAAGTCAACGTTTTCCACATTTCCCTCAACCTATCTAATATCATCTTGTAACCAAGATTCAATCCCATTACTTTTGCGATAAGGGTGTATTGCCGAGGAGTGTACCTAATATCCTTCTTCACTCTGGATAAAATTCACGTGGCAAACTCCTTCTTCAACCATCTCGTTAAGGAGTTTTTCCTTATCCTCCGCTGCTGTAGAATTGTGATCCATGATTTCCTTATCGTGTCGTTTGGGGAAACATGTTTGTTCATAGGCCCTCAAGATATTGGATAAAACGGTATCATGGAATGACATTCTCAAAGGAGGGGGAGATTGAACATGATATTGGCTTTCCTCACCAACTAGACCTTTTATTCGCCTATGTTAGATATCTTTATCTTATTCTTTGGAAGGATGCAAAGGGCTGAGTCTAGGGTTTTCTCTAAGAGGCAACATCTCAATCAGATAAGAATAACAATTTTAATATAAGTTAATGCATATTTACAAGATACATCATATATTGGTTGGTTTCCATATGTATGTATTTATATCCTGTCTACTTATTTTGACTTTTTGAGTAAATTGCAAAGGTTAAAAAAAAAAAAGAGGCAAATATACTCCTTATGTCTACATCATATCTGTTTAACCATTTTGTCTTTAAAATTATGCGTGGGAACCTCCAAGATCTTTAAAAATAGTGTATTTAAACTTCATTTTACTATTTTATTCTTGAATAATATAATAAAATGAGATACTGAAATTTGAAAAAAGTAAAAATATAAAATTAAAGGCAAAATTGTCCTATAGAAGTTAAAATGCATCCTTTTTAAAGACCGGAAGAGTAAAGGTACAATTTTAAAGATGAAGGGTTGAAAGCAAACGAAACAAATATAAAGTTATATACTTACAATTTATGTTTATTTTTATGATACATTTGACGTATGAGAATGGATTTTAAATGAATTCATTTTTTATATTTGAAAGTGGCTCTTTTCTATCGGTCGAATGACCATGTGAATTTCTTTCTATATTTATTCTTCATGCTCTTCGCTAAATTAGCTCGACCGTTACTTGAAATTGAATTCAGAAACCATAGTTCAAGTCACGCATATCCTGCATCGAACCCAACATCCGCTAAGATTTCGGATCGTTCTACTGTGTTCTTTTAAACGCTGGCGTGAAATGTGAACAATAAAAATTTCCCACGCCAAGTGGAAGAGGAGAAACATAAAGCTTACTCAAAGGAGATCCAAATCTAATTCTGGGGGCTGGGACGTTGAGCAAAATCGCAATAAGTGTCACCCCCACATTCTAAGAACTCCCTGTCCGTATTCTTTAAATGCACATGCATTGAGATTTGAGTGTTCAAAATTGGCGGCTGGACCACGCTCCCGAGCAAGATTTTATTCTAGACGGGGACTTTCCGCTTTTAAATAAGCTTTACTTTTTTTTCAGCGAAAAGATTGTTATAAATAGTGTAATTAAAGTTTGGAAAATATAGTAAGGTTGAGATAATGATAAAAGAAAGATATTGAAAGAAAAGAAAGTGAGAGAAAAAAAAAATTTTAAAAAGGAAAATGAAGGAAAAATACTTATTCAGATAATTAAAAAAAAAAGAAACGATTGTTGATAAAAAGTGTATCAAATATTTTTCTTAAATTAATTATAGTACCAAAATAATCTTAAATTTTCAAAAAAATTGGCTTCTTAGTAAGAGGATATTCAAATAAATTTATATACTAACTTCTAAATTCTATTTGTATTAGAGGGAATGGGATTCAGAAGAGCCATGAAAAAATTTATGTTAAAAGTTCCTTCCCTTTAATTTTCTTTATTTTTCTAAATAAAGGGACTCCCTCTTTCCTTTCTTCCTTTTTCTTTTCTCATAGTAACAATAACAGGAATGCATTTCAGAGTATAAAAATAACTATTGTAAAATGATCAATAAAAAATAATAATAATACAATATAGTTACAATATAGATACAAGTAATCAAAACTTTTAAAGTAATTACAAACTTAAAAATTAAAGGTTTATTATCATTTTCAATAAAATTTAGTAAAAGCATAAAAAGTTTTACAATTTTTTTTTCTGAAATTTAAATGATAAAGATGTTATTTTATAATTATCCAACTTATATTTTAAAAAAGGGTTAATCTAATAATTTGAGCTGTCACACCTAAATCTCTCCATTCCGTAAAAGGAAATGATTAAGCAGAAAGTAGTGGTAGTACCGTAATTATCCTTTCGAAATAGGGCATTTTTGCTTTTGCTTTCTAGGCTGTTCTATAGGAAGCCATTATGGTGAATCAAATTCCATAATCATAATAGTTGAGTGAGTTCTGTTCTCCCGCACAGCAGCGCAACCTTCCAAATAACCTCAGAAGAGAGCAAAATAGAGATGAAGAACGGAGCAATCGTAGCACTGTTCGTCCTGCTGATCATTTCTTGTTCGCAAATTGACGATGTCCGGTCGGATGCTGCGGATTGTTACGATGCTTGTTCCACCGGATGTGTAAACCCAGACGGTCAGATTTCTTTCTTAATGACAAAAGTTAACGTTAGGTTGTCTTTGCCTGCAATTATACTTATGGAACTCACTAAAATGTTTGTTTCTGTCTGTATTTTAGTGAGGCTAATGCAGCGTTGTGACCGCAAGTGCCAGATCAAGTGCGACCCTGGGTAATTAAGCTTTTGCCTTATCAAGTGCAATTATGGCTATTTGATTTTTACTAAATTTAGGTGTATGTTGCAACATTCGTAGCTAGATCTTGATTCGCGATTTCCTATGAGGGAAGATAAAATCTGATACCCTTAAGTTGTCCATGCTCCTCCCCCTCAAAGTTTACTACTTAGTTCATACATATTGTTAAAGGAATATCTTGGGTCTCAACCTCTAGGCTAACCTTATGGGGTTGTCGATTGACCTTTTAGCTCTGTGATTTCGAAATAAGGTGGCCTTTTGGTCTTGGAGAGATATAGATAATGGATTCTGCCAGGACATATCTATTAAACTTTAATTAGATTGAATGCTTGTCTTTGCAGGTAAATCCACACACGGTTGAAACTTTGTGACTTTGGGAGTACATAAGTTCTGTTACCTTATTCTTTATATATGCTCATGCTTTTACTGAGGGATATCTATATTAGGATTATACGACAAAGAAAATATGATAATGATATATGTTATTATCTACTTTTAGGAGATATTGTCTGGTTTATGAGTATTCCTGGAGAGATTATAAGTATTTATGAGATGTCTCAAAATCTTGATTTTTAGAAATGTAGTTCATAAAGGATTGTATAAATACCAAGTTTTTGGAACTAAGCCACGGTCTAACCTGGGTGGAGCAATCGGTTAGGGATCAAACTGGGATGAAATAAAATCTATTAAATTATTAAAAATATTATACATATGTATATAATCATGTATTGCTTTAATTCACATGGTACTTAAAGCTATCTTTTGGTGCTTTTAGAACTTTGAGCCTTTGAGGAAAGGCTATGCAGTGGGTAATTGCTTTACTTCACATGTTGATTTGTTACGGGGACATGAGTATATTTTCTATGACTTCCAGTTCTTACCATGTTCATGTTGTGCATACTCTCGTAGGGTTGTTAGTTGTATTGATGTAGGCATCTTGCAATGCTGCTACTTTTGTGATTCATGGAATTATTGTTGGTTCTGCTGATGCTTGTGGTGGTGCAGTTATGGTTTCTTTTCTTATCCTTTGATTGACATGGATTGCCATAGCTCTAAATTTTGTTTAGCATATTTTGAGTTGTTTTCATTTACTATTGGTTAAACTTCTTGAGATGTTTGAAATTTTAGTATTTTGTTAGCTATAATTTGTGGGTTGCTTCTTTATATCTATTTTAATAAGGTTGGATCCAGTTTGTATGGTGTTATATAGTTATTGTGGTCTACATAAGTTCTTAACATGAAGAGGAATGAAATGATGCATATGACTTCACTTACATTATATGATGAGACTAAGATCAATGAAGGTGTAAACATCCGGCTTCTTGCTAGGCCTGATTTGCAGCGTGTTTGGTACCAATTCTATCACTCTGCAATTGCTTTTTTCTGGTTTTGATATTTGCTGCATTATTTTCTCTTCATCTGGTTGATTATTCTTATTACTTTTGGTTGCTATACTTGCTATTGATATTAGGTGATTTATCTTACATAGGTTGTTGAAAGTTTTATTTCTATTTAAGCTGTATAATACTCTATGCATGATGTTTTTGTTCTTATTCATTGCCGTTATCCTATTGCTTTTTAAGTTTGCAATTTCAGTTTTTCTATTGGAAGTGACTAGAATTTTACTTTCTGCATTCACTTGCCTTCGAGTGCTGTTATTGTCTTTATGATAACAACCACCAGTTACTATTAGGCAAAATTTCAATTTGTTCTTTTCTTTTCTTTCTTTCTTTCTTTTTTTCTTTTCAACCCATCACGTGTTTTATCAAATAATAACATCTACACATTTTTATAACAGGATCTCCAAATGACGAGGAGTTTGTTTCTTCTTCAGTAACACCTGGTCATGACGATGATAATGATAGTGGGCAAAAGAGAAACTTATGAAGGCTAGTTTATCTTGTTATGCATGTAGTATAGTTTGGTTATTTTGTTTGTTACTGTAATGAAGTTTGGACTATCATAATGGGGATATTTTTATGAGATCCCTTTTTCATCAATTGTGTGAACTTTAATGTTTTATTTACAACTTGAAACTTTATTTTGTAATTTTCTCATGGCACTGAAGCCTTTTGATTTTGAATTTTATGATCGGACAATAGCATAATGAATTGTTGGCCGGCCTTGCATTAGGCAATAATGAGCAATTGAGCAAGTTCATTAGTATTTTATTGTTTTGCTTAATTTAATCTCCTCTTTACTTGCGTAATATGTGATGTTCATGGTTTAATAGGAAATTTACGGAATAAATATGAACGATAAGTTAAGCATTTTTTTTGAGAAACTATTATTCATAATTCTATTATTCATAATTCTTTTTATTATGTGCATATATGTGATTGTAATTAGGGGTGTAATTAAGTCGAGTTGAACTAATATAATATTAAGTTCGAGTTCGAGTTTGAGCTTGACTCAGAAACGAGGCAAACTTGAAACTTAAAGCTTGAGTTCAATTCGAGTTCGATTGTGTTCTGAATTTTAAGTTTGAGTTTGTCTTGAAAATATATTTGGTAAGCTTAAGTTAAGTTCGATTAATTGGATTAAACTCGAATATTTATTAATTTTCCTTAAATAATTTCATAATCAATTAGGTTTGTAAGCCTAATGAGTTTAGTATTTTAAAGCTCGATCTTGAATCAATTTGCTATTCGAGTAACTTAAGCTTGAGTTCGATTTAGTTGTTATTGAATCGAATTTGAGTAAAAGTTACCAAACTTATTCGAGTAACTTAAGCTTGAGTTCGATTTAGTTGTTATTGAATCGAGTTTGAGTAAAAGTTACCAAACTTGAGTAGTTTGCGAATTGATTTAATTTGTTTACATCCTTAATTGTAATGCAACTTTTTCTGTTTTTTTTTTTTACTCTTTGGAATCCTGCATCAAATTGTATAAGTAAAAAATTAGAGTGGTGAATGTGTTATGCAAAGTAAAATATAACAAAAACAATTAGGTATTTTGACAGTAGATGAAACCAAATCGAACAAAATTGAATAGCATTTGATCGGTTCAGTTTAAATCCAAAGTAGTAGAAGTGGTTGCATTCATTAGCGTTTGAACTAAGCCAATCCAAACCATAAATTCCCCTTGCTTATTGGAGCTTTCTGAATAGATTAACTAAGAAAAGATAAACAAATGGGCTGTCGTTAAATACATCAGCTCTCAATATAGCGTCACTTTTTGGTAGGTATTTATCTTACATGTTTAGTTTATATAAAACTAATTATATATATATATATATATAGTTAAAAATGAAGGTATAAACGAGATATATTATTTATAAATTATTCAAAGCCAGCTTGATATTTACTAGAATTTGATTAAAAAATATTTAGTCGAGCTCAAAATTTATATTGTTCAATTTAATTAAATTGCAATCCTAATTGAGCTTAAGTGAAGTATAAAACTTGGTCAATTTCAAGGTTAAGTTGAGTTTCGGTATTGATATTGTTATAATTAGAAGGAAAATATATTGAATTAAGTTTGAAATCGTTAAGTATCACTTTAAGTTAAGTTTGAGCTCAAAAGGTATACTTAATCAAATTTGAGTTTTAAAATTTTGAGTCGAGTTCAAACTCTAATTTAGTATTATATTATATTATCTTAACTCAATTGGTGTTAAAATTATTCCAGAGGGATCACTTGACCAATGGACGAGCTCCAAGAATGGAGGAGAATGTGAGGAAGGAATTCCGCCTTCGGAGAGGTAGCAATCCAAATCTTATTTAAATTGCGATAATAACCGATTAGGCCGTGCCAAAGGGGGTCGTTCTTTAAACTGGCCAATGACAAGCCTTTAGGCTGTTTAATTGAGTCGGTTGGTAGATTGGACATAAGAGTACTCCGGGATATAAACCAAGACAACATAAGTTGCCCATATGACGATGCCGCCCCCTTTTCATTTTGTGGAAGCCAACCCCCCCACCCACCCAACAAGAAAGGGTTGTAGGTGATGGTGCATTTTGCTTCTTATCTGTAGAGGGACGCTGAAGTTGTTCTTATTGGGTCGTGCGGTAGCAGCTGGGATGGATGAATAAAAGCGGGCCGCTTGAATAGGGCAATTCTCCTAATAGACGGTTAGACCGAATAGGAAAGGAGCAGTTTATACATACGTAATGACCAAAAAAAAAAACCCTCAAACTTTAGTTGAAGCTTTTAATTTATTTTCGTTCAAGTTATCGGGTATTTTGAGATTGACAAGAAAAGGTTATCAATGTGATATGTAGAAAAATATAAAAAAAATCCCCAACATTTTGTTTATTCATTTTTTCAGTCACGCAATCTTATTTATTCGAACCCTTCAAGCTTCTCCTTCTTCTTCGTCTCTCTCTCTCTGTTTTTTTTTTTTTTTTTTTTTTTTTTTAAGTAACAACTAGGATAGGAGGGCCTTGTAAGTAATCATGACAACAGGAGCCATTGGGTCTTCGCTTAAATGAAATATCTCTGCAAAGTGGATATTTTCTTAGCTGAATTTTGTGTAAATTCACTAGGGACCTGGGGTTGCAACTTATCTGAAAAGAAAAATAGTTGAAAATGAGCAGAACGGAAGATGAACGAGTGGAAATAGGAAGAAATATAATATTTCTTTTGTATTTGAGAATATAATAAGGAAGAATATGAAGAGAATATTTCTATTTCTATTATTTTGTTGGTTTTATAAAAAAGGAATGAAAATAAATGAAATTAGTATTCGATAAAATTACCCTTATTTCATTGTGTTGAAAATTGTTATAAGGGATGGATTTGTAGCTATCCTTTCATTTCTATCTATTTCTACCAATTGCTCTCCAATTTTTGATATAAAAGAAATGGATTTCAAAATAAAAATATTGACATTTATTTTTACCAATTTCCACTCATTTTCATTTCTACCATTTACTTAATTTACCAAGTATGGTATTTCCTGTCATTTCCACCAAGTCCGTGCGTTTTCTACTCATTTACTCATTTCCTTTCGTCCAAATACACCGTAAACGTTTATATTAAAATATCTCTTGCAACAAAATTATAATAGCAACGGATACTTGAAAGATTTTTGTTTTTTTTTTTAATAACCTTCCAATGAAAGACATCCTTGAGGACTTGTTTACATGGTCCCCATGTCTTGTTTGTTTACGAATACACGGTAACCTCTTTGAAAGCTTGAGAATTATGCACAATTGCCGGACTCGAATAACACGGCTAATTTTTCAGTTAACTGGGGGCGGTTGTCGGGATGCTCAATCTTGACTTTGTCCTCGTTTCTCACAGTGGTCAAAGGTATCCTTTTTGCCAGAACTTTTTGTGGGTCGTAATTGGTGGGATATAATCTAGAGCAGTGTATTTATCGGTATACCTTCAATTCCATGTCACTATATGCGTAAATTGCATGATATCTCTAATCCTAAGGAAGTATGCAACATCTTTATAAAGTTGCAGTAGCACTTTTAAGAAATCTTTTCTTCTTAAACACCCCTCTATTTATACCTAAATACCTTTTGAAGAGTTTTTAGCATTTCTTTTTAAGTTTTTGAGAGTCTCTTACCGTATGGAATTTGCCTGACCTTAATGTTGCACTCTTGTTTGCTATTTAATATTATCATCGCTTCCTTTTTCGTTTATTTAAAACTAAAAAAAAAAAAAAAAATGCGGTACTCTGACAAGCACTATACTATGCAAAGGAACTCCTTGTGGAGTTCAAAGCTCTAAAATTTGTGCCAAGAAATGATGAGGATGGCCTTACGCATATATATGTAAAACACGTAATTAATCGATCGTATAATGTACAATTAAGGATATTGTTTGGGAATATAGAAACTTAAAACTATTGCCAAGCCTTTTTTTTTTTTTTTTTTTAATATTTCATGGGGTATTATACTTTTTTTTAATAGTACTACAAAGTGCATCATATTGTGGGGGTGTAAAATTGTAATGTAACCACCTACCATGAGGACGAGTGAGATAATTTTTACAACATATATTTTTTAAAAAGTTTATGCTTAATATTATATATTATCATGTATAAAATTTTTCAAATGAGAATGTTGGCACCAAAATGACCACACCTTCTATAATATTACAGATATAAATATTTACTTATCAAAAAAATTTATAAGCCGATTAATTATGCTTCAATCTTGGTTTCCAAGACAATTAAAAAGTAAAAAATTTGGATGACCTATTTAACCATGAAATTTTTTTAAAGGAGACTTAGGAGGCTTAGAGACATGATCAACTTTATAATAAAGATAAAAGAGAGGATAGAGGATTATTATTTCAATAACACATATACGTCCCTTTTTTCTGCCTTACATTGCAGTTCAATTTGTACATGTATTTGTGTTATTTATTAAAGACCTATAGCAAACATCAAACCATCTTCTGTGTATAGAAAAATCCTCAACAATAGGACAAAGCCTTCGTCATTTGCCCTAGGAGATTCAACATTGAAAAGCATTGTTGAATCGGTCTCTAAAATTACCTTTCGCTAACATTTATTCCAAGCTAAGTTGAAACCCTCCTTCACTACTAACGACTCCACTAGATAATTTCGTTCGCCTCAACCTAAACTATCAAACAAACAACCTTATTCATCTTTGGCTACAATCCTAATGACAGCCGCATCGTCCTCCACTAACCAAGACCCGCCGTAGTTAATTTTGACGAAACCACCACTTAAGGAATCCAAGACGAAATCCTTGAAATAGGATGATGATGATGATCGAAGAGTTTACACCATATTAGCAACAGAACTTAAATAACTCCAAGAGAGATGCTTTCATTCTTTTTTATTATGACAGTAGTTTCTAGTTTATTTTTAGAAAAACATTCACACTTGTGTTTATGGATAAACCATAAACAAAAGGTAATGGATTCTTTAAAATAGTTAAGTTATAATTTTAATGGTTGATATTATCTTGATTTTTTAAATATTATGTGAAATCATCATGAATGTCATTTTTTTATTCTTATAATATTATGACTCCATCTTAAAAAAATAACTTTAGAAAAACCTTAAGAAAATAGCTTTAGAGCAATGCAAATCCTAAACATAATCCAACGGTCATGAATAGTGGTTTTGGATTGGACGTTCAGTCCTTCATCACTTACCGACATTAAATTAACCATCTATTGAAGCCAGTAATACCCTGCATACCAATTCGCTATCTTGGCATTTCGAGCTAGACATACTTTGTCTAATTGTATTGTAGGAATTGGAGTTCTACTATCTCATCAAACTCCCAAGAATTGCAAATTGGATCTTGCCTACTTTTTCTAACAAATAAGTTGAAGTTTGTTCTAAAGTAATTGCTACAACTCCTCCACAATAAGTGCTTTTTTTTTTTTTAGGTATTTAATTAAAGGCCATATAAGATTACATATTACAATTTGGTCGAAGTGGAGGGCCTGTCTTCTAAATCCATTCACTCTCTTATAGCAACACGGTTATAGCCCAACTTAACCCAACATTGGCCTTTTCAGAGATGAGGCTAAATGATTCTATTCGAATATGGCATTGAGCTAAGGTGCATTACGTGCATAGAGCTAACTGTTCTTGCGTCAAAAAAAGATATCAGTTTCTCCAAAGTCTAAGATCTTTGATCCTGTGTGAAACAATTCTTTGACAATCGGTTTTCTCGAAATTCCAAGATCTAATGCCTTGACTACTCTTATTTTTTGCTTAACTAATCGTTATATTTAAGTAGTATCTAGTTATCAACTTTTTGAGGTATTAAACAAGATAAAATTTGATGTAAAATGTTTGGTTTATAAAATAAGTTCAACATCGCAAAATTTCCCTCATAGTACAAGACGAATCATAATAATTTTATTACTTTCAATCACTGGTATAAAAATCTTAGACAAAATAATAAAATTATTTAACCAAAACCAAACCTAATACATTTTTTAACTAACATATCACCATTATCATTACCATCATAGCATACCATCGTCATCTCACTATCATCACCTTAACTTTATTTATATCACCGTCACCATCATTATTGCCGCTATTATCATTGCCATCATCACTAATACAACATTAGCATTAAGTTATCACAACCATTACCATATTATTAATATCATGCTACTAGTGCATGCCACTACAATTACACTACCATTGCCACCATCATTATTACCTCAAAAGCCCTCAAATGCCACTACCATTGTTATGTATTACGTCAACACCACTATCGTTACATGATAATACAAATATTATAATTAACAAAATTGCTAGTTTAGTATGTAGCTGTGCATATTAACAATAAAACATATAACAAGAAAAATCTTATACTATACCTAATACCAAACACATCACAAGAAACTAGTGCTATACTATTTCCTTATGTTGTACTATACTAAAATAATTATAATAATTAGAATTTGTATCGGTTTTTGGATTTCATTTGAAACTGAAAATAGTTAGAAAGTAAGTGATTAATAATGTATCTTCTACATTAAAGTGCGTATCCCGGTTAAGAATGCAAGTAGGACGGGTTGCGATAGATCTTATCAAACCTAAACCTATCCTGATAACCTATAGGTTGTCTCGAAACTCATCCAAGCTCGGCTCTTTCATCCTATGCCCTAAACCCATTCTTATGCTAATCGGAAATCCTCAATGCATCTAAAACTCACTTAGATTAATTAATAGTATCACCTTAATGAAAAATACTTTTCTCAAACCTAAAAAGTAATGAAAATAGTGATAAATCAAATTGTTGTTCACAAGTTTAACATTTCCCTTGAATAAAAAATTCCACTGCACGTTATAACCAACCATTAGCATAAAAGATGGATCACTTGTGTTTAACAAATTCTAACACCATTGTCTTGCTCACAGAATTCCTCAAAATACCTATACATTAATAAAACACATAACACACGCACACACACATAGAGTACAAGAATTTTGGTTTTGAATGACATTTGTAACTTTTACAAACATAGCTAATGTTGACATGTTTCGGTTGCATTTATTAAATATCGTCCAAAATAAGTTATTAACGACATTTGTTGTTACTTATGAAATATATTACATAAACATACTTTAAGCGTCACATTGATATTATTTCTTGAAGATACAATGTTTAAGGAAATTAAAAACAAAACAAATCTTACAGTGTTTCCCTCTTTCTAAAAAGTTATAATACGCTCTTTCTCTCAAAAGTAAAGAACTTACCCATTGTGAAGTATACTATTCCCTCTTCTCTTCATACCATCTCTGTTTCTATCTTTGCACCATCCTGTGAAGCACCCTGTTCAAGGTACATCTACTGGATTGCTGACCTTTAGCCCCCTTACTCGTGTACGCCTCCAAGACCTATAGTCTCTCTCGAGGAGTATACTCTTACGTCAGCCTGTTAAGGACAAACACTTGTATGTAGAATAGTTATGGGTGAACTTTTTGAGACCCTAACTTAGACGCATTTTGCTTTACTTTGATCTTTGTCCAATCGCTGACTCCTTAAGTGTCGAGGCCGACTTGTGCTGAAGACAAGCTATCGAATGCCGAGGTTAAGGTCAATACGTGACGAACTCTACCGTTCTAATCTCCAGACATGGCAAGTGCCAAGGCCGAGTCCTTTATACGCTGAACCTTCCTCTTTCGCCTCCTTGATTAGTCACATCCATTATTTGGCTCAACAATTCTAAATACCATCCATTTGCAGTAGCCATAATGTCATAGCTCAGTTGTTATGTCCTAAGAGTCACCAAAATGAATCTATTGACAAGTCGCCATAATCTCTTTTCTTCATTAACTTTTATGTAATTCTCCTTATTTGTTTTGTTTTCTTAAAGGATTTACTATAAATAGTCCTTTTAATTTAGCCGCAAGGCATCTTATAACCTTTTTGATATTACATATACTTATTTTTGTGAGATACCCTTTTCCGTATACATTTCCTTTATACTCTTATCTAATCTTGTTGAGTAACTTCAGGTTAGTGGTAAGTGGACTTCAATATTAGCTTGTGAGTTATATCAAACGAAGTGTTAAGTCGTATTGTGTTTGTTGGTGTGTAATATCCTTTGAGCAACTTACGGAAGCTATTGTGTTTGCCAACTTCTTCACGTCATTTTCTTCGTTATTAGAAAAGACCCATTTAGTTACTATTTCCTATAGTAAGCTTTAGTAATTACTAAGCTCCTAGGTACATCATCATCTCTTTCTCTCTTTCTCTCATTTTATTTTTCTAGGGTGGTGCTTTCTTTTAGACTTTCATACAAGGGTTAATTACATATAATAGGGTTTTTTTTTTCCAAGGTTGTTCTGGTAAGAAGAAGAAGATTGACTTCTTCGATCAAATCCTCGACTACATTGAAGGTGAAAATGTTTACCATTGTCATCACTTACTTTTTTTTTTTTCATTTTTATCTTCAATTTTGGGTTTTTAGCATAATAAGAAGGCTCACAGTTATCTTCTTTAAAGGCAGTTAAATGGATAGTTGGAAATCTAAAAGTTTTTACAATATTTGCTTCACATGAATAGCAATTTCATGTGCATTTATACTAAGTTCGGCTAATTTTATTGAGCTTTGAAATGTGAAAGAAAAACACATTGGGTTTGAGAATACATTGGATGACTTAGAAGAAGGTAATGGTCCTAAAAAACAATGGTAGTTTGGGTATTTAGAATTCGTCAATTGAGTTAATTAAGGAAAAAAAAAAAAGATTGAAGAAGGTGAATAGAGAAGGAAAAGGAAAAGTATTGGGTCAAGCTTGGTGAAATCTATATCAACCAGATTTGGTCTTAGATGGAACAAAACTATGAAATTACAATTAGGAGTGGAGTAGATGTAAGCTTTTGGTGTATGCAACAAATTGAGAAGGGTGCTCTTGCATCATTTTTAATGGGTTGTTTTCAACCGGTATAATGAAGATATGATTTTCATCAGGAATTAGAATTTGATGGTGCTAAATTAGCTTTTGAACATATTTTTTGCTTTCAATTGTAGGGAGTAATCTTGCTTTGTGGTCTTCTTAAGCGTTCTTTTCTTTATTGATATAATAATATTCTTTTTTTTTGTTTACATAGACATGGACTTTAACAATTGCTTTAATAAAAATGACAAGGGTATATGTTTATCTTGCATTTTAGTAGTTTTCATATTACTGTAATCATATAACCAAGCATTTATATGCATGCATGTATGTTCCACATGTGGTGGTTGCTTTACTTTATACAACACATGCTTCAAATAGGTTCTCAATTATGCCTTCCTTGGATGTTTTATGCACAAAAAGAAAAAAAAAAAGGTTGTTGGATATTGAGAAATGGGAAATCATAGGTACAACAAAGAGCTTTACTTCCATTTTATCTTTTTTTTGCTATTACTAGGATTTACCTATCAGCATATTTCTGATTTTAATATTGGAAAATATCGTGCATTATAATTTTGCTTCTATACTGTGACTAAAATGATGTGTCACATTTCATGCTTGATTTCATGCTATTCGTCAATTTTATCTTGATTTTGGGATGTGGTTCTTTATGATGCTGATTTAAGTGTTAGAGCTTTCTTTTGGTCATGCTTAAGCCAGTAAGAAGCTACTATTGTCTAATTTTGATAATAAATTTTTCACATAAAATGTGATGTAGCCATAGCAGTAGGACAAAGCTATGAATTGCAGTTTGTTAGGAGATTTAGACAATACTTAACTCTATTCGTGAGAAAGTTGTGAATGACGTTTGTTACAAGATTTATGTAATAGTTAACTTTGTTTGGGAGAAAGAATTTAGAAGGAGAAAAGCAATATTAATAGGAGAAACATAAAATAAAAAAGAAAAAAAACAAAAAGAGTTTGATTGCTCCACAAAGGCTTTTAGAATGCCTTTTTTCTTATGCTCGATGACTGATGTGAACTTAAGGAACTTCTCTTGTATTGCCAAGGGATTTAGATTTCTTCTCTTAAGAGTTTGAATGAAAGTGGAAGGGACTAAGCCTTGTAAGGATTTTCCTACTTTAGAGGAAAATAGCACTATATCCAATTCTATAATAATTTGAAGGGATGTAAAAAAAAAAGCAAGGATTCATTTTGTATACATTGCAACATATAAACGTGGAAATGATTATAACATAAATTCATTAGTTTCTTCCAACGAGAAGGGATTCAATGGATAGTATAAGCCATATGGAAGTATACATCGTTTGTAACTACCAATTGAATTTGACTATGTGGATTGGTAGTACATAGTTAAATAAAATCCCACTACCTATATTTCCAAATGTCTAAATATAATTGGTAACTACATACTATGTGTACTTACACGTGGTATGTACTACCTATTAAATCTTTTTCCTCCTCCAACATACATAAATTAGTCCCCTCCATGCGTATGTAGCTTCTCTCTATTGTGTGATGAGCTGGCTTGTATTTTAACATTTAAAGACTTGATTAGTATCTTAGTTTTGTTGAAGCCATTCTGAGTTACTATTATAATTTTGTTTTGTTTCTATTTTTATTTTTGTTTGTTTTTAGGAGATTTTGTTAATAAATCTTGTTTAGCAGTTTTGAACACTTAATTTTTTGGCTTCCAATTATTTGCATGTGAGACGTAATTCATCTTGTTATACATTTAAGTGATCTTTTTATTTATTTTGACCACTATTTACCTTCTAATTATTCTCTAGAATATATAGTTTGATTTAGCATGAGCTACTGTTCGCATCTTGTTTGTTGTTTTATGAATCGGTACATCAACTTATCCAATTTTAGCAACTTTAACTAACATAAACATAAAAAAAAAAAATCTATTTTGCAACAAATGAATAAGTCTTCTAGCTTCTAAAAGCAATAAGAACCAGTCACTTACTTGTATTGGAAGCTCATTTGTAGAAAAATGGAAGTTCTCCCCCCCACATGGGGTTTCTTGAACCAAGTATCATCAAGCTGTGGTAACAACATAACTTCAAATTAGCATATAAAAAAGGAATATAAATTAAGAGCAGATGATAAACTACATCTTGAAAAGTAAATTGATAGTTATGGAACATGATTCCATATGTCTAAGATGATCCTAATACTATACTTGAAATAAGAAGTGCAAAAGAACTAGCTATTTAAGTAATTTAAAGCTCTCCATCCTATACGAAGTTGAAAATAGGAAAGAAAACAAAGGTGTAAGTCATAAAACACTTGATGAATTCACCATGTTAAAAGTTTTCACTCTTATCCTTAGTCTTCCCTTCTATTTTTGGGTTAATAATTAAGGTTAGTCCTCCCTCCTTTTGGCCCTTAAAGAAAGAATGTATCTTGAAATTTAGTAACATTCTCTAGGATCTTTATTTGCTAAAATAACCCTTACTTCAATTGTTATACTATTTAATTTCACAAGCTTCCATTCTAATTAAGATTCTCATAAGGAAACACAATGTTGGAAGACTTTGAGATGATATTTTTGTTTTTTTTTTCTTTACTTGTCATTATTGATAAAAAAAAAGATGTTATCTTCTTCAGCATGAAGTTGTTTATACTTTATATTAGGACTAAAGAGAATTAAATATACGAAAACTCATATGAAATGAATGTTGACACCCCTTCTCTCTCTCTCTCTTACACACACGCACACGTGTGTGTGCATGCATACACACATAAAAAAATAGGGCATTTTATTGTAGATTATGCTAGCCACTATCGGTCGCTAGGTTTCTTACACTATTTGTGTTCGATTTTACTAGTAGGTTTGAGTTTCTCACTATTGCTTTGGTAGGGTTTACGGTTTGAATTTTTGGTGGAACTGATTGATGAAGTTGATTTATTTTATATTTTAAGGCTTCATTTGTTTTAAGGAATTTTTTTGTAAATTGTCGAAAATGGTATGTTTTTATGTGTTCGGATGTTTTTATAAAAACGTATTGAAAAGAATTTTCCATTGTTTAGTATGAATTTTATGTAATATGTAGTTATACTTAAATAAAATATCATCATCATAAAATCGTGAGTATATTGCAAGTCTTTTATATAAAAATATAACGTATAAATTAATTTTTAATGTTTATTGTTATAGTATCTTTAACTTTGTATTTTAAGATTTTTTCGAAAAGTGTTTTGAGTTATTTTTCATTAAAGTCCCTTTATATTTATAGGTACATTCCAACAAGGATCAACTTAAAAAATCACTTTCCCAAAGTTAGAAAACTTATGGAAAGTAATTTAGAAAATGACTTTCTATTTTGAAAAGTGTAGGTCATTTTTCTGGAAAATGTCAGGATTTTTCCTTTAATAGGAAGATGTTTTCTTATATAAGGGAAAATATTTTCTACTTAAAAGGTTATATTCAATCTAATAAACAAAGGAAAATAAGGAAAATGTTTTCTAAAAAATATTTTCCCTGAAACAAACTGGGACTAAGTGTTTGGTGAATTGATTTTAGGAAAATTTTATTGTCTCTCCATTCTACTATAAATTGAGAAAGAGGCTTCTTGATCCTAAATACATTGTATAAGCATGTTACGTAACATGCATGACTTTTACTTAGCTTAAGCAACCGGATCTTCATCCTATATAGAGCTTTGTCATTAGAATAGGATGAATAAATGTGATAAAGTTCCTGCCTTATTATAGATGTATGCCAATTTTTTTTTTTTTTTCTAAGAACAACTTAGGTTTTTTCTTCTCTATTTTGGGCATGTTTCGTCACATTCAAATTTAGGTAGTGAAGGGTTTTATCTATGTAAAAGCTGCAAATGAAAAAGGAAGGAAAAAAAATATAAATTCTCTTATATAGACCGTTCATAGGTTGAACATTGATATAGCAGCTGAAGTTAAAGGTGAATGGTGATTAGTAAATTTTTATTTGCATATTTTGAACGATATCTACAAAGGAACAATCGAAAAAATAAATAGCTTAATGCGAAAGGAGAGAGAAAAGGAAGAAAAGAAAAACTGAAAAATGAAAAACAAAAGCAGCCCCTTCATTAGCGCGTTTATTCAACCTATTTTACTATAAAAAGCTTAATGGGAAAGAGGAAGAAAAGAAAAATTGAACAATGAAAAACAAAAGCAACCCCTTCATTAGCGTGTTTATTCAACCCATTTTACTCCTTTTGGTATTTCCATATAGAAAGGAAATTTTGCACGAACAAGGTAGAAGGGAATCATTCCAATTGCATCTTCTTAGATGGTAATATGTTCAATGTACCATTCTTTTGTCTTTGCAATATGCATATTATCGTTTGTGCTAGTATAGGAAAAAGAGGAGACCTTTTGTTCTATTGCTTTTGTATTAATTTAGCCTTTTTCTAGTCCATATCATGCTTCACATTTAATCCATAAATGCTGATTAGGATTATTCCACTCTATGCCATTGCTTTGCATATGTATATTAATTAATAAGGAATGATAAACTTATTCGTTGTCTATAATTCAAAACTTTAAAAGCTAATAACTCACCTAAAGGACATAAATATAAGGATATGAAATAAGTTAGACCATAAATCTTTTAACGGCAGAGCAATAGCCTTTTGATTGTCAGGGTAGTCCTCTTGATGCTTCATGTAATTTCAAGAAAAAAAAAATGTAATTGAATGAGAATAGATATCATGCAAAAGAAACATATTTTTAAAACTTTTATTAAGCATTGAAGGCAAAAAATAAAAAAGTTTTATGTCTTAACTAATCTCAACAAGGAGAAATATTCATTTCTTCATAGTTAAGCTCAGCCAAAAAGGTGTATCCTCCTATAAACTACTATAAAAACAGGTTTCAAGAAGAAAGTGTTACTAGCATAGTTGTCCTTGAGCTAATTATTTATTATGATATTGTCCTTTTTTGATCAGATTTTAACTCTTACTCCATTAAGAATTCATTTATTATAGATGCTTGTGACTGTTTAGATACCTTGAAAATCTATCATTGAAATTTATCATGTGCAAGTTACTTTTGAATATAATTTGTTAAATATTTCAAGTTAATTGTTCATAACTCGATCTTTCTTATAAAGATTGTTTATAATGAAATATAGGTACTGTCACATATAATATATGTGTTTCCTTTACCAAAGCATAAGGAGCTCTCTATATAATAGCGTTTCATAACTTAAATTGGGTGCATGAAAATGGGAGAGAGAAGTTACTGCCCCTAATTGCTACCATCTTTGGCTTCGAAAAGTGAACCGAGCGTATTAATTGTAACTGAAGAGGTTATTACCATTTTCCTTCATTTTCCTTAATTCACCTTCACTCATGTTACAAATTTCCAGTAGAAGAAGGTGGTTTGGTCCTCTCTTGTTGGACTTGTAGTCGAATGCTTTTTGTTTTCTACCTCTTGGTTTCTATTTACTAAAATAGCAATAAAGTAAACCTCTTTAAGCTTATTATATAGTATTGAGTTAATGAAGAAAATAAGTAATATTATAATCCTTCGTGCTGCATTACCAATTCCTTTGAGTATTATATGCTTATGCTTCAATTACCCTTATATTACATCTAAGCTGATTCCATGCCCTTGCTTGATTATTCATTTCCATGTCTTCGATTAAGTAATGCCATTATGTTTATATGATTATTAGTGCTTTATATATTAGTGTACATATTGCTTACTAATCAAATAATAGTTTCTAATATGCCTTCACAAACTGCCTATGTTTAGGAAAGGACATCAAATCTTTAATATCTTGTTTTGTTCACAATTAGTAAATATAATAGCTTAAAGGTAGTCTTATCTATGTTATATTTACAGTAGAGACTACAAGGGACGAAGACTAATATATATATGGGATTTTCAAGTATAGGAGATAATCTACTTTTGATATTCTAAGATGGTTGATTATATCCAAATTGGTACTATTAAAGTTAGATTATGGATTATGTGATCCGAATATATTGTTGCTAGTTTAATGATGACAAATTTAGTTAAGCATTTTTTTTTTTTTTTTGTGTGTGCAATCAAGCTATTTCTACCCCCTTTACTTTAATCTAATATATATTTTCCTTCTACATACCTAATAATGTTGTTGTACTTTATTTTCACATTTATTCATGAATCTTTATATGCTTTTATTTATTAATTATAATGTATTTGTTTCCAAAGCATAATGTGAGGTAAATATGCTCATCAAACTTGGATTTTCTTTAAGTAAGTCCAATACGACGTGAATGATTATTGAAAATTTTGCACTTTATACTGATGTAAATGGTGAAGCTATACAATTCACAACCTAGTATTTGTATTCACATAGGTATGATTATATACTTTGCTTTATGATAGCTTCATGAATTTTTAATATTAAGAAGATGGTTTAAGTATACATTTGAAATACTTGATAGGAAATGCTTTATTCATGGTTGCTAAGAGTTTGTTATCCTTTTGTTTACTAAGTATTTGTTACCTTCTATTTTGCTATCCTCTATTCTTAGTTGCCATATTTATTGTATTTTGTTTGTCTTAAATGTAAGATGCCACCAATAACTAAAATACAAGGCTTTTTAGGATTGATCCAATTATGTTTTCTTGTAAATATTTTTCTCTATAGTAGGCTCTTTCAAAATTTTGACTAGAAAAGATAAACGTATCTTGCCATAATATCCAAAAAAGTCTATAAAAACTCATATGAAATGAGCTACTACAAATAATGTAAATCTTAAGTTTTAGGAGGGATTATGTACTATGTTATGTACTAATGGACATTTTTCTTTTGTAAATATAATGTGTATCAAGTAAATCAGCTGATCAAATTAGCATCGCTAGCTGCGATCTCCTCTGTTATTGTTGCTCTTGCTGATCACTGTTGTTGTTGCTGTTGTCTATTGTTGATAATCTAAGTATGTTGATTATGAAATTGAAATATCTGGAATTGGAATAAACCATTAGAAATATTGATGTCTTTTGTTTTTGCGCATAGATGAAGTAGACATTGACTATTGTGAATGGGCTCTCACATAACCCATGGTCTAATACTATGCTAGTATCCTATTCTAAATAGTATTAAAATAATTGTAAATATGCTCTAATAGTAAGTTGGTATCCTATTCTAAATGGTAATAAAATAGTTGTAAACATGATCTAATAGATGACAATTGAATATATATTAATTAACTACTTAGTTTCTCAAAATACTTCCAATTTAGTTCACAATCTAAGGGGGAAAGATGGAATAAAAAGGTTTAATTAACTTTAGTAGACAAAAGACATGAATTACAAGGATTATTAAATTTTTATCCCTTTTACCACATGTGTTTGCTTACATAAGTAAGACGGCAATTACAACTAAGATAAACTAATACGAATAATAACAACTATAGGTGGACATATTAGAAAATCTCAAGCTTAAACAACGTATATTCAACAGCTTCCTCTTATTTTATTAAAAAAATTACATGCCTTAGATTATTATTATTAAGAGTAATGCTTTACATTCATTAGATTATTATTATTACTAAGATTATTACTTTATGTTAGAGTCATGGATAAGAGTTAAATGGCTTGTGATATTGAAAGTAAAGACTACCAACGAGGAGTGAAGATTCTTATTGCACATTTGAGTTTGAAGTACAGAATAGACATAAGGTTAAGATGTCAATGTAGGAAGTATATAAATGCCAACTCGCATATCATTTATGTAATAAAAGCATACTCTCTTATAGATGAAATAAACGTAACATATTGATGTTAGATATATCACGGTGAGGAGTCAACTATTGAATTGCCTTCGATACCTTGACGTAGGCTGCATCATAGAGAATGGGAAATGAGACCTAATATTGAAGAGGGTTATAACGGGTTAAATGATGAAAACATCGACGGGCTTGATGATATGCTTGAAGATTTAAAGGCATTTGTTTATAATCAAGCTGAAGGTTTAACCCCTGGAGATGGATTTAACATTCTAGCTGACTTTGTTGATGGCCTAAGAGTTGACTTACAATAAGATCTTTTTCCAGGGTGTAAATTATTACCATTCTCCTTTATAGTGAAGCTTCTTCACTTAAAAATCTATAATAAGTGGAGTAACAAGTCTTTTGACATGTTTCTTTAACATCTGTATGATATGATACCAAATGAAGAATCCTTTCCCAAGTCATATTATCATGCAAATAGGTACTTGAGGGGTTTAGGCATAGGTTGTTGTTACATTCGTGCTTACAAATGTGATTATTTTTTGTTTTAGGGTAGCAACAAGAATCTCATATAATAAGACACTTGATACAATACTCCACTTGAGGTACCTCGAGGTATTAAGTGTCTGGTGGATTTAGGAAGATAATCCTTACAAGGTTTTGCATTACTTTTCCACAAAATTGAGGTTATAATACCTTTTCATGAACCTTAAAATTGCATAGAAGATACGCTGGTATAAAGAGAAACATAAAGAAAAAAAAAGACAACTTAATGGGTCATTATGCAAATGGGTTATGTTGGGTAAATTTTAATATTAAATTTCCTCAGTTTGTATGGGATGCTCACAATGTCAGGTTGGGCCTTACTAGTGATGATTTCAATTCTTTTGAAACTATGAGCTAATCATACAACATGTGGCGATGTTACTAATTACATATAACCCGCCTCCTTGAATGTGTATGAAGAAAGGGGGTAATGATGCCGCTATTAATCCCAAGACCTAAAACATTGGGATGGGAGATTGATGTGTTTTTATAGCCCCTAATTAAAGAATTGAAAGATCCTTGGATTAATGGATTATAGACGTTTGATGCATAATCAAAGTTTTCTTTCAAAATGCGAGTCGCTCTAATGTAAATCCTTATTAGTGTACCAAATTTACTTCTTATGTGAGAAATTTTTACATTTTCATATAATTATATAAATTTAAGTTTTCTATCAGATTTATTATATATCCTTATTATTTATATAATATCAATTTTTATCCTAATATTTTCTATTTATTATATTTTCAATAATTGCATATTATGTACTATCACTTATCATGTACATAATATACATCTAATATTTCTATCACTCTAATTACCATCTCTCAACATCAATTATCATTTCAAAATATCTAAATTCATCCTAAATTAGATTTTACATATAATTACCCTAATTTACAAAATTAACTTAAAATTTACTATTTTTTCCTATTACTTATTTACTACATAATTAGTCTAATAATTACATCTAATACCTTAAATGTTACAAGTATCATACTTTACCAGATTTCAACATCCTAAAATATATAATTATTCACTAAATTATTAATTAATAATTTAATTACTTAATTAACCCTAAATTACCCATTTATGCCTAATTTTCAGGCCTAAAAATTATTTAAAAATTTTGAAAATTAATTTTTGAACAATCTTCATAGCACTGTTCTATATCATTTAATTAGTCTAAACAAAAATTTTAGGCTCAAAACTACACTTCTAAGGTCATTTATTTCTAAACCAAAACATGCTCGGTTTTGCATGATTTCTTATATCACGAGACATATTTTCATCAAAATAATATTTTTCCTAAAAAATACATACAAAAATATTCTAGAATAACAAGTTTCATAATTTTCTAAGAATATTTAATATTTTTACAAAATTAAACAAAATCAGGTTGGAAATTGAACTCACCAGTTTGGGTGGCTCCGACTATCGTCGGTGGCCATGGGTGTGTTGGCCTACCTGGGTGCTATCACCACTGTGTGGTGATGATGGTTGTTCACTTCCAGCTGCTCGTCGGGTTTGGGTTCTCTTTAGAAGCCTCAACTGCATAGATTTTTTGTAATTTTTTTCTAAAACCCTAATTGACTCTCAATTTCGCCTTTCTCTAATTTTCTAAACTTCCTGACATCCAAACTGAGCTTTTAAAAAATTTGGAGTATTTATAGAGTTTTAGGGAAATTATTGTGCATTAATTTGATTAGATAATTGACTTATCTTCTTTCGATTTGCCTTTTGTGTTGTTCTAATTTAATTGTCTAATTTTTTTCTTATTTTTCCCAGTAGCCATGACCCAAATCTGGATCATTCCTTATTTTTTATGATTTTTATTTATTTTTCCTTAATTAATTATGAATTTTATTTAATTATTTAATATTATTTTAGCACATTTCATATATTTTAAGTAATTACGTGTATTTCTACTTATATGTAAATTCATATATAGTGCAAATAAATATTCCTAAATATTATTTAGGTTATTCTATGATTTTTAATATACATATAATTTATCTTTAGCGATTCGTTAATTATCGGAATGCATTTTACGCATTTTCGATAAATAATGAGTTATATACTTAGAATTTGGAAATTTTATATTTTTTTATTTTATTACTTATTTTCTCAAATTCGAACTTACGAAATAATTTTTACTAATATTTCTAGCTTTACTTTATAATTTAGGTTCGATGGGATCTTTCAACCAATCGGAACCTTGAGTGGTTAGTTATGGAGTTTACAACATGGATGTGTGGCATGGAAATTACATTTAAGGTAATCTAACATGCCTATTTCTAACTAGTCTTACTTTAAGAGTTCAGAAATACAAATTTCAATTATAATACCTTATAATTGAAAAGAACCTTAAAATTGAAATTAACTTTAACTTTATATGTACTTTAAACTGTATCTAAATAATTTGTCCAATTTAATAAGCATTAAATATATGATATAAACTTTGATTGAAGCTAAATATCCTGAAAGTCAATGAGACTTATGTGAGCGACATGCTTATGAAAGACCTTGGGTGGTAGTCTCTTAGTATGCAAATCTACAACCATAGAATTTGTCTTTATGTGCTCTATAGATACCTGTCTATTCTAAACTCTTTCTCTCACAACAAGGAACTTGATGTCTATATGCTTTGACTTCATCAAGCTCTTATTGTTGTAGGAATATAACACTGCTGATTTATTATCACAAAATATCCTCAATAGTCTTTCAATACTATTTATAATATGTAGCGTCATTAAAAAATTCCATAGCTATATTCTATGATTGAATACTTCATAACATACTATAAACTTAGTTGCCATAATGGAAGAAGCTACAAGTATTTGCATAGCACTTTCCAAGAAACTACTCCACCAACAAGCATATAAATATAACCTGATGTGGAACTCTTAGTGTATTGGCATCTAGCGAAATTAGAATCAAAGTAACTAACGACCTCCAATTGATCAACTTTCCTATATGTAAGCATGTAATCCTGTGTTCTTTGTAAGTACCTCATGAGTCACTTGGCTACCTTCCAATGATCCATTCTTAGATTGCTTAAATATCTCCTTAGCACTCCAACAATATATGCAATATTCGGATGTGCACATACTTAAACATACATTAAACTTCTTATGGCCAATGCATAATGGACCTTTTGTCGTTTCCTTACTTTTAAGGTCATTCTTGGGGTATTGAATTAGATTGAACTTATCTCCTTTAACAATAAGGGTATCACCTGATTTATACTTTTGCATGCTAAACCTTTTAAGCACCTTCTCAATATAACTCTTTTGTGATAATTCAAGAATATCTCGAGAACGATCCTAATATATATATATTCCTAATACAAAAGAGGTTTCATCAAGATCTTTCATTTCAAAATTCTTTGATAGAAATATCTTGGTTTCACAAAATAAACTCATGTCATTAGTGGTAAGAAGTACATTATCCACATATAAAATCAGGAAAATAAACTTATTTCCATTAAACTTATGTTATACACAATCATCAATTGTAAACATCTCTAAACCTGATGAGACAATAACTTGATGAAATTTATTTTAACATCTACCTAATGTAATTCAATATTATTATGAGCTACTAGTGCCATTATAATCCTTAAACACTTTTTTTTTGATGAAATCAGAGAAAAAGTCTATTTATAATTAATGCGTTTCTTTTGTGTGAAGCCCTTAACAACAAGATGTGCCATATATCTTTCTATATTGCCTTTTGAATCCCTCTTGGTTTTAAATATCCATTTATAACCAATGGATTTCACATCTTCAGTTAAGGGAACAATGTCCCATACATCATTATCCTTCATGGATTTCATCTCTTCATTCATGGTATGTATCTAGTTTTGAGAATTAGAACTTTCCATTGTTTGATGGAAGTTGATTGGATCATATTTCGTCATTCCTATGCCATCTTCATGCTCTTGGAGAAATACAATGTAATAATTTGGAATTGCAGTTCTCATTTCTTTGGTGAATCTCCTTAATGGCAATAGTTCTTAAGGTTGTTGAGTTTATTGTTACAAAATTTCTTCTTGAATTTAAATAGGAGGTTCACTATTATTATCTTTTTCCATAATTGTTTGTTAAACAATCTCAGGTATGATAGCTTGATCCTAAATACTATCAACAAGCATTAGAGGAATATTAACATATTTCTCTTGAAAGAGAAAATCCTTAATTTTATCTACCCCCTGTAAACCTAACATCCTTAAAGAGCCAAGCATTTGTCGTCTCAATATTTCTTTAGTTATGGGTTATAAACCTTGTAACCTTGGACCTTTCGGAGTACCTTGTGAAATAACAACTAATAGTCCTTGAGTTTAGTTTCCTCTTGTTTAGGTTGTAAGGCCTAGCGTCAATAGGTTTCTTTCTTATACAAAGCTCATAAGGGGTTTTGTTAACTATCTTAGTTGGTACTTTGTTGAGTAAGTATATTGCAATTTTCAATGCTTCTTCCTATAGTGATTTTGGTAAGGTAGAATGAGTAATCATATGCCTTACCATGTCCTTAAGTGTTTTTTTTTTTTTTTGTCTTTCAACAACAACATTCACAGCAGGTGATCTTGGCATGGTATACTATGAGACGATATCGTATTCCTCTAGGAATTTAGTAACTAGTCTTGGAAGTTGTTTGCCTGACTCGTCATATCTACTTTAGTATTCACCACTACAGTAAGACTTGATAGATCCAATGCTTTTGTCTAGTTGATTTTCAACTTCAATCTTAAAACTTTTCAATGCGTTTAGTGATTGAGACTTTTCATGAATAAGATATAGGTAACCATATCGAGATAAGTCATCTATGAAGTTGCAAAATATTGTTGACCGTTCTAAGAAATTGTAGGGAATGGTCCACAAATATTTGTATGGATTAGTTTTAAGACTTCTATAACCCTATTGGCACCTAATCTTTCTACATTTGTTTGTTTCCCTTTTATATAGTTTACATACATGTCCAAATCTATAAAATCTAGGGAATCGAGAATACCATTGGACACAAGTCTTTTCATCCTCCTTTTGGAGATGTGACATAATCTTTTGTGCCATAATGAAGCTAAATTCTCATCGGTTAATTTTTGCTTTAAGTTTTATCTATTAGCATGCAAAGATTCATTGTAAGAAATAAACATATCAAGTAAATATAGATTATCATTGTAAGACTAAGGATGGGTACCAATTTAATTTAAATCATAAAAGAGACTAAACTGGCTGTTGCTAATTGAACAAGTGTAACTTCATTTGTACAAAGAAACAATAGAAATCAAATTCCATCTAAAAGACAGTATAATAAAAGTCTAATTTAAATCTAAATATTAACCAATCCTAAGTAATAATCTAAAATTCCCTATCCCCTCTTCTTCAACTGCCTTGTCATCGCCTGCATAAATGTATCTTTCACTATCATTGAGCTTTTGGAAATTCTAGCAACCTTGCATAGATATACTAATGTGACTTATTGCACCTGAATTTATCTACCATGTGTATTTAGATACTAAAACTAAATTAACCTCAGAACAGACAAAATTAAGAAGTAATACCTTTCTTTGCACGCCAAGCGTGATAGTTGATACATTGCTTCTTCTTATACCTTTAGTATAGTAAAAGAAACAAGCATCCTCACTTTTCTTCTTGTGTTATTTCTTTTGAGGTGCTTATGCTATAACCTCCTTACCCTTCTTTCTTTTATTGACCTTTTTATCTTTAAATGTGCTAGCTAAGTGAGCATTTTCACCCTTTCATGGTTCAATCTCTCTTCGTCTCATATACAGTGTGAGATAAACTCATTAAGGAATGAAGAATCCTTTTGGCAGTTGTAGCTTACCTTAAATTGGCTAAACTATGTCAGAAGAGAAATCAAAACCAAGTGCACCAATAAGTCATCAAACAAATCTAGTTTCAGTGCCTTGCGTTTTAAAGCAATATGAGACATCTCTATAATGTGCTTCCTGACGTTCCCTTTTCCTTTATACCTCATTGATAAAGTTTTGCTAGAAATGTACCTGTTTCAGCCTTTTAATTCTTAACAAATCTCTTCTTAAGGTCTTGAAGGAACTCCTTACTCATTACAATCATATCAGACATAATGCCCTTGAATACTTCCAGAATGGCACGCTTTATGACCGTTAAACTTATGAGATTTGATTGCTCCCACCTTTCCATTTCTCTCTTTTCATCAAAGGTACTCTTATCGGTGATAGCGGAAGGGCGATCTTCCCTTGATTTTAAGTCTAAGTCCATGACTCTGAGAATAATCATTATGTTCTCTTATTATGTTTTAAAATTAGTGTCATTCAGCATAGGAATCGAATTGATGTTGGTGGAGATATTTGTAGTAGAACCAGAAATTACACAAAAAACAAAATAAGTGTAATTGAATTAAACTCACACACACACATATATATATATATATATGTGTGTGTGTGTACTAAATCATGCAAATAATGGCAAAACCAATCACAATATACCTAGTACAACATTAATATCTGGTTTTTGAATAGAGATATTAACTTGTAAGTGATGCTCTTAGTGTGGTGATTAAATATTAATAATAAATCTTATCAAATAATTAAGTTTTTGTTTAGTCCAACTAATGATTCACAGGAAAAATTGAATAATTATCATTGCAAGTATATATGTAAATCGGTCACGTATTAATCTTTTTTTTTTTTTTAGGTTCGATTAATATCTTCATGATTCCCATGTACACAACTTTCTCTACTTATTCAAAATGAAGGATTTCCATAGGAGATGCCACTTTGTTGACATACTATTTTGATTATTCATGTAGTATAATAGATATAAAGGATTGCCCAAGATTTGAATTTATTAGTTGTCCACATTCATAAACCTTAATTATTTTATTCAGCCTATAAATGAAAAATAACCATAAAAATTAGGCTAATAAAGAAACGATTGCCAAAATAAAAAATCGAATCTTTCACCAAAGCCATCTTTTAATTCAAACGTTATCCAACACTAAAAATTCAATTCATGCGGTGTTGCATTCATGCAACATAATCTATTATTCAAGTCCATTCAATCGCATAAGCACCGGGAACTGTCATGCAACACCAAACTACAACCGAAGTATGCTGCTAAGCTGCATTTGAATTTCGCTAAATTAAAAGAGTATATTTAAAATAATATAATATAAAGATAGGACCAAACGCCGAAGGAATCTCCACTATTAACCTTCATGCCATATTAATCAATATTGAAATCAACGACTAAACCCATGACTCCATTTAAAAGTGAAAAAGATTCATCTCAATGTGAAATCAATTCTCACGACTTACGCATGCATGAACTCAAGCGTGACAAAGATTCCCCTTAATTTCATCGATGAAATAGAGGGAACCAAATAACCTTATCTCCAAAATGGATCCTTTTAATCCCATTGTAAACACCAGCGTATGATCGAAAATTAAAATTTTCAATTCTTGAAACCCTAACCCCTAAAATTGGGAAAAAAATATCTTATCTAAATTATCTTAAATCTTAACAATCTCAATGATATGACTGTTCTAATTTCATACATCGTTACTTTGATAGTACTTGTTAGGATTAAAAGATCTTAATCTTATAAATTGAAATCTTCAAGAACGACACATATGTAAGATTAGGGCAGATGTAGAAGCATATTTAAATCCATAGTGCTAATGGTGTAATTGTTAATTGTTGGTCTTTCAAGTCAACCACGCAATTCCTTTGAGATATTATTTCTCTTATTCTTTTTGTTGATAGGAAGCTAAAGAGAATATAATGATGCAAATGATTTAAAAATCACGACGTTATATATGGTATATTTATTAGGGTAGGGTTAACTACTTGTTATCTCTTTTATTATTATTTCCAATTTTATCCATTATTTATAATAGAAAATAATATTTTTGATCTCTATACATATAAATTCACACTTTATATGATGCATTAAAGTCTATAAATATATTAGATCATTTTATTTAGATTTTTTTAATATGATAGTATTATTATATAATTATTATTTAATATCACATGTAAGCTTGCATAGTTTATCATTAAATTAAACTCAACAAAATAAAAATCAAACACTAGAGTTTGGGCTATAAAATAATTTAGTAGTGTCTCATATTTTATTGGATTCAAAGTTCCCCTCTAGATATTAAATTTGTCTAGAAACTCAACCCAAAAGTCTATAAGATTTTGAGAAAAATCTCATAATCCGTCCTAAAACTCCATAAAGTGTATATAGGTTTAGACTTCCCCAATAAGAATTTGCCGGGTTGCATTACTGGTCCCTCTACTAGGAAATGTCCTAACATATACAACTTGCAAAGATCATGATCTTAATAAATAAGGGGATAAAATATTAAAGAGTGGAGTGTAAAGAGTAAAACGTGGTAGACTACCAGAAAACGTGATCACTCGTCACAAAATTCAATATCTTGGATAAGTATAATCATGTTGCACCATATAGTTTTAGTAATATTTAATTTCACCTGGCTGCTACTTCAGTTATTATAAGTGTTTAAAATTATAAAGCGCGAACTTGATGCAAATTACAACGTGTTGGTTAGGTAATATTTCATCAAAATCTAAGAAGAAATATTTAATATGAGAAGTATACCGCATCCAATGAATAAAACCTTAGTACCGTCTACGTTTGAGTCCTCCGGGCATCTATTTAATATTCAACGAGGTTGAAAATTTCTTCTTCATTATAAAATATTTTTAATGTTGTTAGATTCGATTCAGATAATTCATTTAGACATATAAGAAGATTAAATATTAAAAAAATAAAATTGAGTTTAATTATAATTCAACCAATATTAAATTAGAATTGAGCTGAATCGATTTTATGCCTAGATAGAGCTGAATCCAATTGAACAAGGAAGACTAACCTGGATTTAATAATGTTAGTTATTCTTTAACAATTTATCTAAAACACGAATAGGGCATTTTTCTATCAATTTCTTCACCGCAATCAATGTATCGACTCTCGCATAACGATGCTGGATCCGCGTCAATCTTTAATAGACATAGAAACACTTTGCAAGTTTTCTTTTTAACTCCTTTTTTTTTAATCCGAAATGCTGAAGTGCGGATCAAATTAGTTATGTGGCATACTGACACGGGACAGGAGAGAAGTTAATAAAAGATTGTCACCTTAAGCATTTTGGACCCCCAAAAAAAATCTAAAAATGTCCTTTGTATTTCATATTTCAAAAAGGTTTAGTATTTACTCTTTGGTAACAAAATGCATTAAAGTTTAGAAGTGAGTTAGCATTTTTTTTTTGTACTTTATACTTGAGAGCTTTTTTAAAATATTGAGCATCAAACAAAAGTACAGCCGCACAAAAGTGGGTTTACTACCTTCATCTTTGGAGTTCTAGTCTCCTTAACATTAGAGAACAAGCTTTCAAGTCCTTATAGAGAAAAAAGTTAAAAACAAAGATAGACCTTCATCTTAATGCATCAAATTTGCAAGTCCATCCACGACTTTATTGCTCTCCATGAGTCATTCACCTTCAACCCTTATATGTTTTAAAGATTAACACTAGATCTATTGAAGAAAACCTTAAATCTTTTGATACGTAAAATCAAGTCTTCTCATATAGAAATTATTCGATGGGAGAAGAAGAAATGACAATGTATCTTGTTCTATTGATTCTTAGTGAGTTGAAATATCGGTGGATTATCTCTTAACTGTTGTGTGTACAAACTTTCTCTTTGAGTGATGAGAGAACTATCTATCTATATATATATAGAGAGAGAGAGAGGCTCTAATGCAAATACCAAGAATACACACATAACTAGGAATCATAGTCCTAGCAATAAAAATAGGGGCTGAGTTATTGAAAGAGCCCATTTAGTATCATTAGCGCCCAAGATATACACACATATATAAAGTCTACACCATTATAAAATGATAAGACCCATTATTAGCATAATTTTTCAATCATCAACCTAAGCATAACTCAATTATTTTTTTTGATAAACAAACAACCACTTCATACAATTACATGTGCATGCACATATCCAAATGTGTTAAGTATATGAGTATTCATGAATCTAAGTCGAAACTCTAAGAATTAAAACCCCCTAACCCCCTTTGTAAAAGTTTGACTTTTGCCAATGCAACTGCAAAATAAGAATGATTCAACATTAATTCGCTCTAACTGGTTTACTGTATTATGGGAGAAAGTTGCCTTGTATAGCAATTATCGGTCTTTGTTGCTCTTGTAATGAAATGCGAATAGCTGATTCAATACACAATATAAGTCTCGTGTTATGTATATACGATATGTAAATATCAATAAAATATTAATATATATGATGTATATAAATCATGGATTGTGATTGATTTAGAAGATACCATTTTCATTATTATTCATGTCAATATTTTATGAGCACTTATATGTCACATGTATACAATACGTAAAGTGTAATAACTAATGAATCTTCTTTCGTCATTAGCAAGATATAATAGACATAGAAACCCTTTATAAGCACTAGTTTGTTCCCTTCGACACATTGAGGTGTGGATTTAAATTAATTTTGTGGCAAAGGGAAGGAAGTTAATAAAGATTGTCATGTAGACATTTTAGATGGAAAAAAATTCACAAATGTCCTTATATTTCATATTTCATAAAGGTTTAGTATTCAATTATACACGTAAAAATATTTAGAACCTTGATAACAAAATGCATAAAAGTTTAGAAGTGAATTAGCATTTTACTTTTGTTTCTTCTTTTATCTTATACATAAGAGCTTATTAAAAGGAATAGTGCATCGTACATAAGTTTAGCTGCAAAAAAGAGGGTTTGCAACATTCAAGTCGGAGTTCTAGTCTCCTTAACATTAGACAACAAGCTTAAGTCGTCGTACAAAAGTTAGATCTTCGCCTTAAAAGCGTAAACTTCGCAACCCAATCCGCGACTCCATTGCCTACCCTCATTGAGTCGATCACTTTTACCCCTTATTTCTTCAAAGGTTAAAAGGTTAATGTTAAATCCGCCGAAGAAAATCTTAAATACCCAAAATCTAAGTCTTCTCACGTAAAAATTATTCGATGCAAGAAGAAGAAGCGAAAGCATACCATATTCCATCTATTTGCAGCGATTTGAAATGTGGTGAATTATCTTTTAGCTTTGTGTACGAAAAATTCTTTATTTAAGCGATAGAAGAACTCTATAGAAAGAGAATATAATAGAAGCTCCAATTTAAAGACCAAAAGTACACGCATCACTGGGGACCATAACTAAAACATACAAGTTAGGCTACTAAAGAGCCTATCTAGCATCATATATCTATACATATACAAAAGCCTACAACATTACACGATAAGATCTATTATTAAAATAATCATTTTATCATCAAACTAGGCTCAATAACTCAATTATTTATAATAAATATACAACTACTTTATACAATTGCATGTGGTCCACAGCCGCATGTGAATTAAGTCCACACTCTAACAGTTAAAACCCCAACTCTTGTTAGAAAAGTTCGATTTCTACCACTGCGAATGCAAAATAAGAACGATTTAGCTATCGGTCCCCACTTGCTGGTTCTGCTCTATTGCAAGAGTAAGTTGCCTTGTATAAGAAATATTTGTCCCTGCTTCTCCTATTATAAATAGTAAATACCCAATTCGTACAGTAATATTTATCACGACCAAAACGTAAACTACCATCAAATGCAATATAATTTGTTGATAGTAACAAAATTATTAGCAGATTTTCGATGGCCCTTTTTTTTTTTTTTTTTACACATAAAATCTAAAATTCACCTAAAACTTTTGTTAAAATTACTACTTACCTTTGATTTTTTATACATATACTCTTAGACCAATGGGTATTTACAATGTGATCTTTTCAAATAAGATACGATAAATAAATTTAATAAGTAAATGTTCAATATACTTTTTTAAAATAGTTTGAATTGAATTAGATCGTGTTGCATTTGAAGCTATTAAATTCAAAACTTTTAACTATTAAAAATGATTTAATGAATATGAATCAAATGATTTAAAATATGGTTTGGCTCTATTTTGTAATTGAGCCAAACCATAAATACCCCTATTATGATAACTCTTTTACACATTTAAAATAAGTGTATGCAGAACCTATAACGAGCAATATATACAATATTATATCCCATAATATCTCTCTTCTTACTATCACAGGAAGAAGAGCAAGAATGCTGCTAGTTCTAATCCTTTTAATTAATGCTTAATTCTATTTTAAACCTTTTTTAGAGCGTGCAATCCAGTGTTAGAGCATTAATGTAGCTTATGATTTAAAGGACCATTTTTTTTTTCTTTTTTTCCTATGAAAGCATGTGCCAGACAATGAAAGCATTAATGCAGCTTACGATTTGCAGGACTTTATTTCTATTAAATATTGTCGCGTATAAATTTTATCTAAGAAAAAAAAAAAATTTAATTCAGCTAATCAAACGTCAATCTTTTTTTTTTTTTTTTTTTTGTTTGGCTGTATCTTTCATCGTGCAATTAATTAATTAACCTATCGTCCTCCTCGTATGGCTACGAAAATGACCTTTTTATCATTCTTACGTGAGCATGATCCCGTGTATCCCGTCATCCATGCATGACCCTACTTTTCTTATTTTCATAGAAGTTTTAAATTTCCATATGATTGGGAAAAAGGAGATTAATGTGGAGATAATGTTAAATAATTACGTTTTGTATATAATAGCGTGTGACTTATGAACGAAGATTTTTTATATATAATATATATAAATTTTACGTGAATAAAATAATATACAATACCCAACAAATAGACATATAAAATCAATAGAATTATATAAAATTATAATTTTATAAAATTACAGCTCAAAATTCATAATTCTTCTAAAAATTTGTTACATTTGTTTTAACCAATAAAAATATCATGAAATTATAAGTTTATAGAATCATATTGTTAATTTGCGATTTTTTAATAATCATTCCAATATATTTATTAGAGTAAAATCCTCGTACAACCATTTTTTACAATTCCAAAGGTAAGGTGTGACTTCATTTCTAACTAATAATTATTTACGAGTGGAAATGAGAAAGGGAGGGTAATATTAAATAAGCATATGATTGTGCTTTATCCCTAACATGCTTTAGATTTGGATGGACAAAGGCATAAAATAAGCCTGTGAAAGCAATAATTAGACAAATGATTTATATATGTACACATAGTAGTCAAAGAGTACCTAATCCACAGCCATAATACATAGATTATATATTTCTGAAGCTCAGTAATTAAATGCCTAAGTATGAACGAAAGTCATACTCGTCTTTCAACAAACCGTGTAAATGATCGGCGCTGGAATCAAACCACATGCCCTTTTGGTTTTGTTGGATAATATATTATATAAAATCTTATGGGCAAATAATTGTAAGTCAAACTTTCCCTTGATGAGTGTTGAGCATATAACATGTTATGGAAAATGGTTAGAAATTAAACATTTGGTAAATTGCAAATATTTCGAAAAAAAAAAAGATAAATTGCAAATATATTCCTTTACATTGTATGCATTTATCCTCTCATATATGTGAACTAAAGGTTCTAAACCCCAAAATATGTGGAAAACAAGTTTTTCAAACTTTATTTTACCATTTTATTCTTAAATAAAAATAACTGAAAAAAAGTACAAAATCAATGGTAAAATGATCATATAGAAGCCTAAAAGTATTGTTTTTAAAAGTTATGAAAATTTTGATACTCAATTTCAAAAATAGAGGGGCTGAATTTACGTGAAATAAATATATACATCTGCAATTTATTATCAAAACCTTTTGCATTTTTACAAAAGAAATTTAGATGAAAATCTCGATCAAGATTTATAATTTTTTTCTCCTGAGAACATGAATTTCACCCACCGAACCACGTCGATGCACAACTAGTACAAGTAAATATCACCTGGAAATAATAAAGAAGAACAGTTAGCGATCAAAAGATCAAATCCAAAGATAAATGCATCTTTTACGGAAATATCAATATCATAAACCTAGAAACTAATTTCTATGCAATCACGGAATGAAATTTAGGACTTTAATAAGGAAATTCTCATACAGTGATAACAAACAAAATAAAAAACAAGAATCGTTGAAAGGACCTAGAGTGAAAATGAGACCCCGAAAGTTACTGTCATTTGTTGATAGAATGATAATAGTAGAACTTCATAATCGAATCAAGACAAAGCCTATTATTATAATATCTACACTTAAAAAGAAGGATTGGCTTCGACTTGTAAACTGGTATGAACCCGTTCTGCTTATGCACCCGTTGGATCTGATGAACTGATCCAGAATCAGCCCGGTTCAACATAAAATTGAGCAAAAACCTGACAGTTTCGGGCCGGCTCAAGCTCAGGTAAACGTCTAATAATACCCTCGCAACGAACATAGAAACTGTTACCAGATGATTTACCAACGCGCAGACGGTTAATAATCTTAGTCAAGATTGAACAGGGAAGTCTTCTTCTGACTTTTTTTTTTTTTTTTTTTAAAATAAGTAATCCGTTAAAATAATTTTATGTCACTTCCTGCTCCAACATTGACTTGCTTGCATTGCACCGACTGCATATTTATTTTCGTTCACGGTGATGTCATGTCGATATGTTTGTTTGTTTACTTTCTCAACAACAAAACGGTTTAGCATATAATTCCTTTAAATTGTTATTTTGATTTCCTTCATTATCTTAGAGGAATTTGCAAGCCACAATGCTGAAGATTACCCATTCACTAAATAAACCAAGCTCGCTGTTTAAATTAATTTAAATATAGTTTAATTTAATTACGATCGAACTCAAATCAAGCTCGATTGTTTACTAGTTTAATGAATAAGTGAATCTAGTTTATTTTGAATTCTAGTTTAATTAAATTTGAACCGATTTAGATATAAATACAATTAATAAAAAAGGTAAAAGATTTGTTTTTTTGATGACAAAGCAAGAGATTAAAATATAAACGAAGCTTTGTTAGCACTAATCGTGCATTTGACGACTTGATTACAGCCCTCGACAAATTATATTACAAAGAAAGGTTGAGTTGTTAATTATAACACTAACGAAAATATTTGTACCATTTTCGTGGAGGAAGGACTATATGAGTACGTAACACAATGATATAAATAAGCAATAGACTCACTATCTGACAAAAAAGAAAGAAAGGAAAAAGGAAATAAAAAATAAAAAAATCAGCAGCAACAGTAGACGCACTAAACTAAATGCTTTAATGACTCACTTTGAACCGAGAAGGACTTACATGAAACATGTGATTATGAAACCAAAGGTAAACATAGCTTGCGTAGATATTTAACGGTTTCATGAGGCTGTCTATGCCTTCATCCAAGTGATAAAATTATCACTACATTAATTTCATATAGGAATTACAAGAATGAGCTGGATGTTTTCATCACAACTGTAAAAGTTCCCACGATAAGTAAAACTCATCATAAAATATGGTGATTCAATGTGATCTCAGCAAAGAGGAGGTAGATAATAGCGAATCGAACACAAGTGCTTCAATAGGTATAGTAGTGGTCGAGTAGAACCCTACTGTAGTCAATCAATACTGCCAATAGTTGAACGAGGCTATGTAAGTTTGTTCTATTTGTTTCCTCTTTTATTTTGTTCTCTAATTTCAAGTCTATCTTTTTTGAGTTAGCTTGTTTCCTACTCTTAACAGTAACTTTTGTATGTGCATTAAGGGTGTAGAGAACTATTTGGGTAATTGGCCCTAATTTAATATCATGAACCGATATTTAAAATTAGTGATAGAATTTAGGAAATTAAGCTTAATTATGGATTTTTAAAAAAATCTAACTTATTATACTTGGAATAGGGATTATTAGACTTGATTTTCTACTCTCAACCTTATTCAATTATTATGCATGCAAAAAGCACACTTGAAAATTGCCTTTTTAAGCTCATTTGGGTTTCCTTTAGGTTTATTAGGCCTTAGAAAGGCTTAAATGTGTTTTATAGCAATAATTAACTTTCTTTAATTATCATAAGCTCTTACATATATCCAAGGACATATCTAAGCCTACGAAGGCCAAAGAAAAGGATAAGCTTCACTGATAGGGTTTAATTTCAACCATTAATCTTGGAACTATCCGATGGATAATATTAATCTCTTAATTTTATAAAGAGGAGCTTTCTCTTCCTGTTTGGTTCAATCAAAATATTAGTAAGTTTGAGATAAATATTGAAACTTTGCTAAAATCAGAACATAAAAGATCAAAATAGCAAATTATCAAGAATGATTTAAAAACAATCAAGAATATCGAGTTTGATTTGCTGTCACAAGCGTTTGATCACATTCCTCCACAATTCTTCTTACCGACATTCCTCCACATGCCGGCAATTCAAGACAATTCCTAAGTTGACTGCATGTTGCACATGATGGACTAGTTGCAATAACCTTATTATACAAAGGGTTTACTTTAGATTTAGCTTATTCTGATGAGAGCCTTAAAGATAATTTAGTGAATGTGGGTGTTTACCCTATCATACTCTAATAAATGCACTTGGTCTGAACCACGTAAAATTATCGCATTTTGGCTCCAGATTCACACACTCTTTTGATTTTTAGTCGGTAGACGCCTCATTCACTCATAACTCTTACCCCGTAAAGAGGTTTTTCATGTCAAATTTCTATGTTTATCTCTTCTCTATCGACTCTCTTTGTTATTCTTTGTTTTGTATAATCTGGTATCAACTATCTTCTGCTGCATACCTAAGCATTGGTGGGAGCGCATTCAGTAAAGAACAAGCTACGAAAATTTTCTGAAGTGAATTACAAATGCATCCCGTTCTGTTTGTTTCATTAGCCCCTTATATTTTTGAAATTAAGCTTTTACACCATGAATAAAAAAAAAGAAAAGAAAAAGAAAGCTTCTAAATCCTACATTACTATTTTTTGTCATTAAAAAAGTAATAGGAAAATTGATAACAGAAGAAAATGGTAAGTTACAACTTTTAATTATTTTATCTAAGGGTAAAATGATAAAATAGGATCATGATCCATTTTTTCTAAAGATTTGAGATTCTAAACACTTAATATATATAAAAAAAATAGATTAGAATGCAATGTCTAAGGCGGTGCTTTTGCAATTCAACAAAATTAAAACAATAAATCTTGACAATTTCAAATCTAAATTGGTTATTAAGACAATTATAGCTTAATGGTATAAGTATTGGTCTTCTACAAAAATGAACTAGATTCAAATCTCTTCTCTCAAAATTTCTAATATGATAGTTGAAAAAATTTAAAAAAAGAAAAATTGAATTGGTTAAGTCCAATTAAAACCAATTTCTATGTTCGTAATGCATCAATTCGATACCAGCTACAGGATTGACATGTAACAATATTTCAAGTTCAAACTAATTGTATTTCTTCTATTAGCCAATAGGTGAGTTTATCGTGAAGTTGCAATAGAATCATGCATAACAAATTGATATCTTAAATCCCTATAAGATAAGACTGAAAACATATATTTACAAAAACTAGGCCTTCAGCTTCATCACAGCTAAGTGTGTTACTCTACAAGCGAGCGACGGAAGCAGAGACAAGCCCTCTCCGTTAAAACGATTCGAGATATCGCGTGTGGTCGATGAAGTAATAAAAGTTGAAGTAAGATTGGAAGGAGAATAATAAGGATTGGTTATGGGATAGATCGAAATGGATTTATGCTCTAATGTGATGTACCACATGGAATGAATACATTTTCTATTGAAAGTTGGGTAAAGTTAGTTGAAGAAATTGCAAGGGACAAAAGAAATTTTGAAAACTTTATAGAAGATGTATTAGTTGAAAAAAAATTGAAATTGATTGAAAATATTCAAAATTTTACAAAAGATGTAAGTATAGATGATGAAAGATAAGCAACAATGCATTTTCATAAAAATCGTTTTCTAAACTTTTTTCTTTTTGGTGAACTAATAATTCATTCAACGTAGAAAAACACTGCCAACCAACATCAACATCAAGAGCATGGCAGCTATGATCCCTCACACTATGGTCCAATGTACTAGACAACAGTTTGTAACTATTGAAGATAGACGTAGACAAAAATATAGGAAGCCGGTCCAAGAAACAATAATTTCCTAGGAGCTAGAGTCCTCTCTTTGCTAGATAATCTGCTGCATCGTTCCTCTTACGATTGACTTTGCAAATACAAATATTTTCAAAATAGGCGAGAAGAAATTTACATCCCTGTTAAAGTTGCATGATAGCAATTAACGTCAATTTTTGTGTTTTGTATCTATTCCAATGCTTGTTGTGAATCTACAACACAAACCACGTTCCTATGCCCCTGTTGGTTTGCCAATTTGAGGCCCTCTTTAATCGCCTATAGTTCAGCATCCATAAGTGAAAGGTTTTGCAATTATGCATACGTAGCCTATAAAACCTTAATGATTCCTATATATAAGTTGTCAAAATCGCGATTCTACTTATACAATTCTACAAGTTTACGATTTTAAGAAGCTCTTTCGAATTAATTTATGCATAAGTTTTTTTTCATATAGAAACTTACATTTTTAATCGAATTTATATGTAAACTCAGTAGAAACTTACGTTTTTGACTGAGTTTAGTGATTTTATATATTTAAGTTGAATGGGCTAAAAAAAAAAATACAACTAAGCTTTTATAAACCATAAACTATCAAGCATTACATCATTTTCCTTATCCTATTTTATTTTATTTTTTCTCTTTTTCTGTCTCTTAGTCCCTTATTTTATGTTCATAATATTCACTTAAGTTTTAGCTCTAATAGCAAAGATTATAAGAAAAAACTATATAATTTAGTTTATAGCATCAGTAATTTAAAATGAGTTGAGATATTTGATTCTCTTTGATTCATTGTTTTTTTTTTCAAAAGAAAATAATGAAAAAAGTTTAATTTCAACTTCGTTTGTCCTTCTTTCATATATGTTTAATTATATATTGTTAAGCATTTTTATGAAAAAAGAATTTAATCTCTTTATTTTTTATTTTTATCATATATTTCAAGTTTTGAATAACTATTATAAACATCTCCATAGTTTTTTAAAGCTATTTTACATAGTTTATAGGAACTTATATTTTTACGTTTCGATTTCACGTTCTAATTCTATTAAGCCTTTAACAATTTTATATAAAATAATGAGTTTGATAACCTTACCTACATATTACTCCAACTCCAGCAGTATGTCTTCCTTCTACCACTTTACCATTACACTCTAACTTCACTCAGCACTCTTCTATTGTAACCCAATTCTGGTTTGGCTATGTTTCTTCAGTTGCAATTTCTCCCTTCTATAGAGATCTTACCAATCATGTACTTTCTTGCGGATCTTCTCTATACAATTCTCTTTCTCGTGCCCTTGTCTAAATATTAGTCTGTTCCTTTCTCTCCAAATACCCTTTTATGATGGCAAAGATATAAACTTGATTAGGTAGGGATGCTCTTTCCAATCTAATCTAGCTCTTTTATAATGTCTTTGAATCCAGCTCTTTAAGTGTTCTAAGTTGTATTGTCCATCATCCACTTGAATTCCCAATGTGTTCTAAATTTGTGTACTCTAGCTGCAATTCAAAAACACATGTTAGATTGTCTCCTTCTCCCTTTTGCAAATGGGCATAATCGGCTAAAGTTTAGACCTCCCCATTGCAGGTTATTCCTTGTTGCCAAACCATTTTACAAAATTCTCCAAATTAAGAACTATGTACTTGGGTAGGTAGGAAGTTTCCAAACCTATTCTCAAATTCTACTGTCCTCCGATGCTTGGTTCTCTCAATGTAACTCCAAATAGGCAAATTTGGTTGTAAGTTCACCATCACTTAGGAAGGCCATTGCTTAACATCTTCTTCCTCATCTCCTAAGTTTAGGAATATGTTCCTTAACCTGCTACGAACTAGATCGTTAAGGGGATAGCTAAGAATATCTTCATTCCATCCAGAGTTGTTGTCTTAGACTTGACGAATTAGTAGAGAAACAATGTGCTTATTGAGCAACCTAAAAAGCCAGCTATTCACCTTTTCTTCTCCCATCCAAATATCAGTCCAAAATTTTGGATTCTTCCCATTCTTCAGTTAAGAATGAATTTTTCCATCTACTTAATCAATTGGCTTTTTCAATTCAAAGTACAATTGGGATCCTTTTTCCTTCTTATTTCTCCCCTTCTTGATTTGGTATTTCTAAGTAACTAGCTTTGTCCATAAGAGCTTTTTCCCCTTTAGTTGACATGCCGGTTTAGCAAAATTTGATTGGTTCCTTCTCTTAATATCCATCAGTCCTAGTCCTCCTTTGCCATTTAGTTGTTTTAATTTGGACCAACTTATCTAGTGAACTTTTTTTGCTTCCCATGTGATACCCCAAATAAAATCCTTCTGAATCTTTTCTCTACCTTTTTCTGCAAAACCATTCAACCTTGGTATCACCTGTGAATAATGGTTGACTATACTTTCCAAAGCAGATGTAACCAAAAGATTTTGTTTATCCATGCTTAAAAGCTTAGATTTCCACCTAGCTAGCTTTCTTTGCATCTTTTTCTAGGACAAAATTTAGGTTCCCATTAATAAGTTTTCCTCCTTCTCTTACTAAAATACCAAGATATTTTCCAAAGTCTGAGCTCAGGCGTATGCTGAAAACATTGGATATTCTTAGACATCTATCCCTATGTTCCTTGACAAAAATAAGCAGAAATTCTCATAATTCACTTTATGTCCAAATAATTTATGAATCCTTCCATTATCAACATGACATTTTCTTTTGTCACTTCACCCATTAATAGTAAATCGTTTGTAAAGAAAAGGTGTGACAAGTGTATATCTGTACCTCTCAACCTCATTGGCATCTATCTCTCCTTTGCCACCATCAAGTGGATAATTTTACTGAAAATCTCCATACTCAGGATAAATAAGTAGTGAAATAAAGGGTCACCCTTCCTTAATCCTCTACTATTAATAAAGGGTCCATCATTGATCCATTTAAAACAATTTGGTACTATATCGAGGATAAGCAGCAACCAATTAGATTGGTACAAGAAGTAGGGAAATCTAGAGCATTTAAGGTATACCGAATAAAGTCTTACTTCATATGATCAGATGTCTTTTCTAAATCAAGTTTGACTACCATCTAATTTTTTTTTTCTAGTCTTTCTACTTAAAGAGTGAAGGACCTCTTGAAAGGCAATAATGTCGTCCTTGGCAACTCTTTTAAGGATAAAACTAGATTGTTTGAGACTAATCAATTCATGGAGAATTGGCCTTAATCTGTTTACAAGGCACTTACTCACTATCTCGTACATAGTGGTACATAGGCTTATTAGCTTGAAATCTTTTACTTTATTTGCCCTAATGATTTTCGAAATAAGAACCAAAAGGGTGTTGTTCAATTGAGAGGGAATGTTGCAGTTTACCAAAATATTTCCTACTGTCTTGTAGATTGTTTGCCTGACTATATCTTAACGTTTCTTGAGAAATTCTTCATGTAATCCATTAATGCCAAGGGTTTTATTATTGCTAGTGCACTATAGTGCTTTCTTAATTTCATCATTTGACTAGGGGCATTGCAAGAATTCTTTGACCCTCTATGCTCTTCTCTAACTAGTCATCTCCTTCCGCACAAATACATGTTCAGAGGTATAGAAATTGCCAAAAAACTGAAGAAAGATTTTTTTTTATGCCCTTTTCATCATCAACCCAGTTTCCTATTGAATCAAATAGACTACAAAACTTAGATTTGAATCTTTGTGTTACTACATTAGCATAGAGGAACCTAGTATCCTTTCCCCTTGAACTTCCCACCTTGTTCTAGCTTTAGTAATCTATAATTTTTTCTCCTATTGTGAGATCCAAGAGAACTCTTCTTTTAGACATTGTTCCCCATTAATGAGACCTTGTGTTAGCCTATGAAATAACTTTCTATGAACTTTTATAGGGTTCTTCATTATCTTTTTCCTCTTAAGAAAGAGGATGTCAAACACTTCCTTGTTCAAGTTTTGAGAGAATCAACAAACTTGGGCAAATCCTCCACAAAATTAAAGTTAGGGCATTCCGGTGACTAGCAACAAAGGCCTTAAATCTTAAATGATCTAGCCACATTGGGTGAAATTTGAAGGGCCTTAAGTGCTTCGAGCCTCCTTTAAATTTTGGGTTTATGTTAAGAAAGATTGGTAGGAGGTTTGACCATGTAAATTGTAGGCCAACAAATCTTAAGTCAACCATGCCACAATAGTTCATACAATTGTGATAGTCCTATGCTCTACTCTAAATAATATCCATTCCTCCCCCATCAAGTTAGAATTTTATTAGTCTCCTATCAACAACCAAAGCCCAAAAAATTACCCTACCAACTCATAGAGTTCCCCTTATGGTAAGCATCTAAGATCTCTAGAGGGTTTTACATAGACAGTTAGAGGAAACCAAAGAGAGGAAGAGTTACATACCTGTTTTTTTCACAAGGATTTGTTGCCTTGAGAGATGTAGGGAATGTATGGCCAGTTGGCTACTATTTCAACATTCTAAAGTACAATGATATTACCACCGAAGCCTTCTACCTTAGAGCATAACATGTGATTGTACCTAAATACACATGGAGGTTTTTTGCTGCTTATTTGCCCATTTTATTTTTTGAGATGATTAAGACCTGTGTATCATATTGAATTTTTAGGTCATAGATAGCTCTCCTTCGACATTCAAAGTTGGTCCCCTAACATTCCACGTGAAGGCCTTAAAAGGCAAGCATTGCATCTTTGATGATACTGTGTCCATAAAATTAGAAGTCAACATGGATATAGTCATTCTATAGTAGAAATCTCTAGTATAATGTTGCTGAAAATATTTAATCTTCATCCTCCAGCAGCATAGCTAGAACCATTATGCAAAACATCCATCTACATTTCCCATGCTATGATTAGTACAGATTTCTCTCCTTCCTCCATCATTGATATAACGAATAGAATTCTTTACACTTTTCGCTGCCTGCAAGTAGATCTTCTTTATTAGTAACTTACATGTGTATTCTATCAAGTCCAAGATGTTCCTTCCTCCACTTCACCATCCTAAAATTATATTTGATCAGAATATCGTCATTTTCAGCACCATTACGCTCTGGTCTGTGACTCAGGTTACTCGTTGGACTTGGTTGTAAGTTCTTACTCTTCGTGTAATTGGTCGAAAGAGGATCTCTAGAGCTTATTCCTTTCTCCACTTTATCTAGTGTATGATTATCCCTTGAATTTCCGCTACCACTAACCGTGAACACCAACCCATTTGGATTTCCCATATTCTCTTGTCGAAGTGGAGTTCTAAGGTATGTGAGTTACTATACAGAAGTTGCACTTACCATTTTGTTGTGCAAGTTTCTTGACGAATGTATCTGAGGTTTTCTTCCTTCCTTTAGAAGATGGAGTTTGCTTAGGAAGAGAAAGATTCAATTTCTCTATTTGTGTTTTAACTTCAGGAGCAATTGTAAACACTCTATTTTTCTTTTTACTCTATTTCCTTTATGTAATAAAAGGGTCATAATTTAAAAAAATAAGAAAATGAAAAATTTAGAAAATTACAAAAAAAAATTGAAATTTTAGAAAAATACCAAAAAAAAAAAGAGAATCTAGAAAATTCAAAAAATACAAAATTTGAAAAAATTTAAAAAATGAGAAAATTCAAGAAAGGCACAAAAAATTGAAAAATACAAAAAAAAAAAGAAGAAATTTAGGAAAAATGAATAAATGAAATTCTTGGGGAATAAAATAATAATTATAAACTTGAAAAAATAGAAAATTTAGAAACATTGGATTTTTAGGGTAATTAGAGTAGAATAATATTTGAGGGTTTGGGTTGGGCATGATTTTTGGATTTGGTTTGGGCTTCAGATTGATTTAAAATTCAAATTTATATTATGCTAGAACCCTTATATTGATCTTCTTTGCAAGAGATAATAGGGTCCAGGCCAATAGTTTATTTGGTAATACACTTGGTCTTAGCATTGAAGGGAATAGATGGTATTAGGTTTGAGTTTTACTATAGACAGTTTGTGGCCTTTATTCTTTTCCTTCTTACCTATCATGTGTCAAGATTTGATTGGTCTACGTGTTAGCACAGATTCGTGGAAATGGCTCATTGGAACACATGGTTGATGAGGAGTCAATGCCATGTTAGCATCTTTTTTCTTCCCTTTCCCTCATAGTCACCCTCTTTCTCGCACTTTCCTCACTCAATGAGCTTAGTTCAAGGTCATTTTTTACCTGTTTGCTTATACTATTGCACCAAATTAATGGTTAAATCATGTAGATCATTTGGGACACTTTGCATCAAACTCGTTTTCTCGTGCCAATTCAGTCATTAAGATAGTCAAAATGATACTTGAAAATTGGAAAAAATTAGGATCTCGGATTTTCCTCTTTGATACAGCTCATACCCTATACTTCATCACAATTGTTCATGTCTTTTCCACATACACACATACGATTGCATGGTGTAATTGTGTTCTACACATGACGTACTATGAATAGAGGCCTAAAATCTATCTAGATTCATCCAAATCATAAATTAAATTTAGCTTTGAAAGTAGAAAAAAGTTTAAAATTCGAGATAATCAATCATGGTACATGGGTGATTCTTTCCAAACTTGATTGAGCTTAGTCTAGTATGAATAGACATTTTCCCATCCCCAATGATCATTAGCTTTCATTCCTTAGATACATTCACATTGAGCATTATCTCTTTACTCGAAGCTTTCTCTCTCTAGCTTAGAAACATCGGTAGTGGTTTTCGAGCAAAACCACTCATGTAGGAAGTCTCCTTAGGCTCCAAGCTTCTTGACGACACTACCTTTAGGCTTCATCGTACCTCCTAATAGTTTCAAACAAGATTTAAGGTTTGAAACCCTAGCTACCGTAACTATCCCCTCTCAAAACACTACCAATGTTGCTCTTTAGTGGAAGCTAAGGCCACGACTGAACTCAATACCCTCATGAAGCCCCAACCCAAGCCTTCTTTGAACTCCATTGCCACCACACGAGGATTGCACCACCATTATCCACGACTAAACCTTCCATAGCCACTAAACGGCCACCAATCACCAAGATATTGCCACTAAACCTGCTATCACTAATGAGGAACACATGAAAACAACATTTCCCACTTGAAAATCTAATGAATGCTGGACAAGACACCACTTGTTGACCGTTGTTTCTCCTTCTCTCAACTGTAAGTACATGGTACGTGCCGACTTGACCCGTAACATGTCAAATTGACTTGAACTTGCATTCATACTGGAGACCAACGTGACTTTGTGATTCACACCCATCTGACCTCCTGCTTATCTATTTATTTGTGTATTATTTTTTATTTTATTTTTCTATTTTGTTGATAAAGACAAAAAAAAAAAGGAAAAACAACAAAAAGAAAAAAAGAGGGAGGAGGGGGGGTTATTTTATCTTATTGATTTCTCTTTTCCAATATGTTTTTTTTAAATTTTTATTTTTGAATGAAATACATCAAATAAAAAAAAGGAAAAAAAGAAAAAAAAAGAAAGAGGAAAAATGTTTTATCTCCTCTAAAAGTATGTTTGCTAAAAATAACAAAGAAATTAATAAACCATTTTTCAAAATTAAGGCTTCTTTAGAATTTTCGAAACACAAAACACCAAACTAGGACCCTTTTAGTTAGTTTTCTTTAAATAAAAACAAAAATGGATAAAAAGTTACACTAGATTGTTTTTCAAAAAGGAAAAAAAAAACAAGGCACTAAAATTTGATAAAAATAACTATAGAAATTTGATCTCGAATAGCAGGTATGTAAGTACTTGTAAGAAACTACAGGTTGTAAGAAACTATGGCTATGTAAGCACTTGTAAGAAACTATGGGTTAACTAAAAAATTGAAAAAACCTTATTTCCCTTTTTTTTTCAGTAAATCTCACTCTCCACAAATAAACTAAAATATATCTCTTTTCTTTTAGTAGGTTTATTTCTTAAATAAAATTAGTATTTTGAAGAATAAATCTAAATTTAGAAAAGTTTGGTGATACCAATTTAGGGTTTAATAGATTATCCCTCAAACTCAATGTCTTTAGTTTTCAAAACAATTTTCTATAATTGGGTTTTCTCATAGACCAATGGCTTGGTTAGAATCAATTCATCAAATTGGTTCATTCCTAAACCTTTTTCTTGGCCTTGATCAAGTGGAGACTCCAAGCTTTTCAAAATTGAAAAGAAAACAATATTTTCCTTTAATTTCTAATCGAGGACTTATATTGAATGGGTATAAGATTTAATATAGGTCGAATTAAAGAAAATCGAAATTTTAGGCTAGATAGCAGTTACTTTTTTAAACTTCCTAATGGTTACATCCTTATCTTTTAAAGATACTATTTTGCCTTCCATCTCCTCACCTACCAAAGGTTGTGCCTTTTGCTTAGAAAAAGTATTGTTATTAAATATTCGAAACCCACTTCCTTTTCCCTTATAAGTATATCCCATACGTTGTTTACAAATTAAATATGTTATTTACATCTGAAAGTATGAAAAAATCGTTTAGGATTAAAATATTTCTAGTAATGTTACATGATTTAATAACCTAATCCTACTTAAGTAATACATAATTTAATATTAGAAGATTCAAAATAAGAAGTAAAAACTCAGAAATGTAACTAATCATTAGTTTTATATCAATCCCCAGGATCCAATAGTAGTAAGCTTCAGGATAGTTATACTATCGCTTCTTAGCTAGAACCTGCAATAACATCTATAAGAATGTGAGTAACCAATCGCTTAATAAATTGGGATGGAGACATAAGACTATACATCAAACACAAGTAAGGTTATCAGCTAGTTATTTAAATGCAATGTGACTGACAAATGATATCGCACGATGTTATTTAGTTCATTGTGAGATTAGAGAAATTATACCTACTCTAATCTGGTTGAAGAGTTTAGGACATTCAACAATTTACGAACAAACCTAGGCTTGTGCATTGAAGACACTGCTCCTCCCGCAACAATCATCTAACTACTGCCTTTTACCCCTTCCGCAATCTCTTCTTTTGTTACTTAGTTCAACTGAGGATAAAAAAAGGACCATAATGCTCCAGTGCTATCCCTTTCGAAGGTATCGATATTTGGTTAGAGAATTCTAAACATTTCTCTTAAGGGGTTGCTATGTACGATCAATTAAATTTATAAGTCATATAAATTAAGTCTAGCTTAAGGCAATTAGTCAATATCAAGCCAATAATATACAATTATGTTCGGAAACAAATAAGCATGCGTATAAACAATCTACCTACAAGCATAACCAAATATAAGCCTTCGAGTACTCTCAAACAGTATTTCGAAATACGGTTATACATTAATCCCAAACTTTCCTAGACTTCCTGCTTGCTCACTTAGGGTGTAACTTGTTACAGGCTTTCACTAATAGTCCCTATAATACAGAAGTCATTTTAGTGCTTATATAACTGCTATATATATAAGCTTTATTTTGTAACTTAAATTATTATCTTTACTTTAGAGTTTTATTATACCTTTTAATTTGGGTTTTAAGTCTCTTATAGTTAGTTTCATATTTTACTAGTTTTTGATTCATCTTCTGATTTAGCCTCAAATTCATCCATTGCTTCAAGTTCTACTTCAGCTCCTGATTTCATTTTGTTCATAAATCTAATAAATTTTTACTAACCTATTTCACAAAGTTTATCTAACTTTAATTCTAGTGGAAAGGGTATCTAATTAAGTTTCTAATCAATTCCCTAGTATATTAACATATAGGGTATATCCCTTGGTTATGTTGCTTTTGAATTAGCTTCTAATTCAGGTTTTGATTACAGTTTTATACATAAGTCCTAGAAACTCCCCTTGATTTATTCTATGAAGTTTAACTAGTCATATTTTAAGTATACTAAATCTCATATTTAGTTTTTAGTTAATATCTTAATTTATCCTATATACTCTACTCCTGATCCAAATTCTAAATTTTTTTTTTTTATTTAAGACTCTACACTTTTTGCACAATTCATAAGATTTTACTCATAAAATAGCATCATAGTATCCTACATAGCCTAATCATTACCTTAATTTGCATCAACACACCTTGCTTCATTTATCTGCACAGTTTACATGCAATGCATTTAACAATACTAAACCTACAACAATCACATTTGATGCTCCCAACACCAAAATTTCACCTCTCAACATCCTGTAAGATTTTAAAATACTAAAATACACCTTAATTCAAAATGTAAATCAATTTATTGATAAATCACTAAATATATTTAGGAAATTAGTCTTTTATCAAGATTTTAAAGCCTAAAAATTACATAAAAATATCGAGAATGATTTAAAAAAAAAAATCTTCATGGGAATTTCATATTCATCACAATTAGTATACAAAAAACCTTTGAGGCTAAAACTACATTAATAAGGTTTTTGAAAACAAAAGCGAAATCAGCTTGAGTTTAGTGATTTATAAAGGGTAATATATTTTGGGACTTAATTTTATCAAAATACTATTTTTCCCTAAAACTACATATGAAAATATGTCAGAACGAATTTTCTTAGAATTTTCAAGCAAAAATTGATATTTTTTTTCTAATTTTTGCAATATCAAACTAGAAATGAGAATAATTGGAATCTAGCTTTCCAATTACTGCCGGCCACCTTGTTGTTATTGGCTGGTCTTGGCGTAGCCCTTACCATCTAGTGGTGGGGGTCTTGTATACGTAGGTTGTGGTTTCCTGAATTTATAGAGAAGGTTTGAGAGTTGACTCGATTTTTATTTATCCTCACATATGTCAATTTTTGATTAGTTTTACATTTATGTGTCCTTATCTTGTGTTTAGTTTTGTCCAAAGCACATCCTAACTTGCCACATCTCTTTCCAGTTAATTCTATCATTTTACTTTATTTTTTCTAAATTTTTATTAATTTATATATATTTATTTAATATAAATTAGCTATTTTAAGCAATTCTAAGTATTTTCACCTATATGTAAATTCATATCTAATATAAATAAATACTCCTAAATATTATTTAATTTATTTTATGATTTTTAGTGTATATATAATTTATCTGTAATGATTTGTTAATTATTGGAATATGTTTTACACGTTTCTAATAAATAATAGGTAAAATGCTTTTATATTATAAATATAATATTTAATTATTTTATTTTCTTAAATCTATACTTACAGGGTTGTTTCTACTAATATTTGTAATGCCCTAGGTCTGGTAGTCTTCCTTAAAATCTTTATATTAAGTATGCACCTATAACATAAATATCACTTTTTAAGTTAGAGATTGCAAGGCTCTAACTAAAAAGTTTCTAAGGATGCTTATTCATTTTACATACATCTACTTAACTATATATATATATATAAGTGATCCAACAATCCATAGTTACCAGAACCGTAAAGAGTTGGAATCATCTATTGACCAATAAGAAATGGTATCTATAACTTAACAATCATATAGTCACTAAATAGCTTAAAAGTTTAATTCGACCATATTACCTGTTTTTCTAAACTTATATTCTACTTTCTCAACTTGATGGAGTACTCTACACTTAAATCCTAAACTAACCTCTTCCTTGTAAGACCTGTAAAAGAAATTATTAGGATATAAGCTATATCTAGCTTAGTGAGTAACCTTTCTACCTTACCATCAGATAATAACAAGCAAGTTATTTATCAAACATATGAATGCATATACAAGTATATGCAATGCAAACAGTATATATAGTCGTTTGGTAACTGTATACAGCACAGTTTTAATGCCTATTATTGCTTGGGTTGGTAATTATTTAGGCACATTAAGACCTAGGTATCCATATCCAATATGAAATCCCTTAGCAATATAACCATCCTCAGCAATAGATATGACTCGGTCTTAAATAGAAAGCGGCACTCCCTAGAGCCGAGTAGTTCTTATTGGTTGAGGTAAGAACATGTGATAAGGATCGAAGGAAGAGAAAAGGAATAGCAGCGGATTTGGAAATCAACAGGAATGGGTATTAAGGGAAAATGGGTACGAAGAACATGAAGGGTTTTGATAATAAATGTGGATGGATATAACTCACCAAGAAACAAACACGATCAGGGGTTTGAGCTCGAAATAAAGTTTGATTCAACTCACGAACACTAAATGTTGCTCGGGGTTTCAAATAAAGGTTAGATACAACTCACTAACTGATTCAAATGAAGGGGTTTACCATAATCAATACTCGATAATCCAGTAAATGCTAACTCAAGTATAGCCTTGCAAGTTTCACTTTGTATATATATATATATCAGTCTCTATCTATTTATATGCGTGTGTGTATTTCTGTTAGTACAAATATTGCTATTTATAGTAAGTCCTAAACCCTAGTGGTAAATTTGTAAACAAAGTACAAGGCCTTAAACTCTAAAGAATCGGGCCCATAATAAAATAAAGGGAAAACATGTACAAGAATACAAAACTGTGCGTTTTATAGAACTCGGCATGTCTTAGGAAGAGTAGTATCCGAATCAGATGGGGTCGGCAGTTGGATGTATGGGTTCGGGAAGGGGTCCCTGACGTCTCATATGGCTTGGTCGAGATACCAAAGAGGTTGGCCATAATTGTCGAGTTTTGGAATTAGTTGGCGCTAGTCTTTTGGGGTCGTACCAAATGGTTCTTTGGTCTCGAGTACTCGATCTTATCATTTCTCGACACCTCAGTTGATGAGAGAGTTGATGTCGAGTGTTTATTTTCCTTTGTCTCATCCTTCTAGCTGTATCTTGGCCTCGGCAAGCATTGATAGGCCTCGGCTTAGTTATGGTCGAGGGCTAATTCCCATTGACATGTTGTACAAAATACGTTGTATGATAAATAATCACAATACATAATATGAATATGGATCCATTTAAGCATGATCTCCCGCTTTACTGTGTGGTGTCGACACCCTTTTGACTCATGCTATAAGATGTAATGCATGTCCAATTTAATTAGAGGTCAAATATTTATTAATTTCGGATTTATAGGGTGGCCAAGCAAGTATATTCTAGACACTCAAATGCCTTACGTTTGAATGCAGCAAACAAAGGTGTTTGAAATAGCTTAAGATATTTTTGCATGCATAGCTCAACTAGAACAAGCACACATAAGTTTTCATATACCCCAACATGCATCAAGATCAATTATCATATATAATTAGATAGTACACTAACTACAAGTATAAAACATAGTAAAATAGGGGGTAGTATACTTACTTAGCTTGAAGTCTAATATTCCCAATAGTCTTTGGTAATCTCGAACTTAGTATCGTAAATCACCTGAGTAAGGTAATTAAAGTAAATAAGATTCATCTTAAATGTATTTTATTCATTATCATAGTTATAATTCTCTTATTTTCGCGTATTTCGTATTTTAGTCATAACTTTCTTATTTTAAGTTGGAATTTCACGTTCTTATAGTCGATTTTCATCATTTTTTAGTGTTCTTTCATTTGGTGAGGTCCTTTTTGGGTGTTTGGACTTCTAATTATTTGGTTTAGGTTAAACAAATCCGTTGGTCATTAGTGTTCGTTTGACTACATTAAGATTTGAGCCTAGTTTTGGCCTTTGGGCTTAATTTTGAGTGTTGAGCCTTATACTTGACTTTTTGAGACTTTATTTAGGTATTTTAAGTTTAATTTTTTGATTAAATTCCATAACTTTTAATTTAGGCCTTAATGATATTCTTATGGGCTTAAATGAGCCCTTTTTATTAGTTTAAGGCCTTAGTTTACTAAGGGGCCTATAAGGGATGGCCTTAATGGGCTTTTGGACTTAATATACCTTTTATGTATTATTTTATGAGGCTTTTAATTTAGGGTTCAGATCTAGTCACTAAGTTATTAGGCTCTATTCTTGATTCTTTTAAGGGCTTTTGGGTTTTTCTTGCATTTTAGGGCTTTAAGCCCAACTCTACTTATTATTTTGGGCTTATGCCCATTAAAGGCCTTAAGATAAATCCATTTTCTATTAGGATTCAGATTTGTTTCTTTTCATTTATTGGACTCCTAATCATATTTCTACAACTTTAATAACTAACTAAGTTAGTTTAGGCCTAATTTGCATTATAGGACCCTAAACTTGATTTTAACTTCTTCCAATTTGCTAAATATCCTAATGGGTCCACTAAATAACCCATTTTACTAAGTTTTCAAGATCTTGCTCATTTAATTAATAGAGTTTCTAACACTATCCCTAAGGCTTTAATCACCAACTTAACTAGTTTAGGCTATTAACTCATCATTACTCTACTTAACTTGGTTAATTAAGTCCTAAACCATACTTAACAATAAATAATCATGTTATGAAGCTAATAAATCAAAATTTACAGATTTAAAATTTTCATGAAAGTGGTGGCCAAGTAGGGTTCTTCTAGGCTTTTCTTCAACTTTTTCCATCCAACACTTATTTTAGTGTGTTTCCTTATTTTAATAACATTTCTTCTTATTTAAAGTTAATAACTGTTGGTTCTATATAAGATAACAATAGAGGGGGGTGTGTGAATTGATATCTTTGAACTTTTAAAAAAAAATTTATTGTAAATAAAGTTTAGCCCTCTTAATAGCTTAATTTGGTGAATAATGGTATTTTAATAATTCAACACATAATAATTAATAATAAGGAAGGACAATACTGGGTTTAGGATTTCTAGAACTTTGGCTTTTTACCTACTGCTCTCTTTCAACTCAACTACTGGAAACCCAGTCTACTTCACCGGTGTTAACTATGTCAAAATCAAGAGAAGTTCACAAAACATTCGTTACACATGGACTTCACAACACTCTATTCTACCTATCTAACCTCTTTACAATTTAGGGTAATTATAAATCTACAGAGTACAATCTAACTTCTATCAACAAACAAGGTTTACAAATTACAAAAGAAAATAACAATACAATTCTCAAATAATTTCACATAAAAAAAACTGAAAAATTGTTGAATAATTTGCTTCGGTTCAACTCTTTAAAGAAGTATCTGAGAAACTTTGTATGCTCTTTCAGAGGTAGAATTTGATTATGATTTTAAGTGTAACGAAAATATTATTATTTTCTTAAAGACGTGCTTGATGTTTTGAATCCTTTCTTATTTTATACTAGAGTCTTCCAATGGCTAAATTTTTGAAGATTATCTTCGCTTCATGTTTATCCATTTTGAACATTAAAGATAATCCATAGATATTTCTAGAGAAAAACTTGGAGTTTTGAACTTAAATCTGATCTTATCAACTTATCTTGATCAGATACAATTTGATCAATAATATCTAGATAAGCTTTAGATTTGAAATTGAGGGTAAGATATTCTTGATCAGTAATTTCTAGATAAACCTCATATTTAAAACTGAAATCCTACAAGATCCGAAACTAGCCTTATCCTTATCCAATATAAGATATTATCTTGAATTATCTAAAGTTACATTCGCTTAAAAAATAATCCCCATGGATTCTTAATTCCATCTTAGTGAAACGGGATTAAGAGCATTTCCTTAATACACTCAATCTAGTGGAGCTAAATCTTATTCACTTCAAATATAATTTTTTTTTTTATTTTCAACATTAGACTTTTCTAGACCAACTTTTTAAATAACTTTCTAAAGAGTATCATTCTTCTTTTTTTTTTTAAGTCTCTGAACAAGTTTTTGAAGTGCTATACTAATTCTTCTTATAAAGCTTCTGAAATACTTTTTGAAGATTTTTAGACTTGTCTCTTTTTCAATCGATTTGAACCTTCAAATTAAGTTTTTGAATGCACCTAATTTGCAATTTTAAACTTTCTAAAGAACTGTCTAAATACTTGCATACTTGTTAGAATGTTAGCATTTCTTTCTTTTTGCTATCATCAAAATCTATGAGAGATATCTAACAATAATGGTACATAATTTAGTGAAAGTAAGATGGATATTCACTAAGGAAGGGATGGTGTGCATGGTACTTAGGGTTTCATGAAGTTCTATCAACATCTTTTCAAGTTATCTAAATAAAATTATCTCCTACACTTCTAGAATGTAAGTAACAAACTAGCTAAGTACATGAATGAAGGTGTAATTATAAGGCTCTAAAATGACATGTACATAATTATAACATGTTTATCTAGTATTTCTGATCTTAAACTCTTAAGATATCATAGATAAGCTTCTTTGAAGGATAATTTTTATCAACAAGAAAGTGTAGTGTGTGTATAAAATTTTGGTTGTAGTGGTTTGTGATTTGGAGTTGTGTGTTTGTGGTAAAAGAAAAAGGCGCTGATGCGTACAGGGACTTCCGACAACTCCTTTTGTTTTCTTCCCTTTTTTCCTTTGGTTTTTGTTTGGATTTCTTGAGAGTGTTTCCTAGGGTTTTCTAAGAGTAAAGAATGAGGTTAGATGAGGGGTTTGCATAGGTGAAATGGTAGATATTGAAGGTAGATTAAGAGCGAAAAGGGGTGACTGATTTGAGATAAGGGTATATGGTCTCCTCTTAGTATTATTGTACTTTATTTGGTTTTTCCCAAATGAGAAAGGATTTTATCTTCTTAAGGACAAGTGTCCTTTAATTCTCAATTAATCCTTTATCTTTTTTTCTTAATTGAGTTTGACTTGCTATTAATTAAGATGTAATGAGAGTTGGTAGATTGATTAAAAGGTAATTAAGCTAATTAATCGTAATTGTACTGAATTAAGTAATTTAGGCTTAATTAGGGTGTAACTAGGGTCTTGTCATATTTTATCACTTTAATTAAGTTCATTTACCTATATTATTTTGTTTGTTAGCATCTTTCATTATTCGGGATCGATTAGGGTTTTCAGATGACGTACGAGGTTAGCGATTTAAGGTTTCCTAGCAATTAGCAAAATTATTTGCAATTAGCGAATAGTTTAGGGATATACTTAGGGTTTATTAGTTGAATTAGGGTTTTGGACTTTTAATTAAGGTTTTACTCAATCTATTGATATTTTCTAATCGTTTTAAGGTTTCTCGTGTATTAGAGTATTACACATATGATTATGGTTTTATGGTTTTACTCTCTTTAAGGTTTGCCGACTTTATTACTTAGGGTTTATGACTTATTATTTAGGGTTGAAACATTTAATTTATATGTTTTATTATTATATCATTTATTATTATATATTAAGCGGTTCTAGGAATTACTTATTAACTCCTATATTTGACTTTGAGTTTGAATCCAGAAGTTTAAAGGGTTCATATTGTCTCCCTAAGTATAAAGTTAGCATTATTAAGGAGATATTTTCATATAATTCCTTTGGTTTTATATGGTTTTCACTCTTAACTTATAGTTAATTATGATGTAAAACACGATTAGAGAATTATAGTGTAATTAAGTTTCTTAATCTTAATTACTCATACACTTGACACAAAATAGGTGCATTTTAGGGCTTAATGTGCTAAGTTAAGTTGGTTAAGCCCATTGGGTCATCTTGTCTAATTATTTTAAGGAAATGAGATAATTATTACTCTTTGAGTACGTTTTAGAGAATAGATTAGGGTTTTAGGAAAATTAAGTAATTAGTTTCCGATTAATGAATAGTTTTACTATTTAATTAGAGTATACTAGTTGGATTAGGGTTTTCAACAATAGATTAGGGTTTTATAATTTAAAGGCTTGCACGTAGTAGGGTTTTAACTGGGATTTTAGTGTTCGAAGGTTCATGTAAGGAATATAGTATTCATTTTAAGGTTTTGAATTCATTGTTAAGGTTATCTATACAAATATTCATTTTTGGTTTAGCTTACCCTTTATCAATTTCAAAGAGCTCTCATAGGCTTCGACTATCAGTCACTTTCCCATTAGGGTTTGGGGGTTAGTTTTGTTAGATTAAGTTAACCTAGGGAGTTAACATTAGTTATTGGTAATTGTTGATAAGATTTTAGGACTTTGAGTACAGAGGTCAAACTAAGGCTTGGACTGCCATATAAGGTTTTAGGAGTTTGAGTTCGGATTTTTTAGAGTAGTCTTTTAGGTTCAAGGTTAGTCATCTTGCCAATACTAAGGGTATATTTTGGGAAATCTTATTAACTTCCGACCCCTTATCTAAGAAATTTGTAGGGTTTACAATATTTCTAATTTTGTCATAAAATTTGAGCTCGATCGGATAAATTATGGATAGCTCTAAATTTTACAAACCGTTTCTAAATCAACCAATTGTGAGTTAATTACCAATTTTATAAGATCTCACATTCTACCCCACTTACAAATAGTTTCTTCCTTGAAACTACTGCATTCCAAGTCTTCCCTAGAAGGAGATGTTTATATTCTTAAAATTACAATCTATTTCGTATCTTTTGATTGGGATTTGAATCCTCCTCTAATTGAGCTTCTGATTTGATTTCTCTATTTATCTTTCAAATTCTCAATCCCCTTTTCTTCCTTTACATTCCATACTTTGATATCAACCATATCTCATTCCATTATTGGAGTCTTCTAGTCATATTATACTGCCCATCTTATAACTTAGCTCCATAACTTTACAAATTCTCTCATTGGTTTACCCTCCATTTTGCTCTTTGTTTTATTGATTTCTAAGTTTTGCTTATGATCATCAATGACATCAGTCCACCTCACGTCACCAGCCTTTTCTCTCATTTATAATCTTTTACTCATAATGATTGTACTATTGCTGTAGTTTTTTATTTGTTTCTTTAGATAGCTTAGCATAGGGTTAACAAAAGTAAATTTAGCAAATCTTAACTTTCCTCCATCTTGAATTCAAATGAGATGGTTGACAATTCAAATCAACTCAACTCGATTAAACTTAACTTGATAAGAATGAATACAAATCTTAAGTAATTAACTCATTAAGAGGAAGAGTTATTGACATGAAGTCATCACTTGACAAGACTTGACATGATATAATACACTTAAAGGGTTGGTATGACAAGAGACTTAACAAACAAGAAATTTGACCATCTTAGATTTGTTATTCTTTTGTTGGATTACCTATTGTAATTGCTCATACGGAGTGTATTGTTGTTTCATACATTTCTTGTACATTTGATTACCTTAATGGATCTTCTTTCTTGATAACGTTTATTAGTTATCTTCTCTTAATTACTGCTTTAACATTTTCAATATCTACAGAAGTTCCTTTTCCATATATAACTCGTTTAAGGAAAGAAACATTATCTCATCCAAATGTCACACTTCTCTAATCTAGCATACTATTTATGGTTGCTTAGCTTCAGTAATGTCATCTACAAATACTTTGTATATTATTCTTTAGTTGTTAAGTAAATCAATGTACTATCAATAGTTATCACAATAAGTTTTTTCATATATAGTTGGTAAATGTGTGATTCTCCCAATTTCTATGAATATAGCTAATGCATTGCTAGTCCAAGAGATACTGTTAGGAATTCATAATGTCTGCATCATATTGTAGACACGAAGACTTCCTCCAAATTAATCTAAAATCGATAACATTCCAACTTGAACTTACTTAAAAAAAATACAATCAATCTTTATAATTAATTTAACAATTCATGAATTCAGAGTTGAAGATACTTATTTTGATTTCACCTTATTCCTCATCCTAACTCCGTAGCACCCTATATCTTTTCCTCTTCAAATAACATAGATATCATTCACAAAAAATTACTTACATATGTAATCTCTTACCAATAGTTCTTTGAAGCCACTCCCTTAGCTTCTAAGGTCCATTTGCAACACTCAATACATGACTCAAACTATAGGTTTGATTTTTGGCTAACTTGACCATAAAGTTCAATTTTTTTCAAGATCAAATTACACCAAACAAATTTTTAGAAATACATTTGAATTTTTATATTCTACTAGTAGATCTAATATTTGTTGATACTTTACTTAGTCTCTCACTTGTAAGTATCTACAAAAATTCTAATCGCTTACCCTTAGTAACTTTTCTCCTAGATTCCACTTTAATCACAGTCTATAGCTTTTTGGGTAAGTATCCTTCCTTTAGTGTAAGTTCTAAATTGACAGGTAATGATATTTCCAATCACCTTAAATTCTTTTCCATCCACCAACTTCTAACTTGCAGGAAATGAAAACCTTAGTATCAATATTGTAATTGCATTTCATCCATTTGTATATATATATATTCTGCAATAACTATACACTATTCTTTTGATTATCAACTAATTCTTTTATTAATTGAATTTTAATTCTAAATAACTGAGTTCAAGTTGCATATCAAAATTTGAACAAAACACAGATTAAGTAAATTTTATTTACTAAAGTTACTAACTTCTTCTTATTTTGTTCGGAGTTATTATCACTCAACTATAATCAAGTGAAAGTCCTTAACTGAAATTACTACTTATCTTCTGACTCCTTTAAGCTTAGATTCTTAAATGCCTATCTCTGATTAGCATTTTTTATCCATCACTTCATTAATAGGAGTTAAATAACAACTTTCCTACTCTCAGTTCCTAATTAGACCAAATTTAATAAGGAGCAGTTTCTATACCATCTTCATTTGAACATCATTATAAAAATATCCCATTCCAACTTACTATCGAACATTTGTTAAGTAATCCAATCGTTCCTTTTAATCGCTCTGCTCTCAAGTTTTCTCTTCCTCATACTACTAGCTTTAGTGTGATTGTGCCATAAGTCAATCTTTGATATTCTGAAATCCTAAAGGTTCAAAACTTCTCTATCTTTAATTAACAATTAATTGGTCTAAGAGGCTTATCCATTTTATTTTAAGATATCATATTGCTTGATGATTTCAGATAGCCTACCATGTCCTTAGAATTTTGTCCATACTTCATTTTACCTCTTGAGAGCTTCTGTCTCTTCTAGTTCTTTTTATAATAAGATACTATATCATTATTCCTTATCATCATATCAGAATAAGTATACCACTGGGTAACCATCTTATAAAATTCACTCCTTGGTGGGTTATGTTCTATCTAGATCAATCTTAAGATAGCTAGGAAACATTTAATTGAAAGTTTTGATCCCCTCTAAACTTTTTTCTATAGTTCCCATTTTCACCATCAATCGTTACTCATCTCATTACTACTATTTTAAGGTGTCTGGATACAAATTTGATCATAGTTTATATGACAATCCTACTTCACTTCTCGCGTACCATTTAATAATCATCCACCCCCTATAACTGGACATAAGTACTATATAATGATATCATTCCGTTTGCCTCAACACAACATAAAGATCCTATTACTCACTTCATACTTCTTTTACTTCACTTGCACTTATTTACAACTCCAATGATATAAGTCTTCGATTTCGTTATTCATTGAGGACTAAATGATTCATAACATGATTATAGTCTTATATTACAGTTTTTACAACCATTCTTACATATGCATAGGACTTTCAAGATTAGTTATCCAAAACACATACAATTCTTCTACACCTCTAACTACTAGTATACAAAGCACTATGGCATATGCACATATCCGAAAGAATACACATTTATCAAGAAGTACAATAATATCCATTAAGGGGTTGTAGGATGTCCACATATATGAACAACTAACATAGGAATAATCCTAACATCCCAACAAAACATAACCAACTATCATAATATATCTCTTGTTCAAGTCACTAAAGGCAACCATTCATTCAAAAGGATTTCACCACATTTATCTTCCAATTAAAATCATCATTATTTTCACTTGTTGACTCAATACTCTATACATCCATTGGAAGATTAGAAATGGTAATTATTTTATATACTTTATCATTATCAGACTTATATACCGCATTCTCATTTATGCAAGATCTACTTCTAAGTTAGGTTCTAATTCATTTTGTGAATTGGTTTCTAACTTTTCCCTTCTTCTTTTTTTTTTTTGTCTTTTTTACAATTCTCTTCTAAACCATGCTTTATTTCACCCTTCATTACATTATCTCATATTTATACCAAACACAAAGTTGATATCATCTTGGAATTCCATGGGTTCCTGATTCACCTACAGTTTGTCAAACAACAAGTTTAGGGTGAGATTCATTTGGCTTTAAGAATTTTTCTTTATCTACTCTAACTAATTTAAGAAAATATAAGAACTAGTCAATAATCCTTTGAGGGTAACGTCTAAAGATATATGATATGTTAGTCAAAATATGATCATACTAATAAGGTAAGGTCTCTCTCTTCTGCCCTTACTAAAAGTATCTCACTAACATTATCTAAGTCGAAACCCCTTATTTTCCATCTATCTTTACTCAATGGAACTATCATAGTATATCTACTATTCTAAAGACTTGAATTAATCTCTATTAGTGTCCATAAGTCTAATCAACTACAACACATCTCATCAATAGACTTATCAATAATCCTATCCATAGTCTTATTCATATCCCAATCAACTATTTCCAACTATAATCTTTACATCTCTATTCTGCATTAGATAGGAGATTAATCTCCATTTCACTTAAATCACTCTCACTAAGTACTGAATCTTGCATACAAACCTATAGGTGGATTTAAGATTAATTAACGTTCATCTTAGTTGAGTGTTTCGTTCACTTATCATCCTATAATTGATAGTATAATCCTTTACTACTTACCTATTGCTACTTACTCTCAATGTGCTCTTATAATGTCTACTTGTTTTAATTATGACCCTTCAAAATAAGCTCATTAGAACTACGCTTTGATACCAACTTAGAACTATTATGCTCTAAAGCGGTAGAGTTGTAACAGTTATACTGTGTAAACTATTATAAGATAGAAGCTAATTATACAGCCGCTATCTTAGACTTGATTTATACAAGGTATCTACGATTAACTCACTTAGAAGGAAATGGTTTACAAATTAAATATGTTATTTATATGTGAAAGTATGAAAAACATCTACTAGGATTCTAATATTCTAGGTAACGTTACATGATTTAATAGCCTAACCTTACTTAAGTAATACAAAATTTTATATTAGAAGATTCAAAATAAGAACTAAAAGCTTAGAAATATAATTGATCATCAATTTTATATCTTGACTCCTTAGGATCCAACTATAGCTAGCTTCAGTAAGTTATACTGTTAGTTCTTAGATAACACCTGCAATAACATTTATAGGGATGTGAGTAACCAACCGCTCAGTAAGTTGGGATAGAAACATAAGACTATACATCAAGCACAAGCAGGGTTATCAACCAGTTATTTAAATGCAATGCTACTAACAAATGCTATCGCATAATGTTATTTAGTCCATCGTAAGATTAAAGAAATTACACCCGCTCTAATTTGGGTTGGGGAGTCTAGCGTACATTCAATAACTTACAATCAAATTTAGGCTTGTGCAATGGAGACACCACTCCTCCTATGACTACCTTTGAATTACTGCCTTCACCCATGCTGTGACCTCCTCTCTTATTACTAAGCTCGACTAAGGATGAAGAAAAGACTATTATGCTCCAATGCTTGTTAGTATTTGGTTAGAGAATTCAAAATGTTTCCCTTAATAAGTTGCTATGCATGGCCAGTTAAGTTTATAAGTCATATAACATTAAGTTTAACTTAAGACGATAAGTCAATATTAAGCAATTCAATCAGTTGCAAACTAAAACAACAAGCCAATAATATACAATTAAGTTCAGAAACACATATGTGCAGGCATACGCACAAACAAACTACCTACAAGCACAACTAGATATAATCTTAAGCCTTCTAGTATTTAGCAATAGTATTCCGAAATACAGTTATGTATTGATCCTAAACTTACCTAGACTTCTCGTTTGTTTACTTAGGGTGTGACTCACTACAAGCTTTTACCAATAGTCCCTACAATACAGATGTTGTTTTAGTACTTTTATAACTGCTATATATATATATATATATGTGCTTTATTCTGTAACTTAAATTATTATCTTTTGTTTAGAGTTTTATTATACCTATTTATTTAGGTTTTAAGCCTCTTATAGTTAGTTTCGTATTTTACTAATTTCCGATTCAACCTCTGCTTCAGCCTCTAATTCACCCTCTACTTTAGCTCCTACTTTAGCTCCTACTTTAGCTCCTGAGTTATTGTTCATAAATCTTGGAAATTCTTGCTAACCTATTTCACAAAGTTTATCTAAATTTAATTTGAGTGGAAATGGTATTTAATTCAGTTTTTGATCAGTTCTCTAGTATACTAACACATAGGGTACACCTCTTGGTTCTGATTTTACCTCTAAATTAGCTTCTAATTTAGCTTCTGATTACAGTTTTATACATAAGTCCTATAAACTCCCCCTAATTCATTCTATGAAGTTTAACCAATTATATTTTAAGTATACTAAATCTCTTATTGAGTTTCTAGTCAATATCCTAGTTCATCCTATACACTCAACTCTTGATCTAGCTTCTAATTCAAGGGTAGTTTATAATTTTTTGCACAATTCATAGGATTTTACCGACAAACTAGCATCATAGTATCCTATATAACCTAATCATTGCCTTAATTTGCATCAACATACCCTACTTCATTTATCTCTACAATTTACATGCTATACATTTAGTAATACTAAACCTGTAACAATCACATCTAATGCTCCCAACACTAAAATTTCATCTCTCACCATCCTTTAACATTTCAAAATATTGAAATGCACCTTAATTCAGAATGTAAATCAATTTATTGATAAATCACTAAATATATTTAGGAAATTAGTCTTTTCTTAAGATTTTAAGGCAATATCGAAAATTATTTTAAAAAAAAAAATCTTCATGGAAATTTTATATTCATCACAAGTAGTATATAGAAAATTTTTTAGGCCAAAACTACATTAATAAGGTTTTTAAAAACAAAAACGAAATTAGCTCAATTTTAGTAATTTATTGAGGGTAATATATTTGGGGACTTAATTTTATCAAAATACTATTTTTCCTAAAACTAAATATAAAAATATGCTAGAATAATTTTTTTTTTTTTTAAGAATTTCCAAGGGAAAATTGATATTTTTACTAATTTTTGCAAAATTGAACTAGAAATGAAAACCATTGGAATCTAGCTTTCTAACCACCATCAGCCACCTTACTATTGTTGGTTGGTCTTGGCACAACCTTACCATCCAATAGTAGGGGCCTTGCATTCCTAGGTCGTGGTTTGTTGGTCGCACTCTCATTTAACCCTAAAACGCCTTATTTTTTCTATAATTTTTCTTATTTTCTCTCTAATGTTTCAAATCCTCCCATTATTTTTCTTATATAATGGAGTGTTTAACTGAGCTTAAGGGGTGGTTTCCTAAATTCATAGAGAAGGTATGAGAGTTCGCTAGATTTTTATTTATCTTTACATGTGTCAATTTCCTATTATTCTACTTTTATGTGTCCTTATCTTGTTTTTTGTTTTGGTTAAAGCACATCCCAACTTGCCACGTCTCTTTCCAATAAATTCTAGCATTTTAGTTTATTTTTTATGAAATTTTATTAGTTTTTCTATATTTATTTAGTATAAATTATCTATTTTAAGTAATTCTGGATATTTTCACCTACACATAAAATCATATCTAGTAAAAATAAATACTCTTAAGTATTATTTAAGTCATTTTATAATTTTTGGCATAGATATAATTTATCTCTAGTGATTCGTTAATTGTCGGAACTCATTTTATATGTTTTTGATACATAATTAGTAAAATGATTATATATTATAAATATAATATTTAATTATTTTATTTTGTTAAATCTATACTTTTAGGGTTATTTATACTAATATTTCTAATTTTATCATAAAATTCAGGCTCAATAAGATAATTTACGCGATAACCTTAAATTTTATGAACTGTTTCTGAAATAACCAATTGTGAGTTAATTGCTCATTTTGTAGGGTCTCATAGTTATGATTAATACGGCCACATAAGTCACAGAGCTTAGGAAAACTTTCATATCGAATCCAATAACAGCTATTAGTAATCACTAATGTATGTTTTAACGAAGTATTAATATCAACTTACATACAGAATTTGGCAAGTCTACCTCGTTCCAATCCCACTATGTAGGAGTCATATCTTATGGTGGACCAATTTTTTCACCAATTCTATGAATAGCTAAGGGTGAATAATATTCAACCAGGAGACCGACAATCCTAACCCACATTGCAATCACATTAAATGAAGCATGATCAATTCTAAAATTTGGTTTCCACTTTTTAAAAGCTAAGTAGTGGCCATTTTTGAACTAATCCATTCTTTATTACCGTTGGTAATCTAGATTATTGTCAAGGGAGATAAAATAAATGTCAGATCTCGCATGTATTATTTTTAGATTACGTACTGATTGCTACGGTCTCTTTATTGGATCATACATTAAATTGTATCCAATATTTGGCCCTATTACTTTAGCAATGGTATGTAGCCATGGTGCACAAAGAATATCACTCTCCAATTTGAAGAATTTAACATAGCAAAGCATTGGATTTGCATTGCAATTCAAATAATTTTCCTCTTCCGACACATCCTTTGTGTTGTGACCCATTTCTATGATTTCTTTGCTACCCTTCAACTTGGTGAAGCAAAATTTCTTATTTGCCCTAGTAATATTCTTTAAGATCGTATCGTAAAAAGATATCCGTAGAGATCTCCCTTTGTTTGAGTCACTCTTATCAATATTAATAGCTATTTTTTATTGATTATCATTTTATGTCACTAGTCGTTTGCAACTTATTTCAACATGATCACTATAGATCTCCCATTGTTAGAGTTACTCTTTATAGATTGCTTGATAAGAAACAATAAGTTTTGGTTATACTAATTGCTTCTTTGACATTAAAAAAAAAAAGATATAAACCTTTGTTATTTTCTATTCACATTATAATTATATGCAATTCAATTTATTGTGAAATATTACTCATGACTCAAGTCGTTTTCTTTATTCTTGTTTTAAAAAAAAGGGTACCAAAGAAAAACTATATATTTCCATCATAAATGGTCATTGTGAAAGGTAATTAAAAATTAAATTTTCTTTTATTTATTTTTAAAGTATTACTTCTAAAATTCTAGAAAAGAATACGATATCTTATTAATATCAAGTATTTAGTAATATCTTTGATTAGGATTTCATGTAGTTGCATTTCATTTTTTTAGATTGTAAGCTAATTATATGAACAATGGGTTACACATTGAAGTAGCTAGACAAATATTAATGTGTTTATATATATTATGTTTCATCTTTGTTTCAACTTATGAATTTTTATTCTAGAGATTTTTTATCGAAAGATTAATGTCAAGTTTTGTTTAACTATTTCACAAGATAGTTTTTCTTATATGCTTTGCTATTATTGTATTTTAATTATTAGGTTTCATTGAATTAATAAATGATAAAAGTAATAATAAAGATGTGTGAATGGAAAAAAAAATTAGAATTAATTAGATAAATAACTGATTCTAATAAAAATATAAATTTGGAAGGAAATTAATTAATATGTTACACCCATTAAGAGTTAGTTATGTCTAATATGCATGCAATTTACATGATGTGTAAGCATAGGAGTTATTATTACATAATTAGTGGTTTGACTAAACTTTTAATAATCTATTATCATTGTAGCTCAATTTATGAAATTAATGTTGAAAAGGATAGCTTTGAGAATTTTCTATCTTCTTTATACCTTCTACCTATAATATTGAAATGAGTAGCAATACTTTTGTGTTTTTAGTAATTTTCCATTTTGATTTCAAAATATGTCCATTATATGTAAATATGTTACATTTTTTAGATTCTATTTTTTATTCTTTTACACTTATTTATAATATTAGTACATTTGCTATTAATAAAAATTTCAATTCAAAATATCTTATCTTAGCAAATGAAATTTAGCAATGCTAGGAAAATTTTTAAAACACATTGATAGTATTACCAACTCAAAAAGCATCCCATCTTATTATTTGTATTTTAATTAGAAGTAATGCCTACGAATCCACCCTTATTCACATTATTAAGGTTTAAACTAATTATATTTTGATATTATAAATTGCTTTTTGATAATTTTTTCCTTTTCCTTTTTTTTGGCACCATATATAGTGTCTTCTATCTATAGTTGTTCAACACTTAAAAACTCATTTATAGTGAATCTTATGAAATTCTCAATAGATTATGTCTATTTACACAAGTAATTCTTATAACATCAAATAAAAATTTAGTTGATAAATTATTTTACATTATTTTTGTAAACATATAGCAAGATCCTTGGAAGCAATTAACCAATAATTAGTATTACGGTCAATATGGTTAGAAATCATCGGCTAAAATGCCATAAATGCTTCTTATATGAATAATTATAAAAGTTCAAATGATTTTTTTCTGTTCCCTTTCCATTGATTATCTAACATATGAGTCAACATTTAAAATATTATCATTAGTTTTGTTTAATATTTTTAAATTTTTTATAATAAATATTATTAGGTGGTTTAGATTTTCTTTTTTGTATATGCATCGTAGGTGCACTATTTATTAATTTAATTATAATGTCATTACATTTGCTATTAACAAATGTTTCAATTAAAAAATATCTTATTTCAATAAACAAAATTTAACGATATAGTAAAAAATTTTTAAACATATTGATAATATTATATAGCTAAAAAATATCTAAATTAATTAGAATTAATGTTTACAAATTCACTACATTCACTTTATTAAGGTTTAAGTTAATTACATTTTTATATTATAAATATGTAGTTTCTTTTATCTTAGTTATTCAAAACTATAAAACTCATTTGCGGCTTGATTTGTAGTAAGTTTTATGAAATTCTCAATAGGTTATGTCTGTTTATATGAGTAATTCTTATATTTAGTTCATTAGTTTGTTTCATATTATTTTTGCAAATATATAGCAAGATCCTTAATGAAGCAATTAACCTAGATTTAGTATTATTATCATCAATATAGTAAGAAGTCATTGAATAAAATATTATAAAAGCTTATTATATGAATAATTATAAAAGTCTAACTAAAGTTTTTTTTCTTTTTTCTTTTCATCTTTTATCTAATATATGAGTCAACCTTTGAAATATTTTCATTAACTTTATTTAATATCTTTTTATTTTTCATAATAAATATTATTAAGTGGTATAGATTTTTTTTTATTATAAATGCATTACAGGTATGTCGCTTGCTAGTATTATAATTCAGTATAACATTAGTCATCAAATAAAATAACAGAAGAATTCATTTTAATGGATAAATAATCATTTAGAGAATAAGTTAGCGAAAAAAGAAAAAAAAAAAGACTGAGAATGAAGATGGAATGAGCTAGTCTTTTAGAAGTGCTTTGTATGTAAGTTATCATTTTTTTCTAATTCAATGTTCATGTAATAAATAATAATCAGATCTATAAAATAAAGAAAATGAAAAATATCTTTACATGTATATATATTCATAATAATATGATGGGTTTCTTGGAAAAATTATTCAAACTTTTATCTGCACATTATATACACTCTTTAATTAGTTTAATAATTAAGTAAAGGATTACCACTTAAGGCCTTTATGAGCACATTATTTATATGAGTATTATTATCACTTAAGGATATATTCGTTTAGTGGGAGTGTGTATCTTTGAACGTGCTCTTTGATTATAAACATGGTTATAATGGCAAACAATTTATGATTATTTTTTGTAGAAAATAATATTTATGTTTTTTTTGGCAAAATAAGATTTATGGTTTATTTCCACTCTTTACTTGTTTTAATTTGATCTCATTTAAGACTAAAGAAGGATGAGTTAGAAATAGATATATTATCATCATTTTGCATAATTTCTATGGTACATCTTTATACTTGATCCATATGGTTGATAATGTTAATATGTGTGGCTATTTATTGGTTCTGTCAAGTTCGATTAGATGTCTTTAGTGCTTTTAGAAACTTTTTTTTTTTTTTGTAATATTACAGTATCATCTTTTTTACAACAAAACCAATCTTATTTTTATGGAATAGTTATCAAATATAACTATTTTTACTAAAGATTAATGAAAATATCACCCTTTTAAGTTAAATTATGTACATTGTATACACATATGGATACATAAATATATCTATACTATTAAAACCAATGGCACTCATTTGGTGTCTTAAATGTTTTTAGAATTTTTTTATTTATAATTTTGCAATATCACTTTTTTATAAGAAAACGGATCTTATTTTCATGGAATAGTAATAATATATAACTATCTCTTTTTGAGAAAGTTATTATTTAATTCTGTAGAATAATTATGTTCTAAATTTCATATAGTTCTAACACAAGCATCATAAGTATGTCATTTGTTAGTAATAAATAGAAGGGATTGAATAGAGATGTTTATGGTGATGATAGCAAATTTTGAGTTTATAAGGTTGTAGCATAATATACAATTATAAAGTAATATATGTGGTCTAAGTAAGAGATTGTTGGATATAACAAGTATATTTATAGACCTATATGTAATATAATAATTATAAATATCATGGGTCATTATAAATTAAGGGGATAAAGCCAATAAAAGTACATGTCCTTTCATATTTTTTTTTCATTTTAGTATTTATACTTTAAACTTGTTTATTTTAGTAGTCTAAATTTTTTAAACGAGACAAATTAGTATCTTTATTATAACTGTTATTATCATAAAATAGTAGAATAATAATTTAAGTACATCAACTTTCATTTTATTGGTTAAAATTTATTTTATTTTATTTTTTCATGATGATACTTTAACTTTTTAAAGTGAAAGATATAGGTTTTTTTTTATACTAATCTTTGTAAAAATATTATAAAAAAATAATAATAATTGTTATTATTATTGTTATCATTATTATTATTATTAATAAAAGATAACAACAACAATAACCATAATAATGATAAATAGAAAAAGAAATTAAAATAAATTAAAAATTGGTACGTACCTATAAAATTAATCTTATATTAATTCCTTTTAGCTTCATAATGACCAGTTTAACTAAATATCTCAATTTTTACTTAGTCTATAATAATTAAAGTAATCCTTTATATCCATTTTAGTCTATTTTCAATTTTTTCTATTATTATTAGTAGTAGTATTGTTGTTATTTTTTTATAATAATAATAAAAGATAATAACAATAACTACTACAATAATAATAGTGAATAGAAAAAAAAGAAAATGAATTAAAAATTGGTAGTACCTATGAAATTGATCTTGTATCAATCCTTATTAGCTTCACAATAAGTTATGGTTTATATTATACTTAGTTGTATTTGTTAGATAGTTGACTGTGTACATACTTGTATGTGCGTGTTTTTGGGTTTGATTATATGATTTTGGTTTGATGTTTAGGATTATAATTGTGTGATTTGTGTGAAATGATTGAACACCCTAAACTATATCTCATTAAATATATGACTAATAAGTTTAAGATGGACTTGCACAGCAACCCATTAAGGGAAATACTCAAGGTTCTCCAACTAAATACTGATCTCTTCGAAAGATATAGTACTCGATAGTGTAATTGGTCCCTTCTTCATTTTCAATCGAATTATGTGATAGAAGAGGAGGTCGCGACAAGGGTAAAATCAATGATTTGAAGGTAGTCGTGGGAAGAGTGGTGTTTCTATTGCATAAGCTTAGGTTTGGTTGTAAGTTGTTGAAATGTATGCTAAACTTCTTAACCCAAATTAAAACAGGTATAATTTCTAATCTTACGATAGATTGGATAACATCATGCGATAGCATTTGCTTGTATATGTATGGCATTTGCTTGTCTATGCATGCATCTAACTAAATTGGTTGATAATCTTATTTTTGCTTAATGTATAGTTTTAAGTCTTTGTCCTAATTTATTGAGCAGTTGGTTGCCCATATCCCTATAGATGTTATTGTAGGTGCTAGTTAAGAAGTGGTCAAATAACTATCTTGAAGCTAGCAATTGGTCGATCTTAGGGAATGAAGATATAAATCTAAGGATCAATTTCATTCTCAAGTTTGGATTTTATCTTTAAAACTTTTAGTATCAATTTATGTATTATTTAAGTAGATTATGATTAAGTTACTAAACGCTGTAAACATATATGAGTTATTTTAGTGTAAATATATATTTTTCATAATTTCATAAGTAAATAATATGTTTAATTTATAAACCGTTTACTTCAAAACTGATTAGTCGTGGACGCTTTGTGTAAATTAGGTCTAAAATAATGGTTGTAAGGTCAGCTTTTATCATAAAATGGTTTATATGGTAGGACCGTTACAACTCTGTTGCTTCAGGGCGTAACAATTCTAAGTTGGTATCATAGTGTAGTTTTAGTGAACTCGCTTTAAAATGTGATAATTAAAAGAAATAGACATTAGAGGAGCACATTGATAGGAGGTAGTAGTAAAAGATTGTACCATAAATTATAGAGTAAGTAGTAACTATGATATTGAATAAAGATAAACGTTAATTGAACTTTAATTTAATTATGAGATCACATGGAGAATTGATATTTAGTTGAGGTGATGCAAGTAAAACGGTGTGAAGTATTTGATCCAATATAGAGTTGAGATGTGAAGAATATTGTGAGAAATGGTTAGTTTGGATATGTTAAAATTATGGATGGGATTATTGAGAAGTTTGTTGATGGGTTGTATTGTAATTGATGAGATACATGGACGATAACTGAGATTATTTGAGTCTTTAATACAATAAAGATACTATGATACGTGTTGTTGATTAAGGATGGATGAAAGGTAAGAGATTACGACTTAGTAAATGTTAGTGAGAAAATTTTGGTAGGAGCAGAAGAGAGAGACATTATCCTGTTGATACAACTTATATTTCGACTAATATATTATGTATCTTTAAACGATTATCCTTAAAGGATTATTGATTGGTTTCTATATTTTGTAGATCAATTGGAGTAGATCCTATACAAAATGAGAAAGTGGTATAAGAGATAATAGTTGATAATAGTATTGAAGAGTCTGATAATGATAAAGTATATAGAATGATTACTATTTTTGAATTTTCAAGAGAAGTATAGAGTATTGAAATCAACAAGGTGAAATGATATTGAATTAATTGGAAGTTAAATATGGTGGAATTCTTTTAAATAAAGAATTATTATGGATGATCTAAATGATGGATATAATATGATAGTTGGTTATGTTTTGTGAGGAATTAGAATTAGTCGTATGTTAGTTATTCATATACGTCGACATCCTACCGATCTCTTAAGGGATATAGTTGTGCTTCTTTACGAATGTGTATTCCTTTAGATATGTATGTGATTAAGGGTGTGAAACGATTAGCTGTGTTTTGGGTGATCAATATTGAATGTCTTTTTCATATGTAAGAATGGTTGTAGAAACTATAATACGAAGTAATAATTAGGTTATGAATGTAAACCTCATAAATTTATCCTTCTAAGTGTTAAGTCTCGAAGTCACAAAGTCGCAACAGTCCCGTCGTGTAAACCATTCTATGATAGTAACTGGCCTCATAGTACATACCATAGACATGATCTACACAAGGTGTCGACGACTCCTCGCTTTGAAGTAAACAATCCAATTAAGTATTTAACTAAAATTATAGTAATTATCACAAATTTTTAATAAACATACATAATTATATGTAAAGTCCATAGAACTTCCTAGGAAACTATACATAAACATAATGGTTCACTAATTTACATAACAACTATCAGTCTTTTATTCTTAAACTATAAAGGATACTTTAGCTACATAACCACTGCTAAGCAAATTGATCCTCACACCCCAAGCTTCAAAAGAACTAACCTTTGGATAATTGTAAGGCAGCATAATACTTTAAGTATTCAGAAGAAAAGACTTACAAAAGGATCTATATAGGTATGAGCAACTATAGCTCAGTAAGTTGAATTGCAGACTCATGAATGTATACAAACACAAACAAGATTATCAAGGAATTATTTTCATGCAATGCAATAAGCAAGTGTCATTACATAACGTAGTCCGGTCCGTTGCGAAATCAGAGAAATTTCGCTTGCTCTAATCTAAGTTGAGGAGTTTTCATGATGCAACAACTCACAACCAAACCCAAGTTTGTGCAATGGAGACACTACTCGTCCTAAGACTATCCTTCGAACCAATGCCCTCATCCTTACTGCAACCTCCTCTCTCGTCACTTAGTTTGGTTAAGAATGAGAAAAAGACCAATTGCTATCCAGCGTTATCTTTATCGAAGGTGCCAGTGTTTGGTTGGAGAATCCTAATGATCCCCTAACGGGTTGTAATGCATGATAATTTAAGTTTTTAGAGTCGAATAAGATTAAATTTCATTTAGGGTGTTCAAACAATTTCACACCAATACGGTCATAACACAAAATCAATCACATTACAATCTCAGCATGATTTCAGATATATCAAACACATGCATAAACTACTTACAATCACAATCATACACAATCCTAAGTCTTCGAATACCATAAAAATAATATTCTAATACAATAAGTAACAACCCAACTTACTTGGAATTTCTAAGTCGCCTGATTACTTAATTGCAAGCCGGTTTGTCTCTAGGTATCCTATAATACAAATAGGTCTTTTTAGTACTTATACTTGAATGATTCATATTCTAAGTTATAATTTCACTCATTTTTCCATGTATACCTTTTACTTACTAATGATTCATTCTACCTTATTTTGGGATTCGGTTTCTAAATTAGATTCTAGTTTTGATTCTAGAATCTTAAATATGCTTGAATTCTAATGTGAAATTAATTACATTAAACTCGAATATTCTAATATCATATTGGGTCTTAATTTAGTGTTCTAAACTACATACGCTAATCCTAATTGGGGTACCAGATTTATTCCCGATGTGAGAAAATCTTACATTTTTTATAAAATTACCTAAAATTAAATTTTGTTTCAGATTTATTATATACTGATTTTTATTATTATATTATCTAAATAAACCTAATTTTTCATATTTATTAAATTTCCAATTGTACATAATCTTAATTTCCTACAATCGCTACATAATTTCTTTATTAATTACACTTAACACTCCAAAGGCTAGGATTAGATTTCCACATTAGAGATTAATATCCTTAACCATCTAATTACTATCTAAATCAACAATTAATGACTTAATCACCTAATTAACTTAAAATTACTCAATTTTTCTATCATTTTAGGGCTAAAAATTTACTTAAAATTTTCGAAAATTAAATTTAAAAAATGGCTTCATAGCACTATTCTATATCACTTAAATATTCTATAGAAGAAAAAAAAAATGAGCTCCAAACTACACTCTTAAGCCTATTTATTTTTAATCCTAATCATACTCGGTTTTGCTTAATTTCTTAAGAACCCTATATTTTCAAACGTGATTACGCTTAATCACTATTTTTTCCTAAATTTACATATAATAAAACCTTAGAATAATAAATTTCATAATTTTCTGGGCAAAATAAATAATTTTAAGAAATTATACAAAATCGGAGCAGATGAAAGACTTACCCGGTCCAATGACTTTTGGCCTTCCAACACCGGTCCAGATGTATTGGCCAGTCCAGGAGGTGGGTCTAGAGTGGGGTGGTGGTGGTGGCTCGATCCCAAGTATTGGTGGTGTGTGGGTTTGGTTCGTAAGCTCCTATTACACAGATTTCCCTATTTTTTTCTAACCCTAATTTTTCTCTTCCAATTTTGATACTCTTTATTTTTTTTCTAATTTCTAATTGTCTAAAGGAGCTCTTTAATTTTTTTTCCCTATTTATAGATCTTTGTGGTAATTATTGTGCATTTAATTGGACAAGACATTGCCCAAATCCCTTAATTTTTACCTTTTATATTGTTTGATTTTAATTGGTTAATTTTATTTCTTCACTTCCTAACTTGCCACGACCAAATCCACATCATTCCTTATTCCTCTGATTTTTTCTTAATTAATTAATAATTTTCTTTAATTATTTAATAAGTTTTTAGACAATTTAAGTAATTTCGCGTATTTTCATCTACACGTAAATACATGTGGGGTAAATGTGATCATTTCTAATTATTATTTAGGTCATTCTATGATTTTTAGTATATATATAATCTATCTTTAGTAATTTATTAGTTATTAGATTACACTTTTGGCTTTTTCGATAATTAATAATCATTATACTTAAAATTTGAAAATTTGAAAATTTTCTAGTCTTCTATTTTATTACTTATTTTCTTAAATTCAAGTTTAAGAAGTCATTTTTACTAATATTTTTATCCATAGTTTATAATTTAAGTTTGATTAGATCCTTTAACCGATCGCCTTAAACTTTATGTTTTAAGTTCAATTCTACAATCATTTGGCTTAACTTTAAAGCTTAAACTAAATATAGAGTCGAACTCAAATATTGTAGATAATTTCTCTAAATCAACAAAGTTGATAAATTTAAAATTGATTAAAATGTTAATTATGAAACCTAAAACGAATATAGACACCTTAATATACTAATCGAAACTCTAATTATGTATAAAAACCTTGAACCCTATATACTTGTAAATATAAGAAATTGATTTTGAGCTTGGTAAAAACCCTAAAACTAAAACTTTAAGCTTATAAAAGTATAAATTTACTTTCACTATAATAAAATCTAATTGAATACAATTATCAATTAATACACTTAATCGTGTAAAATCTCTAACGAATTACTAGAGACGATTTCTAAATGTTAATAAATGTAAAGAGCATTGAATTAATTTACAAAATTGAAAAAATATTATTATTTAATTATTAGTGACTATATATATCTAAATGAGTATTATATATATTTAATTATTTGAACTTAATTTAATTACTTAATTGTTTTTTATGCATTATATAGTAAATGTTAATACTATATTTTATAATGTTCTTTGTAACTATATTATTTATTATTCTAAATATTATTTATGATGTTAGAAATATTTAAGGAAAATTCAAAATTTATTTTATTTATATATAGACTTATTTCCTTATTTTTCCTTTTTCCTTATCTTTTCTTTTTATTTTTTTTCCTTCCTAATTTATATGTGTTAAATATATATATATATATTTAAATGTTGACTAAGTCAAACATATAGACCAAAACAATTTATCATTATTAATATTGCAACTTCTCCTCTTTTCCTTTCCCTTCTTTGTCCTTTTCTTTTCCTTTTTCTTTCTTTCTTTCTTTTGCCACTTGGCCATGAATCACCTAACCTCTAGAATCTTTTCTCATTTTTTTCATTTGTCTCAAAATTTCACACACATTTGGCCCACTTTTTCCTCCATAGAAAATAAATTAGTATTATATGAATTTGATTATTTGAGTCTAATATTAATATTAAATTGCTATTTATGTGACATATAGCTAATGTTATTTTTATATCTAATGATTTTCTTAATAATCATAATACATATTATTATTAATATTATTTATAATGTTACAAGAAAATTTTAATTTTAATTTTATTTATTTATTCCCTTATTTCCCTTATTTTTCCTTTCTTTCTTTTATTTCCTTTTTCCTCCTACTAATTATACTTATTACATCTACATAATATAATTATTATATTAGTATTATAATTTTGACTAAAAGTCAATGTGTCTTTTTCAATGCATTTAATACCAATTTCTTTTCCTTTTCTTTTCTTTTTCTTCTTATTTTCTTTTTCATTTATGTTGTAACACATGCACACCCTCTAGAACCTTTTCTGAAATCCTTTATTTTGCTAAAAAAAATTTGAGAAACTTGTAGAACACAATTTCCCTACTCAAACCGTCACACTCTCTCTCTTCTTCCCCACTTCTATCTTCCAATTTTACTTTCTAATTTTTACCTTACTTTCAACCTCCATTTTTATTATCATGCACTTACTTTTCCAACATAAAAAGAGGAACAAGAGAAGGATTCTTACACCAAACTATTTCTAAAATAAGTAAATATATAATTCCTTTGTGTTTTCCTTCTATTAGGTAATTTCTTGAGTAGTTATATATACTATTATACTAGATGTATTGTAGATGTAACTAGTACTTTGTAATAAAGATTTTATGTACATGGTCTAAATCATATTATGTGAGTTTATTTTTCTTAGAAATTATATTATAGATGTGTACATGCTATTGTACATATTAATATATATACATATATATATATATATAAGTACATGTACATTTACAAATAAGATTGGAAATATATATATACTTACATGCCACTATATATGAATATTTCCATATGTACATAAACTTACAAAATAGAAATATTCAGTAAAGTTATACATATATACAAAACCTATAGGTCCTGTATAAGATATTAAAAATGGGGTAAATTGATATCTTTTGTACAATCTACAACTTTTTAATTTAAAAACAAAACCCCTCTAAATAGCTTAAACGGCGTGATAGTAGTTGAAGACTGATTGTTTTACTTATGGCGCGAATAATAATAATAATATAAACAGTAAAGATTGGAAAGTAAACAAAGCTAAGGATTATGTCCTCTTCACCGGTATCATTTTACTAGTCTAATCTTTTCAACAAACAAAGATCAATGAGTAATTATAAGAATATCCAATCACTTCTTTATCCTATCTCACTAGCTTCTTCCTAAGTTATATATAAGAATCAAACAACTCCCTAATCTTCTCACACTCAAAACACAATGTCAATAACATTTACAACGAAAATGAAACAATATAATTAGATATCTTTTACAACTTTCGCATAAATACAATAACAATGAAATAATGAAACTGATTTCGCTTAGTTTTTGATTGAATTTCTAACACTGTTCACAAAAGAGATTTTGGTTTTCAAATCTTACTTTTATCAATCTTATGCAGCTTCCATTTATCTTGGATCAATCTTTTTTGTAACAACTAGAAACAGCTAGTTTCTAATTTTTCTCCAAGAAAACTTGATTCAAACAAAATTGATTTTGATGTTAGAGAAATATCCCATGAAAATAGGAATCAAATATTTGAAATTTTCAGATTTGTTTCTTTGCTGAGTTTGAGTTATTTAATAGTTGCTGCATGAGGTAATTTGTTCTAATCCTCTTTTGATTATGTGGGAATCTAAAATACACTTTAAATAATACGAATAAGCATGAAAAGATGTTAACAAATCTTCATACAACCAATTCTTCAAGAAATAGTTTAGCACTACTTGTCTAATTGCTGTAAACAAATCTTCTCCCTTCTTCAATATATCTGTTTGTATTTTTTCATAAAACTCTCATAAAAGATCAAGTTGGATTTATCCAAAATATTCAACCTTATCTTAAATAAAATATCTTGGAATTCTTGATTTTGTTTCCAACAAACAAAACTATAACTTTATCTCAAGAACTTGCTAAAATCTTGTATTTAAAATTTTTTAACACAACTTCGAGTAATGAAACCTTGTATAGAGATCTTGATATATAACTCTAAAGCATAAAATCCTTTTTTGGATACTACCAAAACTATAAAAAAATGTTCTTCTTAAAAAAAATATATTGCTCAAACCTTAGTTACTCAATTTACAAATCTGATCCTTAAGTAATAAAATAATCCAACCTAAAATCCCCATAAACTTATCTATCTTTATTGGAACGAAATTGAGTATATTTTCCTAAAATAATTAATAAGGTAGAGCTACGCTTTATTGTAAATTTCTTCAACTTAAATTATTCAAATTAATCAATAAACAATTTAGGAACAACAGCTAAACTCAAACCTATATACTAATTGTTTTGTTCTAATGTTTTGCTAATATGCTAATATACTAATATACCTATATACTAATATACTTTCTGACACACATTTAGACAAATTCAAACTTATTTCTCTCTTAACGCTTCTTTTCTTTAGGACGTCTTGCATACTCAAAGAGCTTGTTAAGTTTTTTTATATCTTTTTGTTTATTATCAAAATATATTAAGAAAAAACTTAACATAACCAAAAGCAAATATGTATGTATATATATAATATATTGAAAATTCCTTAAAAATACACTAAAAAAATATAAATATACATATAGATATGTATAGATACGTATATATGTATACATATAATAATAGTATAATATAAGTATACATGCAAGTATATGTACAAGTACATATACTAATATGCTAAGGGTATATATATATATATATATATATATAATATACGTAGGTATATGTATACAAATACAAACATATGCATATTTATAATATATTTACATAATAACATAAAGGAAACATATATACATATGTATACATATATAATGGGTCTAAGCCCATAAAGCAATATAAGGCCCATAATATATTAAATAAATTAATTATAATATAATATAAATATATGTAATAATAATACAAAATTTAAGAAAAAATGATCAAATTGCCACGTAGACTAATAATAAAGTGCTATGTCAGTAATTTTTCAAAATATTTAATTAAACCACAATTTTAAAAAATAATTAGAAAATAATAATGATTAATTAATTAGAAAATTACCATAATAACAAAATTAACATAAATGATAAAATAAGCTTAAAAATTGAGAAATAATGAAATTAATATAAAATGGACTCAAAATAAAATATTTCAAAAATATAAATTTAGAAGTTAATTAAATTATAAAATAATAAATAAAAGCTCAAAATTAATAAATAAAATTATTCATGTCAAAATAATAAAATTCATAACATTTTAAGCTTATTTTAAAAATGTGAGTTTTAATATCCAAAACAGATCTTGCTAAGATAAAGTACATCCGGAAATTATAAAAATCGATAATAAGATTGTAAAAATTAGAATTAGAAAGAAAAAGTCATACATGATTGAAAATTTAAGATAAACTATGAAGAATAAGTAAAAGATTTAAGTTAACTATATTTATTTAAATACTTGAGTTATAATAGGAAGTTAAGCTAACTTTGGTAGACATTTAGTTAATTGAAGGATTCAGTTTTTCCGAATACTTATAAGTCTTATTATCTTTTAGGTATCCTGTAGTCGAGTTCTAAAAATACCAAAGGCTTAAGGAGTAAATATTAATCTAGGCGAGGGAGTTCTAATAATCTGCCATCTACTTGCTGTTTGATGGTTGATACTAATTGTTTGTTGAATAACCGATTGCTTTATGTCTTATCATCCATATGGTCACTTCTTTAAATTGGTAAATATAAATATCGGACTAAAATAACCGGTTATATTTGTCTCACATCTTTGACTCAATTGGTATATTAATGGAGAGTACTAGCTTCACAAATTTTTTAGAAAAATAGTTTTGAAAAGCGTTTTCCCAATTTTAAATTTTTGTATGATTCTGCGAAGACTCATAGTGTCTGTGAATGATATTTTTATCGTTAAAGAAAAACTCACATAGTATCTCCAATTGATAGTGAGAGGACTCGCATATTTGTGCATGTAGGGCCTTTGACATATTATGATAGGGAGTAGACTCACTTTATTTTGTGCTTGAGGGGCCTTGAATATGATTTGTTAATGGTGGATGTCCTCAATTAAGGTCTACTTATTTCGATTGGTATTTCCTTCTCGACTAGGGTAATAGTTGAGTATTGTCTAAAAGGACAGTATCCCTAAGTAGCCTCATGTGGTTAAGGTGAGGTGCTCCATACAGGTAAAAACAGAGGATAATCGACGTATAGACAACACAAATCTACACTTTCTATAGTTTTAGACTTTTATGGATGTATTGATTGTATTTATCACGCATGCATTCATTTTATGTTTAGATAAACTTGCTTGTGTGTTAATAATATTTGATAACGTACTTAAATAATAGTAGTGAGAAACGAATTCATTGAGCTGTGATATGTGCATGTTCATTTAAGTTGGGACAGGAATGAATTTCAAGTATTAAATGCAAATTGAAGATAGGTTTGATAATGTTAGAATCAATGGATAAGTATATTACTGGTACAGAAGTATCTTTGGTAGAAAATATTTATATATTAAGAATTTATAAAATTTAATATTTCTTGTAAATTTCAAAGTTGATTTACCTTCTCTCATTATTTGGTAGGTGATACAAATTCTCTGCAGTTCTATAGGAGTGTGGAATATTGGATATTCATAACTATTATATTTTACAGTAAGTTAATAAAATAAAAATTGGAAACCTTAGTAATTAATTATTTAGAGTCTTACGATCTCTGAGTTGCAAGGTGGTTTTAATATCATGGTTACACACGTGATATAAAAATTTTAAGCAATCCTACTAGGCGCCCTTAGAGTCCTGACATTTGATCCTTTAGCTCTTAATGAATAACAAATCTAAAACTTATATTTGTAGGGTTATAAGCCAGTGTAGGTGAAGCAAAATGAGTATGAAGTGGATAGTGGGATCTTTGTGTTGTGTTAAGGTAAACTGAATAATATCATTATGTGGTACTTATGTTCGGTTATAGGGAAAATTTAGAAGCATAGTAATTAAAAAGAAGGATTAGATTATTTGACAAGTGTTCGATAGTAAATTAGAATGGAATATATTTTTATAATGATGTCTAAATGAAGATGGTATGGAAACTGTTCCTTATTAAATTTGGTTTAATTAGGTACTATAAGTTAGAAAATTGTTGAATTACCTTATAAATGAGGTGATAGATAAGGAATGTTGGTCAGAGGTAGTTATTTAGGAATCTAAACTTAAGGAAGTTAGAAGATAAGTAGTGAATTTCAATTAAGAACTTTCACTTGATCTTAGCTGAGTAATAATAGTAGAAGCATCAAGTATTAGAGCAAGAAGTATGCTATTTCCTTAGATATTGTGTTTGACTTAAAAGAAAAATATTGTGGAGATAGGAATCACAAATCTATAAAGGTATGATGGTGGAATTGGTGAGAGTCATCGATGTTAGAAAAGTAAATATTATTCTAAGTCCTGTTAGCATATAGAAGAAGAACTAAAGATATTAAGGAACTTAGTAATACTAATTTGAGTATTCAAATACTTGTCATAGAAAACATGATGAATGATCAAGGAAATTGTGCTAAAAGATGGAAGAATATTATCATGATAACTACGCAATAATTTTGAGAGTTGAAGGTAAAATTTCAACAGTATTTATGATATATAAGTATGCAAACCCTTAATTTTAAAATAATAATTGACATGAAAATTGAACTCAGTTAGTTAGAATTCAAGTTCAGTGAATAAGAGAATTGAGTGGTAAATGACAAACACTAATAAGAAAAAAGATCTATTGAAGTAACCGGATATACAAGGATGGTACGAAGCAATAATACACTTCATATGTGCACTTGTAATAGGTAATCTAATAGAGGAAATGGAAATTTTAATATGGTCAATTCATTGTTGTTGAGTCTTAAGTGATGTTAACCCTATCAAAATAATCTGTCATGTCGTTTTTGGTCAAGTAATAAGTTCTTATCAATATTGTCTCTCTCGTTGAATCTGCAGGTCAAAAGTCATATTCATTCTTGTCGAGTCAAGTGGAGTCAAATACAATTAGCCTATAATGTCAACCATCTCATATAAATCCGAGATAGAGAAAAGTCAAAATTTGTCAAATTTACTTTTATTAATCCTATGCTAAGTTATATGAAACAACAAATGAGATGTTGTGGTAATAGCACAATCATTGTGAATAAAAGATTGTAGATGAGAGGAAAAGGTGATAACATAAGGTGAATTTAGAACCATTCACAAGTAAAACCAAGAAAAAATGGAGGGTAAATCAACAAGAGAATTTGTGAGGTTATAGAGCTAGGTCATAAGATAATATAATAGAATTAGAGGAATGCATTGACGGAATAAGTTAAGATTAATATGAAAGTGTGGAATACAAAGAAGAAAATGGGATTTAGAATTCGAAAGATAAATGAAGAAATCAAAGCATAGGCTTAGTCAAAGAAAGATTTGAAACCTCAAACAAAAGACCATTCAAAAGCTTAATCACAAGATAATTCAAAGAATTCAAAGTGAACCACAATAGTAAGAATATATATCTCTAAGAAAAAAAAAATTAGAATACAATAGTTTTGAGTGTTAAGTCAAAGTACTAGTTTCGATAGTGATAAGGGATTGTATAGACGCATGCTAGCTTTGATATAAGACAATCATTAAATAGTAATTAGGAATAAAATCATGGAAATCAGTATGATGGTCGTGTTATCTAAATAAGAATATAATATGGTAATGGTAGTAGACTAGTAGTAATGAAAGAACAGCCTAAAACAAAAAGGGATTGCAAAGAATAAGACAAGTAGAGATATCATAGAAGATGAAGTAGGGGTTGTTTAGAACTAACTATATTAAGCATATGTTAAACAAATTAAGTATAAAATAGATAAAGTAATAAAACCCGAAATTTAAAGCAAACATTTCCAAGTTCCTCTCTCCAGGTATGTAAGGAGTATTTACATATTGAAATCAAAGTTTAAGAGGTACTTATATATCGAAATTAAAGTTTAAAAAAGTTATCGGGATTACTTATCAATTTATAAAAATTTAGGGATAAAAAATTATACTTTGAAAGTTTAGGAAGGCAAATCGTATCATGGTTCAAGTTTAAGGAGATTTTTGCATTTTCCCTAAAAATTAAATAAGAGCTCAAAATTCCAACTCTAAAGTGCTCCCAAAGAATCCCAATTACAAGTTTTTTATGAACTAGGATTCTTAGGATGTTGATTGTAGGTAAGTGAACAGTAAAGTAAAGAAGTGATAAGTTCCATTCCCTTAAGTGAATAAGTTATTATAATTTTTACATTGTTATATGTAATTGATTGTGATAATGATGCAAATACAAAAGGAGGAAAATAGTCTATTTTACGGTGTTATTGATGGTAGAGCTAATTTGAGAAAAGTTTCAATAATATTAAAATGCTACTTGTTTTAATGAAAAATAAATAAATATAAATAAAATTTTAAACATACGAAAATATAAAACTTACTATAATTAATATAAGTCTAAGCATCATCACTCATCAAAACGTACGACAAATTAATGCCATGAAATTTTTTTTTTTTTTTTGGAACGATTCGGCTCATCATCTAATAGATGAAGTTTCTATCTCATAAAATTTTATAACAATTTAAACGGTTAGATGATGGGCCCAATATTCTCGTCGCCCGTGGAAGTCCCAGCCGTCACGAGGAAAAATAACTCCAAACTTCGGTAGAAAGTGACAGTTGAAATTTTCTGCATTTTTCATTGTTATTAATTTGGTCACCAGAAGTATCGACACTTCTAGATCAAAACAGGACGCAGGCATCATTGCTGACGCAACCCAATTCAATTTCGAGATGCTATGGCGGAACAAGAAATCAATAAAGTAATAAAATTGAATTAAATATGCATGTACATATTTGGCACAACAGTCAACAATTACCAACCTGAAGTGGAGCAGTGCACATTAGGCGTTGACCCATGCCTACATTTAGAAAAGGAAAGGAAAGTAAGTATTAGTTTCTTCTTTAAAAAAAATCATTTTCACACTTTTTCATTTTATACAAGAACGTATTTTTTCAATTGCGTAATCTAATGTATCATGTTTGTAGAAAGGAATCCAAGTAGCTGGTGTTAAGTTTCATTTCTTTTCTTGCGTTTGATAGTAATTTTAAAAGATAAAATTACGATTTTAACTATAAAGCAAATTTAATTTTGCTTTTATTAATTATTATTTATTAAAATTACTTATTTAATATTTAAATTAATTATTACAGCTAATAAATAAGGCCATTTTTATAAATAATTATTTTTTCAAATATTTATTCTTTGTCCCAGAAAAACCACGCAACGTGTATGGACGGAGAAAGTCAGACACTCACGAGACTTTGGTGCCATTGCTCTATTCCCATCTACACGAACATAAAATGTCAACGCCCAAACGACCATTCACTAAAATAAAGAAAAAACAAACAGAAAGAAAGTAGAAAGAAAAACTCTGTCAAGGGTCAACTCCTCAACGATCGTATCCTTAACTTAAAAAGGTACTCATCAACAAACACTAAAACGGTTCGTAGGCAAAAGAGATGATTTACATCAATATACGATTAAATTAGGGCATTCATGATAAACTTTTGGCTGGGGTAGATGCAGATCAATTTGATTGGATTTTTCTTTTTAATCAAACAAAATTATAAATATATAGTTCGATTTTTTATAACTTTGAATTAAATTGTATAGTTTGGATTGAGAATTTTTTTAAATCGTAAAATTTTGGTTTAGTTTGGTTTGATTTATAGATTGGATCACATTTTCTAGTTTAGAAAATTATATTTATGAAACATATAATCTCATATAAAAATATTGAATTGATTTAAAAATAATAAGTATTATCATAATAAAAATTGGAGAAATTACTATTCATGTCACTAAAATTTTTTAAATATTTATTAATAATTAATTTCATTTATAAAAATAACATATAGTACAAATGTGAGTGAAACTACAAATATAATTTATACATTATGGTAATTAAAAATTTAATACATATATATTTTAATAAATGTAAGTAAAAAAAAAAATTTAAGTGTTATATTATAACAAAAGACAATCTTTAGTTAAAATAAAATATTATTATATTTTTTATAAAATGCTTTTTTTTTTGTTTTTGTTTTGTTTAACAAATTGGTTCAATTTATTCTTCCAAACCAATTAAAAAATTTTGGTTTGGTTCAGATTGAAAAAAATTTAAATCAAATTGTAAGAAAAACTATATTTTCAATTTAATTTGGTTCAATTTACAAATTAATTCAATTTGATCGATTTTTTTGCCTACCCCTACTTTTAGTAACCATCAAGTCAAGCTTAAATGTGAGCTATTCCAATAATTTATCGAGTTAATCTCGAGCTTAACAACATTTAACTCAATTAACTTGCAAATCAAATTAAGTTTGAGTTCAATCTGAATGCTAACGGAATTCAAGTGGAATTGAGATAATAATATTACTTTAATTGGAAAACATACATAATATTGAAGATAACCTTAATCATGTCTAATTCCAGCTTGTTTAGTACTCTTTTTCAGTCAAGTTCGATCTTAAAATTCTAAGATGATTGAGTTAAAGTCCCGTTTGAGTCTTGAAATTTCAAGTTGAGCTTGTTTGTAATTATTAGTGAAAGAAACATGCACTTAAATTTAAAAACGTTACCATATAACAAGTGTCTATCTTAGACAGTGATTAAATTATTTGAATTTTATAAACATCAATAGTGTAAATAAGTTTATTTGTTTATTTTTTTTTTGTTCATAGAGAAATTAATGTATTGGTATAATTAATATCTTTCTCACTAAATAACAAGTGCTGCAACAACCAGTTTAGAGAATTCAAAACTTAATAAAAATATTGTCACATATATTTTGAGAAAAAATTTTAAAAGACCTAATTTTTAAAAAAGTTCGAAATGTTTTTTCTTTTTTTTTCTAAAAAAGAGACGTATGGAAAATTTAAAAAACCCCCAAACAACCTAGGCATGAACCTACATATTCTACTTTAATTTTCAGGATACACAATGTCCTTTGGTACTGTGAAAGTGTGAATATCATTAAATGTGGACAACTGGAAAAGGAATCCTGGTAAAGGCATGGAAATGCCGTCTGTCATCATGATAAGAATAATAAAAAAAAAAAGAAATGTTGAACGAATCCCTATGTTGGTTCATTTATTGCTGATCTCCCCACCCTCTTCTTTTTCCTTCAACCTGTATTGTAGTTCTCTTTTTGGCCATAAAATAACCTGCATTGCGGTTGAAGAAAAGCAAATGAAGGCAAAGTCAACCCCCCCTTCTCTCCTGTTCCCTTCTATGTTTTTCTCCACCTTCTATTAATGAAATTTTAAAACAACCCAGACAAACACATTGTTTCACTATCCCATGAATGGGCGGTATTTCCGCCATATCAACTTTTGAGAAGTTTTTCTGTTCTCAATTTGTAACGCCCATTACTCAAGATCATATAATTTGCTCTGTGTCCTTAACATTTAATAATATGTCAAGCTTTATTTATTTTACTACAATATCAAAAATTATTTGTATGACTTCGAAAAAGATATAATTAGTAATCTACACGATTTAATATAATTTGAATGATTTATAAATAAATCACTATAACTATAAATATAATATGAATTTTAACTAAAGTCTACACCTCTAACAATTAGTAATAAACAACAATACTACTGCTCATTATCATAATGATAACGGTAATCGCTACTCTTCCCCTCCTAGTAATAATAATAATCATTTCCATACCAATCAAATTTAGCAAAGTTATCTAACTAATCTACTGCTAAAAAATATATGCATATCCCCAAGAAGTGAGCTAATGCTTAGCACGTATATACAACAACTACATGCGCATAACAAATAATTCATACTCAAATGCATAAATGCAAATAAATAAATCATACATTCGTTTATTATCCTTTTCATTTAAGTTTAATAAACAATACAATCTTAACATTTCAAGATTTGGGATATCTTACAATCTCTGACATGCAATATATATATATATATATATATATATATAATACATAGTATAGTATTGGAAACTGTCACTTTAGACACAATACCCAAAGTCTTTAAATCTATTCGTATCATATCAATATGCAACTCCACTAGAGACAACACCACATATTAATCAATGAGGTGCACTCTAGGGATTTGTTGCTATAAGGCCCTAGACCAAGTTAAAGACAAATAATAAACATTTATAAGCTAAATAGTTCTTAAATCCTTTTTTTTATTATTCTAACCTAATAGATACAACTAACAAACAAGTATAAACGTACTTGACAATAATGACTTTTCAACAGTAGAATTCTCAACCTTAACTCCTAATATCAATAGGTTGCATACTAATACATCACTATTATAAACTAAACTTATTTCCTATTATGACTTCTAATATTAAGTGAGTTAAATCCTGACATACACTTATGGCCTACACTTTATTTATGATATTCTATACTTTTTTTTTTAAATTGTTGTCATTGATATTAATTATTTCTTTATTATAGTTAAAGTAAAATAAGTAATTTCCCACTATTACGAAATTATTAACATATTACATATCAAGCAAGTCACCATATGTATTAGACTATAATACCTATAAATATGTTAACACATAACTATCTAATATATTAAAACTATTACATATGTAATGTTACAATATATAGAAAATATATTTTATTACATATATAAGTTGTTTACAAGGTAATACAAAGTCATATATACATATATATTATAATTAAAATAAGATATTGTATGAAATATAATATAATAGGATAAGTTGTTTAGGTTATAATATATGACTATATACTACTCAACTAAGACAAGTAATTATATATATATTTACAATTAAACTAGTACTTATATAGTATGTATCATAATCTTATTCCATAAATGGTGGATCTTATACAAAATAATTATTTAATAGGATATATATAATAGAAAATAGTTGCATTTTAAAAATAGAATTTATATCTATGAATAGGAATCAATATTTTATTAGCTTATGTTGTTTATAGAAAGCTATTAATAAAAATAGTTAATTAATTATTTTATTTACTTTTATTAACGATAAATTGTGAATTATCCTCGAAATTAATTGCAACATCTCTTAATATTTTCATAAAACGCCTTTTAAAGAAACATTATTTTCTCCAATGAATCAAACAACTTTATTTTATCACTTCAAGATCAAAACTTTATGACAATACTAAAAAGAATGCAACTTACTTGATTATACGTGTACTTCACCATAACATACTTATATACTCACAAGTTCCATAGAACCATAATCCAAAGATTCAATTTTTAATCAATTATTCACAAAAATCCATTTTGAATGTTTAAAACATCAAACTTACCATGAATCCTATATAAAATGAGCTCCCCATCATTTTTTTTTTCCATCTCTTAGTTCCTTGTAAGAAAAATGTCACTTAACATACTAAGTGGATAAGAAGAATAAGAAACTCTATAGGTAAGGAAAGAAAAGGAAAGAAAATATCTAATAGTATGGAGGAGAATAGAGAAGATTTATATATATATGTATATGTAGAGTTTTAAGAGATTTAGATAGCTATGAAATCTGGAGATATATCTTTTTAAAAGATTTGTTGTTATACTTATTTATTTAATAATAATAATATGTTAATTGGAGTACGATATTAATTGTGTAAACACTCAATTAATAATAATAATATTTTGAGTGTTTTCACAATTAATATCGTACTCCAATTAACATATTATTATATGTGAATAAAAAGTAAAAAATTGTGTATTAGTTGCATTTTTTTTTATACATGGCAATATGCAATTAAATGACATATTAATAAATATTTTTATGAGGGAAAAAGAGAAAAAAAAAACTTATCTAATTTGGATGGACTTCCCTTATTTACAATTAGTAGAGTGCAATATACGTCTATTAACTTTAAGAAAAAAATTACATAATTACAAATTATACTATATTAAGTTTTATGTATTGTGACTATATCGCATCTTTAAAGGTATTGTATACACTATGTTTTTACCTCCCTTTTAACTTTAGAATTTTAGAATAAGGTAAAAGAGTCGTAATTTAGAAAAAATCACAAAAAATAAAAAAATTTAGAAAACTACAAAAAAAAAGTAGAAAATTTACAAGAAATTAGAAAAATAAGAAATTTAAAGAAAATATAAAATATAAAATTAGAAAAAATATATATATATAAGAAGATTTTGATAATTAGAGAATAAAATAGAAAATTTTAATTTTTTAGGTCTTAGATAATAAAATAATGAGGAAGATTTTGGGCTTGGATTTAAATTTAAATCTAGTCCGAATCGACTTAGTCCATATTTAATCGCTTATATAGATAAGACATAGCTCAATAGCCTAATAGTAATATACTTGAACATATACTTGGGTTTGGTTTGGAGATTAGGGATTCGAATCTCACCAAAAGCATAAATTGTCTTTTATTTTTCACCATAAAACATATCATCACATGTCGAGATATTACACATGGCACTACCTCGTCTAGCTGCAGCTGACATGGCATCACGTCAGCACCTCATAACACGCATCATGCCACGTGTTTGACACATAGTACACGATATGTCAATTTTTGCTACATATTCGATACGTAGCACGACATGATTAGGTCATTGGCACCATGTCAGCAATTTCCTTCCTTTTCTGTTCCTTTTGTGCACAAAACTAACCTAATCCCCTCACTTTACCTCCATTCTTTACCAAAATTCTGCACGTGAACACACTTGTTTTTTGTTTAATTTTGCACTTCACATGGCCCTCTGTATATTGAATCTAAGAACATGGTTACATTAATCCATTTGGCCATTCAAATCAAGGGTGAAAAATAGAAAAAGAAACTAAAATTCTAGAATTTAACATTGATGGTGAATCAACCATTAATACTTGTTTCCTTATATGATTAACCACACCACCGATCAGTTCCAATCTATCCTCCATTGCCATCCACCCACTTAACCACCCTCTTTCTCACCATGTCAGGCTAACCTCTCTCTTTCAACCCTCACCCAAACACCAACCGGCAACCCACACACACAATAATACCCAATCCAGCATCCACCGATCAGCCCTATCAGCAATGCCTACTGTAAACCCCAAAACTAGCCATTCGAGGTTTCGATCGGTTGAAAGACCCGATCGAACTTACATTATAAAGTAAAGTTAGAAATATTAGTAAAATGATCCCGTAAGTTGGAATTTAAGAAAATAAGCAATAAAATAAAAGAATATAAAAATTCCAAATTTTAAGTGTATAACTCATTATTTATCGAAAATACGTAAAATGCATTCCGATAATTAACGAATCGCTAGAAATAAATTATATGTATACTAAAAATTATAAAATAATCTAAATAATATTTAGGAATATTTATTTATACTATATATGAATTTACATGTAGGTATAAATACGCGTAATTACTTAAAATACGTGAAATGTGCTAAAATTATACTAAATAATTAAAGAAAATTCATAATTAATTAAAAAAATCAAGAAAAATAAGGAAAAATCAATAATGATCCAAATCAGGTCGTGGTAGGTCAGAATCCATAAAATAAAAATTAACCAATTAAAATTAGACAACATAAAAGCCAAAAATTAAGGAAATTAGGCAAAGTTATGTCTAATTAATGCACAATAATTACACTAAAGCTCTATAAATAGCAAGAAAAATTCAAAAGCTCATTTGGACAGTTAGAAATTAGAGAAAATTAGGGAGAGGCGAAAATTGAGAGAAAAACCAAAGAAAAAAAAAAGAAGAAAACTGTGCAGTTAGGGCCACAAAGGAGAACCCAGACCTGAAGGGCAGCTGGGAGTGGATGGCCACCACCACCACATGGTGGTGGCAATGCCCAGGTCGGCCGACAAGGCCACGGCGGCTGGCAGTGGCCGGAGCCACCCAGACTGGTAAGTTTGATTTCCAGCTTGATTCTTGTGTAATTTTGTAAAAATAGTAAATAGTTTTAGAAAATTATGAAACTTGTTATTTTAAGGTTTTATTGTATGTATATTTAGAGAAAAATAGTAACTTAGTTTAATCACGTCTGAAAATATAGGGTCCTTAAGAAATTGTGCAAAATCGAGCATGATTAGAACGGAAAATAAATAGGTTTAGGAGTGTAGTTTGGAGCTCAATTTTTTTCTGTAGGATGCTCATGCGATATAGAACAGTGCTATGAAGCCATTTTTTTAAAATTAATTTTCTAAATTTTTAAGTTAATTTTTAGCCCTAAAATGATGGAAAAATTGGGTAATTTGGGATTAATTAGGTGATTAAGATATTAATTACTGATTTAGATAGTAATTAGATGTTTAGGGATGTTAATCTCTGATGTGGAATCCTAATCCTAACCTTTGGAGTATTAAGTATGGTTAATTTAGGAAATTAGGTAATTAATATAAAAAATTAGTAATATGTAAAATTGTAAATTAATAAATCTAAAAATTAGGGTGATTTAGATAATATTAGAGTAAAAATCAGAATAATATTAAATCTGAATTAAGATTGAATTTTAGGTAATTATATAAAAAAGTAAGATTTTCTCACGTCGGGGATAAATCCGATACCCTAATTAGGTCTAGTGTGTACCGAATAGCTTAGAGTACTAAATTAAGACCCAATAAGATATTTGAATGCTCGAGCTTAATGTGATTAAGTTCACATTAAGATTCAAACATATTTAGGACTTAGAAATTGAACTAGAACTTAAACTTAATAAAAAAAAATTGATGTGGAAACCGAACCCGAATCTAACCCTAACCCTAAACCTAAAATAATTGTAAAAGACTTAAGACCTAGATAATTAGGTATATTAAACCCTAAACAAAATATAACAATAAGCGTTATAGGATAAAATAAACCTATAATCGTTATATGAAAAACTGAAACTATGTTTGTGTTATAGGGATGATCGGCGATGGCTTGAGCAAGTCGGACCTCGAGTGAGTGAGTGAGGAGTTGAGGTAAGTTGGGATTAATACGATGCTGTATTTTGGAGGCTTAAGATTATGCTTGGTTGTGCTTGTTAGATAGTTGGATGTGTGCATGTGCTTGATTATGGGTGATATTATGATTCTGTTTGTTGCTCTGGTATGTATTGTATGATTTGTATGAAATGATTGATCACCCTAAACTGGACTTAATCAAATATACGACCAGTGATCATAATCGGACATGCATGGCAACCCGTTAGGGGAACTTAAGACTCTCCGACCAAATACCGACCCCTTCGAAAGGGATAGCGCAGGATCACAAAATAGTCCCTTCTTCATCCTTAGTCGAACTAAGTGACAGGAGAGGAGGTCGTGACGAGGGTGAAGACAGTGATTCAAAGGTAGTCGCGAGAGGAGCAAGGTCTCCATTATACAAGTCTGGGTTTGGTCGTGAGTTGTTGCATTAATGGCAACTCTTCAACCCGGATTAGAGTGGGTGCAATTTCTCTAATCTTACAACGGGCCGGATAACGTCGTGCGATGGTATTTGCTTGCACATCATTGCACCTAATAAGTGATTGAAAACCTTGTTGTGTGTATAGTATAGTTTTAAGTCCTTCATCCTAACTTACTGAGCTGTGGTTGCTCACATCCCTATAAATGTCATGCAGGTGCTGGCTAAGAAGCAGCAAACAACTACTGTGAAGTTAGCAACTGCTGGATCTTGGGGAGTGAGGAAAAACATTGGAGAATAAACACTTATTTTTAAGGTCTAAGTTTTTATTTTAGAATTATTTTTCATTTCAAAATGGTGTAATAACTAGGAAATATACTATAGAGAAATATTGTAAACTTTAACTGCAATAACTAAATTATAACATATATATATAATTCCTCATTTTTACAGGTAAATGATTTATTTAAATTATAAACTGTTTACTTCTAAGCGGGTTAGTCATGGACGCCTTTGTAGATCAGGTCGAAGATAGCGGTTGTAAGGCCAACTTCTATCTTAGGATGGTTTACATGGCGGGGCTGTTACGACTCTGTCGCTTCGGGGCGTGACACTTGCAACCAACTAATGACCTTCATCCACCATTTCCTCACTAACACGCATGCATAGCAGGCCACTGACCATCGACCTCCTCTCTTTCCCTCTCTCTTTGACTCTCCTTTAATTCTACCTAACACACTAGACTCAAGCCTACAGTAGCTAACCTCATCACAACTCATCCTCACATTGTCGAACCTTTACTCTCTCTACATTGCAACCAAACAAAATCCAACGACAGCCTTTGTCGTGACCATCAACCCAACAATGCCCACAACCAATTGCTTTCACTACTCGACCCAAATGCCTAAACGTGACATTAAGCACATGCTTGCCACTACTACTGCCTCCCCAACTACAAAAACTTCTTAAATGACTACCGTTGGCCGCAGCATCACTCTTAAACCCATTGAGTTCAATAAGAAACACATGAAAGTGGCCTTGCTTGAAAATCACCTTGAAAAAGTCTCCAATGCCCCGCCCTAATCGCTGCATTCATCTTCCCTTAGTTGGTTAAGCTGACTTGAATCATTGGAGCCTAACCCGAGATCCGCTATTGACTCAAATCCATCATATCCGACCTGTACCCCTGCCTTTTTGGTCCAATGTAATCATTTTTCTTTTATTTTACATCATGTTCTATATTTATTGATTTATTTTTGTGTTTTTGTTTGTTTGTTTAATTTTCATGATTGTAATTGTAAAAATAAAAAAAATTAAAAGAAAAAAGAAGAAAAAGGAAGAAAATAAAAAGAGAAAAAAAAAGAAAAAAAAAGAGAAATAAGTGAAGTATATTTTATTTTCTTCTATTAATACATAATAGGTAAATAAATAAAATAAAATAAACAAAATTTAGAAAAAAAAAATGTTTTCCAAATAAACAAAAAAATAAATCAACCCATTTTTTAAAATAGGGCCTTTTAGAAATTTTTTAAAAAATAAAGAAGACAAACTAAGTTTAGGATTCTTTAGAAATTTTCCTTAAATAGCTTAAACTGGGTTAAAAATGTAAACTTGACCTACTTTTTGAAATTAAAATTAATCAACCCACTAACATTTTTTAAAAAGAAGTATATACGTCTAATCCCGAATAATCGGTATGTAAACACATCCGGGGTGACGTGAAAAATGAAATTTTTAGCTTTTTTTTTTCCCATTTTTTAAAAATTATTCAAATTGGTAAAAATAACTTTATTTAAATGTCATTTTTTTTCCTGAAAGGTAAATTCAAAAAATTAAGTCTAAATTTGAAAAGTTGATAATACCCTCAAGAGTTTAAAGAACTTAACCCCCAAACCTAAAATCTTTCATTTTCAAATCTTTTCCTAAAAATTAGTTTTCTAAGTGGACTAGTGGTTAGGATAAATCAATCCATCCAATCAATTTAACCTAACCTTCTTTTTCCTAAGTCTGATCTAGTGGCGACTTCAAGATATTTTTTGAAAATAAAAAACCAATTTTTTAAAACTCATAGTCGATTATCAATATTAAATGAATTAAGGTTTAATATTGATCGGATTAGAGAAAGATTTATAAAACCGAGAAAAAGCAGACTCAGTAGATATAAATGCACTAATATATATCTTAGGTATTATATTAGTATCACATTTTGAAAATGCAATATTAATACAAATAGTTATGTTAATTTTTTTTAGCTAATTTATATTCGTGTAATATTAATTGATTTTTATGGTAATTATGTAAATTTCTCCTAATTAGCATGTCCTTTTGATTATATATTATCACGCATGAATAAAATAGAGAAAAAAAAAGTGCATTCATTAAACATTCAATGTATATAACGAGATATGTGATACCTCATATGATTGTAATCTCACATAAATTATAGAAGATAAGTTGTATTGTTTATAAGACTAAAGTAGTAAATACCGTATTAACACTAGATAGAAGCTTTTAGGCTAAATGGTTAAAAAAGATTTTTTAGTGTTTATTAACATAGCTATTGGCTATTTTTAGCATGTGGTATGACAAAAGGAATCAAAGTTAATCCTCAATTTAGAATAAGAGGTTTAAGGATGAAAAGAGTATTATCAATGTAGTTATTCCTAGCATGCTTTCATGAGGACTTATTAGTTGCAAAAGTCTTTTAGTATTTTTTCACATGATTATTGGTTATAAATTTTTAAATTAAGTGGCTAAAAAAAATCTTTTAAGTATTTTTCAATATGATTATCGGTTACTTTTAACCTAAGTAATACGGGATGTGATTTAAGTCTATGGAGAATCCAGAAAATTCTTAGAAGAGGAAAACCCGATTCACCTTCTCCAAGGAATCTTGGCCAGCGAGTGCTTTGACATGAGAAGTTCTTCACTTCTTTATGAAACAAAAACTTAACTAACAGATTATTTCCTTCCTTCTCTCTCTCTTTTCTTTCTCTTTTTCCTTTTTCTAATTATTATAGTTGAGAAAATGCAAATCTAAGCATTACTATGGGCGGGAGCTATAAAAACTAATTGTGAACCGTGTATTATGTAACATTTACTGCTTGTTACCGCGTGTTATTAACATCCTTAATGTTATCCCCATTGGCCAGATTATAAAACACTTTTCATCTGCCATGTTTTACTTAAGTTGATTTTTTCAATATAATCTAGTTTAATTTGATTCAAATGATAAAATTGATTTGAATCATTTTTATGGTGATCTTCATGGACTAAATCAGTTCAATTTGGTTACTATATAACTCAATCGGTTTTATAAAAAATTTCTGTTTTTATTTTTTTTTAGAGAATGCATTAATTTATTAGAATGATGATTATAAATAAATAAACCAAATAAAATAAATCATAAAATTTTCTTAACTTTCAAATCTCAACAACATGAATAATTCTATTATATTATAAACACATATAAGTTACATTTTAATTCGTCTGCATTTTACCCTCTTTTTAACTCAAATTCTTTCTCATTGTCGGATTGAATTCCCAATCCGGGTCCGACTAGATTGGCTTTCACCTGTGGCAAAGGCATTTGCAATGGCAATCATTATTTGCCTAACACACTTTAACGCGGCGGTAGTCTCTATTAAAATTTTAGAAATCCCGTACGTTGTATTGATTATTTAATGATGGTCACTTTGAAAATATTTCGGCAAAGCAAAGTCGATATTCCTTTTTCCTCAAGGAAAAAAAAAAAAGAAAAGAAAAGAAAAGGAAAGAAACCAACAAAGTTCTTTAAGCAAACCTTTCTCTCATATGGTCAAAGCATTCAATGGGACAGTTGTTTCGATAAGTCACGGCCAACTTTAACTACAAAATCCAAGCTTTCCCACTTGAAGACATGAACAAAAACCACTTTTTTCCCTTTTCCGGTCCTGTTCACACTTCCCACCTTCCTTCCTTCTCTTTCATTTCATTTCACAGGCTTTCTTGCCTAAACTGGAAAATTTTCAGCTTTTTAAAGCTTGTTTCTTAATTGGCTAACCTGCTAAAAACCCCAAGATTTTACTGCTAGAAAAAAAATTTAGAAATTTTGTTCAATTTGAGTTTTATGGGGTCTTGTTGGAGTTCTAAAACTAAAGCTGCTGAGAGTCCTTTACATATAGGTATGAGAACATATTGTTACTATAGTATGTTTTATTTATTTATTTTTCTTATTATCCTTTTATTGTGAAATATCGAGTATTAAATTATGTTATGCCTTGGTTTTGGTCTTTGAATTTAATGTTCATGTTGATTAGAATCATGGGTGGTGTTGAGTATTGAGCCAAAGTTACCCAATTTTCATGGTTTGATGAAATTTGGTTATGTAAAGTTTTGTTTGCTATATATAGAAAGGAGAATTATTTTATTCAACACTAAACTAAATGTCTTTTTTTTTTTTTTTATGGAATTCCTAGAAAATTTTCTAGTTTAGTTTGATGCATGTAATAGAAAGATTAAGTATAGCAAACCCATGAAATTGGAAAGTTCTTCTTATAAAAGGAAAGTTGAGATTATGAAGAATTTTGGATAAATTATGATTGTAGGCATTGGCTTTTTCTTTTTTTTTCTTTTTTTTTTTTCTAGGGTTGGATTTGTTCGATTGTGTAAAACAAGGGAATGAAGTGAGTGATTCATGTAGCAAGCTGTCATCTGCTTCGGTTCCTCAAACTCCCCGAACGGAGGGTCAAATATTGCAGCAGTCATCTAATCTGAAGAGCTTCAGCTTCAATGAACTTAAGACAGCAACCCGGAATTTCCGCCCTGATAGTGTGTTGGGTGAAGGTGGTTTTGGTTGTGTTTTCAAAGGTTGGATTGATGAACAGACATATACAGCTGCCAAGCCTGGAACTGGCTTGGTGATTGCAGTTAAAAAGCTTAATCATGAAGGATTGCAAGGTCACCAGGAGTGGTTGGTGAGTATCAGATTAATCACTCGTCTTGATGACATGCATTTCCTATCTGGGAGTTGGATCTTCAATCCTCTCTGTGTTGAGCGAATGTTTGTGCTTATTTAATAGGTTGAAACAGAACAAGAAAGTTTTAGATGATGGTTACTTTTATTCATCATGATTTTCATTTCGACAACACGTGTGTGTTCAATATGTGGTGGCCGCTTCCCGTGCTTAGCCCCATTGCTCCGAGGATGGGATCCCTGTTCCATCTTGGAAGTTAGGGTTTTAATACTGTGTTTATTTGATGTGTCGAAATAGAAAAAGAACAATAACCAGTGATTAACTTATGATTTATGAACTTGTAGTCCTGCTGCACTGGCCTATGGAACACGGAAATAGTCTTTTCTTCAGCATCATTAATTTTGTTACTGTCATTGAAGGTTTACATTGGCCTGCTGAGCAATTCATGATATTCACCATGAGAAGCCAATTTATGGGTGCATGATTTACCACTTTTGAATGATTAATTGGTTTTGCAATTTGACCTATAGGCAGAAATAAATTACTTGGGGCAGCTCTATCATCCAAATCTTGTGAAGTTAATTGGGTACTGCTTAGAGGACGAGCACCGGCTGCTTGTGTATGAATTCATGCCTCGGGGTAGCTTGGAGAATCATTTATTCCGAAGTAAGTTCGTCTTTTCGATTTTCGAGCTTTGCTCTATTTATTTTGTATCTCAATCATTTATTTTCAATTACATTATCTCTCTTTTTTTTTAATAATTAAAATTTTTGATATTTTTAATAGGGAGTTCTTATTATCATCCGCTTTCTTGGAAACTTCGAACAAAGGTGGCCCTTGGTGCTGCAAATGGTCTGGCTTTTCTACACAGTGACAAAGCAAAAGTGATATATAGAGACTTCAAAACTTCCAATATTTTGCTTGATTCGGTATGGAATCGTGATTTGTTGTTTATCAGTATAAAGGGCAGCAAATTTTGCAGAGATTTACTTTCTTGCTTAACCATTTTTAACTGTGATTGGCAGAACTATGATGCAAAACTTTCTGACTTTGGATTGGCTAAGGATGGGCCACAAGGTGGTAAAAGTCATGTCTCCACAAGAGTCATGGGCACCTACGGTTATGCAGCTCCAGAATACATGGCAACAGGTATTTATTGATTTCCCATATATATATGTCCATGAGGTCACGGTCTTGCATTGTTATTTCAATGCTGTGGTGTGAATTTTTAAATGGCATATTTCCATTGAATTTTGGGTGCATGTGGCTGAATCTCTCTGCCATTTGCAGCTTCAAATCCTTCCTTTTCCTTTCTTATGGACATCCAACCCATAATTGTAGCAACCCAATTATGTTGTGTCTCGATTTTGTGTGCTTGAATTCATTTACTTAGAACTGCATCAACTGCACGTACTTTCTTCTGAATACTAAAAGAATGCTTTCATTTTTGAAGGGCATTTAACCACGAAAAGTGATGTATACAGTTTTGGGGTTGTCCTACTGGAAATGTTGTGTGGTCGGCGGGTTCTTGACAAAAACAGACCATCTGGAGAACACAATCTGATAGAATGGGCCAAGCCACATCTCACAAGCAAACGCAAAATTTTCCATGTCATGGATGCTCGGATCCAAGGCCAGTATACGCTACCTGGAGCAATGAAAGCAGCTCAGATAGCATGTAAATGCCTTTCAAAGGAACCAAAGTCTCGACCGAACATGAACGAGGTAGTAAAAGCACTGGAGCAGCTACAAGCTTCTGAGGAGGCAGCTGCCAATGAACTCCAGCAGAACATTCACCTCAATTCAGCCAATAGTCCCAAATACCGAAGAAGAAGTGCGAATGACCTTCTCAATGGAAAGCCTGTTGGTTATCCCCGGCCGGCTGTTTCTCCAGTTCATGCATGACAAATGTCGTTCTTTTCATGCCTAGTTCTTTAATTTTTATACCACGGCACATGCCACATTGGTGGATACTGTGCAGCAGTTTGATTTGACCGGAATCTATCAAGAGGTCATGCTCTTCCTACAGCAACTTACAGTGGCTTGAAGTGTATTGTAGGGATGGAAAGAATGCGAGGAGAACACAACTGGATGCATCTATATTTGAGGCTGGAAAATGGGACTATATATGGATCCTATTTTCTTATATCTTGAAAGATTAATGGAGGATGCATCTATTTTTACATACAGTATAGCCTGTGTATATTTTTCCCAGACTATGAGGCTACAACTATGCATAGAGGCTATTCAAGTGCTGGTTTTGGCCTATCGGTTGCTGTAATTATTGCTGTATAGTGTGTATATTAGTGTAGGTTTGGTCCTAACAAGTAGCTATGTCCCGTATAGTCGGATATGGGGTTTGATGTATTTTTCTGGTGAGTTCAATCAGAATCTCATTCTTCAAAATTACCCCATGAGTAATCCAGCTTTTGCTCTATGGAGTTGTTTTATCTTTATCCTCTTTTTTTTTTGGATTTTTGAATTTTGTATTTCTAGTCTTTTTAATACAGCTAAATAGCTTTTTGTATGGTATGGCGCATTAGTCACGCGAAAAATCGTTTACTGCCTAACTGGAGACACTTTATCTTACTTCTTGGTCAAATAGGCTGTTTGATTGCTACTTTTCGATATTACCGTCTTTTAGCCGGTAGTGAGTTCCCAACGTAAACTATACTATCAACCTATATAAACTTTGCCTCGACACTCCTATAATAGATTTACTCTGAAAGAGTTATAATAAACTGTTAGAAAATATATTGAGAAAGTTCGTCTAAGTATTTGAAATGAATCGATTATATTTTTTAAATTTTATAATTAAATCAATATAGGAATAAATGGTATAATCCTTATCAAATATAAAATTCTCAATAAATTTTCTCGACATTTTTTTTATCACTGCTTCTCATTTTTCATTATGAAAGCTTAAAAATGTATGTTTAAGTATTGTTTAAAACTTTTATACGGTGGGAATGTTATAGATTGAGTATAAATGCAGAATTAAATGTCGATATGGCTCTTTAAGGTTTTAGGATGGCTACTATCAGTGTCATAAAAATCTTTTGTCTTTTTTTCGCTTTCATGGTTCATATTTGGTCCACTTCCAACCGTCTCTATCCTGTTTGGTGTTGCAGAATCCTAGTTTGTCTTTCAAATGGGGGGATTTAGGAGGAAGAGAGTGGATTTCTTTTTTTTTTTTTCCAATTATTATTATTACAAATCTGGACCGTGGAGAATGGAACTTAATTCGATTTATTAGGAGACTGATATTTATATTAATAGGTTATAACGACCTTAATAAAGTAAAGAGAAATAAAAAATACATTGTTTTGATAATGAATATGGTAAATGAGAAAGGTAAAAAAAAAAAAAAGAGGCTAAAATGTGGTTTCAACCTCCATTCTAAATAAAATCATTTTAAACTTATTCAATGAGGAACCACCTTTAAACCACTGAGTTTAGTTTATTAAATGAATCACATTTCTTTCTTTCTTAATTCTTACATCTCTTTCTAGTTTCATTTTGATATGTTTTAGTTTATTTTTATTCTCTTATAAATCAAATTTGTACTTTACAACCATGGTTGTAATCCATAGGAAGAACAAAAGCTTTTTCATCTACTTATAAGGATAACTATAGCCAATAGATATAAATATTATATCCCATTTACTTTTTGAAATAGAACAAATAGAGAATAAAAAAGTTATACCTTGATAATAATTATAACCAGGATTATAATAGAAATTTCTATTATAGTATTTACTTTGTCTAATTTTTTGTTATAAGGAATACTTATTCTAGTATTTACTTCATTTCATTTGTTACGGTATTCAATGAAGAATATAACAAAAAAAATGAATATATCCATTTGATCTTTTTGGAAAAATTGTCCCTCTAGTTGTACTGATATATAACTCTAATTGCTTAAACTTTTATTCTCTATGGCTAAGTGTAGAGAAAAACCCAACCAAATAAAATCAATTTGTAAATCAAACCAAGAATATGATTTTTCTTACAATAGTTTCAAAAATTCCCAATCTAAGTTAAACTAAAAATTTATGGTTGATTTAGAAGGATAACTTGAATCAATCCGTAAAATTAAATCAAACTGTTTTATAAAAAGCATTATTATATTTTACTTGCAACTAATTGCGTATTCACTTCCTCATGAATTCTTATTACAACATTCACTTTGTTTTCAAACTCCTAATAGGAATTGCACAAGGAATCTTGATTCCCTATTTTGTTGGATTGGAATTCTTAAGGAATTCTTAAAATGTATTTAGGAATTCCCAATTCAACAAGAAAAAGACTCCCTTTGCCCTTTAACTATTCTTCACACACCATTCAAAGGTAAAGCATTCAAAACCCAATTGAATTTGATTCTTTGAATTAATGGGCTTTTTTATTCATTTTCTTAATTTCCTAGGCTCAAATTAGTATAAAAAGAGCTCGAACGAGCTTCGAAGAGATGGAAAAACATTAGAAAATCCCTCTCTCTCTCTCTCTTCTCCAATTACTCTCTCTCTCTTTACTAATAGCTCTCTCTCTCTCTCTACATTTTTCTCTCTCCAACCATCGTCAAGCTATACTACCACCACCATTGAGCTCCTTTAGACTTGAACTCTCTAACCTAACTCCCCAAGCCTCTATCATACCTTCAGTAGTTACCACCCATGCTACCCTAAAACCACCATCGCCCGCCGCATCCAGACCACCACAAACGGCCACTGTTAGTTGCCTCCCCACAAACTCACAAAAATCCCCTTCCTTGCTCGAATTGGTGGTTAGAGTAAGCCTAGATGTCCACATTAGCTACTATTAAGGATTCAACCTACGACTGTTGGAGCTCTGAATCTAATCGACCCAACCCAGACCTGACTGAAGCCCAATTTGACCCACGTGTAATCCTTGGTCCAACCCTAGTTTGCGTCTAGCTGTTTTGTATTTTTATTTATTTATTTATTTATTTTTGCTTTTGTAATTGAGATGTAAATGTAAACCAAAAAAAAAAAAAAAGAAGAGAACAAAAGAGCAATATAGTTTTAAACTTTGATTTATTTTGACTAAAACTGGATAAATAAATATAATAAGATAAAATAAAAAATAATAAAAAGTTGTTTTTATAACTTAGAAAATTTATTTTCCCAAATAAATTAATGAATCACCCCATTTAAAAAATTAAGGCTTTTTAGAATTTTTTTCAAGTAAACAAACTTAGGACCCTTTTTAAAAGTTTTCCTTATTTAGCTCAAATTGAGTTAAAAACTTAAACCTGACTGTTTATCAAATTAAAACTAATCAACACATTAAAATTTTACAAAAAGAATTACATAAATTTATTCCCGAATAGCGGGTACGTAAATACCTTCGAGGCAACATAAAAAATGAAAAAAAAAGAGTTTTTCCTTTCTTTTAATTTAAAATTATTCGATTAAAAGTAATCTTTAAGCTATTATTCAAAAAAGGTGGTTTTAGGAATTCAAGTCTAAATTTGGAAAGTTGTGATACCTGTAAATGTTTAAAAAATCTAATCTCTAGACTTATATCTCTGGTTTCTTCAAAACCTTTCTTTTTTTTTTTCAAAAAATCAGTTTTCCTACTTATACTAGTGTCTAGATCAAAACCAAATCCACCCATTTGGTTTTAACCTAAACTAGTTCTCGAACTTGGTTTAGTAGCGACTCCAAGGATTTTCAAAACACGTTTAAAAACTGAATTTTTCTTAACTCCTAGTTAAGTGTTAGTATTAAACAGGTTAAGATTTAATACTAATTGAGTTAAGGAAAATTATAAATATAAAAAAATATTGGGGCTTGACAACTGAAAGGTTGCCTCTCTTATTTCCTCTTTCAAGATTTCCATACATAAAATTTCATTATCTCTTTCTAAAAAAATGGATCAATCCAATCAAGCACATGAGACAAATCTTGGTCCAACCCTTTCTTATAAGGTTGTACAAAAAATGCCATAAATGCATGACCAACTACCCTTTCTCCTTCTTTCCATAAGCCCCTTAGTATTTGAATCCTTGAAATAGTATTATACCGCCTTCTTGTGAGTGTTGTTTTATGGAAAAATTCAATGTTTCTATCTCCATAGTTTAACCAATTAATCTTAGTTCAATAATGCTAATATTTCTCCTTACGGCTCCATAGTTCTTCCAATTTACTCAAAAGCATCTCCTCTTTTGTGTTGTCCATCCCCTCCTGTTTACTTTGCAGTTCACTCATCCTTTTTAAAAGTTTCCTAATTTTCACTTTATTATTAGTTACCGAATTCTTACTCTAACTCATAAGGCTTCTGTTGTAATTATAAAGATTTTTCATTAACAAAGACATGGGGTCAGCTACTACACTCTCCTTTTAATTTCTTTTAATTACTTCATTACACCCTTTCACTCCTCTCCAAAAATTTCCAAACTTAAATAACCTTCCATACTTCGCATTTTCACCAACAAGAGGTACAGAAAGAGTAGTGTGATCCAATCATATCGTTGACTTATGCATCACCTGCATCTTAGGGAATTTACTTAGCCAAGCATTAGAAATCAACGCCCTATCAATTCTTTCTTTCATAAGCACTCCATCAAACATTTTATTAAGCCAATTGTATTTTTTTCCTTCAAACTTGATGTCTATTAAGTTAGTATCATGAATCATATTTCTAAGACCAACAATTTGCCATTTATTTTTAAGTGTGTCCGCACTTTTCTCATGGTTTGTAATAATTTCATTAAAATCATCTATGTACATCTAAGGGCCGTTAATATATTTGGAGAGTTGGATTAAGTCATTGCAAAAGTTCCTTTTTGTCATTATATTTGTAGGTGAGTAGACTAATACCACTACGCCTAATTCTTACCCACCTTCCTATTTTATTTTTGAAATAATGTAATTTTTTAAGCTATCTAACACTTCAACAATGAAATCTTTTGTTCATTAAAGGGCCAACTCTCCTATTCGCCCAATAAGAGGGACATAAAAAATATCAAAGTACCTCAATTTTCCCCTTATCATATCAACAATGGTTATTGTTGTTTTTTTTTTTCTTTTTTTGTTTCCATCAAAAAGATTAGATAAGAGTCTAATTTATTGACAAGACCACTTACGTTTTTAATTGTTAAAGAGGGCCTTAATCCTTGATAATTCTCACATAAAATCCTCATGCCCCTATGTAACTGTTATTGGTTAGCCACCATCACTAATAAAATCATCAGAAGCTACTCTAATTGAAACTTCCACTAAGCTATCTCCCTTTCCTAAACTTTCTACTTTGGTGTCCTTTATCTTCCTAAACTTTCTTTTAGTTATAGAGTGCAACTTTTTGCTTTCCTGGCTTCCTTTGTTAAATATAGTATTGACTTTAAGATTAAAATTTAGAGACATCAACTTCAACTTCTTATGTCCACTCATATCCTAGTCCTCTTCAATCTCTTCAGGTCTTTTTAAATTAAGATCTTTAAGAGCTTTAGTCATATTGTGTTGCACATAGAACTTAAGTTGCAGTTCCTAGTTTTGAATTGGTATGTCAATATCATTATCTTTGAGTGGCAACTCTACTATATGATTGGTATTAATGTTTGAGTTACGTATTGTATGGTTATGGAAGTATGACTATGAATAAAGAGTGGTGAATGAGTTTTAGTGGGTGAAGTAATGATGGTCTTCTTTTATGTTTGAATTTGATAGTGACTTATAGGTAAAGTGATGATGGCTTTTTCATTGTTAGAATGAGATGGTGTTTTAGGTAATTTATTTGTAACAACTAGTGGAGGTGAAGATGTGTTGATGGATAAAGGCTCATTTGCTCGGGTTAACTTTAACCTTTCCACATGGTATGAAATTTTAAGTTTTCTCCTGCTACCTTCATACTTTATCCTCTCCTTCATACCTGACCAAAACCCATTACGCACACCAAAAGCTCTCAATCCGAGACCATAATTTGTATTCAGCTTACTCTTTTTGGCACAAAATTTGGCCAAATGACCTAAACATCCACAAATGAAGTAGAAATCTAGCAATCTCTCATGTTTCAAACAAACTTCATAATGCTCTCCACTCTCCGATAACCTAAACCTCCTTCTTAAGAGGTGTTTTTTGCATCTAGTTTTACCCTCATAAGTAGGAAACTTCTCCTTAAACCATTACTGGACCTTAGATTCTCATAGTCAACCACTTCCTCCAATGAAGCTCCAATAATCTTAGCATTGAACTTTGTCATTTAATCTAACTTCATTCCATAGATTTGAATTCAAAAAACAACTAAGTCTAATTGAATTTCTTCTATATTTAAGTCAAATCTCTACTCTTCCATTATTAATACATGACCTAATATAGACCAAGGTCCATCTGCCATTACTTTACATACTGTATCTAAAGAATTGAAGGACATAGTGAATCTATATATTCCTGCACTTGTGAAATTAGCTACACTGTAACTCTCTTAAGCTTTCCTTAACACATTCGCCACAGTAAGCTTGTTAATAAACTTATTGCTCCATACCTTACTTATCATTAAAAATTCTTGTTTACTTGAATTACTTGAACCCAAATCTAAAATAATACATTCTTGAGAATTACTATCCATTGCTTGATGTGTCATTGGGTGTTTCTCCTCATCAAGGCGGTCCATGTTAATTACAAATTGAATTCAAAGGAATATTAGTAACTTGAAAGATAACTAAACTAACTTTCTTTGTTTTGTTTTTTTTTTTTTCTTTGCGAATAAGGTTTGCTCATATGATTTTTTTTATTTTTGATAATATGAATGTAGCAGACGAATAGGAAACAAGAAGAAACAAGGTTACAGAGAAGTAAACTTACTCACCAGATTGCAAATATCGGTAAACAAATACAAGATCTAATTAGATAGTTATGATCCAGTGTATTAATGAGTATTTAATTGATTAGTAATATGTGAATGGAAAGTAAGTGATTGAAATATAGTGATGAGTACTTTGTGGATGCAATGAAAGTATGTGAGGTTGAAGGATTGGTCATGTGGAAAGATATTGAAGCAAATTTTCACACCTACATGAGGAGAGAATTATTTGACTCCAAAAATTAGAGTGTGAGAAAGGGCACTCCAATATTTTCCTTATCAACGTCCTAGTTGTGTTCTCGTATAAAATGCCAGCTACTCCCATCTATTTTCACTTATATTTCCATTACTTCCATTTTTCCTAAGTTGCCCTCCAACAAAAGGTCAAAATTTGAATTCCACTTTAACTTTCCAAGCCATCAGAAAATATCCAGAAACTCCCCAAGGGCAGCAGCGTCTTTTCATGTCCACCCGCGGTTTAAGCCCCCATTCATTTTGCAAAACCCAATATCCATTCCCAGCAAACCAAACAAGATGTTTTCCGGTTCCATGGCTGCTCCGCTCACGCGAGCCACCGCCGCCGTACGTTCCCTAACAATGGCGGTGCCCAAGCCAAAGCCCTCTTCCACTTCCACTTCCACTTCTACTTCCGTCAGCGTCATGGTCCCTTCGCCCTCACGCAACTCGCACGTGCTTCTCGGCTTGTCCGAGCAGCAGCTCCAGCAGCTTGCTCTCGACTTCGGCCAAGTAACTTGTTCACTTTCTTCCGATAATTTTCTCTCCTTTTTCTTTTCCTTTCATTTAATTTTGATAAATGTAGGGTAGTGATGTGAACACCGTCGTCCGACGGATGAAACAAGTTTGATTCCCTCTTACAGTTGTAATATAACAGTAATACCACTTGATGTGGGTGATCATATAAAAGAAATGGGACAAAGTTGTTAACACTACTAAACTTTGTTTAAAAGTTTAGTTTACTACTGATTTCAATTTATCAAATTTGTATTTAAGTGCAACTTTTCATGTTATTATTACTACTAGAGAGACTTGTTGCATGTATATGCAGTAACTAGTAACGATGGAATTTGACAATTTGAAAGTTCTATAGTAAATCAAACTTTTGACCATGATACAGTAGTAATTGCAACATTTTCTCTAAAAGAAATTATTGTGAGATCAAATAGTTAGTCCATGTTTTTGCTAATAATGATTTTATCAAATTTTAATTCTGCACTAATAGATTTAATTTGTATAAACCGTTGGTTGAATTATTTGTTGGTTGCTCTGCACAAAAGTTATAGCTAGCGGAAAAGTGCAATAAAAATCTTTTTAATTATAAAGCAGCAGCTTAAATGCCATGTTTAACTGTGACTCGGTCTATCTCTTATCAAACATGATTAACATGGCTGTGATTTAAACATGATTAACATGTGCATGATTTAATTCAACTTGGAAAGTTATCTCTTTACATGATATTGTTCAAGCTGAGTCATAGAACTGTTGAGTTTCATATTGTATCAAAGTGTTGATGGTGATGTGTCACTTGGAGTGATGAGTGGCGGAATGGAAAATCGAAAAGTGACTGGTGAATTTTGAATTTTAAAGAACAAGCCTTAGCAATCATTATGTGAAGTGGCATGTCTCACCTGCTGAGGTAGTTCTCATTGGAGCCTTTGGATTGGTGGGGCATTCATCTGCAGCATTACTTGTCTTATTTGTTGATGTGATGGCTCCAAAACGGTTGGAGCATGCATTTTTATAATGCTTTCAAAGCCCACAATGATTTCTCTTGCTTAACTGTTTCATTTTCGGTCATTTGTTTAACTTTGTGGATAATTGGGGATTCTGAGCGTGGTGTGTTCGGTCTTTCTTTTTATTGTGATTAGCAAAGGTATAGAGGAAAACAGCTTCATCACCTTATTTACAAGAGGAAGGTCAGGGAGATTCAGGATTTCAGCCATTGTGAGTATGTTGGATTTTCTGTTTCCCTTTTGCTTTATTTTTCTTGAGTAACATCATTTACATTTTTGTAATCTAATTAAGGACCTTGTGTCAAGTAGTGCCTCTGGCATTCAGGAATGATCTTCAAGAAGCTGGCTGGACAGTGGGGCGGTCTCCGGTCTATCGCACGGTTACTGCAGCTGATGGCACAATAAAGGTAAATGGCTAAGGGGAAAACCATTAGGTTGAGTAGGTTACATTTAATTAACTCCTAAAGAAGAGATTATGGATCAATGAATAAGGATAAGTTGTAACCCCATGATGTTGTTTGGTGGGGTGGAAGATGGGGATAATAACTTAGTTACTTGTCGTGGTGGTCGTACATTGGCAGTTATCGAGTTCAATTTCGGGTAATTTGAGGATGATGTTCCTTATGGTTCTGCAACTTCTGCTGAAAAGGAGAATTATGTAATGATCTCTGGTACAAAGAGGTGGCTTGCGGAAGGATCTAATTAGGAATAATGTTAGTAATAATGATTAATAGTGGTTGTGGTGGTGATAGCTAGTCTATGTGGATGGAGATGATGCTTATGGCATTATCATTAGAAGTGGCTGGTGGGATTTCATTGTCCTCAAGCAGCCAGGTTTCATGTCGTAATCATGACTGATGGGGTTTTATTCATAGTATTTTGTGGCTGGTTTCTGTAGCTCCAGACTTAGTGCTTCCCCCTTCTCTGGGTCTTTTGGCTTCGAGTTTTCTCATTGCCTTCCATTATTTTTTATATTTGCAGTTACTAATAAAATTGGAGGACAGCAGGCTTATTGAAACTGTGGGCATACCAGTCGAAGATGATAAAGGGTCGGTTCGACTTACTGCATGTGTCTCATCTCAGGTAATATCGCTGAGTGTATAATCTGTAAATGCCATATATAATGTTTCACCTTTAGAAAAGGATATCCTTTCCTAATGTGCCATTTGCTTCAACTATATAGGTTGGCTGCCCATTGCGGTGCTCGTTTTGTGCTACTGGTAAAGGAGGCTTCTCTAGAAATCTCCAAACACACGAGATAGTTGAACAGGTTTGAAAGTTCTTTCTTCTGAGCTCAACTTTGAATCACAAAAAAAGAATAGAGAGAAAAGAAAACCATAGATCTTGTCCCATTTTTATTTAAGAGACAGTACTGTTTCCATTCTTTTTGTGCAAGAGATGGGGTATATTTATATAGATTGTGTTGTAAGTTATTTGGCATTTACAGGGATAATATAATGCATGCAGGTGTTAGCCATTGAGGAGATTTTCAAGCATAGGGTGACAAATGTTGTATTCATGGGAATGGGGGAGCCAATGCTGAATTTTAAATCAGTTCTTGAAGCCCATAGATGCTTGAATAAGGTACAATCTTCTAACCGATAATTATCCAGACACATCTGGAACATTTTTACAACCTGGTTGAATATTTGATCAACCATGATGTGGTGTAGGCTCTCATAATGATAGGAAGATGTTTTTGACATCTTGGTTTCCACGTGTTTTCATTGCTAGGAGTGAGCAGGAATTTGGCTTTATTTTCCTAGCTGAATCAATATGTATTTTAAAACAGAAAATCCTAGTTGAGTAAAACTATCTATTGAATTAAGATAAGTGACCTTGAAGGATGGCTTTTTAGCAACGAATCTTGGGAAAATAAGTTTTTCTGTTCCGTGGCAATTGCTTGATTGGTAAATCCGATTTTTATTGAACACTTTGGGTCATCTAAGACCTTATGACACTATTCATTTCAAAATTTTTAGAGGAAACTCTTCTTGTTCCTGGATTTACAAGATTCACAAAATCCTAGTCTCCAATGACAAGAAGCTAGGTATGCTTGATAGAATCCAAAATTATGAACAGATGAAATTAAAGAATTTTATTGTGATTGTGTATGAGATTTGAACATATAAAACACTAATTCTCTCAATACACGAGAGCGATGAGTGGAAGCTCGCCTAAAGACATGAGTGGGAGCTTACAATCATAACTGACCTTGGATTTTATATAAAAGAATATCTGGACCCTTTTTCACTAAGTCACTCTCTTATTTATATTCACTCCTCCACCACATTAGTACACACTTCTTTATTTATACTAACCCATAGACTTATGTATTTCTATTACCTAAATGCTGTATCAGCACACACTAACACATCACCCCTTTTTACTAGCAGCACATACATATCAATTCCTCCCTTCTCAAGAATGTCCTTGCCCTCAAGAATAGCACGTTGTGAACCAAACAGGGACCATTAACTGACCCTCTTGCTAACGGATGGACAAGTCAGATGCAAATAATTAGTTTCCTCATTCCATTACCACACACAACTTGAACCATGAGGATTCTCTTCCAAAACCATCAACCGAGAAGCCTTGTTAGGATACTTGTGATTGGGCGAGTAAGGTTGGTCACACGTAAAGTAAAGACCCTTAGTTAATTTATCATGAAATTCTGCATTGGTCATTTACTTGTGGCTATGAGATTTTTTCCAACCATTGCGCTGCTGATGAGGTTGTGCAGCAATAGGAGAAGCAACCAAAGCAGAAGAATCATCCTTTAACAACCCCTAATGGCGAGTAAAGTTATCCTTAGGTGAAGCAGGCTCAAGGGAAGAGTGAACCAGAGTATTGGAAGACAGCACTAAGTTACTGGCAAGAGGTTGGCGATGGGAAGTTGGATAGAACTTTTTGAACTTAGGAGTCACCCTTAACCTCAGAAATGTCCAAAATGCTGATCAGAAAGTGGTGCCAGAAAAATGGCACATGTGTATTGCCATTCAATCTTTAAAGCGAACTTGGTGGCTGACTCTAAGGAAATGGGATTAAAAGTGTCTAAGTGAACTTGAATTTCAGCACGTTATCCCCCCAAAACATATCCTAGTAGTTGCAATTCAAACATGCGTGGAGCTTGCAACAACAAAAATTCATAGTCCCTATACGTATTGCTTCACAAAGTCTAATTGATGGAGTTAGGAAAGACATCTAGAGGGATTGGCCATAGAAATACCTCCAAAATTGCTCATCAATTTGGATTTCAGCCCTGGCCATTTGAGATTAAGAGCACGTGACTTGAGAAACTTCAACCAATGGACAGATTCACTGTGCATACACAAGGAAGCCATCTCCACCTAATGATCCTCACAAATCTGGTGTACCTCAAAATATTGCTTTATCATGGTGATCCAATAGGCCAGATTGGATCCATCAAAAAGAGGGAGATACATGTATTGAGCGTGAAGCAGAGGACGTGTATTCATAGTAGTACAGTGTTGGTCACCAATTGGAAAGGCATTCCCTGGAGACATGGTAGGGGAAGATTCGGATTGAAGAGGCACGGCAGATCTAGAATGTTCTCCTGGAAGAACGTGAGAAGTAAGTCTAATCGGAGCTTTGCCAGTAGCCTTCGAAGGAAAAGAGTTATCACCGGAAAGCTTCTCCTCTAAGCGAGATGATTGCAGAGCTTTTTGCAGCAATAGATGCATCGATTTTAAGGAATCTTGAAGGGAAACAACATCACCATGTAATGCAACGATGCTAGTGGATAACTCCTCTTGGTCACAGTCCATACTAGCCATATGGAGCTTAAAGTTAGTGAAATCCTGTTGCATCTCGAACAATGATTTCTCTAATTCTTCAACTCAAGAGTCTAGGTGAGTCATAATGATAGAAGTCGACACAAGAAACCCCAAAACAGACGAGGATCCAGCGAAGAAAGCAAGCAGTAGCAAGTTCGAGTTCGAGATCGAGACGACGACAACTGATAGAATCCAAAATTAGAACAAATGAAATCAAAGAATTTTATTGTGATTGTGTATGAAATTCATACATATAAAACCCTAATTCTCTCAATGCACAAGAGCTATGAGCATGAGCTCACTTAAAGACACAAGTAGGTTCTCACAAACGTATCTGACCTTGGGTTTTTTACAAAAGAATATTTGAACCCTTCTTCACCAAGTCACTCTCCTATTTATACTCATTCCTCTACTATATCAACACACACTTATTTATACTAACTAATAGATTTATGTATTTCTATCAACTAAAGTGCCACATCAGTACACACTAGAACATCACCGCTTATTATGAGCAGCAGGTACATATCAATGCCGAATTACCAAACCATGGTCATGGCTCGTGTTTCAGTGTAGTCTCGAAAAATATGTGACTATCTTCACCCTGACTCTTCATCACATGTAAAGTATTCATCCAATCTGCGAAGTTGTGTGGTGGATGGTTATTGATTCCTGTATTGTCCATATACCAGTCACTAGCTTTGCTTTTGGAGCCCTTTTTGTTGGTCTCTGATTCTTGAAGAACCAAACTCTGATGGACCTAACATTTGCCTTTTAGCACCAACATGTACCAGGTTACTACTATGCCATTAAGTACTGGTGCATGCTTTTTGCATGTAGCATGTTCATTTGAGGATGTATGTGAATTCTGATTTGAATAATATTAGTACAGCACAAAAAGGATTACTAGTTTCCTCTTCACTTTCTACGGCGTGATTTAGCTGAATCACATTTCACATAATTATTTTTTGTTTCTTATGTCTTTGTCGTGATTTCCTTTTGGTATCATTGAACAATAATATATCTTTATTTTTTGAAGGATGTGCAAATTGGACAGCGCATGATAACAATTTCCACGGTGGGAGTTCCAAACACGATCAAGAAGCTGGCTTCTCACAAACTTCAATCTACATTGGCCATTAGGTAGGCTCCTCAGCAAGATTAGAAATTAACTCCTTACACTATCAAATTTCTGATTGTTTATGGAGAATGAGAGGAGGGCATCAATTACCTGCTGTCTTTAATGTGGAACCTGGCTTATATGGGAATGTGCTGCTTCAGACTTTTGAAGATTCAGCTTTAATTAGACCAGAAGTCTGCCTATATCTATCTATAATGTACTTCAGTCTTTCTTCTCTGGTTTAAAGACTTCGCTGCTTGTTACGACCATGTCTAAGTCTGAAGCTCAAATATGGAATCTTGCCAAATAGAAGCTGGAAAATATCTATATATGAATGTTATCATCAAACAAAGAGAAACTGTCCAAGTGTTGTTGACTTGTAAGTTCAGTAGACCAGAACAACAGAATGGCATCTAGGAAATGAACAAACTGAAGCTAATAGATAGCTATAGTTGTGTTGTCCAAAGAGGACATAATTTTTCATCTCCTTTTGTTTCCTCCCTCCCTTCCTGTTTCTCTCTTTAATTTTAATAGACTTGCATCTAAAGTGCTCTTCTTTGCATCAGCTTACATGCTCCAAACCAGAAACTTAGAGAAAGAATAGTACCAAGTGCAAAAGCCTATCCTTTGGATGCAATAATGAAAGACTGTCGTGACTACTTCCTTGATACCAATAGAAGGGTGTCATTTGAGTATGCTCTTTTAGGTACTTCCCTTTCTCCTAAACAATTGCTTGGATCTGGACATCAAGTAGGTTGACAACTAATTGTTTCTTCTCATGGTTCTACATAGCTGGAGTCAATGATGCGGAAGAACATGCCATTGAACTTGCTGAGTTGCTACATGAGTGGGGGCGTAATTATCATGTCAATCTGATCCCCTTTAATCCTATAGATGGCTCTGACTATAGGCGGCCATACAAAAAAGCGGTTTGTTAACCATACTTATCATTACTTTTCTTCTTGCATGAGCCTGCTTCCTTAGATTCATTCATTATCTTATGCTTTGCTTGGACTTTATCTGTGCAAAGGTGTTGGCATTTGCAAATGCTCTTGAGTCCCGTAAGGTAACTGTCAGCATACGCCAAACAAGGGGCCTAGATGCAAGTGCAGCTTGTGGACAACTGAGAAATGAATTTCAAAAGAATCCCCTTCTCTCTGAACCAGTTAAGGTTTCTGAGCCTGAGGCTGCAGTTGCATGCTAATGCTTTGGATAGGCTAGTTCATTCTCTAATTACTAGGCTATGCCTTGAACCTGGTGGCACTTCCTACACAACAAAGCCTTGTGGACCTTGTGACCAGCTAGATGGCATCTTCAGCTTTTGCCTACCTTGCTTCCGACAATGTTGCTGTGGTGGCCATCTCTCTTCTCATTGTTGATGTATACTTGAAGACAGGTAGTGCCATTCTATTCCTTGCTGGTGCTGGATTTAGGATGTTTTCGAATGGCACAAGCTATGGGCCCCTGGACAGAGCTCAAAACTTTCGAGAGCCGATAAAAATCTTAGCTGTAAGGTCCACTGGTTGGGACAAGCAAGATAGCGTTCTCCTGCTGGACTATGCCTGTATCAGTAAATATATGCATGGAATACAAGTTATAATATTTACATGTCTAACAACATGATCATTCATCCCACATTCAAAATTTTCATAGTCATTGTAGTCCTGGGAATGTATGCAATGTAACTATGTGCATCAAGATCTTGTATTATGAACTCATGTATTCTTATTCATATTCCCCTGGTCTGCAATAAGGAGTAGGATAAAGAAAAATGGTTAAATGAAATTTGCTAGTTGTGAACCCATTAGAAAATTATCAGCCTCTGTGATTATTCTGATTGTTTCCACGACCAGCTTCGTTGACCATTTATGGGGAATGAGTTTAGTACGTATATGGTTAGGTATGGTGATGGTGTTGGTCATCATCGGGCATGCCTGCTCCTTAGGGTAGTAGTTGACGGTCAATGCAGCATGCCAGGAGGCTCAAAAAGGAAAAATGCTAATGGTTATGGGTGGATTAATATTTGTGGTTAACTAATTATTGATTAATGGGTGTATTAGATGCCAGGCAAGGGCACACCAAGTTCCTGTGTACTGGGATTTGGGCAATTTAGTGTCTAAAGTTTCTTCTCTCTCTCTTTTTTTTTTTTTTTTTTTTTTACAATTTAGTGCATGTACTTGGTGAAAATAGCTAACCAAGTGCCTTTATTAGGCACTAAGTTATAAGAAAATGAATTTTTAGATACTAAATTGTACAAATCCTAAAATATAGACACTTGGTGTGTCATTTTTTAAAGATGACGTGTACTAATTGGTCAATAGGTATGATGTAGTTGAAGTTAAGGGTTGTGGGAATGTTTTGTCTTTACCTATATTTAACTTGGTTTTTCAGCTAGTAAGCCCCTTTGTAAGGAGAAAAGTAAAGTTCTTTAAAAGTTTAGCTATTCACTTTTTATTTTATTTTTTTAATTAATCTTCATTTTTGAGCTCTTACAAAAACAAGAATTTTCTTTAACTTTGTTATATTCTTCGTTCATTCTTGATACCTGTCAACTTTAAATTTATCTATGATAATTAATTTGATAAAATAATAATATTCAGTATATTTAGCTACAAAATCTAATAGAAAATAATATTAAATATATTTTATTACTTAATATAACAAAATATTAATAAAAAGGACAAAAAAATGGTAAGAAAAGGGTTGCAAAAAAATTATGCAAACGCTGGTGCTTTGGCTAATCACTCTAAGGCTAATTGAAGTTGACACATGCCTTAAATCAATGGAAAATTTAATCAAATATTGAAAGTCTTAATGTTGTAATATAAAATCTTGAGCATTTAACTGGAAGAAAATAAAAGATTGATGAGATAAACGTTAACAACTAAATATTATAGTTTAATCGTTATTAAAACACGATTTCCAAACTCTTGTCAATCTCAATCAACCATCTCCGCCACAAACACTTAACCACATCACCGACAAGGACGTTGCAAGTATTTCTTGTCTGACCAATTGTTGTTTCAAACGGTTTTTGATGGTGTGAAATGTGCGATTAGGAATCATAATAGCAACTTAAGTTTGAGCTGTAAGATATTTTGACTGTTCGAGTGAATGCCCTTCAAAAATAGTAGGCTGGAACTTTGATTATCTTGGCAATGCTTTGAAGTCATGTATGGAACTTGTACACTATGTTTGGTTTAAAGGAAAGAAAGAGAAGGGAAGGAATTGAAGAAGACCTTCTTCTTATTTAGAAAAGTATGAAAGAAAGAAGGGAATGAATTTATAAGGGAAAAATTTGCCTGTCTTATAAATAACCTTATAATAAAAATGGGAGGACAATATTTAAAATGACATAAATAATCTTATAATAAAAATACATCTTAAAATCTTAAAGACTTTTTGATATTTCAACAAATTTAGAAAACTATTTAATTAACTTTCCGTCTATGATCATTTGCTTTTTTATTCAAACAAATATTTTCCTTTTCTTATAATTCTATTTTCTCATTTTCTTTATTTCCTATTTCTTTACTCTATCCCAAATAGTAGGATCAAGATGAATTTGATATCATACCTTTTATCCTATCCTAAAGATAGGCACCCATTTACTTAGATAGAGAGATTTTTTTCGATCAAACCAAAAGTTTCACTTTCAAAAAATTTTAAATTCCAACCAATCCAAAAATGGGAATTTTTCCATTAATCCTATTGGTTTAGTTGGCTATAAGCCCATCTAATAAGTCTACATATAATATGTATACATTTTTAAAATATAAAGTGTCATCTCAAGGTATTTGCTGGTAGTACTTGAGTTTTGTACGTAATAAGTCTACAAAACAAAATACTGTGAGGGGACGTTGGGGGATTGTTCAGCATAATCACTTCAACAGTGAATTTTTGAAGAGTAGAAAGTACTTTGAAATAATTGGTAAGTTTAATGTACAGAGTTTAGAGAGATTTATCGCTATGTAGTGAGCTGACATTTATAATATTGTGGTGCTGACAGATGGAAAATAGTTAGCAGGAAAGATTCTCTCCTACAAGTATGGGAGAGATTCTCTCTTTTAAGGGGTCATGCTATCGACGTGTCCCACATATATTTGAAGTGGGTGTTAACTTGGTCCTTTATCCTTATTTTGTAACTTCTAGCTGTTATAGGGTGTCTTAAGCCCTATTAAGCTAGGTTTAGGGCTTAAGCCCAAGGCAACGGGCCCTAGAAGATGAGGTGCGTTAGATCTAAATGGGCATGAAAGGCTTATGTCTAAAAAGCCTTGTTAACATAAAGAAATTTAGGTAATTTGAAAATCCTTTACTAATTCATAAGTTGAAGTGAACTAAGTTCTTAAAGTATATCAATCTCATAGTATTAATGGTCCGTTTACTTATAGGTAATAAAATAATTATTTATACAATATAGCTAAATCTCCATAAATTAATACTCAATAAATTAATAAGTTCTATAAAATAATATCTTTCTTTCCAGTCCCAACTTGAGTTAGTTTACAAAATTAATAATTTCGATGAATTAATGATAAGTGTAAATTACTTTACGCTTTTAAGGTATATTTAGGTATAGGATTGATCATAATCGTGATTTAAATCTTAAGTTTTGGTACTTAATTTGTATAAAATATTGATTTCAGGTAAATTACAAGTAAGAGAATGAAATATACATAAGAATAACGACTTTTTAGTCAATCATAGCCATGAGGAGAAGAAATTGATAAAGTAGTATCAAGAAGTATCAATCATGGGTATGATAATGAAGTAATGAAAATTTCAGCCCCGATTACATCTTCAATCACGACTGTAATTGTATAGTAGGAAGATGATCATGGACAGGGTTACGGGTATGATGAAATTTAATAAAGCGACGAGGAGTTCACGAAATTCATCATGGCCATAATTGGTGAAGAATATTGTTTTTTGAGATTATTATGCCTCGAGTCATAGGTGTGATGGAAGAGGAATAATTGTTCTTTTCAATCTTTTCACACGAACCAGTACGTGGAAAATGTCAGGTGATGCCTTGAAGAGGTAAATTTGAGTTTTTTAATGAAAAGAATATAAATATACCATAACTTGTAGAGAAAAGATGATTAATCAGAATATCAATTCACAAATAAACACCTAATTATTCGCATTTGTACCATCATGTTCCCATTTTACAGTAGAGTTTGTTTAAGTGTTATAATATATGTTTCCTTGAATGACTCGAGAGGGGCGACTGGATTCATTGTTGTATGTTATGAAGATTTATATAGTGAATTTCAAATGGGGTTGTATTTCTTACTTACCTTATATTAAATTTATTGTTATCTCTGCATTGTATTATTACATTTTGTTATTTCATCATGAACGAATAGTACGTTAGGACTTATTATATCACTTAGTATGATCAAGTGTATAAAATAATAGTTTCTTGATAAATGTTAATTTCGCTGAATTGCGTTTAATAAATCTAACTATGGTGCAGTGTACGACATCAACTTAGGCCAGATTTTAATAGAATATGTTAAGAGACAATTTTATTGAATATATCTAGTTTATTAGAACAACTTACTTTTGATAATAGAGATATTATGAAGAAAGTTGCAATATCCTTAAGGGAATCGATACATTAACATAACATTAACGCAATCCAAGTTAGCTGTTAATTAGGAAGATATTCCAATAAACACAATTAGGATTAGAAGTAAGTAGTAAATAAGTAATTTTGAGAAGAATACTTATATACTGTAATTTCCCGCAAATAACAAGTATTGGGATAAAAAAAAAAATATTTTTTAGTAGTATCATGTTAAGTAGTGAAGCAAGTTTGTATGTTAAACGTGTTGTTAGTAATTGTTTTGTAGTCATTGTACTAGTAGCATTAGTTTGTGGATTAGTATAGTTTAGTTAACAATTTAGAGTTTCAATAATTAATCACTTGATAAATTGTATTGTTAGATAATAGGAAGAATAATAAGTATTAGTGTTTGAATTCTTTTTCCAGTGGAGACAACCCTATACTTATCTATGCTATAAACGATAGGTACACTTAAGTTAAGGATAGAATATAAGAATTTAATTTATAAAACTCGAAAGCTCTTTATAGAGGTGATCAATTAATAAGATAATAATTTGTAGGAAGGCACTTATATAATATCATAAATTAATAATTCTCTAAAATTACAAATATAACTATGATAATTAAGCAAAATATGAATATATTATTTAATTTTTTTCTTGAAAATTAAATTTAGGTAGATTTCATTTAATTTTTTTCTCATTACATTTAAAAGCTCCAGTATCGTGTTCTCAAATTGTGACAAAAAATTGTGAGGAGTTATTATCACTATGAGTACTACTGCTTGCTTTCATGTGATTGGTTCAAAAGGTACTAAATCATCCTCAGCTTCTTCCTTAATAGGATTTTTAACGACACCAACCACAATTTCTTCCAAGCTTTAAACCACTAAACATTCATCATTTTCTTTTGAGTAACCAATTGGTGATTGACGTCCAATTTATTGCAGTAACTAAGATCATTAATCATTTTTTTAAGCTCATGAATGCCTCTTGTTGAACATTTATCATCCAATATGATAAATATTATTTAAGTATTAAGAACAATGCATATCATTTATGTACTTGTTTTCATAAATATATAAGTATAGTAAATTTATAATAAATTTTATTTTTAAATTAATTCAGGAAACATGATACATATATTAGTGATATTAATGATTTTTTATGCAATTAAATTTATATTCGTTTAATCGACAAAACACTCTTTAAATCAATAAATTATTAATTTATCGATTAATTAATACCTGTTTAAATTAATAAAATTTTATGATCCCAATATTATTAATTTATAGAGGTTTTGTTCTTCTTACTACCTTGTTTACTTGGAATCATTCAGGAAATTTTTACTTCCAGTGACTTTTCGATTTGCTTTGTAGAGGGAATAATTGTTCCCTTGTGAAAGATGGATTTTTTTTCTCCATCCATAGGGAATAAAAAGTTCAATTGATGGACAATTATTTCCTTAATCAATAAAAAAAGTCAATTAACTTTTATTTAGTTTAAAAAAAATAAAACTAAATAGGAACATATCAATACTTTTGGTTGTACTCCTAAGCTAATATTATCATTAATTAGGTGTAATAAATGCTTAAATAATTATTTCTATAATAAAAATATATATGAAGTAAGTACTAGAATTTATGTTTCTATCCTATCATAGTTAATAGTTATTCTAAAGGCATAACTTTTAATTCCTTATCTATTCAAATCTAGAAGGAAAACAGGGTAGTAATTTTTTACCTGTGAAAGGAAAAATCTCCTAATATTTTCCTGGAAATTTATTCTTTCTCTGATGGAAAACTATTCTTAGATTAGTCAATACGGTTCTTCTAACTTTTAGTAATAAATTTATTTAATTTTAATTTGGATCAATGTATAAATAATATTTTAACATCAAAATATTTTAACTTGGAAAGGGAGAAAAAAAGAATTATAAAGTAGGTGTGAGTGGGTAATTCTATTAGATGGAGTACCCATCTGTATCTTGCTTGACGAGGTAGGTTTTGAATAGATATTAGGAGATCACAGAATAGGTTTTGGTAGTAATTTTTAGGAATTTAGTACTAAGAGTAGGCCATGGTATAATCCATGCTTTCTACCTATCCCAAATCTTATATACTAAGCTATGTTTGTTTTGCACATTAGCTAAATTTACTTAAAAAAAGAGCTTTGAAGTACTAGACAAAAGTTAAAAAATTTGTACCATCTATTTCATAGAATATGAAATAAATATATCTTTCAAAAATAACCCTGTACCAAGTTTTCGAATCATAATACTAAACTTTATTATAATTTATAATATACATATTTATTTTTTAATTTTTAAACATTTTTTAATTGTAATAATTCATACCTAATATTGCATAATTTTGTTATACGTAGGTCATAAAGGGAGTTACGAGTACCTAATTAGCACAAAGATTATATTGTAACTAAATAGATTGTACTTTGTTAGTATCATAAGAAAAAGAAGTTAAGTGACTTTTGAACTCATCTCATTTGTGCTTCTGTGCATAGGAGCCTTAGTCTTGCTCGAACTTTACCTTGGAAAACAATATTTAATTAGCATCTAGTTATTACTTTAAAGAATAGAAATCAAACTATAAATTGAGAGGCATTAGGGTTTGATTACCTATCGTGCAACATCTGTGAAGAAGAATGTGAAGAAGAAGGAGAAAAAGAGGTTTTTTTACTCAATTGAGAAGATTCCTAAAGTATGTGTTTTAGTGGAAGTATTTTCTTAAGTCGAGCTTATTTCCGTTTAGTAGCTATCAATTTTGCTAACCAATTAGTACCTAAGGTACAGGGGGTAAGGGTTCTAGAGTACATCTACCTATCTACACTTAAATTTATTAAATAATGTTAATGTATCAATGAATGAAAAATTTCCTTCCATCAAGGAAGAAAAATAATATTATATTGATGTTAGAAAGAAATTGCCCAAAGTCAATACGAACCCTAAACTCTAAGCTAACAACCAAAACTTAAGAATAATAATTTTAAACTTCAATAATCAACATTTTTGTTAACTCTAAAACTTTTCTAAAAGACTACCCATTTAACATTCTAGTTCTATATAATTTTTGTAAAGTAATCTCTTTTGCATGAAAAGAAAAATATAACGAAAACTAGCTATAAAAAAAAAAAACACATGAAATTGAAATTATGAAAAGATTAATAAAATTTATAGGTTTCATAGGGTATCATGTATCTTGAAGTTCTATATGATATAAGTTTCATGATGATTCCAAGATGCCGTATAATAGGTTTCGGTTTTAGAAATTTGAGAACTTATACTTATAAAGTAGGATATGGATAAAACTTTATATCTACCGATTATCTACCACTCACCCTTATACAAAGCACTTATTAAATAAATATAAAAATAAGCTAAAAAGATAATAATCATGAATATTGAACATTTGTCTACATTTATACTTTTATTTTCAAATTTACGTAAGTGGTTTAGCTTAACATAATGGTAATATGCCCACGGTGATCCATTCACGCACAGCTATATTTTTCCTCAAATTTATGGGTCAAAGGCCTAAAATCTTTTCAGCATATTTTTATAAATACAACCAAATATATATATATATATATATATTATGTTTAAAATAATAGTTTGAATGAAAAAAATATTTATTTTGTTTTCCTTAAAAGAAATGGATAATATTCAGTAATTTCAAAATACAAGTGCTGAATTGCATGTTACTTTCGATTCTATTACTGACCATTAAACATATTAATTTTCAAAATGCACTATCTGTAGTCAATATATCTGAATGTGGCTGAGATAATAAGAAAAACTACATTCGGAATGCTGATATATTCATATAGCGTTTAAAACTTTAGGTTTTCCACACTAACGATGAATACGTGCTTCCATCCTTCCATGTTTACTATTTTATTCTTAATCTTGTCAATTATGCATTCCTCTATTCTTCTTGTTTTATGCTTTTATATAGATAAAGTGCAAATAATACGCCATCTTATATTTTCTCTAAATAGAACCAGGTTTTGCATCTTTGAGAACAAATCTTTATACTTCCAAATCTCTAAAAAGGTATTTTTTGTTTCTTTGAACGAAAATGTTAACCTCTAAAAAAATAAAAACGTGTTTTTAATTATTTTTGATTATTTTATCCAAAAGCAAGATAGTTTGATAAGGTATAAAAGCGTGCTTTTTCAAAGATATGTTTTTCGAAACACTTAATTTAAAAAATAAGGGGTCTAAACAAACAAATATAAGAGGATGTATTTATAATTTATCTTTTATTTTTTGTGAACAATTTATCTTATTTATATATTACCAATGAATAATATTGATAAAATAAGAGGAATATAAAATGCTAAATCCAAAAAAGCAAAAAGAAGTGAACTTTAAAATTTTATGGTGTGATATCTACGCATCAAAAAATTTACTTACTCATTATGAATACTTAAAAATTGTATTACATTAAGTGAACTAAACCTAATGATATTTTCATTGTAGGTATGATTGATTACTTTGATAAGTACCAAAACTTTAAAATGTAATCTATAGAATTTTAGATTGATGGACTTTGAGTAATAGTTTTGAATAAAAACCACTATACTTAATTCCTTTTAATATGATTTTAAGTATTAACCTGGATTCCTAATAGACCCATAGACCTCAAACTTATTCACTAGAATTCATATGAAGTATTATGCCCACTATACCACTTTAAGAGCACATATTACTAATGTATATAACCTAAAGAATTAACGTTCTTGTATAATATAAAGCTATGTAAGGATAGTCATTTGCCACTCTTTACTATGAAAACTTGCTAGTTACTCTTGTAAAGGGTTCGAATTTCATTATTCGTCCCTGAGATAACTTAAAGAGCTTCGGTTATGCCAAGCTTTTTTTTTTTTTTCTATTAATTATCATAATAGTATGAGAACCTATTAAAATTTCCTATTGGAATTTTTCTATCCCTTTCTATTTATTTGTTTTTGTGATGAAAATCCTTTATAATGCAATGCTAATTAATTCTACCGTATAGTGAGTATTAGTATTACTTCCCTTGTTATTAGGTGTGCTTATATATGTGGGTGTCAAATATCATGTCTCCAGTTCATTAAACTTATTCTTATTCTTGTTGTATCTACTCTAATAATAAATGGAAAAGATTACAGTTTGATGGGCCAGCTTGACTTTCCGGCCTAAATTTTCGGTCCAAAAGGCCACGTGCGCGCTGCCAAAAAGCCCATTAATGGGATTCCTTTCTCTTTTCCTATTCTCTCCCAGACTAGAAGAGCAAGCAAATTCTAGGGCTTTTAATTATAAAATCGAAGCAAAAAAGAATCGCTGCCTCTCTATTTTCAAATTCTTCTCGTAGGAAACTAAAAGTCTTCGCCTTGGCAACGTTTTCTCTCTCCAGGTACTCGGGTCTTCAATCGATCTCACTGATCATTAGCATTTAATCTTTTATACTTTCTTTTTCTTTCTGATCTTCCCTCTGTTTGGTACTATTTGGTGGTGTTTTTATTGAAGATTGATAAAATATTAGGGCTTCTTGATGTTGCAGTTACTTAGGTTTGAAGTTATGAGTTGTTGGTTTTATTGTAATGAGAGAGGGTTTGTATGATTTTTGGGGATTGTAGTGTTGACTTGGGTTTTGAGAAGTTTTGACCTTGTGATAGTTCTTTGGAGATAGGAATATGCATCACGTGTAAACTTGCTTGTTAAATGGTATATCTTAAGCTGATGATGAAGCAGTGTGCAGTTGTCAAGGCGCTTCCCATCTCGGGGTTCAAATTGAACAACTGTTGATCCTCTTTGGGAAAAATTATATATTAACGATGTGTTTGTTTCATGCAGAGACTCTTTTTGAGTACTTTTCAGATTTGTTGTAATTTTCACATTTTCTTTTTGCAATTTAGTCTTTACAATTATCAAATATTATCATAGGAATCTTGAATGATTGCAATTACTTCCGATTCTTAGCAATAACTGTGGTAAGGCAATGGTAGCAGTTGTCTATTCATAGTTGCTTTTTTTTTTCCCGCCATGATGGGTGGTGTTGGTGTTAAAAGAAAACAATGGAAATTCGATAGAAAATGATTTTCAAAATTATATTTTTAATCTTGCTTGGTAGTACACTTGTTATATGAGAAAACCAGCACCTCCTCCAATGGCTGTTGACCACCACCTTTGTGTCCAACCAGTCATTTATGCTAATTACGTACCACCAGTTACCGTAACTTTCAACTTTTGTAAAGCTTTGATAATGAACATTGTACAACATTTTCTTTTTAATGGGCTCTATTGGGGCAGGAGTTTTAGGTTTTATCTTGGCTCTTGGATTTGCCGTTTATTGAAATGTGGTTTGTGTTTATTATTTTTCAGGCTTTATGATGAGGAGGTATAGTCCACAATATTACAGTCCTCCAAGGAGAGGATATGGAGGTCGAGGAAGGAGTCCTCCCAGAAGAGGGTATGGAGGAGGTGGCGGAGGATATGGACGGCGCAAGGAACAAACTCATGGAAGTCTTTTGATTCGCAACATTCCTCTAGACTGCAGGTTGTTTTAAGCCCAGTGCATTGATACTGTTGTTTTCTTTTCTATGCATACAGAGATGGGTTCCTGGCCTTTGAAGCTACCAATTAGTGAAATTTCAAGAGTCAAATGTGAGGATTTTTTATTTATCCTTTGCTTGCAGGCCAGAAGAGCTAAGGGTTCCGTTTGAGAGGTTTGGGCTTGTCAGGGATGTTTATTTGCCTAAGGATTACTACACTGGGTGAGTTTTTCTCTCCTTGACAACTGATGTTGCTTGATATCTTATTCAATCTTCTAGCAAGTCTCTTGAGGTTTTAAACCTGATACAATGATAAGTGGCTCTAGAAGCACAACTTCAAATGACTCATGAAGCTTGATTCTTGACTTTGAGATACTGTCTGAGAGTCCAATGTTTTACATCGTTCAATTGGAGGAACTTGTAAACTAAGAAAATGACATTGAGAGGTAGCTATTCAAGGCTTTCTCAGTTTTCATTGCAAGTGATAATATATATTGTTACTTAGTCTATGTCATTACTTTGTAGCTATGGTCTGCTGAACTTATTCATGGGCTATTAATGAACTCTATCCCAATACCATTGAAGATAAGCTGGCCTCCTTTTGCTTTTGTAGCTTGACAACTTATCTTAAGAAACTTGGCATGACAATGCACTCGTTTTATGATTATGGGAAACCAGTTGAATGCACGTGCTTTGCACTTATTTTTATACTGTATTGTGATTATGCAATGGCAAAGTTATCCCGTGGTGTTATATAATGATATATTTACCTAGGTGTTTCTGTTTCTCGCTCATAGTAAATTCTATTTTGACTGGTTTGTCAGGGCAATGTTAGTTTCAAGTTAAAACAAGCCCAGGTCTCACATTTGATGAAGGCCTATTATCATTGCCTCATACTGGTTCTTCATGGTGTAAGAGAATATTCAAAAGAGGAATGGTTCTAATGAAGGGAAATTATAAATCACATTATTTGTAGAAGTTTGGAAGTTGAAGATTTAGACCTGATCAATGGATGACTACATGAAGGGATCTTATGAATGAACAGTTGATTCCAAGCGCCTTCTAGAATTTTACAGGCTTGTGAAGTTGACATTATCATAGCCTTTTTCTCATGGTGTTAGAATGTTCAAAAGGAATCTTCATAACAAATTATATAATCTTTATATTGGGATGATGAAGGTGTACTGTTTGACCAAATGAAGACTACGAGTTTAAGTAATGAGAAGCGTTGAGTGCAAGTGATTCTAAACTTTACAAGCCTGTGAAGGATTTGCAGTCACTTTGCTCTTTTGAAGTGTCATTTCATACATCTCTGTTTATCTAAAGGTTAGTTAATTAGCTCGGGTGTTGCATTTATTATCCACTGAAGTGGAAGTGCTAACTTAAATGTAAAGATTTGTGAAAAGGTACAGTTTCCACTGCCTTTGACTGCAGTTTGGGAGCAATAGGTGTGCTTATTGACTTCAATATTGTTGGTTCCATCACGTGAGCCTCTTTTGCTCAAAATCCATGGAACACCTGTGATGTTCTACCATTGTTTTCCAGGGAACCTCGAGGATTTGCTTTTGTGGAGTTTGTTGATCCTTATGATGCTGCTGATGCTCAATACCATATGGATGGACAAGTGATTGCTGGTCGGAGAATTTCAGTGGTGGTTGCTGCTGAATCAAGGAAAAGGCCTGAGGATATGCGTCGAAGAAGTAGGCCTAGGTAATTTGGTGCAATGCAGATATGAGCTTTTTGTAATGGAGTTGAATTTTTTTAGGTAAGTATTTTTGTTTTTTTTAATATTTGAATTGAGATATTCATGATTTGTTTTTCCACTCTACAGGGAGCCATTTGGATATGGATCCCGCCGACCTGCATATCGTGGTGAGTTGTGTAATGAGAATTTTCTACAGATGTTACCTTTTTCATTGGTTTTCTGGCCCGATGTGCTGATTCATTACTTTTGTGAGTGCATCTATGGCTTTGTATTGCATGCTATTGCCAATTTATTTGGCCCCTGTGGTAACAACTTTGCTATTTTTACTACCCTTTGTTTGAAGAATTTCAGTCGTCGTATTCTTTGTAGTTTTGGTCAATTTCTTGATTTTGTTTCCACTATTCTTTTCCTAAACCTTTGTTGACTCTGGATTTGTTAGAAACAGATAGAGTAGACTTCATAAGCTGCGCTCATTTGAAGAGTATATGTGGATATGTAGCTTTATCTATATTTAGGACTAGGGAGATCTCTTGTTCTCTTTTCGACCTTTTTGGGTCATGGGTGTTTTACATGACCTTTTATTATTGGGAAGCAATTTCTTTCAGTATAACTTTATCTGTGTGTTTGCAGGACGCTCGCGCTCTCGCTCGATATCGCGTTCACGTTCTCCACCCTATCCATCAAGGTCTGAAGGTCGACGTCGGTCAAGGTAAGGTTTGGAGAAATTGCTTTATTTTATGGGGAAGATTATAAGTGAAAATAAAGAATGATGGCAATTGAACATGTGGTAGCAAGTTATTAAAAAAACAAAAAAATTTAAGAAAATACTTGTTTTGGAACAGTGCTATTAAGGTTTGAAATTTGTTTTGTCAGGTCCTATTCTCCGGCACCAAGAAGGCATGCTGACTACTCTGCTTCTCCTCAAAGAAGGCATGGAGATGACCATTTAAAATCACCGAGAGGACCCCCACAAGAAGAAGAAGGTGGCCATAGAGGCAGGTCTTACTCCCCGGGGTACAGTAACGGATACGATCAAGATAATAATGATGCTGGGTATGTCAATTGAGTGGATGTTTACTTTTATCTTTGAGGACAGAATGGCTGTTCTGTTTGTTATTGAGATTTCTTGTTTGCTGCTAGAATTTTCTCATTTGTAGTATCTTATTCCTATTGCTATTAACTCTGGTTTTTCAGTAGCTTAAATCTGAGGGACATATTAAATCGAAAGGAGAGCATGTTTGTTTCTCTTTCCTAGATTACCTGCAATTTAGTTTATATATTTTGTTGTGCATCTGCATCAGTGGTGTGACTGTCCTGGCCTCAAGATGGAGATGTTGGTGGATAGTGTCTTCATGCAAATGCTATTGTGGGTGGTTTTCATTTTATATTGGGGCAGGTGGCCTGATGATTAGTGCTGCCTTCCAAGTTCCAATCTGGCTATATCCCTTGAAAAATTGGTGGCAGCAGAATCAAAGTGTTTAATCTCCTATATTTGGAGAGTTGAAGCTTTAAGTACGGAATTCAGTAATTATTAGAACTTTGTAGCTGAACTACATATTGGACTAGTGCTCGTTCTATGGATGGTTGTACACCAGGAATTTCTTATGGCCTTTTTGTTTTCTCAGTGTTGTGATTCCTTGTTTCAATATTGCAGGAAACCTAAATATGAGTTGGATGAAGGACAAGCACGTTGGAAGTCATCGCCTGGTGGTCGATCAAGATCACCTTCTGGATCTAGATCTAGGTCTGCTGATCTATCTCCCTGAAGTAGTTAAGTGAAATAATTGTCTCAGCTGTACTCTTGGAATGATATTAGGAATCACTGGTGGGGGGTGGTGGTGGTTTGCATATTGAACATTTGCTTGAATTTTAGAAAAGTTTTCTAGATTCTTCTTTATAAACTTCTCCCCATTCTGGCTTGTCTTTTATGATCTATTTAATGTTAAATTTATCCTTGAAGATGTTGAATGCTGCATGTATTTGTTATTATGCTTCACGCGCGCTCTTTTTGCTCCCCTTCTCTCCCCCAACCCCACTCCTCCTTCTCCAATAGGGCACATCCTATGAAGTTTGCTTGATGTGCTGCCCAATAGGTGCGTTGCCTGAAGGAAGGTTCCATTGTGCCGTGCCATCACTAGCAGCACTAGTGGCAGATTGATAGTTAGAAAAGCTATTGAGCTTCCATTTCCGAGTCCTTGTATATTTTCATTGGGTACCTCGGTAGTGCTTGTGATCGCAAAATTTTCATGCACTTGATGGATGCTTATGGTCCTTCCTATCATCCCAACATTAAGACAAACATGACTTCAATATGAATTTAATTATTTACAATTTTTGTTAATTTAATCGGATGCAAACGCGAAATTCTTTGCCTAACTTTGTTACCTTGTTGGAAGCGCCAATAGGTGATGTTTTGTATGGAAATATTTTATCACTTAATTCGGTGATCTTTAATACATAAGAAAGCGCTTCTGGGATTACTGAATATAGAATTATTTAGCTGCGTTTGATGTGGAGATTGATCTTTTCACATTCAAGAGGATCGCTGATAATTTTACACGCTACAAAGACGTATAGTTATGAATGGTTCTTTGACAAAATTTTATAGTAGCTGTTAGCAATAAAATATTTGTTATGTCTTGCGCCACCGACCGCCGGTTCAATACCTTGTATGGAGCTGTCGATTCTACAGATCAATTGCGGATCCGTCTTCAAGAACCGTGGAACCGGCCGTTCAATCCGGTGAAACTGTAAAGGAATAGAAAAAGAAAAATGCCAACGACCGGTCGACTCTATTGTAGCGTACTTTCAAAACGTGCAATGGTTTTTTTCCTTTTCTCCCAACCGGAAGATAATTTACAGGTTGTGCAAGTGCAACGTAAGTTGATGGTGCACTATAAAATAGCACCGTCATCTTTGTCGATCTCAGACAAACGCATTTAGTAAACTAATACTCTTTGTATGACTTTACATATGATGCATTTATGCATGTGTCATTTGTTAATGTTTTTTAATGTATTAGCAAATTTTCTCAAGTATACAGCAGTATTGCATTTGTTGTTTTGATATTAAAAATCCCATGCTAGCGTCAAGTTAATTCGGCCTCACTTGTGGTGATGCACACTGCTACACTAGTATAAGTTTGTATTAAAATGCATGGAAAATATAACAGTCAAACAAGCATTGTAAACTTTTGCAATTGACTTTTCCAGCACTTGTTTGTTCCCACTGAGTGCAAGTGGTTTGTCATCCCCATCTTTCATATGTTTTGCCCAATTCCCAAGGACCGGATATAATGGTGTAGAAAATGTATGGATGATAAGGATAAACTGACTGGCTAATGAACTAGCTTGAAATCAGCCTATACAAGGTTGGTGCTGACTTCACTAACTAAATGGGAGATGGGCACCGCCTATTTTGAACTGGTTTGAAGGGGGCCTAGGTCTAGTAGAGAGAGTATCTATTGCTTGTGAATAATTAATTATTTGAAATAGATATTGCTAGTTTTACTGTTTATGCATTTATAAGTTTACCCCTTGCTTGACATTTGATTTGTAGAGGGTGTAATGTACGTTTGGCAAGAGATATTTCTAGAGAAATGTATTTAATTGATCGGTTCACAAGAGTAGCTATAATCAATGATAGTTATTGCGGAGTTTGCTTCATATATTATCCCTACATGAATTAAAGTACCAAAACGTCCTTGAATATGTTACTAGATATCACGAATGCAGGGATAAGGGATAGGATCATAGTAATTCCAGTTTACGAGGATATTTTTTGAAATTGAGATGAAAATTATGTTCTCATATATGAAATATTAATTCCCAAAAGCATTCCCCTTCACTTCAATCATATGGAGAAAAGGTTTGCACAAGGAATAAATATGGAGGGAGGAGAGGAATACAAATAACTTCTTAAATTTTGATTTAAATGTAAATTGATTTTCTGAATTTTTAAATTGTAATTTTTAATCTCTCAAACTTTGATAAAATGATAAATAACCCAAATGATAGAGAATAACTTCCTTAAATTTTGATTTTCGTGTGTAAATACCCTCTTAACTTATCAAAATGTGTTTTAAGACTTCCTAAACTTTAACCTTAATGTGATTTCTTTTAACAATATTAAGTAAATTACCTTTATATTGTTGATTTATTTTCTTTTTTCCCCTCCTTAATATGTATTATTGTGTTCCATTCTTTTTTTTTTTTTGCATATTTTCTAGAAAATTAATCTATCCTTTATAAATTTAAGCCAATACTAAAAGTCAAATATTATTTACTTTTTTTTTTCTTGTTATTTGCTTTACTATCAAATAGAATATAGTCTTATTGCTATATATAATTTACAAGTGAATGTCAACATTCGATACTTAAATTTTGCTCATTTTCACTTTTGATTACTTGAAGTATAAAAGTGTTGACTTATTACTCATGAATTTTTCGATATCACTTATAGTAGCTTGATTAAGTAGTTAATTTTGAGTTTTAGAGACATATCTTGTTGAAAATCTCTTCATAGTTGTATTCTTTGTAGATTAAAAGGTGACTTCCACCCTAATCTTTATAATTTCAATCGAGTTTAAGTTTTTATGACTGAGAATTGATGGTTGAGGAAGTTTTTAGTGTGGAGAAGGAAATCTATTGTTGTGTATTTGGAGTATTGAAAGATAATTAGTTTTACTTGTGCAAGTGTGATTGTAGCTCAGTAGATGGGAATTTAGGGGACGAGTGTCTATGTATAAATGCTTGTAGGTGTGTGCATAGTGTAATACATGTCTTATACATGTGCTTGGTGCATTACATGACATGTGTGGGAAATGGGATATATACAGCGTGTATATATGAAACATGTTGTGTATGTAAGGTAGGCGTGATACAATACATGAGGGTATACAAATGTGTGTATACAACATGTAATGAGTATCTAGTTATGGTTGCCAAAATTGCAATTTTACTGTTACTTTAAACGTGTAAAATTGATAAAATCGTATTAAACTAGTTGTATTGTAAACTTATAGAATTATATATTAAAATTCATAATTTTACAAAAAAATCTAGACATAAATAATTTTACATTTCATTTAACTAAAAAAATATTATAAAATTATAAACTCGTAAAATCATATATTTAACTCGTGAATTTAACAAGTATAGTGTATATGCATGTATTATGTATGTTGTGTGCTCAACGTATGAGTTACGCTCACACACACTTGTGCACATGCATGCATGTATGTGTGTATGTATGTTTATGTGTCTGTGTATATATGTGTTAGAGGCTTAGGCATGTAGGTGTTAGGAAGTATTGATATGTACAAGATTTAAATTGAGTAGGTAATTATATCTAATTTCTGAGGAGCGTTAGTTTTTAGCATTCAAAAAGCAAAGTAAAGAACAGGATTTTTAAGTTGATATCTGTATTTGTAACCAAGTACTAGAAATTTGGTATATTTAGATTTAGTGAAGGCAAGTGAAATAGGTATGAGATAGATGATTGTTTGATTATGTGTATTAGGGTAGAAAATCCAACCTAACTTAATGTAAACATTAACTATAATAAACATGTGCCACTTGTGCTTGGTTTCGACCTCCCTTAGTAGGGTCTAATGTAGATGAGGTGTTTGGTGATCAATGCACAATGTTTGTCTCGAATGGATTTTTGCATTGAGACGACCCAACTAAATTCTAAGAAGAGTTACTTGGATAATGGGTAGGACTACACTAATACTTATATAATAATTATATATCTATTTATCTAAGAGTCGTGAGTTACCATAAGTCTTGAGACGTCAAGACCACGTTGTTTGTTAACTAATAATCAAGATAACAAATAGTGTTTGTTGCATTAATTATTATTGGTTATGATGTTAGTTATTGGTGGTATGCATCATGTACATATATTTTTTGTATTTTCATACTGGGAAAAGCTCAACCTTCATGGACCCTAATTTTTTAGTTGCAGGTTTAAGTATAATAGATAGTTTTGAATATTGTGATGGGGCTAGCTCTAATTATTACTATTATAATGAGGAGGATGACTACTATTATTTTGATGATGGGTCAAGTTACACATAGGCCTTAGGCATAGATGATGAGGAACTATGATCGCTTTTTAAAACTGATTATCGTATGTCCTTTATGTTATATGAATGACTTGTGGATGAAGTTGCTATGACTCTCCCATTGTTTATTTCACTTGTTTTATTTGGAGTTAGAAGACTCCTCGTTAAAAGTTGTTGGTTCGAAGTTAGAGTAAATTACGGAGATCATCCCTAAAAACTTTCATAATTGCACAGATACCCTAACTTTTTAAAATCGAGTATTCCCCTCCCCCCCTTCAAACACATATAAGGCCTACAAATTTTGCTTACATAACAATACATATGGCAAGAACCTTAATTTGGAATTTCTATATGAAAAATATTAACTTCAAAAAATAAAGCGCAAAACAATAACATACAATTAAAACAAGAACAAGTATAAAATGATAAAACAAAAAAGAATATTTTATTCGTTTTCTTATTTTCATATTATTTTATTTCTTATAAAAGAATAAAAGGATTAATTTTATCTTACACATGATAAACAACTTATTATTTATTCCTTTTTAAATAATAAAAGGATTTAACTATATGTTTACAATATCCATGACTTAATTTTGTATAGATATAAAAGATTTGAAAGACTCAATCTAAATTTAAATAATTTAAGTACATTCCAATATGAATATCAGAAAACCTTTAGTTTATACCTTCTTTTTTTCTTTCTTCTTTCGGGGCAAAGATTAGAGTTCCTTGGATCTTCTTTTTATGAATATCACTTCTTTATTCAAAATCTTCTCATCACCATTATAAATAAATAAATAAGCATGTAGTTAATAGTATGCATATCGAAAATTCATGTTAAAAATGTTTATGAAGAAAGTCTTTAGTTTTTATAGTTGCATGCGAGTTGTTAGGGCTGATAATATTTAATATGATATGATAACATTTATACCAATTCAATACAATAAAAATAAGATTATATATAAAAAAAACCTCACATAATATTCAATATGAAAAATTTATTAGACATAAATAAATACAATGATATAATATAATATTTTCATTTTTCTCTTTATTTTTTTAAGTCAATATTCTTGATGTGGAAACTCAAAGGTAAGATTCTTGTCATATGTACTATCACGTGAGCAAAGTTTGTAGCCCTCATGTGTTTTGAGGGGGGAAAGTGCTTAATTTTAAAAAGTTGAGGTGTCCATGCAATTATAAAAGTTTTTAGAAATGGTTTTGTCAATTTACCCTTACTATTATTATAAGGTTTTAGACAATACTTTTGGATTGACTCTAAAGATCATATTGTAATTGGAGGTTGAGTGGACGTTTCTATCACTCCTTATTTAATGAAGTGGAGACTATTTAATGAGAGTTTGGTAGATTCATGAATTTCTATGGATTTTAAATAGGTTGAAGGATTCTATATACCTTAGCGTGTTTGTACTTATGTTAATGCATGATAGGATTGTGACTTCTCAGGTTTTGAGACCTTACAATTAAAGAAATAACTTATATGAACTATAAATTTTTAAAAGTATCTATAAACATATGTAAATTTTTCATTCTTTTTTTTCACCATAAAGTTTAGAGAATAACTTTTATATATATATATATGAAAGTGTATCTTATACCATCTCGATATATACCACTTTATCATATGTAGAATGAGTTGGTGATCATATTATACAGGTATACTCATAGCGTACTATAGGTTGCAATTATATTAGATTTCATAAATTCATTTTGCTACAATTTTTCTACATAGTCAAGCATGTACGAGTAGTATGAATTTCCGGAGAGAACCTATTTCACATGTATTCAACGGCTTTCTATTCATTGCTAATTACATGCTTAGAGTAATCTGTTAGACGGTGGAAGGATGTTTCTTTTTATCGTCATACATAGAGCCGCCAAATTTCTCTAAATGGTTGTTGAGAGAATATCGTGCTATTATCCAAGGAAATTGATAAACAAAACGAAAAGAGGAGTTACGAAATTACGTCGAGTATATTGAAAATGTAAATGTTCACTCTTGACTATGACAAAATGTAATGAATTAGACAAATAGTAATTGCTGAGGTTTTTTGGCACCTTCATTTCAGAATTCGTAACTCTAATCATTACTTTTATCTTAGTGAATGACACCTAGAGATCATCTCTTAAGTTTTTATATTAATTTTATTGGGTGTTAAAAAATAATTAAATCACATATGGCCATACGTAGCGACCTTCACAATTAAATTAGCACACACTAGCTAAGCTATCACTTATTTACAAGCATTAACGACATTATCATAATTAAATTTGTACAATGTATTGATTGATTAGATATGTAGGTCTAATTATTAAAAATAGTCAGAATTCTAACTAACTATACTTGCCTCCTGCAACCCTTTGAATATGAAAAGAAAATGCCCTTAGATTGGTGGTGATAGTAAGAAACTTCTGGATTAAGTGGAGAAAATAGTTTATTAGGATAGAAAATATTAAATCTTAGTATTTGTGAAGACAAGTGAATGGAAATGCTCGATCTCCTCTTTCTTGCATTGTTCATAGGTAAAGGTTTTTTCTTATATATTGCGCACGAATTTCATGATTTTTAAATTAGTGTTGGCAACACCTTATAAGCTCGTCTTTAATTAAATCAACCATTTAGGTAACATTTTAAAATTGGGTATTTCAATTAAAAAGATATTAAAATTATAAAAGGATAAACACTTGTAATAATTACATTATATAAATCGATAAAGATAAGATATAAATAATAAACAGACCAAAAAAAATGAGAAATCATGTATAAATTACATGTGTGTTATAGAAGATAATATAGATGTGTTCTTTATTGAGGGGCCAAACGCATATGAAAATTCCATGAGCATATGAATTTTATTTTGGAAAAAAAAAAATATGAATTATGTGAAATCCAGTAAATCCGGGCAGATAAAAGAAATCGAGACCGGATGTTGAAGAGAAAATAGTGGATAGCTGTGCTGTTGGGATACAAAAGAGCACGTTCTGTATCATAGTCGCAATTATGTTCCAGAAAGCCAAGCAAGATCTTCAGCAACCCCTTGCAGACAAATCGTTGAACTTTGTAAATCGCTTCCTTTCAAGAATGTAATACATTCTTGAAAAAATTACAATGTAGCATATCAATGTTTAAGGTAAATTTAAATAAAATGTCAATATTTTAAAATGTTCAAATTAAGAATTAATATTTCATGAAATGGTTTAAATAAAAGATAAATATTTTAAAAAGTTTAAATAAGAGATCAATGTTTTACAAAGTGGTTTAAATAATTTTATGGATTAGTTATTATAAATTTCTTATTTAAATTATTTTATAAAATGCTAATTCCTTATTTGAATTTTTTTGAAATATTTATCCCTTATTTGAATTATTTTGAAATATTGATTCCCTATTTGAACTTATTTCTAAATGTTAGTCCCCTCGGTTATAATTTTCCCATTTATTTCCTCTCTTAATTTTGTTGCTTAATCCTTTTTTTGAGTCTAGTTTGGTAGTGAGAAATAGAGGGCGTTGAGATGCGGATATTGAGTGGTGATACAAGTGAACTGAGTCAAGATCAAGAAATCATGCTTGTTTAAAAATTCAAGTTTGAATTCAACTTGTTGGAGCAGCCAACAACTATAATCAAACTCAACTTGTATATTCAAATTTCGATTTTTTAATCTTGCTTATAATTTGGAGTTGATCTCAATTTAGAAGTTCAAAAAACTTTGCTTAAAATTTTGATTTCAAACTTCACTTCACATGACATATAACAAGTTTGAACTCGACTAATTTAAGTTAGCCTTAGATTGCTTTATTTTAAAAAAAAATTTCTTTTTTAAAACTCTTCTCAAATTTAGCTTAGACTTACAACTTGTTCACTTTATTGTATATAATAAAGGCTGCATTGCATTCCTATCTTTAGAAATTGAACAGGCAACAAGTAATAGCCTAATATCCCATTTAGTTAGAGTAGCCCATGCTATGGAATAGACTAAGAGTAGATGTGAAATAACCTAAATTACCCTTTCTTTACAAACAGAAGTTACCAAACTAGCCTCCTTCCCCATTTTAAATCATTACCAACACAATGGCATTGGTTAAGCTAGACAGATAAACATACTCATGGAGAGGAGACAAGTGATTAGAATGAGTAATACACATAATCCCTAAAGCCATCACTTGTTTTAGAATTCTACTTGGAAAACCTTCCTAACCTACAATGGATCTTGTTGTCTTGAGATTTCTACCAATAGAGTAATAGCATGGATGGGCCTTGATGTGAAATACTTAGGCCTGTAAAATACATAATGGTGAGTAAGCAGTTGAGAAGTTGTTCACCGAAGCTACTCCGATACTTAAGTTAGATGCCTATAGAAGCAAAATAATAGCAAGTAGGCAAAGAATGTGTACAAATGATCCTTTACCTGTATGATTCGTTTGTATTTACCGTGGAGAATGATGAGCTAAACATGGAAGGTAGATAAGTATGAATCTCAATACTTGTGGAAAGTGTATCTTCCCATTAAGGCGAATTCCAATATACTCGAGAGTAGGACAAATATGGCTAGATTTTCATTCTTGGATCATCACGAGCTTTCTTCCTTGGCTAAGTACTCTAAGTAAACTTACCGACCTACTAGATGCCTAGGAGTACATCATACGAGGGTACTTCGATATTCAAACAGTTAGATTCGAGCTATCCATATCTCAAGTCATTATGGAGAGCTTGGTTAGAGGTTGAGTTATATTGCTAAAATGCCAAACATGGGCCAAAACAGCTCGGTGCATGTTCTAAACAAGTCGAAACTGGGAAACCTAATTCCAAAATAGCCTATTAGTAGATCTAATGAATTTAGTGTTATTTTTATCCTTTTTTCTTTGTTTTGACTCCTATTAGTGTTATTTTTATCCTTTTTTCTTTGTTTTGACTCCTATTAGTGTTCTCCATAATTGTCATTGCTCCATCAACTATGGAAATGTTTGCTTTGTAGCGATTATTAGGAAGATGTTCAAAATAAAAACAATGAGAAGGTCCAAATGATGATTTAAGTAATGAGAGCTATGGTGGATCTAAGGGGTTCAACCACATGTGGTGGTGGTGGTAGGTCCATAGAGTTCAAACCATGTATTTATAATGGCATAATGGCTATGATTAAAGTAAAGAACATGGAAGATGGTTGGATAATATGTTAATAAATAAGATTTTTGTAACCATTCCTACACTTAAAAATATGAATAGCTATTTGTCTTATTAAGTAGCTACTCATACGGAATAAACATCGTAAGGGACCCATTTTATAAAATAAAAATTGAATAGCAACACTATTCCCTCTACATATTTAACTCAGCTCGAGGTTGAAGCTCAACCCAATGTATCATTTCAGTTGCTCAAGTTCAAAGTCCAATTCAAACTTGTATAACTTGTAAATATGTTACTCACTTACCACCTAATATTGAGGGCGTTGTATTTGTCTCACCTTATCCTCCAAATGATGGTGGACGTAAAATTTGCTTTCTTCACAAGCAAGAATTACACTCAAGACAATAATATACGAATGGCCGGCAAAGCCTAGTGAATACTACAGCACCACATGGCAAACCTATCATATCAATCGCGGTGGCTCAAGTGCTGAATCCCTCTTTTTCCCAACAACGAATTGCCTTGCTGCTGCCAAAAAAAAAAAAAAAAAAAAACAAAAAGGGAAGAAGAAAGAAAGCAAGCAACCTATCATATTAATGCACCATTAAAATCCTGAAACTTCCCATCACTTGGTCTACACACTAAATTTGAACATGATTAAACTTAACATACCAATCTAAGTTAACTAACAAAATAAAAGTTCAAGCGACTCGCAGTTGTATTGTAACAATGGCAAGTTTCACTAGGCCAACCAACCAAAGAGACGCTTTTTACAAGATTCACAGCCTTCACTAACACAAGAAGCATGCCAGGAATCAAGCAAATACAAGTTCATAATTGAACCCCACCGTGGGGTCACTTCGACTTTGTATCTGAAGCATGTTTTTAGTCAAACATACTAAAGAGGTTCTGTAAACTTCATAGCAGTTCGCACAAGGTTAACTTTATAACTCACAAATACATGGAGGGGCCATTGCCTTTACTAGTTTTCAAAATCTCATAGTCCAGCTTTTATGTATGTCCGTTAGTCCGTATGTCTGATGCTTGCCATTTCGTTCTAGCTTTCCATTCCGTAAGCAAACCAAACCCTACCCTAGTTGGAAGGCTTACTGCGTTTTTGGTTGTTGCTAGGGAACGGTTAAACAGCACCAATTATCGGCAATATTTTTAACTAGTATGAACTCGTTTAAGTACAGAACATTCTTCTAGGGACCCGGTAATATGCATCGGATCATTTACAGCCATACACCAACTTTGAGCCAAGTGGGTGTGATGTCCATGTATTGACATGCACCTAAAAAACCAAAGTGTACGGCAAAAAAAAAAAAAAAAAAAGGAATGCATATACAGGTCCACAGCAAGTATTTTCTAGAAAGTACTGCAAATTCTTTGTCCAGTGATAACTGATATGGGAACACACTTGCTGATCCAGTCTTCTGCAGTGTCTAAATGTCTAATATATACCATTAAAGTAGCCATGAACTCACATAAAAATAATGCACTTCCACAACAAAAACTCCAAGATTCATACCGCAGACACAACATCAATTTGGAACCTAGCTACTTTGAGGGCATCAAAAGTTAAAAATTTGATCCGAAACGGTTGAAGGACTTAAATAGCCTTTACACCTTGCCAGCAATATCAAAGAGAATCTTCTCAGCATCGCTAGACAAACATAGAACCCTGCCATGCAAATATCAACATGTTGGTTTAGCCAAGGTAGAAAAAATCTGATTCCATGAAATGCTATCTGATTCAAGGAAATGCTTGATGAGGTCATAATAAAGATGAAGCCAGGGGAAGAAATCACAAAGATCCAACTCAGCTATTATGATATTCAATTTATCAGTTAAAGCCAATACAGCTAGTTGAAAACCCAGATAAACAAGGATTGCACTAGTTAGATGCCAAGCAGAAAATAATATCAAATTATCACACTGATGTTGACTTTTCTGCTAGGAATTGCTCAAATACGATGACGAGTGAATTGATCCTAATACAATGCAAGCAAGGCTGCCAATGTCAATTTTGGGATATGTAGGCAAAGAAGACAAGAAACTCTAGATTTGGACTTGCAATATTGAGATGTCAAAAGAACCAATTGAAAGGGGGCAATGACACAAAAACAGGTCACTTTGAAGAAAAGAAGATATAGCATTGGCAATTGTAGAAATCTAAAAGAACACCCCTCATTCATGAATAACATCGAAGATCCTTGCAAGTATACCCTAATCTTAACAAGCCTTTTTTTCTTTCTTCTTTCTTTTTTTTTAAATAATTTTTATGGACACATTTGAAGAGATCGTATTTGTTATCATTATACTTATAATCAATTACAGACATGCCATTAATAAATTACTTCAATCTCTTTTCAATAGCAAATTTGTGTTAAGGAACTGAAATATGACTTTTCAAAATGCAATACTAAAGATTTGTGTCAAAGTCAATAGTCAAATTATGTTCCAATCCAGATAAGTCCACAAAATAGAATGGGCATCATCTGTGATTATCCAGTAACTTTTTTCCTGCCATTTAGTAAAAGCAATAAGTTAACAAAATAAAATAAAAATTTACACCTTAAACAATCCGTAGCATTTATTCTCATTTTCAAATATCTGTATCATATATAAATTTTAATGTGGCTTAACCTGCAGCGTTGGAAAATAGAACTTTATTTTCTCACTTTTTGGAAAATAAAACTTTATTAGATTCTCAGAAATGTCCTCAGTTCCTCCATTCCAGCTGGGTGATATTGACTCTGTCCTCATGAGGATAACATCTAAAGATAATTCTTGACTTGGTTTTGTGACCTATCAGGTCAGAGCCAACATGCCATGTCTTGATTTTATCTGAACAGGCATATTTGCATAATGCAGGGTCTACTTCACGAGAAAATCTCGAAGCTAAAAGTTTTTATAACTTTTTAATCTCTTAATTACTTCAGCTAAATAAATATGATATGAAAGATGTACTCCAGGAATGAATTTCTTGACACGTTTTACCTTCCATGTAATTCACCCAATTACATTTAAGCACAAAAAACTCCTAAGCTATTATAAGATATCATCTTTTACAACATTCAGTCATATAGCCCTTCACTTTCTTTCAAAGGTCACTCCCACATTGCAAGAATTCATTACTATAATGGTTCAAGCAAATCCTCTACGCATGAAACCCCCTCTGTATTTTTCCAGTAGTATCGCCGCTGTCTTTTCTGCAGCTTTTGTTGTTGCTGGAACTATGTGGTATGGTTCAGCAACAACGTCTATCGAATTATTTGGTCCCACTCGTTATCAATGGGATCAGGGCTACTTCCAGCAAGAAATATATCGAAGAGTTGGTGATGGGTTAGCCAAAAATCAAAGTTTCTCAGAAGCTTGGTCTAAAATTCCAGAAAAATTGGCTTTTTATGATTACATCGGTAATAATCCGGCAAAAGGGGGCTTATTCAGAGCAGGTTCAATGGACAACAGGGATGGAATAGCTCATCTCAACTCAAATGATTCTAATCCAATCTTTCCAGATAAAATATGTAAGATACCTTCATCTATCTCAACCTACCACATTCCCCCACATTAGATTACATTCTGTGCTTATTTAAAATTACCCCCAAAAATAAATGAATAGCCTCCAACAGCAAGACATATCTGCATGAAAACTTTACTTCAGAGGCTTAAAGTAATCCCTTAATTCTTCTTTTTTCCTTTTTTGGGGGTGGGGGTGGGTGCGTGTGTATGTTTTGTAATTACCAATATCATCTTGTTTATCCTACAGTGGCTAAAGGGCTCTATCTATCCTTGTAGTAATAACTCATCATACATATTACTTATCAAAGAAAACAACTTATACATATCTCATGTGGTATTTCATGTTCTAATGAAACCACAGAGAAGGCTCCTATCTTTTCTTTCACCCAAAAAAGAAAATACTATCTTTCCTCAAGTTAACAATATTACCCCCTGATGGCAATCGATTGGCAGAATACACCAATTGGACTCCAACTTAAGAAATTCTCATTAAAGAACTTGTATATTCTTTCTTTCTTTTACCTTTTTTTTTCCTCCTGTTTGGAGGGAAATAACATAAGATGAGTAGATTTTATCACATAAAATGCTTTCCTGAAATTTCCAAAAGAGGAAACAAATGTTCCATGAAAATCAAACCGCACAACTGCACCCACTTCATTTATTTAGTAACTATACATCAGTTTCATTCCATAGAATTCCATTCCAACAGCATAACATCTTTGATAAACATCTGTTACCAAAAATTTAAAAATATTCAGCAGCATCTTTCTTTCTTTCTTTATTATTTTTTTATATTTGTAAACAGAAATCCTAAACCACCAGATATTTCAGCTTTTAATTAACATATAGGAAACAACCCGAACATGAGAGTGTCCTCACCAACTTAAATTGAATTCAAAAGTTCTAATATTAAAGTAAATTAAAAAAGAAAAAGAAAAAGAAGGAATCCAAATCTTGTACACAAACGTATAAATCATAGTCTGTATCAATCTATTTAGCCAAGTACTATAAATTAGAAACCTGACAAAAGGTTCATCTTTAGCCTTTACAATTTTCACAAATTTCTTCCCCACCCTTCCTTCCTGAGGTTGCATTTATAGAATCGTATTTCTCCATGCAACACAATGACTAATCAAACTCAGCCTTCCCCAATTTTTTTCTCCATCCCAGCATCATCAACAAGTTATTAACTTTGTATTGAGTAGGACTTAGGAGTATCTGCAAATCAAGCAAAGCATCCACATCTCCAATCTAAGGATTCAAAGTTTGGGTAATCCTATCTATCATTATCCTTTACATGGTGTACCAAATCATAAAATTTTCTCTGCTAATAGAAAATCTGTCCTAATAGCATTCCTATTCCAGGTTACCATTTACCCAAAAATGTTCCCTTTTTCCCTTATGAAGATTGCAAGGCTATATTGATCTTAGCAACTAATTAACACCAACAGTAGCACACTTTCTCCTAATTCATCAAAGATATCTCCCTGATTAAGCCACAGTATAACATGTGGAATTGATCAAGAGAGAAATAACAAGCTTTTCGGAGGCCTCATAGAGAACTCTTGGCTTATTCTACACGTAATCTATATAGTACTCTGGTGAAAATATTTCCCTAAAATCTTGTATCTTTCACTAAATCCAAGATTTACTAAACCATCCATTATCTACAGCTACTCTTTGAATTAACAACCAAGTCCAAGTCAGGCTAAACAGAACCATCTAGATTCCCCAAACTTGTATTAAAAATCACAACAATCTTCTAGGGGAATAACTTCTACTCAGAGCAAAGCAGCAATAAAGACTCCTTCATCCTTCAAAAATTCATATTCTCCACATTCAAATTTGCAATATCTATACCTACATAAGAAAACTTATGCGCAACTAGGCTAACTTTGGTATCAAGGGAAAGAAAAAAAAAATGCATACCATGAACGATATCACTGTGGTGGTGGCTGTTGCTGAGGAGGAGCATTGGGAGGAGGAGGCATTCCAGGCCTAGGGGGACCAAAAACCCCTCCAGGCGGGGGCGGCATCCCCGGTCGAGGAGGAGGCGGTGCAGGCATTCCAGGCCTAGGCAGGGCAGCAGTGGGCGGTGGCCCTCTCATCATAGCTCCCTGAGGAGGGGGAGGAACCATGGGATGTGGCGGCCTCTGCCCATATTGCTGGTGGCCTGGAGGAGGCACGGGAAACTGTGGTGGTGGACCAGGTCTAGCAGGTGGAAACTGTGCAGGCGGTCCCCGTGCCGCAATTGACTGAGGAGGTGCCTGTCCAGGGTACGGTGGGGGACGGATAACAGGAGGAGTTGGGTACGATATTGGCGGTGCAGAGAGATTCGGAACAGGGGGACGGGATATCTGTGGCTGCATCATTCCGGGGGCTGGACCACCAACACCACGAACAGGGCCAGCTAATCCCGGCTGAGCTTGAAGAATAGGAGCTGTTGGAATACCTCGTCCGGCAGGGCGGGCAACTCCGGGTCCAGCAATGGCGGAGGCGGAGACTGCCTTTGCACGGGATTCATCAGGTGGAGGTGGACCCTCTACAGTCATGGAAATCACCTCCTCACCCCTGAGGAGGACTAACCCTAAGGTTCGGCGATCTTCTCTCTCCTCGTTAGGTTTTGAGCCTTTGGTTGGAGGTAGTTTACGGAACTCTTCGCAGTCCCCAAGGACGAGATTCATGTGACGGTCGAATGCCATGAATTTGCCGACTAACTGGCGGCCATCCTGGATCGTGACCCGCATTCGATAGTTTATGTACTGAAGCATCTTCGAACTCTTGGACATCGACATTTTGGCACACTGGTTCAGTTCGTTTCTAGAGTTTTGGGACTTGAGACTTTTGATTGTAGGGTTTGCAGGGGAATAAGAAGAGAGGGAGAGAAAAAATAAGCGGGATCTGAAAGTGGGACTGCCAAGAGACTTTGGATTTAGGGTTTTGTCTGGGCTTTAGGGTGAGAAAGTAAATAACATTTCTATGATAAGGTAACATGACAATACTTGTGCATTTAAATCTTTTATTTTTGAAACTGAATTTAGTTTTTTAAAAAATATCATTTAAATCACTTTTTAATTATTTTATTTATTTTTAGATAAAATAATTAAAAGTACTAAAATAAGTTCATATTACTTTGTAAATGATAAAATGTAGAGATGTGTAAACGTGTTAAATAGGATAATCCCGCTTATGGATTAAATAGGTTGGACTCATTTGACCTGCTTTTAGTTAAAAAGCAAGTTAAATGGACCGGCCTGCGAGTCAAAGGTATGAGTATATTAAATGGGTCAACCTAGAAAAAAATCTTGACTTTAATTTATTTTAAAAACGGATTAAACAGCTTAAGCTCACGTTAAAATTCACTTGTATACCTCTAATAAAATGATCAATGACCATTATATTATATTATATGATGGAAAAGAATTGTAATTATTGCTTGATTTTAAAAATAAACATTTATGTTAAGGTGGCTTTAGTTGTTTTCTCTTACTTTTCATTTTCTTTAATTTTTTATAGAATTGGATATTGTTATACTATTGCTATATTAAAATCAAAAAGCTATAATGAAAAGCAATAAGGAATATGACAAAACTTTTGTAGAATTGTTTCAAAACTTAGAAATAATAAAATTAATGATATAAATATATAAAAATTAATAGTTAAAAGGTAAAAAAAAAAAAACAATTTACAATAACTAGCCTCTTCTTTATTGATGCTTCACAATAACAATTATTTTTTAGGATATAATATACACTAGAATATTTATGTTTTGGAAAAAAATCAAAGTCATATTAAATATAAAAATATTAGAAAATTAAATGTACAAACAATATTAATGGTATGAAAATATTACAAAACTACTAAGTCAAATTATATACACAAACAATTATTTAAATATATATATATAAATAGTATGGAATATGCATAAAAAAATATATAATTGCAGTAATACATTACAAATCTATCCATCAAAATATACGAAAAATATGCTAATAGCATTTATTTATTTTTATTGAAGAAATCATCATTTATATTGAAAAATTAACGAATGAGATATTAATTGGAAAATTTCAGACATAAAATATCATTCAATTGCAACATAAAATATCATAGGATTAGAATGATAATATAATCAGATAAAATCTCATTCCATTGTAGAAAATTATTGTTGGAAATTAGTTCTTTTTTCCCTATACTAAAACCTACTCCCTTTATTAAATTATACAAAAAAAGATTAGTGTAATCTTTCTTATATGTATATATATATATATGTATATATCTTCTTCTATATCTTGATCTATATTTATATATGTATAAAGCCTTAACCAATTTTTTGGTGTCTACACTTTTCTACCACATTTTTATTAATTACCCTTCAAGTATATTTTCTAAAACTAATTACTACTTATTAATTTATTCACTCCAAAAGATTAGTTTAGTAAATTTTTCAACTAAACTACCACACCTTGACCCATTTCTAATAACCATTAACTCATTAACCCTCTTTCTTTTATAGTTGTTCATCAAACTGAACCAAAAATTGAATCGAATTACAAAATGCAGTTTTCTTGTATGTAGGTTCTGTTTGCGGTTTTATTTAGGGAGTGCCCAAAAAATTCATAGTTCGGTTCGAGGATCTGAACTAAATTGAACTACTTAATTTTGAATTGAACCACTTGTTAAAATATGAAAAAAAAATAATATTTTTTAATTTTAAACTATAAACAACCTATTTTTACCCTCTTTTTATTTAAAAATTTTTAGAATAAGGTAAGAAGTCTTAATTTAGAAAAAGAAGGACAAAAAAAATTAATGAATTAGAAAAATACAAAAAAAATAGAAAATTTAGAAAAAAATCACAAAAATAGAAAAGTTGGAAAAATCACAAAAAAAGTAGAAGATTTACGAAAATTTGGAAAATTTATATAAATAAATAGAAATAATAATAAAAATTTTAGGTAGTTTAAATAAAATAAGATTTTTTTTTAATTTAACTTTAGTGCTTTTAAGGTCTTAAATAATAAAAGAGGAGAGGAATGTTGGGCTTGGGTTTAGAGTTAAATTTAGCTCGGGCCAACCTAATCCATATGATTGTATATATAAACAACATACAAGCTGACGGTCTCACAGTCTAACGGTTCTACACTCTGACTTATACTTAGGTTTTTGGCATGGAGATGTTAGGTTCAAACTCACTAAAGATATAAAATATCTTTTATTTTCCTTCACAAAACACACCTGCCCCGTATCAAAAAATCAATAGGCTACATGTCTAGCCGCAATATGTGGCACTTCATAATTGGGCTACAAGTTGGCGTGGCGCCACATGACGCCATGTCAACCATATGGCATGACACATGATATTATACGTGTTGTTGTCCCTGCCATGTCATTAGCCACGCGTCATTTCAAGACATATGGCATGATGATGTTCAACCCTGTGGCCGACATGGCGCTACATCAATACTCTTTGCTCTCCCTATCTTTCCATTTCCCTCCTTTTCCTCAGCAAAACCAGCCTGTAACCCCCACTTTGGCTTAAATTTTTGTGCAATTTCCATGCGTAAAAACACTAATTGATGGATAATTCTTATTCTCCACATGGAACACTTCAAATTGAATCAAAAAACATGTCTAGATTCGACCATTTAATAAGTCAAATTGAGGTTTGAAAATTGGAAAAGAGCTCGAAATTCGAATTTTCTCTCCCTTTCCTCTCGCTTGATTCGAGCATTTTAATGCGAATTGAAGCCTTCTATGAACCTTTCTAGCATATTTAGACACAAATAAAGTCTACTTAACCAGGGCTATTCCTTAAATTCTTGAAATCCGAGCTCGGTCAAAAGCTTGGATTAAATTCTCAAATCCAAAAATTTCCGAGTTTAGCACTATTTCGACTAATATATGTAAGGGATTGAGAATCAGACAACTCTCTTGTACACAACTCTCTCTTTCTCTACTAACGTTGCCCCCCCCTCTCCTTTTATAGCTCCCTCTCTCTAACCACTTTCGTGTAAATTCACTATCCCCAACAGCTTCCCTTCAACGTAAGCTTTGAAACCTAGTCTTCTCCTTGCTTTGTCGTGCCCCCTTAGCTACATCTTTGACCTTCTACTGTACGAACCTTAACCCTAGTTGTGACCTCCACTCTCAAACCACTATGTGCCACCACCTTCGTTACAAATTGACCCCACGGCTAAACTCACCATACCCAAAAACCTAACACTGCACTCTGCTCTCATACCTAGCAACCCTTACCGTAGCCATTTACATCCAATCGCAACCACCTCCCTCAAACAAACCACCACCACCTACTGAGGCATTGAAACTTCCTCGGCCCACCACCCTTCCCCCCACTCTACCCAAATCCAATACAAAAATCACAAACCCCTTTTTCCTCGCTTTGTTTTGGTGTCCAGATCAAGCTGAATAACTCCTTCAACCATGTTGCCTTTGCGATCTACGTGGAGCTCCAAGTTCGACTTGCTAGCTGCTCCAGATTTAACCTGATGACTTGCATTTCCGCTCAAGTTCGACCCGTGCAAGATTTGGTCCAGCCTGTTCCTTGTTGTTTTGCGTTTCAATTTTTTTTATTTAATTCTTGTAATTACAAAAATAAATAAATATAAAAAAAAGAAAAATTGAAACCAAAAAAAAAAAAGAAGAAGAAGTGACGTAGGGATTTTTAGTTTTTTTTTTTTATTTATTTATTTTTTGATTGGGACATAAAGGAAAAAAAAAGATATGAAAAAAATAAATAATAGAAGTAAAATAAAATAAAAAAAATAAAAATAAAATAAAATAAATTGATAAACAAATTTTACCACTTAGAATTTTTTTCTATGGAAATAAAATAAAGTGGACCCTTTCAAAATTAGAAAATTTTTAGAAATTTTCAAAAATAAACCCGGATTTAAGACCTTTTAGATCTTCTTTAATAAACTCGAACCTACTTAAAATGTAAACTTGACTTTCTTTTAAGATTAAAAATTAACCAACTTACCTAAAATTTTCATAAAAGAACTACGTACGTTTGATTTTGAATAGCGAGTATGTAGGCATTTTTAAGGTGACATAAAAAAATAAAATTTTTTTCCTCATTTTAGCTTAAATCATTCAATTTAAAATAAATACCGATTCAATTTTTGTTCTAAAAGGTCAATTTCAAAAGTTAAAACTATATTTGGAAAGTTTATTATATCCGTAAGGTTTTAAAGAACCTAACCTTTAGGCTCAATTTTTGGTTTTTCAAAAACCCTTTTCTAAAAATATATATTTTTTTCTTACGTGAAGTAATATCCAGATTAAAATCAAATTTACCTATCTGGTTTTGATCTAAATCATTTCCCAACCATAGTCAGGTGGTAACTCTTAAGTGTTTATAAAATTCTTTTAAAAATCTTTAGTTTTCCTTAAATCTTAATCCACGGTTGATATTAAACAGGTAAGGTTTAATATTGATCAGGTTAAGGAAAACTTATAAAAACCAGAAAAAATATCAAGCTCAATAACTTGGCGACTCCATTAGGAATGTTAAGAGGGTTAGTCATCTAACTTTCCAAATTTAGAATTAATTTTTGAAATCACCTTACTGAGTGTAATTTATTTATTTATTATTATTTTTTTATTTTTTGTCTATAGTTGTATTTGAAAAACTACACTAGAAACTTAAGTGGGGGGTTGAATTGAGTTCAATGCCCAAATTTTAATTTGATACCAATTTCTTGATTTAAGTAACTAAATGAATGTAATATTGAAACAATAAAGTAATAATGAATATAATCAAGATAGTGATAAAACAATAATAAGTGCGGAAAATAAAGAAATAAGGATAGAGAAAATCAAGCTCGAATTTAACGTGGAGTTCGGATCGCCACCTACTCTCTATGGATACACAATGCCTCCAATTGAGGACTTCACACTACTTTATTAATTTCTTAATCTAAGCTCCAAGAGCTATATATATACAAACTTGATTATACAAGTTTTACACTCATAACTCACCTAATCTTGATTTTATAAGATTCTCAATCATAATAACTCTCAAAACAAACTCAATCTAAAGTATAATGTACTCTCTCAATGTTCTTGCAAGTATAAATCACTTTGTACTATACTAAGGTTTTACAAATAATTTAGCAAATTAAGTACATAAGACAAAAGGCAAGTGAACAAAAGGAATAATTGCAAATTTCTACCTCTATTTCTTATCCTTCAACTACCTAACAATTTGTATTTATATCCTCTTAAGAAAATATAATCGTTGGTCTACTTCTCTCTTCATTTAATGCTTTGTAACGACTCTTTTCTGTATGGACCAGCTAGATAGTCCATTCAAATAGGGTCACCATTTCGATAGTCTTCAAGTCACCAGTTGCATGGTCCAATATAGCTTACTGACTTATAGTAACCAGCCGGACAATTTAAGAATAACTAGTCGCACAATCCATCACCTACTACTAATCTATAGTAACCAGCTGGATGGTTCAGGGACAACCGGCCACACAATCCATCACCTGCCACTGATTTGTAGCAACCAGCTGGACGGTTTACACTAGAACAGCTGAACAACACATACTAAGATATAGTAAATAGTTCTATTCCCTTTTATTTCTTTCAAGAATTTCAAATTCAATATAATCAAGTTATATTACAAAGATATCATGCAAAACATAGTGTTATAAAAATAATTCAAGTCCTTTATTAAATTAACCATGTATTTATGAGGTTTGCTAAGAGGTTCATAATTAATGATTAATTTGACATAACTTGCACGGTTACACAAGAGCCTATGGGTTCAACAATATTAACCTTTTTTTTGTAAGGATAACATTATTTAAGTTTTTGAATTGCCCAAAGGGTGGAGGGGATGGGGGAGGTGTGGGCAAGGGTCATTGTGTAGGTTCTGGGTGTTATGATATAACCATCGCTTGAGGTTAATCAATGAAAGTGTTTTCTAAAAACAAATGAAGTCATAAAAGCTTAAGAACCTTTAGAAACCACCCTTTATGCATACACATTCAAAACCAACAAATAATCAAGCGAGATGGAAAAGAAAAAAGAAATGATAGTGTAGAGTTTCTTTAGTTTCCCTTGTAATTTCATCAGTTGTAAACATAGCTTTGATGTAAATAAGCTTTAGTTTTGTTTTGTAACTTTATTGTAAAGAGTATTTTTCAAGTCTTGTAGCAACATTTTCTTTGTAAATTATTCCAAAAAATGGCCTACTCATCTAACCCCATCCACTTTAGAGAAAAGTTTGTTGATAAGCCCATCAACCCCAAGCCTACTTTGGACCAGTGGTTTTAATACTTCAAACCTAAGGGAACAGGAAATCGTCACCAACCAAATCAGACCCATTTTGTTACTTCCCAGGGTAAAAATCGAGATAAACTTAATTAAGGCCTTAACTAGTTTCTGGGAACCCGAAAAAGTAGCTTTTTGAGTTAAAACTCACCTAATCAGTTCGATACTTGAAGAGTATACTTAATTACTTTAAGCCGCTCCCTTAGAAGACATATATATTTCAAATTTGGAAGTCGATCCTGTAAACACATTTTCAAGATTCTTGGAGGTCAGAAAGGTTGAAGTAAACAAGGTCTTGAAAAGTTACAATAGGAAATGCATCAAGTTGGAAGACTTAAAAGCTTGGTTCACAATTGAGCCTAATTCTAACAAACAAGCAATCTTTTATGGTGATCCTAAGGACTACAGATAGAAAAGAATTAAGGCTTTTATCCTAATTGCATTCGGGACTATCCTATTCCCAAATAGAAAGTTCCCCATCCACTTTAGGGTCTCAGAATTAATAAGCCAATTTCTTGAAGGCAAGTCTTATGTCTCGACCCTCCTTGCAAAACAAATTAGAAGCCTAAGCATCTTGAAAAAGAAAAGAGATGGCATATTAAAGACTAGCATGGCATTACTAAATGTTTGGTTCGTAAGCTACATGAAGTGTTTTGGACTTGACCTAATTCGAGGAGAATTTGCCTACAGGATTGATTTAATTGACTCCTTTGTTGACAAAGTCCATTTGCCAAAAGAGTCCACCTATTGTTTGAATAAAGTCCTATGAAACTTCCATGTTGTTGATATCTTATGGAAAACTAAGTAGAGCAACTTTAAAACGGTAATCCTAGTTTGTAAAAATTATTAAGCAGTCCCCCTAATTGGGATGAAATGGTGTACAGGCTATTACACTAACAATATGATAAGGTAGTTTGGGGAGATTTAAGGTATAGTCTATAGGCCTTCACTGGATATCACGACCCTTAATTACAAAGATCTCTATCTACCAATACCACAAAAAGATATCCAAACTCCGGGCTATTAAGCAATTATGAGAAACAAGGATTGTCAACCTTAACATTGATCAAAGAGAATGGTTGGGAGAAGTGGACAAGTACAGGGTCATCAAAGAATATTTGTACAATCAACTCCATAAAGTAAGAGAGATCCAATATCGAGTGTTGAAGATCATATAGCCTACACCAACAAAACCAAACTCTGAAATCAAAATCTACATGGATTAAGTATAAGCCTGTGTAGAAGTTATCTATAAAGAGCATGGCATATGGGAAGACCTCTTTCAGGAATCCAAACAACGTTCGTGGGCCTTAGAACATTAATTGAAAATGACTCAAACAAGGCTCAAAGAATTTGAAGAAACAGTTGAGCCCGGCCTAAGGAAGAGAAAGGAAGCACTAGTAAAACCTAATTATCATAAAAAAAGGAACACTAGCTAAGCGCCAAAGAGGTGTTTAGAAATAGGAGTATTTTTTTAGCAATGTGTTTTTCTTTTTGGAATAATAATGTACAGGTATCTCCCAAAGCTACAAAATAATGAATAAAGTTACCATCTTGTTGATTAATTGTCGGTTCTACTTTTTTGCATATGTGTGACATACATTTTGCATCTTACATGTACATTTATTTATTTATTCATCTCATTTCTTTAAAATATACATATGCTAACTTGTTAAGAAGTGATCTTAAACTAGGTCACAAAGATAGCTCCTGAGTATCAAACCTTTCAAAAAAGTCCTATTCGAACCCGCTCTCAAACCAGGATGGCTAGCTAAGGAAATGACAACATCAACACCAAGAACGATAACAACAGGGTCAACCCTGAAGTCATTGATCCTATTGAGTTGACGTTTCGCTCCTTGGAACAAACAATGGGAAAGATTATAGACCGGTTAAGCTTCCTTGTTGACAGCATTGCTTTGCTAAAATCTATAGCACCATCAAACAAGGAAAGCTTTAAGGCCCAATATGGAAAGAATGTCGAAGCCCTACCCGTTGAAGTAGACAAGGCATATCCCAAAGTTAACTTGGCCTTTTGAAACTTTTGAAATAGAAGGGGTTTATCTAAAGGTTAACTCGACTTTTGAGCCCAACACTTACTCATTCTCGGTTAACATGAAGTTAGAAGCTAACTAAGACAGACTGAAAGAATTGGAGAGGTGGTTGACCCAACAAATTACTGAGAAAATGAAGATGTTCGAAGGTTATGATGGTTTCAAGTAAGTTAGTATTATAGACTTCTCTACTTATGATTATGGAAATTTCCCCAAAAAGCTCAAGGTACCTGACTTTAAGAAATACAATGGGATTGGCTGCCTTAAACTATACATTGAGTTATACGTACGAAAGATGGGTAAGTACATACAATATGGCTAGCTCATGATGCAAACTTAATAGGATAGCTTGATGGGTCCTGCTTTAACTTGGTACTCCTAATTGGATCTAAATCAAGTGAATACATAGGAGAAGCTGGTTAGGGCGTTCTACGAACAATACAAGTTTAATGTTAAAGTGGCACCAACCATAAGGGACTTGGTTGCCTTACAAAAGAGGTACATCGAATCATTCAAGGAGTATGCCCAAAGATGGAGATCCTTAGTAGCAAGGGTATCTACCCCCATGACCAAGAAAGAGTTTACTTCAGATTTCATCAATACTCTTAAATGGCCTACTTCTCCCACCTAATTGGGCAAACCTCCTCCAGCTTTGCAGAGGTAGTAGTAGTAGGGTACTGGATTGAAAGTACAGCCTTTTTTGGTAAGTTACAAGAGCCATCATTTAGAAAACCACCCTCTACAAAGCCCATAAACAACAAGCCCAAGAAGCTACTGTTGTATGGTGAATTTAAACACTAGGCCCAATACCTGGGTCTCCTTCATAACAAATCTTCCACCAGCTTAGCAACAATATAGAAGCTAACCTTAAGTCAATAGGGCCTCGAGGTAGTTCACTAGGATACTGGTTCCTCTTAGCCAGGTCTTCGAAAAATTAGGAAAAGATAATTTGATCCATTTTGAGCTTCCTAACGAAAGGTACAGACTAAGGGTTTTTTATCCAAATGCAAAGTGTCAATATCATTTAGGGCAGGTAAGTCATTCAATCGACTCATGCTGGAGATTGGAAAACAAAATTTAGGACTTGATTGATGAAGGCATGGTCTAATTGGACTTCGTGGAGGCTCTAGTTCCAAACATCAACAATAACCCTTTGCCCAACCATGGCCTTATCATCAATATGATTTTTTATGACTCAGATCTTGCAGTCAACATGATTGGTTCCTATTGGAAGCCCAAAGTCTATGAATTTTACAAACAGTAGAAGAAAGAAACTCTAAAGACCAAGAGATACACTTTCCATATGCCCTTAGTCTTTGAGAATTATAAAATTGCCCCTTTTAACCACTAAGTAATTAAATAAGAGCAATTGGGTTCTTTCATAGGAGGGATTACTTGCTTTGGCAGAATTTATGACCCAAAAGAAGACCTTAGAAAGAAAAATGTATTGGAAGAATCAATCAACAAACCGGTTGAATATGAAGAAGGATTGTCTATCTTCATCAAGATGATCAAATCAAGTGAGTATAAAATAATAGATCAACTCACTAAGACTCTAACACAGATATCTCTTATAGGTTTATTGATGGCATCTGAACTACATTGGGAACCTCTTTTCCGGACTCTGAGGGAGGTTACGGTCCCTTATGAAATATTAGTCGAAAAGATGGGATCAACTACCAACTCTATCCTTACCATAGATTAGATTTCTTTTTCCATTGAAGAATTAATTGAGGAAGGCAATCAACACACTAAGCCTCTCTTTATAATGGTGAAAGTAAACAATATAATCATAGCCAGAGTCCTTATCAACAACGGATAATCATTAAATGTTTGCCCTCTTGCCACCCTGGACCTATTGGGCATTGATGTGACCGCGATCAAGTTGAGTTTTACAACAATTAGGGCTTTTGACAGGTCCAGGAGAGAAATCGTGAGGGAGATTGACTTGCCAATTGTCATTAGCCTATAAACTTTCAATGTTCAATTCTAAGTTCTAGACATCCCAAGGTTCTTCAACCTCTTATTAGGAAGACCTTAGATTCATGTAGCAGAGACTACGCCTTTGAGTTTATATCAGAAGGTCAAGTTCATCTCAAATAGCTAAGTCATAACAATTCTAGGTGACGAACTTCGATGGAAGAGTTACAAAATAGACAAGTGAGGGGTAAAAGAGGTAACATATTTTATCATGCCCCGATGACCTTTCCATTGCTGACAGAGACATTCATTTGGGTTAATGTTCAAACCCTAGAATTTGCTAGAGAGGACACCCCTAGCAAGAATGAATTAGCTAGCCCATCTCGTAAGCTCTAGTACCTGAATAACTGGTTCTTCGTCCCTGTGAATGGTTTAAATGTTGTTATGGTTTAATTTTCATCTTCTACAAGTAAAGTTGGTATCCTTAGCAGTTGTTGACATTAGAATTACCTCCATCACTTATCCTGCTCCATCAAAAGGTCTTATTCCCTTACTGCATTCAAATGAAACCCATACACTAAAAACATGAGAAAAGATGAAAGTCAGATGTAGAACATTGGTAATTAACAAAACTCTTTAAAATACTTTATTACGGTTGATCCTCCTCGATGGGGAGTTTTGTTATCTATTTTTCAAGGAAAGGCAAAATCTAGACAGGTAAATACTTCATGGTAGATATTTACTGGTTAGGGATAAGGGATTCAGTTAAGAAAAATCTAAAAGACAATCAATTGATGAGCAAAAATAGTAGATGACACTCTGTATCGAGTTAATTTCTATGACTTCTCTAAGGGGCTAGCTAAGCCTCAAAGGATCCATGTCAAGATCAATTGGGTTGACGACAGGAGATTAAGGTTAAATCCATTTCGAAAGATAAGTTAGCTAGTTTTGATAGGACTTTTCAAAGAAAGTTTTAATGGTTTAGGTGCTATTAACAAAACCAAGTAAGTACTTCTATACAATGTTAGCATATTGGTTTTGAACATTGCATTTGCATCTCTTAGAATAGTGACTAGCATTTGGGATACTTTCCTCTTTCTTAACAACCTTTTGGTGTTCTAGTTGATTCATAAGACTTTGTCCAAACTCTTTTAGGGTTCTTAGCCATCCCACAAGGTGCTTATCCTTTGTTCTATCTTTAGGGTCCTAGCTAGCATTTAAAAGCGTTGTCTAAACTCACATTTCCTTTAGTTTTCAATTTGGGGTCTTAACTAGCTCAATGAGTGCTCCACTCGTTTGCTTAGTTTAGTCAACTTAAAGGATCACCGCTAGACTAGCTCAAGGAGTGCTTTATTCGTTTGCTTAGTTTAGCCAGCTTAGAGGATCACCACCAGACTTTCAAATCGATTTCCAAATTTAGAGTTGTTAGCCCCTTAGAGACGCTCCCATTTAGGTTAGTTAGCTTAAAAGAACATGACTAGGTTTTCAATTTAGGGTTTTAGCTAGCTCAAAGAATGCTTTGCTCATTCGCCTAGGTTAGTTAGCTCAAAGAAGTGCTACCAAGCTTTTAAATCAATTTCCAAATTTAGAGTTGCTAGTCCCTTAGAGATGCTTTTACCTATATTAGTGAGCTCAAAGGAGTATTATCAAGTTTTTAAATCAATTTCCAAATTTAGGGTTGCTAGTTCCTTAGAGATACTCCTATCTAGGTTAGTCAGCTTAGAGGAGCACTATTAGGCTTTCAAATTGATTACCAAATTTAGGGTTGCTAGTCTATTAGAGATGCTTCTACTTAGGTTAGTTAGCATAAAGAAACATTAACAAGTTTTCTAATTGATTTCCAAATTTAAGATTGATAGTCCCTTAGAGACGTTCCCACTTAAGTTAGTCTTAGAGGAGCGCTACCAGGTTTTCCAAATCGATTCTACTTTAGGGTTGTTAGTCCCTTGAAGATGCTCCCATCTAGGTTAGTCGGCTCAAAGGAGCATTACCAGGTTTTCAAATCAATTTCCAAATTTTGGATTGCTAGTCCCTTAAAGACACTCCCACTTATGTTAGTCAACTTATAGGGGCACGGCTAGGTTTTCAAATTCTTTTAGGGTTCTTCCTTGCTCATAGGGTCGCTACCCTCATTCAATATCTTTTTTGTCTTGGCTAGCTCTTAAAGTACCTCCTCCTTCTTTCACCTTTCACTATTCATCAAATCCCCAGTGGACTATGTTTAGGACAGCTAGCTAACTGAAGCACTTCTTAGGACAACTTCATCTTTGGTGCAAAAATAGCGTCTCTTTTCTTTTTGTAGTAAAGATTTACTCAAATTTCATCATAAAGAGCGGCAGTTGTAGATACCTCATTTTTATCTTCTTTTATTTAAAAAATTTTAGAATAAGGTAAAGAGTCACAATTTAGGAAAAAAAAGCACAAAAAAATAAAATAAATTAAAGAATTAGAAAAATAAAAAAAATAGAAAATTTAGAAAAAAAATCACAAAAATAGAAAAGTTGGAAAAAATCACAAAAAGTAGAAGATTTAGGAAAATTTATATAAATAAATAACTAAAAAGAAATAATAATAAAAGTTTTAGGTAGTTTAAATAGAATAGGATTTTTCTTTTAAATTTAACTTTAGTGTTTTTAGGGCCTTAAATAATAATGTTGGGCCTGGGCCTGGGCCTGGGCCTAGGCTTAGTCTTAGGCTTAGAGTTAAATCTAACCTAGGCCAACCTAGTCTACATGTATAATTTAATTGTACATATGAAAAAGGCATAGGCCAACGGCCTGACGGTTCTACACTTTGACTTACACTTGCATTTGCATTTGGCTTAGAGATCTTAGGTTCAAATCTCACCAAAGACACAAAGTGCTTTTTATTTTTCTTTACAAAACACACTTATCACGTGTAAAAAAAATCATTGGGCCAAGTGTCTAGTCATAACACGTAATGCTTCATGATTAGACCACGAGCTGACATGGTACCATGTCGCATGATATGTCATCTACGTGTCAGACATGTAACATGACATGTGTCACTATCCCTACCATGTCATCAACCATATGTCATTTCAAAATACATGGCATGATGCTATTCAACCTCGCGGTTGGCGTGGCGCCATGTCAGCACTCTTTTCGTTCTGTTTCTCTACCTTTCTTTCCCTTTCCATCCTTTTCCCTAACAAAACCAGTCCATAACCCCCATTTTGGCCTCATTTTTTGTGCAATTTCTATGCATAAAAACACCAATTAATAGATGATTCTTGTTCTCCACATGAAACACTTTAAATTGAATCTAAAAACATGTCTAGATTTGGTCATTTAATAAGTCAAATTGAGCTTTGATTGATTTTCTTTCTTCCTTCTCAGCATGCTACGCCCCTCTTCTGGACATTTCCATATTTTTTCTGAATTTTCTTGATTTTTTTGTAATTATTTATGAATTTTTTTTAATTAATTAACTTTATTTTAACATATTTCACGTATTTTAAGTAATTACGCGTATTTTTACCTACATATAAATTCATACATGATATAAATAAATACTCCTAAATATTATTTAAGTTATTTCATGATTTTTTATGCATATAATTTATCTCTAGTAATTCGTTAATTATCAGAATGCATTTTATACACTTTTGACAAATAACGAGTAATATGCTTAAAATTTAGAAATTTTATATTCTTTTATTTTATTATTTATTTTCTCAAATTTGAGTTTATGCTATCACTTTTACTAATAATTCTAGCTTTGTCATAAAACTTAGGTTGAATCGAATAATTTGTTCGATTACCCTAAATTCCACGAGCCAAACCTCGAGTAATTGATTGTGGGTCTTACACATTATGAGTGCGCAAACCTAATCATTCACCTTGCATGTAATATGAAACAAATTCTCTCTTTGCTTTTCTTCGATAGAGGGTTCTATACTCATCTTACGTTAGACAACTAAGGTTAGCTTGTCTAAGTCCTTAGCAAACACATCATCTTCAACCAATTCATCCTCTTGAGTAGTTTCCTTCTCGAGAATAACCTCCTCTTCAAGTTCCTCATCAATACTATCTACTTCGATCTTGAAGACATCTCCCTTGAAGACCATGGTGCTTCGATTTAGACACTAAGCTACCATGTACCCAAACCCTTGATATTTGAAGCACTTGATTTGGTTTGTCTTCCTTCCAGATCTTTATCCCTTCTCATATGTCCTCATCGGCACATCACCATCAAATTGGCCCTTCTATTCAGCTTTGACATCTACTTTTTTGGTCGGCTTGGTACTTGATTGAGCTTAGTAACTTCCCTAAGCAGTTCGGCTTGAATGACCAAGTCGGCTCATTAGGGTTTGGGTCAGCATTCTGCTCCTTCTCTATCTTTCCACTTACTGGGCCATTTGTATAGCCTCATCCATCGTAGTGTACTGTAGAAGTTTCACAATATCTTAGATGTCAATTCTTAATCCAATAAGAAATTTGGATACTGTTCGGGCCGATGGTTTATCCACTTCATAGTTGATCATGAGTATCTGAAATTCTTGAAGATATTCATCAACAGTCCAACCTCCTTGCTTCAGCTCTTGAAATCGAGCAAAGGTGTCTTGAAAATAAGTATCTAGTACAAATCTATTCCTGATTATCCTCTTCATCTCAAGCTAAGTATTTACCTCTTTATATCCTTCTCGTCTTCTCATGATTTAAAAGTTTTTCCATTATATGACGGCATATCTTGAGAACTTAATAGCAATAGTCCTCACCTTCTCTCGGTCCCGGTACTGGTAATAGTAAAAAACACTCTCAACGTTCTCCTCTCAATCCAAATAATCATCTGCTCTCCTAGAACCATTGAAGCTTCACATGGTCAGCAACTCGAGGTACTTTAGCTTGCTCTTCTTCTTCTTCTTCTTCGTACTCTTCTTCTTCATCATCATCTACATCACCCAAATCAATCCTTTGTCATACTTATCCTCTTACTCCTCCACCTCGAACTTGTCGAGCTAAGTTATGTCCTCTAACAAGTTGAGCAGCTTATAGAGTATTCTATATGACCTTAGTACGAATAGCTTTGGTTAAATCAACTAAGACGTTGGCCACCTCATTAAGTCTTTCGTTTGTACTCCTAGGGTTCCTATGGGATTGTCAGCCATGGTGAATAAAACTACTATTGTCATCCCTAAGACTAGCATTAACATTCGGGTCTATCATTTTCTTCAACAAATTTGGTTTCAAACTTAGAATCTAAGTTACAACTAACACTATTCCTATAAATTAAACAACACGCACATTCTCTACAAATGTCCAATTAACCCGTAAACACAGTAACTATACCAATGAACAATAAATTCAATCAAAACTTGCTCTATTTTCGGTTGTTCGAAATAGAGCAAAACAGACTATACATGAAAACAAAATACTATACTCTTTTTCTTACTTGAACACTTCAATAAATCTCTATACAATTTCGACACACTACTACAGCAAACATTACTTCACAAAGATCTAAGTACAACTTACCTAAATAAAACCTCCGCTTTGATACTAAGATGATGCAAACCCCTAATCGAAAACAGATAAGGCTGATCGCAAGTGTGGCTCTAAGCTTGCAGAAAGCTTAAAGAATGAGATGGAAGTTGTGTAAAAGGACAGGAAAAGTAAAAATAAGCAACCCATAAACAACTTTAAGGATATGACGTACCAATAAAACTTCTGAGGACTTACGACACAACTTGATATGACGTACGAGATGGTCTGATGAGATTACTCGCCACCTAACCATGCTTAAGAGTTAAGAAAAGAGTGAAGTAAGTAAACAAGCTAATGAGAACAATGTTCATGCAAGGAAGAATATTTAATATATTGATGATGATAAGATGATACGGCTACATGTACAAAGAGCTATTTATATCCAAAAACCTAGGGTAGCTTACCTAAAATGGAAAAGACTAAAAGGGTAATGTCCCAAAAGGAGTAATGTACAAGGAATAACAAAGGGTATAAATGAAAATTGAAATTAATCAATGATTAGTGCAGTAGAATCCTTTTACGTAAGTCTGGACATGTGGTGACAACTTATTGGAGACGATTTGATGGAAACTGGCCAATGGTATGGTCAAGACAGAGGCTACCGAGCAAGAGTACCAAACAGACCTGGGTCTATCCGAGAAGAAGTAGCTATGGATGTGTTTAAGAGCTCTCAGCTTCTCGGCACAAGATATGATGAGTAGGAGGTTGGCTCTGTCATAGCTGAGTAAAGGTGTAAGGGGTTGGGCTGTTAGTAGAACATACATCTAGTCGGTACTTGACTACTGAAAGATGTATAGTTACTTGACTTAGCATGAGGAATTGGTTGACAGCGAAGATCAACTCGGCCTCGGTAGGATTTGGTTGGAACATGAAAATTTGCCTTGTTAGTCCTTCTAGGCTTTAGGCTCAACTGTGGGTTAAAGGTCTAGTAGTTAATTCTTATCACAAGAGGTGAAGCTTGAAAGGAGACCTTGGACTACTCGAAAGTACTTTACCAAAGTCTTACCCTTGGTTTCATATTCCCCTCTTACCTGTTGTACCACAAGCATGGAGTCTAAGTAGATGTCTAACTTATTTGCACGAATGTCCTTTACTATCTTTAGGTTAGTGATGGGCACTTCATAATTAGCCTCGTTGCTCACTGGGAACTCAAATTTAAGCTTCTACCAAACCTTAGTATCATAAGGCCCTTGCAAGGCTATGCCTACTTCACCTTCCCCCATACACCCTCCCCTCCCCCTCGGTACCCCCCTTCCCTTGGCCCCCAAAACTAAGAGTTCATATTGGTATGCCTACGTCTACTAGTGCTTCCCCCTCTCCTGTATATCCAGTCATGAAGTTCGCAATGAATCGTGCCTTAATAGCCTACCTCAAGCGAAACTACATTCCATGAGCACTGAACTCAAATGAATACTTGACTATGCGCCTCGAGGCATTTAGCTTCTATAGGATGGTCCATAATGGCTGGTCAGTGAGGACGACAATCAGATGTGCTTGGAAGTATGACCTCAACTTCCTTACAGCGATTACTATAATTAGAGAGAATTTTTCCACCGAAGTATACTTGGTATCCGAGCCTTACAAGATGTGGCTAACATAGTAGACTGGTTTATGCTCGTGTGCCTTTCCTTAAATGAGCACAAAGGACAATGTTTGGTCACTGATTTCCTAGTACAAGTAAAACTCTTCCCTTAGGATTGGCTTGGATAAGACGGGTGGGCTCTCAAGGAACTACTTAAGCTTATCTAATGTAACCTGGCATCATTTGGTCCAGTTGAACTTTGATAGGTTCTTCAATAGCTTAAAGAACCTAAAATGTTTGTTAGCACTTCAAGATACAAAGCGGTTGAGTGCGTAAACTTTACTTGTGAGCCATTGGGCTTCTTTGATGGTTCGGAGGTCTTGTATGTCATGAATGACTTTTATCTTTTCTAGATTGGCTGCGATGCTGCGCTTTATGACCATAAATCCAAGGAACTTGCCTGAGGCCACTCAAAGATGTACTTTTAGGGTTTAAGTATCATTTGATACTTACGAGGAGTTTCAAAGATCTTACGTAAGTCCTGGATATGGTCCTTGCTTTCCTTGCTCTTGACAATCACATCATCGATGTAAACTTCGATGTTTTGTCAAAGCTAAGGCATGAAGATGGTTGTCACAAACCTATGATATGTTGTTATGGTGTTCTTTACGCCAAACGCATGACTTTGTAGCAATATGTTCCAAAGTTAGTGACGAATGAGGTGTGGACCTCATCTTCAAGGGCTATGCAGATCTGGTTGTAGCCTAAGTAGGCATCCATGAAACTAAGCAAGACATGGGCCTAATGTCAAATCAACAAGTTGGCCAATCTTGGGGAAGGGCAAACAGTCCTTCAAGCAAGCCTTATTGGAATCTTTGTAATCTACATACATTCACCTCTTCCCATTAGACTTCTTCACAAGTATAGTATTTGCCAACCATATGGGGTAGTACTCTTCCCTAACGAACCCTACTCATAGTAGCTTCTGCACTTCCTATTGGATTGCACATGATGTCATTCGAAAAGTTATGGAGGCTCATCATTATGCGAAAGTATATGGTCATTTGGGTTGGCTGAGCCATGGTAACTACTCGGTGTACGAGCTTACCCCCTTGTGGGAGCATCTCCTTGAGGTACGAAGGGACTCCTTACTGCACTTGGTTGCAAAATATGAGTTGTTTATGTATAAATTACTGATCTAACACTTCTTTTACCATGAGAAAGTTGAAATATTTAATGGCATCTCTCAAAAGGAGTTGTTCTTTCATCTCTTTTTTCAATTTCCATCAAACTTTCATCTCTCTCTTGGGTAGGGTGGGGGTGGTGTGGGAAGACAGATTTTCAAAAGAGATGCTATAGAATGCAAAAGTAATAGTATTGTCCGTAAATATGATTTGATCTGAAGACTTACTTTTTTTTTTTATTTTTCCTTTGTTAATCTACGTCAAGGATATAAATTTTTTACCCTATTTCCTTTCCACAGTAGCATATGGGTAATTCTATTATGATTTCATCTTTTTTCATGTGTTTATTGTTTGATTTACGCATATGAAGATTGAGTCAAAGTTTTAAGAACATGATGTATGTATTATAAGTTTGAGCTTTCTATGGTTTTGGTTTTCTAAGTATTTATGTTATGTATATATCAAGATTGATTCAAAGTTCTAGATACATGATGTGTGTATTACAAGTTTGAGCTTTCTCTGGTTTTGGTTTTCGAAGTATTTATGTTAAATGCATTAGTATATTTTTACATTTCTTTTAAATTCATTTGTGTTAATATTGTTTATGGATTTTTCTTTTTTTATATCAATATATTTAATCTTAGTAGGCATAGTGTCAGTACATGTTTGCTAGTGTAAAAAGAGGAAAAACACCAATTATACTCCAAATGGTGTTCATCTTTTTTTACGTGCTAAGATTTCTTTTTTCCTCGTCTAGTAGTAGCTATTGTTTATATTTCATACTTATTTTCTTCAATCACTTCTTTTAATTTGCCAACTCAATTATGGAGTAAGAAATTGTCCGAGCCTTCCTAGTACTCATATATTTCTATTTTCTTAATAAAGTTTTCATGAAAAAAGACATAGTAGGTTTTAGATTTTGAGAATTAGGTTATTTATTGTTATATATATGGTTCTTATTATATTTTTTTATTACTAGACTACATCTTCTTCCATCAAGTTTCAAAAGAGTTTGAATATTTAATTTCATACTATTTACTTTTTTTCCAATATTATCGCTATAATATAAAATGCTAATATTATTTATTTCTACTATTTCCAAGTGTAGACACCTAATTTTTGTCCTTTCATAGTCTTAGTTTTTATTTATTTATTTACAAAAAAGGTCCTAATTCAAAAAAGAGATAAAAATAACAAAAATTGACAAATAACAAGAATCAGATTCATATCTAATCAAATAGTCTAGTTAAATAAGATTTGAATCTAGTTTAATCAGATATAATAGGATTTGATTTGGACTTTATAAAAGAAAAAAAAATCACAACGAGAATCAGGGGATCAGCTTCATCAAAAATTAAAAAAATCTGCTTCATTCATATAACATAAGCGGTAGCATCTCCACGATCGTTCTACGCAGTAGCAGCATCTCCACGGTCGTTCTATGCAGCAGCAGAATCTCCAATTCCATTCTCCATGCAGCAGCCAACGTCCCCAAACACTCAACCGAAACACAACATCCATACGACCATTACAACACGTAGCAGTACACGCTGTCCATCGCTGCACCGTCCACTACAAGGACACTTGCTCATGCCGCGATAGCCGATATACGTCCATAGCAGCACAAGGTCACTGCAGATTATGCCAACAGCAGTTCCGTCATACGTCACAGCCTCTTCGTTGATGAACAGCCCCCAAATTGCACCTTCGGATCCTTTACTGAACTGCCCAAATCAGGTTCGAATACTAGTTTTTATTATTATTATTGTTGTTGATTAGTTGTTATTATGTTTTAGTTACTTAGTTATTTAATAGTATATATGTATATATGTAGTTAGGAGACTTTTAATAGTAGTTATATATTAAGTATATTACATAGTTTATTAATTTATTTAGATGAGTAGTTGTTGACAGTAAATATATATATATATATGTAGATTAGGTTTTTTTTAGAAATCATTATATAGATTTTTTTTTTAGAAATAAAACATTAACAAAAAAGAAATTTTTACAAAAAAAGTTATAGTGTCTTAGAGAGTTTTCTTTTAAATCATTCATGAGTTAGGACCCTTTTTTTAAAGTATTTTTGATAAACCGAATAACGTAAAACATAAACTTGGTCAGCTTTCAAAATTAAAATCAATCAACACACTAAATATTTTTTTTTTTTAAAAAAAGAACTACGATCGTCTGATCCCGGTTAGCGGGTACGTAGGCACCTTTGGGGTGACGATAAAATATGTAATTTTTCTAAATTAAAAAATCATTTTGATGTTGATAAAATAAAAAAAAATCTTTAATTGACTTCTTTTCCATAGTTTAGGTGTCTTTTCCATAGTTTAGATGTCTTTTCCATTTTTTCTATGATTCAGACATCTTTTCTATGATTCAGATATTTTTTCTATAATTAAGGCATCTTTTCTATGATTAGGAATTTTTTTTCTTTCTTTTTTTTTAATGTTTTAAGCATCTTTTTTATATAAAAGTTTCATCATGTAGAACATTGCACATTTCATAAAATCTTTAGGGTTTTTCTTGAAAATAAAAAAATTATCACTTAGTTATTTTTAAATAAAAATTTTAATTTGGTGCTTTTCAAAAATTAGGTTTTTAGGTTTTTTTTTTTTTTTTTTTATAATTAGGAATAAAAATTAGGCTTCTAGGGATTTTTCTTAATAAAAATAAAATGGTTAATAAAAATTATAAATTCAACCAATCATTTTTTATAAAAAGAATGAACACATTAAAGTTTTCGGAAAGAACTACAATCGTTTGATCCCAGCTAGCGGGTACGTAGGGCGACTATAAAATATATAGAAACTTATGTTCATTTTTTTTCCTTTTGATTTTATTTATTTATTTTAAATATTATAATTAGAAGAATAATCCTGATTTCGGTAAATAGATAGTGGTACCCGTTAAGGGTTTGATAAGTTAGCCCCCGAATTCGGAACCCTCTGGTTCTTTATTAAATTTGAAATTAAAGACCGGTAGCTAAATCGTAACCAATCCACCCAATTGGTTACGGTTCCTTTTTCATTTCCCGATTTCGGTCAGGTGGCGACTCCAAAAATTATTTTTAATAAAAAACCGGAATTTCTCAATTTCTTTAGTCGAGGATTAATATTAAATGGGTAAGGGTTTAGTATTAATCGAGAAATGAGAAATTAATATTATAAATAGAAAATCGAAAAATCAGACTCGACACCAAGTATAGACCATTGGTTGGCAAAGAACAACAATAGTAATAATGATAGTAATGGTTGTTGAAGTAGAGTCTAATGGAAAAAAAAAATCAATATTTAATATATGTGTCATTGGTGATTATTGAATGGTACTGGAAGAAATACCCAAACATTTATAGGTCAAGAGTCCTATATGTTAATGAGTGTACAAATATTTCAAATTCATAAAGTAAAATTAATCTAGATTAATATCGTAAACGATATTAAACTTCCCAAAAATATGAAATTTATTACATATATTTTTTAAAAAATTCAATTTACTATCTAATTGAAGTTTTATGATCATTTTTATTGTCTAACTAGTTTTATTAAGTCATTTGTTGATGTGGATATAATGATGAACTATGAACTTATTCATACTAGCTAGTAGGTCGAACGACTTACTTTTTAAAGTGGATTACGACCCACTTTGCCTTGAACGGTCATTCTGGCTATGTTAGGGTTAAGGGTTGGCTAGTGGCTACTTGGTGGGGGGTGGCTTTCATGCATCTCCTTACAAGTGGTCATTAACTACACCCTAGCCTTAGGGTAGCCAGAATGTCCAATTTCTTATTTGACGTTATGTCCATATCAATAACCAAACTTAACAAAATTAATTCAAGTAGTAAAAATGATTACAAAAATTTCAATTAGGTATTAAATTGATCTTTTTAAAAGTACATGTAACAATTTGTATGTTTTGGCAAATTTTGAGTACCATTTATGACATTAACCCAATTGGTATATCATATCGTTTTTCTTTTTTTATGTGTTTAAACATGATTATAAATGAGTAAAAATAAACTATTAATCAAGAAACTTGGAAAGAAAGTATGGAGTGTTTTAATGTGATCAACCATAAATTGGTTTTTACAAGTCTTTAAAATTTAGTTGCCTTCTTAATAATTTAGATACCAGCAAATGAATTCAAATCCAACTTTTGATGCTTATACAAATTTCTTTAGTGTAATTTGAAAATGTACTGTTTGTAGACTTATATAGAATAATATTACTATATGAAAAACCTTATATATATACACTATATGTGATTCTTATATTTATCTTTTTATATATCGATAATGTGAGTGCACTTTTCCACTAGTGTATGTATATGTGTGTATGTGTGTGTGTGTATATATACATAAGAATTCGTTTGCTTCATTATTATATAAATATACCTAATTGAATATAACCAAAATAAAATATTCATAAGCATATTTGAAGCAAATTTAATTAGGTCATTAGCATTAAATATAATTATGTATTGTGACATAAACAGATATATGAACAAGATATTTATATTTATATAAATATAAAATATTTGAATATAATCTAGCATAATATGAAAAAAAATTTCCAGAAGGAAATGCTATATTTTATACACATTAGTGTATCTTGGGTTATGGTATTTCAAGACTATATACAATCAATAATGAGATAAATAAAATCAGTGAAAAAACTTTGATTAATAAAACTAATAAAAATATACCTTTATTTAAACCTTTTGAAATGCCAAAAAATCCTAGCAATAAATTTTTAAAAGGCTTAGATGATAGGAAAAGGATGTTAAAAAATAAAATAATAAAAGAAGAAACTAGCAAGCACTCAGGAGGAGCTATCCTAAATGATAGGTATGAAATATAATTATGATTTATATATTAGAAATGAGAATGAAGATGGACTAGAGAGTATATAATTTAATTTCTTTCAAAATATATATTAGCTAGATAAAATCTTTTTCGAAGTAGAGAATAGGGCCATACAAGGTATAACAAGAATTCTATTACATCTTCTAAATATTGATTATATTCAATTAGGTCATTACCATCGTTATCTTTAGTTTTTTGGGACATATATCATTATATTGTTGTTCTTAGTATGTAGCGTTGTCTTGCTGGGTCAATGGGAGGCCTGCGAAATCCTCGCCTTTCCTTCTAATTTATCCCAGTTTCCAGCCAATATACTAAAGAACCTTTGATTTTAATTAAAATTTTATTACTGATTATATATTAGACAAAATATGAGATATAAACAAAGTAAATAAATATTGTTTATTAATTGTCTAAAATAAAAAGTAATGTCCAACAAGCTAAATAAAATATTGATGAAAATGTTCTAGCCAAGCAATAGCACTAAACAAATATTCTAAGACTTACGCTTCTTCTTCCCAGTTCTCGGGATTATATTGCTTAGATATCTATAGAATAAAACATGTTATTAGTATATTAGTAACCAAATATGTGTGAAAGTAATTAATACTAATCACTATTAACTATTGAAGTATAATACCACTCAAGAAATTCTATTGCATTATCCAGATAATCATAAACATAAATATGAAAAACAGATTGTGACATAAACAGATATATGAATAAGATATTATTGAAATCTCTACAGGCAGCAATGATAAGACCAGTGGGGTTTTAAGAAGAATTATGCAAGAATATAAATGTGAAACCTCCAAAGGCGGTAATACCAGCTGATTATGGGGTTCAGCAGATAAATTGACAGATCTCGTAGAATTATACCCAAATTAATTGGAGATTCCCCACACAAGATGTAATAAGAAGAGAGATAAATAGATAAACAAATTGGAATTTTATTGATTTAAAATATTTTGTACAAAATACAAGAGCATATACACGTATTTAGAGAATAATTTGAAATATTGAAAATATTTGAAAGAGATTTGAGAATATTGAGAGGTAATGGTATTCTACCTCAAGATTGAAGCAAACGATATGCTTTAGGAAAGAAAATATCTGATTAGTGAAAGAGAATTAATTGGTGGAAATAAGATTGGAAGTGGAAAAGGAAGGTATGTAAGAAGAAGGAGAGAGAGAGAGAGAGAGAAGGAAGAAAGATTGAAGGTAGAATGGAAGATGAGAGAAGTTTGGGAGGATAAAGAGAGAGGGAGAGAGATGTGTATTCGACCTTGTCCCTCTTGAATGAGAGAGGCTCATTTTATATTTGAGGAAGCCGATCGGTTACTATAGTGAACAGTGTTATTGTGGTTGACAGAATACTCTAGAAACAATGAAAGGAATTGAGACATTTTACTGTAACAAACAGTAATATGTCAGATAGTGATTCTTGACATCATTGATGATTGTATTATGCACCATGGTACATGTGTACAAATACTATATTCTTACTGTATTTTACAATGCGAAAATTACTTTTAAGAAAACAAAATTACATTTATTGTTTAAGGATCACCTAGATCTATTTCATAGCAGTCATCTTCATTTGAATTCCCGTTGGGATGGGATCTTGATTCTAAATCCGAGCTTGATCCTTAGGTTGATTCATTGATGGTGGCTAATGCTTGTTCCAGGATTTGCTTCATTTGATTTAGAGAATTGGCACTTGCTAAAGAGGATAATAAAAAACTTTTATTCTAATAAATGGATTTGGATTATTGGTTGGACTAATGGATGAAGAAGTTTTATTTGCAATCCATTTTAGGATTGAAACTTCTTCAAGTCTATTCCACATTTTAAAATTGTCCCACCATTTAACTTTATACATTCTAACCAAATTGGTTGTATTTGAGGTTCGATCAGGATTATAATCAAACCACCATGCCATAACCCAAGATACACCAATATGTATAAAATATGGCATTTCCTTTAGGAAATTTTTCTCATGTGATGTTGGATTATATTTTTTCATGAAAGTATTGAAATCATTTCTGGCATTTTCATGAACAATCTCAAGGATTGCTCCAAATTGTTCCCACCAATGAGCAAACCAATTAGGAAGATTTTCAAAAGAACAATTATAAATAAATATTAGCCAAGTTTTTGGATTCATTTGATAGAAAACATTCCACCAAGCCTATCATAATCATAGTAATTATAACTAGTTCGGTAACCTGGCTGTATTGAAAAGGGTTCTATATTGAGTTTTATTGGGGTTGTTGGATGGGTTCACCATTCTTTAAGACTGAATACCGTTAGGATTCTAGTTGTAGAATAACTAACCATTCCTTCCTTTTCAAAATATTTGAATTTTATTGATCCAATTTCAATTAATTTTTTTAATAAAACTGGATTGGTTTGTAAACATCATATGAAACATATTAAAAATCTTTTATAAAAATCTTTCTTGCAAATTCAAAAGGGTCCTTTTCAAATAAGTTTTCTTCAACAGAGAAACCATATCTAGAAATGGGTTTTGGAAAAAATTTGGACCTTTGATTTGCAGGTATTATTGTGGAAGGTACTGAAGATATTACTTCAGTGATTTGAATATTTTGATTTTTCCTTTGAGTTTCTATTTGTTGAGTAATTTCAGGCAATATTGGGGTTTCATTTTTTGTTTGTAAGGCTATTGAAACTGCTTTTAGCAATTTTGGAGTAATTGCTATATCGGCTAATTAGGATAAATTTTCATTGGATTGTGTTTGGGTATTGGAAGAGGATTGATTATTTGAAGATATTAGTCTTGAGGTTCTAGAAGAGAATTCCTCTTTTATTGTTAATGGGCCATTAGATGTTTTACAAACATCTAACCAAGATTTGATGTTGGTTAACCCTTTGTTAGAGGTTGAAGAAGCCATTTCTTTCCCTTTATCCTTTTCTTTCTTGAGAGGCATCTTCCTGTAAGAATTCACGAGTAAGGAAATTAGGAAGACAATTGGAAGATCCATTAATATGCTTTATTTCGAAATAAAAAACAGAAAGAATTGATTGCCATCTAGCAAAAATTTGTTTAAATGTAATATTCTGAATATCTTTTATTAAAACATTTTTAGCATCTTTGCAATCAATATGTAAAAGAAATTTTTGATTTAACAAATCTCCCTGAAATTTAGAAATTGTTAAAACAATTGCTAAAATTTCTTTCTTTATTGTGGAATGATTGCGTTGACAATCATTCCAATTTTGTTTGACACAAATTGGACAACATATTCTTTATTATTTTGTTTCTATTTTAATATTCCTCCGAATCTAAATTAGAAGTATCAGTTTCTACCACTTTTGGCAGAAAATGATCAGCAATGTGTAGATAAGGAATTTCATTAATTTTTTGTTTGATTATTTTGACAGCATTTGTATGTTCATTTGACCATTAGGGTGGATTCTTTTTTAATATTTGATATAACGGTTTACAGATGATATTGAGATTGGGAAAGAAATATGCAACATAATTTAAACTTCCTAAAAATCTTTGGAGTTGATTTTTATCCTTAATTTCATTAGGAAATTTGATTGCAAATTCAATCGATCTTTGGCTGGGAATTATTGTCTCATTGTGAATATTGAACCGTAGAAATCTAATCCTAGTCTGGAAAAGATAAATCTTAGATGGTTAAACTACTAGGCCATTTTTTCTTACTATATTAATGAAAATTATTATGTGCTTAAGATATTGGTTTATATTGGATGAAAAGATTAAAACGTCATTGATATATATTATTATGAAATTGGCAAAGTCATTAAAAATTTCATTGATTATTCTCTGGAATTCAGAGGGGGCATTTTTTAATCCAAATGGTATGACGTTCCATTCATATTAATAAAAAAACTGTGAAGGCAGTTTTGTACCTATTACAATCCTTAATCTGAATATGCCAAAATCTAGATTTCATATCGAATTTAGAGAATATTTTAGCATTATTTAGTCTATTTAGTAAATCTCTTTTATTAGGTATTGGATACCTAATCCATTTTTTAGCAGTATTCAAAGGCTTGTAATTAATTACTAACTTTAGAACATCTCTTTCTATTTCTGCATTTTTGTTGACATAAAAAGTAGAACAATTCTATGGGGATTTTCTTTTTCGAATCAATTGTTTATTGAGCAAATCGTTTATTTCATTTTTGCAATGATTTAGAACTTTATTATTCATTTGTGAAGGTCTTGCTTTCGTTGGAATGTTTTTCTCATTAAAAGCATTCTCATAGGGTAAATCAATAATATGAGATTTTCGATTCCAAAATGCATTTGGGAGTATTGAACAAATTGAACTTTTTATTTCCGATTCCAAATTAGAAATTTTTATTTTCAAATTTTTATTATCGAGTTGAGTTTCAATTCTTTTAAACTCAAGGTTATTTTTTAAGTACATCAAATGGTTTTCTTTGGATTGAATTAAAAAATGTAATTCATAAATTGAATTGTGTTTTAATTCATTTATGTATTTGGTTTATGGTTTTGTGATAAAATTGAATACAATTTTCTTCTTGAAATATTGTGTTTCAATTCCATTTTTATTTATAGAAAATGGTTGGATTTGATTAATAAAAGGAGTACCTAAAATGACATTTTTATTTAAATTTTTTACAAGTATAAAAGAAGTTTTATATGAAGCATTTTCTTTTATTACTGAAGTATTGGACAATTTATAATTGATGCGTAATTTGCTACCAGGTGCAGAACTTAGAGATCGGATAATTTTTTCAAAATATTTTATACGAATCAACCATTCTCTAATGCAATTTAAATGCAATTTAAATCTGGACTAGTGTCAAATAATGCAGTTGTTTCCAAAACAAATTCATTATTAATCTTGATTACAATATTAATTATCCATTTTCTTGTTTTTACTTGAACAAGATGCATTCGATAATTAGAATTGTCAAAAATTGGTAAAACATTTGAATTTTCTTCATTGGTTATTTTCTTGAGTTATTTTTTGTTTTAATTCAAGAAAATTCTTTTGAAGTTTTATCTGCATTATTTTCAAATCTTTTATTTCTTGTTTTTTAGTATTAATTTCATCATGCAAATCATTAATTGTTATTGATTTTTTCTATTTTCTTTTACCTCTTTCAAGGATTTCATTGAGATTATATGGTAGATTTGGTGTCAGAGTCAAATTAGGTTTATTAACATATTTTATGAAATTAAGTTTTTCGTTATCATTTGATAATTGATCTATATTACGAAGAATTTCTTCTTCTTCATTTGTTAAAATATTAATTTCATTATCTTCTTCAGATGATGTGGATTCCATGTCATTAACTTGAATTCCATCATCACAATCATTTTTTGAGAAAGAAAGTTCATTATCACAAAATATTTGTAAGATATTATCCGTTGTTTGTTCATCAAGATTTAATTCATTAAGTTTATTGTTAATTTTGCAAAAATTTACTGTATGACCGATTTTCTTATATTTATAACATCTTAATTGTTTATATGATTCTCTTTTATATTTTTTAGCTTTTCTTTCTTTATTAAATTTTTCTGGTTTTTTAGGTTTCCTTGAAAATTCTTTATTGAAATTTCTTCAGGGTTTTTTGTGTTAATGTTAAGGACATTTTACAAATGAAAAAGAAGATTTTTGATTTTTGATTTTCTTCTTGCTGACAAAATAAGGATCATATTGAGTACAAAAATCACCTAGGCTTTGGTGTTTTAAGCGCTGTTCATTTTTCAACTGTTTTTGCAATCTCATTGTGGCGCATAAATTGGTTCCGATTTTATTAACATATGATGCTAATTCTCTATATGACAGATTATCATAGGAAATCTTGCCATTATTTTCTTCTTTGAGTTTTTTTCTAACTTGTTCACTTATTAATTTTAGTAAACCTGCTAAGAATTTTTCCTTCCAAAAGGGTTGATTACAATCATTCTTAAGGAAAACTCATTGAAAGAAAATGTCTTTATATTGCCTAAATTCTCCTAAGGATTTGCATTTCATATTGGACAACAAATCTAAGGTCTTCATATTGGACAACAAATTCTCCTAAGGATTTGCACCTATGAAATGTTGACTAATTGAAAATATTAGAGTATTGACCATATCTTGGATTGGTTCATTATTATCATCTAAGATTCTTCTTCTATTTTCATCAATTTTTTATGAAGTTAAAATATTGATATGTTGTTCCTCAGTAAGATAGTTATCCCATCAACCTTTTAATTGACCAGTAAAACCAGAAATTAAAAGGAGTGCTACTTGATAATCAGTAATATTCGGAATAGTTTTATTATTATTAGAAAACATTATTATTTGATTAAGAACATTAAAAATTTTTTGTTTTGAATATCCATCAATATTCCATTCATATGTAGATCCTATAGAATACTTATTTTGATAATTACCATTCTTTTCTTCAATTAGTATATCAGGAGGTATTGCTCTTTGATAATATAATTTTTGAGGTTCTTTTCAATTAATTTTATTAATTTCATCATTTGATTAATTAATATTTAAATATTTTTAAGAAATATTGGACATTGTATCGTTTATTGCTTCATTATCAGTCTCATCTAAAACATTAATTTTTTCTGAAGGTGTATCATCAATGACAATTCCCTTCTTGATTAGAGTTGGTGTGTCCATATTTAAAAAATTAATTGGGTTTGAGAATGAAGTTTCTTCTTTTATTATTTTATTTTTTAACATCCTTTTCTTATCATCTAAGGCTTTTAAAAATTCATTGCTAGGATTTTTTGGCATTTCAAAAGGTTTAAACAAATGTGTATTTTTATTGGTTTTATTAACCAAAGTTTTTTCACTGATTTTATTTATCTCATTATTGATCGTAACTTCCATTCTATTTAATTGTTTTCCTATTGTATGCAAATGTTGGTTAGTGAAATTATTTTGATTTACTATTTTTTTAATCCTTGAGCCTTCTTCTTCTGTAGCATTTTTAAAAGGCGTAAGGGTTATTTCAGTATTTTTGTGAGTAGTTTTTATATTACTAAGTGGCAGACGATTTGATTCTATTATTTGTCTATCACTTAGTTTCCATTTAAAACATTCATTAATAACATTAATTTCTCTAGGTTTCAAATAATATTCTTCAAATCATTCCAAGAAATATATCTGAGAACTAATTTCATTCATGAAATTATAATATTCATCTTTTATTTGTTGCTTAACATTATTGAATGTTTCAAAATACCATTTCCTAATTTTCTCATTTTTAGGTAAATTAAACTCTTTGTTTAGAAGAATCCTATCAAGCTCGAAAGGTTTTTCTAAAACATTAAGTTCTAGATCACCTATTTCTGAAAGCGAGGGTTCTTCATGTTTTGGTTCATTGGTTGGTTGGTAAACTGGATGAATTATACTTGACCTATTATGAACAATTTCAGATATGGATGGATTAGTTGGCTATTTGTCTAATCATTTGGTTAAATATTGGATTGAGCATGAAAGGGTGTACATATTATTGGAGGAGGATTTGGAAGGTTTACTGATCTCCTTGAAGAAGACAATATTGATCTTATTTCTAAAGGTTTTCTAAGTTGATCAAAAGATCTCCTATTAAACTGGATGGTGATTTTACTATCTAGGTGTTGAACAACATTTGATGGTTCAGTATTATAAATTGATGATTTTGGAAGTAGATCTACTTCTCAGTGTTCAAGTTGATTGATTTGGGACCATTGAATCATTCGAGGGATAGAAACATTGGCTTTGGTTAAGTCTGTTTAGATAAGAAGATTTTGACTTCTTTTATCTATTTTATAAGCTTTAGACTTGAAAGCAGTTTTCATTAGTTTAAAATATATTCTGTATATTACAACCATTGGTATTGCCCCTTCTACCATTTGATAATTATGAGTTTTGATTTGAAGAATTAAAGAATTCATTATTGTTTTGTCTCTAAGACTAAGAGTAATATTTAGATGATATTCAAATTGGATTGGTCCATTACTAATTTGATGCACAATTATATATTTTCGGATGTTGAAATCTAATAGAGTATTCTGTTTGTAGCATTTGGAGGGTTAGATGTAATTATTAGGATATTATATAATAAATATATAATAGGTAAAAATGATAAATTTTAAGTTAATTTGGTAATTTAGGGTAATTAGGTTCAAAATTTGATTTGGGATGAATTTAGATATTTGAAATGTTATTTGATGTTGGGAGATGATATTTGAAGTGATGTGAATATTATATATGTACATTATGTACACATTAGTTGATAATGTGTAATATGTAAGTATGAGAAATTAATAATTAGGAAAATATTGGTTAGAATTGATATTATGATAATAATAGGAATATATAATAAATCAGCTAGGAAACTTAAATTAGGGTAATTATATGAAAAACGTAAGATTTTCTCATAACGGGGGTGAATTCGGTAATTAAATTAGGATTCAAGTGTACCGCACAAACTAGAACATTAGTTAGAAACTAAAAACGATATTTAAGATATTTGAAGATAATGTGATTAATTTCACATTATGGGTTGGAGTGATTTTTTAGGGTGTATGTATAAATCTTTAATAAACAACTAAGTTAAAAACCTAATTTAAAAATCGATGCAAAAATTGAAACAGAACTTAACATGATTCAAGAAGAATTGTAAAAGACTTAAAAACCCAGATAATTAGGAATATTAAACCCTAAACAAAAGATAACAATAAGCGTTATAAGATAAAACCAACCTATAATAGTTAAATGAAAAATTGGAACCACGTTTGTATTATAGGGATGATCGGCGATGGCCTGAGCGAGTCAGACCTCAAGTGAGCAAACGAGGAGTTCAAGTAAGTTGGGATTAATATATTACTATATTTTGGAGGCTTGAAGTTGTACTTGATTGTGCTTGTTAGGTAGTGGCTGTGCGTATGTGCTTGTTTCTGAGATTAATGCCATGATTCTAAATTGTTGTTTTGGCCTATATTGTATGAACTGATTGATCACCTTAAATTGGACCTAATCAAATATATGATTTGTAATCATAAACTGGAATTGCATAGCAACCCATTAGGGGAATATTAGGATTCTTCGGCCAAATATTGACCCCTTCAAAAAAGATAGCATTGAATGGCATAATTGGTCCCTTCCTCATCCTTAGTTGAACTAAGCGATAGGTAAGGAGGTTGCGGTAAGGATGAAGTCAATGGTTCAAAGGTAGTCACGAGAAGAGCGGTGTCTCCATTGCACAAGCTTGGGTTTGGTTATAAGTTGTTGCATTAACAGCAACTTCTCAACCCGAATTAGAGCAGACGTAATTTTTCTAATCTCACGACAGGCCAGACAACGTCGTGCGATGGTATTGATGTATTCATGAATTGCATCTAACTAAATCGGTTGATAACCTTGTTTATGTTGGTGGTATAGTTGTAAGTTCTCCATCCTGACTTATTAAGTTGTGGTTGCTTACATCCCTATAGACGTTGTTGCAGATGTTAGCTAAGAAACGGCTTACAACTACCCTGAAGTTGGCAACTGTTGGATCCTAGGAAGTGAGGAGAAACATTTGAAGAACGGACTTATATTTTTAAGGTCTAAGCGCTTATTTTAGAATTTTTCATTTTTGAATAATGTATTAACTAGGAAATAGATTATGGTGAAACGTTGTAAACATTAACTGTAATAACTGAATTTTAGTAGATATATATATATATATTTTCTTACTTTCTTAAGTAAATGACTTATTTAAATTACGAACTGTTTACTTCAAAGCAGGTTAGTCGCGGATGCCTTGTGTAGATCAGGTATAGGATAGCGATTGTAAGGCTAACTTCTATCTTATAATGGTTTGCATGGTGGAACTGTTACGACTCTGCCACTTTGGGGTGTGACATAGTGGACAGTGGGAGCTATACCATTGTGGCATCTACTAACCTGATTAAGAAACTGAACCTACCAACTATCTCACATCTAAAGCCATACAAGTTGCATTGGCTAAATAAGAAGGGAGCACTACATGTGATTCAGCAAGTCTTACTGCCGATCTCTATTGGAAATTATTCTGATGATATTCTCTATGATGTGTTACTTATGTGTACATCTCATGTACTGTTAAGCAAACTATGGCTTTTTAACCAAAGAGTTATACATGACAAATTCAGGAACACCTACATGTTCGAAAAAGATGGGAGGAAGATCACTTTGAACCTTATGACGCTGAGTTAAGTTAGCAAGTTACAAGCTAAACTTGCTTGAGGATCTAAGCAGACCTTGATTTTAAGGAGAGCTGAACTCCAAGAAGCTATAAAGACTAACATGCTGACTTTTATCTTATTTAGGAGGATATTAGAGTTGAAGAAGCAGATTATGCTACCCTGAGATGTCAGGGTGCTATTGGATGAATATAGTGACCTATTTCCTAAAACATTACCCGAGGGATTACCCCCTCTTAAAGGCATTGAATAATGCATTGACTTGATACCCGACACTACCCCGTCGAACAAACTAACTTATCGGATAAACCTTGAACAAGCTACTTGACTTTAGAGACAAGTCAATGAGCTACTTGAAAATGAATATGTGAGGGAGAGCCTTAGCCCCTTGTGCTATGTTGGCGCTCTTTGTATCGAAAAAGGATGGAGCTTGGTGCATATGTGTGGATAGTAGAGCCGTGAATAAGATCACAATCAAGTAACGGTATGCTATCCTAAGGTTAGATGACATGCTAAACAAACTAAGTGGTGCCAAATTGTTTAGCAAGATTGGTTTGAAGTCTACCTACCATTAGATTTGAATGAAGTCGAGAGATGAATGGAAAACTGCTTTTAAAACTTGGCATGGACTTTACAAATGGATATGCCGTTTGGCCTGTCACATGCTTTGAGCACTTTTATGTGATCAATGAACCATGTATTGAGAAATTTGATTAGGAAGTATGTCATGGTATACTTTGACGACATCCTCGTATACAGTGCTGAATTGACAAGTCACTGTGAACACCTTTGTATCGTGCTAGATGTACTCCGAGCCGACAGGTTATTCAGTAACTTTAGGAAGTATTGTTTGTGCTAGAAGGAAGTGGTATTTCTAGGTTATGTAGTTGGTGGAGGTGGTTAACTGGTTGATGATGAGAAGATCTAAGCTATTGTCGAGTAGCTAACTCCGACCACTTGTATTGAGGTAAGAAGTTTCTAAAGATTGGCATCCTTTTATTGAAGATTCACTAGGAATTTCAGTACGATTGTTGTACTCCTTAGTGAGCTAATGAAGAAGAACATTGACTTTAAATGGAGAGAAAGAAAGGAGAGAAGTTTTGGTGAAGTAAAGGCGAAGTTAACTTCTACACTTGTACTAGCCTTACCTGACTTCGAAAAGATATTTGACCTAGAATGTGATGTATCAAGCATTAGTATAAGCATTGTCTTAATACAAGAAGGACAACTAATTTCCTACTATAGTGTGAAGCTTAGAGGACCTTAATTAAAGTATTCCATATATGACAAAGAACTCCTAGCCCTTATCTAAGCACTCTAAGTATGGTAGCGCTATCTATTATCGAGAGAGTTTGACATTTATACAGATCATGAGTCTTTGAGGTACCTCTGAAGTCAAATCAAGTTGTCAAAATGATAAGTGTTGTAAGTTGAATTCCTAGAGGGATTCAACTTTGTAATCAAATATAAACAAGGTAAGAGTAATGTAGTTGCTGATGCTTTGTCAAGAAGACATCTTCTTACCGAGTTGCAAACCAGGTTGTTGGGATTTACAAGCATTAAGGAACAGTATCGACAAGACCTCCACTTTGGTCCTATATTTGAATGATGTGCCGATGGAAGGATAGTAGATGAGTACCATATGAAGGATGGTTATCTATTTAGGGGTGGAGAGTTATGTGTACTGACTTGTTCGATCGGAGAGTTGTTAATGAGAGAAGCTTACAGTGGAGGACTCTCCAGCTATTTTGGAGAGAGGAGAACATATAAATTGTTGAGTAGTTGATTCTTTTAGTCAAGAATGAGACAAGATGTGGACTGAATTAGTGAGAGCTATGCTACCTGTAAGAAGGGCAAATACTAAGCCAAATAAGAGAAAGCAATGCCTTTGCTTATCTCGACCCGACCATTGATTGAATTGAGCATAGACTTTATTCTTAGATTACTAAGAATTGCCCGAGCCAAAGACTCTGTAATGGTCATCATGGATAGATTCAGTAAGATGGTACCCTTTATGCCCTACTCTAAAGTTAACGATGCTTCGGCTATTACTTCTCTCTTTTTGCAGAAAATTGTTTGGATACAAAGTGTGTCAAGGAGTATAGTCTTAGACAGAGATCCAAAGTTTTTGAATCATTTTTGGAGGACTCTGTGGCATCGTATGAGAACTAAACTGCTATTAAGCACTTCTTGTCACCTTCAGACTGATGGCCAAACAGAGATAGTCAATCGTACTTTGGGATCACTACTCTAAGTTATAGTGTGAAAGAACTTATCTAATTAGGATGTTTGTTTACTTGTGGTGGAATTTTCTTACAATCGAACTATGCATGACACCACGAAGAAGATACCCTTTGAAGTCATTTATAGCTTTAACCTAGAACTCCCCCTTAACCACACCCTAGTGCCTATGTCCGAACAAGAAGATCCTAACACAAGAGCTCGAGCATAGTCTTTACAATAGATCTATAATAAAGTTACTTTGTAAATTGATCAAGCTGCTAAGAGAATGGAAGAAAGGAGTAAAGGAAGGAAGTTAGTACAATTTCAGCTTAGTGATTTAATATGGCTGCATTTGAGTAAGGAGAGGTTCATGAACAAAAGAAATAACAAGTTATCTGCCTGCATTGAAGGTCCCTTTAGAATACTCCAAAGGATCAACAACAATGCCTATAGACTGAAGCTACCCAAAGATTATGGAGTCTTTGACACCTTTAACGTTACCTACCTTAGCCTCTATCACCCTGAAGGAGAATTGAATGAGAACTAGCTAGATTGGATCCTAAATCCAAATCAACCAAAGGGAGATGATAGGAATCAACCTATTGGACCTTTAACCTACAGCTAAGCTTAAGGCCTAAAAGGACTAATAAGGCAAATTCTCATGTTCTAGCCAAATCCTGTTAAGGTCAAGCTAATCTTTGTTGCCGACCAATTCCTTATGCCGAGTCGAGTAACTATACATCTATCGGTAGTTAAGTGTTAACTAGACGTATGTTTTGCTGACTGCTCGACCCTTCACACATCTATTAGGCCATGATCGAGCCGACCTCCCACTCGCCATATCTTATGCTGAGAAGTCAAAAGCTATTAGATACATCTACAACTACTTCTTCTCGGACGGACCCAGGTTATTGGCATTCCTACTTTTGTCCTAACTGTACCATTTGCCAATTTCCATCAGAAGTGTCTCTAATAAGCTATCGCCACGTGTTCAGACCCATGTGAAAGGATTCTGCTACACTAATCATTAATTAGTTTGAATTTTCATTTATACCCTTTGTTATTCCTTGTACATTACTTCTTTTAAGACATTACCCTTTTAATCTTTTCCATTTTAGGTAGGTTGCCTTGGTTTTTTGGGGATAAATATCCGTTTGTACATGTAGGCGCATCATCTTATCATCATTAATATATTAAATATTCTTCCTTTTGTGAATACTGCTCTTGTTAGCTTATTTACTTACTTCACTCTTATCTTAACCCTTAAATAAGGCTAGGTAGTTAGTAATCTTATTGGATCATCTCGTGTGTCACATCAATTGTGTCGTAAGTCCTCGAAAGTTCCACTAGTGCATTATATTCTTGGAGCTATTCATGAGTTGCTTATTTTTACTTTTCTTGTTCTTTCGCGCAACTTTCATCTTATTCCTCAAGCTTTCTGCAAGCTTGTATCTACCCTTGTGATTGGCCTTATCTATTCTCTACTATGGGTTCGCATCATTATGGAAGATGTAAACACCCCATTTTTTCCACCCTTTTATTTTAGATTTTTTTTATTAATTATTTGGGGCCAAGTTTATTAAAAAAAAATGCCAAAAAAATTGAAAAAACCTAAAAAATTAAAAATTTGAAGAAAATACAAAGTGTCTGAGTTGAGTTAAGTCAATTGTTTAAGGTTGGGTTAGGTAAAGTTCCAAAATATACATGCAATTTTATAAATTTAAAGTCTCTAAAATTTTTGGACTTTATTGGAAAAACATTTTTAGAATCCAATAAAATATTTGAGTTCATAAAACAAATTTTTGTGCAATTTAAAAAATATTTTAACTAAATTAATTAAAATAAGACTGTAGATTTATTAAATTTTAAAAGTGGTGTTAAAAAATATTTAGCATGTATATTGTGAGTTATATGGAGATGCTAGAGTCATTTTAAAACAAAAAGAATTAGGCTTAGGATTGAAAGTTTAAATTAAAGATAAGCCCAAAAGACATGAGTTAAGTTTAATTTGTATGCATAATTAACATAAGAAAGCTTAGTTAGCTGGCTACACATGAGGCCTCAAAAGCTTAGACTAGTAAGAAGGTCAGGGGTTTGATTCCCTTTACATACATGGGCTCTATTTTTTGTCAGTTCCTACTTCAGATTTTTCCAAGAAACAACAAAAAGGGAAGGAAAAGTAGATATACTTCTTGAAACCAATCTAAGAGAAAATCTTGTCAAATCTTCATTTTTTTTTTGTATTAGATTTGGAATAATCTTTATTAAATCATTGGTAAAAATCTTTAGATTTTACAATGATTTATATCAATAACAGTAAATCAGGATTTGATAAGATTAGTGGGGTTTCAAATCTTATGAATGGGGATTTAAGTTGCTCTGAAAATAGTTAAAAGGTTAAACACTTTTACACTAGAAAACTAGAAGAGTAATTCACATTTAAGGAGGAGTACCCGGCTCCATTCAATGAAAATCACCAATAGCAATAGCCCCGTCGACAGCCCAGCAATTCCATTCAACTACACACTTGGCCACGACTTGTAAACACACATACGCAGCAGTTCACTTCACCTAACCCTTTCTCTTACACAGTCATTCATCAACAGATAACATGCCTAACCACTCACCGGCCCTCTTCGTTCAAACCTAAACCTTTTCTTACCTATTGCTTCATTTAACCATGCCCAACAACCTACGATTAACGATGCAACTAGCCAACACCAAACACATAGCGAACTTATGTACTCACTTCCCACTCCTCATCGTCGCACAACTACCCCAATACACTATCCACTCACATACATGATCATAGTTATGACACCATCTTCACATGCATGCAATTGTTGTCTTAGACGTTCAACTTAACAAAACCCTAACCCATTGTACAACCTATTATTAGATACGTACAATGCCGTCTATCCGACCACTACCCCACACGACACACACACCCATAAAACCGCTAGCTACCCAAAGAGGAAACACCAACCTTCAACGAACTCACACCTAGATCATTCACTATACAACTCCTCCAAAACCACCGTAAGAACCTCAGGCTTGTGAGCAATCTCTGTTTTACCAATAAGAATGCCATGAAAGCTCATATTCCCACTTGAAATTTCAATTAGAGGTGGCTGGGGAGAATTGGTTTGGCCTTTGTTGTTTTTCTTCTCCTTTGACCCATTTTATGACCCACTGTGTGCTTAAAGTTCTACCCAGCTTGATCATTATCTGACCCATGACATGATGAGTAGGTAGGTTTGGTTCTTTTTGTTTATTATTTATTCTTTTTTTTTTCTATTTTAGTTTATTATATTTTATGCATAAACAAAATATTATACTAACAGAGTATGTTTTTTTTATGCCGTTAGCTATTAGTTAGTTATAGACACCTAATTTTTGCCCCTTTGTAGTCTTAATTTTTATTTTACAAAAAGGGTCCTAATTAAAAAAATAAAATTATAATAAAAATTAAAAAATAATGAAAAAATGATGAGAAAAGAAAAAAAATAATATTATTTTAGGCAATCGCATTGTTTAAATACAATTTAGTTATACTAAAAATCAAGGCACATGCCAACGAGTCGCCTTCTCGCCCAACTGTTGAACATAATCAAGCCTGTCGTACATGATCAACCCATACTGTCACGTTTCCTCCTCAATTGCGTATACCCATTACCACACAACAACCCCTGCATCAGCATAGCATTCTTGACCCCTTCTCATCTATCAACCCTTCATGACTGCATACGTCTAATGCCTATTGCTGTAGAATTCTTCATCACTACGGAAGCTAACAGCCAACTGTCCGTCGACCACGGCCTTCGCCTGACATGCTTGAAGTCTTGCTTTCTTCAATCGCCTAACCACATCCTTAGACAATCCCTTGACCGACAGCAACAATGTCAACCATAGTCCATTGTCTAGCACCACACTAATTACTGCACTTCAACATTCAGCCATAATGCAACTAATTTTCAACCACACGACTCCACTGCCTAACTAAACAACAATCAGCTTCCAAGTACCGCCTTAACCCCAACACAGCATGAAATCTGCAGAACCCGCATACACATTACTACTACGTTGACTAGAAAACCAAGACAAACTGAACACCCACTCATCCATTGTAATATGATCCACGATCCAAGCCACCAACAACAGCCTACAAATATGCAACCACCAGTCATCGGCCCCTATCCAACATAGAACAACTAGCCCCATGCTTCAACAGCAGCGATCAGCAATAAGCCAAACATGAATTGCATCCCCATATTCACTATTTTCATTACGCTGCAGTAGACAATAGTCCATGTACGTCCATTACAGCATTGAGCCACACCACCAACGGCAAACACGACGACCAACGACTCCAAGATAACCTCTACCCCTTGATTCAACTGAACGACCATACTCTATTGTAGCAGCTCCACATGTATTGTAATTCACTAATCATCAGCAGCAGTACACGCGGCATACAATTCCATAGACTAAAGTTTTACGCGATCATTAACAGGTCGTTGCTATGCCATACAATCTACATACCGATGATGCCGCTGCAACACAATCGCTGTCCAGTAGCACACGCCCGCCCCTGCCATGATCGCTTCCCACTGTCCACAAACGCTATAGTACTCACGATCAACAAATAGGATCATTGCAGCAGCCGTTGAAGCTACTTTCGATTCCACCACTAAGACTCACTGCACACGCAAATACACAGTTTCTTTACTGTACTGTAGCTCCACAATCAGGTTCAGTTTCTGTCTAAGTTCTTTTATTATTTCTGATTTATTATTATCATATTATATTATTATTTCGTTAGGACTTTAGTAATACATATGTATATGTCATTAGTTTTCTTTGTAATATAGATTGGGTATATTATATTGATTTAAGTGAATGTTTATTTAATAAGTAGTAATATATATATAAAGACATATATATATATATATATATATATATTAGATAAGGGATTGTTAAGATTGGTTTTTATTACATATATATGTTATTATATTAATTACATTTTATTAGTTAACATAATATATAATATATGTATATGTTAGTTTAGGAGTTTTTGTATTAGTTCTTATACAAGTGTATTATATGAAATAAATTTATTTTGATAGATAGTTGTATATATTAGTTTAGGGATTATTATGATTGGTCATTTTTTTTAGATTTGGTTTTATTTAAGGATTTGTTACATAGAAAGTTGTTTTTTCTTTAAATAAAGATTAATAAAAGACCCTTTTTAAAAATAGGATTGTTAGAGCATTTTTTATAAAACAAAAACACTCGAGAAGTTAGGACCTTTTTAGATTTTATTTGAATAAACTAGATTGGTAACAAACGTAAATTAGATTGGTTTTCAAAAATTAAAATAAATCAACACATTAAAGATTTTTTGAAAGAATTACGATCGTTTGATCCCGGCTAGCGAGTACGTAAGCACCTTCGGGCTGGTGATAAAATATGTAAAAACTTAGGTTCTTTTTTCTTTTGATTTTATTTTTTTATTTATTTAAATATTATAATTAGAAGAATAATTCTAATTTCGGTAAATAGATAGTGGTACCCGTTAAGAGTTTAATAGGTTAGCCTCCGAACTTAGAATCCTCTAGTTTTTCATTTAAAATTGAAATCAAAGACCAATAGCCAAATCGTAACCACCCAATTGGTTACGGTTTCTTTTTCTTTTCCCGACTTCGGTCGGGTGGCAACTCCAAAAATTATTTTCAATAAAAAGTTGGAATTTCTCAATTTCTTTAGTCGAGGATTAATATTAAATGGGTTAGGGTTTAGTATTAATTAGGAAATGAAAAATCAATTTTTAAATAAGAAACCGAGAAAATAGGCTCGGCATTAGTTTCTTAGTTATTTTTGTTTAGTTTTGCATTTATTTAATTATTATCTTGTGATTTTTAGCATGTAGATAATATTAACATATGTGATATTAGTTTCTTCCAAAATTGGCATGGTTAAGGTATTTTGTGTAGTATCATACTATCATGACTCTTTTATAGGTGTTTTGTGATAATCCCCATCGATTAGTAGTTTAGCGTGTTTGTTATTATAAAAATTGCATCTCCTTAGTAAAAATTGCATGTTTAGAATAATAATTGCATACATATCATACTTTTTGCATATTTAGAAAAATGAATTGTACATTTCACTATAAATGCATATTTTATACGTTAGTATAAATTGCATATTTTTAGATAAATTGTGTCTCAAACATAATTGTATTAGGAATTTTTTATTTTTTTGGCAAAACTAAATTTTTTAAAAATTTGCATCCTTAATAGATATTGCATTTTTAGGGTATAATTGCATATTTTTATCATGATTTATATCTTTAGGATAAAATTTGCATCTAGGTCGAGTATCTTAGAAGATTAGGGTATGATCATATCTTTTCCATAGTTAAGCATCTTTTTTAGGAGTAAGCAGGTAACACTATTGATAACTCTGATTTTAAACATATTTCATAGGGTGATTTTATAGTATTTTCCTCACTTTTTTGGTTTTCTTTAAAGAAATTGATACTTAATTGAGTAAAATTTTGATTTCTAGGTTTGAACACTTTCTAGGATCGAAAACGAAGAAAAGGAATCAAATTTCACTCAATTCGGAATTCAAATGAAGAAGTTATGAAGTTTTGGAGTTGTGCAGAAAATTTTGCCTTAGTGCAGAAAGTTACACGACCTGGGGACACGGCCATGTTCCAAGCCTTGTCTGGTGACGAAAACAGAATCTTTGTAATACACATATAAAAGAATATCTTAGGGTTTCAAAAGAGATGAGAGACATTATAGAAACGGAGAGACACAAGAGAAGAGAAAAAGATTTAAGAAGAACATCAAGAAAGAGGCGGAAACAACATCAACTTCAAGATTAGAGAGATTGTTCATCAATCAAAAGAGGTTTTCCATGTTTTATTCAATGTTTTTTATGAAACTCGTTCTTAGATTCATTATAATAGCTTAGAATTCTAGTATTTAGGATTATGGAACTTAGGGTTTCATGTGATTCTTGGATTGATTTAGAATTCTCAATAAAGTTTCTATCTTTACTTGATTCAAGTATGTCGTTAATTATTGATTGATATTTCTAGAATATCAATATATGATATTATGCATGTTGATTGAGAAATTGCATGTATAATTAGATCTTTACATAATTGAAGAGGATTATATGTATACTTAGAGATAAGATACATGTTTCTTCCGGAAAGTTAATTAATTGTGTGGGAATTCATTATACATTAATACAATTCTAAATTATATTACTAAGTGAAGAGATTCCAGTAAATAATTTAGGATTAGGGTTAATATGCTTGAGAAAGGTATTAACTTTAGTTGTGAATCCCTCTGGTCAAGAAATATAGAAACCGAATTGAATATATTTTAAGTGATCACATGATTAACTCTAGGGGAAATAATTCCTAAATATGTTATTACTTTCTTGAAGTCATTCTTAGTTTTATTGCTTTTCCAATTGCTTAATTAAGTCTTTTAATTAAAGTAGTTTGTTAATTTTAGTATTTTTAATTAATTCAAACTTTCATAATTTTCCGGTTAGATAATAAAGCTAAGGTTAATATTAGTACTCGAAGTGTCTGAGGGATCGACTCGGACTCATACATAGTACCCACCTAGACCCTGCTTGATCGAGTAGGTTTTAAGTGGGTAATTAAGACCACATAATAAGTTCTGGGTAATAATTTTCTAGAACCTATTCTCATAGGATAGGATATGGGTAAGAAGTCAAGATATCCTATATCTACCATGGAACCTATTCTTTGAAGCATATAGGGTATGGATTCCAAGGTCCCCACCTTACAATAGTAATTAAATAAAATTAATAAATAAAGTATACCATGTCATCAAAATAAAGTAAAGTTTAGCTTATTGGAAACCCTAAACTAAACACTTGTTAGTTCCTTCTCTTCCATCTTCTATCTTTCGTCTTTAGTCTTTACTCCATTATCGTTTTCTTTCTACTCATTCCTCCATTGCTAAATCCATCATCTACTAGAGTTCGAAAAAGGAAATCTAAGTTCTTAGTTTCTATTTCTAGAGTCACTTACAAGCCATAAGGTATGTCCATTACTTGTTTTTTATAGTGAAATCATTTCTTTGTTATATTTGACAAAATATTTGGTATTATTATTAGAGCTAAATATGATTTTTTTGGAGTACAAGAAGATTATCTTACTAATGTATGTATCTTGAGGAAGAAAAATGCTTTAGTTAGAATTTAAGTTTTCTTTCGTTTTTCACGTTATATCTTCGTTTTTCAGAGTTAATTGTTTGATCCTATTTTATCATCACATCTATAATTATTGAATTATCTAATATTATTAATTTTTTATTCATATTTTAATAAACTTTGTAGATCTTACGTTAAGTAGAATGTTTACTGCTTCTATATTTTAAAACGGTGCGCTTATTCCCTTAAACATCTAAGCAATGCGATTATTTAGAAAGAATACTTTATTTACACAAAAAAAAATGTTTTATATAATACTTCCATAAAAAATCATCAATAATAATAATGATTAAAGAATTATTTAAGAAAAAAAATTGTTGAAAATAAACCTCAATGTACTTCATTCATTGGCTTCATTTGGAAGAATTGAGCAATTGCTTTTGAAAAAAAAGGGTTAGATTTGTTTTATGTTTCAATAAAATAGCTATATTGAAATTCATTAGAAAAAAAAAAACTATAGGTTCTACAAGATACCTTATACCTTGTATAGGGTATAAGCTGGTGTTAGAGTGCAATAGGATAAGATATGGATAGCAAAGTTTTGAAACCTGTATTCATAAGGTTATAAGCAGAGGTCCACACTCTATCCACCCTGTACTTGCTTACCTCTAAATTTTTATATGATTTAGACATTTTTTTTATAGTTAGGTATCTTAGGCATATTTTCTACATTAATTGCGTATTTCATGGAAAATTGCATTTTAGCACTTTAAGATTTTTCTAAAAATTTTATCACATAGAAAAAGTTTTTCTCTAAATAAAATCTGAATTTGGTTTTTTTTTTTTTTTAAGTTAAGGTTTTTGCAAAATTGGACAATAAAAATTAGGTTTCTTTTTTAAGGATTTTTCTTAATAAAAAAATGGATAAAAATATAAATCTAGTACATTTTCATGAATAAAATTTATTGACCCACTAAAGCTTTTTTAAAAAGATGGGGACTATGGCCGGTTTAATCTTGATTAATGGATACATAGGAACCTTAAGGGTAAAAGTAAAATTTTTTAAATATCTTTTTTTTTAAAAAAAAAAAATTCGTAATAAAAAATCATTTTCATGCCCTTTTTTCACATTTTGTATACTTTTGCATCTTTAGAAAAATTATAAATAAATTATTTCTTTTAATTTTTACATGGAGACTGTGTCTTAATAAGTTAGGCTCTAGACCTAGTTCTTTTGTTTAAGGTTTTCTTAAAAATATTTTTTTAGAAAATTAATAAGCTAGTGGCTTCATTAGGGTTTTTTTTTTCACCCAAGAAACTCTAATCCATTATTTATCAGTTTTATTAGTTGGCAACTCCAATTATTTTTCAAAAATATTTTTTAAAACATTTTTATAGAAAAATGGTTTTCCTTAATTTAATAACGAGTAATCTATATTAAGTAGGTTGGGCTTAATACAGGCTAAATTAAGAAAAATCAAAATAGAGCTTGATAGAAGTTAAACAAGATTCCCCAATTAGAGAACTCTAAAATAAACAGACTATCGAAACTTGTGTCAATAGTTGTCTTAACACCATAAAGCAAGGAAAAGTTGCTCCTTATCTTGTATCTCCTTGAGCGCACCATTGAAGAGTAATAGAAGGAAGTACTCGAGTTCTGACCTTCTTAGATGGACCCAATAATTGAACATCTAAAGTCTGGAGCACTATTCAATGATAAAACTAAGGCTAAGAGATTAACCCATGCTACAATGAACTATACACTTATTGATAACGTCCTATATCACTATGGATATAGTGTCTTACTTCTGTAATGCCTCAAACTTGAGGAGGGCATCTACATCTTCGAAGAGCTTTATGTTGGGATCTATAGCAACCACATCTAAGCCAAAGCCTTGCACATCTGAGCCCTTCACTTCAATTACCATTGGCCGACCATGAAGGAAGATACAAAGGCGATGGTTTAAAAGTGCCACAAGTTCTAGAAGCATGCACCTATTAGCTACGCCCTGAGCAACGACCTCCATCTCATGACGAGCCCATAGCCCTTCGCCCATTGGGACTCAACATCCTCTAATCGTTCCCTAAAGCATTAGAGGGTCATTAATTTATCTTGGTGGCTGTGAATTACTTTACAAAGTGGGTCAAGCTCAAGTAATTGTGATTATGATCATCAGGGTAATTGAAGATTTGGGATTCCTTACTCTCTTATCGCAAACAACGGCAGGCAATTCAATAATTCTAAATTCAAAGAGTTTTGTGAGAAGCATTGTATAAGGCTTTACTATACCTTAGTGGTCCACCCTCAAACCAATGGCTAGGTCGAAGCAATCAACAATATTGTCCTCAACAGCCTAAAGAGAGTGGAGCATATAGATGGAAGATGGGCTTTTGAGCTCCCTAATAGCTACTGGGGATACTGAACAACTTACAGAACTTATATTAGAGAGATGCCCTTTCACCTTCCTTTGGATTTGAAGTTGTCCTATCCATTGAGTTGGAGTTACTAATGAGTCGGGTTTGTAATTTCAACGTCAACACCAACCGAATAGCTCTATAAGCAAGCCTTGACATAATCTATAAGGTAAGCGACATTGCACGAGCTCGATTAGCAACCTATTAGCAACAAATAGCTCGATACTATAATAAGAAAGTTAGGCACATAGTCTTTTAACTTGGATATCTAGTGTACTAAAAGCTAGAAGCCATGGACTTTGGAGAAGGCCAATGGAAAATCAGTCCTAATTGCAGGACCTTATACGAGTAAGGGAAGATATAAGCAATAGGGCCTTTAGGTTAGAGACTTTTCATGGGCAGCTCATCCTAAGGGCTTGGAATGCAAGTAACCTAAGGCCTTTTTTTATATAAAGTCATGTAACCTGCTCATTGTACATGCATATGTTCAATGAATTAATGGGAAGACGAGTCTTCTACACTTGTTTATTTTTCTCTCTTAATGGTCTATACTGTGCACTTTGATCATCAGGTCAATTTTCATCCCTGAACCTAACCCTTCATTGGTACAAACATCGAACCTTAAGGATTAAAAGGCCTCGAGTATCGTCAAATCAAGAAACCTCTTCAAGGCTTGGGTACTGTCGAGTCTGATTTTAGGTTTTTGTTTAAAATTGATTTCTCATTTATTGATTAATACTAAACCCTAACCCATTTAATATTAATCCTCGACTAAAGAAATTGAGAAATTTCGGTTTTTTTATTAAAAATAATTTTTGGAGCCGCCACCCGACCGGAGTCGGGAAAAGAAAAGAAATCGTAACCAACTGGGTGGATTGGTTACGATTTAGCTACCGGTCTTTGATTTCAATTTCAATAAAGAACCAGAGGGTTCCAAATTCGGAGGCTAACCTATTAAACCCTTAACGGGTACCACTATTTATTATCGAAATTAGGATTATTTTTCTAATTATAATATTTAAAATAAATAAATAAATAAAATCAAAAGAAAAAAAAAGAACCTAAGTTTCTACATATTTATCGTCACCCCGAAGGTGCCTACGTACCTGCTAGCCAGGATTAGAGGATCGTAGTTTTTTCCGAAAACTTTAATGTGTTGATTTTTTTTATAAAAAAATGATTGGTTGAATTTACGTTTTTATTAACCATTTTATTTTTATTAAGAAAAATCCCTAGAAGCCTAATTTTTATTCCTAACATTATTTATAAAAAAAAACCTAAGTTTTTAAAAGTACCAAATTAAAATTTTTATTTAAAAATAACTAAGTGATAATTTTTTTTACTTTCAAGAAAATCCCTAAAGATTTTATGAAATATGTAATATTCTACATGATAAAGCTTTTATATAGAAAAGATGCTTAAAACATAGAAAAAAAGAAATGAAGAAAAAAATTTTCTAATCATAGAAAAGATATCTAAATTATGAAAAAGATTTTTAAACCATAGAAAAAAAAATCTGAATCATAGAAAAGAAACCTAAATTATGGAAAAGACATTTAAACTATGGAAAAGATATCTAAACTATGAAAAACAAGCCTAAATTATGGAAAAGATGTCTAACCATAGAAAAAAAGTCAATTAAAGATATTTTTTTTCTTACAAAAAGGGTCCTAATTCTTAAATATTATTGTTTTATAAAAAAATACTCTAAAAATCCTATTTTTTAAAAGGGTCTTTTATGTTATTAATTTTTATTTTGCAAATGATTTTCTATGTGAGAAATGTTAATAGTAAAAAAAAAAGAAAAATAAATAAATAATTAGTTCCCTATGTGATGATTACTAAAAAATATAATCCTAAAAATCCTACGTTAATATATATATATATTATACATATCATTATAACTAGATAAGTATACATCTAAATAAATTAGTGATATCATATACTCTAATAATAAAAAGAAACAATACTAACAAATCCCCACAACTAATATTATTCATATATACATATACTATGCTAAGTAGCTATAAAATTAGTAATACAATAATAATAATTTAAATAAAAAATAATTAAAAAAACTGAACCTGGTTGTTCTGCAGCGGATTCGCCTACTCGTGGATTAGTTGAAGTCGTATCAAGTGTGGGTCGTGGTCGTAGCTGAACACTGCTTGTACGATTAAGCATGCGAACCTTTAGGACGCCTTGGATTGGCGTCTGACGTGGGATATCAGAAGTTTTGTTGTGCTACTGCTGGTGTTGCGATCTACAGTGCGTGAGGAGTCGACAGTATGTGCAGATCATACATGGGGAGTCGAAGGTATGTGCAGACTTGGAGTTGCTGTGGGCGTGCAGATGACTGGAGCTTGCAATCGTGTGTTCGTGACAGGGGCGTGTTTAGAGATGAAGCGTGGCGTTCGGCGATGAGGCGTATTCGCGTTCATGTCGTATGAAGTGTCGATGATGTGTTCAATTGTAAATGTGCAGTGTGTGGATGAATATACTGTGAGGCGTGGATAGATGATTCGACTGTCTGTTGTTGGCTGTGGGATTGAATTCGTGCGTGATTGAATTGTGCAGTCGTCTGACTGCGGCTGCTGTTTGTGTGCTGCATGGGGTGATGTCAGGACCAGGTGTTAAGATGTCGCTGTTTCTGTTAGAGGGTAGGGATTGTGGATTTTTTAGATTCCTGTTGTTTTTTTTTTATAAAGCCCAAATCGAATCCTATCATATCTATTGTATCTGATTAAACTAGATTCAAATTTTATTCAAATCCAATTTCACATGATTTAATTAGATATGAAACTGATTTTCGTCTCTCTTTTGCAAAATTAAAAAAATAAAGACATAGGTGCCTGTTGAGATTCGAACTCATGACCTCCAACTAAATCTACCCAAATACACCATTGTTTATTCGTTAGGCCATTGACCTGTTTTTTAACATTCATTACCATTAAATTGTATTTAAACTATCTGAATCCTTAAACTAAAATTTTCAACTAAACTAAAACTAAAATTAACACTAAAACTAATTATTCCTAATATAAATTACTTCCTAAAAATCTACGAAATCTTTATAATTTTTCCTTTTCTTATTTTTTGGTATTTTCATTATTTGTCAATTTTTCTTATTTTTATCTCTTCTTAATTTAATTTTTTTTTATTATTTTTGAATTAGGACCCTTTTTGTAAAAATAAAAATTAGAACTTCAGAGGGGCAAAAATTAGATGTCTACAACTGCCCCTCTTTATAGTGAAGTTTGAGCAAAACTTTGCCACAAAGACAAAAGAGACACCGTTTTTGCCTCAAGACAACTCTATGCTAAGGAACGTTAAGATGCTTGATGAGGGTTAGAATAGCAAGGGATAGTGCCTTTGTAAATTGGTAAAAATCCCTAAAAAAGAATAACGAAAACTTAGTCGTGCCCTGATGAGCTGACTAACCAAGACGGTCAAAGTGCCTTTTGAGTTGGCTAAGACCTAAAAAATGAAGGAAAACTTGGTCGTACCCTAATGAGATGACTAAACAAGGCGGTCAAAGCGCCCCTTGAGCTGGTTAAGACCTAAAAATATGAAGAAGACTTGGATCGTGCCCTTAATGAGCTGACTTACCAAGGTGGTCAAAGCGCCTCTTGAACTGGCTAAGACCTAAAAAATCTAAAGAAAACTTGGATCGTACCCTTAATGAGCTGACTAACCAAGGCGGTCAAAGCGCCCCATGAGCTGGCTAAGACCTAAAAAGAATGAAGAAACTTGGTAGTGCCATAATGAGCTGACTAACCAAGGTGGTCAAAGAGCCCCATGAGCTGGCTAAGACCTAAAAATATGAAGAAGACTTGGATCATGCCCTTAATGAGCTGATTAACCAAGGTGGTCAAAGCGCTCTAAGAGCTGGCTAAGACCTAAAAATATGAAGAAAACTTGGATCGTGCCCTTAATGAGCTGACTCACCAAGGCGGTCAAAGCGCCCCTTGAGTTGGTAAAGACTTAAAAATATGAAGAAGACTTAGATCGTGCCCTTAATGAGCTAACTCACCAAGGCGGTCAAAGCGCCCCTTGAGCTGGCTAAGACCTTAAAATATGAAGAAAACTTGGATCATGCCCTTAATGAGCTGACTCACCAAGGCGGTCAAAGTGCCCCTTGAGCTGGCTAAGACCTTAAAATATGAAGAAGACTTGGATCGTGCCCTTAATGAGCTGACTCACTAAGGCGGTCAAAGCGCTCTATAAGCTGGCTAAGACCTAAAAATATGAAGAAAACTTGGATCGTGCCCTTAATGAGCTGACTCACCAAGGCGGTCAAAGCGCCCCTTGAGCTAGTTAAGACCTTAAAATATGAAGAAGACTTGGATCGTGCCCTTAATGAGCTGACTCACCAAGACGGTCAAAGCGCCCCTTGAGCTAGCTAAGACCTTAAAAATATGAAGAAGACTTGGATCGTGCCTTTAATGAGCTGACTCACCAAGGCAGTCAAAGCGCCCCTTGAGCTGGCGAAGACCTGAAAATATGAAGAAGACTTGGATTGTGCCTTTAATGAGCTGACTCACCAAGGCGGTCAAAGCGCCCCTTGAGCTGGTTAAGACCTAAAAATATGAAGAAAACTTGGATCGTGCCCTTAATGAGCTGACTCACCAAGGCGGTCAAAGCGCCCCTTGAGCTAGCTAAGACCTTAAAATATGAAAAAGACTTGGATCGTGCCCTTAATGAGCTAACTCACCAAGGCGGTCAAAGCGCCCCTTGAGCTGGCTAAGACCTGAAAATATGAAGAAGACTTAGATCGTGCCTTTAATGAGCTGACTCACCAAGGCGGTCAAAGCGCCCCTTGAATTGGTTAAGACCTGAAAATATGAAGAAAACTTAGATTGTGCACTTAATGAGCTGACTCACCAAGGCGGTCAAAGCGTCCCTTGAGCTAGCTAAGACCTTAAAATATGAAGAAGACTTTGAATTGAGATAGCGCTCCATAAGCTGATCGAAGCGCTAAATGCCTTGACGAAATTTTGAGTTGAATAAAGTTCTGTGAGTTCGACAATTGGAAGTTGAAGAAACTCTAGATTAGGACTACGCTCTGCGAGATGGCTAGCTCCCTAAGAGATTATAAATTGGTACTGTTTTAGGAGTTAGCTGGAAGCTTAAGAAATTTTAGATTGGGACTGCACTCTATGAACTGGCCAGATCCCTAAATGAAAATATGAACTTGGATAGCGCTCCATAAGCTGACTAAAGTGCTAAAGAAGATATGGATAGGAACAATACACTATGAGCTGGCTATATCCTTGAGTAAAGGGTCAGCACCATTCGGACTGACTTAAGCTCTATTGAGAGTTGAAAGTAAACTAAGGAACATAACTGACTCGAAAAAAAACTCTTGACTTGAGAAATTTACAAATGAGGGATTTGGTGAAAACTGTTTATAACATGAATTGAAAATTTGGCCACTATAGACTGGAAAATGAATGGAAAAACTTATAACAAGCCTCCACTTTCTCTCTCTCCTTTTCATGTCTTTTCATTTTCTTTTTTTTTTCTTCTTTTCCCTTGAAAGTTTGCTAACGGATACAAATTCCTATTTAAAAGGCAAATGCTATAATCATGTAGAGTATCCCTTATCCACCCTAGTTTGTAACCTAGACAATGAGCTTCTTAGATAGGCCTTAAACATTTATTTCGTAAGGAAAAGGTAACTTACGATTAGTCTAGTCGAAGAGGACTTCCTTACGCACTCTCGGTCCAGATTTCACTCTTGATTACTATTCCAGAAATTATAATCCAGTTTGTAAGTGATACGCTCTGATCGATCTGTTAGGTCTTTTTGGGTTCAATATTGTAAATTCGACTTTAGTCAAATGGTTTCAAAAGAAGTTAATTGAGAGGGCCTATTTTAAAAGAAATGCTTTCGTCCAACCTGGAGGTATAAGTCAAGAACCCTTAGGAATGAACTAGATGTACGCTTGCCCCAGTTTCAAAAATAATTTTTATCTTAGATAAATTATTCTTCAAAATTAGAAGAGCTTTGAGTAGGGAGGTATTGTAGGTGGAAAGGTCTTGTGTTTAAGAATCGAGTGGATAGAAAGGGTTTATGTTCGTGATTTGGAGTCTGATTTTGAACTTAATATGGAGTTTTTGGTTTGTGGTTGAGAACATGATTTTGAATGAATATGAGGTTTTGTGTTTTTGGTTGGGAATGCGATTCAAGGCCTTGTATTTTTTGAGCAACTTAAGCCTTCTTTGATTGGGGATTTGCTCAAGCCCAATATTTGGGTATTTCTTCATGTTCTTTTTTCCTGGTTTTTTTTTCTTTTTCTTTTATTCTTCTTTTTTTTTTCTTTTTTCTTTTCATTTCATTTCATTTCATTTCTTTCTTTTCTCTCCCCAAAAATAACTATCTCTTTTGTCAAGTTTTTGTCTTTAGATGAATCAAGGCCCTAAATCCATAGGTTTAGAGTGCATTGGCTTAGGTAAGGTATGTGTGACCTTTGGGGTATTTGGAAAAAATGTTAGCTCTTCTTCAAAGGGAACAATTTATCAAAAACAAAAATTATCCTTGAATTGTTATTGCTAGGGTAAGCATAAATCGGTTTTATCCTTTTCCCCTAATTAATGACCCTACCCTCCAAATTGCCCCACTATAGGGTGGTTTTTGACAGGGTTTACATTTAAAATGACTCCAAAACAGTTCAACGGGGTTATCAAAGGATAATTATATTTGGGATTTGAAAATGAATTCCTAACTTCATTTCGATCAGTATATCAAATTCAAAATGGACCTTCTTTAAGGAATGAGTCTAAAATATCCTCACCATAATGTCTCTTAACTCTCAAGGTGTTTAAGGGTTAGTGTATAGGATATAGCTCGCCTCTTTTCATTCAAAACCTTTTAAAAGTGAGTTACCAATTCCTTACATAAGGATTGATTGACCTTAGGGTATTGACCTTACTCTCCAATTCCTTAGAACATGCCCCGGTTGTGAAATTTCAAAGACTAGATGCCCCATGCCCTTGACTTATAGGTCTTAAAGCCCTTAAGCTTCCATATGTGACTTTGGGTTAGGTTCTTTAGAGTTCGAATGGGCTGGAACTGGGAACTTTTGAAGTAGATGGGACTAATGAATTGCCCTTTTGTTTGTACTGAGGATCAAGCTTAGGATAGTGTTTAATGGTTTTGTGTTTTGGTTCGGTTCATAGTTGGACTTGATGGCTCAGGGGCATTGAGTTGGTTGAATCATCTTGATGGGCTAGGGTTCGGGTTTGGTTGGTTATTTTCTCAGGCCAAGTGGATCTGTTTAGGTTAGCTGCCTTAACGAACTAAGTAATTGTGTTTGTCCCAAACCCTATAAGGATTTGTAACCGTTAGTAAATTTCTTTTCTTTTTTTTTTTTTATAAAGAGAGAAAGAAAATGTGAAGGCTTTCATGTTACAGAGCTCAAGTGATGAGATTGTAAATGGATGATTACGGAGGATTGCTTTCATACAATTCTATATACAAGCTTGTACAATTTATCGTTGCTAAGGGTTTATTTACAAGCGAGGAATTCTGAAGAATAAAAGACTAAACAAAGAAAATATCTAAATCTTATTTATTTCAAATGAAGAAGGCTATTTGCAAAATGCGAAAAGAATGAATATTTCTGTTTGGTAGACTACTATGTACAATGATAATTACCTATTATTTTACAGGTTTGATTCTTTTTGTTTTGTTTCCTTTATTTTTTATTTATTTTTTTGTCTTCTATTTACTCCGTGAGGGTTGGGCTTAATTGATGTGGGCTTAAACAAAAAGCGATGGATTTGAGCTCCCATAGATGTACTAAGGCCCGCACTAAAGTAATATTTATAGGGCTCTTCTATAGGGAGAGGATGGACCCAATCTTATTCTTATTAAACTCTTGTTTATTTGGGCTAAAGAGTCGAAACCACGTTTGAAGTAGTTTTTAAGGCCACGTATTCTAAACTTTTCGTGAAATTACTACAAATTATTTACAATGGAAGATTACAATTACCATCACAATTTCACAATTGCCTTTATCAATTTAGGTTTGCCACATCATAAATTCTTGTGAATTTTTTTTTAAAAAAGGTTTTGTGTAATGCAAAAGGGTGGGTTCTAAAGGTTCTCAAATTCTGCAACCACTAAGTTTTTTCAAAGCAACGATTTTGTGGTCACATTTGAACTTGAGTAGGATAGCTTGATCGGCCCCGGAAGGTGGTTACCCCATAACATCCGAAGCTTACATAATGGCCCCCTTCTTAAGGTCTTAAGACGTCCTGGTTCTGACCGTATCTACTATGCATTTATGATGCAGAAAAATAGAATAAAAGTAAACTCCCAAAATTATCCCCTTAAATAAATTGCAACAACAAAAAAAATGATAGTAAAAAATAAATAAATAAAATAAACAAATACATAAAATAACATACCTAAGTTCTTTTTTTTATTATTATTATTTCATCTTTTTATTTTTTTGAAAAATAATCCTATTTTCGGTAATTTCTAGTGGCTAGCCCTCTAGCGGTCCCCAGTGGAGTCGCCAAATTGTCGAGTTTGATTTTCGGTTTTTGTTTAAAATTGATTTCTCATTTCTTGATTAATACTAAACTCTAACCTATTTAATATTAATTCTTGACTAAAGAAATTGAGAAATTTCGGTTTTTTTATTAAAAATAATTTTTGGAGTCGTCACCCGATCGAAGTCGGGAAAAGAAAAGAAAAGAAATCATAACCAATTGGGTGGATTGGTTACGATTTAGCTACCGGCCTTTGATTTCAATTTTAATAAAGAACTAGAGGGTTTCAAATTCGGGGGCTAACCTATTAAACCCTTAACGGGTACCACTATTTATTACCGAAATTAGGATTATTTTTCTTATTATAATATTTAAAAAAATAAATAAATAAAATCAAAAGAAAAAAAAGAACCTAAGTTTCTACATATTTTATTGTCGCCTCGAAGGTACCTACGTACCCGCTAGCTGGGATCAGATGATCGTAGTTCTTTCCGAAAACTTTAATGTATTGATTCTTTTTATAAAAAATGATTGGTTGAATTTACGTTTTTATTAACCATTTTATTTTTATTAAGAAAAATCCCTAGAAGCCTAATTTTTATTCCTAACATTATATATATAAAAAAAAAAACTAATTTTTGAAAAGTACCAAATTAAAATTTTTATTTAAAAATAACTAAGTGATAATTTTTTTTTTTATTTTCAAGAAAAACACTAAAGATTTTATGAAATATGAAATATTCCACATGATGAAGCTTTTATATAGAAAAGATGCTTAAAACATAAAAAAAAGAAAGAAATAAAAAAATTTTCTAATCATAGAAAAGATACCTTAATCATAGAAAAGATATCTAAACTATGAAAAAGATTTTTAAACCAAAGAAAAAAAAAATCTAAATCATAGAAAAGATGTCTGAATCATAGAAAAAAAACCTAAACTATGGAAAAGATATCTAAACTATGGAAAAAAAACCTAAACTATGGAAAAGACATCTAAACTATGGAAAATAAGCTTAAACTATGGAAAAGATGTCTAACCATAGAAAAGAAGTTAATTAAAGATATATATATATATTTTTTTACAAAAAGGGTCCTAATTCTTAAATGTTATTGTTTTATAAAAAAATACTCTAAAAATCCTATTTTTTAAAAGGGTCTTTTATGTTATTAATTTTTATTTTGCAAATGATTTTCTATGTGAGAAATGTTAATAGTAAAAAAAAAAAGAAAAATAAATAAATAATTACTTCTCTATGTGATGATTACTAAAAAATCTAATCCTAAAAATCCTACGTTAATATATATATATATATATTATACATATCATTATAACTAGATAAGTATACATCTAAATAAGTTAGTGATATCATATACTCTAATAATAAATAAAACAATACTAACAAATCTCTACAACTAATATTATTCATATATACATATACTATGCTAAGTAACTATAAAATTAGTAATACAATAATAATAATTTAAATAAAAAAATAATAATTAAAAAAAAATGAACCTAGTTGTTCTGAAGCTGATTTGCCTACTTATGGATTAGCTGAAGCTGTATCGAGTGTGGGTTGTAGTCGCGGCTGAACACTGCTCGTACGGTTAAGCGTGCAAACCTTTAGGATGCCTTAGATTGGCGTCTGACGTGGGATATCAGAAGTTTTGTTGTGCTATTGTTGTTGTTGCGATCTGCAGTGCGTAGGGAGTCGACAGTATGTGTAGATCGTACATGGGGAGTCGACAGTATGTGCAGACTTGGAGTTGCTGTGGGTGTGCGGATGACTGGAGCCTGCAATCGTGTGTTCGTGACAGGGGCGTGTTCGGCGATGAGGCGTATTTGCGTTCGTGTCATGTGAAGTATCGATGATGTGTTTAATCGTGAACGTACAGTGTGTAGATGAATATGCTGTGAGGCATGGATAGATGATTTGACTGTCTGTTGTTGGCTGTGGGATTGAATTTGTGCGTAATTGAATTGTGCAGTCGTCTGACTGCGGCCGCTGTTCGTGTACTGCATGGAGTGATGTCAGGACCAGGCGTTAAGATGCTGCTGTTTCTGTTAGAGGGTAGGGATTGTGGATTTTTTAGATTCTCGTTGTTGTTTTTCTTTTATAAAGCCCAAATCGAATAAAGATTGTTTTAACCAAGGAATAAAGATTGTTTTAACTAAGGAATAAAGATGGCATAAACAAAGAAAGCTACTATTCGTTCGTGCTCCCCCCGGGAAGCACTTCACTCTCTTTAGCTCACTAGTTGTATTTTACCCTAAATGGTCAATCCCCCCCTCCTTTTCTGAGAGTACGGGAGGGATCGACCTTGAGGGCTCATACCACTGGTGAGGATTAAGAGCTTACTCGTTCATGTTCCCCCCCAGGAAGCACTCACTCTAGCTTACTTTCTATCACATTTGCGAGTAATAAAGATTGAATTAACCGAGGAAAGGGTACATAAAAGATACGATAAAATCCTGGACTGATCGAATATCATAAGTGACCAGTGAACCTACCAACGAGTACGCTGTTACAAGAGCACATTCTATATACAAGAATCGAATTGAGCAGCCAGGGCATCTGTGCCTAGGTGGAAACCCCTATGTCTCAGCTCCCAGGTAGACAAGACGGCACTGGTTGGACTGTATTTCGCGAGGCACAAAAGGTGTTGGGCAGAAAAGTTCGCTGAAATTTACTATTTTACAGTTCACTGATGCTGGGGGGTGGTGGTCCCAACACAGTACGCTAAACTATACCGATGTGACTCCATACCGGTAACTATAAAGTTTCTGGCCGATTAAAGCAATTAAGAGTCAGCGTTTTTCAGCTCCAACTCTATACCGGGTGGTGAATAGAAGGAAGGTAGCCTTCGTTGACAAACGCTGGTTATCCTCAGGTTGTGTTCATGTTCAATGAAGCATACAAAGTCCCTAAAACCTTGCTTTATCTTAAGAAAAACAGGACTTAACCAAATCGAATCCTATATGAAACTGATTTTCGTCTCGCTTCTGCAAAGTTAGAAAAATAAAGACATAGGTGTCTGCTAAGACTCGAACCCGTGACCTCCAACTAAATCCACCCAAATACTCCGTTGTTTATCTGTTAAGCTATTGACCTGTTTTTTAACATTCATTACCATTAAATTGTATTTAAACTATCTGAATCCCTAAACTAAAATTTTCAACTAAACTAAAACTAAAATTAACACTAAAACTAATTATTCCTAATATAAATTACTTCCTAAAAATCTACGAAATCTTTATAATTTTTCCTTTTCTTATTTTTTTGGTATTTTCATTATTTGTCAATTTTTGTTATTTTTATCGCTTATTAATTTAATTTTTTTGTTTATTATTTTTGAATTAGGACCCTTTTTGTAAAAATAAAAATTAGGACTTTACAGGGGCAAAAATTAGGTATCTACAGGTACTCTCACGAGAACCTCCAAGCCTCGAGTAATAAGGCTACCCTATGTCCCTGACCTCGAGTACCTTAGTGCCACCTACATGAGGAGGGTTAATGATATGGCACCAAATTTACCAACTTAGTTAATATACCGGTCCAAGAGAGCATACTTAGGACCTTTGCATCTAAAGCATTGGGCTAAGTATACGGTGTTTACCGAAAGTGTCAGTTCCGAGATAACCTATTCAAATCACTACTACTCTAAGCATTAAGCGAGACTTTATTCTTCAAACACTTAGAAATATGAACTTGTTAGTTGGATGCATGCATTCAAGCTAAGCGAGCAACAAAGTTAATAAGATGCGGCAATAAAATAACGAATGGGCAAATAAAGTTGGAAGAAAGAGTACTTCATTTATTTACAATTTTGTACGAGGCTTTAAGGATCGGAATCTCGGTCCTTGGTACAAACAAAAAGAAGAAAAAAGAAGAGAAATGAAAATACATGAAAAGGAGAAGAAGGAAAGAAGCCCTGAAGATCCTTACATAGCTCTAGTCTCCTTGCCATGCTCGCTTTCCCTGACGAACCCTTCCGCTACTCCTCTAATGCGTTGTCATCGAGTTAGTTGAGGAACTCAAGGTCAAGTGCAGAAACATCTTATGTATGTCCTCTTGCACCATTAAACCCTATCTAGCCCGGCTTGAGCTGTAACCTTCTTGAATTCAGGACTGGAGGTAATCTTGTTGAAGATATGTTAGATGGCCTCTAGAGTTAGGTCTTACCCATTCAGTAGCTAACCTCCTAAGTTTGGAACCCTGCTTGATGTTACACCCTGAAGTGGCAGAGTCATAATAGTCTCGCCCTAAAGTGGTAGAGTATAAACCATTCTAGGATAGAAGCCGATCGTATGAATGTTATCTTAAACCTAATTTACACAAGGTATCAATGACTAACTTGCTTTGAAGGAAATAATTTACAAATTAAATATGTTATTAGCATGTGAAAGTATAAAAAACTTATACTAAGATTCCAATATTCCAAGTAATATTTACATGATTTAATAACCTAATCTTACTTAAGTAATACATAATTTGATATTAGAAGAATTCAGAAATATGAACTAAAATCTTAGAAATATAATTGATCATTTGTTTTATATCCTCACTTTATAGGATCCAATAGTAACTAGTTTCAGGATAGTTATATTGTTGCTTCTTAACTAGTACTTACAACAATATCTATAGTGATGTGAAAAGCCAATTGTTTAGTAAGTCGAGACAGAGACATAAGAGTATACATTGAGCATAAGCAAAGTTATCAACTAGTTTTTTAAATAAATTGCAACAGACAAATGCCACTACACGACATTATTTGGTACATTGTGAAATTAGAGAAATTATACTCACTCTAATTCAGGTTAAGGAGTTCAGCGCACATTTAACAACTCATGACTAAACCCAAGCTTATGCAATGGTGACACTCCTCCTCTTATGACTACCTTTTAACCATTGCCTTTACCCTTATTGCGACCTCCTCTCTTCTTACTTAGTTTACTAAGGATAAAGAAGGGACCATTATGCTCTAGCGCTATCTCTTTTGAAGGCGTTGGTATTTGGTTGAAGAATCTTAAGCATTTCCCTTACCGGGTTGCTATATATGACCAGTTAAGATTATAAGTTGTATATCATTAAGTCAGACTTAAGATGATCAATCAATATCAAGCAATCTAACCAATTGCAAACTAGAACAGCAAGCTAGTGGTACATAACTAAATTTAGAAACACGTACATACAGGCATGCACACAAACAAACCATCTATAAGCACAACTGAGTATAATCTTAAGCCTCTAAGTATTATGAAACAACACTCTGAGATACAATTACACATTAATCCCATACTTACCTAGATGTCTTACTTGACCACTTAAGGTGCGACTTATAATAAGCCTTTACTGATAGTCCCTATAATACAAAGGTCATTTTAATATTTATATAACTACTTTATATAGACTTTATTTTATAACTCTTATTATTGTCTTCAGTTTACAATTTTATTATATGTAATTATATAGGTTTTAAGTCGCATACTATTATTTTTGTTTTGAGCTAGATCCTAATTTAGCTTTTGATTTTGTTTTTTATTTAGCCTTTGAATCAAGTTCTAATTCAGCTCCTGATTTCATTTGTTCATAAATCTTAAAATTTATTTCTAACCTATTTCACATAATTTATCTAACTTTAACTCGAGTGAAAATAATATCTAATTTAGTTTCTAGTCAATCCCCTTAGACACTCTGGTTTTGATTTTGCTTATGAATTAGCTTCTAATTCATCTCTTGATTACGATTTTATAAGTAAGTCTTAGAAACTCCCTTTGATATATTTTGTAAAGTTCAACTAACTATATTTTAGATATAGTAAGTCTCTGATTTAATTGCCAATCAATTCCCTAGTTTACTTTATACACCTAGTTTCTAATTTAGCTCTTGAATTTCTTTCAAATCCAATGGTAATCCATATTTAAGCATAAACATTCATAAGTTTAGCTTACAATCAGATTCAAAGTTAATCATATAGCTTATTTCCACTTTCTTTTGAACTAAACCAAGACAATTAAAGTGTTCTTTAAATACAATAGTAGTTAGAACTCCCTCTTACTATAGTGTCAATTATATAAATTTATCTTATATTTTCATATTTGACAAAATATGTATAAATGCTAGGAAAATATATAATACCTAGTATCTAAGCTCCATTAAAGCTATGAAAAATATATTACTCAGTAAATTATGGTTATTATATTCTGATCATGAAAAGTACTAAGATAGTTTAATATATATTATTTGCCAAAATATCTATTTTAAGTCCGATTTTGGTAAAATTAGCTTAAATTAGGTAAATGGCTAAATAAAATTATAATATTCAAAATAAATATTTTAAAAATCATAAATAAGCTCCAGAAATTATTACAAATTAGATTCATTGAGGAATTTAATTAAAAGCTTATTATTTCTTTCATACAAAAAACATAGCAGATTCAACAAAATAATTTTAATAATTACTAAACATATATTTTATCAAAATTATTTTTATTTAAATTAAATATATCATATGAGGAATATGTACACAAAAAATTAGCTCAAAATAACATCATTTACTATTTTTGAAAATTCATACAAAATTCGTTAGAATTAGGCCTGTTCTTAAGGAACCTATATAAACACTTCTAATTTTAAAATTTTGGTTTGATATTATGATTCTACATGAAAAAATACTTAGGATACTAAATTTCATAATTTTTGGACATTGTTTGGTATTTTTAATAAAAACAACAACTTACAATTGAAAATCATGCATTTTCGGTTCTCCGGCCACTAAAGCTCCACCAACTGCAAGGGTAGGTTTCCCAAAATCGCCACCATGTTAGGTTTTCATTTGGTACTCAAACCAAATTTCTCCTATATTTTCTATTCTTTTTTCCTATTTTTGGTTTAATGAGAAATTTCTAGTTCTAGAGAGGATTTCTTGATGATTGGGTTGTAAAAGTGGATGTAAAATGATAATTCACCTTTCTTTATAAGCGACTGGGTTGGTGGAATTGGAAAAGTAAGTCCATATGTCCAAATTTTGGTTAAAAGAGGTATAATACCCTATTATTTTATGTGTTACTTTATGACTCGCCTTTAGATTTTTTTCCTTAACAACACCAATAGCTTGCCATGTCTTATTCTAGAATTTTCAGGTATGTTTCCTATTTTTTTAATATTTTATTAATTTTTTTACAATTTCTAGCTAATTAATGGGTATTTTTAGTAGTTTATTTACATATCAAGTATATATAATGCATATAGCATAATCATAAAATTACACTACATGCTATTTGACTTCGAAAATTATTTTTATAAATTAAATAATTTATCTCTAAGGTTTTGCAATCATTTGAAACTCTAATTTTCAGTTTTCGATAATTATTGTATGTATTTGATAAAAATATGTTTTATTAAAATTAGACATTCTTTATACTTTATTTTGAGAAAATGACCTTACTAAGATTTCTTGTTTAACTTTTATAACCTCATATTAAAATTTAACTTAATTTGAGCAACTTTTCTAAGAAGTCCTAAACCAAACTGAATGCCTTAACCTAAATCGATACTAAGTAGTTAGGAACCTATTACATAACTAGACTTGTTTCTCAAGTTTTCCTTAGTAGGTTCATTTCATTATTTTCCTTAGCTATACTCTCTAGTTTTGTATCCCAAGTAGTAGCTCAAAGACCGAGATTTTACACTCGAGACTCCTTGAGCTCCTTAATCTTCCTCTTGAGCTTTACCCTCACCTCGGTAAGCTTGTGCACTCGGGCATTTAGTGACTTCTTCGCAAACTCCACCTCCTCTTATGCTTAGGCTACTTGGTCAGTAGACTCCTTATTTTGCCACTTGAGGTTGCAATGAGAGGAGGCTAGATCATCAGCGTACTCCTTTTCGACCTAAACCTTTGCCTGAAACTTGGAGATAGGCTCCTCTAGCTTGACGATCCTCCTTTACATCTCCTATAACCAACAAAAGTCAATGCCAAGTGCAATAAAAAACTTAAAACCAAAACAACATGGAACAAAAGCCTATTAGTGGTGAGAGACCATAGTTGTGCTTAAAGGCGTAGCGGCAAATCTCCGTGGTTTGTACATGAGCAAACAAAACATCATCAAAATGAGCTAACATAAAAAGATAAGAAGCACAAATAGAAGCTCCTACTCACCACCTTAAGCTTTCCTAAGGTTGTCTCCTCAAACTTTTCCAAAGTTAGGTTCTAAAAGAGCTTTATAAGATTCAACCTAAAGTTAGTCAAGAGGTAGGATAGAGTAGCCTACATTGACTCAATGTCAGTAGGGATCGTAGGAATCCCATGATCCTAAGGGGTCTCCTCCAAATCCCCTTGTCGTGGCACCTATTGTTGTAACCTTTGCCTCTGAGGCTTCGATGCCTCTGCAATTGTCCTTTAGAGCCTTCCCAAATGGGCTCATCATCTACTTAGACCCTATAAACTAGGACTAAGGCTAGCTTGCCCAAGCCCCTTTTAGGAGTTTGTGCAACCATAGTTGCTAGGAGGAGCCCTTCAGTGATAACTTCCACTACGAGCTCCCCCATGCCCTCTTAGAATCTTCTCCTTTCTGGGGAGCTACCTCCTCTCTTCTTCTTCTACGTAGGGTTATCTCTACCCCTACCTTTTGGAGTTGAAGGGCTTATACCTCCAACTCAGGCTTAAGCTTCTTTTGGATGACCAACTCCTACATGCATCTCTCTCGCAAAGCAAGCAAGCTTTACCTAAACTCCTTGAAATTGATCTGCAAGCTTGTAAACAAAAAAATAGAAGTTAAGAAAAAATGTATGCAAAAGCTGCAATGAAACTTACAAAGTCAAGGATGAGTAGCTTAAGCCCTTTTCATGACAGCGACATAACGTAGCAAAATCTTGGCTACCTTCTCTTATCAAGACCAGCCTCAGTACCTATCTCTCTTTCTTACAACAGTCTCCCATGGGCATAATAATCAACAATGTTTGACATGTTGAGGCCCCCACTCTAGTTGGTGAAGCCCAAGATCTCCTCCTTCATGTCCTCATCCTCCGAGTAGAAGTGCTTGATCTTGATGATTTTGATCAACTTCAACCACCCAGTTAGAAATGGTAACTCCTTTATGGACTTGATGAGGAAAAACTTGTCCTTCCACTTGTCTACCTTCAGTTTTAGCCTGGTAAAGATCTTCATGTGCTCACCCCGAGCTAGTGCATAAACTTAACTATCCTAATTGGTTTTCGAGTGGAAGAAGTAATAGAAGAGTTGAACTGTTGGCCTCCATAGGTAGAGCAAGAAGACCACCTTGAAGGCATGTAACTATTGCTATGCATTTGGGTGCAATGAGCCTGGGTTGAACCTAAAGTAGTTGAAGACCTCCAGTTAGAACTTAAAGAACGATAACCTCAACTTGAGATATGACATGACACACGATAAGAGGACACGATTATGATATAAATAAATTCGATTATATTGTAATTTAGTTATTTGTCATCTCTACTCAATTTCACATGTTTTTAGCACTAATATGAATTCAACGCGATTAAGGACATGGGACACAATCCATTAATACAAATTGCTAGTCCTAACTTAGCCTCAATCATAGCGGACACATTAGATGATCTCGTGCACTCACCTTTGAACCTCATCCTCCTTTAATTAGCCATGATCTTTGCAAATTTGAGAGGGAATCTAAAGTTCCAAGAAGTTGGAGTTTGGAAATTTGGAAGAAAGATTGGAAGTTAAGAAGCTTGAATTCGAGAGTAAAATTCGACAGAGTTTCCCCTAGTTGCAAATGAAGGTGGAGAAAATGAGGGACCCAAGGCCCCTTCTAAAGGCAATAGAGGGGGTAGATGAATAGTTACTAGCTGTTAGCATACAAATCACCATCTTGGCTGTGAACGTGTCATCGCATTATTTTCGACGACTTAGATTCACTTACTATATGGATTGCTAACATAGCCACACACCCTTGCCCCCAAATGCTTCACTCTATCCAATGTATCGTGATTACAACTTAAGCATACAAAACGTCACATCAATTGGTCCAACGATCACCTTATCATATGAGCCCTCATTCGGACTACACCAGTTATGCTAAGCATCATCTCAGTCACTTAGGCATTTGATTATGCTTACCCATAGAAGCATATCATCATAGCTCGAGCCTAAGCCTTTGAAGCTTGAAGTGATCTACTTTCCTTACCACCCTGACGCCAAGAAGAGTTATGGGATAGAGGTAAGTGTCAATGGAAGGGAGGGAGCAAGTGTTGATAGGTCACCTTAGGCCTAATCTAAGCTCTCTAGGGCCCAACTTGGATACCTTAACTTACTTGGGTACCCTAGAGCAGCACCACGAGATGAATAGCTAGCCTCATCCTCAAACCCCTAACTATCTAACATGCTAGAGACCTCCCCGAACACCTTAACTTCTCTAGCTATCCGCATGCCAGTACAACTTGCTTGGGCTACCTTGAGTACCTCGGCTCCTCCGAATATGTTGGAGCCCTCGGAGAGCTCAGGGCAAGGCTAGCTTTGTCTTTTTGGGTATACTCTAGGCATTCAACACACAACTCAAAGCTCACAGTGCTTCCACCTCGTGGTCTCTCTCTCTCTCTCTCTCTCCACATTATGCATTGTATGATTAGCATATCCAGCAACCCTAGATATGTTAGTGTCCAAGTTTCAAACATAGCTCCCAGCATGTTCATGGTCGACCAAGTGATACAACTATTCCTATACCCCCACCCCCCCCTCATCCCACCACCACTAAAAAATCAACGCATGTCTCTTATAAGTGACATGTACGACTGAACCCTAGGATGAACTTGTCCTTGGTAAGTAAGCTCTTTAGCCAAAGGTATTGGAGCTCTGCCCTCTCTTTACATACTCAACTCTTAAGCACCTAAGCACTCTCTAAAGACTCCTAAAAACCTCTCTCAAACACTTTTCCTTACTCCCTTTCCAATCTTCTTGCTAACTTAAGCATTGGAGGCCCTTGTTGACTTAACCACCAAGAGCTTTTTGCAGGTCGTCTATTGAGTAAGGAGTACAAGCTACTTAAAACAATCCAACCAACCTTTGTGATTTTCACAATCTCTAGTTTAGATCATGATCACATCATTAAGTAAATGAATATTAATATTCTTGGAATATTGTACTTGCTTGTTAAGTTAAACAATTAATGACTTGTATTTAATTGGAAAATGTATAACTGTGTTATGTGTGTAAAATTTGAATAAAACTTACAATATAATTTATGATGTACCAAATTATTAGATCATATCACAACCACAATCAATCAAGTAAATAAGACTAAAAAATTACATAATTAGTTTGAAAAATGTTTGTGCATTTAAAAAAAAAAAGACAAAACAATATACTAAAGAAGTGCCAATTTTAAGTAATTTGTTTTATTAAAAAAAATTAGCATTGGCCTATAATAATAATAATAATAATAATAATATATTCAAGAAATGTATATATAAAAAGATGACACAAAATAGTTTCTATGTTAAATAAATAATACCACGAACAAATAACTAATTAATCATAATTAACATAAAAAGAGAACTCAGTAATAATGGGGATGCAACTAGTTGCCAATTGAGATAAGTTCAGGGCAGGTTTTTTAAAAAACCCTATGGGGGTTACCGTCTTGCAAAACCTTATGAAAACCTTATAAGGTTTTACCTCTTATTCCAAAAATCTATCACTCTAGGGTCAAGAACCCTATTGGGATTGGATTTTATAAGATTCCAAGGACCTTATAGGGATAGGTTTTCATTGGGTTCAAAAGGGATTAAGGAGAAAATAGAGTGGAAAGAAGTTTAAAAGGATTATGATCATATTTATTGACTTATACAATAATAAAAATTGAGAATTAAACGTGTTATACAATATAGAACTTATGTGAGGCATGTATGGTATGTAAGTTAAGAATAAATATTTTCTTTAATATATATGTTTTTTACCGGATTAGGTTTTTCATCAAGTTTTTGGGTAATCCTAAAACCTAACCTTAAATCTTATAAGATATTACCTTGTAGGGTTTTTATAGGGATCGGCGAGTCGGATGCTCTTTAATGACCTGTCTGGTTTCATCCCTAGATAGGAAAAACATGGCACTTACAAATGACAAATGAAATTAAAAAGAAAAACAAAAATATAAAAAAGTGCAACCATTAAGTGTGATCCAACACCACAAATCTTCCTAAACTTAAAATCCTGAACTAGGAAATTATTCTGTATTGCTCTCAATGCAGAACTCATGAATCTTTTAACATCATTATTTTATTATTATCATTATTATTCCTTTTAACCATAATCATTGAATCAAAATCCTTCTCCATTACTAATAATACTCACTCTGTTCCCTTTTCTTTAGCCAAAAAGAAAAAAGGTTTATGTCTTTTGGAAAAGCCAAAACTTTACATGCAAGAAAAACCAAAACTTGGCTGTAGTTATAATTTTCTCTCCATTGAGAGAAATATCGAGAGTGGAGGTGACTATTCAAGTCTTTAATAAGCAAGAAAAAAAAAAAAACGAAGAAAATTTGTCTATACTAAGATATCATGACCAAAATAGCAGTATAATGCAAAAATCATATAAATACAATATTGTCAAAATCATAATACAATATCTATGAGGTTTGGTACTTTAGACATTATAATTTGATAAGGAAACATAATTTTTCCAAGTATAGGCCTTGAATGAAAATTGAAAAAATAAAATAAATATAACACTAAAACAAAGGTTAAGGAATTGCTTGCTAACAAAATGGTGAACGCGATTGTGGAACTGATTAAACCTTTTGTTTTGTTATCAATGATTATCGGATGCTTTGAAGTAGTAGGATTTGATCAGCATTGGATCCCCAGCTTATTCGCTAAATTTGTTTCTTGCCTAAAACAAAGGTGGAAGCAAGAATGCAGTTAGTGGTGGTTGAAATATGGAAACAGGGAATGGATACAAAACTGTAGAAGTAAAGAAAAATGTATTAAATGTGTAAGACCAAAAAAAAAAAAAAAAAAAAGAAACATGGAAATAAAATTAAGATCATTTCGTACCATTTCATCTATGTTTTCTTGTAAAAGTTCCAAGTGTGATTGAATTGTCTAGCTGATTTTCATTAATACAATAATGCAATAGGAAAAAATAGAAAGAAAAATAAGGAATGCAACATTAACATTTATATATCTAAACTTGATATTTGCAATTTACATTTCTACAAACATGTATATTTCTTATAGAAAGCTAATGCTTTGTGGGGCAATCATCTTTAATATGATACTTCATTTGGTTTGGACCTCGATCATTTCGTTACGGTTATAGCTATCAATCCTCATAATTTTTTTTTTCCATAAAAAAAGCTAATCTCTAACTAAGCCATACCATTACTATTATTACAATAAAAACATGTAATTAATAACCGATCACAAATACATATTCTTACCACCACTATTATTACATCAATAACCATAGAATGTAATTTCTTTTGATGTTTTCCTTTTTCAATAAAAAAAAAATCACATAGTAAAAAGAAATCAAAGAAACTAAATCAAAATTTCCTGTTTCTTTTCTAATTTAAACCGAAATTAGATCAAAAGAAACAAATTACTCAAAGAACTCTAAGAAAATAAATATGATTAGAAAAATGTGTTAAGATTCATCACATTGTAGTGCAATAATTTATTATAATGAGCAAAAAATCTTAGCCTATCCAATCATAAATAGATTACATGAAAATTAAAAGTTAGTCAAGATTACCATAATTTAACGGCCTCAGCCATATCACATCGAAAACGTGGAAGTACACCACCACAATGAAACCAATCCTCATTCTCATCTAAACCTTATCCACAATTCACATTATAACACCGCAAAAATAAGTAAAAACAAAACAAAATAATATCCCAAGAAAACTAAATAATCAACTATAATCAAAACCAACAAATCCTACGACATCTTGCTTGGTGCTTCAACGTACATGGATTGCGTTAGAGGGCGCAATCAAAATGACTCACATAATTTCCCTCTTTGATCCACCAGATTCAATTATATAAACGCCCTAACGTCATTTCTTTCACTTTCCAACTCAATGAAGATTAGCATGTACATGGAGTTATACTTAACATTCTTACCATCTTGATAGAAATAAATTGCCCAATCTTAATCGCCGAGATGTATTTTCCTAATCCCATACCTTCTGAGAGTGAGTACCCTTAATTTAGTCTCTATTCATTGACAATGCAACAACACAGAATGATTCAACAATCATTAAGTATATTTCTTTCATTACTAAAATATATTTTCCTTTCATTATCGATGGATTCATGTTTGGTAGTTTGAACTTATGCATCTTAAAATTGTAGCTTTTTCCATCATTGACAATTGATCTTTGGATTGAAGAAATTATATAAACACAAGGTGTCATGGGATAGGAGGTTCAACTTCTACAAAGTGTTTATGCAACACTTGACTATCCATTCCATCACATATTTACTTATATTCTAGATTGCAAGCCAGCTTTCTCTTCTTGTTTACCCCATGACTATTCCAAACGCATCCTCTCACTAGCATTGTCATAGGCCTTCGTATGTTTTGAAAGGGTCAATATCATAACTGGTTATGACCTACCATGGCCATCATTAGAAGAGCATCATCAGCTTCCAACTGGTTTGCCTATGGGAAGCTAGCCCCCCCTTCAAAGAGTATTCCATCTAATAAATAAACTATTTGCTGATGCCACTTGTTACACAATACGCGCAAGTTCGATATCCCCACTCACCTTCAAACTCTCGAACCTTAACATTCTCCCCCACTTATATTCATGATGCCCTCTTCATGAGGCCAAACTATCGCCACTACCCCCTTTAAAGGATTGCTAACCCTCCACGACCAGTTGTCAAACTCCACCAAGATCATCTTCTCCAGGACATCGAGTCTCCACAAACTTCCTCTAGCCTTCACTCATCTCTTCATTCTCCAAGATCACCTCTTATTAAGTTACCCAATTTGCGACATAGCTACCCTCTATAGCGATGTCCTCCCTCTGATGGCCATTTCTCTGAGCTTATCCTACATGAGTTGGGGCTAGCGACACAGTCGTCCCCCTTGCAACGATGTTGTTCTTTGGTAGCCATTCCTTTGAGCTTAACCCACACGAGCCTTTCAAGTTAACAAGAACTACCCGCTTATTAGATACACTAGGTAGCATGTAGGTAGCTTAATGAAAGCTAGAACAAAACCGCTTTAATACCACTTTTCATAGGATGGGAGGTTCAACTCTTAAAAATTGCTCGTGCGATACTCAACCATCTATTCTATCACATATTTACTTATATTCTAATGACAAACCAACCTTCTCTTCCTATGTACCCAAGGATTGATCCAAGCCCATCCCTCTCCAAGAAGTGCCATTTGGTGTTGTCATAAGCCCTTGTATGTTTTGGGAGGCTTAACATCATAATTGGTTTTGGCCTGTTAAAGCTATCATTAGGAGAGCAGTATCAACTTTCGACCGGTTTGCTTATAAGAGGCTAACCCCACTTTTAAAGAATACTCCATCCCACAAAAAAGCTAGCCAATGATGCTACTTGACACATGATACACTCAAATTGAATGCCCTCAGTCACCCTCAAACTCTCTGACCGTGACACAAGGCATGTCAAAATCAGAGGCTAAGGCTTTTTTTGTCTTAGGCAGCTATAGTTCTATGGCATCTTTGGAAACATCACAATAGCTATGCTTTTGACGGAGTGCAGCCAAATCCTCTGAGTGTGGTTGCCGAAATTTTGGAAGGAGTTGCTGTTACAAAGTGCGACCAGAAACCTACATGAGCGTGGTACTGCAGAGGGTAATACTACTACTGAAGCTTCTTCTTTTCATACGAGTGGAGCTACTGTCAAATGGAATCCACCTGATCCTGGTATCACTAAGATCAACTGTGAAGCATCAATTAATTTGGAGGACAGAAGAGGAGGCTTGGGCATTCTATGTAGAGATTCTTAAGGTTGTTTGAAAGAGGCGATGGCATTATCTGTAATGTTGTCTTGCAATATTAAACTTAATGCAGTATGTGCAATAAGGGGAAGTTTAAGAATTGCACACGACAGAGGATGGCCAAATGTTGAAGTGGAAACCGATTGCTTACAGGTTCCAAATGCTATTACTTCACCATGCTGTGCATCCTGGAAAACTGCTGCTGTTATTCAAGATGTTCTTTAAAGTCCTTAGTTTATAGTTGTATCTTCTTTTTTTTTTTTTTTTTAATCTGTAGGGATGCCAATGTATGTACTCATTGTGTAGCTACTCCAACTAAATATGGGATGAGTTATAGTTTTTGGGGTAATCGACCCCATCTCATTTGTCTCGTTTGGTTTGTTGTTTGTGGACATGCCTTTTTGCCCACTGATGCGGATTGTTAGTGTTTTATGAATGAAGTTTTAAGTAGGGAAAAAAAAAAAAAAAGTTAATAGTCGTCGCGAAAACATGAAATAAATTGGAAAAAAAAAAAAAAAGAATGGCAAGACAAACCATACTGTCCATATTCAAGTCACCCTGTTGTGACCCCAGCATCAATATATAACTTATCAACACAACCTATGATTTGTAGAGTAGAACCGTTGAATATCACAATTATGTTATTAATCAAATGGAATGTTCTAAAAAACTACTATGAAAACCCTCACCTCTGGTTACTTTATTTATTTATTTTGACAAAGAAGACATCATTTCCAATGAAATGATGGGGGAATGTAGTTAATAAAAGTGGAAAAGATAACATGTGGGAGGGAAAGTAAAGATTGAAGAAAGTGGAGGTTGTTTTCTATGTTTATAGGTTATCAAATACAGTTAATAAAAATACGAATAGTAGTTGTTGCCTCCTTCCTACCTTAAATATTATAGATTAAATTGAGAGCTACTAAATGATGTATTATCTAAAAAAGAATTCATACAAAAGATATTTTAGTCCATACTCTTTTCATATTGACAAACTCAATATTCTAAAATTATTACCTAATAGAGATACCCATACAGCCACACTCATATAGTGTCTTAGATTATATCTATGGAGTACTCGTTCAGATGGTTGGCATTGTTGGGTATTCTGATAATATAGTGGAATCGGCTTTTTGAAAAACTTCTAAATAGGTTATCTAAAAAAATCTAAATCAAGGATCTGTGTAAAAGTATGATTAAAATTATTTTGGACATTGGATATAGTAATGCTTCTTAATTCAAGAACCAATCGACTATACAGAATCTATAGGAATTATGCTAATATGAAAAGATTGAACGGAAACCGAGCTATCACAAAAAAAATAAAAATAAAAATAATTAAGCCAGATTCAAGACATCAAATTAAGCTAGTTTGCAAACTAACAGCCACAAACATACCGAAAAAATAATCGAACCAACATGATTACTCCCGTTAATTGAACAACGTAAACCAAATCGAACTGATATTATATTGGAAGTTGGAACCAACATGTTCTCATGAACTGCCTTTATAACTTGATCAGTTTTACTCGGCTACTTAGTCACTGTCATCCTAATAGAAATGTCTCTCTTCCATTAGGACAGGAGTGTATCCTTTTCTATGCTTCATTTCATGTGTGCAATAACTAGATTGATAACAACTCGTGCAAAAGTTGCATTTCCCAACAACAAAGCAGCATGGCAATCTATGTACGAAATGCATAGAATAATTGGGGTGAAGATTGATTACATTTACTCCTTGGGGGAACTAATCACGCATCCATGGGTAAGTCGTGTCCAGTGACCTAAAATTAAAGGCTTCGATGTACATCTTTTAAGATGGGTGCATCCCTTATATAGATCTAAATAAGGGTAGATTTTGAACTGTGAATCGATTCAGCTCGTTAATGATCAAACCGAACCGTCAGACTTTTGCTCAGGCGGAACCACCCAACTCAATGATCTAACTTGATGGTTCAAGGACCGCCTCATTTTTTAAATATATATATTTGGCTTATCAAAATGACCAGCCCCTGCTCCCTACCTATCCTTTTTATTTCCGCCCCAAACCAACCCCACAACAACCCCCCCCCCCCCCCCCCCCCCCCCTCTATCCCATTCGAATTTTAAATTTGTAGATACAAATTTAAAACTCTGTACACATACCGTAAATTTTAAATTTATTTTAAATTTGTAGTTCAAAATTTAAAATTTATAGTGCCAAATTGCTTAAAGTTTTAAATTTCAAAATTCAAACAATATATTCACACATTACTCGGCTACTTAGTCACTGTCATCCTAATAGAAATGTCTCTCTTGCATTAGGACAGGAATGTATCCTTTTCCATGCTTCATTTCATGTGTGCAATCACTAAAATGATAACAACTCGTGCAAAAGTTGCATTTCCCAACAACAAAGTAGCATGGCAATCTATGTACAAAATGCACAGAATAATTGGGGTGAAGATTGATTACATTCACTCGTTGGGGGAACTAATCATGCATCCATGGGTAAGTTGTGTCTAGTGACCCAAAATTAAAGGCTTTGATGTCCATCTTTTGGATCCCTTATGTAGATTTGAATAAGGATCGATTCTGAACTGTGAATTGATACAACTCGTTAATGACTGGACCGAACCGTTAGACTTTCACTTGAGCGGAACCGTCTAACCTAATGATCCAACCTAATGGTTCAAGGATTACTTCATTTTTTAAATATATATATTTGGCTTATCAAAATGACCAACCCCTATCTCCTTACTTTTCCCTTTTATTTTTGCCCTAACACCACCCCCCACCCCAATCCTCTATCCCATTCAAATTTTAAATTTGTAAATACAAATTTAAAACTTTGCATACGTACCGCAAATTTCAAAATTTAAAATTTATATTGCCAAATCGCTTAAAGTTTTAAATTTTAAAATTTAAACGATGCATTCACACATTCCTTCCTCAATCCTTATAAACAGTAGTTTTAAGCCTAGAAGCGCTTACTCTACAAACTAACTAAATCTCTTCAACTACAACCATTCTGCCTTCAAATTTTTTTTAGTTGCAAAATATTGTTAAAAATATTTCCTTTTACTAACCGCAAATTTCTATGCATACTTCTTTACTCCACTACACAGAACAATTTACATTAATAAATAACTTTGACATACACATACCAATTATATAATTTCTATTTTATTTTCTCTTACATATTATTTCTATCTTTCACTTATAAATATTTGTACCAATAGAAAGATTTTTACGTCGTACTTTCTCCAGTAAAAAACATGATTTATCATCTAGTGGTAAGGGTAAGGGTAAGGGTAAGGATAAGGGCATTGGAATTTCCAATACATCTTCTGCGCTGTTACGGTTTGAGGATGCTCAAGTGTACCCGAATAACAAGTATAACTTGAATGAGTAGAGGATACATGAAAAAGAACTTATACCACCTCCAAGCTTCAATGTAGAACCTCTTTGCACAAATAATCAGGGTACACCACCTCATAACTTTGACGTTGAACATCAACATATAAGTTACCGAGGCACGTCACCTCCCAGTTTCGAACCTTTACGCATGAGTGTTCCTAAACGTCATGTTAGATTCGAACCTCCTTGTATGAGCGTTCTTGCACGACCCGCAAGATTTGAACCCCCCCAGATGAGTTGTCTCGCAAGTATGTTCTCGCAAGTATGTTCGACAATGAGGAGAGTGATATATAAATTATTCTTGAAATAAAAGAGCAACATATAGGACAATGTGGGCCTAGCAGTTCAAGACTATCTGGCTCAGATAAGCCCCCTAAACCCACTAAGTCTAATATTTTTATTACTCATTTCCGTAAAGATACAGGCGAAAGGGCGAACTCGAGGGCATTCTACAACTACTACAATGTGAGCTACTCGTGGAAAACGGAAGAGGGATATGGTACCCTTAACAAGCACTTAAGGTCAAAGCATCCTAGGGAGGTGGGAATAGATAGAATGCAACAACAGATTACCTAAGGCAGTGGTTTATTAGAACAAATATTAATGATGTATGATGAAGGGAGGCATAAATATAATCTGGCATAATACCTAGTAAATATATACCTCTCATTCAACGCGTGCATCAAATTAGCAAAGTCGATATGAATGGGAGACGTTCAACCTTAGCTCGCAATAGCTTAGCCATAGAATGATAACTTGAGCCATGCAAGAGCTCTATCACTAAGGTAAGAGGAAGCTCGCAGGTAAGTTTGCTTCCCTTGATACGTAAGTGTCCAAATGTGCAAACATATGGACGAATCCTTTTCGTAATAATTTTTATACGGGTGTTACAATTTACTAGGTAAACGATAATTAGCAACTTAATAAATGACTATTGGCTTTAAGGATATTTAACGATTGACACACAATGCAAAACATTTATAAAATTACTAGAGAAATTCTAAATGAATATAGATTAGTGAGGAAAATTTTTTCTATTAGTTTGATAATGTAACTACTAATACTGCATCAATATCTGATTTACAAAATTGTTGTCAACCAGCGTTAGGGGAAATTTTTTTCCACATACATTGTGCATGTCATATTCTTAAAGGATTACGAAAAGGGCATCGTCAAGATAATAACAAACAAGTTGTCTCTTCACAAAAAGTGAAAGAACTTTTACATGGAGCACGGTAAGAGGCATCGAAAGTTTAAGAAAGATATGCAATATCGAAGGAAATCAACTTACAAGTTATTGCATAGCACAGTTCCTTACAGCGAACTAATATGTGACTTCACAGCGTACAATATGCAAGGAATTGACATTTTCCCCAGTAACTGGGATATTTGCATCAATTACTTAAAGTTTTAAAAGTTTTTCATGATGCTACTAAGAATTTTTCATAAGTTTACAGGCCCAATGTTTATTTGTTTGTTATGTTGGCCATCAGTATACTTGGCGTACTAATTCAAGCTCATGAGGACCCAAACCTGCTTGCATGCGTATACGATATAACATTGAAGTAGTTAACTTATTATAAAGAAATCACTCATATTTATCTTATAGTGACTATTCTAGACCCTTGTTGTAAAGCGAAATTATTACTAATGTATTTGAAAACTTATTATGGTTACATTCAAGATCTAACGAATTCTTAAGACGTGTACAAGTTGGAAGCACAGTAAGAAGTGTCAACAACGACGATTGACATAAAGAAGATGATTAACTACTAGCAAAGTTAGTATGGTGGGCAATCATCAGTCTCTCCTTCATTACCTACCAAGGAGCAGCATTACTATTTTAGGGGTAAGCAGTAATGATGCAAAAATTGAAGAGGTAACGGTCCAGTGACCCAATGTTTGAGATGTAGCACTACATCAATACAAATTTTGAGTTTTTAGAAAATATCTCCATCAAGGACTTCGATATTTTAGAGTTGTGGCAAAGGCATAGAAGGGATTACCCATTGCTATTTTGCATCGCCCGTGAAGTACTCGCTACTCCGGTTTCAATGATCACCGTTGATTAAGCATTTAGTACAGTAAGCTTGATCGACGACGAACGTCGAGTTTCCCTATTTGTTGTCAGTGTTGAGGCAAATGCTTGCATAGAAGATTGGTACAAGGTAAGCTGTAAACAACAAGAACTATGTGGGATATCAAGCGAGGAGGATGATTACTTCAGTGACTAGAACCGATATGATGGAAGCATATGCTTACTTGCAGGTTCTACTCCTACTTACAAACATTAACAGTTACCTCAAGATGATACATAGTAAGTTTTCTTTTTATCCTTTACGAAAAAATTTTATTACGTAGAAAAATCTTTTTTTCTAATTGTCCAAAAAAAAAAATAAAATAAATGCATGGTTTTCCCAAAAGTGCTGATATATATAATATTGGGTTTTTCCAAATTATGATCGACTAAAATTATTTTCCTTCAAAAAATTTAACTTGGATAGTCACGTATACTTTGATACATTTCTGAAAATATAAAATTGATTAACAAACTAAAAGTTTTTTAAAAATCCAAACCGAATTATGGCGATCTGATTTTAATTAGTGGGTACGTAGGCACTTTTCGAGCGATTGTAAAATACTATAAAAAATGTTTTCCCTCTAATCACTTCACTCTATTCGATCAGATTAAGACATTAGGTATTCGTATTGTAAGAAATTTTTTTGTATTTTATTTTCTTTCCATTTTTAATGTATATTTTATGAATGGATTGAAGGAAAAAAAAATGGTTAAAGGATCGATAAGACAAGGAGGAAACAAAATTATGTAAAGGATTAGGAGTGGGAAAAAAAAAATCACCCTTGAATCAATAAGCCATATGAACCGACCTTGAACCACTGGCTCACAGGTCAATCACGGTTCAACGTAATCGCGACCGGTAAACCAACAGTTCCGAGCCAGTCTAAACTGCCGCCCAAGTCTACCCTTATGGGTGAGAATACTTGAGGTCCAATCAATCGGAAAAGAATCAGTAGATTCCTTTTTTAGAGTAATTTATCCTTTTGGAACGTAGTATACAACACTTCCTTATACTATACTCTCTAAGTGTATTTCTTCCTCACTTCTTCCTTACCACGACAAGTCTTGTGAAATAATTACAACGTCAGGAAGAAAAAAGAAGGTGTTAAGATACCCTTTTGACCTAATCCTAAACAATCTAAGACCTTTTTCAAACTTGCTCCCATTAGATAAATAGATAGAATTAGTACACACAAATGATCTTATACTTATGTTGGATTTTATGTACTCAATTGATTATAGATGATTAGAAATTCGAATGACCTCATATTTCTATATTTGATATTGTATGTGAAACTCCATTATAAATCAAAGTTAGTAGAAATATCAACTATTAGACAAGAAATTAACCTTTTATGGATAAATCATCATAGATACAGAAACTAGTTCCTTGCACACTGTAGTTGAGAAGATCCGATTAGTGGCCATGTATGTGCAGCATGCATCACGTGCTATATGTGACTTTTGTAGCTGTATGGGTTTAGATGTAATGATCACGTGTGTACCACATGTAGATCGCGTTATACATAACTAAGTGACTTGAATTATACAAATGGAATAATTGAGTGAGGTAAGATAAGGAGGAGGAGTAGGCATTGCAGATGAGGCTCTAACACGTGTAGTGATAGGTAAAAGAGCGTAATGATATCAAACTCCAACCAATGAAGAATGGAGTAGCGTTCTTGAGGTGTTTAAGTATTTAATCTTTAAGACAAAACTCTGGCAAAATAATTGTGTTAATAGAGATTTTCCACTTGTCTAACTGAGGAAATGGAGGGGGTATTTATAGGGAATGGTAATTAATCACATCTATAGGATTATGATAGTGATTAATGGCCAGGATTAGAGCTTTTCATTAATGGGTTTCATATAGACTCTTTTTTATAGGTTTAGGTTCAAATAAAGGTTTTATATTTTAGTGTAAGTCAAACTAAGAAAAATTAGATTGGGCGGACCAATCCAATGGGCCTTATTTTAAGCCCACAATGCTAAGACTCCCTTAATTATCCCAAATATACACGGCCTTGACTCTTTAAGCTCTATTACTTTAGCCCAAAGAATCAAACCTATTTTGATTATTGAGCATAAGGTCAGTATTCAAATTTAGCCCTCTACAACTTCAAAGGAGTTATGTAGAATGATAGGCAAGAGATTGACTTGTAAAGAAAGAGCAAGGAGGTAGAGTAAGTAATATCACAGAGTTTGAATGTCTTAGTGATAGGTGGAAGAGCTATAATGAATTAACTTCACAATTCTTGAAGAGAGACAATTTGTTCTTCACTTTGAAACCTGTTCGATCTATTTTGTGACAATTGGACAATACAAAGTCATTTCTCCTAACTTTTGAATGTCAAGTGAGGAGAAGTTATTTAGTATTTATAGAGTTAACTTTCATTAGCATGCATTCACAATCAATGGTTGAAGTGAGTCTTCTTATTGATAAATTCATGTATAGCACTTATTTAGGTCCATGAAAAACCTCTTTTGAGTGTATGAATATTCCTAGAAAGGGTTCTGAGTGGACAGTGTTATAGACTCTAATCCAAACATATCATGTAAAATCTTTCTAAGTTATCCGATATTCGTGACCAAAGTAAAAATTTGTTAGGTTGGATAAGCTCTTAACTAGAGAGATGCAACAATGCCCTTTATGGACAAATTACCATTACAGACATACCGGTCAAGCTATATATATCAATAGCAAACACAAAAGTAAGTGCTATAGTATTCATGATATATAAAATTGTATCATCAGCAAAGTATGAAACGTAGAAACTCCATTCTATCTCACTATATCTATATATCGTGTAAATGGTATATTTATCTAAACTCATAATTGTATATTTGGATATATGTGATGGTTATTACGTAGATCTAGAACCAAGGTGGTTATCGTTTGATCTAAAATGAAAATAGACCAAGTAATTGAAAAAACACGCTGACCCCGTCAGCTTGGAGTATGAATATTCTGACTTTCAACAATGATTGCTCAAGTATGTTTTAGTCCGGTCAAATGTCAAGGTTTTTTTTTTTTTTTTTCAGTCGAAAAAAGAAAAGAATTAATTTATACAACGACACATGATTTAGCCAGCTAGACGTCCGTCTTTTATATATAAATGGCCAACCCGTCATTTTATCATCAGATCTGTCCATTAAACACAAAAGTCAAGCCTGTGAAGTTCTCTGAGGTAAGAATAAGAGGAGGAGGAGGAAGAAGAAGAAGAAGAAAATGGCAGTAGGAATCTTAGAGGTGCAGCTTGTAAATGCCAAAGGGCTAGGAAATAATGACTTCTTTGGTACGTTTCTAAATTATATTATTGCTCATATAACTTATAGATAAAATTTCAGTATACGAAAAACTTCTTTTTAAAGTCATTTACTAGCGTTTGAGAGTATTCGTTAACGGGATTCTTTGAATCTTATTAATTAACTTGTGCTTCGTTTTGCATACACATGGTGTCATGTCTTCTCTTTTCTGCCATGTTTAATTTTACCCTATTTGGCTAAAACGAATGATAGAAAAATTAAGGGTTAGCAGGAGAAAAGATTTATCAAGCTTACATCCTTTTTCTTTCCCAGGATTTCTTTTTGGTTTTTGAAAAATTCTCGTTCACGCCCTATAATTTAATTGCCGAATTAATGCCATTTTCTCCGTTGTATTTCTTTATGTCATCATTATATATATAATATCCTTGGTTTTTAAAAATATTAGATCTAAATTTCTATATGAATATGGACCCGAAAGTTAAGTGAATACCTTTAATTAATTAATTAATTTTTTTTTTTTCCTTTTCAAATGAATGTCAAAATACAAGTGATTTTCTTTGGTTTAGTTTGTTGATATTATAACACGTTTCAAGGATGAGTTGGAACTTTGCAGCTAATATCAGGAATAAGGAAAAATGATGTATAGACTAGGTATTACTAACATTTCAAACGAGCGGTTTCAGGATAAAGCCGGTCTAAAGTATAAGTACGGAACCTAAAACCCATTAGTTCCTTGTTGGTCTGAGGCCTAAGGTTCTACCCGAGAAGTAGTTGTTTCCCAGTTCTAGAATTTTAGAACCGAAAATTGAATTTGGTTTCCTATAGAAACTCTACAATAGTAAAATCAAATGTACGTCCTTATAATTAGAGTCAACGTTTTTTTTTTTTTTTTTCCCTTTCTATTACGTTATGTGTCAAGCAAGTCGGAGAAGATACTTGTGTCCTGATAATTTAATAGTCTTTTTTTTCTTCTTTTTTTCTTTTTTTTTGCTTAATATTAAGGTCTTCCTTTATTTCGATGTAATTATATGCATAATAACAACAACAATAATATGTATATATGGTAGGTAAAATGGATCCATATGTTTTGATTGAATACAAAAATCAAGAGCGCAAGAGCAGTGTGGCTAGAGGTTAGTTTCTTCAGTTTTTCTTCTTCTTCTCTCTCTCACTCAATGTATTATAAAATTCCTGATTTAGACTTTTAGAGACTATATGAATTTGCACTCCACTATAATAATATTAAATTCATAATTAATTTTGATACTTGATTAATAAGTATCCTTTTCACAAATGTATGGTTGATCATACATTCACTAATGAAGATGATTTTTTTTAAGTTCATTTTGTATATTCAAGTTGATTGTGAAATACGGTTAACGAGTACATTCCACGATGACAATTAATTTTTTAATAATTTTTTTATGATATTATAGTCCGTGTCATGTTTTAATTTAAGTTAAATTCATGGGATGATGAAAGTGAAATGACCCCTCATAGGAAAAAGTTAAGGAGGAAAGCAGCCTTTTGAAGAGGGCTTAGTCTTAGACCAAGTCAAACACTGACATTCACAATTTTCCTTCACTTAAAGGTTCATGGTTGTATTACTTTCATATTTCCAGGTAAGATCGTAGGGAACAAATCACGTGAATGATAAGTAATAATATAAGTATGAATAAAATTTTAATATATAAAAATATAATTAATATATTTATAAAAATATATATTTTATTAAAATTTATATATTTTTATCGATTTACGTGATATGCAGTGGTATTAAATTATTTTTTAAGGGGTATTTTATTTATATTTTTATTAAAAAAAAAGAGAAAATATGCATAAGGTACTGATCTAAATCTTCTTATACTTATGTATTCTACTTCAGCTTTTCAAAATGACTTAGAAACTAAATCATTGACTTAAACAAGTAACATTTTTCCATTAGAGCATGCATGACGCTGGTTGCTTGTCACGCGTATATATGCCATGCCGCATGCACTGCAATCTGCTTCAGCAATGTTATGCAAATCGGGTCCTTCACAACCCTGAAAAGTTTTCAATTTTTTTTCTTTTTAAATTTCTAATATGATTTAGTAATTTTAATGGTAGAGTGAGATGCAAAAAATCCAAACATTGTTGAAAGTTTTTTCGTAAAACTAAGAAATAAAGTAGGAATTCGCGTGTAATATGTATTGAATCTTTTTATTTGATACTGAATTTTTTTTTTTTTTTTTTTTAGGAAAATGATGGCAGTTACTGATTTACATTACACGTTATTTAATAGTTTATAATGATATAAGTTCATCAAATTACATGGTGCAGAGCAAGGTGGAAATCCATCATGGAACGAAACATTTAGGTTTAGGGTAGAGTATCCTGGAAATGGTGGCCAATACAAGCTCAGGCTCAAAATCATGGACGAGGATACTTTCTCCGCAGATGACTTCATCGGTGAAACAACGTATGGTTTATCAATAATCGGTCCTTATTAAGAAATGTTCCGAAACACTCACTAAGGATGTATAGAAACTTCTAATATTTTCCATGATTGAGTAAATACTTTTTTTTTCAGAAAAATAAAAATAAAAATAAAAAGAGAATAAAATTTCTTTATCAAGCCTATTAACAATTGAATAGAGACACATGTTAACATTTTTCTTATTATTCATCCATTTACTTAAATTCAACCACATTGATTCGCATGCATTTAAAAGGGTCTAAACTTTAATCTTCGACTTTGTTTACTTTAATCTTGAGCAATTTTTTTTTTTTTCTTTTTAATTTTGGTTTATATAGCATTTTCGTGGAGGACTTGCTGGCTTTAGGAGCAGAAAATGGAACGGCACAGTTGCGTCCTACCAAGTATCGTGTCATAAGAGCGGATCAAACCTATCGTGGAGAGATCCAAGTTGGACTCTCATTCAACCTACAGGTACTAGACTTTTATACTCTTTTTAAGTCACTTCGATTCACAAGAACATGTATGAAAAAAAAAAAAAAAAAAAAAAGAAGAAAAGAAAAGTAAAGAAACTATATATTATCTTTAAAAAAAGAAGAAGAAGAAAGTTTCAGTAGTATTGATGCATAAAAAGATGAGGGAAGTGCAATTAAGATGGTTTAACTATATACAGAGACGTGAATGATGTTTTAACAATTAATATAAAATAAAGGCTAGGGACAAAGAGTAGAGGACGTAGAGAGAAGGGATGAAACTTTATAGTAATCTTTTAGATATGAATGAAATTACAGTGCATATTATTGAAGTGAATTCAGTATTTGATCTTGATTGCTGTCGGACCTTGTATATGGCTTCTACTAAACATTGTCGAAAGATAAATAAAGAAAAGGAAGAAAGGATATTTTACATACTTTGTTATAAAATAATAGAAAAATAATAATAATAATAATAATAATAATAATAATAATAATAATAAATGGTCCATAATTTGTGCTCAACTGTATAAATACTACTAAAAATAAATGCCATATGGTTTGTATAAATTTTAGATCACAATCAAGATATATCTAATATAATAGAACAATATAAATTTTCAATAATATCTTATAGTTGTACCTTTTAGATGTATTGATTATGGATCAGAGTCGGTATGATTAAAGTAGGATTCAAATCAATTAGCTTGTGAATTTAAATTATAATGCAAATGATTTGTATGCTGATAGAATCGGATGCAATGCGAAATCGTTAAGTTCTTTATGGGCTTATTTTAGGTTATTGACGATTGATTGCAGGAGGAATTGGAAACTGATAGAGAAGAGTACGGTGGATGGAGACAAAGCGGATAGGAGCATTCATGGCTACCAATTGCTTTCTCTTAGTAGCTGCTAGTTCTAGTTGCTTCTTCACCAAAATTTGTGTGTACCTTTGGCAAATTCAAGGAGGGTAGATCTAGATATTATCTGTTTAAAATTTTTTGAATATTATCTATCTATCTATTTATTTATGGTTTTCGATCTTTCTATAGAATTGTATTCCTTTTGTTTTTTTCCCCGATTCCAATTCCTAATGCATTTTACTTTTTCTAATTAAATTATCACTTCACTCTCGCTTCAATTTATCACAGATTTCGTTAGTGTGTATTGGAGCATATGGAAAGAGAGATGTAAAGCATAATTCAGGAGTACAAACCTTAACCCTAATGAGACTATTATAAAGATTGAAGAAACGGTGATAGAGACTTTAGCATTAAGAGACAAGCATTGTTAATGCATTGTTCAATAATCATTTAAAAGAGTATTAGTAGACAATACATTCATAATGTGTTTACAAAAAATATTTAAAATAAAAAATTGGACTAAAACATGTAATGAATTTTTAAAATAACAATAATGTTGGGAAATTAAAATAATGAATAAATAAAAAAAATAGCGACTATGGAAGTATTTGTGATAGAAAATGATAACTATATAATTGGATACGATAGTTAATAATTTTATGAGATGAGTTTGATTTATTTTGGTAACCACAATGTGAATATATTTAATGATTAAAACTATATAAAATTAAATTATTAGTTATATATAGTTAAAATAAGTTTTTTTTTAAATAATAAAATTAAAACTATATGATATTAAATTGTTGGTTATAGATAATTAAAATAAGGTTTTTTCTTTAATATAATAGATATATACTATAGATATAGATAATAGGACCTATGATTAAAAATAAAAGGATGAAGACAGAAAATCAATGAAAATTATTATTTCGTATATCGATAAAAAGGTAAATAGGACTGTTAAATAAGTAATAAAAGATACTAAGACGATGATGTGTAATGTCAATGGATGGGCTAGCTTCCAATTCCATCCTCTCTTCTTATGCTACTCCAATTTTAGTTTCACATGACGACGTAAATCATCAGAAGCACTCTTTTGACATTGGCAGAATATTAAAGACTTTTCTTTTGGCCAAAACTAGAAGTTAGAAAAGAAAAAAAAAAAGAAGAAATTCTTTAATATGTACTCCTTTGCATGTCTTTATATCTCCCTTGCTTATAACCTACTCTTCATATCAAGTCAGCCAAATAAAATAACATCTTGTGTCTATATACATATATATTCTCTCTTTTTTTTTTTAACTTATTTAAATCAAATTTCAATAGTGGAAAACCAAGTGCTTTGAATCGAGGAAAAAGGTCGCAAAACGATGAATAGGAAGCATATTGTACGTTTTGACATAAAAATTAGAATATATAAAACTGTCACGCACCAAGCCAGCCGCCGTAGCTCAGCCGGTAGAGCGCATGGCTTTTAACCATGTGGTCGTGGGTTCGATTCCCACACACGGCGTTTTTTCATCCAATCTCTTGATCGAAAAGCTTGAATGAACGATATCGTTTTAATTAATATTAAACTCGCGTAGCAGTCTAGCTGCAAGAATCTATCAGAAAGCAAACTACTTATTTAGCCATAGTCCTTTTTTTTTCCCCCAAAACATAGTCGTTTGCTACCATATTCATAACAAGTTCTTCCACTAACATGTTCGGATTGCATGTTGAGAAAAATATTCTCTATCGTAAAATAACCTTCGATACTATTTAGCCAAGAAAAAACCTATATTTGTGCACATTTACATAATCATTAGATGAACAAATGATATGTGGTTCTTTTTCTTTTTCTTTTTCTTTTTTGCCCCCTTCAATCATCTATGTCAATAGTTTTAAGTTTATTCACTTCTTTTTATACACACCTATAGGTATATATATCTACGTAGTATAATTAAATTTTAAAAGCCCTTTAAGACAGTTTGAACTAGAGTTGGCTTCATTTCAATGAATGTTGGATGATGGCTTTATTAATCAAACAATACTTCTCTCCATGTATAAATAATATCAGTTAGACTACTCTTAACATTCTTTTCTCTCCGATAATAGAGAAACAATACCTGCAATGTTATGAGCAATGTTGATATAGATTAGAGGAGAAAAAAAAAATGGACCACTTAATATTTGTCCTCATGAAATCGAAGCCTATTTCATAATAGAACAAATCAATTATTGAAAATATCTACTCAATTTTATGGATTTCTACAATGAGTGCAAATTTAAAAAAAAAAAAAAAAAAAAAAACACGTAGTGTAACCGCAACCCTCTTTAGAAATACTTTCTACAGCAACTAAAACTGCCACAACGGTCCTTCCTTTTTTCATTTGTCATTCTCTTTCTAAAGGGGCACGAGGCAATGAAATAACTGCATCAATAGACTTCCACTCCACTCGAGATGCATGCAATGATGGGTTGTTGATTAGGACTGCAAAGCTGTTTGCTTTCAACTTTCATCAAAGATTTTCTCAAATTACTCATTGAATGTTAAGGTTATAGCAGTCTAGTAATAGTAATACAAACGCTGATCTTTCCACGGAATTAGCCAAATTCAACCTCCCTCTTTTTTAAAGTTATAATATAACAGTTAAACTATAAATAATTGATTGGTGCTTATTCTTGTCCTTACCCCCGCGAAGTTTACATTATAGTGCGAGAAAGAGATGGCGATTTTCTAATCCCAACCATGAATCCACCTTTAAACACATCGATAATTCGCATGCTTTTTAACCCTTAAGCTACGATTCGCAATTTCATACAGTCCGATAATCTGGATGAATTACCTCGCCATTATAAATTGGTTTAGACTAATAAAAACTAAAATGATTAATAAACAAATCGAACCCATTTATAAATGTATAAGCCAGTGAAACAACATAGAAACCAATCGAACCAGTTTAATTAACAAGCCTCATAAACAAATTCGTTACCAAACTTTATTTATTTATATTTATATTTTATTTTTTATGTTTGTACCCTACGTAATACATTTTATAATTATTAGTTCTGCTTTTAACCTAGCCTTGCCCCATCTCTATCCCACTCTCTCTCTCTCTCTCACTCACCCTCCCCCAAACATTCACTTCAAAATGGATCGTGATAAGGGTAGGATTTTCAATTATGAACATCTTTACACATAAAATACAAGACAAAACCCGTTCACTTTACGAGTATCCTATTACAAGCAATTCTTATATCTTGTACGACATGCATTTGCAAACTACAAATGTTCAGATGAAAAACTTATTTGCCAACTTACAACTTCAAACTTAAAAAGGATCTTTTTCGGTGATTTTATTATCAATGGTTTTTTGCAATGACCGACACACGCTCTATGTTAGTTTTCCTCCATTAAAAATTTGGCAAACGTTTTCACATTTTTCCAATTTTTAAGCACCCATTATGAAATCGTTTTAAAAATTTGGCAACTACAAGATGAAAATTTATGTAATTGTCACAGCTTTACCACAGTGCATGCGGAGCCCTATGATCCACTGCAAAAGTTTGCTGCTAATTTGTATTTGTAAACAGTAAAGTTCATCATCGCAAAACAATCTCTATAAATAGGAAGTGAGTGGAGGAAACTGACTGACTGCACAAGAAATAACAAGCAGAAAGAAACTTTTTTTTTTTTTTCTCGCTATTGGAACAAAAATGCAGTCATTTCCTTCTGAACTTCCCCTTCTCCAAATCGATGAAAAATAAGTACACAACCATTCCCAGAGGGAAAAAGAACAAAAGAAAAAAGAAAGAAAAGAAAAACCAATACCCATCAAGAGAGAGCTCCAGAGGATTCGGTTAAAAAATTCACCATCCTGTTCAACAGATTCAAGCCAAATACAGTTTCTTCACAATTGACCTTCACCATTGTTCTCAATGGTTCAGAGCATTTACCTTCTAAAGTCACGGTAACTAGGCAAGGAATAGAGTTGCTTAATATCTCGCAGCTAAACTGAAGATGCAAACCAGTGGCATCATCCAGGTTGGTGTGAACTGGCATGTCCACTGTAACGAGAAAAAGGTTTACGTTGCTCAGCATCTTCACCGCTAGACTCTCACAGATTACAAGGAATTTGTCCTTTGTGAGAGAGATGCCATCCTCATCCTTCTTTAACTCTTCAAGGTGATCTGTGAAAGTGCAACTGTCCCAATGCAAGAGAAGCCCATCAAATCATTGAAAACAATAAAAATACAACTTAAGCAAACTGGCTACATTGAGCGTGAAAGGATCTACATATCACAGGCTCGTTAATTATTTATCGTTTGACATGTAGAAGCCAATGCATAACCCAATGGCTAAACCTATTTGACATGCCAATTCCGCCTGTCTGATCAATTAAGCAAGAGCAAAACAATCAACAAAATTATTTCTAAGATCTATGGTAACTACGCCATAAGCATTACAATGGAGAGAAAATAAAACAACAACAATACATGAGCCTTATTTCCACTAGTTAGGTCAGCTATATGGATCCCATTTCACAATTGCTCTGTTCACAAACCATATCTTCATCAATACCTAATATATCATGTCATTTTTAATTGTTTGGATGGAAGAAAATATGAGAGAAGACAAAGAACATCTAAACTCCTAAGAAAAGAACTAACCTCCTTGTGTATTCGAACATTCCAGGAAGACGGGATTGCTTGCTCATAAAGGCTTCTGCAGCCATTGGCAATGGCCTCACAAAATAACCGATATCTGGCCGCAACTTAACAGGGATTTTCTTGCCATCAAAACAAACTGCAAGTTTCAGAGGCAGCAAATGGTGATGGAAGTGAACTTGAATAATCCTTTTAGCTGTCTGACCAGGTTGCAGAGAAGAGATCTCTTCCATAGGAATGAAACTCGGCACCTCATTACAAGATGTTGAGGAACTGCAAATCCAAAATTTCAAGTCATGGTGAGATTTCTCTTGTTTATTTAAGAAAATGATCACTGAATGGGGTAATGGTGTTTCTTTTAGGAATGAAATTCAAGTATAGAACATTTTGAGAGATTACAAGAAAAGAAGAGCAATGGGGTCCATCCACCAATTTTTGGTCATCTGAAGCTTGTCGGGATTTCAAAGCTTTCAAGAGCAAGAAAGGAGGACAGTTACACAATGCTAACTAATAACTAAACTTTTTTAGTATGTGTTTCACAGGATATCTTGTTCTCAGGATGCTTCATATTTTCAAACAAAGCTTTTCAATGTGAAATTTTGCTAACTGGAAGCATCTATTGTTGCTACTCAATGAATGATATTCTTCTTCACAAGATGGAACTCAGCCACAAACAACCAGCAAACTGTCAGAGAACAAACTAAACTGTGTGCATAGCAAATAGACACCTTCAAAAGATGGAAGTCCAAAATATCTTACTATAGTTACAACTGACTAGTCTTTCACTCATGAGGAAAGATATGAGCCGTGAAATATGGAAGGATATGAAATGTGAAAGCCCTAAACTCTGCTGGCAATCAAAATGTTTTCCTTAAATCCACATTCTGAATAGAAAAACTTCACATACAGCAAGTAAAGGAGTGATATAAGTAACTCTAGATGATGGAATAATTCTTTTTTTCTTAATGACAAGCAACATTACAGTTAACTCACCTTTCAGAGCCAGCTGGTTGTTGATCAGAGGAATCCTGTCTGCTCCCTGATTCCTCATCTACTAAGATCACATTTGACATGGACTCTTCAGAACAATTTTTAAAGAAAACACCCACACATAACAGGAGAGAAGAAATTTCTGAAACCTTGGATGAAAATGAATAATCAACTTTCAACCCATTGCCATTTGTTGGATCTAAGAGGGTAAAACTTTTAGGTTTTACTCTGCCACCTAAATCCCCAATATTTATTCTTGCTGAGGAATGGTGGATCTGATTGAATTTTGATTTATTTGTATTTGATGAACCAGACCCTTCATCCAACCATGATTCCAATGATCTCTTTGAAATTAATTCTCTGATACCATCAAAACCAAACTGTACTGCCTGAGCACCATTCTCAGTTTTATAACCATCAACACTGTCCGATATCTGAATCAGTGGGTCAGTATTTTCATTGGCTTCACTCCTAGATTCATTCTTGTAGCTGTCAGACCTTCTACTTGAGCCAGTATTGGAATTCTCAGAACTGTAGTCAGAAGCACTTTCTTCACCAAAAGATCCAGTGTCATCTGAATAACTGGAGTCATTATCAGTGGCTTCCTCCCTTGGGGCATTGGTTTCATGACCGACATTCAAAATGTCACCCGGGACCCAAGAACAAGGTTTTGGTAAAGGTTCATATCCTGGAGCAGAATGAAGAACAATATGGGAAAGAGATCCAGGAAGATAAAACCGGCACATAGCGCGCTCATTTGATGTTGGCTTTAGTTTAAAAAGATATATTTGCTCAAATAGCAAATGCTGCATGTTGTTTGGCCAGATGTTGTTTTCCAAAAGTTTCCTCATAAAACGAGCTCGATCACGTATGTCATAATTTCTATCACTTTCAGCCATGTCAAGCACATAGGTCAGGATTTTCATGAATTTCCCATAGTCTTCCTTTTCAGAACACAATAAGACCTGCAATAAAAGGCCAACTTAAAATAAAGTTATCTGAATTTTCAATTCCTTCTTGATAGGCCCAAGTTTCGACAAATTACAGGGATAAAAATTTTTGATTAAAAATAATGAGCTAGTGTTGCTACTTATTCAAGTGCAAACATCTTTTAAGTTTAACAAGCACAGCATGGCCTTAATTTTGAAGCAACATAGCAGGCTATGCACAAGGCATTCCCAAAATTTCAGCAGTTTGTCGTCTTTATTTTCTCCTTAGCAGGTCAAGAAATCTAACATGATGAACAGGAAACTCCATGCGTGTGTATGAAAAAGCAGCTATTTAGCTGCTTTCTATCATAATTGTTAATCATATATAAAAGTGGTAATCACATAATTCATTAATGAGTTTTCAATTCATTAATCAATTGAAGAAACTACTATAAGTTGCCTTGGTACCTCAAAATGATGCAATGCCTGAATATGAACCAAGAAATATAGCAATTAGTTAAGTAAATTTGATATCTCCCCAGACAATGTCAATATTCATCTAATAGCAAGGGAGAGATGTCCTTTCCTCTCTTCATGACAAAAAATTAACTTAAAAAAATAGCTTACCCAGGCCAATAACCAGTGGCAAGCTGGAAAAGGGAATGACCAATGCAAACAGCTAAAGAACAGGACCATTTTTCAGTAGGTAAAGAACATTTTTCATGAAACTGTTAAAACACCTCCCTCATATTCTAAGAGTTGGAAGGAGCCTGCTACCATTAGTGGATTTTTTTCTAAAACAATTCCATTTATAAACCTCAAAATAATGCTATTCTCAACTTTTAAACCATTAAAGAGTAAGCATCATGATTCACATAAACAAAATCCAGACTATTTATAGAGAAAATGAATGCTTCTGAAATACTGAATTACTTCTGACTGCATTTTTCATGTCTTGGGATTATTTGCAACCACGGCCAATGATCTATATTGTGATTACTTATCCATATGAGTAGGTCATATAAATAATTTATTATCCAGATACCAATATGATTTTTCTATTGGCTTTTGACAAGGAGTAATAAACTACTTCTGATAATCTAAGTTACCTTGAAGGCAGTTATAAGGATCTGACGCTTTACTTCCAATGCTTCTGACTTAAAACACCAAGCCAGATATTTGAGCAATGTAGTTAACATTTTAGGGATTGTCTCTTCTAGCGAGTTATACTCCCCGACCATCCAAATTATCATTGCACGAGCTGCAGGCACCTTGATTGTATCCAAACTGCGAAATAATTGAGCAATAACCTGCACAGAAAAGAAAAGCCTGTACTTGGTAATTAAAAATGACACCAGCAAGGAACCAATGACAAGCTTGTATCTGGTAAATTGCAACATGCAGAATCCACATAGACAAGCAACGAAAATGATAAAGGCAGAAGCATTGCAGCAGTAGGAAAGATCATATAAATGGGAGGTATATAAACAGTGCAATTTGGTATGTTGGTCTTAGATCAGATCATTCAGCCATGCTCTCGACTAAGACCTGGAGTTCAAAGTTCCAGTGGCAACTGGCATAAAGAGAGCTTTAATTCATTCTTTAGTTATTTTTCATAAAGACATAAGTTTTACAAAGAATAATGAGGATATACCACAAAAAGTACATGACTGGGATAGTGTTATCGAGCATTTCTTTTATCTTTATCCTTGAAGGATATATTGTTCAGATAATGAGGTGAAACTTCATGTTAAAAATGAATCCCATCCAATTCCAGCCAGACATTTTCATAGTCACATCAAAGAGATACATATTTCATACACTAAAATGTCACTGCTCACATTCCTTCAAGCTATCGTAGTAGTGGCACCATTTGCAAATTCAGACCTCAGGAATGACAAGAGCAAGGACTCACTCATCGAACAACAGAAGCTACATTCAATCCCCATTCACTCGAAATGAATCAAGCAGCTAACTTCTAAAATGCTGTGCTGGAAGGGAAGGGGGGTGGGGGGTTACCATACATCCAGCACTAAGTACCACCATTATCTAAAGATACTAAAAATTAGAAACCATTCCTGAGATCTTCCCATTAGAGTTTAGGTAAACACTTCATCCATATCATTTAGAGAGCTTGCCTGTAGATATTTTACCAAGTAATAATACTTCGTTCTCTGACTTTGGGTCATTGAATGCAATAATGTTCTGCATTATATTCTGTATCTTTCAGCACAACCATTTAGTTTCTCCTCAGCCGTGTCAAATGGAAAAAAAGAGAGAAAAATAAAATAACATTGCACCAAAGAAAATCCAGAGAACAGCAAAACCTAGTGGAAAAATTGATACCAAAAGTAATATATGTGGATATGGATGAAAATGACCTAAAGTAGAGGTGGACATAACATGATACCCAAAAGCAACCAAAAAAAACAATCATAGGTGGCATTGTGCATATAATCCACAATACAGGAGGATAACGTGTAATTTATTCTTTATGCACGTAAATAGATTCAATGACGCAACATGAGGTTAAATAGAGATTTAAGCGTATTTCTGTGAAAAATCTCACCAGCAAGTTAAATATGTCATATGATCCGAAATTAATCTATTCAGAGGAATAGCTGGAACAAAACTATGATAAATAATTAATTATCCAAAAAATCATGATAAATAATGGTGCATGAACTTGAAATATAACTTCAGTGTGCTTGATTTTGTTATTCTACAATGAAATCAGACATGTTTTTTTTAGCCTAATTATATAAGTTTAGTTTTAGTATTACGACAATATTAAAACCACTAAATGAACTTTGTGTTTTTTCTTTTTTTTGGGTGGAAAATGAACTTTGTGTGTTGTTTCTCAGTTCTAGTACATTTACAATCTTTATTATCTTTAGAAAGGTACTCCAGTAAATCTTCATTGATCGCCCTAAGTGTAAATGAAGAGGCGTATGGTAGTAAATTTAATAAGTGAAGGTTTGACTGGATAATAACTTCAAACTATAAATTTAAAATTGAGAAAACACTCAAAGTGTAGGTAATGATCTTAACATTGTTCCTTTAATGGCACTATGGAGCCCGAAGCCCTTTTCCAAGCATTCTTTCTCAGCATACTTCCAATTTTTCATTTAAGAGAAACTTTATTTGGAGAAATGTTGGAGAAATTTTACCTTCTCATGCCTGGAAGGGTCTTGCTTTACAATGGAGATTATGGACAGTATGATCTGAGACAAGACTCCTGCTTCTTCCACCACAGTCCCAAAATCACCAGACAAAGAGACTGCAAAACTAGGAGTAACTCTGAAGAACATGATACATCAGTCTTAAGGAGTGCTGCATAATAGATGAGGAGTAACATACCCAATTTCATTAGTGCCACTAATCCATCCAAGCATGTTTCTGCCATCAGTGGAAGTCTTTGTGCACATAAACCAAGTGCACTAACAGCATCAGCAGCAAATCTCCTATCCGGATCCCTAATATAGTCCTATAAACACACTAAAATATAAGATCAAGTTTTGCTTAAAACTTCACATAAAAAACATAAAGAGGAGTATACATATGGAACATCAAGATACCAGAGAAGATTAAGAGCAAGAACACATCCTTTAAATTAAACTAATAACAATGCGTCTTATTTCTTATGTAAAATAAAATTGCACATTCAAGTATATGTACTGACAAAGAGGATTTCTACATTCCCTATGTATATCAAGGCCATTTAAGCTTGACAGCCAAATAAGTTTTGGAAGTCAAAGCCACTAGATACACCAATGCTATAATCGTCAATGTCCCTTAAAATTAGGTTGCAGATGGAAGGGGCTGCAGGAATAAATAGAAGAACAGAGCTTCTTGCCAGCTCTCTTCTCAACTTTAGTGTCCTAGTCTTAGCATTTATCTAGTTCAATTGCCCATGAACATTTATTAATACCTTTTTCTAATATTGTTAGTTATTTTAAGTAAAAAATGGACTTTTATCTATACCCACTTTGTCCCATTTACAAAAACAATAATAAAATACTGACACTATAAATGCAAGTATGATGCATTTATCCCCTAAGGGGTTGGGCTAGTGGTTATGGCTTAAGGCACACTCACAATAACTTGCATAAGGTCTTGAGTTATATCTCACCATAGACACTTCTTGGACATACCTACATAATATAAGCTATTCTCATATGGTGTGCATGGTTCTTGTAAGATGGTTCACGTGTCTAGAGTTAGCCAGTCACAATATGGCCATATCCCTCCATTAGCCCAAAAAAAGAAAAAAACAAAAATAAATATTCTGATGCATTTTTAACTATATATGAATATCATTCTGACCAACAAGCATATAAGAGAACATTAATGATATAGAAATAAGCAAATTAATTATCCATTGCCAACGAAAGCAAACTAGCGAGTAATAGAGAGAACATGAACTTCATGAAGGAAAGGCACCTGAAACTCCCTCAAAATAGATGACATAGAGGAATCAGCAGCAATGAAAGACAATATATCCAGTTTCAAGGCTCTTATTTGATATGTATCTGAGGAAGTTATGAAGAAATCTTCATAATATGGAGCAAATAGAGATGGCATAGCCTTGGCAAAGACCTGAATGTTGGAGAGTACCTGCAAAGGTTCATCATCAATATAATCATCTTAACCACAGAAAATGCGTTTATACTGGCACATGAAAGGAGCAAATAACAATTCTAGGTTTCAAGAAGGGAACAACTACATGTGATATATTGAAAGGAGAGAATTAACTATTGAAAAGCATTAAGAACAAAAGATTATCAAAAGCAACATAGGGTGAAAGAATACAGTAGTGATCCTTGTGCCAACTGTTTTGCATCGTGTATACACAAGATTTAAAGGATTACCAATTTTGGAACTCAGTTCTGACATGATCATTTAACTTACCTTTCACCACTACTTCCCAAGTCAAGGGAGAAAGTCAAATGGCTAAACTCCAGTGAAAGACATGGTTTTGTCATGGCTTCAATAGGACTTACTCCAAGACACAAATATTTCTTTTCCCCAATTAAAGAAGAATATACTTGAGGTAGAAAATGTTATGTACACTTCCTCTGTATTAGATTCATTCATCTGCAAAAGGATGAATATTTTTGCTTCTTTCAGAGCAATGGGTTTGTCATATAAATTCAGAGTTATTACCCGTTACCTTATTTCCATGGGAAGAGGATGTCAATGTAAAACTTCTGAGCAGGTGCTATACTGTAGGTCAATGTTGAATTTTCTTTGGTCTTGAACTCAATCCCCACAAGAGAAAGAATCTTGAAAGTTCTTTGTCCATATCTTCCTTTGAGTGCATGATTCCTTGCCTCCCTCTTACCTTATGCATGAGCTTTTAAATAATTTTATAGTTCAGTGCATGTCACTTAGACTTGACGAGATGAATCGAGAAATTTGGGTGATAGATGAAGGCCTTGGTAAACAACTCTGTCAGTTCCATTCATCCTGCTAACACTTTTCCACAGTGGCTATCCAGCCTTCTATCTGAGGCTATAACTTTTCCTTTGGCTATCAACATGAACTATTGAATTAGGTAATGGTTTTAGGTGCAGTGAATAGAAATCATTTGAAATTCTGAAGGAAAGGCTAGGCTGTTCAAGGTCATTAACCATCAATCACAAGTGTGATCTGCTGCTGGTCCATAAGTGAATGGGATCAAGTTCCAAGATGATGTCTCAAAGGTAAAAACCATAGGTGAACCATGACAAGGACGGGCTAGAAGTTTGGCAAGAGAGAACAAGGGGCAAGGTTGAGCTGCTCCATCCAAGTCAGAGTCAACTGACCCAAGTGTAACCAAGGTCGACCAGTCCAAGTTGAGTCAAAGTTGACCGTCCTAACTTCAGCCAAGGTCAGCCCACACCTATCCTTTCCCTTAAGCATTTGTTTCATTTCCGTTATTTTATGTATTTGCTTATTGTTTTATTTCCTATTATGTCTATTTAGTTGGCAGGGTTTGGCCTATATAATAGACACTTTCTATGAAACAGAACATTCATCAAACCATTACTCTTATTTGAATAAAATTCCTTGTTTGAAAATTTTTTCTCAACAGTAGTTCTTATTAATCAATTCCATCAGTTATGGCAAACCCTTGGCTTATAGAATTATCTTGCATCATATCAGTAGTGCTATAAACCCTTTTTATTATTTCTTTGATTTGAGTACCATTGATCTTAGAATTAATCAATACCTAATTCAATTTTACAATCGTTGAGCCATATTCAATTGTCGAATTAAACATCTCTTTCAATATTGAAACTCTTAACCTTAAAATATCTAATTGCAATTTCAATATCAATTAGGATCCATTTCGATATAGAATCCATGTGTGTCATATTGGTATCAAAGTGAAGGTTCGGCAACTCATGTGAGTCTATGTTGTGACATGAGTTGGGCATTGTGTTGGTTTGTGACTAGTAAATGATTGCTTTTCAATTCTTTTGAAAATTAGTTTAGAATTATAGGCTGTTGGGGCATAGTGGTTATGCGATCTAACAAGTGCGTATTTTTTTTACAGGGTGTTATATATACAACCTATTAAGTGTTTGGTGAATTGTTTAGGTAAAGTTTCTAATTAATTTTGGTTCGACATGTTTAGTGAGAGTGTAAATAGAGATGTTGGTGGTTAGGTCAATGGTAGCATTAGATGTAAGAGACAAAAGAATGTGCCAAAACTGACTTTGGGGCAACACATTATGATGCGTACTTTCATGACTACACAAACCATTTTGTCGTAGAATTGAGCATAAGTGAATGCGGTGCATGAGAGTAATCACAAAGAGGTGCTTGGATTGATAGGCAAGATGGTTGAGATAGGAATGAGCTTGGTGATGAAGGGCGTTGAGAAATTGTTGAATTAGCGAAGGAGGCAATAACAACTTTGGTAAATTAAATAGAAAGAATTGGGGAATAGAGACTATAATATTAAAACTGCCACAATTTAATAGACATGGTTCTCTCGATGATTATTTAGAGTAGGAGCATCTAGTCAAAAACCTCTTTGAATGTTATAAGTATAACGTGCTAAGGTATGCTGAGCTACTATAAAGTTTACAGGGTACACTATTGTCTATGAAAGAACTCGAAATCTCAGGGAAGTAATGGAGAGGAAGAGGTAACTATATGGTCTTAATGAAATAGTCACTAAGAAATTATGCCTTGCTATTACAGGTAAGGGCTGCTTTGAAATTGTGGACATTAGGGCAGAGTAAAATAGGTGTTGAAGAGTACATGCAGGTTTCTGCCTCTACTAATCAAGTGTGAAGTTACTCAACCAAAGTTACAAACCATTGCCAAATTTATTATAGGACTAAAATTTGAGATTACTAATGTAGTTGAACTACAATCTTATGCGAAGCTTGAAGATGTCATTAAGCTATCTCTCATGGTATATAGGTAAAGGTAAAGGAGTGTAAGGCTACAAGGAACATCTCCTAAATTAGATAATCATAGTGGGCAAAGGTATGGTGATGTAGCAGGAGAGAAATGAGGAGTCGTGAGAAAGGTGATGGCAATAGACATAGGACTCTTCATACACATCAAAGGTAAGAGACTAATTAGAGGTAGATCAGAAAGAAGACCAATGAAATAAAATGCTTCAGTCTTTAGGTTTTAGTCACTTAGTCACAAAATATCCAAATAAATGGGCAATGATCATTATGGGGAAAATTCCTTTGAATTGAAAGTAAAAATAGAAGAGGAGATCATTGATATAGAGGCTAAAGTTAAAACATTCGGTGAGGAATGGCATAGACCTATGCCTTTGAGGCTCCATTAGTGGTTCTTGTTATCTAAGAATCCTAAATAAACAGTATGGGTCAAATAATGAGTAGCGAGAAAATAACTTTTCATCCTAATATTTTGGTGAAAGAGAGGTGTTATGAGATTATTGATGAGGGGAGTTGCACTAATTTGGCCTTCACTACCCATGTTCATGGTTTAAGGCTAAAGACAACACATCTAAATCCCTGCAGTTTGCATTGTTTGGGTGTGAAACATTCAATCATGTCAACAATCAGGTATAATTACCATTATCCAATAGTAAGATGTGGATGAGATTGTACTCATGTATGGCTGTATGATCAAAGGGTAACATATGATTGGCTTTCATAACACCTATACCTTTTACAAAAGCGGTCATAAATATGAGGCCTATGGAAATCTAGAGTGGCTAGATAACACAAAGCAAGCAAAAACTAGAGAAGAAAAGTCTTCTTAGTTGACGAGTTTTTCTTTTAAGTTCTTAACCAAAACAAAAGGTAATATTGACGGTGAAGCGAGATTTAAGGGTGAATATTTGCCAACCAAGCAATGATGATGGGGATCAAATTCAAGATAACATCCCCAAAGGTGAAAACCATAATCAATGTGAACCAGACGAAGACAAGTTAGAAGTTTAGTAAGAGAGACTGAGAAGCAAAGTTGATAGGCTCCATCTAAGCTAGGGAACCAAGTATAGCAAGGTCGATAGGCCTAAGTCAAGCCAAGGTCAATTGGCTTCCCCCTATCCTTTCCTATGCATTTGTTTTATATATGTCATTTTATATATTTGCTTATTTGTTTATTTTTTATTATGTACATCTAGACTATAAGGTTTTTATTAGCCTATACAAAAGGCTTTCTATGTAACAAAACATTCATTAGAACATTACTCTTATTTTAATCAAATTCCTTATTTGAGAGTTTTCTCTTAACAACCGTTCTTATTAATCACTTCAATTGATTGTAATCAACCCTAGGCTTATAGAATTATTGTGCATCATATTAACAGTTGTTTAAACCCTTTTGATTATTTTCTTGATCGAGTAATATTGACATTAGAAACCCCTAGTTTTTTCACATTTGGTCAGCCATTTCTAATTATTGAATTCTCCATATCCTTTAACTTTAATTGTTAGATAAAAACAAAACACCCCTAAAATATTTTTCTTATTATTGGATCTATATAGGAAAACCCTAAAAACATTTGTCTAGTATTGAAACCCTCGTATAAACCCTAAAATATCTAATTGCAATTTTAACATTGATCAGGATCTATTCCACTCTAGAATCCATCCGTATCAATAAGCAAGGTAAGTAGTTCCTATTGGCCGGTACCAAGCAGCTAAGCAACCGATTCCCTTGGATTGGAAATGCTGAAATGGCAAGAATCAAAGTCAGGAACCTTTGCCCTCTGCCTGTCTATTAATGAAATTGTATTGGAAAAAGATGTTTCTTATTAAAGTAACATTTGCTTCTATACAGATTTGTGAAAAGAGAGGATTCAATGTATAACTTTATTCATGCACATCCTCTAATTCTAGTAACTCTTCTCTAACATGAAAGATCATATGTCTATGGCTTTTTACAAAGGAAGGCAACAAAGACAAGGGATCCCTTAGCATGGATAGTTGTTTTCAAAAAGTGTCTGTTTTGCTTTATCCTTTCAATAATTATATTTAATAAAGACAAACTTTTCAATGAAATTCACATTTGCAAAGAGCATAAACAGAATGAGAAGGTGCTAATAAGCTATTGCACAAGGTTCGATATCTACATTGCATATCTACATTGTTCATCAGTCAGCCTGTCTTTTAAAATGCTAGAGATGGAGCAAGAAAATAGCTTATTACAACCTTGGACAAAGATTTAATCAATCCCACTTAACAGAAAAGAAATTTTTGTTATTGTAAATTTTGGTCTTTGTGGCTGCCCAAGCTACAACTTTTATTAAATGGTATGAACCTTACTAACTGTCAGATCTGAAGATGTGGGTGTAGATCTGAGTAATGCAAAAGAAAATGGAACCATTAACCTTGCAATGTAAATAAAAACACACATCAGACAGATCTGAAAGAGATCATACTAAAATACCAATCAAAATCAGAATTATATGTTGTATGCAAGGTTTGCTCAGCCAAAGTGTATACACAAGTCCAAGTGACTTACCACATATCTAGAGGCACTTGATGATCTCAGGACAAACAAGATTGGTCTTACAATTCTTTTGACATCATCCTTCGATGCCATAATCCAGTGCACACCTGCAGCTGCAATTACAACAGAGCTATTATAACTCCATAGCAAGGGCTGTGTACACTGCAGCAGAATCTTGATGTCTTCATTGCTTTTTCCTGATGTATATTTCACGTGCTTGACTTCAGAGTTATTCCCATTTACATAACTTGACCGAGAGAGGTATTCATCTGGTCCTTCAATATAAGACCTGGAGACAGTATAAGCTAATTCAGAGTGGTATTCTCCATCCCCACCACCACTTTGTTGGGCTGCCATAAAATTGCCATCTGATTCATCCTTTTCTAAGTCAGAACCCTCTGCAGAATGCAGAAAAGACATAATTGATTCCTTTACTAGACCATGCCTTGCAATCACATAGCGTAAAAGAATCCCAATTAAGATTATTTGACCCCATTCTTCCACATCAGGCAGAATTTCACATAGCCTCTTATAATTTTTCCCAATCAAGGAAAAGTTGTTTGGACAAATAGAAGCAAAAGCAGCAGCAGCAGCTCCAACAACTCCAGGAGAATAGTCACTTAACAATATTCCAACAATCTGCAATGTGTTAAAAATAGATGTGGATTAAAGGAAGATTGAAAAATAGCCTAAAGAGCAATAGCTTGCATATGAGCTCATATAACTATATGATTTGCCAGATTTTACGAATTGTCCGACATCCATCGATGCAGTTTTGACACCAAGAATGCCTCTAATAGATGAAATTATCTCCAAAGGGCCTATTATGGAACATACATCAGTCATACTCTGCCAGATCAAATGGAGCGCATGAGTAATCTAGACAAAGACACACCTACACAATGCTACCATATTGACCAGTCCTCCAAAGAGAAGTTCATACTCTCTATTTCCTTAACAATGTCAAGAGCATGAAAGCATCCATTGGGTTTTCTATTCACAAACCAAGTTGATCCTCCTTCCACATTTCCCCTTGGGTATATGAGGATAAAAGTTCAAGTCAATTCTCCTCTCGAGAAAAATCAAATGCATATAGACACTGATGTGTTCAACCATGTGTCACTACTTATCTTTGCTACCTAAAACATAGAATTTTATGCAGTGGAGCAATGAAATTCCCCTCATAATATCTCAAAATCCATTCAGATCAGAACTCTTGCTCACTTCTGATCAGTTTGCAAATACCAACAATGTACAGCTCTCCAATATATTCCAAGGCCTATATTTATGCATATAACTGTTTATTTATGAGGCTAATTACCCGGATCCATGCCAAGTTTTTCACATGTGCTACAAAAGTCATCAAAAATAGGTTCAATAAAGATGGAAGAGATTTGATGCCAAGAGATTCATATCATTCTCATTAAGTGTACTTGCACACTATGCTCTTAGCACCACTTTTCCACCAGCCAAATTTTCTACAGTATTCAAGATTGATGAATGCATAACAGAGGATGACAGACAATGCGCCTCCTAGTACAAAAATAATGTAAAAATGAAAGGAAGAGCAAAGTGATTTTTATCTCACAAATACTCCCGACAATTGAGTTTCATAACCATGTTGCTTCACAAAGAATTCCAACTTCAGAGAAAAGATATGCAAATCAACAAAATTTCCTATTCAAACAAAACAATAAAAGTTAAGCATATCTACCAAAGGAGAGCAACTTGCAGATGCTTTTGCAGTGAATAGAATGAACAAATTAAGATGATCTTAGGTTTCAGAAAGCATCAAAAGGAACTAATGACAAAACCATCAACTGAAATCTTTCTTTGTTATACTACGGAGGCTCTTCTCCTATACATAATAAAAGGAGGTAGTTGAGGCCAAAGGAATTTTAAGATGCTAGCCAATTAAATTTTTTCAACTAAAACCAGTTCCCCTTAATCATGGAGCCTTCTTTATCAGCAATCACTCATATAATTCATGGAAAAGCAGAACAGCAGCTTTTGAATAAAGAATTTCACACAGATCAACACCTCTTCTATTGTAGAGGCATTTTCCTCAATGCACAGATCATGCAACTTAGGAAGAGCATTAGCAGCACATTTTCTGACATACACAGATGGATCTCTAGCACACTTTCCAACTGCAACCAGAACAAGGGGTGCAATCACATGAAGACGAATTCCTGCCATTGTACGTAGTGCCCATGCCCTCACCAATGGATTAGTATCACCTAAATCCTTCTGGAAACAGTTAATTGAAAGTAAAGCTTCATTTGGACGCCTACAACAACATCAAGCAAATGCAACTGTTAGCCACATGTGACTGGATTTTTGTGACCCAATAAATGTAACTTATCCAGTTCCACTAATTTGCAAAAGATGGCATTTCAAAATGTGCAAATAAGAAAAGTAAAAAAAAAAAAATTAACCATAATAGATGAGCTAAATAAAGCCCAAGACTATTTACTGGGATCATCAAAAGATCTAACCATAACAAGTGTTAATTAATAAATATAATGATTTATAACACATACACAAACTTAAGCTTTTAGACCAATTGGTTGTATTAACAGTTATAATATAATATCAGAGCAAGAAGTCCTGGGTTTAAACTCCTGCATTGTTAATCAACCCCCTTTAATCTAGTCGTCCACTTATTGGGCTATAGTCAGAATCTAGTCCACAAGTGAGAGGAAAGTGTTAAGTAATAAATATAATGGTCCACACTATATCTATAAGCTCAAGCTTTTAAATCAGCTAGATGTGATACCAGTCATAATAATAAGCAAATGGATATAGTTTTCCTCATGAAGATGGAAATAGAAGTAGAGACATTTTCCAATATCCAAATTTATTTTTCACTCCAAATGAAAGGATTTAAGCAACAAAAGTATTTTCTGTCAAGAAGATTGCATCCTGACTAAACCGATTCTGAATCCACGCCATGACCATTGGGATCCAAAAAATATAGATCAAAGTTACTCATGGAAAGTAATTAATGACTGAACTCCTCTTCATGCTTCAAGGGATGCAATGAGATTATGCAATTCTAAGTAATGATCCAGCACAAGAGAAGATGCTAGCATACTTTTCAGCATAATGCAACAGGTACAAGTACACGAGTTTCTTCACTTCCAGTGACTGTGATGCGACATTTTTAACCACCTGAAATTCCAACACCAACAGCCAGTGAAATTACTAACTAGTACATAAAGCTAGAGCAAAGAGCCAGTTATGACAATTACATTGACAATCCTGCCACAAAACATTATTATAATGATTAAACCAAAGTGAAATGCAACATATTCTAACTACAAAATGAAATTTTAGTCATGTAAAACAATATACTTCTATGAGATTAGTAAGCATTCCAAAGATTAGTATTGAAAGTGGAAAGTAATGAAAATCATAGAACTAACAGACCACATAGTTCATGCAAATTGGAGTTTAATCATTCATTCAAGTTGCATGTTTAGCAGCCATTGAACAATAATATTCAAATAAGTTGCTCATAGCACATTCTTATTCAGCTAGAATGTAGCTAAATACAGACATTTTTCATGATACAAATGTAGTAATATTCCATAATCTTTTCTATAAGATCAGCAATGAGCTTGCTAAACCACATAATTGCATGTAAAATAAGACAATAAGCAGAATTTCAATAATTCAAATCCAAGAAACATGTCCCATCACATGAACATAGCTATATTCTCTCTTCTTCTTTTTTTCCCTTCCTTTTAATAAGATAGGCATTGAGCTCTCTAAATCGCTACTTACACCTAAAATTAAAAGCATAAGCACAATTTCAACATTCTAAAACTGATGTTTTCCATGCAGGAACTTAGTTTATGTCTCCTAATCTTTTCCCATAAGATCAGCATGACATAGTAAAATCATGTGCTTACACATAAATAATAGAATATTCACAATCTCAACTTCCTAAATCCATAAAACATTTTCCACTATATTTCATGATCTTTTACTTGCGCAATATATAAGTCGATAGCCAATTTCAACATTCTAAACCGGAAATGGCCAATGTAGCTAAACTTTGTAATCTTTTCGACGAGATCAGCATCGAGCTAGCTCAATCACGTGCTTGCCAATAGAATAAGCAAGACGATAAGCTCAATTTCTTCAACGGTCGTCAATTGCGATCCGTATCACGATATGATCAAATTAAACCATCAACTACGCACTTCTCCGTAAAATTCAATCACATAACATTCCTACAACAATAAATGAAGAATCTAGAATCCAGAATCCACTTCTAAACATGAATTCGACATTATATTCATGAGATTAGTAAGTACAAGGAAGTGAAATTGTGGAATTAACCTGAGGGAAGAAATTGGAGACATCGAAGCCTTGGGCAATGAGGGCAAGCAAACGCTTTAAGGCTTCGCATTTCTCGGAATCGAATTTGCTATCGAGTAAGGGTGCGATGTTAACGTCCTCAGGATCGTCGTAGAGATGAGCGTCCGTACCGATACGGAAAACCAGTGTTGATGCTTTGCTTAAAGTGTCTGCCGTTGCTCCGAAATGCGGAAACATTGAGATTGAGAGAGAGAGAGAGAGAGAGAGAGAGAGAGAGAATGGAGATGAGTCGCGGACAAGAGAGAGAGAGAGAGAATGGAGATGAGTCGCGGACAGCAGCGACGCAGGTACAGAGGAAGCTCGGTTCCTGTTTGGATACTGGGAAAAATTACAAGAATAAAAATTTTCTTTTATTAATTTTAATCTATTTTATAATCTATTCAAAATTATAATATTTTTAAGAAAATATAACTTATGTATAATTATTGGACAATCGTCAATGGTTAATAAAATCACTTCATTTTATTTTCTCTACAAGTGTATATATAATTTCGGCGGCCCAATCTAGGCAGGGGGCCTTTTACTCGTCTCTGAGGCTTGCGACGCATTCTATCCGTGGGGCCGTCCATCACCCCCAAAAACATTAAAAATAATGGGATCACCAGATGGCCCATCCACATCCACATCCACATCCAGCCTTTAAAAATCTAGGACAAGATATTTAAAATTGCAAGCTATCTCGCTTATAAATAGTCTAACTTCTCCCCTTATAAGATAAGCTAATAGCACTTAATACTCACATTCTATCGAATTAGCTTTTGCTCTTTATCATTTAGGATTAACTTAAATATGTTATCGATCATACTAAATTAAACTTTGATGTTGACTATAATAGTGTAATATTTGTGCAGGTCAACTCAAATGTTTTTAACACTTATTTATGCCTCTTAAGTTCTCCAATACTTTAAAAATTCTATTGGCAAAGTATAAGATCACACACACATATATATATATATGTACTTGTACATCATGTTAATAAGTTTAATTGAATTCATATAATTATATATGCTTATATGTAAATTCAAAATTGAAAATCAAACTTCCATTTCCTATGTAATTTCAAATCTCTTTTATTTTTTCACACATGCATGCATGCAAATACCTAATAGTAATTAATTTAATAATAATATAATTAAAAATTCAAAACATGAATTACTCTGTTAACTCTCTACTTAAATTTTCATGAATTAGATTTGAAATATCATGCTATAATGGAAACAAGATCACACTTTAGATAACATTAAGGTGTGATCTTGTCACACTTTAGATAACGTTCACAATTCCACTTATAATCTATCGATTTTAACATAATAATAAGTGGGTTTGTGTTCGACTAAAGAAAATGAGTCGTTCCAAATTCAAGGGTTGAATTTAAACTCATTTATAAGTGTGAAATGTTGTTTGATATGATAAGTATCAAAATGAAACTTTGTAGAGGGCTGTAACTGAATTTTGGCTTTAATCCGAATAAAGACTTAACTTAAACTTTTTAGGTTAAATAATGGGGCCTTAGTCAAAGATCATGAACTTGTGATGAATTAAGGGAAATTTGGTATGATAAGTTTGCATATGCTATAATCTTTTTAAGGGAAATTCATACACTTGAAAGACTCTCCATGGTGCAAAACTCAATAGGAGCTCCTATAGGGATTTGATAAAGATAAATTATTCTATACTTTTAAGACATATTTAGGCATAAATTGACTATAATTGTGTTCATTTCTTCAGTTTTTGGTACTTAATTATATAATGTATTGATTTTAGATGAATTAAGAGCAAGGAAATGAAGTTTACGCAAAGAATAATGAATTTCAAGGCAATCACGGCTGTAAGGTAAAGAAAATCTTGAAGTAAAACCAAGATATACTCCATTGAGGGTGTAATAATAAAAGATTGGAATAGATAACACTAATTATGCCTTCCATCACAAGCATAATTGAGAAAGTTCTATTGATCCTTCTATCAATCATAGCCGTAATTGGTTATTAGGGGGATGATCTCAAGTGTGATTAAAGGTAATGAAGCAACAAAGAGTTCACGTCCATAATCACAACTATGATTGGTGTAGAATCTTGTTTTCTAAGGCTATCACTCTCTAAGTTACGGGCATGATAAGAGTGGACATAAGTATTCCTCTTTAACTTTTTCACACGAACCAAGATGTGAAACATGTGTTAACATCAAGTAGTGTCTTGAAGTGATAATTTTCGGGTCCTTTGACGAGTCGAGTATAAATATACCATAACTTTTAAACAAAAAGGAGAGAATTACATCAGAACTAACATCATCAAGAAACACAATAGATCATCAAAATCCATTAAGTATCTTATTCATGTTTTTAGTATAGTGGAAATGTAATGTGAGTTTGTGTATTATTCTTTACTAAATTTGAGAGAATTGTGAAGAATTCAGTTTTCGTACATTATCATATCCAGATTCTTCAAGTTAATAAAAAAGGGTTTCCTTCTTATCTCTTCTTCTATCTATGTTATATTTTACTTTGTTTTTCTTAGTTCTTTATGTTCGGTCTTGGTCTATCATATAAGTAATAATTTAGGGTTTATGAAGTCATTTTAATATGGCTGTACTTTGATTTGTTGTTATTCCTAATAATTATGAATTTCTAGTAATTAGAACTTCATACAAGTTGAGATAATGTTACGTGTGGCACAATTTTACAGTAGATCTCAAGAGAATACCTTGAGAAATGATTCAATTGAGTAGATCTTAGTTACTATAACAAACTACTCTTGCTAATAGAGATATTTTTTAAAAAAGATATTTTTAAGAAGTTTGCTACACGTTTTATGGAATTTAAAGGTTCAGTAAACTTTTCATGCAATCTTGACTTATCCATTTTTTTAGAAGAGATTCTAAGGAATGCAATCGAGATTAGAATTAAGTAATTTTGAGATAATAGTCATGAATAGAGAATTCCTATAGATGAGTAATGGTCAAGATAATTAGTTTATAACTCATATTAATATGATGACGTAAATCTGCTTTATAATTTGTTGTTTTCATGTTATAATATTGTTTGTAATGTTTTCTTGGTATAATAGTATAATTAGTGTAGTTTAGTTATAGTATAGTTTAATTACTTTGTTCAATCATTCGATTTGCTAGTTAATAGGTAGAATAATCAGTACTAGTATTTGAATCTATTCCCAGTGGACTATAGGATTTTAAATTATAAAACTTGGAATCTTTATTTTGAAACGATTAAGTTTTTGGTATCGTTGTTAGAGAGCGGCATCATCATTGAGAAATTTAGGATTCCTATTCTTCTAGCATTTGTTTTGTTTTCTTTTTGTTATTAGTTTATTTGAATTCCTTTTGCTCATATTGGCTTATTTGCTGATATGCAATTTATGACTCAGAGTAGTACAACTGATTTAGCTAACTTCGATCCTAAACCCAAGAGAATACTCAGAATTAACTTGAAGAAAGCCTGAGAGAATTTTGAGAAGTAAGCATCTAGTAGTAAGGAAGTAAGAGCACACGAACTGTTGAGAATTAGAATAAGGACATCCAAGTCAACCAGAATGAATAATCAAAATCAAAACGTCGAGACACCATTAGAAAACTAGTTCTTGAATCTGGAAGATGGTATCCAAAGAGATCCACCATTGAATTTGGACCCACCTCTTGATGCAAATCGGAATGTAGCACCAATAAGAAACAAGCTAAGAGTAAATCTGCCTGTGGCTCCAAGGACAATGTTGGATTATTAGAGGCTTAATTTGGATGGAGCTAACACTAGCATTGCCCGGCCTAAAGTTTAAGCCAATGCTTTTGAGATCAAGCTAAGTATCATTCAGATGATCCAGTAATGTGTCCAGTTTGATGGGTTCAGCGATGAAGACCTCAATAACCATTTGCAACAATTCTTAGAGATTTGTGATACCTTTAAGATAGGTAGAGTTTCAAAGGACGTTATTCACCTTAAGCTATTTCCGTTCTCATTGGGATCCAATTCCAAGCAATGGCTTAACTCTATGCTAAGGAATTCTATCAATACTTAGCAAAAGGTGGCTGAGCTATTCATGAGAAAATACTTCCCACTCTCAAGAATGGCTAAGCTAAGGGTAGATATCTCTTCTTTTGGTCAGATGGATTTGGAGACTTTATATGAAGCATGAGAGAAATGAAAGGATTTGTTAAGGAAGTAATCCCATCATGGGATTCCAGATTGGCACCAAGTTCAGACCTTCTATAATGGTTTAAACTATACAATCAAGTAGCTCATTAATGTAGTTACTAGAGGAAGCCTAAACCATGAGTCACCGGAGCAATGTATCCAATTATTTAAAGATATGACCAATAACTATTATCAATGGTCATCTGTAAGAGGAATAGAAAGAAGGCCAGTAGGAAAACATGAGTTAGATGTTACATCCACTTTAGCACATAAGGTGAAGGTGTTGGCAAGGAAGCTTGATAGTCTCATAATGGGTCAAAACAAAGCTTTGGTAGTTTTAGATTCAGAATTGGCTAGTTCAACAAAGATTAATCAAGTGGAATAGGTTGACTACATAGAGAACTTGATTAGACCAAGGAATAATCCTTTCAATAGCACCTACAATCTGGGTTGCAGGAATCATCCTAATTTCATATGGGGCAACAACATTGGTCAAAGCTCCAACATGCAACCTCTTGATTTCAGAGATAAGTGCCTCACCCTCAAAATAAGCTAATGTTCATCGAGGAGATGTTGGCTTAGTAAATTAAGACTTTTGAAGCATGTCACTAGGTTGTTGAAACTGCCTTGAAAAATCATGGGGCATCAATCCATAACTTAGAAAACCAAGTTAGGTAAATTGCAAAAGTAATTTTAGAAAGGGCTATAAGATCTCTTTCGGAAAATACTGAAGTAAACCTGAAAGAACAAGTTTAAGCTATAATTTTAAGACAAGGAGGAGTAAAGACTTCTCTAGTCAAGGAATGAAGCTAAAAGCCTCAGGAGACGTCAAGCTTGAAACATTACATAAGCATGTATTCTTTGATCAAACTAGTAATTTTGTTTTGGTTGTTTATAGCACTTTGAAGTTTGTTAATTTTAATGTATTTGTTGTTGTTCTTGTTATTCATTTGGTTTGTTTTGAGTATATTTGTTTATAGTTTGATACAAAAATAAAGGAAACATCGAGTGGAAGTCACAAAAATTTAAAGAGAAGAGAAGAATTTCACTAAGTATGGAGACATAAATAAAAGATGGAAGGCTAGTACGTATCACGACTGTAATAAAAAGTAAGTATTTAATTTTTCAAGCAGCGCATCTATCATGGAATTAATCATAGCCGTGAATAATTAATAGGGCTAATTTACCTATCCATCACGGCTATAATCACTTCCCTAGGAACTTTACATTTTAATCATGCCCGTAATAAAAAGAGTTATGTATGACATTTTTTACCATGGTGTTAGTCACGAATTTATTCACGTTCACGACTAATGAAAGGTATAAGATATGATAATTCAAAAATTTTAGGTATAATGCTAATCATGTGAGTCTTTACGTCGGTGATTAAGCTTGAAAGAGGTATCACACCCCGTGTCATGGCTACGATCATGTCTTTAACACCCCACTATATAAGGAATTTCTCTTTATCTCTCCTCATTTCTCATACATTTGAAAACTCCAACCTGTGATAACACTCTCCATGCTGGTTTCCTACGAAACTCCACCTTCATTTTCTCAACATCAACCCTTATTCCACCTACTTTTAACACTTACACTATCATTTTCATCTCCATTACACTCTTCTAAGGTATGATATTCGTCTTTTTCTTTAGTTTTTCTAAATTTACATAGATTTGATTCATGTAACTTTAGGGTTTGTATAAGTGTGTTTACTATGATTTGTAAATGTATTGTGATTGTACTCATAGTTGTGTTTGTGTAAGAATTAGACTTTAAGTTACATGATTTTGTGCTGGAATTTAGAACACCAAGCTTAAACCTTAATTTTTATTGATAATTACTGAGTTGGGGATTCTTGCAAATTGAGCCTAATTTGATGATTTAGTCTCGTCATTAGTAATTAAGTGTAATGTAACATTATGTTATTAGTTAGTTTTCTATATGTTGAAGTGTTGTATGGCATTAAGGAATTAGAGTATGTATACATATTGATGTTGTGAATTAGAGTGTTGTCTAGTTAAGGGGAGATATTAATCTTTAGTTGACGTTCGGCTTATAAGTTGAGTTCATTATGAATTCAATTGTATAATTCATGCTTGATAATAAGCTAGGATTGATCATGTTTAGTTGATTGATGCCTTATATTTATAAGTGAGAGAAAGTTGGAATGGCTATGCTCAGTTTGAATTGTACTTAAATTATACATGAGTTTTGGTTCTCTTGAACTAACGTGGATGTTTGTAGACGACACCTAAGAAATCATCAACAACTTCTCAGCTTAAGAGACCTAGGGTTGATCATTCTCCTTCTCTTTCTCCTCCTTTGGTACAAACTGTAACAAAAAATAGACAAGACTAGTTGCTGGATAGGTCCGAGCTGATAGAAAGCTCAAAGGAAAGTAATGGGGTATGTGTGAAAGGACAAATGTGAATGAAGGGTAAGCAAAAACCCACGAATAGCTCTAGAGGATATGATGCACCAATAGAACTTTCGAGGACTCATTGCACAATCTAATATGACATACTAATAGAACTTCCAAGAACTCATGGCACAATCTAATATGATGCACGAATCGGTCCGATGAGGTTACTCGTTATCTAGCCTTACTTAAGGGTTAAGATAAAAGTGATGCTGAAAGTAAACAAGTAGTGTTTACACAAAGAAGAAAATACTTTAGTGTATTAAGGATAATTTGATTCTTTACAATTATAAGCATAGGGGTATTTATACCTATAAGTTAGGACAACTTACCCAAAAAAGAAAAGACAAAGAGGCCATTTTCTAAGAAAGTAATGTACAAGATACAAAAGTGTAAAAATGAATATACAAGGAAAGTAATCATTAGTGCAACAAATTCTACACATGATACTGTATATGTAGTGATATTGTATTGGTGATGCCATTAGAAGATATGGACAAAAACTACGGACAGCTTGCTTATCTGAGTAGGAGTGGCTTAGTCAATCAGAACTCTTTCTCCCAACATCTCGACAAAGGTATGACTAAGTAAGTAATTGGTCAAGCATATGTAAGAATGAAAATAGGCTATTATCTTAGCTTTTCACTTCTCAGCACACAACATGCAAGAAATAAGCAGTCACTTGGCTCAGTAGGCAGAATGGGTCAGCAAAGAGATACTCAGCCTTTACATGAGTCGATTAGAATAGGAAGATTTGTCTTGCTAGTTCCTCTAGCCTTCGGACTTAGCTGCAAGTCAATGGTCCAGTAGCCTGATTCCCATCATTCCCTCAGAGTTGTTTTGGATTTGGGATCAAATTCGAATAGTCTTCGTTTAGCTCTCTATCAAGGTGATACGAATTGAGGTCAACAGCATTGAAGGCATCAGAAAGCCCATAGTCCTCGAGTAACTCCAATCTATAAACATTGTTATTGATCTTCCAAAGGATTTTGAAGGTCCTTCATCTCTTACAGATAATTTGTTTCTCCTCTTGTTTAGGAACTGTTCCTTGCTAAGGTGCAGTTATACCAAGTCTCCTAGCTAGAATTGTTTAGCCGTCCTACTCTTAGTCTTCTCCTACGTTCTTCTAGTAGCTTAGTTGATGTGACAAGTGATTTTATCATAGATGTATTGGAGGAATTGTACTCGAGATCTTGCATCAAGGTCCTTTTGTACGGGCACAGGTACAGAGGTATGGTTAAGGGGTAACTCAAGATTAAGACCATAGACCACGTCGAGGGTGTTTACTTAATGGTGTCATGTACTGTATGGTTGTAAGAAAATTTGACCATTGGCAAGCAAACATCCTAATTAGCCAAGTTCTTTCCCACTATAGCTTGGAGCAGTGATCTCAAAGTGTGATTAACCACCTTTGTTTGGCTATCAGTTTGGGGATGACCAGAAGTACCGAATAGTAGTTTGGTCCCCATTCGACACCATAAGGTCCTTAAAAAATGGCTTAAGAACTTTGGATCCTTGTTAGAGACTACACTTCTCAACACACCATGTAACCACATAATCTCCTACAAGAAAAGAAGCAATAGCTTAAGCATCGTTAGTTTTTGAGCAAGGCATGGAGTGTGCCATTTTGTTGAAATGATCTATGATAACCATTATAGAATCTTTGCCTCGGATAGTTCGTAGTAGTCTAAGAACAAAGTCCATGCTCAATTTAGTCCATAGCTTTGTTAAGATAAGTAAAGGCATTGCTTTCCCTTGCTTTGCTTGACTCGGTACTTAGCCCTCTTATACACGACATAGCTGTCAACAACTTGGTGCACATCTCTCCTCATCCTCGACCAGAAGAATCGACCATTCAACAGTTCACAAGTCCTTTCTCCAAAATTTCCAATGAGTACTCCACTGTGGGCTTCCTTAATTAATAGCTCCCTCAAGGAATAAGTCAACACACATAGTTTTCCACCTCGGAACAAGTAACCATCCTTTACATGATACTCATCCACTTTCCTTTCATCAACGCATCACATGATTATGGGTTTAAAGTGTGGATCCCATAATATTGTTTTTTAATACTTGCAAACCCAAATAACCTAGTCTGCAATTCAGTTAAAAGCACATGTTTCCTTAAAAGAGTCTCTACAACTACTTTGCTCTTTTCCTGCCTATATTTTATTACAAAATTGAATCCTTCAAGGAATTTAACCCATCTTGCCTGCTACTTTAATAACTTCGTTTAACTTCGAAAGTAGTGATTCATGATTAGTATATATGACAAATTCTCCTGGCAATAAATAGTGCTGCCATACTTATAGTGCTCGGATCAACGCTAAGAGCTCCTTATTATACACAAAATAATTTAATTGTAGCCCTCTGAGCTTTTCACTGTATAAGGCAATTGATCGGCCTTCTTACATTAAGACAATGCCTATTCCAATGCCCGATGTGTTACATTCCAGCTCAAATATTTTCTCGGAGTCAGGTAGATCCAATACCAGGGAGGAGGTCAATCTTTCTTTTACCTCAACAAAGCTTCTCTCCTCCCTTTCTACCCATCGAAAGTTGATGTTCTTCTTTATTAGCTCAGTAAGAGGCGTGGTGAGGATACTAAAATTCTTGATGAATTGGTTATAGAATAAAGCTAATCCATGGAAACTTCTCACGTCGGCATAAGTAGTAGGAGTTGGCCACTCTACAATTGCTCGGATCTTTTCGTCATTCATTCGTAAGCCTCCTCCACCGACTACGTAGCCTAAGAATACCACTTCTTCTTAGTAAAAGCAACATTTCTTAAGACTGCGGAATAGTTTCTTAGCACGAAAGATATCTAACACTTGTTAAAGATGCTTGCATTGGCTCGACATGTCAGTATTATAAACCAAAATGTCGTCAAAGTACACCACGACATAGTTTCCAATCAAATATCTTAACACATCATTTATCGATTGCATGAAAGTGCTCGGGGTATTTAATAGGCTAAATGGCATGACCATCCATACATAGAGTCTATGCTGAGTTTTAAGCGAGATCTTTCATTCGTTTCTTGGCCTCATGCGGATTTGATGGTAGCTAGACTTCAGGTCAATCTTACTGAAGACCTTAGCTCCATTTAACCCATCCAACATGTCTTCTAACCTTAAGATTAAATACATGTATTTGATCGTGATCTTGTTCACAGCTCGGCTGTCAACATACATCCGCCAAGTTCCATCCTTTTTTTACACTAGAAGTGCCGGTACAACGCAAGAGCTGAGACTTTCTCAAACATATCCTCTCTTTAGCAACTCATTGACTTGACGTTGTAGCTCAAAAGCCTGTTCGGGATTCATCTGATAGGCTGGCTTATTCGGTAGTGTAGTGTTAAATACTAAATCAATGCAGTACTTTATGCCTCGAGTTGGGGGCAACCCCTTAAGTAACTTTTCTGAGAATAGGTCGACATACTCATCAAGCATTTTTATGATTTCTTAAGGTAGTTTACCTCCCTCCTTTATTTCTAATAGGTGCTTAACTAACATAAGGGTCGGCTAATCAACATTGATGGCCTCTTGGAACTTAGCTCTACTCATCACCAGAGCCTTCTTCGATCTACAAGCAAGTTTTTTCTACAAATTGTTAACTTTTCTCGGCTGCATCGAGTTCAATGTGATCTTCCGATCATCCTTTTCGAACACATGCATGTTCTTGTAGCCGTTATGGATAACTCTTCTATCAAACAGCTATGGTCTACTTAGCAACACGTAGGAAGCACACATGAACAATACGTCATAGAGAATCTAGTCAAAGTAATTCTCTATAGTGATTGGCAATTATATTTACCGAGTAACATATAGTGCTCTTTTCTCACTCAACCAGTGCAAATTGTACGACCTCGGATGTGCAACAGTCAACAACTTCAATTTTGAAATAAGATCAGTCAATGCCACATTAGTGCAACTTTCACTATCCACGATGAGGGCACACAGCTGATTATTTACTTTACAAGTGATATGAAACAAATTCTCTCTCTACTCTTCCTCTCGTGAGAGTTCCATGTTCATTGTACGTCGAACAACCATCATCAACCGGTCTAAGTCCTTAGTGAACACATCTTCTTCAATCGGTTCTTTCTTAACGGAGATCTCTTCCTCCTTAAGTTCTTCATCTATACTATCTACCTTTAGCTTTAGGATGTCTCCCTTAATAACCATTGTTTGTCGGTTCGAGTACTGAGTAGCTATGTATTCGAACCTTTGGTACTTAAAGCACTTGATTTAACTAGTCATCTTGCCTGATCCTTGCTCCTTCTCATAACTTCGGGTCAACACCTTAACGTTAGGTCAACTTTTCTGATTGACTTAGACATCCACCTTTCGGCTTGGCTTGGTACTCGATTGAGCTCGGTGACTCTCCTGTTCGGGTCAGCTAATCAACATCCTAGCTAATACTCAGCTCCTTCTTTGCCTCTTTACTTGTTAGGTTATTCTAATGGCCTCATCCATTGTTGTGAATCATTGGAGTTCTACAATATCTTAAATATCACCTCTTAATCTCGCGATGAACCAAGAGATTGTTTGTGTTAGGGGCTCTTCCACTTCACATCGGATCATGAGCATTTGAAATTCTTGAACATACTGGTCAATAGTTTGGCCTCCTTGTCTTAGCTCTTGAAGTCGAGTGAAAGTATTTTAGAGATAAGTTTTCAGCTTGAACCTGTTTCTAAGTATTCTCTTCATCTCAGGCCAAGTATTAATCTCTCAGTAGCCATCTCGTTTCCTCATGGCTTGGAAATTCTTCTACCACATGACAGCATATTTGGAGAACTCAACAGTAACAGTTCTCACTTTCTTGTAATCCTCATATGGATAGTAATAAAAAAACACGCTCCACCTTCTCTTCCCACTCTAAATACTCATCAACATTCTTGAATCTATTGAAGCTTGAAATCCAAAGTTTTACATGGTCAGATACTTTGGGGACTCGTACGCATTTTTCTTCAAAATACTCCTCTTCTTCCTTGTCTCCCATGTCTATCAAATCAATCTTTCTCCTCACCCGTCCACTTATGCCTCCACCTGGAACTGGTTGAGCTGGGCTCTGACCTTTAATAGGTTGAATAGCTTGTGGAGTGTTTTGCGTAGCCTTAGTCGGTCGACAAGACAATGCATGAATAGCTCGGGTCAAATCAACCAAGAGGTTAACCACTTCATTAAGTCTCTCATCAATCCTTCTGGGGGTTCCTTGAAACTATCATCCATAGTGGATAACTCCATTACCAACATTTACACTCGAGTCTATCATTTTCTCCATAGATTTAAAGTTCAAACAAACACATTAGGAAATTAATAGCTAACAAACACAACAGCTAAGATGAACACAATAACTTGTTCTGTTTCACATATGCAGAATAGACTATAATGGAACTTCTAAAAAGAACTAACTACGACTCACACAAAAATTCTACTTTGATTCCAAGATCGTGCAAATCATAACCAAGAATAGACAAGGCCGGTCGCTTGATGGATTTGAGCTTACAAAAAGTTCGAAGGAAAGTGATGAGGTATGTATGAAAGGATAAATGTAAATGAAGGGTAAGCAAAAACCTATGAATAGCTCCGGATGATATGATGCACAAATGAAACTTTTGAGGACATTGGGCACAATTCGATATGACGCACGAATTGGTCCGGTGAGGTTACTTACCACCTACCCTTGCTCAAGGGTTAGGATAAGAGTGATGCCAAAAGTAAATAAGCAGTGTTTATACAAGGAAGAAAATACTCAAGTATATTAAGGATAATTTGATTCTTTACAGCTACAAGTATAGGGGTATTTACATCAATAAGTTAGGACAACTTGCCTAAAAGGAAAAAGACATGTCCTAAAGAAGTATTGTACAAGATACAAAAGGGTAAAAATGAATATACAAGGAAAGCAATCACTGGTGTAACAAATTCTACACATGATATTGTACACGTGGTGATGCTGTACTTGTGATGCCATTGGAAGATGTAGACAAAAAGTATGGACAACTTGCTTGTCCGAGCAGAGGTAGCTTAGTTGGTCTAAACTCTTTCTCTCGGTATCTCAATAGGGGTACGACCGAGTAAGTAATTAGCCAGGCATGTAAGAGAATAAAGATGGGCTATTGCCTTGGCTTTCCGCTTCTTAGCACATAATATGCGAAAAATAGACAATCACTCAACTCGGCAGGTAAAATAGGTCGCAAGGAGATACTTAGCCACCACATGAGTCGGCTAGAACAAGAGGATTCATCTTGCTAGTGCCTCTAGTCTTCGGGCTCAACTGCGAGTAAGTATTCTGGTAGCCTGATTCCCATCATCCTCCAAGGTAATCGGATCCAGCAAGTTCAAGCAGGCAGTCGCTCTACTATCTAATATGATTGCTGAATAAAAAGAGAGATTGAAGGAATTTGTTGTCAAAAAGATAATTAAGAGACATTGTATTATAAATCGAAACATATTGCAAGAATATGGGTTGAAGATAGCCATGCAGAGGTTGTTAGGAAATAGGCTATGGCTAAAGTTGTTCATGGTTTAGGAGAAAACTCACAAATAAACAACATTGGCTTTCTTCTCCTCGTTCAAGATCGAATACGAGTATATGGCTCAAAAATGGACAATAAGGTGGACTTCTCTGCCTTTAGAAGAACTCATATCTTTGATATGTTGACCTTTGTATATGCTATGGGATTGTATACCTAAGCTGAGCTGGAGGATGATAAGTTCGTAGATTCGCTAGTGAGTCTTCCCCGGGGAACTTCTATGAATGAATTTTGGAGAGAAATCTCCAATGAAAGTAGTTTCAGAGTAAGCAAGTCCAAGGCTTCAACTTTTAAGAAAACCAGTGCTTGAATCTTCCACTATATCTTGGTTAGGACAATTTATGGGAAGAACGAAAGTCCTAGGGTAGTGGGGGAGCATCACTTACTACCCTTGTATAGTATCCTTAAGGGGTTTCCAATGAATGTGGGAATCCTTGTTACATTTGGTATTCGCTGGCAAACATTTAATAAGAGCAAGGGTATTTTTGTAAGAGGACTGATTACGAGAATCCTTAGGAATTTGAGGATGTAGCCTACTAGTGATAGGCCAAGAGACTTTTTTGTTAATCTAGAACCTCTTCCAAAATCCCCTTTCAATCAGTAAGGCATTGCAAGAATCTTAGATCTTGATTTGGACATTGAAGACCCTAATGCTACGGATTTCACGTAGCTACATCAAGCTTCTTAGTTAGTAATTTTAAGAGATTAGAAACTGAAGTGGCTAAGATCAAAGAGACTAAAAAAGGAATTGTTGAATTATTGAAAAACATTGCCACAAAAGTGGTAGTGGCCATTTCCTCTTGTTTTTCTCATCCTCAAAGCTAAGAGGATGTGAGTCTTAGTTAACCTTCGATTCTCTTGCCAATAATTGCTCAATAAGAAGAAGAAGAAGAAGAAGGTAATGGGTCTAAAGAAGAAGACTCGAGTGTTGAGGAGGAAGGGTTTGAAGAAGAAGAAAGTGATGATGAGGAGGAAACTCAAGGAACCCAACAAAAAACAATAGGAAAAGGGGCTGGGAATGAGAGTGAGAAAGAGTCATATGAGGAAGACGATGACGTCTCAGACGAAGAGACGGAAGTTGAGGATGACTAATTTGTTTGCTTTCTTTTGTTTTATTTTGTTATTTTTAAACTTATTCACTAGTTGAGAGTGAAGAACACTAGGCTAAACTCAAGAGGGGGGTGAATTAAGTTTAAGGACGAATTTCAATTCTTTCCTTTATAAATGACTAAATGCAATAATAGGGTAATCAAGGCAACAATAGAATAATAATGAATGCGGAAATTAAAAAGATAAGGATAAAGAAAATCAAGCTCGGATATAATGTAGAGTTCGGACCGCCCCTTAGTTTCCATAGACACATAATGCCTTTAATCGAGAACTTTACACCACTTTATTGATTTCACAATCCAATTGCTCTAAAGGCTACATAAGCTTACACAATCTCTTTTACCACAGCTAACTAAAAAAAAAAAAAAATACTTTCTTTACTCAAGATTATGAGTGTGAGAACTTCCAAACACACAACTAGGTCTCTTTTTGTTTGATAGCAAATAAATGTACAAGAGACAATGAAGAAGTGAAAAGTGAGCTCAAGAATGTAAGAGAATGTCTTTAAGTTACAGTAAAATATTAGATCTTCTAAGCCTTTGGTCGGGTAGTTGAGCTTTTATAATAAATTTTTAAATTCTTCCTGTTGCCGCGCATTAAATGCTCCAACGGCTACTTAACACTGACTTACCAACATACCGATACTTTGATCTACCAGTAAGCCAGTAAAATTTACTCTACTGGCAAGCCAGTTCTTCTATATTAGTGAGTTTTTCTTTGTGTTTTCCAAGGCTTTATACCATCAGCCTGGTTCTTCCTTGAGCCGTCAACTTGATAAGCCAAAAATCACTTAAAAATTCTTTTAACACACAACGAACGAATACTCTTTGCAATATAACTTCAAGATCATTTGATCACCACTTTAGAAGATTAAATTTCTCGCAAAGATAATTGATATATTTAATCATTAAGCAAGCTAATTCAACTTATTCAATTATCTCAAACTAATCGAATAATACTTAGTTTAACCATCCACTTGTTTTGTTTTCTTTAAAAACAATAAGTTTAATTATATACTTTTTGTTTTGTTCTCATCAAAATTAAATAATGAACCCTAGGTTCAACAAAGAGCTTAACCTCAATAATGTACTTTTAATAGGGACTCTCATATCATATGTTTGTTGTATTTTCATTTTGCCTTTGTTTTGATGGTTAAGTTTCTTTTGTTGTTCACTTTTTTGTGGTGTTCGAAGCTGTACTATTTGATGGTTTAAGACACAATGGATTAGTCAAACTTGATATATCAAGAAAGTCATGTTCTCATTGTCTATTGTTTTTCATCTTTCTAGTTGCTCATTTTCTATGCTTATTCTATTATTGTTTTCCTCAAACATTGAGAACAATATCTTTCTCTAAGTGTAGGGAAGGCTTAACCTCACTTATAAAAAATCTTCTACTTAAGTTTGTTTGTTTTAAGTTATGAATTGACGTAATAAGATTGTGGATTTGACAAAATAACGGTTAATTTTGTGTATTTATTTTGTGTCTTACTCACCTCTTATGGATTTAGTATACTCGATTAAAATTGTGAGAAAAAATCTAAGTGAAGTAAACTTACTTACTATTTAATGAATGAATTTAGAGGTCATAAGTAAATCGTAGCCTTTAGTACAAGGTTAAATGATTGTGCTTCTAAACTTACTAAATAGTATATCTACTTTTCGATTACTTTCAGAGCTCATTTAATCTTGAATGAAAAGGGTAAATAAAATAATTTACTTATTGATGCTTCTTGAGAATCTCTTCAAAATAGAGTAAATTGAAATATATGAGGATGAAATTAGTAAGAGCGGGCTTTAGTCCCTCAAAAGAGTGAAATTTGACTCCGCTGCTAATTTTTATCTTTATAACTTTGCAATAAGAATATATAAGGATCGAGTTAGTAAGAACGAGCTTTGGTCTCTCAGAAGAGTGAAGTTTGACTCCATTGTTAATCTTTGCTCTTTATTTTTCTTAAAAAAAAAAAAGAGGAAGAAGAAAAAGAAAGAAAAATAAAAAAGAGAATAGAAAAGAAAAATTGAAAATTTAACATGTAAGTTGTTTATGGGAGAGATTCAATAGAAGAAGTAGAAATATAGGAGAAAATGGATATAATGTACTTTTCTTTTAGATTATTGTGTTTAAGAAGTAATTGAAAGGTTTTTATACATTTACGGAAATGGATAGAATATAACCAATTTTCTTTTGTTCTATGTGACTTTGTACCTTAACTTTATGTTGACTTTGTACCCTGACGTTGTGTTAACTTTGTACCCTGACTTTGTGTTGACTTTATATCTTTGGAAGCTATCATTAAATAGTAAGAATGAAGTGTGGTTTGTTTTGATTAGTCTTAGAACATTGGTTTATGTATTCTAAGAATACCATGTGGTAGGCATAAAGTTAATCCACTAAGAATGCTTTGTCAAATATGTAATTAATTGTTTTTGAGTGTTTGCTTAAGAACAAGTAAAATATGGGGAAGTTTGATAAGAGTATATTACTCTACACTTTTAAAACATATTTAGGCATAAATTGACCTTAATTATGTTCATTTCTTAAGTTTTTGATACTCAATCGTGTTTATTTCTTAAGTTTTTATTGATTTTAGATGAATCAAGAGCAAGGAAACGAAGTTTATACAAAGAATGATGAATTTCAAGGCAATCACGGTTGTAAGGAGTAGAAAACCTTAACGTAAAACCAAGATATACTCTATCACCAGCATAATAATGAAAGATTAGAATGACTAGCACTGATCGTGCCTTCTATCATAGGCATGATTGAGAAAGTTTTATTGATCCCCCTGTCATTCATGGCCGTGATTGGTTATTAGGAAGATGATCACTCTCTTGATCATAGGCATGATTAGAGGTGATGAAGCGATAAGGAGTTTGTGTCCGTAGCCATGGCTATGATTGGTGTAGAATCTTGTTTTCTAAGACCATCACTCTTTGAGTCACGGGAGTGAAAGGAGTGGACATGACTATTCGTCTTTAACTTATTCATACGAACCAATATGTGGAACATGTCTTAACATCAAGAAATATCTTGAAGTGATATATTTCGAGTCATTTGATGAGTCAAGCAAATATACTGCAACTTTAGACAAAAAGGAGAGAATTACACTAGAACCTACATCATCAAGAAACACAATAGATCATCAAAATCCATTAAGTGTCTTATTCGTGTTCTTAGTGTAGTGGAAATGTAATGTAAGTTTGTGTATTATTCTTTACTAAATTTGAGAGAATTGTGAAGAATTTAGTGTTTGTGCATTATTGTATCTAGATTCTTTAAGTTAATAAAAAGGGGTTTTCTTCTTATCTCTTCTTCTATGTATGTTATATTTTACTTTGTTTTTCCTATTTCTCTATGTTCGATCTTTATCTATAATGTGTGAGTAATAATTTAGGGTTTATAAAGTCATTTTAACATGACTGTACTTTGATTTGTTGTTATTCTTAATAATTATGAATTTATGGTGATTAGAACTTCATACAAGTTGAGATAGTGTAGCATACAACACAATCTTACAGTAGATCTCAAGAAAATACTTTGAGAAATGATCCCATTGAGTAGATCTTAGTCACTATAACAAACTACTCCTGCTAATAGAGATATTTTTAGGAAGTTTGTTGCACGTTTTATGGAATTTAAGGATTTAGTAACTTTTCATGCAATCTTGACTTGTCCATTCTTTTAGAAGAGATTCTAAGGAACACAATCGGGATTATAATTGAGTAATTATGAAAAGAATACTCATGTATAAAAAAATCCTGCAAATGAGTAATTGTTAGGATAAATAGTTCATAACCCATGTTAATATGATAACGTAAACCTGCTTTGTAATTTGTTGTTTTCATGTTATAATCTTGTTTATAGTGTTTTCTTGGTGTAAGAGTAGAATTAGTATGGTTTAGTTGTAGAATTTAGTTTAATTACTTTGTTCGATCATTCAATTCGCTAATTAATAGGAAGAATAATCGGTACCAGTGTTTGAATCTATTTCCAGTGGAGACGACCCAATACTTATCTATATTAACAATAATAGGTATACTTGCCTAATTAATTGAGTAAAGGATAAACTATGGGATTTTAAATTATAAAACTCAGAAGCTTTATTTAGAGACAATCAAGATCTATCATCAGGAGGACTCATCTTATTTGTTAATTATTAGTGTAATTCAACTAATATTATCAACGGCCAAACTCTATAAATACTTACAAATTCCTTCTCATTTAGGATATTCAAAAATTGAGAAAAATGATGTATTGTCACTATGAAATATTAATTTTTTTTTTTAAAAAAAAACTCAATGGAGATTAAATTACCTCTCTTTAAGAATTATGGGGTTCATGTTTTGTACATCCTTCACTTATTATTAATACACTCGAGCTCCTAAAAATTGCCTATTACTTTTCCTTGCCTCCTACTCTTAATCTTTCCATACACGTCATTTGAATTGATCCTTTAAGACTACATATAGCATTAGACACATGTTGTATGCAAACTACTATGATTGGATCCTTACATCTACAAACTTTACGGATGAGACTCTAACACATGTTTGTGAAAAGGAAAGAGAGAGGAAAGATCGGTGAAGGAAAGAGTTAAAAGGGGAAAACGTACAATTCTCTTGTTTGGTTATAGGGGGAATTAGGGAGGAAAGGAATGAAGAGAGAATTTTTTCCCTAAGGCCCACATGTTTTCATTCCTTCCCAAGATAGAGAAAAAGGGGAGGAAAAATGAAATTACATTATAATTCCAAATCTACGCCTCTTCCTTTTATCTTGTCTTCTTTGTTTATTTTTTTCATAAGTATATTCGTAATTTATGTTACACTCCATTTTATCTTCTAATAATCATTACAATCCATTTCATTTTCCTTCCCTTAATTACACAAACACAATGGAAGGAATCAAATCCCTCATTCCCCCCACTAACCCCCTTACCCTAATATTCTTCCCTTTATATTTATTCATTGTTTAATCTTTCTTACATACCAAACATAATGCAAACATTACATATATATATATTGTGGCATTGTGATTTAAAATGCATGATTAATGAAGGATCTTTATGCATTTAGGTAGTAGTTAAATCCAGGCTATATTCATTAAGAAAAACCTAGCAGCTACTCTCTTTGGTCTTCTAAATGCGTCATGTAAGAAGAAGATAGAGAGAACCAAATAGAAGCACAAAAATAAGTGTTTTTAAAGGTGAGAAGAATGCATTAAATGAAGTTTGATGTTTTGGAAATGTTGGAAATTGAAATTGAAAAGGTTTTTTAAACAAACTTAGTAAGGAGTGAGAGAAATAAGGAACTCTAAAAGGGGACATACTGTTTATTGATAGCCTTTCTTAGGCATAGACCCCTAGGCATAGATTGAGCCACCTAAGATATAGGCCGAGCCTAGGCCATAAAATAACCTAACTTTATCTCTTATAAAGGACTTTTGGTCTTCACTCTTGATGTATCTCTCAGGTCGGACACACGGAGAAGCATTACAACAAAACGAATCGAAAGAAACAAAAGAAAAGCTAGCAAAGTTCAGGTAGTTATTGAATGGATATGATGCATCACTTGATCCTACTCGGCCTACAATTCATTGGATGTAACTCAATGGTTCGAATTGAAGGATCACTCGCCACCACTTCTTACTAAAAGAAATAGATAAGAGTCGAAGCATAATAAGAACACTAAGGTTACTCAAAGTAAATGTGAATAGTTTCTATATGAATGATTTATACAAACAAGTGAGGGTTTATATACCCATCTACTAAGGTTACTTTATATGTATGAAAAGATGAAAGGGTATTCTTATAATTAGATTACATAATATATACTAAAAAGGGTAGAAGAGACAAAGAATATTTAGTACGGAAAAGTAAGAATCCTTCTGGAATGTTGTGCCAAAATACACGTGTCGTTTGGTGATTGGATGTCAGAAATATTGTACAAAGTGGGCAACGAAGGGAAAAGAGAGCTTTCAGTCAAGAGCTAACTTGATCTAGAACAGGTCAGGGGCCAACATGTCTCGCTGTAGAGTAGTCAGCTTGAGTTGGGGTCTGATGCTTATGGTCTTCATGGATATCCTGCCATAGCATAATTGCTGGGCAGGAGCAAGGGGCTATTTTCTATCATTTGCCTAAGGGTTGCAAAAATTTGTCCTCAAATTTAGAGTGATCTTTGGTTGTTCTTCTTTTGGGGCACTTTTAGGGTCTTCTTCTGTTGGTTGGTGAGGAATGAGATCGAACATATTGAAAGTGAGGGAGATACCATAGTTATTAGGTAATTCAATCTAGTAGGCATTGCATTTGACTTTCTTCAGGACGTTAAATGAACAATCAGCTCAAGGAGATAGTTTGCTCTGTCTCAAGTACAGGAATCGTTTTCTGCTGAGGTAAATCCATACTAGGTCTCCTGATTGGAAAGTGACAATTTAGCGACTTCGACTACTAATCTCATATTGTTTTTTATTGAACTTAGCGATCTTCCTAGTTATAAACTAGTGTAACGCTTGCAATTCTTAGGCTTTGTCAACTTTGAATTAACTTTCTTCAGTAGCTACTGAGGTGTCTATCATATCTAGGGGAATAATAAGATTAAGGCTATAGACGACCTTGAATGAGGTCTTGCTAGTGGTGCTATAGATAGTTCGGTTGTATGCGAATTCCACAATCAATAGACATAAATCCCAGTCCCTTAAGTTCTTTCTCACAACAGCTCTAAGTAAGTTATCTAGCGTTATGTTTACCCCTTCAATCTGGCCATTAGTTTGAGGGTAGTTATTGGAGCTGAATACAAGTTTAGTTCCAGGTCTTAAAGAGTCTTCCAAAAATAGCTTAAGAATTTTGTATCCCGATCTGAAATGATAATCTTTGGCACTTTATGTAGTCGGACAACTTCCTTAAAAAATAGATCAATAATGTATAAAGCATCGTTAGTTTGATGGCATAGAATGAAGTGTACCATTTTGTTGAAGTGATCCACTACAACAAATATAGAATCTTTTCCTCTGGATGTCCGAGACAACCTTAGGACAAAGGTCATACTAAGGTCAGCCTAAGGTAAGGTTGGCGTTAGCAGGGGTATGTATTCTCCATGGAGCTCTCTTTTCCTCTTAGCTCGCTTGTATACTTTACAATTACCAGTTACCTTATGGACATCCTTAGCCAAACCAGGCCAGTAAAATTTTTCCTTCAATAGGTTGGCTATTTTGGTCTCTTTGAAATGAACGGATAATCCACTTATTGCGAACTGTAACCAAGAACTAACAAGGTTGGTTGCTGGATGAGTCCAAACTTATAGAAAGCTCGAAAGAATTAATGGAGGAAAGGCATGAAAAGAATGAATGACGAATGAAAAGTAAGCAGAACCTATGAACAACTTTAGAGGATATGACACACAAATAAAACTTTCGAAGACTTACAACACAATTCAATATGATTCACAAATCGGTCCGTTGAGGTTACTTGCCACTTAACCTTGCTTAAAAGAAAGAATAAGAGTGATGCCAGGCATAAAATAGCAGAGTGTTTACACTGAGAAGGAAAAATACTTAAGTATATTAATTGTAATTTGTCCTGTCTGTGACTTATAAATATAAAGGGTATTTATATCTAAGAATTTAGGATAACTTGCCTAAAAAGGAAAAGATAAAATGGGTGTTACCCAAAAGTAGTAATGTACATGTTACATAAGGGTTAAAAATGAATATACAAGAAAAATAATCATTGGTGCAACATATTCTACATATGATAGGTACACATGGTGATGTTATATTGACGAGGTTGTTAGAAGATACGGACAAAAGTACAGATAACCAATTTATCCAAGTAAGGATAGCTTAGTCAGTCTAGAGTCTCTCTTTCTCGGATTCTCGGTAAGAAAGATGCCAAGTAATTGATCAGCTTGAGTGCGAGTGAGTAATCTTCAATTCAACGCACTACAGAAAGACGAGCAATCATACAGCTTGACATGAAAAGTGAATTAGTAAGGAAGTACTCGGCCTCGACAGAGGTTAGCTGGAATAGAAAGATTCGTCATGTTAGTCCCTTTAGTTCTTGAGCTTGATGGCGGATCAAAGGGCCAGTAGCTCGATTCCCATCACCACCACTATGAGCTTCTCGGATTAACAGCTCAAGTGTGGAATAGCTTAGTATACATAGCCTTTGGTCCTTAAATAAATAGCTATCTTTAAGATAATATCCTCCGATAACTACACCTTCTCGGTAATGCTCAATAATTGGACCAAAATGAGTGTCATTAGCGTACCACTCGATGATAAGCAAAAATCCTATTAATTTTGTTTATAAAGTGGTCAGCAAGGTTTGCCATTGTGATAAGGCGTTAGCAACGACGTTTGTGCTCCCCTTCTTGTATTGGATTACATATAAAAACCATTCTATGGACTCCAACCACTTGGCTTATCTCTTTAAGAGTTTATTCTTACTCCCAAAATGCTTCAAAGACACATGGTATATATAAATAACAAACCTTTGTGGCAGTAAATAATATTATCATATAGTAAGGGCTTGAAAAAGAGAATATAACTCTTTCTCGTACATAAAATAGTTCACTGCAGTTCCACTAAGCTTTCACTATGGTAGGTAACAGGTTGTTACTCTTACATTAGGATAGCACCAATTCCAACTCCCAATGCATCACATTATAACTCAAAAGGCTTGTCAAACTTCAGTAGTGATATGACAAAGGCGAAGGTAAGCTCATCCTTAATCTCCTTAAAGCCCTATTCAGCTTGGTCTTTCTATCTGAACCCATCACTCTTTTTTATTAGCTTGGTCAAGGGGGCAGCTATTATAGTGAAGTTTTTAATGAATCTCCTATAGAAAGAAGTTAGGCCATGGAAACTTCAAACTTCAATGGCATTTTTGGGCATCAGTCATTTCAGGACGGCTCGGATCTTCTCTTTATTTGCTTGGATTCCTTTAATTGACATTACAAACCTAAGAAAAATCACTTCATCTTAACAAAATGTACACTTCTTCAAATTCCCATATAACTTCTCGATCTATAAAGTGTCAAATATTTCTTATAGATGTTGAACATGATTGTTCAGGTTGGTATTATATACCAATATATCATCAAAGTATATGACTACATATTTTCCAATCAGGGGACGCACATATGTTTCATTAACCTCGTGAATGTGCTTGGTGCATTAGTAAATCTGAACGACATAACCAACCATTCATAGAGACCGTGCCTAGTTTTGAAGGTAGTCTTCCACTCATCACTTAGTCTCATGCGAATTTGGTGGTAGCCATTGTCATGTCCCAAAGTGATAGAGTTGTAACAGCCCCGCTGTACAAACCATTCTAAGATAGAAGTTAGCCTTATAATCGTTATCCTAGACCTGATCTATACAAGGCGTCCACGACTAACCCGCTTTGAAGCAAACAGTTCATAAATTAAATAAATTGTTTACTTGTGAATTTAAGAAAAATAAATATTCATGTTAAATTAATCTAAGTGTATTTACAAGATTTAGTAATCTATTCATAATCTAATTGAGTAATTTGTAACCTAATGTTAAAAGATTTAAATTAATTTTAACTAGAGAATAAATTTGGTCTTCTGTTTACATCCTTACTCCCTAAGATCCTGCAGTTACTAGCGTCAAGGTAATTATAGGCCCCTTCATCGCTAGCACTTGCAACAATGGCTATAAGGATGTGAGTAACCATAGCTCAATAAGTTAGGATGGAAAACTTAAAACTATATCACAAACACAAATAAGGTTACCAACCAACTTATTAGGTGCAATACATGTTTAAGCAAATACCATCCTACGATGTTGTTCAGCCCATCGTGAGATTAGAGAAGTTACACCCGCTCTAATCTAGGTTGAAGAGTTGTCGTTAATGCAACAACTCACGACCAAACCCAGGCTTATGCAATAGAGACACTGCTCCTCCTGCGACTACTTTCAAACCATTGACTTCATCCTTATTGCGACCTCCTCACCTGTCACTTTATTTGACTAAGGATGAAGAAGAAACCCATTATACTATCTAGCGCTATCCCTTTTGAAGGGATCGGTATTTGGTAAAAAAATCCTATGTTTCCCCTAATGGGTTGCTATGCAAGTCCGATTTATAGTTACAAATCATATATTTGTTAAGTTTAGTTTAGATTGATCAATTACTTCATATAATACAAGCCAATACAACAAACAAAATCATAGCATCACTTATATTCAAGCACATACACACAGCCAACTATCTAACAAATACAATCAAGTATAATCTCAAGCCTCCAAAATACAACAACTTATTAATCCCAAATTACTTGGACTTTTTGCTTGCTCACTCGAGATCGATTTACTCAGGCCATTGTCGATCATCCCTATAATACCAACGTTATCTTAATTTTCATATAACTATTATAGATTAGTTTTTATCCTATAATACTTATTGTTATCTTTGGCTTAGGGTTTAATATGTCCAATTATCTAGGTTCTCAAATCTTTCACAATTATTCTAGGTTTGGGGCTAGGTTCAGGTTTAATTTCCGCATTGATTTCTAAATTAAGTTCTAGTTCAATTTCTAAGTATTGTTTTATACACGAACCCTAGAAACTCGTTTCAACTCATAATGTGAAGTTAATCACATTATTTTCGAGTATTCTAAATACTATAATTATCTCTAGTTAGTATTTTATTCCATTCAGTACACTTAAATCATTATTAATATACCAAATTTACTCCTAATATGAGAAATTTTTACATTTTTTATATAATTACCTAAATTTAAGTTTTTCAATTAGATTTATTATATATTTCTATTATTAGTATAATATCAATCTTTATTCTAATATCTTTTATTTATTGTATTTCAATAATTGCATATTATGTATTATCACCTATTATGTATATATTATACATAATATTTTTATCACTCTAATTATCATCTCCCAACATCAATTGTCATTTCAAGATGTCAAAATTCATCCTAAATTAGATTTTACACCTAATTACCCTAATTTACAAAATTAACTTAAAATTTACTATTTTTCCCTATCACTATTTTTCCCTATCACTTATTTACTACATAATTAGCCTAATAATTACATCTTATACCTTAAATGCTACGAGTATCCTACTTCATCAGATTTCAATATCATAAAACATATAATTATTCACTAAATCAGTAATTAACTATGAGTATCCTACTTCATCAAATTTCAATATCATGAAATATATAATTATTCACTAAATCAGTAATTAACCATTTAATTACTTAATTAACCTTAAATTACTCATTTTATGCCTTATTTTAAGGCCTAAAAATTATTTAAAATTTTCAAAAATTCATTTTTTAAAAAGGGACTTCGTGGAATTGTTTTATATTACCTAAGTAGTCTACACAAAAATTTTAGGCTCAAAATTACACTCTTAAGGTTATTTATTTCTAAACCGAAACATACTAAGTTTTGCATAATTTCTTAACAACCATATATCATGGGACATATTTTCATCAAAATAATATTTTTTCTAAAAACTACATACGAAAATATTTTAGAATAACAAAATCCATAATTTTCTAAAAATATTTAATATTTTTATAAAATTACACAAAATCGGACTAGAAATCGAACTCACCAATTTGGGTGGCTATAGGTATGTCGGCCTACTTAGGCGCTGCCACCACCGTGTGGTGGTGGTGGTGGTGGCTATCCACTCCCAGTTGCTCGTTGCGTTTGAGTTTTCCTTAAAAGCTTCAACTGCATAGCTTTTTTGTGATTTTTTCTAAAACTCTAATTTACTCTCAATTTCACCTCTATCTAATTTTCTAAACTTCTTGACATCCAAAATAAGCTTTTGAAAAAAGTTGAGTTATTTATAGAGGTCTTGGGGAATTATTGTGCATTAATTTGATTAGACAATTACCTTATTTTCTTCCAATTTGCCTTTTGTGTTATTTTAATTTAATTAGCTAAATTTTTTTTCTTATTTTCCCCAGCTACCATGACCCAAATCTGAATCATTCCTTTTTTTTATTTTTCCTTAATTAATTTGAATTTTATTTAATTATTTAATATTATTTTAGCACCTTTTATATATTTTAAATAATTACGCGTATTTCTACATATATGCAAATGCATATATAGTACAAATAAATATTCCTAAATATTATTTAAGTCATTCTATGATTTTTAGTATATATATAATTTATCTCTAGTAATTGGTTAGTTATTGAAATACATTTTACACATTTTCGATAAATAATGAATTATATACTTAAAATTTGAAAATTTTATATTCTTTTATTTTATTATTTATTTTCTTAAATTCAAACTTATAAGATCACTTTTACTAATATTTCTAACTTTATTTGATAATTTAGGCTTGATCAGATCCTTTAACTGATCGCCCTAAATTTTACAAGTCAAACTTTGGGTAGCTGATTGTAAGTCTTACAGCTACTTTGCAAATCAATTTTCAAAAATATCTTGGCACCATGGAGCTCATCCAACATGTTATTGAACCTTGGTATTGGGTACCTGTATTTGACAATGATTCGATTAATTACTCGGTTATCAATGCACATGCGTTATAAACTATCCTTCTTAAGGACGGGTAGAGTTAGTACAGCACAAGAGCTCTTACTCTTCCTCATGTTCTTCACTCTATGAGTTCATCCACTTTTCTTTTCAATTCAACAACTTTCTTAGGGTTCATTTTGTATACAGGTCAGTTCGGTAAGGTAGCACTTGATTGTAAATCAATACAATGTTCTATGCCTCGGACTAGAGGTAATCCTCTAAGTAATTCTTCAGGGAAAAAATCGGAGAACTCATTTAGCAAGCTTCAGATCTCATCAAGAACACTCTCTAAATCTCTTACCTCCAATAATCTTTTAACTAACAGGAACATAGGCTCATCAACCTTCTCAGCAATTTGAAACTCTTTTTAGCTCATCACTAAGGTCTTCTTCTTAATGGCTTGGGTGAGCTAATTATAGGTCTCATTTACTTAGGATAGGGTTATGGGTTATAACATAATCTTCTTTCCATCCTTAACAAAGACACATATGTTCTTATACTCGTCGTAAGTAATATGTCGGTTGAACAACCAAAGTTGTCCAAGTAACAGATGTAAAGCCCCCATAGGGACGACATCGCAAATTACTTCGTCTCTATATACTTTTCAACACTAAACGGCATAGTTGCTTGCTCAATCATGTGTAAAGCACTCTTATCATGAAGTCAATGTAACTTGTAAGGTCGGGGATGCTTAGAGGTCAACAAACATAACCTCTACACAAAGAACTATGCAACTATGTTAGTGCAGCTTTCTCCGTCCACTATAATTGTGCATAGTTGCCCCCTTAATGGTACACTTTGTATGGAATAAATTTTCTCTCTAATCTTTTTTGGAGTTCGGCAAAGAACTCAATACTCGTCTTAGGACTAGGGTCATCACTTCTCCTTGGTCAACATAGATACAAGCCTCCTCTTTCTCTTCGACTTCGGTTTTTCTAACATCTTTTCCCTCCTTAGGCTCGCTCTCGTCGGTGCTATCCAATACATCTCTTTAGAGTACCATGAAACGTTGTTTTGATACTTAGTAACCATATGTCTGAAGCCTAAGCATTTAAAGCACTTCATCTCATTGGTCTTCCATCCGAAGGTCTGTCATCTCTCATATGTCCTTAGGGTCGGTCTAGCCTTAACTCTATTCAAATGGCTTGTTTGGCCTTGTTGGCCTACTCGATTATCATTAAGTTGGTCATTCCTTTCCTCAACTCAATATGGCCTCCTTGTCTTGGGTTGAATAAGTAAGCATAGAACTAGGGTTCAGGAAGATGTTGGCCCAAGTTAGCTCGGAGCACTTCTGCTCTACTTTTCAACCCTCTACGTTATCTTAATCGCCTCTTTCAAGGTATAAAACCTTTGCACTTCCACAATGTCATGAATCTCAAATTTAAGTCCAAAAATGAATCTCGATATTGTAAAAGCCTCAGGTTCTTCTACGTCAGCCCAGATAATAAGCATCTGATACTCTCTTACATAATCATCAATTGTTTGGGCTCCTTGGTAGAGTTCTTGTAACATTGAAAACGTATCCTATAAGTAAGTCTCGGGTATAAATCTATCTCTTAACAATCTTTTCATTTCATCCTAAGTCCTTACACTATGTTTTCCATCCCTTGCTCTGGCTGTACTCAGATTTTTCTACCACATAGCGGCATACTCAGAGAACTTAAGTGCAACAAGTCAGACTTCATAGCTTTTGTATATCCATAACAATTAAACACCTTCTCCACTTTTTCTTCCCACTCCAATAATTCATCTACATCTTTACTTCTACTAAAGGATGGGATTTAGACCTTGACATTGTCTAGTCTTCGAAAAGCTCAAGGTCCTTACTCCTGTGCTTAATTATAACTAGCCGCTTCTTCCTCCTCTTCATAGTCCTCGACATCACCCTCATCTTCATCTTCCTCAATTTCTTCTAACTACAGTCTTCATCTAGCAGCTCAATCTGCAACTCCTCCAGCTCAAGGGGGTCGAACTTGGCGATGGGCTTGGCCACCTTAACCATGCCCTCTCTCTTGAATATTTTCAAGAGAGTTTTGCGGCGGCAGACCCTGAGGTTATTATTTATTAACTTGCATTATTGTGACCAAACTCTCAACAAGGTTAGTAAGTCTATCAAGTTTGTCATCAACTAACCTGGCGGTATTACTACCATTATGACTATGAGCAGGTTGAGCACTATTACTCTAGTCATCGATAGCACCCTAAACACTCGAATTTGATATGATACAATGTCTCTAAAATAGATTAACAATACAATACACAAGAAAATAATACTTTCATACTTCCTAAAACCTCATACACCAACAGTTTTAATACCTGATGACAACTTAAATAGAATAGAATAGAAATGAACTTACTCTGCTTTCATAATGAAAAACAGGGCAAGAACAAAGTAACAATGAAATCACACTTATCAACACACAAATATTTACTACATAGCTCACAATTCCAAACTTATTTCACATAAATACACTACATTAGCTACAGAAGGAATACGATAGCCACTAGCAGCAAAGCGAACCAAAAACTTCACATACTCCCTTTAGAGTTGTACTCTGATAACAGCGCAGTTGGTGTGTCTCTAGGGTGGAATACATGGAGAAGCACTACAACAAAGCGAACCTAAAGAAACAAAAGAAAAGCTAGCAAAGTCTGGGCAATTATAGAATGGATATAATACACCACTCAATCCTACTCAACCTACAATTCACTAGATATAACTTACCGATTCTAACTGAAGGGTCACTTGCCATTACTCTTTGCTAAAGGGAATAGACAAGAGTTGAAGGATAATAAGAACACTAAGGTTACTTAAAGGAAACGTGAATAATTTTTGTATGAATTATTCGTATAAACAAGTAAGTGTTTATATACCCATCCACTATGGTACAAAGTGGGTGAGGAAGAGAAAGAGAGCTTTCAGTTAGGAGTCGACTTGATCTGGATCAGGTTGAAGGGCCAGCCAATCTCGTTGTAGAGTAGTTAGCTTGAGTTAAGGTTGGATGCTTATAGTCGACTCGGGAACTTAGCTCGAATGGTCTTAGGGCTATCCTATCGGATATCCTTCCATAGCAAAACTGTTGGGCAAAAGTACGTCTGGTACATGTGAGGGTTTGACAGTCAGGTCGGTAGAAGATCAGTTCGGAATAAGAATCCCATCTTAAATATGGCTTTAAGCTAGTATTCTTTGTGTGAGTCCTTAGAGTCCTTTAGTTAGGTTATATGTGATTGGAATAGGGGGTTGATTCCTATCAGCTCCCTCTCTCTTAATTAAGGTTTTATACTCCTTCATCACCTTTTGATGCATCTTTGGGGTAATATTATAGGATACTCCTATAATATCTATTTTGTTTAAAGTATGATGCTTCAAAATGAGTCCACTAAAACTACGCTTTGATACCAACCGATAACTATTACGTCCCGAAGTCATAGAGTCGCAACAGTCCCGCCGTGTAAACCATTCTATGATAGTAACTGGCCTCACAGTACCTACCATACACATGATCTACACAAGGCGTCGACAACTCCTTGGTTAGAAGTAAACAGTCCCATTTAAGTGTTTAACTACAAATATAGTAATTATCACAAATTTTTAATAAGCATACATGATTATATGTAAAGTCTACAGAACTTTCCAAGAAACTCCACATTAACATAACAGTTCATTAATTTACATAACAAGTATCGGTCTTTCAGTCTTAAACTATAAAAGATACACTAGCTACATATCCAGTGCTAAGAAAATTGATCCTCACACCCTTGGCTATAAAAGAACTAACCTTTGGATAATCGTAAGACAGCATAATACTTAAAGTAACTAAAAATCAAGACCTGCAAAAGAATCTATAAGGGTATGAGCAACTACAGCTCAGTAAGTTGAATTGGAGGCTTATGATAGTACACATACGCAAACAAAATTATCAAGAAATTATTTTCATGCAATGTAACAATCAAGTGTCATCACACAACGTAGTCCGGTCCATTGTGAAATCAAAGAAATTTCACCTTCTCTAATTTGGGTTGAGGAGTTTTTATATTATGCAGCAGCTCACAATCAAACTTAGGCTCGTGCAATAGAGACACCGCTTCTCCCGTGACTACCTTCGAAGCATTGACTTCACCCTCGCCGCGACTTCCTCTCCTGTCACTTAGTTCGACTAAGGATGAAGAAGAGACCATTATGCAATCCTGCGCTATCCCTTTCAAAAGGGTCGGTATTTGGTTGGAGAATCTTAATGATCCCTTAAGGGGTTGCAATGCATGACATTTTAGGTCATTAGAGTCGAATAAGATTAAATTTCATTTAGGGTGTTTAAACAATTTCACATTAATTCAATCATAACACAAAATCGATCACATTACAAATTTTTGCACGAATTTAAATACATCAAACACATGCGTAAACTACTTACAATCACAACCATATACAATCCTAAGTCTCCGAGTACCATAAAACAGTACTCTAATATAGTAAGTAATAACTGAACTTATTTGGAATTTTTCAGTCGCTTGATCACTTAATTACAAGTCGATTCGTCTTTGGGTATCCTATAATACAAATAGGCCTTTTTATTACTTATACTTTAATGATTCATATTCTAAGTTATAATTTAACTCATTTTTCCATGTATACTTATTATTTACTAATGATTCATTCTACCCTATTCGGGATTCGGTTCCTAAATTAGATTCTAGTTTTGATTTTAGAATTTTAAATGTGCTCAAATCCTATGTGAAATTAATCACATTAAGCTCGAGTATTCTACTATTCTATTGAGTCTTAATTTAGTATTCATAAACTATTTGTTACACACTAATCTTAATTGGAGTACCGGATTTATTCTCGATGTGAGAAAATCTTACATTTTTTATACAATTATCTAAAATTAAATTTTTTTTCAGATTTATTATATTCTAATTTTTGTTATTATATTATCTAATTAAACCTAATTTTTCATATTTATTAAATTTCCAATTTTACATATTCTTAATTTTCTACAATTACCACATAATTCCTTCATTAATTACACTTAACACTCCAAAGGCTAGGATTAGGTTTCCACATCAGAGATTAACAATCCTTAACCATCTAATTACTATCTAAATAAGTAATTAATGTTTTAATCACTTAATTAACTCAAAATTACCCAATTTTTCTATCATTTTAGGGCTAAAAATTACGAAAATTAAATTTAAAAAAATGGCTTCATAGCATTGTTCTATATCACTTAAGCATTCTATAAAAAAAATTTAATCTCTAAACTACACTCTTAAGCCTATTTATTTCTAATCCTAATCATGCTCGATTTTGTTTAATTTCTTAAAAATCCTATATTTTCAGACGTGATTACACTTAATCACGATTTTTCCCTAAATCTAAATACAATAAAACCTCAGAAAAATAAATTTCATAATTTTTTAGGCAAAATAAATAATTTTACGAAATTATATAAACTCGGAGCAAATAGAAACTCACTTGGTTCGATGACTTTTGGCCTTCCAACATCGGTCCACTTATGTCAGCCAGTCCAGGTGGTAGGTTTGAAGTGGGGTGGTAGTGGTGGCTCGATCTCAGGTGATGGTGGCATGTAAGTTTGGTTAGTTAGCTCCTACTGCACAGATTTCCTTCTTTTTTTCTTTTATCCTAATTTTTCTCTTGAATCTTCAATACTCTCTATTTTTTTCTGATTTTTAACTGTCTAAAAGAGCTTTGTAATTTTTTCCCTATTTATAGAGCTTTGTGATAATTAATGTGCATTTAATTGGACAAGATATTGCCTAAATCCCTTAATTTTTGCCTTTTGTGTTGCTTAATTTTGATTGGGTAATTTTTCTTCTTCACTTCCTGACTTGCCATGACCAAATCCACCTCATTCTTAATTCTTCCGTTTTTTTCTTATTTAATTAATAATTTTCTTTAATTATTTAATAAGTTTTTAGACAATTTAAGAAATTTCGCGTATTTTTATGTACACATAAATACATGTAGGGTAGATGTGAACATTTCTAATTATTATTTAGGTCATTCTATAATTTTTAGTATACATATAATCTATCTCTAGTAATTTATTAGTTATTATATTACACTTTCTGCCTTTTTGATAACTAACAATTATTATACTTAAAATTTGAAAATTTTATAATCTCTTATTTTATTACTTATTTTCTTAAATTCAAGTTTATGAGGTCATTTTTACTAATATTTCTATCCATAGTTTATAATTTGAGTTTAATCGGATCCTTTAACTGATCGCCCCAAACTTTATATTCTAAGTTCAATCCTATAGTCACTTAACTTAACTTAACTTTAGGACTTACAGCTGGTCAGATAGCTCATTTGCTTCGCTTTAGAAGACTTATGGTATTTTCCAGCTTGAGAACTATTCTTATCATGACCACAACTCGGAACTCAAGTTAGATGAAGTGTAATATACCCTAGTTAATATCGAAATCCTTATCCTTAAAGAGTCCTTAAGCAAGTACTTGTTAGGCAAGTCCTTGTAATCCTCAAGCTCAACTCCTGGTAATGGGTCCATAGAGTTGATTCCTATCATTTCCCTGATGGTCAAAGAGATTTTGCCTCAAATTTGTAGGTTCCTCTTTAGTAGGCTCTTCCTTTATTCTTGCCTTAGCTTTATTTAGATCGTGAGGGATTAGGTCGAATACGTTAAAGGTAGAAGAGATACCATAGTCTTTAGGTAGCTCAATTTGGTAAGTGTTGTGATTGATCTTCTTAACTACCTTGAAGGGACCATTAGCTTTAGGGGATAGCTTGCTCTTCTTGAGTGTGGAAACCTATCTCAGTTGAGGTAGATCCTTACAAGGTCACTTAGGCTGAAAGACATAGCTCAATAGCCATGACTACTAATCTTTTGTTATTGTTTGTTAAACTTGGTGATATTCTTGGCTATATGTTGTTGTATTTCTTGTGGTCCTAAAACTTAGTCGACTCCAGTCTAGCCTTCTTCAAGGGCAATAGTAATGTGGACAGTTTGATTTGCAAGTGAACTCCATAGCAAGTAAACACAAGTCCTAATCTTTTACGTTCTTCCTTATAGTAGCTCTAAATAGGGTACCTAATGTCCTATTCACCACCTCGATCTGCCTATCTATTTGTGGGTGACTAATTGAACTAAATATAAGCTTAGCACTAATTCTCCTTCATAAAGTCTTCCAAAAGTAACTTAAGGATTTGGTCTCTCGATCTGAAACAATGGCTTTAAAACTCTATGTAGGTGTCCAATTTCTTGCAAAAACAAATCAACAATATATAAAATATCATTAGTTTAATGGCACAGGATGAAGTGTGCCATTTTACTGAATCAATCCACAACAACAAAGATCAAGTCTCTTCCTTTGGATGTTTAAGGCAACCCTAGGACAAAGTCCATGCTAAGGTCGGTGTAAGTAGGGGCATATACTCTCCATGTGGTTCTTTCTTTCCCTTTACCCTCTTACACATGTCATAACTTCCAGTGACCTTGTAAACATCCTTAGCTAAACTAGGCTAGTAGAAGTTCTCCTTCAATAGGTTAGTAGTTTTGGATCTCACTAAAATGCCTAAATAAGCCACCACTATTAGCTTCCCCATCTAATAGCTCGCACATGGAACAGTTCGGTATGCATAACATCTTCTCTTTAAATTGTTACCCATCTTTTAGATAATATCCTCCAACTGCGATTTTATCTTGACACTTTTCAATGATTGGACCAAAGTATGGATCTTGAGCGTAATACTTGGAAATTAGGGAAAATCCCAACAATTTAGACTACAGGGTGGTCAGTAAGATATGTCGACATGAAAGAGCATCAACAACCATGTTAGCACTACCTTTCTTGTGCTTGATCACATATGAAAAACCTTCTATAAACTCCAACCACTTGACTTATCTTTTTAAAAGTTCATTTTAGGTTCCAAGGTGCTTCAAGGACTCATGGTCCATGTAGATCACAAACTCTCGAGGTAATAAGTAATGTTCCCATACAATAAAAGCTCACAAATGAGCGTATAGCTCCTTTTTCATACATAGAGTAGTTCAGAGTAGTACCACTAAGCTTTTCATTATGGTAAGTAATAAGGCAGTGTTCTTACATCAAGATTGCGCCAATACTAATACCAAAAGCATCATACTCCATCTCGAAAAGGCTATCAAAATTTGGTAGAGCTAAGACAATGCTATGATAGGCTTTTCCTTGATTTCCTTAAAGCTCTTCTTAGCTCGGTCAGTCCATTGGAATCTCTTACCTTTCTTCATCAATTTAGTCAAGGAAGCTGCAATAGTACTGAAGTTTTTGATAAATCTTTTGTAAAAAGAAGCAAGACTATGGAAACTACGTACTTTAGTGATATTCTTTGGTGTAGGCCACTCTAAGATAGCTTGAACTTTTTCTTCATCAGCTTGAATTCCTTCTCTAGACACTACATACCTAAGAAAGACAACTTCTTGTCGAAAAAATGTACACTTCTTTAGATTTCCAAATAGTCTCTCAACATGAAGTATGTCAAAAGTAGCTTAGATATGCTCTAGATGATTTGTCAAGTCAGTATTATATAGTAGTATGAAATCAAAGTACAAAACTATACATTTTCTAATAAAGGGGCACATTACATGGTTCATGAGCCTCATAAACATGCTTAGCGCATTGGTAAGGCCGAATGGCATAACCAACTATTCATAGAGACCATATCTAGTCTTAAATACAATCTTCAATTCATCTCCTAGTCTCATGCGAATTTGATGATAGCCACTTCGTCGATCAATCTTCGAAAACATTTGAGCACCATGAAACTCATCCAACATGTCACCGAACCTCAGTATAGGATATCTATACTTGACAGTATTTCTTTTGATAACTCAACTGTCGATGTATGTATGCTAAGAATGATCTTTCTTTAAGATGAGCAAAGCTAGCATAGCACAAGGGCTTGTGCTCTCTCTCAAATATCCTTACTTTATGAGCTCATCAACTTATCTCTTTAGCTCAACAGCTTTCTTAAGATTTATTTTGTAAGTAGGTTTGTTCGACAGAGCTATACATGGTTATAGTCAATACAGTACTTAATACTTCAGAGTAGTGGTAGTCCTTTAGGTAGCTCTTTTGAAAATAGGTCGGAGAATTCATCTATCAACTTTTAAACCTCTTCTGGTACAACATCTAGATCTCTTAACTCTAACAATCTTCTAATTAACAAGAATACAGGCTCATCAGCCTTCTCAGCAGATTGAAGTTCTCATCGGCTTAATATTGAAGCCTTCTTCTTACCAGCTTAAGTGAGTTGGTTATGAGTCTTATTCACTTAGCTCGGGGTCATGAGTTGTAGCACTATCTTTTTACCATCCTTGGTAAAGGTATAGATGTTCTCATACCCATCATATATAATACATTAGTCAAATGATCAAGGTCTTCTTAACAGTAAATGTAGAGCTCCTATAGGGACAACATTACAAACCACCTCATCTCTATAGACATTCCTAATATAGAACGGCACAACTAATTGTTCGATCATGTGTAAAGCACCCCTATCATGTAGTTAATGTAGCTTATAAGGTCAAGGGTTCTTAGAGGTCGGCAGACACCTAACCTCTACACGAAGGTCTGAATGACTATATTGGTACAACTCCCTCCATCTACTATAATTATGCACATTTGACCATTGATGACATGCTTTATATGAAACGAGTTATCTCCTTATTCTTCCTTGAAGCTCAAAATTGAGCTTAACACTTGCCTCAACAATAACTTCATTACTTCATCCTAGTAAGCATGGACACAAGTTTCCTCCTTATCCTCCACTTCGGCTCTCATAGTATCTTTTCCTTCATTCTTGAGTTCACTCTCATCAGTATTTTCCATTGCATCACCTCAGAGGACCATAACACAATGGTTAGGACACTCAGCAGCCATGTGTTCATAACCTAAGTGCTTAAAGCATTTTATCTCACTTATCTTGTGAGTTGAGGATTGTCCTTTTTCAAATGTCTTTGAGTTAGCTTTATCATCTACTTAATTCTTCAAGCCCGCTTAGTTATCTTCAGACTGATCATTCTTCTCTTTTGCTCAGTTTGTTCTTTACACTTCAAGGCAGCTAGTTCGACGTGATATAGCAATTAACAAAGAGCTAGGATGAGGTTAGAGAGGAGCATTCCTCTTTTACTTCTTGATCCTTTAAGCAATCTTAATGGCTTCTTCAAGAGTGTAAAACCTTTGTACTTCAACAATGTTATGAATCTCATACTTGAGTCCAAAGATGAATTTTGGTATAGAGTGAGCTACAAGCTCATCTACATCAACTTGAATCATCAGCATCTGAAACTCCCTAACATAGTCATCCATAGTTCGATTTCCTTGGCAAAGCTCTTGCAATTTTGCAAAAGTGTCTTGTAAGTATGTCTCAGGTACAAATCTTCCTCTTAGCAACCTTTTCATATCTTCCTAAGTTTGTATAACTCTCCATCTAACTTTTTTTCTAGCCACATTCAAGTTCCTCTGCCATATAGTGGCGTATCTAGAGAACTCAAGAGTTGTAATTCAGACTTTCACTCCCTCAGTATATCCATAACAATCAAATACCTTCTTAACCTTCTCTTCCCACCCCAGGCATTCGTCAGCATATATACTACCTTGCTCTTCCACTTCGTAGTAGTCTTTTTCTTCACCATCAAGCTCTTCTCCTACTTCCTCTTCTGCTTCCTCAATTCCTTACATCTCCAACTTCCTTTGAGTAAGGCAACCTACTACTCCTTTAGCTCGATGAGGTTAGGTTGGGCAATTTGCTTGACTTGTATGTCCATCTCTTTGCGCTTGCTTAGATTCTACCTAGCCATGATTGAACGTACCTTGCAGCTGTTATTTAATGCCTTACATAGCTATAACTAGACTCTTAATAAGGTCATTGAGTCTGTTGAGCTTATCATCAACTAACTATGGTGTGTAACTTCCCTTTTAGTCATAACCAACCCGGGCACCACTATCTTGGTCTCCAATAACTCCATGAACATTAAAATCTGAAATTATGCAATACTTCTTGTTACTACTTTCTTCAATAAGAACAACTTTGGTAGCATGCACCAACAAAACTCTACTATCCAATACTACTCAACAATATTTTAGAATCACTACTCACACTCAATCAGTTACTACTCACTACCTAAAATCTCAGCTAACATACTTAACACTTTGGCACCCCTACGATACAGCTCAACACAAGATTCACAACGAGCTTTGTTTTCGTAGTCGAAAAATAGAGTAAAATGGAATAATATGAGTTACTATACTTACCTCTTGCAAATCAATGCTTAAGAGCTATGATAATGGGGCAAAGAAGCCTAAGGTAAATCATAGGACTATGGCCCTTAAGCCTGGTTATTGGATGCTTAAATGTAACTTGGCGATCTACGAGCTTAGCCAAATAAAAAATTTGAGGCTAGTAAGCCTGCATTTAGTCAAGCAACTTGGGCAACAAATGCTCGAATCCTCAGGAATCTTAGGCAATGAAAATACTAATGTGTGAAAAGCTTAGAAGAACCATAATGAAGGCATCAAAAGCCTATACTAACTAATACCTAGCATAATCTATTCTTTAGATAATCTTAACGACATAGAAGCTCGAGAAAAATTCGAATCCCTTCTTTAAATAACCTTAATGGCATAAAAAGCTCGAAGACCTTAAAGTTGTTTGATTTACCTTACTAACACATAAGCCCAAGGATAAATCTAGCTTATCTTTTAAAGCCTTCTAATTATCATCGTTGGCATATAAGTTTGAGGAAACTTTGGATCTCTTCTTTAAGCAACTTGAATCACTTCGTTAGCATGAAAGCCTAAGGAAAATCGAACACCCCATATGTAACGATAATTCACCTAAGTCAAAACTTTAGCTCACTAGATCATAGGTAAAGCCAAAAATGCCCACGACAAGCTACCCTGCAATGCAACAGCTCGACCTAGAGCCTTGAAAGCCTGTACATGCACCCGATCTCCTTGTCGATTACATTGCCAAAGAGACTAGGGGGCAAGTATTTATAGCTTTTTTTAGTCATGAGGCCCTTAACCTAAAACGATTGGCCCAAGTTCTAAGCTAACCTAATCTAAAGAATGACTTAGCTTCATCTCCTATAAATTAGAGACGGAACTCTTAAGTAAAGGACTTTTGGTCTTTACTCCCTCCGTCTCTTAACTAGGTTTTTACACTCTCTCATTACCTTTATTGACTTAAGCATCAGAATGGCTACATTAGAGCAAACTTTGATGCTTACTAACAATGCTTTCTTTTGCAGATAGTTCAAAACTGAAGTTTCTGTACTATCTAATTCACAAAGCGAAGATCACATGTCAACATTATCCTTCGTCAAATTCATTCCTTTATCAAATTCACACTAAAACTTTAGCAATTGTGATCTTTAGAGTTGAATTTGCATATGAAATAGGTTAAACAAGTGGTGAGTGAATAAATGAGTTTAAGTTAAGTTGGTTTTCAAAGTGCTTACTAAAATAATTAAATGAATATGTATGTAAATGAGCTTAAGGAATGAGAAACTAGGGTTTAAACTAAAAGTAGTAAAAAATGTCAAATGTTAGATTTTGATTTGAATAAAGGAAGTTGATTTTGGAAAAAAATTTGGAATTTCGTAAGCACTCTAATAAACTTTATGATGCCTTATAACAAATTAAAATCAAATTTACTCCCCTTATCTTACTTTCTATCTTCCTTTGGTTTTCTACTTTAAGCAATTATAAAGCTATTTTAGGAGTTCTTGCTATACTAATTTAATCTGATGAAATCCTCAGTTCAATTGGCCTAAGTATAGGTTTGATAAATTGAATTGGATCAAAGTGTTTAATAAAAATATAGGAAGTTTGATAAACTGAAATAGTAGTTTATTTGACAAAATTATGTTAAATAGCTCAATCGACCAAACTTGAGGAAAGGTTGACAAAACTACATGAGAAAGTAGATGCTCTAAAACTTGAGAGAATAGATGACCAGACATCAAGCTTATCGATTGAATATAGGAATAATCATCCAAAATCAAAGTTAGGTCAAACAAATTAAGACAAAATTAAGAGATTTAATTTATAACGTGGTAATCTTAGAAAGCTTGATTGAACCCCTTATTATAGGTTTGGTATTTTTTTTTTTTTTTAGAGAATCAGATTTTAAAGTTGGTTGTAACTTGATTAGGTAACCAAGATTTAAACCTATTTCAATTTAAGGTATCAATACAAGTTGACTCTATAGTTGCTCCTAGTACTTATTCACTACATTCTTCCTAACATAAATATTAGGTAAATTAGTTAGTAAATGGCCTTACAAATGGATTGTTAAACTACTCAAGCATAATCTGCTAATGATGCTTAATAAATAAGTTTAGTCGACAAAACTAGCTTATGAAATGAGTCATGTTATGAGTTTGAAATTTTAAAATCATCTATAGGTTTTAGGTTTAGATTTCTTAATATGAATTCGTTTAAACTCTAACATAAAACACAACTCTTAAACAAGAATTGCCAACACTAATTCTAATACGAGCTCCAAAAGTAGAGCTATGCTTAATGTAATGAGCCTATGGTATCATTTAACTACTGTAATTTCATGGTATCAAATTGGATAAAACTTTTTGTCCTTTGTTTATTTTGCATAATTGGTTATGGTACTAAACAAAAGATAAAAAATTTGTATCACATATTTGATGGTATAAGAATATACTTCCATAGTACAAAATAAATATATCTTCAAAATTCCAAAAATAACCCTATATTAAATTCCTAAATTACAATATTAAATTTATTATATTTATATTATGAATAATTAACTTTTTTTTTTTAAGTTTTCAATCACAAAAATTTGTATCCAATACTATGTACATTAAATGTAATACAATAGAGTTAATTGTCGTATATTTCTTATGTTGTGCCATTAAGTTCTTCTTATCTTGTCCAATAGTAGGAATCAAATGCTACCAATATATACTTGAAAAATCGATGAAGTATAACTTTAAGTAAATAACACTTAGGTAAAAAGTTTCAAATTTCCTATTTACATTTGTTAAATAATGATTTGATGACTTACCTCAGCATATATTGTCATGAATTTAATATTAAAGGGAAACCCAAGTTGTTTCCTTGGTTTCAAAGGATTATAATGGTATGTTTGGTTTATGAAATGAAATAAGATAAGAATAGAACTGTAATTCTTCACAAATGGAACAGAAAATAGTAGCTATTTCTTACAGTTATTTCGAGGGTCCCATGAATATGTATGAAAATATGTCGTAAAAAATTAGAAGATAGTTATTCTTTTGATTTTATAAAGGAATTGGGATTTCTCATTGTTCAGCAATAGCAATTCCATAGATTAATCATTTCACCATTCAAATGTAGGAATAGATTTCCAACTGAGAAATAGCCATTTTATTCTATTTTTATGAAGTCAACCAAATGTGTCATGTTAAGACTATTATAGCTTAGTGGCATGAAAACTAGTCTCTTAATGATTGCTATTTCACTAACCAAACACCAAAATAGATTTGCAAAGGAATAGCCATTTTGTTCTACCTTTATAAAGTCAACCAAATATGCCATGCCATGTCCAAACTGTTGTAATTTAGTGGTATAAATACTAGTCTCTCAACAGGATGGACTATGTTTGAATCTCGCTTTTCTTAACTTGTAATATGTAATGCCATTAGCAAAAGGAGCAAAAAAGAAAAAAAGAAAAAGAAAACATGCAATGAGTGTTTTCGTATGGTCCTTTTTAGCATTTATAATTTCTAGATATGTTTCGAAATTGATTTTGATAAGTTGGTTAATTTTGAGGGGTTGGTAAATAGTTATGTGAAAAATCAATGCTTAGATCTCTAAAAGCTTGATGTTCATTTTAGATCAGCATAGTCATGTTCTAGATTTATCACCAATCAAGGCTAAGTAGGAATATCATCAATTTAATTATTGGTGTCCATAAGTCTCACATAGATACCTTCATTTTGTATAATGCCCATCATAAACATATATTAGACATCAATTTGTTCTCTCTCTCTCTCTCTCTCTCTCACTCTCCCAATTAGCTCCTTCATAGACCCTAACCTTTAGGGGAGCGATTACATGGTTGGCCCTCCATTCTAAATTTTTTATCTTAATTCAATATAATTTAGTCAGTAAATTTACTGTTATTGATCTCAACATTTGCATATCTACCACTATTAACCTTAGATCTATCTTTTCTTACCAATCCAACCATATTTGACTCATCAGTATTACGATATTACTCATCACAAATTTACCTTTATAGATATGGTTCATTTGAAGATTATGGTGATTAGGTTGAGATTCATTTGGCAGTATTTTCTAGAATAAGCTTTATGTATTTGTTTATTGTATTTTTTGTCATCCCCAAATGGGATTATATTTTTCCTTTCGTGAGATTTGTTACTCTTGCTAGTTGGGTGGGTTTTGTTCTCTTAGGAGAAAATTTAGTAGTCTTTATGTGAAATGTTGTAACGCTTGAAGAAATGTGCCAGTTTATTCGATCAAGCGTTACCCCCAACTCTTCATATATATGTTTTTTTGTACTAATCAATTTGATTGATGTAATTTTCCTTTATTGAATGAAATTCATCTTCTAGCTAAAAAGGAAGAAAAGACATCAATATATATGATTCTAGAGTATTGGGTAGAATTTTGGTCAAAGTTAATATCACTATTGCTATCACACCTCATAATAAGAGCATTGATAAAATTTGTGCCATAATATATAAGAGTTTGTTTATAAATGTCATAATTAGAATAAATATGAATTAGAATTGTATGTTATAATTCTTATTTAATTTTTTTTTTTACGCATGCAAACTATTATGTGGATAATATTGACTAATTTGCTACCATATTGATTCCATCCTCTTCTCTCCGTCAACACTTTCATTTCTTAAGATAAGGAAAAATAACCACTATAATTTAGAAAAATATTAATAAGACACCTTCATTTTCTTTAATTTTCGCTCTTATACCTTCTCCCTCATAATTAGAAAAATTTTATGAAAAATTAACTTTGATACATATTTCTTAGGGAAAAGAAAAAGAAAAAAAAAACCCCATAATACATGGGAAGTAAGGCTTTTGGGATTAGACTCTAAAACTTTCACCCATGAAAGTTTGGCCAAATCTCCAATTAGAAGGGACAATATTCCATGAAGTGGAAGTGCGTTGATCACTACTTGCAACCCTAAAAGAGAGTGACTGACCAACCAAAACAGTATTTGGTTGCCAGTTTTGACCCCAATTACGACTCTTGCTCATCCATCCAGTGTTTAATCCCTTAATGCTCACTTTTACGATATCCCCTGCACCTGCAACATTTGCGATCAAGACCAAATTGAAGTATCGAAAACCATTCATGGTGAACCTTATCCCTCCTTTTTCTTCGACATGGTATCCTGACACGTGAAAAACATTATGAATATATATCTTATAACATATAAAAATAAATGGTTAAGCTAATTATTCAACATATCCAATTACATCTTTTATAAGTTTTGCATTATTTGTTAATCATGTAAATGTTTTAATTGTATACAAGTCATATGTATATATTTTGTACGTAACATCCAACAACATAATAAATAGGTATACAAGTATATGTACGTGTATTTGGCTTAAAAGAGGTTCCGAATGAAAACCAAAGTCAATTGGAAATATCTACTTCAATGCTTTCTAGACCATAATTAAATAGAAAAACAAGTAAAGGAAAATTGGCTTCATGCAATTTCATTTAGCTACCTATCTGTTCCCACACTTTATGGATAGAATACTATGTTATTAGTAGGTTGGCATGGTATTCGTCACTTTGTGTTTCTACATTGAGGATCATTATTTTTGGTGTTTTCATTTTCTTTTTGCCCATAGATGTCTTGATTAGAAGAGGGGGTTTTTACGGCTACTTATGAAGACACCGAAATATAATTATTTGTAAAGTCTATATCGCAAATTGTAAAAATAAAGTTTGAACGTGAATGGTTAAAAAGTTGAAAATGCAAATCCTTTCATCATATTATCATTTCTCTGAACATTTTCTCTAATGTATTTTTGAAGTTTTTTTTTTTTTTGGGTTAACAAATAAATAATCCAACATCCAAAAATAAAGTAAAGAGGCGTTAATGAGAACTTATATTTGAAGATCCATATGATTTGTTAAACTAGTTAAATAAATTCGTTAACTAACGGTTTATAATTTTAATAAGGTTTATTTTTCAATACAATACAAGGCAAGAAGAACAACACAATGTAGTATAAGAAAAATAATATACTGTAAGTTTTTTTTTATTCCATTTTTAGTGTACTAAGTACATCACAATATTTCTTTAAGATTTCTTTTTTATTTTTCATTTTTATGGTATATTGTTTATTATGCATAAGGTACTACAATTGAATGATGATTTTGATAATTATACGATTCACATTATTGTGTATTTATTTTTTGCTATCCTATCATTGTCTTAGAAGTATAGTCGTCATTGCTGCTCGGTGTTGTTGACTCCTTACTCTTATATAGCACAATTGTATTGATAATGGCATGCATTGGTTTATCAGTAACAAAAATGATGAAATTGGGTGGTGGTTATGTGAGGGCAATTATATTGATGATGGTGTAGTACGGTACAGACATTAGTAAGAAAGCATTAATAATTGTAGCAAATGTGATGATCATGTAAGTAGTGAAATGGTAGAAATATTCATGTAATGAAATGGTAGTATTAATAATGCTAGCATATAAGTTTTTTAAAGTGGTAATAGTGATGGCAAATATGGTGTAGTAATGATGGTGGTGCAAGTGATGGTAGCAACATGACAATAATAACACGGTGATGATGAATAATGACTTTATGTCAGTGTTACTTGGATGCAAGTTGTGGGATTTGGATTTTCTTAATTTATTCTTCTCTCGATTCCTTTAAATTTATAAATTAATGGTTGAGATTATTTAGATTTTTAAAATATCATATAATATTATCGTAATATTATCATATTTTTTTATAATTTTAACCATTGATTATATGTGATAAATTGAAGAAAATAAATAAAAATGATCTATTTTCGATAATAAATACTTCTTTTTAATTCTATTAGTATTTTCTATTCCATCTATAAATAGAGACAGTAGCAATGGTCGTGATAGAGGCATTAGTACTGATGGTAACAGTAGTGATGAGAGCGATAATAGTGATGTTGAGATGGAGATAAGGTGATGATTGAAAATTTATATATATATATATATATATATATATATTAGTTTTGAGTTCTTGTCAAGGGTTCACATTGACCCCAAGATCCTTGTACCACTAGATTCAAGGAAAAAAATCTAAAAATTAGTGTACTAGTATAGGAAGAGTTTTGTCCAACATTAAACTCATTTTTATAAACCATACCGAGTATAATAAGTTTTATCCTGTCTAATACTTTAAAAAGCTGTTAATCAAACACTCCCTTAATAACATTCCAACTAATTCTTTTCTTAAAGACATTTAATACAAAATAATATACTACATTAGATCTAATATGTTTAGATATTATTCTTATAACATAATAACAGATGAGATAAAAGAGAGTAAGAAAAAGCGGAAAGACTGAAAATATGTCGGGTGTTGGAATATTAATGGGAGAATTCTGCATTATACTGTGCGTCTGCGTCCGCTTCCTAATTCAGGCGCTGGAAGTTTCCACTTTTCGCATAAAACTTTCAGTGATAATGGGAGATACAATCCCTATACCATTCATCAACTATGTATACATCTCTAAACTTTTAAATTAGAGATAGCTATCTCAATTATAAATGAAAATTCTATTTGCAGTCTAAATTTTCAACTTTTTAAATTTATTACCTAATTTTTTGTATTACATATATATGCAATATGTGTCTTACTTTGATTATTGATTAGACTAAATAGGGATTAACGATGATACCAAAAATTTCAAGCAAGTATTCAAATTTAAGAAATTAAATGTTTAGTAATAAGTTGAACTTTCAATCAAACTTTAGGTACTAATAGCAACATTGTACCTCTAAATTATGATTTCATTACTTCTAAATATATTAAAAAAAAAAAAAAAACAACGTCCAAAATTGTAGGTAGAACCCTAAAAACTGTCACTGAAATTTGGAGTGGTTAAAGGATTATAGCAATGGATTGAGGTGTATTACATATTTTCAATGTACTTTTAATGGTTTATAGGAGTGGCTACCGTAAACAAGAAAATAAAATGTTGACTGACTCACCTTCTATAAGAGACGGGGATGATACCGGCACGGTACTTGGCAATTTTAAGAAACATGGGCATAGAGAGATCGAAGTGCGGCCGAGGGGGATTGCACCACCCGCCATTGTCGCTCGGAAGAGCGTAATTTGGTGGAGAGAAATTGGTAGCAGTGATGAAAATGGATGGACTACCTGAATAGCACCATTGAGGGTCATTCCTACATTTGATTTCGAAACAAGCACCGCAACTGAAGCCATTGTTGAAGAGGGCCGTGCTCAATGCAGCTGCGTGCAGTCCATAGCCTTGGCTGTACAAATTGCCATAACCACAAGCACCACCTAATAAAACAATGAAAATAATGCACTTTAGGTTAGATCGAAGGAGAAGATTGCTAACGAGTCGACCAAAGATGATATAGTATTAATCTTTATTTGGAACATTCCTTAATAATTTTGGATATAACTTGATTAAATTTATTTTATTGGAAAATTATTTTTCTTCTAATCAAAATAATATTAACTCCTAACTCAACTTATACATAAACTCAGATTTAAATTTAATTAATGTTGGGAACATGTTAATAGATCCCGACTTATTATACGTCCATTACTATATGGCAAATAAGGAGGATTCCACTTGTATTTATAAGTATGAAAGGCAGTGATTGTAGCATTAAGTAATTGTACTTTCATTGTCTAGAAAGTGCAATGAAATCTATTTAACTAGCACTTTTTAGATACTTAATTAAAAGAACAAAAAAAAAAAATTTACACTTTTTAATACGTTGGTCTTCATCAGGAAATATTTGAATGGTTTAATAAATTAAGCTCAACAAATATCCCGAAAGCACTTTTAGGAAAATTGATGCAATAATGATTAAATAGAAAATTGAAGTTATAAACTTATAATAAAACCAATGATGCTTAACTTAATGATATGAGTGTTGGTATAGTGTGATTTATTATATTCAAATTTCCCTCCCGTTGTAATCACTAAAAAAAAATTATGATAAAAAATGTATAAGTTCAAAGATTAAGTAGTCCCTTAGAAATCAAATTCCATGTAACCTGATAATATAAATATAAATCTTTTAATAGGATAAATCCGATTCAATTTTCTTCTCTCACTAATTATAATACTATTTGGAACAAAAGTCCAAAGACCAGTGGAAATATATAGATTAAAGAAATATGTAGGGGTGCAACATGTTTACCAACCTTTAAAAAAAATTATATAATTATAAATTGTATAAAAAATATTACTAAGATACAGCATAGTATTAATATATCAAAAAGTAATGTTATATTTTAAAAATACGATATATATACAAATACTAATATCACATCTTAAAAATGCGATATAGATCTAAATGTACTTTTAAAGATGTTGCATATTCAAAATATGATATATATATATATATATATATATATAAATTCTATATTACATTTTAAAAATATTATTAATGATAATATTTTTTATATAATTTGTAATTATGTAATTTTTTTTTAAATTCTAATGGTAAACATGTAATCTTCTCAAAATATGTAGCATTGAAAGGACTTTTTTATGTAACAAGTGAATTTAACTGGGAATATAAGATAAATGAAACGAAAATACAGTACCCATAATCCCAGAGGCATCACTGCCACCGTAAAATGTGGCATGAGCATTTCGCCACGGACCAGCAATGTACACACCAGGAATTCTGGAATCCACCAAATAGCTCATGAAAATAATGATTGACAAAATGGTAGTGTATATAAAGGTTAGAATAAAAGCCATGGCCTGACCTTAGAATATCAAACTAGAATAAGGTTTTGGAGAAATAGAGGGTGTGTGAGAATGAAGGAAGACAATGCATTGCTATTTAAATGGAGTGTAAGCGAGAGAGCTTTGTCAGAGAGGGGAAAAAACAAGGTGAATTTTGTTTAGGATGAATAGTTACCCTTGATTGATGCTATTTTGTCCCGACATGGATGAAAGGATTTTCACTGTTTAGGGGGGGGGGGGGGGTGGAACCGTTAAAGGGTGCGTTGGATAGACATTTAAGTAATTAAAATATCTGTTTATTTTCTTAAATCGAATAATCATAATCGTAAATTTAAAACGCTTTTATCCTGAACCTTTCTATTGGTGTCTCGAGGGCAAATATTGATGACATCCACTCAGTAACAGCAATTCAGATGGCTTTTCTTTTGATTTCCCTTCCAATTTCCATAAAGCGCGAATCATTCCTTGTTCTCCTTTTGTGACACGTAAGCAAGTGACCATGACCAAATATCATATGTTAGTGGAGTAAATTGGGTCAATGCAACCATGCAAGTGAGCTATGGCATTTACGAAAATATCATGAAGTGAGAGAGAAAAAGAAAAGAAACATGAAGCATATTGGTGGAATTTCCTACTTTTTGCACCACCGATTTTGAATAGCGTTGTCGATCCTATGCAAGCCAATACTAAGGCACACGACCACAGCTTACGATTTTGCACTAGAAAAGCTTCCACCTCGAATAAGACTTTTAAGCATATTTATCTTTTATTGGAATGCAAATAAGCGAACTTACTCGTAATCTATTTGACTCGACTTATTTAAGTTCAATTTAGCTTGAACTTACTAAAGTTTAAGGTAAAACTTGTTTATCTAACTAAATTGAGGTCGAACTCTAATTTGAGTACATAAGTTGATTCATTCAAACTTATAAGTATATTTATGATTTTTATATATATACAAATTATTAAAATTTAAAAGCTAATATTTATATAATATATATAATATGTTATAATATATAATTTAATCCTTATCAACTATTCTTTACTCTATATATTTATATATTTTATATATTTAGAATTTTAAGTAGAATCGAGATCAGTTTGCTTTAGGTTAGGCTAAGCTAAGCTAGACTGGGCTCAACTCGACTTAAACTCAATCAATAAATGAGTTAAACTTTAGCTTAAAACAAAACTTGTTTATCTAAATCGAGCTTTCCTTAATTGTAGAATTGATAAAAAGCCTAACTCGAATTGAAGCTCAATGATTTTTAAATAAACTAAGCTTGAGCTTTTAAAAGCTCAGCTTGACTCATTTGCTACCTCAATTTTTTTTTTATTAAATGTCTTTCTCGATTAAAATAATATTAATACTTAGACTTTCACTTTTAAGTTTAACCTCCTCTCATAGTTTGATTGAAACTTTGGGCAAAATTAGAAGTTCATCAAACCAAATATTGTTACTATATATATCAAACTTGATAAGTTACTATAGTAACTCAAATTAACTTGATTGTGCAAATCAAATTAGTCTTAGTAATTAATTTAGTAATAATAATACGTGAATGTGGATCATGTCTTATCTACAACCCAAACCCAACTTACTAGGTCATTGATCCAACCCAAACCTATTAATCATGATGGGAGGTATCTAGACTTGTGTGCCATAAGTCCAAACTAGCCTTAGCTGGTGGAGCACGGACACTGGGGCCAAATAGGAAGCTTCAAACCTAGGGCTCATGATAAAAGAAAAAAAAAAACATTAAACAAATAAAATAATAAAAGAACCTTTAAGTGGGGAAAAATGAAAATTTGCCGAACTCTAAACTTGCGACTTGTGAACTAGCCGATCTAGATCCGGCAAGTCCAAGCTCGCCCCGACTTCATCCACAATCCGAGCCGGTTAAGGTTTACGGAAAGGGAGATACGGGCGTTGAGCATATGGGTTTGGGCCCATTGCAACAAAAAAATGGGGTCTTAACTCTCGGCAAATACCCCTTTTGCTTTTGTTGCAAGAGGTGCCATTTTCTCTCCTTTTGAGTTATGAGAACTCTTCATAGTCTTCTCCATTACATTTCATTGTTCCTTCTGTGTTCCTTTTTTTGGGCACAAAAGGAAAGTGGAAACAGAATGCTTGCACAAGTAACCAGTGTCTCATTACATTTGCATAGATTGCAATATAATAATTGCTTACTACATACGTACATTTAGCCACATTATATGCCGTGTTCATATATGTTTTTCGTTAATTTACATAGTACCTATGTAACCGCAAATTTTAATTATGGGGAAGACTAAATACCTTTCACTTTCGAATACATATGAACATATAATTTTAAATTAAGTTTTAATGTTGCCTTGATTCCTTGTTTCTTAATGCCGGAATCAACTCGTAATGCTATCGAACAAAGTTTTCTTTAATATTTATTTAAATGTTGCCTCATCGATATTGTATGGATATTGATGAATCGATATCATCATTAATGCTTGGATATCAAATTCACCTAAATCGCAAAACGAACCATAATGTAATAATGGCTTTTTTTTTTTTTACAATTTAGTTTGAAAAAGTATATAAACAGAATTGAATCGAAAATCTACAGTTGAATTGAAGGGATAAAATAAATTAAATAAAAACATGAACCAAACTATTTAGAATATATATATATATATATTTTCAAAATAAAGAATTATATCGTATTAAAATATAAATTAAAACATTTTGGGTGAATAATATAAATTAAAAGTTTGTTCTTACATTATAGTAATATAAGATAGCCAAGCTCAAGCATAGTCGATAAACTCCTTCATCATTCTATAAAAATATAACTACCATTTTATCTTCTTTTATTTATTTTTTTTGGTACTTTCATTTATTCACATTTTTTTTTTATACTGTGTTTCCATTTTTTATGCAAATTTGAAAATGTCACTTGACCAAATATTAAAACTCTTCAAGAATAAGTCAAGAGCATATCATAAATATCATATTCAACCCATCATCATATCTACTCTTCAAGAGTCCAAGCTTGCTTGTTCTTCTCCATGTTCCTTTTTGCACTACATCTTTCTATGTGTTATTAGATCAAGATTTCTTTCAAACCTATTAACATACTTATTGAATGTAATCAACTAACTAAAATAACCCACCCATACGTAATAGATACAATTTACATCTACACATTTTCTTTTCATATAGTTTTCTATCTTTTGCTCAAGTCACTATTAAATATCTATTTCATCGATTAGATCTAGTAATAAATTAGGGACCATAATTGAATAAGGTGGGTATGGTTTAGCTATTTCTTTATTCTGCCCCATCTAAAGTATGTATCCTTATAGTCACCTTGCAATTTGAGTAGGGGTATTTATAGTTCGGTTTAATTAAGTTTAAAGGTCAAACTAAATCAAATCATATTTGAAATGTTTCGTTTCAAACAATTAGCGAACCAAATAGCTTTTAAGGTTTTAGGGTTTTAAATTGAACTGCTTCAAGGTTCAATTTGATTCTAATTGCTTTTTGAAAAAACCATGTTATTTGTTGTAATATTAATGGTTGTCAGAGTTTTCAATCAACATTAATGCCTAAATTAAGGAATATTATACAAGAATTAAACCACGAAACATTATATTACAATGACATTGCATTTTAAATGAAAGGGAAGACACATAAGTTTACTAGAGATGAGTGATAACGATGAAGGCAAGTAAATAGATTGTAGTGGTTGAAAGTGAAATAAAAAATGACTAAAAAGAAAAGATGACAATAGGTTTTAAAACGAAAATATATCATTTATTTTTATTTTTTGACAAAAAGTGGTTTTATTCAGATTCAAATGGTTTAGTTCAGTTTGACCTCATTGAACAACAATCCATTCGATCCCTCTCTGAATTTGATTGCAAACTGAGTGGAAATAAAGAAAAATTTGTAGTTAGCGATTTGATTCAATTCAGTTTAATGAATAATTTTATCTATATTATAGGCATCTATTATCCAAATAATAATTATATACTAATGAATATACTAATATTTGCTTCATATGTGAATCCATAAATAAAAGCAAATTTAAGATCACATTAGATAATGAGAATACAAATCTCATTTCTAACAACGTGAATTCTAACTAAATATAAAAGATATCAGTCTTTTTAGAGCTCCATTATCACATCTAAACAAAGATATCAGTCATTTTCGAGCTTCATTATCACATTTAAGCAAACAAGATAAGATGATCTAATTTTACTTTTAAGATTCGTAAAGTCTCATTAAAAGTGAATAAGTCAAAATGAAAACCTAATTTCAAACATTTAGGTGCACGTGCAGGTCGTAATGTACCTAATCCCACTTTAATTTATTGCACGTTGACTTCGTAAGGATGAAAAAAAAATTACTATTCTTATCTATTCATCTACTCTTATATTTGGTTAGCAAAATGGATATTTTACCAAATTATTATTACCATAAAAATAAGGAATTGCTAATAAAATAGCCACTTTATGATTTTTGATAGTATGTTTTTATATCTATTTAAGATATCTCAAAATAGTCATAAAAAAATCCTATTACTTATCTATTTTACACTAATAAATTGCAATTAAATTCCTATCATTTTCCATTCGTGGAACAAACGTGCTAAAATGCAAAGTCAAAAGAAGATGAAAAAATAATTCTTGTCGAATTTTAACCGAGTCTTAAAGATTGTGAAACGAGCAAAATGAATAATTGTTATCTCTCACTTATCCTTTCTACCCATTGAGACAAACTCATTTTATTGGACAAGGGCCTTTCCCTTGCGTATTTTATTTTTCACTATAGACAACAGCATCAAATCTCAAGTTTCTTTTCGATAATTATAGATTACAAGCCATCGGTAAAATTATGTCCAAAGCAAGCCAAAATAAAATTTCACTCCATTTAAGAAAAAAGAATGCAAATGAAGAAGTTTAATAGTGGATGTTTTTACTGCATCCAAATTACAAATCTTTCATAGCTTGTTTCATTTAGTCCAAGTAAATGGGTGAGTCCTAAAATACTTTCATGCTTAACTCAATCCTTCTCCTGCATCGGTATTATGCTTGATCCATGTAGAAAGAGAAAGTATTTGGTTGTTCTGAAACATAAAGCGATCACGTATCATTAATTGATCATTATATTTCTATGTTGTTTGAAATAATAGTGATTGGAGTAATTAGTGAATCGGTTAGTTACCAAGTTATTTAAATATTTTATATAAGCATCTATAATATTTATATCCGAATGAGAACTCTAATGGGAAGTCACAACCTTCCACTGCCTGCAATCTGGCCTACATCTCTTAGCCCAATTGTTTTGAAATTTTGGAACTTCGGGTCTGACCCAACTCAATGTCTTGGGCTTATACAAACCATAACCATGTCCTACCGCGAAGATAACGAAGAAACCGCAAAAAATTGGTCCGAAAGCGAAATAATGATATGATTATAAAACCAAGCCTAATCTAATTGTGATTAAACCATAACTGAATCCGGTTTCATCTTTTTAATTTTTGATTATCTCATATATCTAAATTAATTACTCAAAATGGATCTAATAATATTATAAAATAATTGATTATATTGAGAGACTTTAAAAATAGATAAGAGAAAGGTTAGATCTCTTACAACATATCTATTACAAATTTCGTTTTTAATATTTTAGAATCGAATCTTATCTCAATAACTTCTTGGTGTTTCTTGTAAAGTCTCTATCCTATGAAATCTATGTATTACAAATATAAAGTATCTTATCGATACTCTAAATTTCTTTTTCTTTTTTTTGTTTTTTTCTGTTGAAAATATAACCAGAGTGCTTGTTGATATTTGAATACTTTTTTCCATTCTGGATGCGTTGTTAGTATTAATGTTTTTAATTTCATAGCTACTAATGCTAGAAATCTAACATCCACACTACAAAACTAATATCACTCAATGATAAAGTAAATTTTGAGGAAACACCTACCAACAATAAATTGAGTTTTCTTTACATGCATCAAATAAATTGTCTTTATCATATATATATTTTTTAAAAGTATATCTTATCTTGTGGGATATGTTTTAACAAATTTTTTTTCTTTTTTTTTTTTTGTCAGAAGAACTGAGATTTATATGCTTGGACAATGTAAAATCAGATCTATCCTATAAATTTTAATATCCAACACTAGACATGGTTTGATAAGTTTCAGAATCCAACTTGTCCTAGCGTGAGATGTATTTTTGGGGATTAAATAATAATAATAATAATAATAGTAAAAAAATAAAATCATACTGGACCATGGCCACCTGGTGGATCTGAAGTCCATCTGCTGCTTTAGGAAGTCCATTTGCCATCGTTCTCGGCAATGGTACCAAACCTGTAAACACCGTGCTTTTCTTACTGCCCGTGCTTAAATATGCATTAGGAATTGATAGGCAGGTGTGTGAAAATGTAAGATTTATCATCGATCCAAATTTTTATTTTTCTAACTATATATAAATAGTACAATTTTAAAAAAGAAAAATCTAACTCGATCCATCCTATTAGTATGCTAATGTTATATCATTAAATTATAATGGTTTTGATTATCAATCCTAATTATTTATAACATATTAATGTCAAGATTAGTTTGAAGAAGTGTATTAGCATGCATGTGTCTCTCTATATATATATATAGATCCTTGAGGGCTTAAATAATCAACATAGTTAAAATTATTATTTAGATTAACAATCAAATATGATTTAATAGAAAAACCAATAGTAAAATAGTATTATAAAATGATATAAACTTATATCATGAACAAATTTATCATTTCATACAATCCTCTCTCTCTTCCTTTAATTTATGTCTCTTTCCCGTATCAATTCCACAATCCCACGAATCTCTCCCTTTTAACCTATGTTCACTAAGGGAAGTTTCTTTCATAAGTGTTATCTGCTTTTTTTCTTTCTCCATGTTGAATAGCACTAATAATTGAAATTTATTAGGTTTTTTTATCATTCTTGGTAGTTGCTATCTATTCTTTGGGTCAATAAAGCTTATTTTGTCCCTCAACATACATGTTAGCAATTCATTCTCAATTTCTTTTTACTAATACATATAATTAGATTGTCACTTTATCTTATGATTTAATTAAATTTACATAGTCTTTCTATTGGCAGGGTACTTTGGGTAAGGACCTCTCAGTCCTGACCAAATTTGCCAAGTCTTATCTCCTTAGGCTCCCCTCCTTAGGCCTCGGGCCTTGCCTTTAGTGGTGCAAGTCCATGAAAAACTGTAATAGCTATAAACTATAAGATAAGGATAAAACGGTCACATTTTAAATATTAGAGATACGTCAAATACGATAGCTCCACTCTCCTACACTTGCAGGAGAGTTCTCTCCTGTCAACTGATATCTAACGGCTGACTTCACTCAGCTATAAATACCAGACATCTATCCAACGGTAACCTTCTCTATAATCTCAGCATTCTAAGCCTGCGTACTTAGTATTCTACTTCACAAAAAACTTATTGCTGACTTAAACATCAAAGTAGCTATGTCAGACAACCCCCTGACGTCCCTTCACTGCGCATTGTTTTGCAAGCGCAGTATAGGCAGACCTTCATCAACTACCAGTAAGAATTGAAAAATGACATTTGACACTGTCTGTGGGAATTGAGAAATCCTACACTCGAAATCCTAAACACACTGAACACATAACCTACATAAAAGCCTTTCTACATTATATCTTAGCACGACGAGTAAGGCAATCAACAATTGTTGAATAACCAACTTGGGGGCAACTAGTCCTTCCTAAGAGTTGTGCTAGAAGAATGCCTGGAGCATACGGAGAACCTAGTTGAGCAGTATGTTGAGCAAAATAGGGAGCTTCGAGCTCACCTAGATGAAGCAAAGTGTCGTAGCGAATAAGCTCACCATGCCGAAGCTTCAGATGCCTATATTAGGTAGGATAACATCTAACAGCAGTAGTTGTTGCAAAATGGAAGGAAGTAGCAACTCAATCCGCCGTTACGATAGTAGCCAGCAAGGTCTGTGGCTAACCGTAATCGAGCTCTGGTTAGCAATGAGCAGGAAGCCGACTTGTAGGGAGTTCAGGCTTATTCAGTCATGCGATGAGCTTACTTGGTGGACAATGCTGACCTAAATAAGTTCCGTGCAATGGTAAGGTAGCTCTCTAAGTAGTAGGGGAGTAAGCCTGCGGCAACACCGGGTTAGTTGCCAACAACAAGACCTCCTTCACCAAGGGTGTCCAGGACAAAGTATTGCCCCCCAATGGCAAACTTCTGTCCTTAAACCAGTACAAGGGTAGGGGCAACCCTAATGACCATCTCTTCTACTTTTGCACCTTCATAAGCCTTCATGATCATGGAGATGCCGTTCTATGCAAAGTCTTCCCAGGTATACTAAGGAAGGAAGTACGGACGTGGTTTAACCACCTCCCCGACAATTCAATTAGCTCCTTCAATGAGCTGGCTGGGAAGTTCAGCTTCCATTTCAAGGTTAGTAAGCCCTTGTCCAAGGACACATCGTCCTTGTATCTCATAAGGCAGCGTTAGAGTGAGTCCCTACACGATTACGTGGCTTGATTTAATAACGCCATGGTTGAGATCCCTCAGCTGGTTAAGGGAGTCGTTGTTTATGTAGCATAACTCAGCATCAGACCCTTAAGAGATTTCTTCCTATCGCTTATGAAGAGTAAGCCAAAGACCCTAGCCAACTTTTGGAACAACGCCTAGAAGTACATCAACTAGGGAGATAACATTGGCGACAAGCGCAATGCTGATCGAGAAAAGTCGGGTGGAAAGCAAAACAATTGTCCATTAAAGATCGCCTTAGTGGAAGGATGCTGAACAGGCCAGAGGGGGAAAGCTTTGGGAAGAAGAAACATTGAGCAAAGCGCGACCCTTTCCCCCCTCCCATTTATAGCCAGTATAAGCCTTTGAATAAACCCATAGCTTAGGTTTATTCTAAAGTGAATGTAGAGGCTACAAAAAATGTAGAGAAAACCCCGGTCGCTGAAACTCCAACAAATACTGTCAATTCCACGACGATTATGACCAGACAATTGAAGAGTGCTTCCAGTTGAAGAATGTTATTGAATACACCATTCAACGTGACTTCTTTAATGAATACGTGGCACATTGTTGGAATAATGACCATTCCAACAATGACACTAATAGGGCACCTAGGAGGAGATGAATCGAGGACACCCAAGAGGAGTAGAATAACGACCACCACAATAATCGCACCCCCAATAGCATCATAAATGTAATTATGGGGGGTCTATATCTTGGTAGCCAGTCGAGCACTAACATCTCAGTTAACGCCCAATCAGAGGTATTGGTAGTTAGGGAGAAGAGACAAAAGTTAGACACTTCCATCTCCTTCTTCGACCTTAACCTTGAAGGGGTTAAAACTCCCCACCAAGATGCCTTGGTGATTAGGGCGAGGATCTCAAAATTTGAGGTCTTAAAGATCATAGTGGGCATTGGCGGCTTCACCGATACACTCTTCCTCCACACATATGACAGGATGAGGAAGAAGCTACCAGTAAAGATTAAGTAGTACTACCATAATCTAATCGGCTTCAACGGCAGAACGGTTAGAGCCAAAGGCATTGTCATGCTAGACATGGAACTTGGCAATGACAATCACGTGGCAGCACAACCCATATAGTTCGTTGTGATTGACTGTCCCTCCCCTTATAATGTGCTCTTGGGAAGACCATGCCTAAACGTATTTGGGATGATCACATCCTCCCTACATTTGAAGGCCAAATTCCTGATGCCCACGGGGGTAGGAGTATGTAGGTGCGATCAGAAGCTCTCACAAGAGCTATATGTTAGGGTGGTAAAAGGTAATGGCATCTTCGCCCTAAAGATGGGCCCATAGGAGAGACTAGCTGAAAGGGGTGAACCTGAAGAAAAAATCGAAGATGTCTAGATTGGCGACTCTCCTAACCAAACAACGAAAGTCAGGATTGAGACCCAGCCAAAGTGAAGGATGAAATCATTGCCTTCCTGTAGCCAAATTTGGATAGGTTTGCTTAATTGACTTTCGACATGCCCAAAATTTCCCCCGACCTAACAACCCACAGCCTTAACATCGACACCACAATGCAACCTGTCATATAAAAAAAAGAGGCATTTTACCCCAGAACGGTAGGTCGCAATCAAGGAGGAAGTGTAGAAGCTGCTTAAAGCCAGCTTCGTAAGGGAAGAAAAGTATCTGATGTGGCTGGCAAAAGTGGTACTAGTGAAAAAGAAGAATAGGAAGTGGTGCATGTATGTCGATTATATCAACCTCAATAAAGTCTGCCCTAAAGATTATTTCCCTCTCCTCAAAATCGACCAGCTTGTCGATTTTACGTCAAGACATGCCCTTCTAAGCTTTATGGATGCCTTCTTGGGATACAACTAGATTAAAATGGACCCTAAGGACGAGGTCCATACCTCCTTCGTCACTGATTATGGTACATATTGCTACACTGTAATGCTATTCAAACTGAAAAACATCGGGGCTACATATCAGCGAATGGTGACGAAATTGTTCAAGCCCCAGATCAAGCGCAATATGGAGGTGTACATCGATGACATGATTGTTAAGAGCTAGAAGATGGTTGATCACGTCAAGGATCTCCAAGAAGCCTTCGATTAAATGCATACACATGACATGGAGCTGAACCCCTAGAAGTGCATCTTCGGAATTGGCTCTAGTAAGTTCCTCGGATTTCTAGTTATGTAGAGAGGTATCGAGGCTAACCCCAAGAAGATTACAGCCATAAGTGGAATGAAGCCCCCAACTTCAGTCTAAGACGTACAAAAGCTCACTAGTATGGTGGTTGCCTTGAGCAGATTCATTTCGAAGAGCATTTTTAGCAGCTCCAAGACTTTGCTCATCCACCGGTCCTCTTTAAGCCTGTCTAAAGGGAGGATTTATTTTTGTACTTGGCTATTAGCGATTGGATTCTCTTCTCTGTGCTAGTTAAAGTAGACGAAAGAGAACACATGCTAGTATATTACATTAACTACATACTTCATGGGCTTGAGATTAGGTACACCCGAGTAGAAAAATTTGCGTTAGCCGTTATCATTACTGCCAGACGACTAAAGCCCTACTTCCAGGTGCAGTAAGTGATTATAATCACAGACCAGCTACTATGCATCATGCTGCAGAAACTTGATGCATTCGGACGGATGATGAAGTACATAGTGGAACTAAGTGCATACGGAATCCAATACCAGCTATGAACGGCTTATAAGACATAGGTCTTGGGTGACTTCGTAGTAGAATATACTGGAGAAGAAACATCGCTAGGCGATAACAAACTAGTCTGGACTCTCTACATCAATAGATCATCCACCACTAGAGGTAGAAGTACGGGCCTTGTGCTGACCAGCTCGCATAAGGTTACCATTTATTATACCCTCAAGTTTGGATTCGATTCTAGCAACAATGAATCCAAATACGAGGGGCTTATCACTGACCTGAAGTTGACCAAGGGGATCGAGGCCGAGTAGTTATGGATATTTTCGGACTCCATGCTCATTGTACAGTAGGTCCGGGGTGAATATGAGGCTAGGGACAACACCATAGCTAGGTACCTAGAGAAAGCAAGATGGCTCTTAACAAACTTTCCCTCTTGGGACATTGAGAAAATCCTTTGAATGGAAAATGCAGCAGCCGACTGGCTATCCAAGCTGGCTTTCATTGGCATACGGAAGTCCAAGATGAAGGATAACAAGATCTTCATAAAGTACCTGTTGGAAAAAAGCATAGCTCCAAGCCCAGCTGAAATTCTGGAACTGACCACAGTAGCACCAGAGCCGAGCTAGATGGAACCCATCTGGCCCTAGTTAGAGGAGGGAACGTTGCTAGAGGATAGGAGGGAGTTGAAGAAGCTTTAGTACCACGTTACCAATTATATACTAATTGCGACGTCTTATACTGCAAGGGAATCTACCTCTCACTACTCTAGTGTCTTCAAGAAAGGGAAGGATTGCGCATCATAGAACAGCTGCACGTTGGAGTATACAACAATCATATCCAGTCCCAAGCCCTGTGCCTTCAGGCACTACGGTTTGGATATTACTAGCCTACAATGAGGTAGGACGAAAAGGCCATAGCCCAGAAGTGCCTGTAGTGTCAAAAGTACACCTTAATCAGTCGTACACCTAGCACCGCGCTCCAACCTCTGACTAGCACATGGCTATTCTATAAGCTTCTAAAATTGAATTTAGGATAACCGAGTCTAGATTTAGGGCTTTTAGGGAAACTTATCTAATTAAGCCCAGACTTTATGACTAAAATAGAAAAATTAGTCGAGGTGATACAGTGAAGTTAGATTTTAGAAATAATCACCCAAAATTCTAATTTTGTCCTTAGAAGTAGAAATATTTAATATAGTACTAAAATGTTCGAAATTCTTAAAATCAAGCTCAGATTGCGATGAAAACTTAGAGATAAATTAATTGAGCTATAAAATGAGATAATATATTATCATTTACTATATGAATATACACGTAATTTAATGAATATATATGGTATAAATAATAATTATATCCGTAAATTATCCCTAAATTATATAATTATAAATATATTTCGTTGAAATCATAAAATTAATTAAGTGAACACATCCTAAAAATCAAAGATATGTTAGAAACTTAATTATATGAGTAAAGTTATATATATCACGTGTTATTTACATAGGGTATATACTTATATACTAATTAAATAACTAAATCCTAACATATAATATTCATGTTTAAGTAAATATTTAATAACACTAATCCAAATGCGTTGGAGCTTGCTGGAAAACTTGCGTGGTAGGAATTTGGGATCTTATATTGCTGATTCAAAAGTGATAGTAGGATAATATGACACCTCTTGCTTTGTTTAATTAAGATGAAAGAGAAAAAAAATATAAAATAATTAGAGGAAAATTGTTTAACCTACTTTTAGGCCTTATAAAAGGGAAAGAACATCATACATGTAAATTTTAGCAGTTTAGAATTAGAAACACTTAGAGGAAAAAATTAGAAAAAAATCGTGGAAAATAAAAAGAAATTAAGAAAAACAGGGAAAAATTTGTGCTAAAATAAAACCATAACCTAAAGTGATTCTACTGTAGAGTGCGACTAGACACCACTAGTTACCATCACACCTAGGTTGTCTGATAACCACCCAACCGCTGCCAGCTACCAGAGCACCAAAGAACAACAAGATCGATTCCTTACCCTATTTTTCAATAATTTTTAAAAATTAATAAATCTACCGAGAAAATTTTGAAAAAAATTGTATTTAGGTTATTTTGAATATGCTTTCACATGATATTTTATTTTTAAAAAATTTGTAATATTTAATATATTTTCTTAAGAAATCTACTATTAATATGAATTTAGAATTATAAAATAAATGTACTAAATGATATTTTTTTTTAGCTGAAAATTTTTGTATAGGACGTATATGATATATAGATAATTGCTTTGTATCCCGAATTTTGATTTGAATATTTTTAATATTTATTGCATTTTTTTACCTGAAAATAGCTCGAAATTATGAATTAAATAGGAAATTATGAAATTAATTGATGAAATGGACATGTACCGATCTATAATAAATAATAACAGTAATGAGTCAGATTGAAATTAATTTGGTGTAAAAAGAATCATAATTAGGTAATTCATGATAATTTAGGAGTAAAATCGTTAATACGAATATATAAGCGATAGGTTGGAAACTTGAAACCAAGTGATAACTGAATTCCCCATATTTTTAGGAGTCTACAGAAATTTTTTGGGAATTATTTAGTAACCCGAACTATTTATTACTAATTTACTAAGTAAAATAGCTTAATTTACAAGTCGAGGTGTATTTTTAATATTAATAAGCTAAAATGATTTATATAGTTAAATAAAAACTATATATATGATTGCTGATCAGATTGGATTAAATGAATATTTTTATTATATTTATTAATATTTTATAATTGGAAGACACTTTAGGTATATTAGAGTTGGATAATACTTATATTATAACGATATATGGATAAATTAGGTAAAACACAATTTAATAATGTAAATTATGTATAATACGATCATATTTATATAATTACATATAACTGTATTAAAAACTCGAACTACTAGTTAAAAGTTGTTTCTAGAAATAAGATGTATAAAACATGTCGTTAGGTCTATACGAACCTAACGCCACTAACTTAGTTAAAATTAAACAACCTTAAATAATTTAACCTATAACTTTACCATATTCAGGAATGTAAGTATTTCAGTAACCTTACTGGAATTAAAATGTGAATTAATAAATTAAAAGTACGTTTTGATATAATCAAAACGATATATAATACGTAATAGTATATATGATGTACAGTATCAACAATTAATAACTTAATTCGATATATAATGATAATATGACTATATATTATGGAAATAATAATAATAATAATAATAATAATAATAATAATAATAATAATAATAATAATAATAATAATAATAATAATAATAATAATAATAATAATAACTATTTTAGCTTAAACGCTAATGTTTTCGTAATTATTACGAAAACTGAATTTGGGTCTTTTGTGAAATAGGATCTTCCAATACAAAGATGGTTAACGATTCGAGTTAGTAATAGTGAACGTCTAAACAAGTAAATTGGGATTATGGCTTCATCGCTTGTTTGGATACTATTTAAAGTATCCAGAGACCCAATAGTACTTCTGGTTGTGTTTGTAGTTAGTTGATTGTGCGTATGTTGTATGTGTAGATGATACTTGGTTGTGATAAGAGTTCAACTTCTTGATATACTGTTCTGTATGTTTGCGTTGATTCTGTATTGTATGAACTTATCGGTCACCCCTAATTAAAACTAACGTTTATGTCACTAAAATGAAATTAAACATGCATAACACCTATTAGGGGAAACGATTAAGAGTGTCAGGCCAAATACCAACTTCCTCTGATGAGAATAGCTAAAATAGTGCTTTCCCTATCCTTAGTCAAACTAAGTGACAGTCGAGGAGGTTGCAACAAGGTTGGGGGCCGTGGTTCGAAGGCGGTCATGGGAGGACGGTGTTCTCCATTGCACAAGCTTGGGTTTGGTCTGACTTGAGTTACGATGAAACTCCTCAATCCGGGTTGGAGCAGATGTAATTTCTCTAACCTCACAGTGGACTGGATAACATTGTGCGATATTTCATTTGTTTGATTGCATTGCATTTCATGGTAATTATTAACCTTATTTGTGTTTGTATGATACTCTTCTGACTCCGTCCCACTTATTGAGCTAGTTGTGCTCACATCTTTATAGACTCTTTTGTAGGTGTTGAGTAAGGTCAAGATGTTCAGATACCATCATTCCCAGGTTAGTATGTTGCTGTTTAGGAAAGTGAGGATAGAGGAATCAACTGAACCTAAGCTTTCAACTTTGTTTTTTTTTTTTTTAGTTTTTGAGGAAACAAATTGGGAATTTTCAAAGAGCCCACTAGTTTCCTAACTTATTGTATATAGATTGCAAAACCTATGGTTTTTAATAAACTCTGATTGAAAACTTTAACTTTGGACGTAAAACGTTTGCATAAATATTATTGTAATACTAGACAATAGGTTGTGTAGAACAAGTATTTTGTAAAAGCATTACCACAAGTTTAGTTATTAACAGGTGTCAGAATAGACGTTTCAAGTTGCTTGAGTTGTGTGCCTTGTGTGAATTGTATCTACGATAACAGCTGTAAGGTTAGCTTCTATCTTAGATTAGTTTACATGGCGGGACTATTATGACTCTTCCTGTTCGGGGCATGACATAGTCGCCCAATTGGGGATCGATATCCTCGCCATCTTCCCAAAAGCATCAGGAGGACAGTAGTTCATAATTGTCGCTGTAGACTACTTCACGAAGTGGGTGAAAGCTAAAGCTATAGCCAAAATCTTGGAGAGGAGTATAGAGACATTTGTTAGAAACAACATTCTCTCCCGATTTGAAGTCCCCTATGCACTAATCATGGATAACGCCTAACAATTTGACAACCCCATGTTCAAGGAGTTTTGCACCATGCACTAAGCACCATATCACTACACACTTTACCTCGGTCGCTTACCCTTAATCGAATGAACAGGTAGAGGCGACTAATTGGGTCATTTTAGACAGCTTTAAGAAGCGCATGGATCGATCTCATGGCGCTTGGGATGATAAGTTGCCTAATATCTTGTGGGGGTACAAGACTACGCACTGCACTTCAACGGACGAGACCCCCTTTTGTTTGGCTTTCCAGATGGAAGTTATCCTCCCTATCGAACTTGAACTCCCCAATATTCAAACTCGAAGTTTCAATGCCGCCCTGAATGACTCATGGATGTAGGCAAGCGTCAGCACAATTGAGGAAATCAAAGACCTCACTGCAGCTCGAGTTACTATATACTAACATCGGGTTGCCAGGTATTATGATCAGAAGGTTCGATACAAGGAATTCAAGGTCGGTGACATAGTGTGCCAAAAATTAGAAGCCGCTAGTTCACGAGAAGGCCAGGGCAAGCTAGTCCTCAGTTGGGAGGACTCGGTCAGAGTTGAGGAGAAACTGCGCAATGGAGCATATAGGCTAAAAAGATTGGATGTTGAGCTTATCCTACGCACGTGGAATGCCGACAATCTATGCCTCTACTTTGATTAAAATTTCATCATTTATAGTTTAATTTTCAATTTGAGTTGAAATAAAAAGCTCTCAATTCATTGCGTACATCTCTCTCTCTCTTTTTATTTTAGTCCCCTTACTAGCCTTCCAAAAAGGCATATAAATAGTTATTCGAGCAGGTTGGAACATCACCGACTTGACCCCTTTAAGGTAACCTCAGCAAGGGGAAACACCCTTGCATAGAGGAACTCTCACAAACCGGGCAGGTTGAAACACCACCGACTTGACTCCCTTAGGGTAACCTCGGTAAGGGGAAACATCCCTTGCACATAGGAACTTCCACAAATTGAGTAGGTCGGAACACCACTAACCTGACCCCCTTAGCGTAACCTTGGTAAGGGAAACATTCCTTGCACATAGGAACTCCTACGAATCGAGTAGATTAGAACACCACTGACTTGACCCCCTTAGGGTAACCTCGGTAAGGGGAAACACCCTTTGCACCAAACAGGTTGGAATACCACCGACCTGATTTCCTTAGGGTAACTTTGGCAAGGGGAAACACCCCTTAAATAAAGGAACGCTTATGAACCAGGCAGGTTTGAAAGCTACTGACTTGACCCCCTTAAGGTAACCTCGGTAAGGGGAAACACCCCTTCTATAGAGGAACTTCCTCAACAAAACCTTGACTAAGGGTCCACAAAATTTACAGAGAGAATAGAAAAAGACTTTTGAAAAGCTTCATTTATTTATTCTATACTTTTATTTACAAAGTAAAGGCTGGCATCTCGGCCCTAACCACATAAAAAAAAAAAGTTAATCTACTCTAAGTGCTAATCTACAAGTACTTCAACCAATAGGCCTTGAGCTACAAGGAAGTACAAGACTTGTGAATCAGGAGCGGCAAGACCCCCTATTAGCGGATCTTCCCCAAGGATGGCTTCTGAAGCATCCTCTTGCTGAGTTGCCAAAGCGGAGCCAATTGTAGAAGCACCTTCCCCTTTAGTTAGGGCTTCCTTGTTCTCGATGAATGTGGGGGAGTCTAGAAAATAGAGGAAGCTTAGGTCCAGATCTGGATAATGGGAGAGGATTTCTCTCTTGGTGAAGCAGGTAGAATTAATAGACAAGTCCTCTAGCTCCTTTAGCTACTCCTCGGTAGCCTTGTAGTTAGCAACCACCTTCCTCGCGGTAACATCGCTGAGGATCTCCCCACTCTCCATCTTGGAGATGATTTCTTCCATCTCTAAAACCTTACCTTGCAGCTCCTCGACTTGTTGCTCTAGAGTAGCCTTCGAGCCGGCTAGCTCAAGTGATGTGGCCCTAATGCTTTCACATTTTGATGCCTTCATCTCCAGCTTGGCCATGAAAGCCTTCAGCTCGGCATTTTCTTTTTCAATTTAGGCCCTAGCTATGCCCTCCTCCTCCAGTCATTGCAAGAGACAAGCTTTCGTCTTCTATCATTCTCTACCCGAGCCTTCAGTTCTGTGACCTTCCAAGCATCCCTCCCTACTTTGCCCCTCTCTTGCTTTACATGCTTGAGCCTTGCTTAAAGCCTTGCCACTTGCATAACAAAGCGATAAAGGTGCACGTTAGCTTGAGTAAATTTTCTCAAGTACCTCCTGTTAGAAGTTTCTGCCTCTAGCAGACACTTCTTTTACCAATGTAACTCCTCTTGAAATCTAGTTACCTTTATTTGGGTAGCATGGGACTTGCTCAACTCAAGGCGCACCTGGTAGTAGTACTGCAAGATGAAAATAGAACGCATAAGTTAATACCAGATGTTGAAATACAACACCACAACAGCATGGAAAATCTACTTGCCACATTGGGGTACTCAAGTGGCCTACTGTAAAGGGTTACCCACACTTTCTTAGGAGATCCTTTCTAGGATAGCTTAGTCACTAAGGGTATAAGACCCTGTTAATGCTTGGTAACTGAAGGTTTGGTGCCACAGCGTCTGGTCACCAGCACAGACTTCCCATTTCAGCCATAGGATCTTTCCCCAGGCCCTCTTCTTCTCCATCTCGAAGGCTTCCCTCTTCAGCGCCTCATCTAAGGAAGTGTATGGCGCTTTTATGAATGAGTTTACCTTGGAAGTTATTGAAGACATCTAAAAACTTGTCCCCAACGTCATCCATGCTCTAGAAGGGATGAGCCAAGTGCCACTCATTCCATTTCCCTTTGGTCAAAGGGTCCTTTGCTAGGGGCTTCTACCTCTTTGTCCCTGGACTTAGCTCCTTGGGTACCTCAAGAGCCTTATACTTGTCGCCCGTGGTTGTAAATGGGGAGGCTATCTCCTTGGTTCCTTCCTCAACTACCCTTGGAAGGGAAACCGCCTGCATATTGGGCCCTTCCATGTTACTACCTTCATCGCCTAAGAGGATGGGCTTGGATGAGTAGATAGCAGGAACGGGTAGAGCCACACTCAAAGGCACCACAACCGTCGGCTCATCCCAAATGAGAAGTAGAATCCTTTAAGGTATAGACTTCGGCCACAGGTTACTGGTCTCTTTAGGCCTTGGCTTCGGCTTTGCCGCCTTCCTTATCAACTAACCTACCTTTGATTGGGCTTAGCGTCGGCTCATCAGATTGTCCATAGACGAACAAGATACCTTTCGAAGCCAAGCTCTTACCTGTAAGATGATCGATCAAAGGAAACTTCTACTACCATTTGTAAAACACTACCATGACCAACATGACCAAGGAAGTCCACCATCCTATAGGAGTCAGATGAAGCACCCCGATATTAGCACAACAAACAGGCGTGTAGGAATGAACCAATACCTTTAACCTACTTCTCTGCCACAACTTTCTTTATTCTGGGGAAGAGTTTAGAGATTGGGTGTTGGAAATACCTTTTTACGATCTCCGCAGCATTGATCTCCTAGCTACCTCTCAACTCCATGAAGGCCAAGATCTCTTGGACAGCCTAGGCGTCGCTCTTACCGAGCCTCTTTTCACCTCCAGTATGGACCATTTTGGTTTACCATGTCTAAAAAGCGACCTCTTTGGGCAGCTTTACCACTACGTATTCGTCTTACCAACCTTTGACAGAGTTGACAAGGCCGCAGAATAGTTTCTTTCCTGGGTGCAGCTGGAGGTAAGGCCACCCCCTAACTTTTTTCCACATGTAGAAGTGGCAGAAGAGCTTGGGAGTAGCCCTTATCACCAGGTATTCGTAGAGCGCTTATAATGCCTTCAACAACCTCTAACCATTCGAAGGGATCTGTGACGGGCTACAGTGGTGATAGATGAAAAAGTCCCTTTCAAAATGACTTACGAGGAGGCATTGCCCAAACTTTAGGCACTTCTCGAAAACTGTGAAGCACCTCCTTAATTGCAGGGCCACCCGTTCATCCCTGCACAGCAACCTAATATGTTACCTAAGTATCGCCTCCATGAGGAAGTTGCTAATGACCTAATTGGGGGTAGAATCCTTACTTTTTCTTATACGACCGTTAGGCCCCTTCCCTGTACCAGGAGCGTCGAATAAATCCTTAACGGGAGGCAAGGGAATATCCGTGTACATGTCTCTAAGGATGGCATTGATGATTCTGGCCTTGTCCAATGATTCCACGACTATGCTCGTAGGTTGGTCGAGTTATGCTAGTGATGACACTTTGCCCTCATGTGCCCAAGGAGGATCACTCCTTGTAGAATTTGAATTGGAGTTAAGTTCTAGCGAAGAAGAATTAGCCTCACCTCTGTTAGTGGACATGATTGTGATTCTTGAAAAAAAAATTGAAGCTTCTGAAGAAGATTTGAGAGTTTTAATGTGAACATAGAAATTATGAAATTGAGTGAAAAGATTGCAGAAAAGCGTTCTCTCTTTATAATCCTCCTATTTATAGGAAAATTGCTTGGGAAGTAGTACAAACGGTTATGAGGATACGTATAAACACGAATTCCTTGGAATACTATCTAACAGATACGTGGAAAGCATATCAATAGGACGGTTACCTTTAAAAGGGTAGAAAGCATGTAGCTTCTCGCTAGTATGCTGCAATATGATACCTATCATGTTGTATTTAATGCACGGAATACAAGCGAACAAAAGTTGCATTTTGAAAGTCCCTTTAATAGGAAGCTTCTTCAGGGCCCATCCGATCTACACCTGGTCGATGTTACAAAGACATGACACACCTATATCTACTCGATCCCTATCAAGCCTTGTTCAAGTAGATCGATTCGTAGCATTGGAGTACCTTAACACCCCTGCCCGCCTAACTTTAGACACTTTTGGACCGGTGGACCACTGCCTAGGATGACTCACCGCTTCAGGCCTTCTCACCTCAGATCATCCATCACTTCGAATCTACAACCTCATCATATTGGCATCATGGCATCGAATCAAACTTCTTAGAGTTGGATTGATCACGTCTAAGCTACCCATGCATTGCTTCTCCTTGCTTCTTCTTCGGCAATGAGACTCCGGGGGGTACAAGTGTTGACAGGATACTTTGGGCAGGGACCTCTTAAAACCGATCAAATCTGCCAAGTCTTGCCTTCCTAGGCTCACCTCTGTAGTCTTCAGGCCCACTGTAACGGCCATAAACTACAAGATAAGGATAAAACAGCTACGTCTTAAATGTTAGGGACACAGCGGACTCAACAGCTCCACTCTTTCACACTTGTGGGAGAAGATCTCTCCTATCGGCTGATCTCCAACAGTTGACTCCACTCCGTTATAAATACTAGACATCTATCAAATGGTAACTCTCTTTATAAACTCTGCATTCTAAGCCAGCGCACTTAGTATTCTATTCCATAAAAAGCTTATCGCTGATTTAAGTATTGAAGTGATCACATCGGATAATCCCTTGGTATTCTCTCACTGTACATTGTTTTGCAGACTTAATACGTGTAGATCTTAATTAACTACCACAAGAACTAAGGAACGACACTTTCTATTACATTGAATATTACATCTATAAGAAATTGTTAAGATAAGAAAAAAACACTACTTTTCTTGAAGTTGATGAATATTATTTCATACTTCATCAATCATATTAAATGATTGGATGAATTTTGATGTTACTTTTTTAAAAAAAAATCATTTATTAAATTAAACAATTAATTCCTATTTTTCAATTTATTTATAATTCGGAAACTATTGATCTAATTGTCGTTTCTTTTGCATTTGATATGGACTTTGATGCCACTTTCTTTTAAAAATATATCTACTAAACCAAACAAGTAATTTATGCTTTTCAATTTATTTATAGTTCGAGGTCCATTGATCTAATTATCCTTTTTGTTTGCATTTGGTTCCGTAACATATAAATAGAGAGTAAGATAATTACCATTTTTTTTTATGATTAGGTAATTATAAAGTTATTTTTATTATTTTACTTTTGAAAAATGGATCCATAATTCTATGCATATAAGAATGTAATCTATTGGTCGATTGTAGAAATAGAAGTTTTTGAAACATTCATTTACCTCTAACATTTAAATAAGCAACAATGATCAACAACTCAACAATTATTATTTGTTTATATATATCTATATATATATCTATACTATTAAAGTGAAAGCCATTTTTAAACTACGGTTAATTGATTATTTAATATTGTTACCGTAAAACTTATTGACTTATTTTCATATCTTACCAAATCCAACTGTAAAGTAACTACATGCACGCATTTACATTACTGATTATCCATTTCATCAGTTCCAATTGCTTTTTACTTGCACGATTTGAGGCATTTTCAATGACACGTTCCTATTTCTTTCCAACAAGTTTTGCTGACCGTTTTGTATTTAATATCAATGCCTCCACAACGTATGATAAAACAAATATACATACGTCGACGTCATCAAAATTTACCATGATCCACGTTTCATGCATTGAAGTGCGCAGTTCTTGTTACATTTTCAAATTAACCGACACGTTCCTTTTCAAATTCACCAAAAGAGTTAGTTTCTCTTACTTCCTTTCTTTCTCAATTGTCACGTCATACACTCTCCCTCTTTCTGTGTTTTTCATTTAGTGCTCTCACTTAATTTATGATACACCTAAAATCATGTAACTTTTGTATGCTTCTTTCTTAGTTTTTCACTCTCTCTCTCTATCGCATTTTCATTCACTATGTCACTCTCTCTCTTCCTATACTGTGCTTTACATTTTGTAGTACCTGCCAAAGCTGCAGTAAATCAATGAATCCTTGCATCTATAGATATGAAGCTATGACTTGAATGGTTTATTTAATGTGAGAAGCAATTTTTATAATGTTTTCAAAATTTGGGCACTTTTCCTTAAAAATGGGAGGAAAATTACTTTTTATATTGTATTTATTTTTTAATACATTTCAATAGCAATTTCTTTACATACGTCAAAATGGAAGGAGGAGAATTTTATTCATATTGCAATTTTTAAAAAGCAATTTCTATATATATATATATATAGATAATATAGCACGCAAATAGCTTTTGTGTATGCCATTATCATATATCTTTATTTTATACAAACTTTTAAATAACGGTTATTACATTATTCTTTTCCTCAATTTATCTTTAGTGAAGTAATTCTTTTGTTCATTTATTGTATTTATTCCGTAATTTTCTTTTTATCCCATTTTTTATGTCCACTCCTTTTGTCAATCATATACCGGTGATTTTGTGGTGGTGCCGTAAAACTAAATCATTGACGTTGTCGTATTATAGTTAATTGTGCATTCTATCAAAAATAATTATGCATTTTTGTCCCATTTATGTATACCAATAAACTATTCATTTGGTTGAAAAAGCATGAGTTTGATATATAATAGCCATTTTGTTGTACCCACATAGAATTGTGTGTCTAAATAAGTATAATATTGTTGAAATTAGAATATTTCCTCCCCTCATTTTTAGTAATTTTTTAATTGATGGTTAAATGCCAATAAATATTTTTTTTAGGCGATCAAATTTATGGATATCATATTAGTACATTCTTTCAATTTTAATATTTTAAATGTAAAAATCGAATATCTCAATAGTTAATTTTAGACAAAATTATCGTATGAATGTTAAGGTTTTGTTTCTCTATTTGTTATATAGGTAAGACATTTTATTGTTATCAATATACTCTCTAGGTCTATTGTTCTTCACATATTGGTTAGGTAATGCATTTTATTTTTATCCATGTGACACATTTTTTATTGCCCTTTATATGCAATCCTTCATGCTTATTTATTTGCATTTTTTCTTTAAATTACGTACTTTTTCTCCTTTTGTAGAAGTTTGGCATGTTTAATAGTTTAAATGAGCCTTTCCAGCAAGTTTGTGTTGTGTTTCAACATCATTATTGAATGCAAATTGCCAACTAATGTAAATACAAAATCCTATCTTATAGATTTGTAATTTCTACATTTCTTTCATGGTGTTAATGGTATATCAACTTTCAATTGTCTTTGAAACAGGTTTCATTGTGTCATTACATTGGCTAATATATTTCAATTCCTTGATCGATCACAATATGGATATTAGTTGTACTACTTTTGTTATGTATAGTTGTACTACTAATGTTTTATATTTTCATATTTTTTTGTTACTAAAGTGCAAACCATTTATAAGGACTACTTATATAATTTCCATAGTATTATTTGTCAAATGGTATTATTTGTATGATTTTGCTATAATATGATTAATTTTATAAATGAAAACATTATTACATAAATTAATTTGATTGAGAAATGTTTATAAACTTTACGATAATCGTGTATTCACAATCTACGTTGTTCTCAATGTTTAAAATATTTTGTTGCGATTTTTATTTTCCTTTTATCAAAATATGGTATTAAAAATTAAGTAGTTTTGTTATTCAATGGTTGTATGTATGGTTGATTCAAATTTCCTCTATACTATATTGTGCTCATTAATATAGTTTTTCTTCTACCTGAACTTTAAGCTGTACTATTTGAGTACCTATTTACCTATTGCTTCTTTTGTTTGTACTATTCTATTAATGTAAAAAACTTTCAATTTAATGTCTTAGGATTGCTAAATACTATAACTGCAAAACTTGATTTTTAGAAGGTTTTCAACGAAGTCAAACAATTCGGTATGCATCAAACTAACAAAGAATCAAACCAAATTGTTATTATTTACATAGATGTATCTATATAAAATATATTTTGATTAAAGATAGAAAAGCATATACCTATATGTTTTACCATTATTCAATTATTTTCGTTCTACCACATTTCATCTATTCCCATGTCTATTTGTAATATGGAGATTATCCATAACCTTGCGATAATAATTATATACTATTGACCTTTCATATGTTTTATTCATAGTTTTACTAAATTTTAGTGTTTACAACATTAAATTTGATTCGTAAATATACTTCAATGTCCAAATAACTCAACAATTGAATTTTGGCTCTCATTGCGATTATTGTATTAGATATATGTGAGCAGTCTAAAAATTATGTTGGTGTTTCGCATAATCTTAAATTTTAAAAATAAATTTTTAAGAATTTATTAGTTCTTACTTTTTTGTACACAGAATAAAAATATATTATTTTTGTTGGGGGACTACTGTCAGATTACTACCTCAATATTTTTTTTTCTTCTCCTTTTAAGTGAATATGCTACGATAAATTTTTATTTAATTTTTTTTTTGCTACACTATCTAACTAATTTACTTCTTACAATAATATGGTTGCTGCTTTTATACATTTGCTATTGTTTTAACCAGAGTAGTCTTCATTTATGTATTACTAATCGTGAGACATTTTGTTTGTAATTTTTTATTATGTAATATGTATATTCTTTGTAACAATTTCTATTTAGTAGCTATTCAAATTGTAATATATATTTTTGGAGCTATTTGTAGCATCCTTCATCTATTGTACAGAAGGTTTTTTTTTTATAATTTCTTTCCATTGTCAATTTTCCTCCTACATCATTTAGTATTTGGAAGACTAATCACACCTTTGAAAAATGAATATAACCTTTAAATTAAGTGAATAATTGATGTTGTATCTAGTATTTGTGTTTGTAATTACTTTTCCTACATCTTCAACCTTTTTGTCTTTCACATATGACTATTTCAATTAGTTTTTATTTTATTAGTAAACATTACACTTGTACTATAGGTGCTAAAAAATTGGTAAATAATAAGGTAAAATAATTGTACAAATGGTCATTTTAAAAATAAAAATTTCTTAATAACATTAAAAAGTACACAAGTGATTACTATACTAGTGTATCATACATCTATGATGCGCATTCTAATAAAATAAATGATTACATTTGTCCATGAAGAACTTTGCCGTGAAATTGTCAAATTGTCAATTTCATTAATACTGTAGACCATGGTACATTTGAGATTTTAAAAATAACAATCCATTTGTAAAAAAAGAAAAAAAAGAAAGAAACCACCTAATTAAAATAGAAGCATAACTTTATCTTAATATATTTTTCCTGTGTTAATGGTACCATGATATGTGACTATGAGGATTCCTTTTAAAGGAAGAAGATTAGTAACAATCCCAAAAATTGTATTAATAAATTTATTATGAGGCAATTCTATAAATTTCTATTCTTTAGTTTTACAAAATACCTTTTCCTTTTTCCACTTTTTTACATCTTACAACAATCATGGTCGAAATCAATTTCACATAAAATAAGGACATACAAAAACCTTTTAAAAAAAAGTTATCGCTCTTATTCCCACTCCTTATAAAGAAATATAGGATTATTTAATAAAAACCATACATCATAAAGAGCAAATCTTCTCTCAATAACATATACCCAATAAGCTATACTTGTAATTAGAAAAAAAAAAAGTATAGCATAATCTTGCAAGTGTATATTTATAGAATCACTTATCAACAATGACCCAACAAAACAATTATAATTGAAATTAACAAAAAAATTTGAAAAGCATATGCTTGGAACCATCTTCAATCATTTATTACAATAACATGATCATACGTTGTACCCCATATGCGTGTGCAAGTTTAAAAATATCGAATAGCTTAAATATTATTTACAATACAATTACATATATATTTACATATAATAATAATGACTATAAATATGGAGCACAAGTTGAAAATATAAATTGTCAATGAGACCACAATAAGGACAATATAAAACTGCATAAATATTTACCCTTTTCAATTCAACATTCAATAATAATGGCAATGATACATTTGTCATTCACTCCATCATACGATTCTCAATATTTAAGTACATTACTCAAGATGAATGTTTAAAGACTGCATGATGGAATAATGTACACCTAGAAGGAGATAAAATTGATGGGATTAAATGAGATGTTTAAAGACTGCATGATGGAATAATGTACACCTAGAAGGAGATAAAATTGATGGGATTAAATGAGATATTTGCAGCATCACCATTTATCTACCCCTTTACTAATAATATAGCTAAACTCTCCTTTGAAGGATTGCACATACTCAATCTCATCAAAGACATTCTTATTAAGCTAGACGTTGGGTTACCTACTAATGGTATACCCTTCCTCCTCATACATTCCTAGTGATCAACTCAGATGCTCCATATAATCATATCGACCCCTATTGTAATCGAGCTTATACAAATCATTCCCATATCTCCAAAGGGGCTCACATTTCTTCAAAGTATAATTCTATGACTCCTTATCAAAATACTGGTGCGTAAATATCACTTTTGCTAAACATTTTGTGCTTTTTAAACTTATAGTTACGTATAATTCATTTAATGCTTCCATGTAACCACATAATTCAAATTACACTACTGGAAATGAAGGACTTTCCTCTAAACATGTAAACACCTCTAGAAGACTTCGTCTAATGTTTATCAGATGTCTTACATGTTTACATGAAACATCTGACTCTTCTGTAGGTAGATTTACCAACATAATACTTATTATCTAGATAAATATCCACTTTTCCTAATCAATTCGTGCTTTTTATACATATAGTTACATATAATTCATTTAATCCTCCCGTGCAACCACATAATTCAGATTATATTACTAAAAGTGGAGGAATTTCAATTAAACATGTAAGCACCTCTAGAGGACTTAGTTTAACATCTATCAAATGTCTTATACATTTACGTGGAACATCTGACTCTTCAACAGGTACAATTGGCAATATAATACCTATTGTCTACATTCACCATCCTCATCCTTACATTAACTTTCATTTACATATTTTTAACACATTGTAAAGGTCATCATTTTGCTACAGAAAATGCTCAAACTGAGAGAACTACCATTAAAGGTAATTATTGTGCTTTGAATACATCAAAAATTACTTTTAATTCTTTGTTGTCTTAGCTTTATATAAGGTCCTATCTTTTTGGAATATTAGTCGTTAGGCTAATGTAAAGATACGGTAGTGTTAATGTTGCTTGAGAGTTTCATGAAAGCTTTAGATATCAAACACTCCATTTACCTGAACTCATGTCTTGCCCATTTTGTCATGCATGATTATTTAAACATGAGACATTTGAAAAGTATTGTTCTAAAAGACAAATTGTCTTTCCTGCAATTCCATTGGCCCTCCAACTCTTTCAACTATTTATTACCCAAAACAATATAGGGAGACATTTTAGACAACACATTCTATCATATAATCATGTCTTTGTATTTACTTCCATAAGACTCCACATCAAGATAGTCTTATGGCAGGAAATCGCAGCATTTATACATTTTGTGCTCAAGGAGCAATTTATCACAAAATCGATAGTCTATTACCAAATATAAATGAAAAGCTACGATTTTTGCAAACTTATATATACGATACCAACCTTGAAATCGAAAACGATATATTTGAAAACCCAGCCTTAGATGTAGATATCATTATAATAATTACTTCCATTTTACATGCCCATAACCCTTTCGTCCATCAATTTCGCCAACTTTCATTACTTGACAATATTCAGTATTGTTAACTCATAATTCGTGAGCAACCACAAAACCAACACCAATATGCTCTACCAACTGCATCTTAAGTTGCTATTATAATAGTTGGTGTTGAAGAAGCAGGCAAACTACATGATTATGATATTGTCATCCAATTACATGCTAGACACCTCATGAATGTTAGTGATATTGCTAGGTATAATGATCCTCTCCAATACCCTCTAATATTCCTATATGGAACATATGGATGGGATGCCAATACTCACTCTATTAACAGAAACTCTATCACATGTCGTGCCTTCTGTGTGTACTACATCTAGGGGATAATTATACCTAATTGATATTACTTCCATTGCTAACACTTTCCATGTTAATTTTTCAATCAAACATTTATCCTCGAATACGCAACCATGAACAGTCTCTCATCCTAAGAGGGGGTTGACTCCTTTAACAATATTTGGTAGATAATTATGTGAAAATTGAAAATCAAAGACCGAAATGGTTACGGCATAATCAAGATACCATTCAAGTCGAGATCTATCAAGGTTTATAAGACTTACTAGTTGCTGGAGAGACTGAAGCAGGTTTGCTAAATCAACTACTACATAAGTCTTTCTAATAACCCTACCTTTTTTTATCTAATTTTTATACAAAAAAAAATCTAAAGTCAACACGTGTTATAGGAAATATTGGTAAGAAGATTGTGCCACCTTCCTTATCATCATGACATGTTATCCAAATTGGCCTGAGATTCAACATGAGTTACTCGAAGGACAAACCCCATAAGATTTTCCAGATTTACTCTTACGTATATTCCGTTCTCAGTTTGAGGAGTTCAAAAAAGACAAAATTGATAAAGGAGTTTTTGGTAAAGTTATTGCTTACACATATGTAATAGATTTCCAAAAATGAGGGCTACCACGTGCTCATATGCTTCTCATACTAGACAATGAATTCAAACTCAATTCACCAAATGACTACAATTCCGTCGTAAGAGCTAAAATTCCTAATATGTCTGATGAGCCTAGCTTATTCACTATAGTGCTTAAACACATGGTACATGGACCCTATGGCGAATATAATAATTCTGCACCATGTATGAAATGAGGTAATTACAAACGTCAATTCCCTAAGCCATTTACCAATTCTACAATTCAAGGGATTGACTCTTACCTAATATATTGAAGGAGGAAGTATATGCCTATTGCACTCCTAAATTGTCCAAACATCATGGTAGATAATAGTTGGATCGTCCCTTATAACCCTAGTTAAGTCTTAAGTATGATTCCATATAAATGTTGAGATTTGTGCAAGAGTTAAGAATGTAAAATATTTATACAAATACATTCATAAAGGTCTAGACAAGGTTTCTCTTGAGGTTCGTATAGGATCTAATAATGATGAAATTCAACAGTTTATAGATGTACATTGGATTTGTGCCCTTAAAGCAATTTGGAGGTTGTTGGCATTTCCAATGAATCACATGTGTCCATCTGTTACTACATTGCAGATACCTCTACCAAACATGCATACGATTACATTTAGGGGGGGTGAGTCATTAGATTCTATTTTGGCAAATAATCCTTACCAACAAACAATGCTTACTGAGTTTTTCCATATAAACTCTATTGACCGTGAGGCAAGGCAATATTTGTCTAAAGAATTCCTAAAGTATTATGTATGGAAAAATTCAACATGGCATCGTAGAAAAGTGGTAAGAAAAGTCCTTGGAAGAATATATATTGTAGCCCCAATAGATTTAAAGAGGTTTTATCTTCAGGTTTTACTTAATCTTGTTCATGGTCCAACTTCTTTTAATGATCTTTTAACACATCATAGAGTGCAATATGATACGTTTCAAAGGGTTGCTGAAAGTAGAGGTCTTATTGAAAATGATGAAAGCATACATCATTGCTTACTTGAAGCCGTATCATTCCAGATGCCATCTGCACTTAGGAGGTTATTCATAACAATCTTGGTATATTGTCACTCGGTTAATGTTAATTCATTATGGGATGAATTCCGTGAGTATATGTTCCAAGATTACTCTTCCTCTTCGGCTTCAAATGTGGTTGTGGTTAATAAGTTATTGAATGAAATCACTATGCTACTAAGGTAACATGGGAAAATTTTAACGGACTACGACTTACCACATCTTGATCATGAACCTATAAAAAATAATGACATACCAAAAGCAATATAGGATGAGCTCTCCATCCCTATTGACCATGAGGATATCAATGTAATTTCATGATTAAACATAGACCAATTGAATGCATTCAACATAGTCAAGTCTTCAGTTGAGCAGAGTGAGTTTGCTATATTCCTTATTGATGGTCCTAGTGACATAGGTAAAACCTTTTTGTATTGTGTTATTTTAACATTTCTTTGAGGTAACGGTCACATTGCCTCATGGGAATCGGCCTCTAACTATATCCAAATTGAGGCAGACCTGTTCGAAGCCAAGGCCTATCAAAACTGGCTACAGTCGAGCAAAAGCTAAAAGGACGAGAGGAAGGAAGATAAACACTCGGCATCAAGTTTATTATCAGCTGAGGTGCTGAGATACTACAAGGTCGAGTATTCGAGACTAAAGAACTACTTAGCCCAGCATTAAGAGACTCATGCTGATTGATTCTAGAACTTGGCAATTATGGGTTAACCTTTCTAATGTTTCGGCCAAGCATTGCAAAACTTCAGGGACTCCTTCTCGAACCCACACATCTAACTACCAACTTCGTCCAGTTCGGATATTACTCCTTTTAGGACATGCCGAGTGATTGCGTGCCGATTCCCCTTATAAAACGTACAATTTTGTATTTTTGTTCATGTTTTCCTTTATTTTATTTATGGGCTCAATTTTTTAGGATTTAACGGCTTGTACATTATTTATAGTTTTGCCACTAGAGTTTAGGACTTGCTATAAATAGCAACATCTGTAAACATCATAGAGACATATAGATAGACGTCAATATATGAAATCGGATAGAAAAGTATATTTTTGTGCTTTTGGAATCTTTTCCTTTTTTGAGCAAGGCTACTCTTAAGCTAGTGTTTACTTGATTATTGTGTATTGATTAAACTCTTTAATCTTCTCGTGTTCTTATTGATTTTTTTCCTTAAGATTGTAGTGAACCTCTTCATTTGAACTAGTTAGTGAGTGGTATCTAACCTTCATTTGAATCGAGAGCAACATTTAGCATTCGTGAGTTGTATCGAATTCTATTTCGAGATCAAACCCTTGATAATGTTTGTATCTTAGTACATGATATCCATTTACATTTATCGTCGAAACCAACCATCTCACTTCCCATCCATCAAACCCATTCAACCTATTCTGGCCTTTTTTTTTTTGTTTTAGATTTTCTGTTGTTCCTTCCATCTATATCATTGTCTTAGCGACAACTACTTTTAGAATCGCTTCAACAATATTACCAGGTGGTAAAATAGCACATTTAAGATTTAAGATCCCCTTAAACCCATATGCAACTTCTATTTGCTTAATAAGTAAACAATCCAACTTAGTTGCACTCTTAAAGGTAAGCAAGGCAATTCTATGGGATGAAGCTCCTATGGCCAATAGATACGCCTTTAAATCCTTAGATAGAACTCTTAGAGATATCAAGGAAGTCGATGTTCCATTTGGAGGTAACATCATGATACTAAGTAGAGATTTCAAATAAATTCTTCCTATGATTTCAAAGGGAGCGAAAAGTCAAATGACTAAAGCATGCCTTAATAGATCACTACTTTAGACCAATGTTTACATCCTTCGATTAACCCAAAATATGAGATTACTCACGAATAAAGATTTCTCAAATTTTGTGTTATGAGTTAGTGATGGGATTAAGGCTACTATACACGATGACCTTATAAAGATACCTCCATCTATGAGTCTATAGTGGGAGGGTGATCAAACGATTGAATCCTTGACTGATGAAAAATTTCCACATCTTTCTAAACATATAGAAGATGCCACTTACTTCATTAATCGTGCACTCTTAGCCCCAACAAATGTTGAGGTTGACAAGTTAGATGATATGATCATTCATTCGTTTCCTGGTGAAGTGCATACATATTACTCTTTTGATTCGATTAATGATGATCAAGCATACATGGTTCAATAAGAATTCTTAAATTCTATATCCCTAGGTGGAATGCCTCCTCATATTTTAATACTTAAGGAGGGAGCTACGATAATGCGTTTACAAAATTTAGATCCAAAAGCAAGCCTATGTAATGATGCAAGACTAGTATGCATTGGTTTCTTGAGAAATGTTATCTATGCAGAAGTGTTGATTGGTCATATAAGAGGATTGAGAGTTTTCATTCCAAGAATATCTCTAAAAACTTCAGATAATTTGAATCTTCCATTTGAAATGATAAGAGAATAATTTCTAGTGCATTTAAGTTTTGCTTTGACAATCAACAAGGCATAAGGATAGACGATACCTAATGTTGGCATTATACCTTTCTAAGCATGTATTTAGTCACGATCAACTATATGTAGCACTATCATGGGGAGTCTCAATGTCATCAATGAAAGTTTTAGTCAAGAAAGGAGATGTACTTAGCCTATCCAGCATACATATCAGGAATGTTGTGTACAAAAATGTATTGTTACTTTTAAGGTATTCCTATTATTGACATATCATATTTTTATTTTATCATGCTTTGACTATTATTATGCTTATCCCTTTTTTTTCTTTTATAGTTACACCCATTCATACATACATTTAAAAAATGGTTTTGTCATGTTCATTCATCAATAATCCTTGTTAATAGTCTCATTAACAATTATTCCCATGTCAACTCGTTAGAATCTTAGCAAATTTTTTATAAAGGAATTTAAAAGGAGATATCTCAATCTCTATTAGGTATGGTAAAATTACACTTACAAGTATTTTATGTTAAATTTCCTAGACATTATGCATTTAGTAAAATATGTATGTTTAAAATTTAGGATTTTTGCATTGTTACAAGCCCTATCGATGCTTTGGGTGATTATTTAGAGATTTGCACCATATGTCCACTATGATCCCCCCAACCGCGACCCCCCCTCTTACAATATTTGTTTCTTCCATATGTATTCCTCTTCATAAGCCTTTATTTTTAAGATAGGTAAATCATATTCACGTGATTTAACTTTTTTTTTTCTCCTATAGAGAAATTACTTGAGGATTTATAGTTTTGGTTTGGAATGCTCTATTAGAGTTGACAAACGAACCTTTGTTAAAATGATTAGATAAGAGATTGCAAAAATTCGAAAGCAGAGGTACTATTTACTTCTATACTATAATATGGATGATATTCAATATATATTATATATATATGTATATTTAAATTCATGTTTCAGTATTGCTAAATTTGCATTATAGTTTACCCAATACTATATGGTTAAGTTCCTTCAGAGATGATGATCCTTCCATTTAACAAATACAACCCATACGTTATGCTCGATCGATGAAGTGCTATAAAGGTTAACTATTATTGCAGTAAGATCTAATCCGAATTACTTTTTCTCTTTATGCATTCATAATTTATTTTGTCATAACAAAACTATTATTTGTTTTTGTAGATTCAAGGCATACACTTATTTTCATTTCCGTCTTCATGAGGTTTGGCAACATCATTATCTACTTTCTATAATCCATAGGTAACTACAGTCTGATAAACTTTCCACCATTTTTTTTCTTGGTTGCAGTTCTTTAGCATCGGGAATTTCACCAACCAAGTTGTATACCAGGAGATTGATAACATAATGACTACGTAATACAACTTCATATCGTTATATTTTATGCTACGACATAATTTCCCCAATTAACGTATGTTTCATTGTTTTGTAGAGAAATGGACACTTCTTGGATTAAGCAATTTCATGGCAAATAGCATAATTTTTCGTATTCTAATAAAAAAATTGTGAATATTATTTTTCCCTTTCTTCTCTTATTATTCTAGGATTTTCATTGTGTTACTATTGTTTGATTGACCAACCTTTAGTGTATTTAATGTGTTTCCTTTCATACTTTAAAACCATGATTTTTACATCTACACCAAGCCTATGTATTTTAGTACAAGCTAAGCATCCATTAGTATAAGTGCTGAAATTAGAAGTTGTAAGTAGTTGAAATCAAATGCTAAATTGTATGTGTTTTTTGAGAATACATATGGTGATAGATGCCATAACAATATAAATTTGTACGCCATTGTGCACTTCAAGGATAAAAGTATTACTTCAATATTACATATTTCTATAATTATTTTTATACCCACGATGCGGGTGCGTCATATGCTCGTATATATATATATATATATATTTCAATCTTAGAAGATTTTTTTTTTTGTTTTGAGATCCTTTCCTAGGTAATAGTTATATTTCTTTTTTATTCTACGTAGTTTCTATATTATTTGTGCATTAATTTTTTTTTCTTTTCTACATCATCAATTATGTATATAATTTGATTTAATAATTACATTGTATTCTAAATTTTATTATATTTTTATATTTATTCTTTTCACACGTAATAGGGGTATACATTTGCTAGTATATTTCAGATTTGTTTCCTTTCAATTTCTCGCTATTTATGGATTAATGTTTTAAATTGCCTGAACTATTGAAATAATTTATAAAATTATTATAACATCATTTTATTTTTTATAATCTCAACCACTGAATATATGTGGCAGTATTTTAAGAAACTAAATCGATGAAGTTTAAAAGAAAGTAAATTGAGAGAATTTATATATTTCATTTGGAAAAAAAAAAATCTGTTTACGTTAAATTGATAAAACTGAGCAATTATATTGCGGCATTTATTTATGAGATATAAATACAGCTTAATGTATATTGGTCCCTTTAACAGGTTGAAATGACATGAGCAAAAGTCATTATTTAACTTAAAATGTATAAAAATCATCTTCTAATGTGATTAGTTTTTTTTTTTAAAAAAAAATTATTAGTTTTTAACATATTTATATGCTCTCCGAGGGGCAAACTGATGGGTTCGTGCTGTGAACCACTTCTTAAAAGTTTTTATTTTCTTTTTCCTAAATTTTTCAAAAGTATTCATGCAATTCCACACCGCCAACCGCAACACCACCACCCCCAAACCACACCCCACCCCGCCACCCCCGCCCCGCGGCCCCCGGGGTTCCGGTAGGCTTCCCTGCTACTACTCGCATGACATTGTAAATATTAAATAAAAAAAAAGTGCTAAGAAATGCAATATGTAATTTTTGGGATCATTCGAATCAAAATGGAAAGATTCCTTTGGAACATTTTACATTAGATGGATTAGCTAATGATAAAAAGCATAGTGATAGGAGCATGTGGCTCTCAATGCGTTCAATATCACAATCTCTCTCTGTCTATAGCTGGCGGAGCAAAACACTGAGACAAGCTGTATCCACAAGATTATCACGTGGGATTCCCTCTGTCCCCGGAGCTACTTTGGTTGGTGGGGGCTTGGGCGGTTTCACAATCCACTTGCTTTACTTATTATTCATTATTCCCACCAGGAGAGAGAAATCTCCTATTGGATGAAAAAATATTCTTAATGTTGGTGTGTTTTAATTAATATAAGTAACAATAATATTTATATTCATATTAATAATAGTGCATTAATATATTCTAGGTGTTAGAATTTTATTAACACATAGGACATGTCATTTGTTAAGATACAAGACGAGGAACTTTTCGTAGAAGTAAGTAATCAAAATTAGAAAGTACAAAAGGTTTTCTCATTAAACCCTTAACTAGCCTTAAACTTCGGCAAAAATCGATTTCAAACCGTGAACCAGTTCAGTTTGATAGTGGTTAGGTTAAACTATCATGGTAAACCATCGGACTTTAAGCACCTAGATAGTTTGCTTGGGTGGAATCGCTCAAATCGACGGGTCGTGAATTACCGGGTTGACCCGCCATTAAACTGGTGGGTTGGCCCGATTGGTTCATTCCCTTAAAAAAAAAAAAAGAGAAAGAGAAAAGAGAGATCATTAAATCGGAAAAAATAATTAAATAATATCCAATAGGTTATTGTATATCAAAGCTACTTTATTTATGATGGTAAAAGATAGTTTTTTTTTTAAATAATATCATCAAACTAATTATAGCTGACTAATTATAAGTTAATTATATGTTAAGAATAGATAAAAAATTCAATTTAAGTTCATCTAAGTCATTTTTGCAAAACTTATCGAATGTTAAAGATTTGAATATGAGAAAAATAAAATAAAATTTGAGAGAAAAAAAAAGTTGGAATCACATTAAATTAGAAATTAATAAAAAAAATTAAAAATTATTAATAAATTAGTATACTTAAAAATAAAAAAAAGATCAAATTATTAGAAATTATTAATGTATTTAAAAAAAATTAATAGAAAAAATTCAATATTAAAAAAAAAAATAGTTCAAGGGCCTCAAATATTCAAATATAAGGATCATTTTTTAAACAAACTTTATTATTTTCAAGATATACATGTTAAAGGTTTAAAAGAAAAATTTATTATATTTTTAAAAACTGGTTATACATATTATGAAAGTAAGTGTTTAGAAAATCTAGAAATTCTTTATTTGATCTATTAGTAAGTGTACCGGTGTACTCTAAAATTTGCTCTTTTCTTTTTTATTTCACTTTTTTCCCCCTATATTCATTTCGTACTTTACTTCTTTATCTAGACCATGCGGTTACTTTACTGCGCATCCTTTGATTTAACATGCACATGATCTTTAAATCCCAAATTGCTTTTCATAAGTCACCGACCAATAATTGTCTTCAACCGCGCTCCTTATACATATGACATAAAGTTACTAAATTATTACATAATCGTTCTGAATTACTACTATATTATTCGATTATTATTATTATTATTTTATCATCATCATTATCCTCATCGTTGTTGTCGTGGTCGTCGTCAAATCATTAAAATTGAATATGTTCCGAATTACTAAGAATCAAAACCAGCGTGGTCAATTTCCGTCAACAAAAACAGTTTTAGATTACCCCTAAGCCGTGACTGCACGTATAATATTATGGAATGCATGAGAAAATTACTTTCTTTGTACTAAAATTGTGTAGAAGCTTTATCATAAGAAGAAAAGAAGAAAGACAATCATCTCTAACTTGGCTAGTAATAATACAAATATAAATTTAAATATAAATATATAATTTATTATATTAAAGGGAAATCCCTTTTTTAACACCTGTAACTAACCATTTATATCTTATAACTTTAATTGTAATAGTTATAAAAAAAAATCATCCTATAAATTTTTTAATTACCACAATTTATTCACAAATCTTTTCAATTATATAATTACCATTTTTTATCATACTTATTTTTACGATTGTTATTGTTTTATTTATCCGTTATTTTAATTATTCAATATTACTATTATTTGAAAAATTCATTTTACTTTTTATTTAACCAACATTTATTAATTTTTTATGAGAAAAAAATTATTATAGTTTTGATTTTATCTATTATATTAAAGGGAAATCCTCTTTTTTAACTACCTATAACTAACCATTTATATCTTTTAACTTTAATCATAATAGTTATAACAAAAAAAAAAAATGTCATCCGCCAAACTTCTTAATTACCACCATTTATTCACAAATCTTTTTAACTATATAGTTACCATTTTTTTTTATCATATTTATTTCTACGATTTTTATTTTTTTATGTATCTGTTATCTTAATTGTTCAATATTACTATTATTTGAAAAATTCATTTTACGTTTTATTTAACAAACATTTACTAATTTTTTATGAGGAAAAATTTATTATAGTTTTTATTTTATAAATGTATATTATTGTCATTCTTTTATATATGTAATCCAAACTTTTTTATTTTTTTTGCACACGTAACACGACTTTTCATGTCATACCTCTTATAATGATTATCATGCGCGAAACATAAAAATTTGGTGTTAAGTTTTAGTCTTATTTACAATTTAAACCATATACTATAGTAACTTTCACTTTAAACTGTAAACACATAATGGAAGACACTTATGGCTATGGTCCTATGGAAAGTTGATGTCACCTTTATGGAAAAAAGTAAGGTTAATTTATAATGTGAGACAGTGTGCGAATAAATGTGACAATGCAATTATACATATGAGAGGTATATACATTATATCAATTTTAAATTAAAGTTTGTATGTAATTTGTTTCATAATTTCTTAAAATTCGTATTGCAGGTATATAATCTACTAATGTACAATAACTTTACTCTATCTTCTAAAGGATTTTTACTATTGTATGGCTAAAGATACGGTGTGTTAATATGTTATTCATTGTAGATGTAGGGGTTCAATTGAAGTGGTCACATGTGTGCTGTGTGAGTAGCGCATTACACATAGCTTTAAAGAAATGACGCAAGATTATCACCTGAAGAAATGATTAGATGAGAATAAGGTAGGAAGAAGGAACATGCAATCTCAATGTTTCAAATGCACAGGTGAAAAACAAGGCAACCTTAGGGGACTTCAGTTGCTGACCTTATAGCTTGAGCGAATAAGATCAATTTTTTTCCTAAACGCTATTTGATTTTAGAGAGCAAAATTTTCACAATGGAACACCATTTTTCCATTCTCTCTCCAAAAGTTCCAAATGATGAGGAAATGTTAGGTATTTATAGGCTCTTAGACATAGTGGCATCTATTAGATCATCTAGGTAATTAACAGATGAGATGGAGCTTGCTTAATTCATGGTTATTCAGAATGAAAACTAATGGGCTCAAAACCAGTAGTCTTCCTTATAAGTTCATGAGCCTGCTTGAGAAAGATTAGAGGTGGATGGGATGATCTAACAATCCCTGTTTCAAGCCCATAAAACCAAATCTCTCTGAATTTTCCCAATACAAACTGGACTCCTTAAGCCTTGTCACCTAGACTAAGGAGTCAAGCCTAAATAAATGATGGGCTCATCTCAATAACTGGTATAACAATTTTTAGCCATCTACATTTTACCCCCCGACCAAAAGTCCCTTGGACATATACAAGGGGGTTTTGGGCCTTTTTAAATGTTTCTTCAATTGTTATGTAGATATACTAAATATTGACTTTTCTTGCTTGATCACTTCCAATATCTATATAATCAATGCATCTCTTGGATTACTGGCGAGTTGAGTATGATTTGCTAGTATTTATTTTATTGCCATAGAGCACATACTTTGATATGCCTTTGTATTACACTATTGACATGTTGCTCACATGAGATTAATTCGCCAAATAATATGTGTGTAGTGGCTCTTCTTGATATTTCTTCCTTATTTATAATCATTAGCAGAAAAACAAAACCATTAGAGCATTTATAGGAATCTAAAGCTTACAGAACATCCCATCTGGCCATGTTATATGCATATACATATGTATATATGGGTGTGTATATGTCTCATTTATACTAGTGAATGGGGTACTGCTGTCATAAAGTGGAGTGGAGTGGAGCTCCGGAGGTAAATTTATTAAATGCATCATGCTATTTTATATGTATATATATATATATATATACATATACTTATTTTATTTTTTTGTTCTTGTAGGTTGAGACGAGCTTTCCTATTATAGTTTGCGAGAAGGACGATGCTGCTAACATGAGCTTCAGGGTTCATTCAGACAATCCCGCTACACCAGTAGTAGCTTTACACAATGATAATGAGGACTTGGTAGATTATGGTGAATCTCCAGTCTAATACAGGGATGCTGATGATGATAATGATAATAGAACTAAAGAGTTGAATAATTCCCCCGAAACACAAGACATTACTTTATCAATCAATGAGGCAAGTGATGGCAATACTTATGCAGATGCATTGCTACGCTCAAGGACTCATGGAGGTAAAGTATATGTAGCATCTATTGATGTCTTTCCACCTCCGTTGCTAACTTGTCTCGTAAAGACATGGTAGCAACTCTAGAAGCTATCCTAGGGGAGATAATATCCTTTCATGGATTTCACATTCCTTCTCATCTACCGGAACCATTGGAGAGACTTCATGCTATGGACTAAGATTTTTGGAGCGAGTCTCCAATATTGGGAACTCAATTGGCTAATACCATGGTAAAAATGTTAGGAGAAGCTTCATTATTACTTGAGAAGTTTTGGAGGTCTTTATTAGATGATAAGCTATAGCAACTGATTAGGTGTATTGAAGGGGCTCATCTTTTAAAATTCAAGGTTGGTAGCTTAGAGCCCATTCCTACCAGAACTAAGAGATTACCGTGTTATTGTGCCACTATGAGAAGTTAAGGTAAGTTAGTAGTAAGGATTCAAGATGCTATTAAGGAGATAGATCGTGATGCGATGGTTTTATTAGGCGATACGGACCTTGAGTCCATAGTAGGATTAGATTGCCACCTTTAGCGGAGTTTGGCTATATTCATTTGTTTTGCCGACGTTCATTCTTCCCTTTTTCTTTTCTTTTTTATCTTCGAGTTATTTTCAACACTTTCAAATAGAACTTACTAATTGAATGAAATTTGATTACTTTCCTCCTATCTTTCTATTCTTTATTTATTTCAATTGCTTAGTTGTATCAAATAACAAGGCTTTTTAGCCTAGAGGTGGCCTATGCTACTAAAACCTTTAGGGGCTCATTGTATGCTTTAGGAGCTAGTGTCGCACTTAGCGGCAACATTATAAAAAGCAATTTCACGATAGTAGGATTTGTTCCCTATGGCTTGTGAAGCCTGGAGGATAGTGTTGTGCATTGGAGGGAGGCTCTTACTTGCTAGCAACAATACATAAGATAAAATAGTCAATCGCGCTTAAGCAACGATAGTAACATGTGCCAATTGTATTTATTAGTGGTCAAGAGGGTATTTCCCAATACTTAACCTTGTATTGATTTCTCTTTACTTATTCATGTATTATCCTTATCGCTAAGGAGACGTATCTCTAACTTTATAACAATAAGGAAACAAGAGTAGAATACATAATAAAATTGTGTGCTAAGGAGATAATCTCTAATTTTTCAATAATAACAAAGCAAAAGAAAGTTAAAGAACACAAAGAAACAGATTAATGGAAATTGAATGTTTTATTCATGTGAAATACAAATACATTGTTGGATCTACAAATAAAACTTTTTAACATATTGAAAGTTAACGGGAGGGGTTATTGTATTGGTTTTAGGATTAAGGAGCTTGCAATAGCTACTGTCATGGACCTTATGAATTATAAAAAGGCCTTCCCACTTCGATATAAACTTTAGTGCTGGAATACCTCATCGTACATGCTCTACCATGAGAAGTACAACATTACCTTACTGAAAAGACCTTTTCTTGACCAAGCGATCATAAGCAACACTAAGTAGTCTTTGGTAATTAGCAAGGTCATGCTTGGAATTATCTCGCATTTCTTTTAAGGCTTCAAGATCCAACATACATAAGTTGTTTAGTTCTAATTCAACATTGACAGCCAAGCATACAGAAGGGACTAAGATTTCAATAGGCATCATTGCCTCAAACCCATATACCAAAGAGAAAGGTATCGCCTAAGTAAGACCTCGTTTGGAAGCTTTATAAGCCCATAGTGCCAATGATAGTTTGTCATTCCACTCTTTATGATTTTCATGAACCATTCGACTAAGCACCTTCGGGAGAGTCTTGTTTGTTGCCTTTGCTTAGCCATTTTCCTTTAGATAATATGGTGTAGATTTTACATGATCAATATTGTAAGAAGCTAGTAGTTGTCGTACATGTAAGTTGATGAAGGAGGTGCCATTATCTGATAGGACACGCTTTGGGATCCTAAAACAACAAATAATATGCTCCTTTATGAAATTTGCTACGACAGGTCCTGTTACATTCCTGAGGGGGATCATCTCAACCCACTTGGTGAAACATTTAGTCCCAACAAGAATCCATATGCACTCTTTGGATGGTGGGTTTATTGGACCAATTAAGTTAAATGCTTAAGTGTGAAATGGCCATGGAGTAGTTAAGCTATGCAATGTTACCGTGAGAGCATGGATTATATCACCATGTTGTTGGCATGCAACATATTCTTGGCAAAATTGAGTCCATCATTTTCTATGGTGGGTTAATAGTATCCCATATGAAGCAGTTGGTGGAACAACTTCCTTCTTTCTTGATGTTCTCAACCATCTCTAGAGCGTGCTTCAAACAATATGGTTTCTGTTTTAGGAGGTGCTATACATCAGAGAGGCTTTCCCATTAATGATACCCTATACAACTCGCCCTCATGTATAAGATGCTTTCTTGCTTTATGCTTCAATAATCAGGCGTCTGTGCTGTTCATGGGCAGAACATTATTTTTTAGGTAATCGATGTAAGGGTGCCTCCAATCGCCTGTACTTGCTACAAAGTTTCATTCTCCTTGGTCAGGGAGTTTAACACACTTTGGATAACTTATTTGTAATTGGGATGCATCTTTAGACATTGTTGGCCTGTAATACCTTACGTATTGAATGCAGCGACATAAGGGTCACCCTTCGTCTCTACACCAGATCTTGTTGTATTTATTTAACATTAAATAGGCTTACTTTGCACAAATACATCGAAATAAGATACCTTCTAGTCCCTTAAAATACAAGATGCCATTAATATAAGTAAAGTTTTTCAAAGTTGTCATAGAAGCTGCATTTGGATGTGTTAATTGTGCCTTGATGAGACTATGCCAATCGCCTTGCACTTCTTGATCCTTGTCTACTAATTATAGAGTCGTGCATGGGATGGATTTCTTAATAACTTGTATGTTTAAATTATTCTATGTAGTTTAAATGGGAACTTTGGAAGCTAATGTTGCTAGGGCATCTGCATAGCAGTTGGTGGACCGTTTGGCATGCTTGTACCTCACGGATTTGAACTTGCTAACCAAAAACTGCACCGCAGCCCTATAAGGCATTAATATTGGTTCTTTGAGAGCGAATTTACCATTTTCCTGCTTGATGATTAGGTTTGAGTCACTACGAATGCACAAGTTAGATGCTTTGGTATTTTGAGTAAAAATAAGACCAAGCAGGAGAGCTTCATACTCAGCCCCATTACCAGTACATGAGAAGTCTAGCTTAAAAGCTAAAGGTATCTCTTTGCCTTTTGGAGATGTTAAGATCACCCCAGCTCCTTGTCTAATGTTATTAGAGGAGCCATCAAATTGCACCTGCCACTCTCCATCTAATTCTACTCTCATAGAATCTTCATAGAATTATGCAGGCATTGTATCTACAATAAGAGCCCCTTGTGTCACAAGAAACTAAGCCAAAAGGTTTGCCAAAGCCTGAGACTTAATAGCCTTAGGTGGCATGACCATGATGTCAAATTCTGATAGGAAGTGCAACCATTTTGCAGTCCTTCCTGAAAGAGTTAGTCATGACAACAAGTATTTTAATGGATTTGAATGAGCAATAAGATTAACCCTATGAGCCAGAAAATAATGGTGAAACTTTTGCATAGTAAATACCAACGCAAGGTACTACTTTTTGCAAGCTGAATATTTCACCTCACTCCCTTGGAGTAACCTGCTTAAGTAGTAGACTGGTCATTTACTACCATCTAATTCTTAAGCTAACAATGCCCAAATAGATTTATCGGTTGCTATCAAATAAAGAATCATTGGCAATCCTTTAATAGGCATTATCATCGTTGCTGGCAAGGTAAGTATCTCTTTGATCTTTTGTATGGCTTCATCATGAGGTTATCTTCATTCAAATGTGGTTCCCTTTTTCATGAGCTGTTATAATGGATGAGAAATTTCTACTAATGCGGGGATGAATCGCCTAATATAGGAAACTTTCCCCATTAAGGTCTTTAATTCCCTTGGACTAATAGGTAAGGGCATGAAACATAGGGCTTGTACCTTTGCTGGATTTACATCAATTTCTTTCCTATGAACAATGAATTCAAGGAATTTACTAGAAGCTACCCCGAAGACACATTTCAAGGGATTCATACGCAATTTATATAGACGACATCGTTCATAGACCCTCCGTAGATGAGTTAAATGATCAAGTGCCCATCTTGACTTGATAACTATGTCATCAACATAGTCTCCCATGAAGTCATGCATCAAGTCATGAAATATGACAGTCATTGCCCTCTGGTAGGTAGTTCCTGTATTCTTTAGTCCAAATGGCGTGATTGTATAGTGGAAGTTTCTCACTGGTGTTTTAAAATTAGTGCATTCAGTATCTCCAAGAGCTATCTTTATTTGGTTGTGGCCATTGAAGCTATCCATGAATGGAAGTTTCCTATTGTGTCTGTAGTTGTTTTAGTAAAGCTATTTACTGCGATAGATTGATTCACCAGTTGTCAGTTGTCTATTCTTGCAGCTTTGAATATAGACATCGACATAATGTTTATGGAGGAGGCATTGTCTATGAATGTCCTCTTAATGGGATGTCCGTTGAGCATACTTTCCACATAAAGAGGACGGTTATGATAAGGGTTCTTTGTACACATGTTTGCATTAGTAAAGAGCATGCATGTTGGCCATCCTTCATACTAGCTACACTGCATCGCACTCCTTATATTGTCTCGCAAAAATCTAGATAAGTACAGTTGCTGCTATAAGCCGTATGTCCTCATTGAATCCTAATAAATTGAAAAACCTCTTGAAGTTAGAGGTTTTCATTAAGGTAGTAGCCACTGATGGGTGTGTGCCTTGGTTGGTTTCTGTTACTACTTCCTTCTCTTCATGTACCACAACTTGTCATACATCTCCTTCTTCTTGTGTCAAATCGTAACCAATTGCATTTGTAGCACTACATTGGGCATTGTGTGCCAAGAGCAAATTACTGTATTTGTCATAATTCTCTATGACAAGTTCCCCATTATGGACCCTTTCATTAAATATCTTCTTCAATGTCCAATACTCTTTAGTTGGATAACCCACAGCCCTGTGATATCTACAAAACTTAAGGTCATTCTTCTCATTTGCAGTCGACAAACGTTTTACCCTTGGGAACTTTATGTTCTTATCCCGTAACCACTAATCAAGTACTACATGTACCTCACCCCTCAAGTTTTGTCATGTTCTTCCCATATTTGTAATCATGACTCATTCCTAGGTAGAGAACAATTTCTTTAAAAAAAAGTTTGCACATAGTTTCCCATGAATCAATCAATCTAGAGGGGAGGTTGACATACCAAGTATATGCCTTCTGCATCAGTGATTTAGAGAATTCCCTAAGCTTTAGGTTATCATCAAGCCTATAAGGCTCCCGAGTTTTAATAAATTTCAAGAGTTGTTCCTTTACACTTCCTTTTTTGACATTAAACGGTATGAATTTAGGACTTACATAGTCCTTAGGATATGGCTTTGCTGTGATGCATTGGTGATATGAGAGTTTTAACTCTAGTACTCCCATAGAAAACTTAGCTTGTATTACTCTCATATAAACGTCCATATCTTCCTTTGTTATAAAGAAAGTCTTTGGAAGAAAAGCTGTAAATGCAGGTAGCGAAGCAGGGGCAAGATTAGGATGAGAAGGAGATTCTCCTAAGATTGGAATGGTAGGATTGAATGAAGGAGTAGGCACCCATGAAGATGAAGAACCGCCTAAATGTACTCTTACATTCTTTGGTACAAGAGTTAGTTGTTGTGTAGGTTCTAGCAGCTAGAGAGGCGAGTGGAGGTGGGCTTTGGGCTTTCATCACCTCCTTCTTAATAGAGATTCTCTTCAATGGCTAGAGGACTAATTGATTAAGTTGAACTAATAACACTTGGTTGTGCAGCAACCATAAGGTTTAGCAAAGCCATACCTTGTTACGTAGCAACGATAGTAACTCTCTCGGTAAGGATGAGTTAGAATATAGCCATGAACTGATTTAAAGCCTTCGTAGCTTCTTGCATTTTTCGCATCATCTGTATAAGATCTAAAGGAACCTCAGGCGCTGAATGGTCCTGGTTAGTATTCTTAGGTAGTGGGAGTAGATTTTGCTCAGTACGTTCAACATTAGTATTGAGCTCTTAAGACATAGTATCAGATATACCGGTTGTTTTCTTCTTAGGAGGTGCCATGTTTATGCAATCACTCTTTCCCAGTAGAGTTGTAAAAATGTAAATGTGGGGGTTTAGTTGAAGTTGTCACATACGCACTGAGTGAGTAGTGTATTGCACGTGAATTTAAAGAAATGACATAAGATTGTCACCTAAAGAGATGATTAGGTGAGAATAAGGCATGGAGGAGGAATAGGCAATTTTAGTATCTCAAATGCATAGGTAACAAACAAGGTAGTTATAGGGGATCTTAGGTGCTGACTTTGTAGCTCGAGCGAATGAGATCAATTCTTTACTTGAACGTTATTTGATCTTAGAGAGTAGATTTTTCATAGTGGAAGACTGTTTTTCCAATCTCTCTCTAAGAGTTTCAAATGATGAGGAAATGTTGGGTATTTATAAGCGCTTGGGTATAGTGACATCTGTTGGATCATCTAGGTAATCAATAGATGAAATGGAGTTTACTCGATTCATAGTCATCCAGAATAAGCCCGTTAATAAGCCTAAAGTCAGTAACCCTCCTTATAAGTACATGAGCCTACTTGAGAAAGATTGGAGGTGGACGGGCCGATCTAACAATACTTATCTCAAGCTTATCAAGCCAAATCTTCCTAAATTATCCTAATACGGATTAGACTCCTTAGGCCCTGTCTCTTAGCCCAAAGAGTTAAACCTAAATAAATAATGAGTTTTTCTCAATAATTAATACAACAATTTTTAACTCTTTACATTCGTAAAAGAAAAAAAGAAAAAAGAAAAAAAAGGAAAAAAAGGAAGGTAGGAAAGATTTTTGGAACCCAACATTATCTTGCCAGTTCAACCACCAATTTCTTCAATTTTTTATCCTGATGCTCCCCTTATATGTTAATATTATTCTTCTAAAAGGATTCTGCCAATCATACATAAAATACAACAAAAATATTAGCTAATATACTTTACTTCTCCAATAGGGATCTTATACCTTTTCGTAGTCCATACTAATTTAATGTTCTATCATGTATTTAGCGATTTTTTAATTGGCCATATGTTACTTTAGCAAATTGAATAATTATTAATTATTGTAGTCCTCAATAATTGTGAAATATTGTGTATATACTAACTAATTATCAAATTCAGACACTAACTAATAATAAAATATGATTTGTATAGTCCCCACCAAAACTTAGATCTTCCATCTACCTAACTCTCAAATGCTCAACCAATCCTCACCATCATCTACCCACTCTTCAGGGAATTAATTTATCCCCCCGTAATTATCTGTGAAATGATAATTTTTTAAAATAATTACTAACTGGCTAATATAGCATAGGAACTAGTATAAACAGAATAAAAAATAATGTCAAGCATATATTTGAAAATTTGTGATCGATGTGCGAGATTAGAAAGAAATACTCACATTTGCGATTCAACTTCAATCTTATTGAATTTAAGTTTGAATAATTAGACGGCAAATCGGGTTATCTACGCTTGTTTAAGCTAAAAGAACTGAAATTAGTTGGTCCGGATCATTAAAGAGGAAATAGTCTAATTTCTTGAAAACTTTGGGATCCTTTGCACTTTAGGGAGTATAATAGTACTTTATAGATTTTTTGTTTTTATAAACAATATTGTTTGTCCTGCTTAAAGCTTAGAGGATGACCTAATTGATTTTTTTTTTCCCTCAATCATTACAACGGGATATAGCAGGTTTGAACTATGTTATCAAAAAGACAATATTCAATATCAATTGAGCTATAAGGTGTTGATTATTGGAAAATTATTTTAGGTTTAGTATTTTGTTTTTTAACATATAATTAAAAACAAATATCGATGTCTCTACCCTACCCCATATCCAAATCTATTCATTTTTAAACGTTATCCTGCTTTAAGGTTAATGGATGGATTAATTCCCTTCGTAGTGTATTTGAAATTTCAGAAACCTAAAACATTCCTATTTCTGGTTTGTGTTCCAGTTCTGATTAATTCTATCTCACTAAACCGTTAACTAACATAAAATTGATATTTTATTCCATTATTGTCATATTGTACCAACCATATATATTTAAAGAAGTTCATGAAAAATTCTTTTGTGGTCTAAAGATATAAAACATGTTTTATTTGTCTATTTGATATTATAAAAGATCCTCGATATATTCATGTTCCATTCTAACATCATCTCAGGGAAAAAAGATTTTACTAGGTGGCTAGTGTATGGTCAGCAATATGATGCATCTAATGTCCCGTAATTTTAAAAGTTTAGAATAATTTAGACATTTCCTATGACCCAGCAAACGACTTTGTAAATTTGTAAATTTCATGGTACCTTATACAACTTATGATTTTTCTTTTTTATATTTTAGTTTTTAATGTTATTAGTCATTTATAATTTATATATTATAATTTAGCCAACCAAACAATGGTATGCATTTATTCGAATTCAATATTAAATCATAAGATGAGTATTGTTATAATCGAATAGTATAAATATTGGTTTTCTAATAGGATAAGCTTTCCTTTCTAATAGTTATATTATGATAGTTAAAAAAACAAAATCTTAAATCATACAAGGAATTTGTCAAGACTGTTGAAGTGTAGCAGCATTACTATTAGCTTTTTATTATGATGGATTAGAGTTCGAATCTCCTACTCCTAAAATTGTGACTTAATTAGAAAAAATAAAAAATCCATACAAGAAATTCGATAATGGTTATCGTATTATCCTAATATAAATGGAGAGAAATTTCAAACAAAAATATCTCTGCTTACGATATTTTAGGACAGAAAATTAGGATATTCTTGTCATAAACCATTGGAAAGTAGGAAATATCCGTCCAACAACAAATTGGGGCTAGTGGCTATTTACTTTGGCAGCCAACCACATTCTAACAAGAAAAGACTAATTCAATGCACGATGGAATTGTCCTTATTTACTCCTCTTTTTCAATAGGCAGTTCACAGTTATCCCCCTTTGACTCGCAAACTAATTGTTTAAGACTTCAACCAAACTCAGGAGCCAAAGCCGACCACATGTAGTAATTAAATTATATAACTAATTTTAACTAGCATGTGATTTATCCACATACGAGTCTATCTAGAAAACTCTACCTTAAAATATATATATATATAAGTGACGGTATTCATCTTGATTTCTCCAAGCAACTTTTTATAGTAGCCATATAGCTAATTTATAGATTTTTTTTTTTTTTTTTTTTACAAAACATCCAAACAAATTATGATTTTAATAAATAGTTAATTTATGTGTAAGTAAAATAAATGCTGATTCCAACGTGCATGTCACTGCAACAATGGATCTCTAAAATTTTTTCAGTAAAATTAAAAATTCAAACATTGAGATGGGTTAAATATTTTAAATATCTTGAGACATTATCACGATGTCATCTTCTTTTCTTTTAATTTTAACAATTGGTTACATGAGATGACATCTAACTTTAGGAAATTTTAAAAGAAAGTAAATTTTGAGGATCCAAATCCAAATAAGAGAGTTATTAAAAATAGATATAATAACATTTAGATTTTAGAAACTTTGAAAAGATATGATGCACATGAAACCCATTATAAACACTATAAATGTTGACGCCTTTAGAGTCTAGAGGTATGAATTCTAATCTCCCGATGGAAGAGGTTCAATTGTCTCTTTCTCCAAATGGTTGTAATAGTAGTAAGCAAAATAATAATAATAATATAACCTTAAGGCATTTTTCACTATTTATTTAAACAAAAGACCACTTATAGTAATAGGAGTAGACAACGCTCTAAAGTTGCCCGGAAAAGTGGAGAAATTAGTAATCTCTCACTTTGATTTTAGGAGAGCACTTAAAAATATTAGAAATCGTTTATGTTTAATTAGATGTTTGTGTATTATATGAAAGAAAAACTAAGCCCAAAAGTCCAATTTTACCTGCTTCATGGTCTAAAGATAGAAATGTCTAGCGATTGTTATCAAATCTCAAATTATTCCTAAGTTAGATAGGAAAAAACAAAGTTCATTAATAATTGAGATTAAGGTTTCTTCAAAATTAAAAACCTAAATTTGATTTTCTTAGATCCGATACCTAAAGTTAATAATTATGAGTTAAGTCTTTAAAGAAAAAATAATAACAAAATGGGGGATCTTTGCCAAGCCCTAATAAAATTGATGTGATATGCTGTAGTTTACTCAACCAAAACCATAATCCCTATATTAGGTATGTTCACCTTTATGATATGAACAAGACAAATATAGGCCTTTTCAACCCACACAATCATCTAATTTCCCAGTAGGATCACCACATCTAGGATTTGGTCGATTAGATATACCTTTCTCCTTTTCTAGTTGACTACATCCCCTTCTTTGTTTGAATTTTTATTCTACCTTTCTAACTTATATCTTGGCTTTGAGTTAATTTAGAGAAATCTTTAAACCTCAAAATAAATAAATTAAAACAAATTATAGTTATGTTCATCCCTTACTAGCAATCAAGAGGGGGTAGGTTGATTACTTAATAAGATTTAAAACTTTTTCACAATAAAATAATCCTTTTAGATTACTTATGTAGTGGGTTAAAGCTTAAACAAGAAATGTGCAAATACATAAACAATCAAGCAAATAATGAAAAGAGAGTTTGAAAAAAAAATAGGTAAAGAATTTATAAAGGCTTCTATCCTCTCTTCTAACTTCACTTGCTCGGTATTGGGCCTTCTACACTAATTGTTCCACCATTTTCAATAATCAAGAAAGGGTACAAATACAACCACACGACTACAATCAACACGACTCTACCTTTAAACTTATCTCTAGCTAAACAAAATTAATGTGGTACACTTTCTCTTTATTACAACACACAAAGCAAATCATATAAGTTCTTAATGCAGAAGAACTATATCTTCCCAAGTTTTTACATAAAGAATTCGTAAAACAATTTACAAAATATCAAGTTAGCTTAGGAAGATCTCTTTAGTGTTTGCAGTGATTGAGTGTTCTATTATATTTCACATTTATGCTCAAGTTAATTTTAATCTACACAAATTTCTCTCCTTTCAAAATTTTGAATACAATAGTTAGTAAATCTCTTAATTGATGGATAATCCTTATCTCTTTTCAATCTTGAATATTCCGCTGTTGCTGAGGTACTTTCATGAAATCCATAATTCAAATTACAATGATATAATAGACTTTTATTCTTAGGTTTAAATAAGATCAATAGAATAAGATTAGATAAAATATATTCTTTTATACTACTTTTAAGTCTTTTGAATACTTCTGGATAGCTTTTATGTTTGTTGAAATTACTTGTAAGTATGCTTTTAAGTCAGTTTAAACTCTTATGAGTAGTCTTTATATTTGTCATGACTTCTTCTAAGTTTCCTTCTAAGTTTGTTTAAATTGCTCTGAACAATTTTTGTACTTATTGTGACTTCTTCTAAATTTGCTTCTATGTCTATTTGAACTCTTCTTCTTCTTACTTCAGTAACCTAGTGAAGCTTTTAAGTGTACTTTTAACTTTTTGTCTTATAAAAAATCCGCTAACACATTTTTTAATTAACACAACTTTTAACTATTTTGAACTACAAGCTTGATTTATAAAATATATAATTTAAATTTGCTTCTATTTTTACTTGTAAAAAACACTTAACACTTTCATTAGTGACTTTTAGTGTTTTTTATCATTAAAACATATCATCAAGAGATCCAACAAGTTAATTTGAATAAGATTTACCAAAATTAAATATTAGCTTAATTGTTTAATTTTCTAATTAAATTGTTATAATTATTAAATGTTATCTTGGTAATGTCAATAAGTTGCATTGTTAGTGGCTATTAGCAATAAGTAGTACTACAAGGCTATGGTTGGTAGGTTGCTAATGGTGGTAGTTAGCAACCATAGAAAATTGCAATAAGAAATGAGGATAATGATATATAATATTTTATAAAATGGATTTTTTTTTTGTTACATTTTCTATCTAGATTTTTTATGGCGATTAACCATCACCACTTACGGTTACTCACGGCCTTTACCCTTTTACCATTACATTTTGATAAAAGTCATTACTAAGTGAAACCTTTGGGAGAACTACATAATATATAATAATTATAAGCATTGGTTACAATAAATATGAAAAAATAACTTAAAAATATTCCTCGTAAAATATATTAAATTCAAACAATTCGCTTAAAATATAAAACAGTAATTTATTTAATCATCATAATATAAAATAGTTCTAATGAACGGTCGATATAGCTCGGGAATGGATGATCAACAAGACTACGATTCCACTAAAATGCACTAGCCGACAAAATAAAAATTATGTTATATATAAAACAAATTAGAATTTATAGGCCTGTCCTTCATTATCCACACGATTGCCCTTGACCTTCGTTAACATGGGCCCCAACGAGGTCGCTTTCTCTCTTGTGGATCCTCATCTTCATCTATATCGTGAAAATTATTAAAAAGTGCCCACATTTTTTTGATGGTCTGACATTCAAATTTCTCAAGATAGAGATATAAATATCATGCATACACTAGGCCATTTTCGTATATCACACATGATTGGTTTGTATGACTTTCCATTTAGAATTTCAAATGTCTTCTATAAATGTTTGAAGTTAATAGAGGAGTTTATACTTACAAATTTTGATAATTTAGTCTTTTTTTTTTCCTTTTGTGGTATTCTAATGTTTTTAGTTTAATTTTTAGTATCTTCACTAATGGAGAAATTCAAATTAAAGAACAAATACGATGAAAATGACTTATATCCAAATTTCCAAGCAGGTTGCTTACATTATTATTCTCTTTTTTTGCATTAAACTTACCTCGCTTAATATAAGAGTGGTTATATCCTTATAGATGGTACGGTTGATCAAGTAATTATATCATTTGAGATACTAACTTGTGTCAAACTCGATTGAATGAGTTTTGGTTAAGTATTAACGATCATTGAATAGGTCCTGATATCAATATTTTGAAACCTATTTCATCCAGATAGGTCTAGAGTATTATGTTTTTATACTATATACTCATCTTACAACCAATATTATAAAGTATTAGTAGATGATACATATACATTGCATGTAAAAAAAATACAAAAAAAAAGAAGTTTAGACTAAAGTATATAAAAAAAATACTGATAATATATGTTAGTAGAATTGAAACTATAATAAATTTTTCAAAGAAAAGCCTTTACAAATGGTAGTCATATAAAAAATGTAATGAATTTTTCAAATAATAGCAATATTGGCAATTCAAATAATGGACAAATAAAGAATATTAATCATAGAAATAAGTGTGATAGAAAATGGTAATTATATAGTTAGATGCGATACTTCAGAATTTTGGAAGATAGGTTTATTTTATTTTATTTTTTTTGTAACTATCATATGAATATATTTAATAATTAAAATTATATAGTACTAAATTGTTAGTAATGGATATTAAAGGAAGACTTTTTTCTTAATATAATAGATATAGATTACAGGTTTTAAGATAATTTATAGTTATCTTGTAAAATTAATTAGATGATATGACATATATTAATGAAAGAAAAATAACTCATGTATATATATATATATATGTATATTCAGTTGTTGCATTTTATCTTTTAAATTCTATAGAAACTGTTTGTTTTATTTTGTAGCTAATGAAGGTAGAATTGCCTTAAAAGTCATATTACTGTTATGCCTCGAAGTCACAAAATCGCAACATTCTTATCGTATAAACCATTCTATGATAATAACTAGTCTCACAGTACCTACCACAGATACAATCTACACAAGGTATCGACAACTCTTTACTTTGAAGTAAACAGTTCAATCAAAAGTTTACCTATAGTTACAGTAATTATGAATACTTTTATATCAACATACATAATTATATGTAAATTCCACAAAACCTCTCAGGAAACCCTACATTAACATAACAGTTTACTAATTTACATAATGATTATCAGTTCTTTGTCCCTAAACTATAAAGAACATTTTAGCTATACATCCACTACTAAGCGAATTGATCCTCACACGCTAGGCTTCAAAAGAACTAACCTTTAGATAGTTGTAAGGCGGCATAATACTCGAAGTATTCAGAAATCAAGACCTGCAAAAGGATCTATACGGATATGAGCAACTACAGCTCAGTAAGTTGAATTGGAGACTCATAAATATATATAAATACAAACAAGATTTATTAAGCAATTATTTTCATATGATGCAATAAGTAAGTGTCATCACACAACATAATCCGGTCCGTTACGAAATAAAAGAAATTTCACTTGCTTTAATCTGAGTTGAGGAGTTTTCATATTATGCAACAGTTCATAACCAAACCCAAGTTTGTGCAATAGAGACACTGTTCCTCTTAAGACTATCCTTCGAACCAATGCCCTCATCCTCACTATGACCTTCTCTCCTGTCACTTATTTCGATTAAGGATAAAAAAAGACCAATTGCTATCTAGCGCTATCTTTATCGAAGGTATTGGTGTTTGGTTGAAGAATCCTAATGATCCCCTAAAGGGTTGCAATACATGACAATTTAGGTTATTAAAGTTGAATAAGATGAAATTCCATTTAAGGTGTTCAAACAATTTCACACCAATCCAGTCATAATACAAAGTCAATCACATTACAATTTTCAACACGAATTCAAATACTCAAACACATGCATAAACTACTTATAATCACAATCATACACAATTCTAAGTCTCCGAATACCATAAAATAGTACTCCAATATAGTAAGTAATAACTCAACTTACTTGGAATTCTCAGTCGCTCGATCACTTAATTACAAGCCGGTTTGTCTCTAGGTATCTTATGATACAAATAGGTCTTTTTAGTACTTATACTTTAATTATTCATATTCTAAGCTATAATTTAACTCATTTCTCCATATATACCTATTATTTACTAATGATTCATTCTACCTTATTTTAGGGTTCGGTTTCTAAATTAGATTCTAGTTTTGATTATGAAATATTAAATATGCTCAAATCCTAATGTGAAATTAATCATATTAAGCTCAAGTATTCTAATATCATATTGGGTCTTAATTTAGTGTTCTAAACTGTTCGATACATTATAATCCTAATTGGGGTACCGAATTTATTCTCGATGTGAGAAAATCTTACATTTTTTATACAATTACCTAAAATTAAATTTTGTTTCAGATTTATTATATTCTGATTTTTATTATTATATTATCTAAATAGCCTTAATTTGTCATATTTATTAAATTTCCAATTCCACATATTCCTAATTTCCTACATTTCCTATAATTACTACATAATTCCTATATTAATTATATTTAACACTTCAAAGGCTAGGATTAGGTTTCCACATTAGAGATTAACATCCCTAAACATCTAATTACTATCTAAATCAATAATTAATCACTTAATCACTTAATTAACCCAAAATTACCCAATTTTTCCATCATTTTAGGGCTAAAAATTTACTTAAAAATTTCAAAAATTAAATTTAAAAAACATGGCTTCATAACACTGTTATATATTACTTAAGCATTCTACAGAAAAAATTTAAGCACCAAACTACACTCTTAAGCCTATTTATTTCTAATTCTAATCATGTTTGGTTTTATTTAATTTATTAAGAACCCTATATTTTCAGACGTGATTAAGCTTAATCACTATTTTTTCCTAAATCTACATACAATAAAACCTCAAAATAATAAATTTCATAATTTTTTGAGCAAAATAAATAATTTTAAGAAATTATATAAAATCAGAGCAGATGAGAGACCCACCCAGTTCGATGTCTTTTGGGCTTCTAACACCGGTCTAAGTGTATCGGCCGGTCCAGGCAGTGGGTCTGGAGTAGGGTGGTGGTGGTGGTTCGATTTGGTTCACTAGCCCCTAGTGCACAAATTTTCTTATTTTTTTCTTAACCCTAATTTTTCTCTTCCAATTTCGATGCTCTCAATTTTTTCTAACTTATAATTGTCCAAATGAGCTCTGTAATTTTTTTCCTTATTTATAGAGCTTTGTGGTAATTATTATGCATTTAATTGAACAAGACATTGCCTAAATCCCTTAATTTTTGCCTTTTGTGTTGCTTTATTTTGATTGGTTAATTTTTTTCTTAACTTCCTGACTCGCTACGACTAGATCCACATCATTCCTTATTCCTCTATTTTTTTTCTTAATTAATTAATAATTTTCTTTAATTATTTAATAAGTTTTTAGCTAATTTAAGTAATTTCGTGTATTTTTATCTACACGTAAATACATGTGGGGTACATGTGAACATTCCTAACTATTATTTAAGTCATTTTATGATCTTTAGTATATATATAATCTATCTCAAGTAATTTATTAGTTATTAGATTACACTTTTTGCCTTTTCGATAATTAACAATTATTATACTCAAAATTTGAAAATTTTGTGATCTCCAATTTTATTACTTATTTTCTTAAATTCAAGTTTACGGGGTTATTTTTACTAATATTTTTATTTATAGTTTATAATTTAGGTTTGGTTAGATTCTTTAACCGATCGTTCTAAACTTTATGTACTAAGTTTAATCCTACGGTTATTTAGCTTAACTTTATGGCTTACATTTCCACCCTCCAAAAAAGTTTTGTCCTCAAACTTCTATATATCTAAATTGCACTTAAATGAATAAACACATTAACCACATGCTTTTACTAACCTGGAAATTAGAAAAGCCATAGATACTACTTCACCATCGTTACTTTTGGTTCCCAAGTCATCTCCAAGTCTAGACCTTTATTCCATTGAATCTTCACGTACTCCATATCTCTATTTCTTAACTTCTGAACCCAACTATCTAATATTTTTATGAGTTGCCTAACAAATTGGAAATTCCTTGTTATCTCCACTATTGTATCCAGGTTCTTAATGAATTTTCTTAACATGGAAACATGGAATACATTATGATAACCTGATAAACTTAGAGGTAAAGCTACTCTGTAGGATACATTGCCAACTTTTTCCAGTACTTCAAATGGACTAATATATCGTGGGCTCAGTTTTCCCTTTGAGCCAAATCGTTGAATCCTTTGAATGGGCTTATCTTAATATAAACACAATTTCCAACTTTAAACTCCAATGGCCTTCTTTTCAAGTCAGCCCAACTCTTGTAACGGTCTCGAGTTTCTTTCATTCACTGTCGAACAATCTTAATCTTCTCACTTGCTTGATTGATCATATCAGGTCCAATCATGGCATACTCTTCGTGATCCCAATATAGTGGTAATCTACACTTTCTCCCATATAATGCTTCATAAGGTGCCATCTATATGGTTGCATGATAACTATTATTGTAGGCAAATTTTATCAATGGAAAATATTTATCCCAATTACCTCCAAAATCTAACACACAAGCTCGCAACATATCTTCTAAAGTTTGAATTGTTCGCTCAGACTGCCTATCTATTTGTGGATGATAACTTGTACCAAACTGCAACTTTGTACCCAAAGCTCTATGTAAACTTTCTTAGAATTTGGATACAAATGGACTATCCCAATTAGAAACAATACTTTCAGGTACACCATGTAACCTTACTATTTCTTGGACATTAATCTAGTCATCTTTTCCATTGAATCACCCGTCCGATAAGGTAAGAAATGTACACTCTTCGTTAGTCTATCTATGACTACCCAAATAAAATCGTATCCAACTTTGAGTCCTTGGCAGTACTACTACAAAATCCATAGTAATATGATCCCATTTCCATCTTAGTACTTCTAAAGGTTGTAATTGTCTACCCGATCTCTAGTGTTCTGCTTTAACTTGTCGACACATAATGCATTCTGACACATATTGTGCCAACTCTCTCTTCATCCCATTCCACCAATACATGAGTTTCAAATCTTGGTACATTTTATTTCCTCCTGGGTGCACAATATAACCTATAATGTATGCTTCATCCAAAATTTGCTTCCTTATGTCGGGATCTTATGGTACACATATTCTTCAGCTAAACTTTATTATACCTCTGTCATCTACCTTAAAGTCAGGGTCCTGTCCATTGCTTAATTTCTCTTTTGTCTCCATTAGACCCTTATCTTATTCTTTCTTTTGCTTTATTCTCTCTAATAAAGTAGGTTATAGTTCCAAATTTATCAGCTAACTATTAGGTTCACACTAGTCAAACCCAATTTGCATCTTCTTAAATTCTTGCACTAATGTACGTTGGGGGTGTTAACAGTAAGGCAACCTGTTCATAATTCTTTTGACTCAATACATCTGCCACCAAATTAGCCCTTTCAAGGTGGCAATTTATATTCAGATCATAATCTTTAATAAATTCTAACCATTTTCTTTGCCTTAAATTCAACTCTTTTTGAGTGAAGAAATACTTTAAATGCTTATGATCAGTGTACATCTCGCACTGTTGTCTATAGAGATAATGTCTCTAAATTTTTAAAGCAAACACTACAACCGTTAACTCTAAATCATGGGTTGGATAATTCATCTCGTGTCGCCTCAATTGTCTTGATGCATATGCAACAACTTTTCTATTTTACATCAATACACAACTTAATCCATTCTGTGAAGCATCACTGCATACATTATAAGGCTTATCCGGATAAAGTAATATTAATACTGGTGCTGTAACCAGTTGTTTCTTCAACTCCTGAAAACTCTTGTCACAATCTTCACTCTATGCAAACTTTATATCTTTCTGGGTTAATCGAGTCAATGATTTGGCAATTTTCGAAAAATCCTTTATAAATCGTCGATAGTATCTAGCCATACCCAAAAAACTCCTTATCTTAGTAACAGTGGTTGGTTGCTTCTAATCCATTACTGTTTTCACTTTATCAGGATCTACAAAGATTCCTTCACCAGATATAATATGACCTAAAAAAGAAATTCTATTTAATCAAAAATCACATTTACTTAACTTGGCATACAATTTATTCTCTCTCAACTTCTGTAATGCCAATCATAAATGCTCTACATCTTCCTTCTTGATTTTTGAATAAATCAAAATATCATCAATAAACACCACGACAAACTTATCCAAATATGGTTGGTATATGCAATCATTAGATCTATGAATACAGCCGGGGCATTCGTTAAACCAAATGGCATCACCAAAAATTCATAGACCATATTGAGTTCTAAATGCAGTTTTATTCACATCTTCTAGCTTAACTCGTAATTGATGATATCTTAATTTCAAATCAATTCTAGAAAACACAGTTGCACCTTACAGTTGGTTAAACAAATCATCAATACGAGGTAACGGATACCTATTCTTAATGGTAACCTTATTTAACTCCCCATAATCTATACACAATCTCATAGTACCATTCTTCTTCTTCACAAACAATACCGGTGCTCCCTATGGTGAAACACTCGGTCGAATAAACTTCTTATCCAATAGCTCTTGAAGCTACTTTTTTAGTTCTTGAAGTTCTATAGGTGACATTCAATATGAAGCTTTAGAAATAGGCTTAGTTCTAAGAACTAACTCTACAGTGAAATTTAACTCTCGGGATGGGGCTAACCTTGGTAAATCCTCCGGAAATACATTTGGAAATTCATTCACTACCTGTATGTCTGCTACCTTGGGTATCTCTTTCTTTACATCCACAGCAAATACCAAGCAACATTTCCAATCATTCTCCTTTACTTTTGTCTCACACAGTTCATCACATATCTCCATCACTGATAAATTCAACCTACTTCCACCAGCCTTTCCTTGAAATATTGTTTCTCCCTCATTAAGATTGATAATTTTATTTCTACACTCCACAATGGCTTTATTCTTAGACAACCAATCTATTCCCACTATTACATTATAACCATGTAAAAGTAATATTACAAGACTTATAGGATACTCCTTCCCCTTGAATTTTTATTTTACCATCAGTTACTACTTCTCAGGTTGTTACTTTCTCCTCAGTCGGAGTTTTAACTTTATAAGTTGTACTAATAGTAATCACACTAATTTCTTGTTCATTTATAAATTTTTGACTTGCAAAGGAATGAGATACACCAATATCAAACAGCACAAAAGCAGGTTATCCATTTATCAGCACATGTCTTGGAATGTACTAATATTATGATTACTAACTACATTAGCATTCATAAATCTTGAAATGCAAATACTTCAATTTAATTCACACTTAGACATATCATTACAATAGATAGTTTGAGTACGTACCAATTATAAGGCCTTCATCATTTTCTTCTTCAACTCCTATGATCTCCTCGACATCATCATGGTAGTATTCCTCCATAAAATCGAAAAGATCCTCATTCTTCTCAACTCCCATATCCTCTAGAGTGAAGATATGAGCAAGTGCGGTGATGTTATCAAAACCTTCCGTCCGCTTAGCACCTTGTCTAAACTATGGACAGTATCTGGAGAAATACCCCTTCCTACCACATTTGTTATACTTCACCAATTTCATCCTAGGGCATGCCTTTAGCATATGGTTCGGGTCTCCACATATAAAATATTTTCCCTTAAGTTGAGTATAATTTCTCAAGAAATGATTTGCACCATACTTCTAGCATTTGACATTACCGTCTTTGTCATAAAAACTCAAACTAGGTACTAACTGCGCTGGGATACTAGCCAGAGTTACTACTCTCCTTCTCTTCTGTCCAGAACTGCTACTAGCGGCACCAAGATATAATCTCTTAAATGATGGACCAAGTCGATATCCTTTGTTGATCTTTTGACTCCACATTGCTTGTATCCTTACATAATTATCTTCCAATTGTCTTGCCTTATCTACTACTTCATTGTAAGTGGTGAAACCATAATCCAACAGCTTGCAACACATTGTGGGGTCAAATTCGGTAAGAAACAAATATTTCTTCAACTCAATATTATCTTGGTATGAGCCAGGTACATATTATAACAATCTATTAAACTCAGTTTCATACTAGGTTACACTCATACCTCCCTTCTTCAGTTCAAACAAACCCCGCACCATTCTGTTTTAAACACTATGAAGGAAATACTCCTTCCTGAATTCCTCCTTAAATTGTTGCCAATTAATGTTATTTCCGAGTTGCCTTGCTCTTGAGTCCCACCATACTCTCGCAGCTAACTTTAACATAAATATGCCATAAAATAACTTTTGATCAATTGTAAGGTGCAAGTATCTTTTCTAGGATTGACTTAAGGTCAAGCTATCATCAACTAAGAATTAGGTTAGAAGATGTTCCAAAGACAGCGTTTCGGATAAGATATGGTCATTATGAATTTATGGTGATGCCTTTTGGTTTGACGAATGCTCCTGCAGTATTCATAGATCTAATGAACCGTGTGTTTAGACCTTTATTAGATAAGTACATAATTATGTTCATTGATGATATTTTGGTATATTCTACTACATCTAAGCAACATGAAGAACATTTGAGAATGGTGTTGTAGACTTTACGAGAACATAAGTTATATGCGAAATTGTCTAAGTGCGATTTCTAGTTGAAGGAAATATCTTTTCTTGGACATGTCATAATAGGAGATGGTATATTGATTGATCATAAAAAGATTAAGGTTATAATGGAATGGAAAAGACCAGAGACGGTTACAGAGATTCGAAGTTTTCTTGGATTGGCTGGGTATTATAGGAAGTCTGTTAAGGACTTCTCACAGATTTTGAGATCACTTACCCAATTGACATAGAATAATGTAAAATTTGAGTAGGGTGAAAAACAAGAAAAAAGTTTCTAAGAGTTGAAGAAGAGATTAGTATTCACTCCGATCTTTGTATTGCCAAATGATAAAGAGCCTTTTACTGTATATAGTGATGCTTCTAAAAACGGATTGGGATGTGTACTTATATAAAGTGAAAAAGTGATTGCGTATACTTCGAGACAATTGAGACCACATGAGCAAAAATATCTAGCTTATGATTTGGAACTTACGGCTGTAGTGTTTGCATTAAAGTTATGGTGACACTATCTGTATGGATAGAGATGCGGAATTTTTACTAATCATAAGAGCCTTAAGTATTTGTTTACTCAGAAAAAGTTGAACATGAGACAAAGAAGATGGCTTGAGTTGATCAAAGATTATGATTTGGGGATTAACTACTGCCCAAGTAGAGTAAATGCAGTTGCTGATGCATCAAGTAGGAAGAATTATGGTAAACTTGCTTCTCTTTTGACTGATCAAAGGGAACCCATTAAAGAGTTTGAAAGATTAAATTTGGAGTTTTCATGGCATGAGGAAAATATTGAATTATCAAATTTGGTGATAAAGCCAATGCTAATGCAAAGAATTAGAATTGCTCAGCAAGGCGATGCTGTATTTAATCAAATTAGACAAGAAATGGGAAGCGGGAAATACATTGATTTTTGAATGGATAAACATGATACACTTTACATGAATAACCGCTTGTGTGTACCTGATAATGAGGAGCTTTGAAAAGCTTCGAAAAGAAATTTTAAATAAAGCTCATTATTCAGGTTATACTGTACATCCAAGAGGAACGAAGATGTACCAAGATTTGAAAAAGAATTTCTGGTGGAATGGAATGGAATGAAACAAGACGTAGCTAATTTTGTGCTTAAGTGTGAAACTTGTTAGAGAGTGAAAGCTGAACATCAACGACTAGGAGGATTACTACAACCCTTATCTGTTCCAGAGTGGAAATGAGATCTGATATCTATGGAGTTCGTGAGTGGTTTACCAAGGATAGCTACTAGTTTTGATGCGATTTGGGTAATCGTTGATCGACTTACCAAATCAGCTCACTTTTTGCCAATTAATAAGACTTTTTCTTTAGAGAAATTGGCAAGGATATATATCAAGGAGATAGTGAGACTACATAGTGTCCCAATAGGAATTGTATCAGATCGAGATCCAAAATTTATATTAAAGTTTTTGGGAAGTTTATAGAAAGTGATGGGAACAAAGCTACAGTTCAGCACAGCATATCACCCCCAAACAGATGGATAGACTGAGAGAACTATTCAGACTTTGGAAGATATGTTAAGGGCATGTATCATAGAGTTTAAAGAAAGTTGGGATACTCATTTTCCTTTGATTGAGTTTACTTATAATAATAGTTATCACTCGACCATACACATGCCACCTTATGAAGCTTTATATGGGAGAAAGTGCCGATCTCCATTATTCAAAGATGATGTAGAGAAAGCTGTAATAGGTCCTGATCTGATTCAAGAAATAGCAGATAAAATTATGGTGATCAAACAAAAGATGAAAGAATCTCAAGATAGACCAAAGAGCTGGGCTGATTTGAAAATAAGAGAATTGGAATTCCAAGTAGGAGAACATGTGTATTTAAGGATAAAACCGATCAAAAGTATTCATCATGCTAAAATCCAAGGAAAACTAAGTCCAAGATATATAGGCCCATTTGAGATTTTAGAACGAGTTGGGAATTTAGCCTACTGGTTAGCATTACCACCTAATCTGTCGGGAATTCATAATGTTTTCCATGTGTCAGTTTTGAGAAAACACATTTCCGACCCCGATCGTATCATTGCATTGGAACCTATAAGACTACAAGAAAACTTGACATACGAAGAACACCCAATGAAGATTATAGATAGTAAAGTACAACAGTTGAAGAATAAATAGATTCGTTATGTCAAAGTATTATGGAGAAACCATGAACGAGAATTAGCTACTTGGGAAGCGGAAGAAGAAGTAAAGAGGAGATATCCATACCTATTCGTAGAACTAGGTATGCATCTCAAGTTTTGAGGACAAAACTTATTTGAAGGGGGGAAGAATGTAAACCCAAGAAAATTAGTAGTTGAATCTTAACTCAAATCCGAGTGTCTTAAACTGTATAACAAGTCGATAAGACTAGTAACAATAAAAGATCATGAAATTTAATAAATCAAATATAACATCGATAAGAAAACTTTAGGAATTGATCGAAATCCTAAATCATATACTAAAATCCTAAAACTGTTTTAAGCACCATTAATCAAAATTGAACCCGAATTTGTTCAAAAACCTAAAATTATAAATGTAAACCTATAAAATAGTTAAATATTACTCAATAGTGATAAAATTATAGTCGATTATAAAATCTCGACTAAATCGCCTGTTAGTTTGAAGCTATAACAAAATCGCTATAATAACTTGTAAAAATTTTAATTGTACCAAGTACCAATTAAATTGATAAAATTTCACGAAAATTTAAAAATTAATTTACGATGAGATTTGTTATAATTTATATGTTTCGAAAAATTATATATTTATTATTAATTTTTATTTTCTTTCTCTTTCATTTTCAATTTATCTCTTTTCTCACTTTCTTTTCTTTCTTCAATTATCACGTTCAAAATTTGGAAAACAAAGATCCAAATCAAGTAGCCCACGTGAGCAAAACAAATTGCCATGTGTTAATCTTAAATAAAAAGAAAAGATTATAAATGATTATTTTTGTTTTATCTACATTAATGCAAAAGATTAGAAAGTAACTTAGCTTAAATTTTAAGCTACCAATCACATGAGCAAGGGGAGAAAATATAAATCTGGAAAAAGAAAAAAAAAATCTACACACACAAGAAACCGAAATCTGGGAGAAACCGTGAGAGAAAAAAAAAAGATAGAGAAAGAAGGAAGGAAAAAAGAAGAAAGAAAAGAAGAAGGAAAAGAAGAAGAAAAATAAAAAATCAATAGATAAATAATTTATTTTACCAGTATAGATGTATATTATATAGTATACACATGTATAAATATAGTATTTGTATAGTATTTTTACATATAGCATGGCTATTATATGTCTATATACATGAATACTTAAATTTAATTATATATGTATGTATAAGGTTAGGTATGTATACATGTATATATATAAGTATATTATATAGAAAGAATATGTATTATGTATTTGTTTCTTTTTAGAATACATATAATTAGTAATAAGTATTTTCATTACATAACTATGGTATAAATATATATATGTATGTACCGTAACTATATATATGTATATACATGTATAATTATTTATATATATATATGTATGTATAGTTGTATAGTATATATGTAGTGGGGTCTTTTTATAAGTATGTATATAAGACATATATATATATATATATATAATATAGAGTATATGCTTTGGAGTATACGGCATAATATATGTATAATATATAGTATACATATTTTATAACAAATATTATGTAAATATATATACCGAATATATATAATATAAGAATAGGTCTTTGTAGATTATTTATATATATATATATTTAGTTATTCAGAAATTATATAAGTATATTATTATATATAAATACAAATACATGAATATATATATATGTATATGTACATAAGAGTATGTTTATGTTCATAAAATAAGTATATACATACATATAACATATAACATATATTAGGTATATGTAGTATACCGAAAATATATATAGATATATATATGTGTATGTATAAATCGTGAAATATATAATTAATAAGAAAATGAGAAGTAATAAAAATAATAAAGGTCATAATAATAATAATAATCATAATAAAGTAAAAATCTCAAAAATAGGAAAATATGCTCAAAATAATAAAATATCAAATATATGATCTAAATAATTATTAAATCATAAATATGTTAAGAAAAAGCGAAAATAAATATTTTATGATTTTTAAACTTAAATAGTAATTTTTGTAATATTTTTATATCACAATTTAAATTACGAGTCACAACGTCCAAAACGGATCTTGTTACGAGAAAATACGCTCGAAAACGATCAAAATGGACTATAAGTTCATAATGATCCGAGCTAAAACGAAAAAGTTACACGCGATTCGATAAAAAGCTCGAATCGACAATTTCACATAACTAAGTGAAGTAGACCTTACAAATTCTAACACTATAGCTTTAAATTCTCTACCTTACAAAATTTTCATTATTCTCAGGTGATTTCGATATTAACATTGAACTGCTACTAGACTACTACGACTTCTAAGCTAACTATGGCCAAGTAAGTTTTTCCTAATGATTTCATACTTGTATGTGCTTATAGTTAGTAAATATAAATTATGAATTATAAATGAATGTGTATGAGATTGAGTTATACTTGTGTATGATAATTGTTGTTGATGGTGAATTTACCTTAAATTGCAATAATATAATATTTGTTGCATAGTAGATTCACTAGATTGATTGTTTGTAGCTTGGAATGATCACTGAATAAATAAGACTAAATTTTATTCGACTAGAAAAGTTAACTTAGATCATGCATTGCATAATTAATTCTGGGCAGTTACATTACACGGAGATAGCGAGAGACCATATATAGGTTGATTATTGATTGTTATTGATTCCGTACGGTATACACGTGCGATATGACTTTACTCTAGCTCACGAGATGACTAGGCGTTGGAGGTGCTAACTATTTGGCTATGGGTTAAGTCTAGAGGCCTTCGTTTAGGGGTGAGTGAAGATTGCGTGAACTTACTTACAATCATATGTAGAACTCGTTTTGATAAAGCTAGTAATTGATGTACCATTACATTTTAAATACAATACGTAGAGTTTCGTTATGAAATAAGTTCTAATATGATACCCGGATCTGACTGTACCGATGAATCTCCAACCATAATTTCTAAGGGTGTTAAATCTAAGTTACATGCAGTATTTGATCACCTACATGTATTTGTTTGGTATACTGTTTTCCATGCATTCATTTGGTTGAACCTAAATATTGTATAACTTGATTGTTGTGTAGTTGAGGGAAACTATCTCACTAAGCTAGTTAGTTTACACCCTTATAGTCTTTTCTCGTAAGCCAAAATTTTTGTGAAGTCGGGCCGTCTCATGCCTGAAGTTAGTTTCTATACAAGGTCAGTGTGGGAGCTGGATGAGATCGAAGAGTACTTCTGATAGTTTATAGATTTGAATATGTAAATGTTATACTAATTGAACTAAAGACATGTTTCAGTCTTCGTACTTGTAAACTTTTATACAAATCGACAATGTATTATGTTTTTATAATTTTATTATTTGTCGTGAAATGATATTGCTTAAGCTTGCGCACTTTTGGTAGTTAGTCGTAGCTATAGCCTTATGTATCGTATAAAAGGGTCGTCAATTGTAAGGGAATTCAATCTGCAATCCTTTATACGGTATACGGCGACTGCCACAACTAGCCCTCTCGAGTCATGACATTACTACTAGTCATAAGATATTGAATCAACATTCCTTGCTGTCTCATCATCGTATGCATACTGGCAAGTATTTGTCCAATAAGCATATTCTCTTGTGGAGGTGGTGGGGATAAATCTTATCTATGTTGTTCTCTCGAGGGTGATGGTGCTCGTGGTGGAAGGTTTTGATTTCCTTCAGTTCCTCCTTGACTACTTCCATTTCCAACTTCAGCTATAATTGCTTAATAATTTATAACTTATAACCCTATATTCATATTTATTTATAAGTTATCCATGATTTTGTTTAAGGAATTTTTATAAAATTAATAAATACCTGCAATATATACTCATATAAAATAGTAATAATAATATCATTGTAATCAACATACTTAGTAGTCTGACTTCCACTATTAACTTCATTCAACTTTACATCATTATCATTACCACTTCAAAACAAAAAGATACAACTCAATAGCTTTTGAATACATACATAAAATTTACAACTCTATTATGTCATTACTTACATAATTTAGTACAGACTTGATCTTTAAAATTGTACAAAACAAAAGATTACATCAACTAGCTACATCAAACTTAGTTACAGCATAGATCTAGCTTGATCTAGAAGCTACAAAGTATATCAAAAGTCAAAATACATTAAAAGATCCTAAAATACATCAATTTCCATCAAAATTGTTATTGGATCATATATGAAAATCTATCTAACCAAAACAAGTCAGTCACCTAACTAAGCTAATCTTCTTCTGAATTCATGGTAGCTACTCCATCAAATGGATCATGACCCATATGGTCTCCTACCAAGTGATCTTCATGCTCGCTATTCGATGTAGAGTCTATAAATACTATCTCTAAAGTCTTAGGAATCATAATCACCTCCTGCACATCATCATCATTCGACTCAACTATATCACCAGCTCCTACTCCAGCTATCCTAGTGTCTACGATCACCTGCAGAATCATAACATGTATATCTATACCAGGTTTATCCTCATTCTCTTGCTCCTCCTCAAGGTTTTCTTCTGGGTCTTCTTTTAGATCTTCTTCCTTAGAGTCTTCCTTAACATAGGGTTCAATTGGAAGTGTGTTTTCTAGTGGTGGTTCTAGTATCTCAAGCGCAAGTTTAGGGTTAGGGTCCAATAGTATCTCTATACCTTCCCCAGCAGGTTTTGGAAACTAAGGAAACCAATCTATAATCCCTGTATGGAATGTCATTAATAGATTCCATAGGCTTTGCTATATGTTGAATAAGTTTTATTATGATAACTCCTTTAATATCATATAAATTTGAAATTTATAGAAAGATACGTTCTACATGATATGTTATACCTCATATATCTTATAGGGTATAGGTTTTAGGGTGATTTCATGATATCATGAGATAGGTTTTAAGTTCAAAATTTGATAATTGCCTTATAGAGTATGGTATAAATAATTATACCATATCCACCTTGTATTTACCGATTTTTTTATATACAAAATATAACTCCTCTTATCTAAAAATTAAAATAGGTTGTGTACTAGAGCGGTTATATCGTATCTATTATTATAAATAAAATCAACTTATAATGGTGATGTGTAAGTATTAATAAAATTTTTATATATATAATAAAAAAATAGTTTATAAAACATTAATTACCTTAAACACACTATATATATAAAAAAATTTGTTGATATTTACGCTTTATGTATATAAATCACGTTTGATGTAATATTAGATAAATATTTTCGATGTGCATATCGTTCTATGAACTTTATCTCAGAGTAGATTAACTGGGAACGATGGGAGATGAAGAGATAAGAATCAAGATGACAAATTGACAATAAATAAAATAACTACGATTTATCCGTGTCCACACATTTTGGTGTCTTCGAGGTGGCTTCTACACAAATATTTCAAAATCAACAAACGAACAAACAGCATACGACAACATGCTCATACATACACTAAAAACGAAAGGAATATATGTATATATTACCTTTCACTTCGGCCTTATCTTTGTAACTGACGCCGTCAAGGCTTCAATGCGTTCTTGGCTCATCTAGTGCCAACTGCAGTCATGGCTATACAAGCACAATGGTGAGAGAGAATAGACGCCGTCTAAAACAATACAATCCATCGGGATGTCACTACGCACAAATTGCCATAAAACGACTTAAAAATAAGTCTAAAAAGCAAGATAGCACTACAATAAAAAATTATACTGGCCCTAGAAAAATATAAAAGGTTGATAAGTATAATATATTATTAAAAAGTATACAATTAATACTATTAAAAAGTGTAAAAGAACACGTTGAGGTTATTTTATAAACATATTGCAAAGACGATTTATTTTTAAAAACACACCATCCATCCAACGGCTTCCACTTGTCCAGAAGAAATCTTTTTCTAATTAACTATTCTAAAGTGGTTCGCATTTTTGGGATTTACAAGACAAGTATAACCCGACTAACAGATCTACACAACAATTATTTTTTTCTTCTTCTGTCTATTTTTAAGCTGAGTCACATTTTTGGGATTTACAAGACAACTAAACTACAAAAACTAACACTAGGTATTTGTTTTCTGTGGTTGGTTCTCGGTTGTCTTTGAATAGAGGTTACTATGAGTTAAAATAAATAATGGGAGGTACTTAGCAATGCCATTAGTTAAACTTTAGTTATATTTATTTGAAGTACTTTAATAAGTATCTTCAAACGATAATTATTGATTCGTATTTTTCTCCTACATTTTAAAATTATCTCATTTTTTTTTTCTTTTACAAATTTCACCCAAAAACGATAGAAATATCAAATATTAGAGAAAACCGTAAAAAGTTCCCCAAACTTTTAACTTCAACGTGAAAATATCTCTAGACTTATAATGTGTACTTTAATGTCCCTAAATATTTATAAATTGACAAAATTAAAGGTCATTTACCTTTTTTTTTTTTCTTTTCAAGGAATTACAATGCGGTCAAAGTTTAAATGATATTAAAAATACATTTTGATAAGTTTAGAGAGTATATCTTTATTAAGATCAAAGTTGAATAGATTATTTGTAAATTTTGTAAGTTATTTCTAAAGAGCTTAAGAGTTTTTAATGTATATTTTGCAAATTTTAATAATATATCCGCACCGTATATTTTATGTAAACAAATTGTTTCTTGCTTGTCGTGGTCCGTCTACACTTCTGGCGCCTGTGATTAAATATAAAAACCCACCTATTATAAGGTTAATCCTTGAAAACTTTGACATTCATTTAACATTTGAAAGCAATATGTCATTCGAGTGGATCTATGTCAATATTTTTTTCATCTCTAATTGTTTTCATTAGAGTTATGTCGCATGCCGCTACCTAATATAAGTTGCAACGAATAACATTTTATAGTTGGATTAGCTAGCTATGAATCTATATATCTCCCCCACACATATATGATTTAAAATGGATTGGATCCATCTAATTTTACTTTTTTGAAACTTTTTAAATTTATTCTTTTAAGATATTTCTAAGGGTAACTAATGATTGAAATAATAAGAAATGAATTGATATCATGATGATATTATAAAGTCTTTTAACAATTTTTTATGATAAATTTGGGAAAATAGAGAAGAAAAATTCAAAAGATTTGAATCCTATGTGATTAGAGGTGTCCTTCGAAGTAATTATGCAAACTCTCATGCATCCAAGACACTCTGCATGCATGGTTCGATAAGCTCTAACGTGATTCCTAGATTTTACAGGTTGGGTCCCAATTCTAAATTTATTAAACCCATAACTCTTATAGGGCAGTTTATAAAGTATAACTTCACAACTACCTTGGAGCCAGCCTGCAATTTCTCCAAAGACCACGTATTCTTTAATTATATGGGTCTGCTATTCTCACCCTGTAAATAATCCAAATAAATTTTAACTAGCAGTAAAAAACAAGTCAACTCACTTTACAACCTTTAATTGGTCAAATAGTTAAGGAATAAAATCTTACGATGGTTTTATAATTGATGAAATTCATCTTTTTTGCAAATTGAGACTTGTATTTTGAAGATTTTTAGTCTTAGGTATAGCAAGCCACCATAAGACCCAACTTTTTTCTTTCCATTTTTTTTTTCTTTAATGTGTATGTCAAATGGATGAGAATTAGTCTTCTATGGGTACTTGGCAATTTGCAGGTTACATGGAGCACAGATTTTCAGATATTTTCAAGATTTAAAATAATTGGTTTCAGTTTAAAAATTTAGAAAATCATGTTTTAGGCTAAGGCCTTATTCTAATTACCTTGGACCTAATTGCCTCTTTAATAGAACAACTTAACTAGCATAGATTTCACCCATAATGTTAACATGGTCTTGTAAGAAACTCAACTTATACATATTGTAATATCCTTTATATGTTAGGGGAAGGAATTCCAAATCATCGAGGTATCTTTTAGTATAATGGCTCGGAATACGTCGAAATTCCTAAGGAAAGCTTGCTCGGGCTAAAGCAATCTTAGAATAGGTAACCCTCCTAGGAAGCTATTGCACTAAGGGATAAAACCGTGCAGCATTACACCTTAAAGAAGACAATACTTCAATAGGAGAAATTCCGACCGAATCATTTCAAGTGATATCAAAGTATTCAATCAGCTGAAAGGTAAATCCTTACCTAATAGTAGTCTTAGACCTGTATAACCAAATTGATAAGGATGTTAGTTTTGTAAGAGGGGTGGATTATAATATCCCTTATATATTAGGAAAAAGAGCTCTAATTATCCAAGTATTTTTTGATGTAACAACTTGGAGCATGTCGAAACTCCGAAATCAAGCATGCTCATGCCAGGTTAATCTTAAGATGAATAATTTCCTAATAAGTTATTACACTAAGGGACAAAATCATGCGACGTTCTATACCAAAGCAGAAAATACCTCGATAAGAAGAGTTTCGATAGAATCATTTCACATATCAGCATATTAATGTGATTGTATGTACTAATGAGGTAAGTAGACCTAAAGCTAGCAATTAAGGACCCAAACACAATAAATCCCAACATAAGATGATACAATTTTAATGGGTTAATGTATGAAAAAATTTGATACTAGACACAAACGGGTCAGACCTATTTAAACACTGTTAAATTTATGTTCGAGTTTAGGTTAACCTTTCAAACTCGGACATGAGACACAAATATACTCTTTCACATTTACATTTTGTTGCAAAGATTTTTTTTTTTTTCTAAGTTAGAAATCTCAATTAAAAATATTAGATACTTTTAGCTATACGTTCTTCTTATTGCATTATTGTTTAAATGGGCAAAAAATCATATACTCATATGCAAATTCTTTAACTTTCTTTTTTGAAAATCTGATAAATGATGTGATAAATTTCAAAATTAACGCTGATGGTGATAATAATACTAATATCTATTTACGTCATTGTTCTACTTAATTTGGTCTTGTTATGTAACTTCAATATAATAATGTCATATACTTTTCTCGCAGTATTGTAATTTAAATATGCAAAAAGTTACAAATTTATGTATAGATTTTTTAGCAGTCTCCCTTAGAAATATAACAAATAATGTGATAAATTTGGAAATCAATACTCGTAATAATATTAATATCTATGTAATCCATGGTTCTATTTGATTTAATGATGTTCTATAATTTAAATTTTTGGATTTTTTATATTTGGTATGATTTTGTTTTACTAAAATTTTTGTGGTTTGTAATTTTATATTAAGTATAAACATACTATGTCATTTGTCTTTAGAAATTTAGATATCATTATCTTTTTTTTCCCGTTATATCTGTAAATATTTTGTAAATTTAATTATAACTTTTGAATTGATAAATGATATTAAACTTACGATAAATAAAATACTATATGGTAATACAAATTAGTAGCCTTAATATAAATGGATTCAACTTAGACATGAGACATACTAAGTCAAAAATTTAGATTTTCATAAATAATTAATAAAATGGATTTTCACGAATTCAGGTTTTTCAAATACAATCCTGTTTAGATAGAAAAATGAGATACGATATAATAATATGAATTATTAAATATATCCATCTGAAACTAACTAATACTTTAAGTGGTAGAACCTTGCAAGATATTACATGACTAGAAAGATTAGATAGTTCTAAATTTTGGGAAATTTTCGAAAAATTATAGCTTCTTATTTATCTTGAGATTTAAACTAGTACTTTGTGTACCATTGGTTAGTTTATCCTATGTAGCGTAGATTTTATTACTAGGTTATAAGTTTCAATGTAGCATAAATTTTATCACCCCAAGTAGTCTTCCTTGACATCTACCTTGTAAAATAACCACGGTAAATAGAGTTTTTTTTTTTTTTTTTTGCCAAAGTACGGAAAATAGAGTTTGAACATGACATGAATATTGTGATTCCTGAACATAAATGGTTGCGACAGGCATTAAAAGCTTATGCAGAAACCAATTCAAGCGAATTAACATAAATGAATAAATAAACAAGTTAATTTACTAGTTCTTAAGATTCCAAACATTAAGGTCAATGGAGTAATTTTCTCTCATGAGAGTTATATTAAAATAATAAAAATTTACATACCTTAAAATCCTACTTCATAAAAGTGCAACAGGTGTCGAGGAGCCTTTATTGACGGATGGTAATACGACATTGACAAGAGTGTGATAATTATAAAGAGCATGGTCTTCAGTTCCAACACGCTAATTTAGACGAGCTACTAGATTCCTGATTTCGTGAATGATTGAAGTAAAAAAAAGGACATCGCTGATGTCGTTGGACTGCAATTGCTACTTTGGCTGTATTTGGGCTCTTCATATATCAATAGAATGTCTACCGGTACTTCCCAGCGGATAGGTTGAAATGTTTCTTCCCATAAAAAGAATATTAAGAACGAGCGTAAAAATTAGAGATGAGGTACCTAAATCTTCGTGACTCAAAATATTCCTTAAATAAAAAATAGAGAGTCCTAATAATTGGGGCGCATTTTGATATAATCATCTGAAGTTAATTGGACCTCTAAGGTTAAATATATTCAAGAAAAGAGAGTGATAAAGAACCTCCTAGAAAGTAATTGTATCAATGGATAAGATCGTATAGCATATGATGTGTAGTACTCCCGTGAGAGAAATTTCGATAAGCTGTTGCAAGTAGTATTAAAGCAATTCACAGCCGAAAACATAGAATCACTACTTGGTGTGGTCTTAGACCTATAAGACAAAATTGATGAGTAGTTCTACGGTTTTTTTTTTAGGACAACGAGGGGGTGATTGTATTATCTTTTAAAAAGAATGTGAGAGAATTCTAATTATTGAGGTATTTTTTTGGAAAATGGATCCTCAAAAGTACTTTACATAAAATTATAAATTCAATGGTTGAGATTGTCTTAAATTTTGAAATATCAAATGATATTATGATAATGCCATCTTTTTTCCTATATTATTAACCATTAATTACACGTGTCTATATTTTAAAAAGGATAACTTTAGCAAAACTTTATAAAAGTAACTTTAGAGGATTCAAATCCGATTTTTGGTGTAACACCTTAGAGTCCATTGAAACCCTAAGGTTAAGTATGCTTAAGAGAGAGTAATGGATGACCTATTGGGAAGCAACTACATCAAGAGACAAAATCGTGCGACATACTACATCAAAGCAAACAATTACATATATTAATTACTACTTCATGACCTTATGACTCACTATCATAAGCATGGGTTATGTAGTTGTTGAATTTGTAATCTAGATTATTTTTACATTTGGCTTGAATTGCTTCTTTAAGTTGATAAAACCTATAATGAGTTGTTTATAAAACATTCAAGCATGTCAAGTTGACCGAGCTTTCTTAAGACGATCGATTGGAAGGTTGAAAAAGAATAAGCTTGCTAGTTGCGACACCTAAGTAACCACTCAGTGTCAAAATATGAGGCCATTTTAGGTTTTGTTATTAAGGGTAAGGTTAGATAAATATCCATAGTTCTTACTGCAATAAGTAGAGGAATATACACTATAAAGTGCATCTATCCATGTATTATACATGCCATGAAGTTGATTAGTCATTGCGAGGCTAATATTGGTAACTGCCATTAGAATGATTTTGAATCTTTCCTACGGTTGGACATTTGATGTTTGTTTGAAGTTTAACAATGGCTCTTGTGTTTTGACTAAATTTATGGATTCGGATATAGTAGAGAACTTAGACAAGAGAGATCTTTGAAAGGTTTTGTGTTTTATCTAAGGATTGTGCTATTAGTTGGAATATCTTAGTACTTTAGAGGTCAAGTTTATAGGAATTATAGAGATTGTTAAAGAAGCAATAATTTAGAAGTTTAGTCTCTAAGTTTATTATTTATGAGAGCTCTATTATTTTATATTGTTGCAATTAAAGTGTTATTTATCTCAAAAGGATCCCATACATCACAAAAGGATAGAACATGTAAATGTCCAGTACCATTATATGTGAAATGTAGTTAGTGAAACGCATGTTGTGATTAAGATTAATGCCCATGAGAACTCGAATTACATGTTGACAAACAGCTAGCGAAGTTAGAAGTTCAACCAATGCTTTGAATTAATTTATGTGGTTCATAAATCAAAGTTGGCCTATAATAGACTTTGGCAAGTATTTGAATGTCATTGCTTATCACTATTTTGTTTTAAGAATCTTTTGCAGTTTACTTAGAACACTTGGTTTCATATAGAGTACTTTCAAGAATTTAACCTAAAGTAGAAGTTCCTTGGATTAAGGGTTAAATCCTTTATGCATTGGCTCATGAAGATGAAGACGATCAAACTCATCATGAGTTCTTTTTCCTTATTATATATATATATATATAGAGAGAGAGAGAGAGAGAGAGGGGGGGGGGGGTGGGGGGATGGGGTTAGGGTATTAGAACATTAAAGTCATAACTAGTTACCTAAATTAGCACGAAAAAGATATTAGTCAATGGATGTGTCTACTAAGGAGAGGTTAGCCAACCGTTATACATGGGTAGCTAACCAAGGCATATGGTGGTTGACTATCAACTGGTGATTGATAATATGCCAGTATAACTTCTATTACTTTCTTATATAGTCAATATTTTGTTTTGAACTCGTGTATATTTATAAATAACCCTATAGAAATGATTAGAAACTTTAGGGTTTTTCACAAAAGTAGTTGACATTTAGGGTTGTTTTATGCTTTTTGGGAAATATTACTCCTTATAACTCAATTTTGTCCTCTTAATCTATAATAATTAGTTATTTCCTTTTCTTGAGGTTATTTTGCTTCTAGTTAGGCTTTTCATATGTGAGATCTTGGTGCACTTCCCTTTTCCTTTTTGTTAATCATGATCTATTATTGATTGTTTGTCATTGCTTGGTTGCTTACTTGCTATTTTACTAATCTATAGTACTTGTGCATAACTACTAATTAAAATACATATTCATCTATGATCTCAACTTTTGGTGCATTTCTTTAAAAAAAAATCAAAATTTTTATGATATAAATATTGAGGATTATTTTTTTTTTTCAATATGAGATCACTTTCTGTATTAATATCAAGAGTATGTGTATGTAAGTGTGTGTGTGTGTATATATATATATATAAACTGTTGTTAATGAATGCACCTATATCACCACCCTAATATATATTTGATAATTATATATGCTAACTATAAATAATATAAAATAGAATAGCATATCAATAATTTTAAAGGCTTAATATGGTTCAAACTCAGCCTAAATGTACTTTTTGGATTGAATCCTTGAGCTATAGATAGGTACTAAAGAATTAAGTTCATTCACCAAAGATGTCTTGTAGAGAATTTGCTTAGAAGGCTTTGAATAGAGATCTCTAGACTAGCTTGATTGCTTTCGACGTTTCTTAGTAAGTTCCTATACTAAGCAAACTTGATCTTAGGCTTAGACTATAAGAAGCCTAAGAAGAGGGATACATATTACATGTTGTTTGTTACTTATTAAAGCTATAGTAGATTTTTTTAGAATTCTTCTCATCCATCTATCTCTACAATCATCCAATGGAAGAGGATGAACCCTAAAATCTATAAACAGGTACCTCTTCCTCCTTATTTGATATAGGTTAGAAGATCACTTAAACATTAATGTGCTCTTGAAATTTAGCTCTTAAGGATCAAAAACTTAATCAAATAGCGAATGCTTACTATTTGCTCACAGGAACAATAAAATCGATATTTCAAACTAAAGCGTAGCTAGCTATAGAGATCGCTTATTCCTCCTCTTACTTGTCTCTCTATTCACATCTTTTCATGTGTCATTAACTTAAAACTTTTCTACATATCAATCAAACCATGATATTGTGTGATATGTACGTGATTTATTACTGATAACACATCACACATATGCATGACTAAATGTTGTGCATAATTATACTATTATGCAAGTATCATCGATTGTTAAAGAAATATGTCATAAAAAAATACATCATCTTATCCCCTTCAATCATCAATCTAGAATCTAGCTATGTTATTGAATATTGATTATGATTTCACCTAAGTGTCTAATTAAAAATGGATGGTAATCAATAAAGGAAAATTTAAGATTGGCAACTTTGAAGCAATGTGTGTAGGGTTAGCAATTTGAGACCCTACCCCATAAATACAGACATGACATGACATAGTTATAAACGGGTTTGGGTTAACAAAAATCATCAAGAATAATGAACAGGTCAAACTTGGACACAACATGTTTATATTCGTGTTTGGGGGCTATACTTGTTTATTTAACAAGTCTTGTAAACATGTCACAAGTTCAACCCACAAAGTTGTTTACTATTAATAATGCTTACATTTGATTTTATCTCATTCTTATTTTACTAACCACCTATAATAGTTTTTTTTTTAATTTATTTTTGAATTAGAGTAGCGTTCTATGTATTTTGGCTTTTATTCTTCCTACTTCCTAGCCATAGCACTCACAAAACTCATAACTTCCTTCTCCCCTATTGTCTACTCATCTTCACAAGTCGCAAAATAAAGGTAATTTCACTCTGCTTATTTTCTACTCTTCTTCTTTCTCAATAAAGGATTTCACTCCTATTTTACCATGTCCTCTATAATCACAACTTGTTCATTATATTCTATTTTTCCAATTCCGTTTTTCAAACGTTTTCAATTAAACATATTTTGTTGATATGATTTTTTTTTTTTTTTTTATAGATTCTTTGATCATCTTCCTTGAAAATCCTATAAAAAATGTAGTGAATTTGGAAATCAACACTGGTGGCAACATTTATTCAAGTCATGATTATACTTAATTTAAAGATGTTATATAACTTAAAATATAGGATTTCATATTTTGTTTAAACCTTACTTCATTAAAACTTTTTTTTATAACTTTATGTTAAGCATTAATATCCTATGTAATTTTCTATTCCCAGAACTTAAATATTATTATAGCCCTTAACCTTCTTTGTATCTATAAGTATTTCTTTGATTTATTGTTACTTTTTCAATTAATAAACTGGTCTAAATAGACATGAGACACACTTATTAAATGAGTTGGATTACGTGTTTAGGTTTGATTTTTAAACATGATTAATAAATAAGTTGTGTCATGGGTTCAAGTTTTCTAGATACAAACCCATTTTGATATGTACAAAAAAAAAAATGATACATAACATGAATTGCTGACTTTTAAGTTATTTGGACTATTTTAAGGGGAGGGGAGGAGGGAGAGAGAGATAAGAAGGAGAAGAGAAGAAAAAGAAAGAGGAATTAGAGTGAAGAGACATTTAAATAGTGACTACCTATGGTAAGTAACTCAATGGTTTTACTTGTATGTCCGTATGTTTGATTTGTTTTTAAGGATATTTAAGCTGCAACTATCTATATTCCCAACATTCATTATGATAACTTAATATACTTAAGTCATTTATTGGTATATGATCACTGATCCACCTTATAGATCTTGATAACATCATAGTGAAATGATCATTGTGGCTTCCTAATCAATGGATTTGATCTAGTTAGTATCCTAAAGAGATCATTCAGATTGATTTGATCTCATGTCTAATGTCAGGTACAAACATGCTACACGAATGTTACTAGTCATTGTAACTGATTCTATCTAAAATAGCCTCAGCATGGATAAATTATATCGTTAATTCTTTTGTCTCTATCCATCGATACCATCCCACCATGTGTCGCACAAAAAATGATTCATTGGGTGCTACAAACTATGCTTACATGTAGCAGGCAAGTTCTAATCAAACTTTGACATATATAATAAGAGAATGTGTAGTTTTTTAAACAACTTTTATTGGTGTTCTATAATATAATATATATATATATAGTTTTTATTTACCTATGTGTCTAATATCTAACAAATCCTTTTCATATTGCATCAATTGTCATTTTTTTTTAGTATTGTCCTAATTCCACAATGTGTCGCATAAAAAATGATTCATTAGGTGCTACATACTATGCTTACATACTATGCTTACATGTAGCAAGTAAGTTCTAATCAAACGTTGACATATATAATAGTAGAATGTGTAGTTTTTAAAACAACTATTATTGGTGTTCTACAATTAATATATATATATCATTTTTATTTACCTACGTATCTAATATCTAATGAATCTTTTTCATATTGCATCAATTGTCATTATTTTTTTTTTCTAGTATTGTCCTAATTCACTTTGACTCTATAGAAGTAAATTTCAATTTTCTTCAATTTTCCAATTTCTAACATTTTCAAATAAAAGGATAACATTATATATATATATATATATGGAAGCAATGCAAATTTCACTTCTCTATACAAATATTCATTTACAAGCATACCCTTTTAAATCTTAAGAGCCAATGGATTCCTTAAAGGAGTTATATTATATTGTTTACTTCACTAAATTGTAATTCTTAGATTTTGCAATTCAGTGAGAAAAGGAGCCCCACTACCTTCTTCTCCTTGCAATCTAAATCCACCTGAAGTACTCTTGCACCACAACTCAACCAACAACCACCAAGACCTAAATCCACCACCACCATTGAAGCACTCCTACCCAAAAACCTTACTAAAAAAAAAAAACCTAGAAGCACCTTCAACTTGTCTTCAACACAAAAACTACAATTATACTCCTACCATTGTCTTCAACCGAAATGTACCTTCAACCTAGAAATAAGAATCTCACTCTAAAACCGATAAAGTTTGTAACTTTTGCACCACAACTTGCCACTATTAGCTTCCATACCTAAAACTAAACTCACCATCCACACCTTACCACCATTACTTTTGAGCACAACTACTATCCATGTTGCTACACGTAAACCACTAGTCACTATCATAAGACCCAAGTTAAACAGATCTAGGTTAAGCATATGGTGTTCATTGGAGGTGGGTTGGTGGCAATGCACACGTATTCTCATGTAAGTGTTGGTGTATGTAATTGCAAGTAAAGGTGTGTACTATTGTGTAGGGTTAAGGTTAGGGTTAGAGAGAGGCATTGAAGAGAGAAGAAGAGAAAGTGATGGAAAATAAATTATTAGGGTTATGGAAAAGATTAGGCCTACGGAAGAAGATGAGAGCAATTTAGTCATTTGATCTTTATTATGGGTCTATTCTTACTTACTTTTTTATCAAAGTGAATAATGTAATAGTAATTACACTTTTATTCTATTCTTAAAGAATTAAGATTTCATTCAGCGAAATGAACAACCATAATTTCTTTAGTAAACTCCTAATTTTTATTTTTTAGTGATTAACTTAGAACTATTAATGAAAGTTAATTTAAATGTATGAATAAATTTTTGCTTTAAGTTGGTCATATTGCATTCAATGTTGAATCAATGGCTAGATTTTTTTAGTTATTATGTTTTATTAGGACTTATTTTTTACATTTAGCTTAGAAATAAAAAACCATATTTTCATAATTATTTTAAAGTATTCAATTTAGTTTTGTTACAAGTGTTTAACAAAATGAAAACAATTGTAGAAATATGTTTTCCAAATAGAGAATTAATAGTTATATTATATCTATTTTTTAATTTTTTAAACGATAAACAAGTTCAATATGAACATAAAATATACTTATTTAATTGGTCACTATAGGTTTAGATTTTCAAACTTAAACCAATAAATAGATTATGTTATGGATTGAGATTTTTTAATACAAACTCTTTTAAGCTTAGACACGTAACACATCTATTAATACGAATAATGAACGCCATTTGGAACTTCACTTTCATCTAGTTATTTGGGAATTCATTCTAAATCGGAGTTGCACGGAAGTTTGAAAACATATTTCAATATATATATATATATATATATAATTAATGAAATACAACAGGCAGTACACATCCAAATCTTACTTGGTTTTAGAATACCTACGCAAGCAAATCAAGGCTCGATTGTCGATTAATCATAAAGAACTTGCGTTTCCAATAACTTTTCGTTCTTTTGTGGCTAATAGATTTTAGAATACATATGCTAACAAATAAATATCTATCCCTTTTTTATATTCATTGTCGGGTCCAAAAACATGTATAAGATTCAACGGAAGAAAGAATACATCCAAGTCCACATTAAGTACCTATTCTTGGATGTTTAAACAAGGCAAGAAAGGCTTTTGGCCAAAAAAGAAAAAGAAAGAGATATTATTATTTTTCATGTCAATTTTGAATTACTCATGTGCTCAAAAATGAAAAGAGAAAAACAATATATATATATATATATATATATCCATGTTCTTTTTATTTATTGCACCTTTTTTACTTTTTTCTTTCCTCCAACTATTATACATAATACAAAGTATGAAAACAGAAAAATCCAACTTAATTTATCTCAATTATCGGAATAGGCTAAAATTATACCTATTGAACAGATTCCTCTTTGAGTTTCCTTTTCATGAAGTTTCCCTTCCATATCCGATTGGATACGCAACTCACGTTCATAAAACTTTATTTCCGATTTTAACCTCTGAATCCCATATCCTAATGTATAAAATAAACTTGTCAAGGCTGACATGAACTTATTTTGCTGGGATTTTTCGAGCAAATGATAATATTAGAAAGAAACGTACTAATTTATAATCTTCTAAATTTTAATTATTCCCAACAACGTTTGGAAAAATTTAAAATAGAACCAAAAAGTTGCTGTAAAATCTAAAGAAACATTTAGTACCCTTAGGAACGACCGAGATGTTCTGAACTAAAAATATGATTTGAAGCTGCCATTTGATTTAACTTTTTCTGGTTTTGGATAAGCAAAAATTTACCTGATTAATTAAAATCATTTTATTTTCTTTCTTTTTTTTTTTTTTGAACGTTGAAATACTTTTTTATGATCTTTACCAACTCTTAACACAACATCATTACTTACATTAGCCGAGACATTTTATTACATTTTGCTGTAAATTGCCACAATTTTTTCGCCTTATTTTGCTGCCGCCCGCCAACCCGCCACCACCCCGTTAACAGATTAACAACAAAAGATGATGAGCTTCTGGAGTGAGGATGGTGCAGAATCATGCATTTGGGAAGCTAGCCTTCTCTTGTTTACAGCAATATTATAGACACTCGTAAAATAGTATCCATTTAGTATTACAATTATGATACATTTTATATGTAGAAAAGAATCTGTTGATCGGTGCATCTTGTAATACTTTATAGCAACCAACAGGAAGAAAATTTATAATTTTTTTATGATGCATTAAAAGGTCAAAACTTTATACCATTGGGCATATATGTCGATTGAACTTGATTAATAATTACTTTTTTTATGAATGAAGTTCACTTCTAGTTATTGTGAGGAAAAAAAAAAGTAAAAAGTAAATGGATACATTTACTAAAACAATAAATGCAATAGAAAAGGTAAAATGCATTTAATGGGAATTTAACTCCTAACCTTATACTTATAAAATCATGCATTCAACAACTTAGTCATTTCTATCACCATATTTGTTTTGGCTATTTAGTATAAATAGAGTACTTGTTTTATCCTTTTTAAATAAATTATAATAATCGATTCTTTTTTCTAAACTTTTGAGGGAGAGGGTGGTGGACGGGTCGAGGCTCCTTCTTGCTCTCCCTTTGGTCCATCCCTAAGAATATCGATCAATTTGTAGGACACATCTCTCTCTAGGTATAACAAAGCTATCCAATCAGCTATCCTATTAGGTTTTCGAACAAGGTTGTAAATAACCATCTATTACAAGAGTAAGCCATAATCCTAATCTCTTGTACAGATGCCATAGAAACCCAATGACAATACTCTAAGATCCCATTAACACCTTTAATTAGCTAATGTCTTTCCAACCTTTATCACATGTGAAGCGCACAACAAGACATGGCACAGACTCTTATAGGAGGTAGCATCAAGAAAGCTTGTGCCTCTATCTCCTCTACATGGAAATACCAAATAAGTATTGCAAAGCTACCTACTATCTTGCCTCGACTATCATGCATCACTCTATGCATAGCCACACAATTCTCTATTAACACCTATGAACTATCTAAATTATCTTTAGTGAAGGATTGTGTAGGCTTTTTCTGTAAAATACTCTTTGACCTAATGCAATGCTTTAAAATTGCAACTTTATTAATGATACAATTCTCCTCCACTTAACTCTCTTTAAATGAAACCCTAACCTTACATATCATAGTTTTAGGGTCAGTTACTCCTCCTTTAAACTCAATACGATATCTCTCCTTTGATATATATCATGCCATTAAACTCATTTAGCTCCATCTATGCATGTAGTCCTTCTATATGGTTTTGTTGAACCAGTTAATGCATTGACTCACCTTCAATTTGTAAATCCTAATGCCCAACCATATTGCCTTTGCTGATCAATAAGTGAGAAAAACATGCCTATCCATCTTTATTTTATCATAAAAAGGATAAGGAGGTATTGGAGTTTCCTTTCGCCTTTGTTATTGTTTCATTATAAAGAGGGTACTCGAAACTACATGTCATAAGAAGTATTGGATTTTCATTAAAATGTACACATTCTAAATTCTTTTCTACTAGCTTTTTGTAGTAGAAATAGAGGACTAAGGCTTCAATAATTAAATATGTGTTGTGCTTCTCTTTTATGCTCTAATACATGGACTTTGCTATATAAAAACTTTATCTATTATGCAAGTAGATAATGGAGTCTTTGTGGTTTGACCAATTCAAATGTATCCTTTAAACATTTACTACTTCATCCTCTTCTCCCTCTATGTTTTCCTTCTTTTTTTTTTTTTTTTGCCAATCAAACAACCAAATGATAACATTACTCAAAAGGCCCTAAAAAGAGGATAGTAAATATAAAGTTCATCAACTAACAAAAAGAACTACAAATATCAAATGTATAAGAGGGGAGGGGGTCTAGTTGCCCAATTAACATGACACATCAGAGACCTAACCTGTGACTTTACTAGATGACCTTCTAATTAAAGGCAATGAAATAAAAGAATGTTCAGTGAGTAAAACCTTAATATGATATACAACAAGAAAAGAAAATCAATAAATGACAAAAGAATCCATAATGAGACTATGATAGACATTTGATGCATCCATCTCTAATATGAACTTAGGCTTGTCTTTATTTAATGCCTATTTAATTGCTCCTAAAACAACTAAAGCATCTACTTACTTGGAGTCCAAGACAACATAAAAACAAAACAAAACCATCTATCAAAACTCCTTTAAAATCCCTTGCAACAACAACCATGGAAGCTTCCCTCTTACTACCATGAAAAGAAGCATCAACACTCAACTTCAATAAACCTTGTGGATAAGGCTTCAAATGACTTATCAATCTGCTATCCAATTTAACAGTTGTTCTATGGACTCTTCTACAATTAACAAGATTGCACTTAGCTTGGACTACTTTGTGATTACACAAACATTTCCTTAAAGTACCAAAAATTCCAATCCTAAGACCCTACAGAATGTTATACCCCACTACTGCTGCATTTATACAATCATATTTTCATTATCAGACAGTAAAGAAATGAGATTTGCATTACAAATTAGAGAGTGGGGCTTTCGTATGGGTTTTATTCAATAACATTCAGCTTTAGCCACCCCATACAAAATGCACCATTGAGTTGATCTTTCCATGCAATTTGTCATTTCCCTAACTTATTGAGACTTACTTTGAAGCCTACTCATTGCAATTTTTCCCCTCTTATTAGTGAATAAAAAATTCCTTGCAACTAGAGAAGGATTGGGAGTGATATTTTTGAAAACCGATTGACATTCTTCTTTCTATATACACCACATAAGCAACAAAATGTCAACATTAAGTCTTCTTACATCTTCAACCCATCCTCCATGTAGCAATGCATGAATCCATCTATCCATGGAGCTTAACTTTTCAACATGTACACTAATGCTAATATCTTTAAACCATAGCATCCCAACCTAATCATAGCCTATGATAAATGCTCCATTATCTCACTATAGCTACAGAATTTACATACATCATCATTAATAATACCCCTTCTTGCAAGATTAGCATAAGGTGGAATGAAATTCTTACAAGCCTACTAAGTAAAGTGCTTAACACATGAGGTAGACTTATTATTCCAAATGATAATCTAAAAGATTTAAGAATTAAGTAAAATGAATAATGCCATGCCCTAAAACAGTAGAGCTGTATCAAATTCTCTATGTAAAGCATTCTAAAATAGAAAATGATTATACAACCACTATTTTAGACCTGATTTGAAGTAAATGGTTCATAAATTAAATATGTTATTTACTTATGAAATTATGAAAAATTCATATTTAAACTAAAATAACTCAAGTATATTTACAAGATTTAGTAGCTTAAACATAATCTACTTAAGTAATACATAAATTGATATTAAAAGCTTTAAAGATAAAAATCTAAACTTGAGAGTGTAATTGATCCTTAATTTTTTTTTTTTTTATTCTTACTCCTCAAGATCCAGCAATTACTAGCTTTAGGGTTGTTATATGGTCGTTTCTTAGTTAAAACCTGTAACAACATCTATAGGGACGTGAGCAATCAACCGCTCAATAACTTAGGACAAAAACTTAAAGCTATATATCAAATATAAATAGGGTTATCAACCAAATCAGTTATGTGCAATGCATGTACAAGAAAATATCATCGCACGACGTTATCCGGTCCATCGTGATGAGATTAAAGAAATTACATCCTCTCTAATTTAGGTTGAGTAGTTTTCATATTTATGCAACAACTCATGACCAAACCCAAGCTTGTGCAATGAAGACAATATAACTCCTCCCACAACTAACTTTGAACCATTAACTTCACCCTTATCGTAACATCCTCTTCTGTCACTTAATTTGACTAAGGATGAAGAAAGAACCCGTTATTCTATTTACTACTATTTCTTTTGAAGGGGTTGGTATTTGGTCGGAGAACCCTAATGTTTCCCTTAATGGGTTTCTATGTAAGTCTAATTTAGAATTACAAGTTATATATTTAATTAGATCCAATTTAATGCGTTCAATCATTTCAAATAAATCACATAAATACAAGCCAAAGTAGTAACCCATAATCATATCATCGAACTTAGAAATAAGCACATATAAATATGCACACAATCAACTATCTAAAAAACATAACTAAGTACAATCTCAAGCCTTTGAGTACTATTAATTAGTACTCTAAAATACAATAATGTATTAATTTTAACTTACTTAAACTTTCTGCTTGCTCACTTAAGGTGCGACTCGTACAAGTTATCTTCGATAATCACTATAATATAAATGTTATTTTAATTTCCACATAACTACTATAAATAGGTTTTATCCTATAATTCTTCTTGTCATCTTTAGTTTAGGGTTTTATTATACCTAATTATTCAAGTTTTTAAGTCTTTTACAATTATTCTTAATTTAGGCTAAGTTTTGATTTAGTTTTCAAATTGTTTTATAAATTAGGTTCTAATTTAGTTTTTGATTATGGGTTATACAAGAGCCCTAAGAACTTGTTCTGAACCATAATGCAAAATTAATCATATTATAATCGAGTATCCTAAATATCGTATTTAATTTCTAACTAGTATTCTAATGCATACAGTATACTATAATCCTAATTTACCTACCGAATTTACTTTCGATGTAAGAAAAATTTATATTTTTCATATGATTACCAAATTTAAGTTTCATATCATATTTCTTTTATATTTTTATTACTATATTATTATCAATTTTGACATAATATTTCTTCCTCACTAATTTCCTATAAATACATATTATGTGTTTTACATAATTTACTCCTAAATCACTTATCTACTACTTTTAACACTACATATATCATCCTCCATGATCCAATAACATATTAAATGTCTAATTATATGATAAATTAAAATTTTACACCTAATTACCCTAAATTACAAAATTAACTTAAAATATACCATTTTACCTATTATATATATATATACTACATAATACACTAATAATTACATCTAACATCCTAAATGCTATAAACATCATTCCACATCAAATATTAATATCTTAAAATATCTAATTATACACTAAATCAGTAATTATTCATTTAATTACTAAATTATTCCAAGATCACTTATTTTATACATCATTTTAAGGCCTAAAAATTATCTAAAATTTTAGAAAATAGATTTTTGAAAAATTTATTCATAACATTATTTTAAATACTCTAAGTAGCTTACATAAAAATTTTGAGCTCAAAAATACACCATTAAGGTCATTTATTTTTAAATCGAAAATAAGTTCAGGTTTAGAGATTTCTTAAGTACTATATATCGCGGGACCTAATTTTATCAAAATAATATTTTTTATAAAAATTACATACAAAAATATCTTAGAAAACTAAATTTCATAATTTTTCATAATTATTTAATATTTTTAATAAATAAAATAAAATCGGAGGAAAAATTAGACTTACTGGCATTGGTTTTGTGAACCCTGGAAATTTAACATTTTAGGTAACAAATCGATTCAAATATTATAGGTAATTATCCTAATTCAATGGAGTTGATAAATTTAAAACTAATTAAAATTTTAAATTCGAACATAGTATGCAGGATAAAAACCTAAAATTTTGCTCAAAATTTAAATCACATATAAAAACCGTAATATCAATATACGCGTAAATACTTGAAATTAAACCCAAACTTGACTAAAACCCTAAAATTGTAACTTTAAGCTTATGAAATGAATAAATATCACTTAATAGTAATATAATCGTAGTCGATTATAATTATCGACTAAATCACGTAATCATATATAAACTCTACCGAAAACATTAAAATAACTTGCAAATATTATTGATGTAATGGGTACCAATTAAATTAATAAATTTTCATAAAATCCCAAAAATTAATTTATAAATATTATTTTTTATGATTTTTATGTTTGAAAAAATTACATATATTTATTTTTATTTTTCTTCCTTTTTTTCTTTCTTTTTCTTTTCCTTTTCTCTTCTTTCCAATTTTTTCTTCTACTTACATGTTGCCTTGATGATCACGTCCAGTAGCCTATGTTTTTTTTAATCCCCTCTAGGTGTTGTGTAATGAGAACAAAACAAAGATATTATATATATGTCCCATCCCATTTAATTCTTAAGCTAGCTTAGATTTGTTTCTTTTTTCCTTATCTTTATTTGTCTTTGTCTGGAAGTTACTTCACGTTTGGAAAGCAGACGTAAATAAACAAAACCAAAACATAAAATACCTATACAAAGAAGAAGAAGAAGAAGAAGAGTAAAAAAAAAAAAAACAAAGGATTCAACCACTTATTTAATATAAATTGCTAAGGATTTAGGTAGGTTTATTATTTATTTTGCACATATATGTATTTTATACTATATATATGTATACTAAGTATTTTATTTATTTACATATACATATATGTATGCATGAATAGATAAATATATATATATACGTAGTATGTATTTTCTTTATTTATGTATATACATATGTATATAGGAGTAGGTATATATATATTGTTGTGTCTAATATATGGATATATATATATAGGTACAAATAATAATACATATAGTATGTATTTCCCTATACATGTATTTATGTACATATGTATACGTGTGTATTTTATATATATGTATATTTAGTATTTTATTATATAGTATATGTATGTATACACATATAGAATATGTATATGTACTAGGTACTTCCTTTATATACATATATATATTTATTATTTTATTTAATTAATTACGTACATATGTGTGATTATGTATATATATATGTATCTATTATTTTTACTATATGAGGTATATATATGTATACATGTATAGTAAATATATGTATATATACTTAGTATTTTCAAATTATAAGAATTTTTGTATATTTGTGTTTGTATATATATATATATATATTTATATAACGGACGTGAATGTATATATATATATATATATTATTTTTTATTTTAGTATATATGGTCATAAGTATATAAAGTATAAGTATATATTATACTTGTACATAATGTATAACTAAGGTTAGAATAATTTATTATATAAAATATATTATACGTATAAATGTATGCATATGAATAGTATCATATATGTAGAAGTACGAGTATATTTAAATAGTATATACAATATACTATAATATTAATTTAATAAATAAAGTAAGTTAATAAATATATATAAGAGTACTGTAAATTAGGAAAAAATATAATAATTAAGTAAATTAGAAAAATAAAATAATAAGTATTTATATATATATATATATACTTATACCGTAAAATACAAGAAATAGGGAAAATAATAGAAAATTATGAAAATTTTTCAAGTGTAATACGTGGTATGCTCACGTGTTGCTACAGCATCACTTATATCTACAAATTAAGTAATTTTTTTTAAAATTAATAATATTAATTAATTAATTAGAAAAATAATAAAGTATAAAATTTTGAACTAATAAATCTTAAACCCTAAAAAGAGGTAAAAAAATAAGTAATTATAGTAAAATAAGCTTAAAATAAGAAAATTAGAAGCCATACAATTTGAATAATTATTAAATCATAATATTACTAAGAAAAGTTTAATTTGATATTTTATAACTTTTTAAGTCTAAATAATGAACATTGTAATATTTTTATATCATATTCAAAACTGTAAGTTATAACGTCTAAAACGAATCCTGTTATGAGAAAGTACACTCAAAAACGATCAAAATGAACTATAAATTTATAAAAATCCGAGCTAAATCGAAAAAGTTATATATGATTGAAAATTTAAAATAATTTGAGTAAAAAATTTAAGTTAAACTATATTTATATTATACTTAGGTTATAGTGAGAAACTAGGCAAATAATGACAGATATTTAGTTAATGGAGCAACTTAGTTTTTTAAAACACCTATAAGCTTTCTGATCTTTTAGATATTCGATTATCGAGTCCAAGAATTCTCAAAAGCCTGGAAAGTATGCATAACCTAGGTGAGAGAGTTCTTATGATCCGTTATCTACTTGCTGCTAGTTATTTGTATGCTGCTTGTTGATTGATACTAATTGTTTGATTGAATGACTGATTACTTTGTATGTTATCAACCATGTGATCACTTAAACTAGTAAATATAACTATTTGACTAAAATAACTAGTTATATCTATCTCATGTCTGTAACTCATTTAGTATACTGATGGAGAGTGCTAACTTTACAAATTTTTTAGAAAAGTACTTTTTGAAAACAAATTTTCTAATCTTAAATATATTTTGTAGAATTTCTATAAGGGCTCGTAGTGCCCGTAAACGATATTGCTATTATTAAGACAAAACTAATATAGTATCTCCAATTGATTGTGAGAGGACTCACATAATTATGCCCATGGAGCCTTAGATATTTGTTGATAGTGAGATAGACTTACTATTTATGCTCAAGGAGCCTTTAATATGTTTGGTGAACGGCCCTAGTTAGGGTCCACCTATATTGATTGTTGATTTTTGGACTAGGTTAGTAATCGAGTAATGTCTGATGGGACCGTACCCCAAGTAACTTTATGTGGTTAAGGTGAGGTGCTCCGTACAAGTAAGTATGGAGGAAAAATCGATGCGTCGACGATGTAAATCTACACCTTCCATAGTTCCGGAATCTTACAGATATATTGCTTGCATTCATTGCGCTTGTATTCATTTTGTATGTAGATAGGTTGTATTTGTACTAATAATGTTTAATAACTCACTTGACGATAATAGTGAGGAACAAACCCACTGAGCCGTGGTTTGTTCATTCCCCTATAATTTTTTTTTGTAGGTTTCTTGTAAGTAGAGATTGGGATAAGCTTAAGAGCAAAGTACAAATTGGGGATCAATTAATAATGTTAGGGTTAATTGAAAAGTGTATAGCGATACAGAAACAATTTATGTAGAATATATTTATATGATAAGATTATGTAGTATTTCTTATAAATTAACAAGTTGTTTTACGTTGTCTTAACATTTGATAGGGAGTACCAATTCTCTACGGTTTTGATGGACTGTGGAATATCGGATATCCATAGTCACTTATATGTCATAATAAGTTAATTAAATTAAAAATTGAAAACCTTAGTGACTAATTATTTAAAGTCTTATAATCTCTAACTTACAAGATGGTTTTTGTATTATAGGTGCATACATAATATGAAAATTTTAAACAATCATACTAAGCCCCTTTAGGGTCATGACAAGTTGCTCCAACTACTATGACCTTGTCGACTAGCTTCGGCATTGCCACCACCATCCGGTAGTGGTAGTGGTCGTCCACTCCTAAGTGCTCGTCGGGTATAGGTTTACCTTACATGCCCTAATTATACATGATTTTTCCTTTTTTTTTAATTAATTTTCTCTTCTCTTTTTAGTCTCTCTCAATTTTTTTTATTCATTAAGGGTCCAAATTAAATTTTAGAAAGGGTTTAGGTATTTATAAAAGAGGTTTAAGGTTTCTTTTGATTTTTAAAAGGCCAAATATCTCTTATCCTATTCCATTTCCACTCTCTATTTGGCTCGTTCGCATTTGTTAATTTTTCCTCTTCCATTTCCAGATTACCACGCCTTAAATTTGGATGATTCTACACCTTTTAATATTTTTCTTAATTTTTTATGAATTTCCTTTAATTAAGTAGCATATTTCAGCATATTTCAAGTATTTTAAGTAATTTCACATATTTTTATCTACACAAAAATACATATATGGTGCAATTAAATATATTAAATATTATTTAAGTTATTTTATGATTTTTAATATGTATATAATTTATCTCTATCTATTCGTTAGTTATTGAAACTCATTTTATGCGATTTTGATAAATAATAGATAATATACATATAATTCAATATTATAATAATTAATTATTTTATTATTTATTTTTCTAAATCCAAACTCACAGAATCATTTTTACTAACATTCCTAGTTTCATCATAAAATTTGAGTTTAATTGGACAATTTACCCGATCGTCCTAAATTTTACTAACTAAACCCTGAATACTTAATTGCGGGGTATACTAATAAGCATGTACCAAGTTTTCATTCATGATAACATACCTTCCAATGATTTTGTATGCAAATCTAATGGAACAAAATCCATCCTTGGAGTGAAGCTAGATCATATGATCTTCTACATACTTAATATTGGCCTTAATGGTCTAATCACCACTTGCTTTCTCTAGTCAAAGGAGCCCTCTATATTTTTGGTTTTTGCTCTTTTTTTTTCGCTTTTCAAGGTTCAATTTTTGGTATCTTTCTCCAAACACATTACTTTCATCTTTTTCTTTTTTTTTTCCCTTAGTTAGTACTCCATTCATTGACTCCTTTTCAATATCTTTACAAAATATTGTTCTCTTAATTTTTAATTAAAACTTAGTCTTTAACTTAAACATAGCCTACCTCCATAATGATCAATTTTTTAACCTACCCTATCGCCTCCCCCTCATCTCTTCCCCTTTTAATCTTTAACTTGATAAGTGCATTAGAAAATTCTAATGGAGATAATACAATAGTAAACAAGTGAGATATCAAATTAATACTTCTTATCTAGTTCTCCTTTTTTATGTTATTATAAGTTAGGAAATCGAAGTCCAAGTTAAAGTCCTCATAACATGCTTTTTTCATCTTGCAGCTCATGGCTTGTTTGGAGTCAAAGTACCCTTCTCACTAAATCCCACATATATATCTCTGCAAAAGCACCTAGATGGGGCTATTATATTTCTTATAGAATTTCATTTTAAGGAGGATTCAAGATAAAGAGTTGGTTAATTAAGGGTTTCATTCTGATAGGTATAGTAGTTATGGGTTGTTGCTAATGGTGTTGCTTAAGATAAGGTGAGTATGAGGTATTGTTGTTTGGTGCATCTATGTTAATGTTCACAAGTTTTCTTTTAGATTTTGAATTTGTTATCATTTTAGTAAGGTTTTATTGCAATATTTGAATGAAATTTTTATTTACATACTTATTGCTCTTATGTTGCTTCCACATTAAGCCACTTTTAAACTATATTCACCATAAGTTTGGAACCCATGAGATCATCTTCAATTTTATCAAGCTAATAAATTTTAGTCAAATGCCCTAGATAATCATAATTGAACCACTAATTATTTAACCATCCATGCCTTAAAGTTACCAATTATCTCCTCCCGTTGCCTCTTAATTGACCACAAATTTATCTTTAGAGGCTCATCAATAGCAGTCTTTACTCGTACTCTTAAGAAAGCACTTGTTTCCTTTCTTCGAGATCTCAAACACTCAACTTTTTACAACTCTTCATCTTGTCATCAATGATTTGAACACTCTTTACCATCATATTTTCTAATATTAGTCCATAAATTTGTACTTTAATGGTCAATTTTTATTTTTTTTATTTTGGAGCTATATCATCTAACTTCTAGTATTTATGCCATTCCTCCATAATAAAAAAAAATGACCTATCACTAATTAAGAGTTTTCATTCATAATTTTCTTAACATGAGATTTAGTGTTGAAACTAAATATGCACTTGTTTATATAGAGATAAGAATTGCCTTCTATGTGTTTTTTACAATACTCAAAATTGCTATCTTATTTAGAGATTTGTCTACAACAATCTTAACCACTACGAAGATTTCCTTCAATCTATTTTATATAGGTTGCAATGGCTTGTTAGCATTATCTAGCAACACTTAATCAATAGCAGGGCATAGAAAATCGATTACAAATGATGAGAAGATATTGATTTGCAATAAGAAATCTTAGTCCATATGATAAATAAAGAAAAAAGAAAAATATTACTTATATAATGATAAGAAACAATTTTAGAAAGACCCAAACTAACACTACCATAACAAAATATTTTTAAATTTTAGGTGCATATGAGAATCTTTCTTACTTTTCTAAAATTGTACTTATTGCTTTTTTTTCCCCCCGAAACAGATAAGATGTGGTTAATCTACTAGGAATGCAAATAAAAAACTATGGATTCATGATGGGTCTTTATTTTAATTATGGAGATGGGCTTGATAATTGAAAATAATGTGCATGATCAGTAAAGTGATGTAGACTTAGTTATGAAAATGCACACAAATGTGATGTAAGAGTAAGAGATAGAAAAGAAAAAAGGGACACTCAGAAGGTGTAAAGGCTCTATGATCGAGAAAATACTCTCTCAGTGCAGCTTAGGAGGTTAGAGAGAAAGAAACTCAATAAAAAATATGTTAAATTACTATAAGTTAATATTATTCATTTTATACCAATTATTAATAACAACTAATCATAGTAAATACTAAAAACAAAAATGTAAATTCCCATGAAATTGAGGACCAGGCATATAATTAAGAAATAAGTTAGTTAACAGTTAAAGAATTGTCTTGAAGTATTATTTTTTTTTTCAATAAATATGCATATGTTCAAAAGTGAGAGCGATGACTTTATTTTCAACACTACAAAGGTTACCTTAAAGATTGATGAACTAATTCTAGGAGAAAATTACATTAGAAAGGATAGATGTTTGTAGGTTAGTTCAAATAAAAAACGAACGTTTCAAAAAGTTTGTTCAAGGATCAACATTTTTGTAAGTAATTAAAATAAAAGATGCTATAAGAGAGTCGTTATTACCCTATTTACAATTGATGACGTGACGTGTTAGATGGACACGAATACAATGACATGGATTAAAATAAGGATGTAGATATGTTTAGCAGTTTAAATTTGATTCGAAAAAATAAAGAAAAAACTTACTCAAATGAAAAATTGAAGCTAACTACTAAAGAGTAAAAGATAAACGGTAAAGTAAAAAACATAAAGTTTTGCATTTGGAAAACACAAATCCTCTCTATCAAAAATTGAAATTGATTAAGTTGATTAAACCCTTACTTATGAAACCCTAATCAAGATCTTACTCAAAGTCTTAATTAAGGTACTGTCAAAGCTGCAATTTATGCATTAATATCAATGAAGCCTGCATTAGTAAGTAGTTAGTTTTTCTTATTCTCTCTCTCTCTTTTTCCTTATTTGTTTGTTGTTTTGTGAGTATAGTTGAAGTAAATAGCTATTGAATCCATTGTGAAATGTTGATGATTAAATGATATTTTATTTTTCTTTTCCTATTGGCCTTAAAAGAATGATTTTGAGGACATTAGTTAGGGTTATGATGATTTTTCCTCGAATGAATTTTTTTGTTGTTCTTTGAAGAATGATTGTTGCTGTCTTTGAAGAGTGTTTTTCTTATTGACCTTTAAAGTTATCGAATTTTGTTTTTATTGGCATGTAGAGAATGAATAAAAAATTGTGTATTTTGACATTATATATCAACACCACCCATTAAGGTATAGAATCTATTATGTGGTCCTCATGACATACTCCTATTTTTTATTTTTTTATTTTTATATTCAACTATGCTCACTATTGATGGACCTTTTGGAAATTTAAAAAAAAAAAGACAAAACACGTCATATTGATTTGATAAAATTCATTGGACTTTATTTTATAGTTGGTATTGAAACCTGTTTTGTAACATTGGGTGTTAAAACCTATTTGTAACTATCATTGAACTTGGCCTTATAGAGTACATGTGATAATATGGAAATTTGCTACATGTGAAGTCTATTTAAGTATTATGGATGATCATGGCTCAAATTTTAGGAAAAAAAGTGAGAAGTTTAGTATTACTATGGATCAATTTTAATAATTAGAAAATGTAGAAGAGGGTAATGGAGCAAAGAGCAAAGAAAATATTGGTAGAAATTAAGAAAGGAGAGTTGAGAATATAATAATTATTGAATGTGTTGAATAATACTTTACTACTTCCATCTCATATGTAGACTTGTTTTTAATATTACAAGACTATTAAAGAACACTTTATTACTTCCATCTCATATATAGGCTTTGCACAATCCCATTTGATAAATTTAAGATTATAAGCAATTTTACACAATAAGCATGTATGGCCATCAAATCATGATAAGAAATTAGCTTTCAACCATCTTCTAGTATCATAAAACACACAATAATAGACTGACTAATAGCAATACAATGCAAGCAAAAAATCAACCTTGATTCTTATATTTTGAATTGCTCACTAAAAACTACTACAACCACAACAATTAAACCATAGCCACTTATTGGAGCTAAAACATAATATAAGCACCTAACAAAATCGTCATATACTTGAATTAAGTAATGAGCTACCATCATTCAGCATCATCAAAAGAAGGACAACAACACTGTGCAAAGAATCAACCATGAAAGAGTCAAGCAATAACTTAAGAACATTATCTTCTTCTCTGACTTCAAATTTTTCCTTATGGGAACTATTTGTTTGCTTATAGCATTCAACTTAATTTCCATTACTTCAATTTTCGACACCATCATCGGCAATCAATGAGATATGTACGTTACTTGGTCTAATGTCAACTCCTCTAAGAATGTTCCAATATCTCCTCTTTAGCATGATCAAGCATTGGCGGGTCCACCCACTTGAAGAAAGCACAATGAATTCACTGCTATGATGTGGATAACCATGAAATCTGCTCCTTGGATTTTGTTTCGTCCAATTGGTTTGTAGGGGGCAAGTACAAACCACAAAAATAATATTTGACACAATCGCCACTATTTGATGAGTTTCCAATAGATGATGATGCTTTAGACTACTTTAGGGGGTTGTGGAACTATTCTCTGGCTTTCTTCTTCCTCGTATTTCATCCACCATTTACTCAAATATGCAATTCCCTATGCTAAGCTATAGAACCTAATAGGAATCATAAAATAGTCAACACATTAATAAGATCAATAACTTAGGATAAGGACTTGATCTTTGTATAAAAAAATCGCTACTTGTTGATTTAGAAACCAAACACAAATTAAGCTAAGGGCCTTTTTTTTTTTAATCAGAATCTTTATGGATAAACTACCATAACTAGTGGTACTCAAATGTAAATAGAAACATGAAGCAATTTGAAGAAATAGGCATCAATGCCATACTGTACGTGAAAAAAAAATAAAGAATATAGAAAGAAGAAATTACTAAACGCATAATCAACTGCAAAACAACATTACTTGCTGTGATAAGAATTAGGATTAGAAAAAAGAAAATTTTTAGCAACTCACACAAGCATAATGGAAAAATGAATCCATAATCAACAAGTATAGCAAAACAACAAGTCACAAACAAAATGAGAAAAGGAAGGGAAAGCTTACCAATTTAATGCACAACTTTCTATGCCTGAAGCGCTAATTCTAGTTTAACTAGGCTTTCAATTTAGGATAGAGTTAGAACATTATATATTTCATGTTTTTGCGTTTAATTTCTTATTGATTTCTTCCTTTCTTTCTAAGTTTAGGGTTTAGAGTTGATGTTATATATGTTTTAGGGTTTTAATTTCATTTTCCATTATTCTTTTTCTAGTTTCCTTTTTGTAGTCAAGTAGATTAAGTGCTTTCAATATTTTAAATTTATTTTAGGCTACATCATCATATACAAGTCCATCTAATGTGTCACGTCATTGGTTGTAAACAGGATAGTAATATCTCTATTATGGCATCTTCTATTTTAACTATGTACACAAACATTGATTCCTTGAACGAACTTTTTGAAACGTTTATCCCTTATTTGAACTAACTCCCAAACGTTTATACTTTTTGATATAATTTTTCCCTTAATTCTAATCTCACTAAAGATTGTTTATGGGCTTGTATTTGCAATTCTTAAACTTTCCATATGTTGTTTATGACCTTTTTATATTCTCCTATTTGTTTAGATAAATAGGTGAACATGTTGGGGTTAGTGTCCAAATTTCTAATGGCACCTACCTTTTACTAATATAATAGCATTAAGGAAAAAAAAAAAAAGAGTGATCGACTTTTTATTTATTTAGATGTAGGACTAAGCATAGTCCTTATTTATGTATATGAGACTGTGTAAATATGCTTGTAAAGAATGAACAATCGGAGCAAAACTCGAGTCCCACTCTAAATGAATCAAGTTAAAATGATATAATGTCAAACTCGAATTTGATTGGACTCAAAATTTGAAAGATAAAACTTGACGTAAAATTGATTGAGTTTAGAATTTTCAGCTCAAAGTTAATGCAAAGTATTATTGATGAGCTTGAACTCATTTAATTAAGCTTGTTAGGCTCGATTTCTCTAAAAAAGTATTATTTTTCTGATTTAATTAATATTAATAACTAAAAATCAACTAGAATTTTACTAAGTTTTACTCTTGACTCAACTTCAACTAGACTCCTGAGTTAGTTAACCTAAATATAATGAACCTTGAGTTAAGCATGACCCAATAATAACCTACTCAAGCTCAAGTTGCTCGAGCTTGAGTTCACTATTATTGAATAAAACCCAATTAAATATGAATTGTGAACTTAGGTAGATGGTAAGTAGGTTTAATTTATTCATACCCTTTATTCCAGAATTAGTTGTCTTTAGATTTGTGTTTCTATTTATATTTAAAATAGGTAGAATACCAAAACCGTTGTAGCTTAGTAACATAAATGATAATCTACTAATGAGATAGATTAGATTTAAATCTCTCCTTCCTTCAATTGTAATATGTGATGTTGTTGGAAAAAAAAATAGAAAAGAAAAAAGAAAGAAAGACGAGTAGAACAATTTGACCCATGTTCGAGAATATTTGATCGATATATAGGTTCTATTATCTTATGTGCTAAAAAATAAATAGAGTAATCACCTACATAAAGGAATTGTTTTAGAATTATATAAACTTTTTTTTAATAAGATAGACTTGATTCGAAGCTTCCCTCTCTAGTTGTAGTAGTAATACCTTATTTTAAGTAATTTGTACCCCAATTCAAATAACTATACCTAAACCGGCACAAGGGTTAGTTCTGAACTACAAATCGAATTGGAGGAATCAAGCTCACACTTTGAACTACTGGGGCTATAAGAGCCTAGGTGATTTAAGGTGGTTGAACTAGTGGGTGAACCGTTGGTTCATGAACTAGTCCATACGCAGCAATTATTAAAAAACAAAAAATTCACATTTGTCGACACTTGACTACATTACAATGTCCCCTACAATTCAAATTGAATCCATATTCTCTCCATATGGTCCCTACATGATTCATGATTCATGAAGACAAAAGCAACATATTCCCATTAGAAAATAATGCAACACAATGTGAAGAAGTTTGAAAATTGTCAAATTACGTTGCATGTTGAGTCATTTAGTGTAAGTGTACAACGCCATTCGTACGAAAATTTTTCTTTTTTGCAAGGAGAAGCATATGTTGGAACGATTTGAAAATTTAAATTTCAAAGGTTGAAACTTTCCACTATAAATTTGCTATTGTCAACTGCAAGAAGACCTCAAATTTTTTTCATTCCTCATCCAATAATTTATATTGCTATATTGTCAATATTCGCTCATTTATATTTACATCTTGTTTGAAACCTTTATCATATAGTTTTGAATTCAACCATTTTCACTTTGCTTCTTTTGTTCCTACAATAAATTTCAACTGCGCATTGGTATTCTCTTATTGCCAGTTGCCTTCAAAATTATGGGGGTGCAAATTTTTGTAAACTAACGAATAGTTATTTTTTCTTTACAATTATTTCTTTTGCTAAATTTAAGCAAAAGAATTTAATCCATATGGAGCGATTTTTGCACTATACCTTTTCCGAGAAGAAGCACGGTTCATCATTAGCTAGAAAAGGTAAGGAAAAAACTATGGGTGCATCATTCACACCATAGTGGTTCAAGGACGTTTCAGCATACTTAGAGAACAAGCACGACCTCAATAAGGACAAGGCACATGAGGTGATAGAAAACGTTGAACACTAAGTTACACCACCTCTTGGATTTGAAATCAAATCTTAATGCACGAGTTACTGAGGTATACTACCTCTTGGATTCGAACCTCCATACATGAGTGTCCCAATACAACCTGTAAGCCCCACAACTAAGCAATCCGAGGTTTCGATTGGTTGAACGATCCGATCGAGCCTAAATATACCTAATTATCTAGGTATTAAGAGTAACCATACTAAGAAATGTTAATCACAGATAGCATTTAAGAATCCGAACTTAAAAAAAAAAGTTAGGCGATAAGTTGTGATTTTAGCAAGGGACTTTCATTTGATCTTAGTTGAATAATAATAAGTATGAATAAAAAAAAAAAGATTAGTTGATGAGTACCTTCACCGTAGAATATACAAATTGGATGACATGCAAGTGCAATGACGATATTGAGGTATTTATTTCCTACAAGTTAGAAACTGGTGAACAGGAAAGGATTTAAGATGATTGAAATTATCGTTACCTATCAATTAGAATTTATATTGAAGGAAGGATATTAATCCATAAAACCGTAAGATATGATGGAAATGAAATTTAGAAAGGAAAGCTACTGATGGTGGATTATGCGAAGTTAGTTGATATCTATAAAAAGAGAGATCGAAAGAAATACTAATAAGTATTAGATTTACTAGTAACATATAAGGGTTCAAATGTATTTCTAAAGATTATTTTGGGAATACTTGAATTTCATGATTAAGTTAATCAAGAATCAAACTTATGGTCAAAACTATGTATTGGATGTTGTAAATGAGACCTTAAGACTTAGGAGGATAACTATCAATTTCTAAAATAATATTAAACTGGAATGGCATCTAGATAAGCTCAGTGCATTAATTGCATTTACAGAATTGAGAGAAACAAATGCATGCCAACTATATATGAAAACACTTGTGCTGGTATCCGTTAATAGTATTTTGATATACAAAGTATCTGTGGATAGCATTATTGAAGTTGAGTGATCATAAGTAGTATATTGAAATGGAAGACATGTGATTTTCGGAAAAGAGAATATGTTTTCATCAAGTTCGTTATATTTGGAGAAGGTATTTCGGTGGATATTAAAAACGTCGAATTGATGATTAGAGGAAAAATCTATTGAAGTAATTCAGTATACGAAGAAGATATGAAGCTACAATGTACTTCATATTAGCAACTGCAATAGGTAATCCAACAGGAACATGGCAAATCTGAAATTGTCAAATTGTTGTTCTTGAGTCTCATGTCATATCGATTCGATCAGTGTATTCTGTTGTGTCATGTTTTGTCGAGTAGTCGGTCCTTCTTAATACTATCTCTTTTGTTGGGTCTGTCAGTCAACAGTCGCAATCATCCTTCTCCAATCCAGTTAAGTCAAATTGAATTGTTAAACATCTCATTTGAATTCGAGATGGAGAAGTGTCGAGATCTGCCAAATTTGCTTCTATTGATCCTATGCTAAGCTATATGAAGAACAAATGAGAAGCTACGACAGTGATATAATCATTTGAGTGGAAGATTTTGGATGAAAGGAAAAGGGGATGATATACAGTGAATTTAGAATCATAAATAAAACTTAAGAAAACAATCAAACAAGAAATAAATGGAGAATAAACCAATAAGAAAATTTGCAAGGTCATAAGGTTGAGTTACAAGATAATACGATATGACTAGGAGACGACAATGATGAAATAAGCCTTGATCGATACTAAGATAGGGAATGCAAATGAAGGAAAATTCAGAGATTGGGCAACGGTCCAAGAAGAGAAGAAGTAGATGATAATCAGGAAGTAAGTTGAAAACTTAATTAGAGAACTACACAGAAGTTTCATTTGAAGATAGTTTAGTAGAATGGAAGATGGGTTTTACGATTATGAAGTAACCCCCAAAAATACTGGATAACCAGATTCAGAAGGTCAAGAGTTGAGCCATAGAGTAGGAAAAGATATGACCGGACAAAAGTCTAGACTTAGAAACCAAAATAGAGCTTAATGTAGTAAAGACGAAGCATTACTTATAGGTTCTTCGATTTTTAGAACTATTAATCCTAGCGAGTAAGAAATACATAGATATACAGTAGTTTCGAGGACGAAACTATTTTAAAGGGGGGTAGAATGTAAGCCCCACAACTAAGCAATCCGAGGTTTCGATCGGTTGAACTTATAATATTATATGAAATCCTTAGGATAACTAAGTAACTGTTGATCAAAAGTCCTAATTGTCTCCAACTAGTTACTTTAATTCCATCTCTACCGTCGCTTGTTACTTATCCTACTAATATTTTAGGATGCTTGGATACTTACTCAGTTGTAGTTTATGTAGCAATTTTACTTTATTTCTTATGTATCATTTAATAGTTATCTATCTTATTTACCACTTATAAGTACTATATAATGATATCATTGTACTTGCCTCAGCACTACATAAGGATCTCATGACCCATTTCATATTCATTTGGCTTTACTGACACTTAATTATTACTCTAAACTATAATTCTCCAATTCATGATTCACTAAAGTCCTAAGAATTCTTAATCTGATTATAGCCTCATAACACTATTCCTTTTACTGTTCTTACACATATAAAAGACTTCCAAGATTGTTCGCCAAAAATACATTTGATCTTTTTACACTCCTAGCTACAAATATATCAATCATCATTGCATTTGCACATGTCCAAAAAGTTACACTTTCATCGAGAAGCACCGTTATATCCATTAAGAGATCGTTAAAATATCCATATATATGAATAACTAACATAGAATCAATTCTAATTCTCCGAAAACCTTATCATCATCAAACTCTTTTATTGTTGTCATCTTCTGTCATCTCCTATACTGCATTCTCATTTTATATAAGGTTTATTCCTGACTTAGGTTTTGATTATATCTCTAGTATAGGTTTTGATTCATTTCTGAATCAGTTTCTAACTTTTCCTTCTCAATGTTTTGTCTTCTTAAAATTCGTTTCTATACCATGCTTTATTTCACTTCAGATTATACTACCTCGTATTTATACTAAGCACCAGGTTGAGACCATCTCAGAAATCCTATAAGTTTTGGGATTCACCTTCATTTTCTATGCATATCACCATATCTCTCTCATTCCATAACTCAAATTGATTTTCACTATTATTCATGAGTCTCGTCACTTCATCACATCTCACCGATTACAACACAATTTCATCAACAAATTTCTTAAGAATTTCATCTACAATATCAGCATATCTCACCAATCAGTTACATCAATATTCTTTACATCTTAATCTATATTAACTCAAAATTCTCCTTCATTCAACTTAAATCACTTCAATAAACCACAAATTCTTATAAAGCACTTCCAAGATCGGTCGCCTAAGATACATCCAATCCCCTTGTACATTCTTACTCATAAGTGTATAATATACTATAGCATATGTACATGTCTAAAGGATACACATCCCTTAATGAGTACAACTATATCTATTAAAAGATCAATAGGATCCTAACTTATATGAATAATTAATCATATGATCAATTCAAACTCCTAAAATATAACCAACTAGTACATTGTATTCATCATTCCAATTTCTACCACATTCATCTTCCCATTCATTGAGTATCATTTCCATTTGGTGATTCAGGACATTGTATTTCAATAGGAAAATCAGAAAGAGTAATCATCCTATACTCCTCAATACTATTATCTACTATCACCTCATATACTGTATTCTCATGCTGTATATAATCTTATTCTACTTCAACTGATCCAGGAAAATGCGAAATCCATTCAATAAATCTTTGGGGTTAATCTTCTAAAGATATATGATATGCTAGTTGCAACACAAGTCATATTAGCAGACTGGGGTATCTCTCTTCTATTGTTACTACATATATCTTACTAGCATCGCCTTACAATCTTTCACTCTCAAACCATCCTTATTCAACAAATTATATCATATGATCCCTATTACACCAAAACTCAAATTGGTCTCCCTTATTGTCCATAGATCTCATTACTTCTCATTAATTTCCATGCAACTCTATTAACAAACTCTTCAATAATTCCGTCTATAATATTAACATATCCTAACTAACCAATTTCTCCATATGATCCCATCACTAAAGTTACATTTGATTAACGCCTATCTCAGTTTAGCACTATAGTCACTACTTATCTTATAATTTGTAGTTCGTTACTTTAATATCTATTTGTTTCTACCCACTCTCAATGTATTCCTAAGATGTCTAACTCTTTTAATTGTTTATTTCAAAGCGAGTTCAGTAAAACTACGCTCTGATATCAATTTAGAATTGTCATGCCCCGAAGCGGCAGAGTCGTAACAACCCCGCCGTGTAAACCATCCTAAGATAGAAGTTGGCCTTACAACCGCTATCTTAGACCTGATCTACACAAGGCGTCCACAACTAACCCGCTTTGAAGTAAACAGTTTGTAATTTAAATAAATCATTTACCTATAAAAGTGTGGAATTATATATATGTTGTAATTCAGTTATTGCAGTTAAAGTTTACAATATTTCTCTATAGTATTTTTCTATATCATTACATCATTCGGAAATGAAAAATAATAAAAACTTAGACCTTAAAAATATGTGTTTATTCTTCAATATTTTTCCTCACTCCCCAGGATCCAGCAGTTGCTAGCTTCAGAGTAGTTGTTTGCCGCTTCTTAGCCAGCACCTGCACGACGTCTATAGGGATGTGAGCAACCACAGCTTAGTAAGTAGGGACGGAGGACTTAAAACTATACCAGAAACACAACAAAGTTTTCAATCACTTATTAGATGCAATGGATGTGTAAGCAAATGCCATAGCACGACGTTGTCCAGCCAGTCGTGAGATTAGAGAAATTGCGCCCGCTCTAATCCGGGTTGAGGAGTTGCCGTTAATGCAACAGCTCACGACCAAACCCAGGCTTGTGTAATGGAGACCTTGCTACTCCCGTGACTACCTTCGAACCACTGTCTTCAACCTCGCCCCGACCTCCTCTCCTGTCACTTAGTTCGATTGAGGATGAAGAAGGGACCATTTTGCAATCCTGCGCTATCCCTTCCGAAGGGGTCGGTATTTGGCCGGAGAGTCCTAAGTTCCCCTAACGGGTTGCCATGCATGTCCGATTATGATTAATGGTCGGATATTTAATTAAGTCCAATTTAGGGTGATCAATCCTTTCATACAAGTCATACAATATGTGCCAGAGCAACAAACAGAATCATAGCATCACCCATAATCAAGCACATGCACACATTCTCTATCTAACAAGCACAACCAAGCATAATCTTAAGCCTCCAAAATACAGCATCGTATTAATCCCAACTTACCTCGACTCCTCGCTCACTCACTCGAGGTCCGATTTGCTCAGGCCATCGCCGATCATCTCTATAACACGAATGTGATTTCAGTATTTTATATAATATTATAAGTTCATTTTATCCGATAACGCTTATTGTTAAGTAACTAAGTATATAACTCGTTATTTATCGAAAATGCGTAAAAAGCATTCCGGTACTTAACGAATAGCTAGAGATAAATTATATATATACTAAATATTATAAAATAACCTAAATAATATTTAGGAATATTTATTTGTACTATATATGAATTTACATGTAGGTATAAATATGCATAATTACTTAAAATACACGAAATGTGCTAAAATTATACTAAATAATTAAAGAAAATTATAAATTAATTAAGGAAAAATCATGAATCATCTAGAATTGGGTCGTGGCAGTTGGAAAAAATAAGAAAAAATTCGGCTAATTAGAATAAGCCAACATAAAAGCTAAAAATCAAGGGATAAGGCAATTGTCTTGTCCCATTTAATGCACAATAAATCCCCTGAAGCCCTATAAATAGCAAGAAAAATTAAGGAACTCATTTGGACAGTTAGAAATCAGAAAAAATTAGGGAGAGACAAAAATTGAGAGAAAAATTCGGTTTAGAAAATAAATTAGAAAAACTGTGCAATTAGGGCTTTCAAAGGGAACCCACACCAGATGAGGAGCTGGGAGTGGACGGCCATCACCACCACACGGTGGTGGAAGCGCCCAGGCCTGACGATAAGGCCACGACGGCCGGCGGTGGCCGGAGCCACCCAAATCGGTGAGTCTGATTTCCAGCCCGATTTTGTGTAATTTTGTAAAAATAGTAAATATTATTAGAAAATTATGAATTTTGTTATTCTGGGATATTTTTGTATTTAGTTTGTAGGAAAAATATTATTTTGATGAAAACATGCCCCGTAATATATGGTCCTTAAGAAATCATACAAAACCGAGCACATTTCGGTTTAGAAATAAATGACCTTAGGAGTGTAGTTTGGAGCTCAATTTTTTTCTGTAGGATGCTCATGAGATATAGAATAGTGCTATGAAGCCATTTTTTTAAATTTAATTTTCAAAATTTTTAAGTTAATTTTTAGCCTTAAAATGATGGAAAAATTGGGTAATTTGAAGTTAATTAGGTGATTAGGATATTAATTACTGATTTAGATAGTAATTAGATGTTTAGGGATGTTAATCTCTGATATGGAAACCTGATCCTAGTGTATGGAGTGTTAAGTATAAGTAATGAAGGTGTTTTGTGGTAAATGTAGAAAATTAGGAATATGTAGAATTAAAAATTTATAAATATGGAAAAATTAGGTTTAATTAGATAATAAAATAATGAAAATCAGAACATAACAAATCTGAAACAAAATTCAATTTTAGGTAATTATATGAAAAATGTAAAAATTCTCACAACATGAGTAAATTCGGTACACTAATACGGATTTAAGTGTACCGGATGGAATAAAATCCTAACTAGGGGTAGTAATCGTATTTAGGAGATCGGGAAGTAATGTGATTAATTTCACATTATGGGTTGAAACGAATTTCTAGGGTTAGAATTTAAAACATTACTTAGAAATCGAACTAAAAACCTAATTTAGAAATCAATGCGAAAACCGAACCTGAACCTAACCCCAAACCTAAAATAATTATAAAAGACTTAATACCTAGATAATTAGGTATATTTAACCTTAAACAAAACCTAACAATAAGCGTTATCGGATAAAATGAACTTATAATATTATATGAAATACTGAAACCACGTTCGTGTTATAGGGATGATCGGCGATGGCCTGAGCAAATCGGACCTCGAGTAAGTGAGCGAGGAGTCGAGGTAAGTTGGGATTAATACGATGCTGTATTTTGGAGGCTTAAGATGATGCTTGGTTGTGCTTGTTAGATAGAGAATGTGTGCATGTGCTTGATTATGGGTGATGCTATGATTCTGTTTGTTGCTCTGGCACATATTGTATGACTTGTATGAAAGGATTGATCATCCTAAACTGGACTTAATTAAATATCCGACCATTAATCATAATCGGACATGCATGGCAATCCGTTAGGGGAACTTAGGACTCTCCGGCCAAATACCGACCCCTTCGGAAGGGATAGCGCAGGATTGCAAAATGGTCCCTTCTTCATCCGCAGTCGAACTAAGTAACAAGAGAGGAGGTCGCAGCGAGGGTGAAGACAGTGGTTTGAAGGTAGTCACAGGAGGAGCAAGGTCTCCATTACACAAGCCTGGGTTTGGTCGTGAGCTGTTGCATTAACGGCAACTCCTCAACCCGGATTAGAGCGGGCGCAATTTCTCTAATCTCACGACTGGCCGGACAACGTCGTGCGATGGCATTTGCTTGCACATGCATTGCATCTAATAAGTGATTGAAAACCTTGTTGTGTTTCTGGTATAGTTTTAAGTCCTCCGTCCCTACTTACTAAGCTGTAGTTGCTCACATCCCTATAGACGACGTGCAGGTGCTGGCTAAGAAGCGGTAAACAACTACCCTGAAGCTAGCAACTGCTGGATCCTGAGGAGTGAGGAAAAATATTGAAGAATAAACACATATTTTTAAGGTCTAAGGTTTTATTATTTTTCATTTCCGAATGATGTAATGATATAGAAAAATACTATAGAGAAATATTGTAAACTTTAACTGCAATAACTGAATTACAACATATATATAATTCCACACTTTTATAGGTAAATGATTTATTTAAATTACAAACTGTTTACTTCAAAGCGGGTTAGTTGTGGACGCCTTGTGTAAATCAGGTCTAAGATAGCGGTTGTAAGGCCAACTTCTATCTTAGGATGGTTTACACAGCGGGGCTGTTATGACTCTGCCGCTTCGGGGCGTGACACAACCCATTAGATTTAAACTCCATGAATGAGTTGCTCCATGGCTATATTCAAAGATGAGGAGAATGAGATAAAAATGATTTTGGAAATCGAGGAGCAACATATGCGTCATCATGTAGTTGGCGGTTTGATGCCTTGGGGTTTAGGTAAGCATCTTAAACCTAGTAAATCTAATATTTTTACAACACAGTACCACAAAGGTACATAGGAGAAGGGGGAACTTATGGGCTTTTAGCAACTACTATAATGTGAGCTATGCTTAAAAAATGGGGGAGGAATACGACACCCTCAAAAGACACCTAAAATCAAAACACACTAAAGAGGTAGGGATAGACAAGACGTAACAACAAATCGCCTAAGGTGGCAATTTATCTGGATAAGCGTTGATGAGGTACAATTAAGAGAAGCACAAGTACAACCTTGCATAGTACTTGGTCGACATGCACTTACCCTTTAACTAGGGTACATCAGAATGGCAGAGTCGATACTAGTGTAACTGTATGCAAACATATGGACGAATCATTTTTGTAATAATTCTTATGTGAGTGTAGCTATTCACTAAATAGAGGATAATTGACAGCTTAATAAAAAACCATTAGCTCAAGGATATTTAATGAGTGCCACATGGGGCAGAACATTTATAAAATTATTAGAGAAATTCTTAACGCGTATGACTTGTTAGGATTTTTTTGTCCATCGATTTTGATAATCCTCAGTAGCAGATCTGTAAAACTATTATCAACCGACATTGGGGGGGGTGGGGGTGTTCCATAGATGTTGTTTATGTCATATTCTTAACTTTTATGTTAAGGATAGCATTGCAGCTTTGCAAGATAATTTAACTACAATTAAGAACATGGTGAAGATAATAATGGAAAGATGGTCCCTCCATAAGAAGTGGAGGAACTTTTGCATAGAGTATGGGAAGAGTTCTCGAAAATTTAAGATGGATATGTAACATTGTTGGAACTCCTCATGCAAGTTATTGCATAATACTGTTTCTTACAGCAAACTATTGTGTGACTTCACTATGTACCCCAACAATTAGGATATATATATCTAGTTGCTAAAGGTTTTGAAAGTTTTCATGATGCTATTAAAGCTTTCTTGTAGGTTTATAGGCCTATTGTTCACTTGTTCGTTATGTCAGCATACTTAGCATACTACTTTAGGCTCGTGAGGACTTGAACCTACATGAATGTGTTTACGATATGGCATTGAAGTAGTTATCTTATTACAAAGATGTTTCCTATATTTATCTTATTGTGACTATTCTAGATCCCCATTGCAAGTCTAAAGTACCATTGATGTATTTGAAAATTGTTTTGGTTATATAGACGATATAACGGATTCATAAGATATGTATAGTTTGGAAGTATAACAAGATTTATCTGCAATGACAGTCAACATAGAGGAGATGTTCACGTGCTACCAAAGTCAATATGGTGGTCAATCATTAGTCTATGTTTCGCCACCCACCAATGAACGTCATTACTTTTTTATGGGTGAGCAATTTCTGGCATAGAAATTAAAGAGGCAGCAGTTTGGTAAGCCATTGTATGAGTTGCAACACTACATGAACATAAATTTTGAGTTCTCTAAAAATATCTTTATCAAGGAATTTGATATCTTGGAGTGGTGGTAGATATACGTAAGGGATTATCCACTTCTATCTTGAATCACACATGAAGTACTCGCTACTCCAACTGTCACGACTTGAGGGGGCTAGTTATGGTAGTCGCCGTGTATGATACGATAGACTGCAGATTAATTTCCCTTATAATCGATAACCCTTTATGCAATATACAAGGCTACAACTATAACTAATAATCAAGAGTTGTGCAATATCATCTCATAATAATAATAACGAGCTAAAAAAATATAAAACAAAATCTATTTATATAAAAATTTACAAATAAAAAGTTTATAATACTTTTTAACTCAAATCGATATCATTTCATTACATAATAAAATCCATAATCTAAATAAATTATCATAAGTACACTCTAATCACATTTCACTCCTACATCAACCCTCTGATGTACAACTAACCCCGGGGCATGTGGCAGCCTGACTCCATGAATAACTTGGCCTGTGAAAGTAAACTACAAGGGTATATGCTAATTAGCTTAGTGAGATAATCCCCTTAACCATACAATAATCAAGTTATACATCAATTAAGTTCCATCAAATGAATGCATGTTAATCAATATGCTAAATAAAGACATGCAGGTAATTAGGTATTGCATGTAATTCAGATTTAACACTCTGCAAAGTTAAGGTTGGAGATACATCGGCACAGTCAGATTCGAGTATCATACTAGAATTTATCTCATAATGAAACTTCACGTTTCGTATTTGAAATATAATGGCATATCCATTCTTAGTTTTAATCAAAATCGAATTTTACACATGATTGTGAGTAGGCTCATACAGCCTTCACTTATCCCTAAATGGAGGCCTCTAGACTTGATCCTTAACTAGGCGGTTGGCACCTCTAATGTATAGTGATCCCGCGGGCTAAGGTATGGTCATATCCCACGTATGCACCGTATGAAATCTATAACAATCACGTAATCAGCTCACGTATGGCCTCTCGCTACCTTCATGTAATGTGACGGTCAAAATTAGTTATGTGATGTATGATTATACATGTTTCAAGTTAACTCTTTCAAGTCGAGTAAAATTAGGTCTTATTATTCAGTAATCAATAAGGTCATAGACAATCAGTTCCTAGTGAATCTACTATGCAATAATCAATACGTTATCATAGTTTAAAATAAATTCATTATTAACAAATAGTTATCATACACAAGCATAACCTAGCATCATACAACATTTAATTATTAATCACAATTTATATTTACTAATGATAAATACAAACAAGTATGGAATCATTAGGAAAAACTCACTTAGCCGTGATCGACTCAAGGGTCGTAATAATCCAATAGCAGCTTAGGGTCAAGGTTGAGATCACCCGAGAAAAAAGAATATAAGAAATTGTAAGTTTGAGAATTTAAAACTAAACTAGTATCGTAATTTGTACTACTTACTTTACTTAGTTAAGTGAAATTATTGATTCGAGCTTTTTTTTCAAATCGCGTATAACTTTTTCGATTTAGTTCGGATTGTTATGAACTTATAGTCCATTTTGATCGTTTTCGAGCGTATTTCCTCATAGCGAGGTTCATTTTGGACGTTATGACTCATAGTTTAGACTGTGATATAAAAATATTACAAAATTGATCATTTTAATTTAAAAAGTTATAAAATATTAATTTCATCTTTTTCTTAATAGATTTACGATTTAATAATTACTTAAATCGTATAAGTGATAATTTTATTATTTTAAGCTTATTTTACCCTAATTACTTATTTTTACCTATTTTTGAGATTTTAGAATTATTAATTCAATTTTTTTCAACTTTATTAATTTTCTTGTATTTCACAATATATACACATATATAAATACTTATTATTATATTTGATTAATTTTTCAAATTTACTTAATTATTAATTATTTTTCCTAATTTACAGTTCTCTTATTTATATATATATATATATATAACCATATTTATTAACTTACTTTATTTATTAAATTAATATTATTGTATATTATGTATACTATTTAATTATACATGTATTTTTAAGTCATATGCATACCTTTATACGTATCCTATATTTTATATGATAAATTATTCTAACTTTAATTATATATTATATACTATATGTATATGTATAATATAGATGTATTTTGTATTTTATATACATGTACCTACTTTTATACATGTACACATATACATATATATATAATATAAAATCCTATGTTTATATATGTATAATCATACCACCTATATATATATATATATATATATATATAACTTACATATGTACATAAAAAAATTACAGAACATACACACACACACACACAGATATATATATATATATATATGATATACGTATACTCATACTTATACATATCATACATGAAAATAAACATTATGTACATATACACACACAGATATATATATATATATGTATATCAATACCTAATTAATGAAAATACTAAATACCTATCACATGTATTCTTATTTATACATACACAAATATACATATACCGTATGTTTTACATAATAATATATATATACATGTCTCCATACATATATTTATACACAATTGAAAGAGATACACACATATATATATATATATATTTATCTACACATGTATACATATATGTACATGTAACAAAATATTTAGTATATACATGCACATACTATATGATATACATATATACAAATAAATTAAACATATACTTACCTAATTTTTAATTAATTGAAATGATATTACCTCTTCTTCTTCTTCTTCTTCTTCTTTTTCTTAGTTCTTGATTTTCTTTTGGTTTTCTTTTCTTTGTTCGGTTTGGTTCTCTTTTCTTTTCTTTTTTTATGATTTGAATCTACCTCCAGATGTGTGCAGCACTTATGATTTAAGAACAAAATGAAAAAAAGAAAAATAATCTAACATAATCTCTTCATTAAATTGGACAAGACATATTCTTTAATTATCTTGTTCTTTGTTCCTTAATTTGTGGCACTTGTAATGTAAAATTAAACGCAGGTTCCTGAACATGCAGCTAAAAATCACGTAAGAGAAAAGGAAAAAATAGAAGAGGAAAAGAAAAGAAAGAAAATAGAAGAAAAATGAAACTGTAAATAATTATATGTAATTTTTCTAAACATAAAAATCATAAAAATAATAATTATAAATTAATTTTGGAATTTTATGAAAATTTATCAATTTAATTGGTACCTGTTACAATTATAATTTTTACAAGTTATTTTAATGTTTTCGTTAAAAGTTTTATACAATTACGTGATTTAGTCAATAATTGTAACCGACTACGATTATATCACTATTGAGTGATATTTAATTATTTTATAACCTTAAAGTTATAGTTTTAGGGTTTCAATCAAGTTCGGGATCAATTTTGAGTAATTACAAGTAGATTGGATTTAGGATTTTTGTTCATGATTTAGGATTTTTGTTCATGATTTAGGTTTCAATCAATTTTTAGGGTTTTTATTATCAATACTATATTCGATTTATTAAATCTCATAATTTTATCGTTACTAGCCTTATCTACTCATCACATAAAATAGGACACTTGGACTTAAATAGGGTTTAGACTGATTTTATAGGGTTTACACTAATGTTGACGATTGCCGTTGAGTAAGCATTTAGTATTGCAAGGTTCATCTTCAAAGATTGACGAGCCTCCCTTTTTACTGTCAACGTTGAGGTAAGTACTTACATGAAAAACTGGTACAAGGTAGCCTACAAACAACAAGAATCATATGGGACATCAAATGAGGAGAATGAGTATTTTAGCAACCAGAACAAATCTAACGTAAGCCCTAGCTGGGTCACAGGTTTTACTCTTAAGCATGAATTGTCAATGCAAGGATACATCTAATAAGTATTAAAAAATCTTCTTTTTATTTTTATTTTTGTTCCTTCTAAAATAGTTTTGTCACCTAAAAAAATTAGTTTTGTAATTACTCCTAAAAAACTAAATGGTATGGTTTTTCTAAAAGTAACGATTTAACCTTAGGATTTTTCAAATTAACATTGAGTAAAGCTTTTTTTTCGAAAAATTTAATTGGATAATCATGTACACTTAGCTTCTTTTTTTTTTTAATTTAAAGTTAACTAACACACTAAAAGTTTTCTAAAAGTCTAAACCAAATTATAACGGTCTGATTTTGACTAGCGAATACATACACATATTTGGTATGACCATAAAATCAACTGAAAAAAAATTTCTCACCTACCCCTAAATTCTCCAATACTAAACTTTTACAAGAATTTTTTGTACCAACTAACACTATTAAAACTGGATGGTACTTTATTTTATATTTCTACTTAGCTACTATACTCTGATCGAGTAGATATCTTTTTGTAACGTACTACCACGATTACTAGTTAATAGTATCATTGTATTTTATTTCTTGCACTTTGCAATTTCGCAAGTAATGAGAATTATTCATCTTTTGCAGTTTCTTTTGCTCTTTACTTCACAGCACTCACTATTTTAATATTGCTCTAATATTAACTTTAGACAAACCAAACTTATTACTTTAAAACAAAGTAAAATTTCAACTAAAAATATTGGTAAATCATATACATGGCATTACGTATTCTGTTATGTGAATATATGTGTATGTTACATTTTACGGTAATTTTCGGGAATGAAATTCAAGTGTGAGAGGAGATTGATAAATATTTCTAAGAATATGGAATTTGGAAAATAAATAAGAAAGTTGAAATTATTTACATAATTAATAACTAAATAGATAAATAAATATAAAAAAAAAATTGAGGGAATCAGTTTAAGGGCGATCAACTGACCCAAGACCGTAATAATCAAGGTTGGCCACAATTCATTCTGGAGCCGGCCTGTGAACCGACAAGTGCAAGCTGATTCTGCTCGGAGAAAGAGTCTAATTATACCCATTCCCGTATTCTAGTAAGAGGCCGAGAAATTGGATCTGTCGATGTCAACTAACTTTAGGAGATATTTTTCAGTTACGCTAGTTTTCCATTTATAATCATAATTTGCCATGTACGACAAATAATTAAATATATGGAATAAGCGCTATCTTTATTTATTTATTTATTTTGTCATTTCTCGTTTTATCGGATCAATTCCATTTGTGTAAGCGTTGACTTTGCTTGTAGATTTAGCCAAACTTATGCTTATTGTTAAGGACACATTAGTGAAATAAGGAGTTCTTGGTCTTTCTTTATTATGTAATTTTAAGATACCCAAGAATGGAAATATTATATATCTTACATTACTTATGCGTTTACCACTATTCTTTCATCAATTACGAGATTTCTAAAACTGAAAACAAGTCAATTCCTTCTGCCATCTCTAATATGGTATTTTCTAAGTTAACTGAGATGTTCATGAAATTGAATTAGTCTTAATCAAACGGCTTAATAAAAGAATCTATATATGTATATCAGGGAAATTAATAATTAACGACTATACTTGGTATTGTAGCAAGTCACTTCATTATCGGATTGGGTTCTTAAATTGTTCTTTGTAAGGTGTTAATTTGAATGTTACTCGGCGTAGATCGAGATTATCTATTTTAAGGAGTTCAGGATGAATCTTCATGTTCAAGAGAATATATATACATATAGAACGCCGTAATCATTAAATTCACTAAAATAGTTCTCTTCTATCTAAGAGGTATTTATTATGATGATGTTGCCCAAAATTAAGTGTATTTATTACAAAATCAATCAGAACTTTGAGAAAACATGTTGGAAGAACTATCAGGACCAAAAAAAGGAGAGAAACCCACCCACACAAAGAAAATAGCAAAAAATCTTCCTTAAATACTCAACGAACGCTGCTACTACTGCTGTCTTTAAAGAAATCGTGTTTGCTTCTCACAAACAAAAGAATAGCAATTCCTCAATCTTTCTATGTATATTTCTAAACTTTTACACATATAATAGGGATACATTCGAGGCATGTTTAGAATAGATTTTATAAACCTAAACATATACCATATGATTTCCTAGAACTCAAGAAAACTCTATAGGTTCTTCGTCTTATACTTGAAACTTGTCTGAGAAGCCTTTAGGGAATTATGTTAAGTCAATGAGTCGAGTACTCTATAAACGATTTGTCCACTTACATCTTTATTTGTATTGTAAACATTAATATTAATTTATCTTATCTTTTTTTTTTTATCAAATACGGATTCTATTTTAATTTTGAAACTCAACTTGAACCCCCACTCAATACCCTATAAAGTTTTGAAACAAAATTCAATATTTATCCTAAAACCCAAATAAAAAGTTATCCTATATAGTAATTGTTCGATTGGGTTAGGCTAGTTAAATACCCTATAAGGATCTACCTGCTTGTATCCCTTCATATGACCTTAGTCAACCTCAATTTTAGTGTACTAGCTAAGCTAAGGATCATACCACTTGGACCTAACCACCATAATCTAGACTCAATATTGATTAAGCCACCTAAATCATTCGACCTTGTAGCTTGTACGACCTAACCTATGTCAAATGCCATCAAAAGTTAACCACCTTGATAAACCAATGTGAACTAACTTAAGCTAACTAAGAAAATCCTAATTTAACAACTTAACCTTATTTGTGTAAATCCAAGGAACACTTGGATTGAGGCTTAGATTAATGCATTAGATTTATGTTGTCCTTGGTTTGGGCCAAAGCACATAGGTTATGCCATATGTTACATCTAGATTATATGAATTGTGTTATGCTTAAGTCAATTGTTATGAATTAATATTAACCTTATGCAATTCATGATATCGCTAATTAATTATGTAACTCATTCGTGGTTGTATATAGTGAGACAGCGAGCATAAGGTTTATGTGAGGTGGTAGCTTAGGCTAGTGTTTTTGGTGGTTTGGGTTAAGGGCCACATTTCAAGGGTTTGGTCATATATAGTGAGCTAAGAGAGCATAATGTTCCCATGAGGTGGTAGTTGAAGCTAGAGTTTAGGGGTTAAGGCTACATTTCAAAAGAGTAAGAAATATATTCCTTATTTATTACTTGTTTCATTTTAAGTTCAACCAAACAAAGTAGTAACTATTACTTTTTTATTCTTTTACTTAAGTAAATGCAATTCTGTTCCTAACTTATTCCATGAAACATACAAATGTGACATAATAATATATCAAGACAAAGAAAAATAACTTATATGTAGAAAAATGTTTTTTTTTTTTTAATTGGCTATGTGGTAATCTCCTATTAACTTTTAACACACAACAAGAAAAGACACATGTCAATTCTCTCTGTCTATATACACATCTAAATATCCTATATGTTGAAACTTAATTAAGGAATCAATCTAAAATATATATACTCAATTATACGTATTTTTTTCTGACATGATACCTCCATCATTATTGTTAATGGTAAATTACTATAGTAAAAAAATTTAGATCATCAAAACTTCATGAGCAATAAGCATCACTATAATATCTGTTTTGACATAATATGTCATATTGTTGTGCGTTCATGTGACTCTTCATGTGTTATATATTTTGAGATGTGTTTTTATGAAACTTGCATGAGGTAGAACTAATTTCGAGCAACTATATCGTAAAGCATCTTAATGCTAAGTGCTAAATGTGTATTCTGTTTCTTCTTCTTCTTCTTCTTCGCTAAAATGTTATCCAAAAGCTTGGGCTGTTACTTGGCTTATTTCTGGATCAAAGGTCCATTTTAAGTGATTTTTTAACAAAAAGTTCATTTTGGGAGTTTCATCCTTGAGTTAACTCCAGGAAAATTGAGAAATGGGTTACAATCTAAGGATAAAGATATTTGTAAAAATATGTATACTTAGAATTATCTATCTATTTCTCCACTAATATAGGTATAGATCCTCAAATTATTTTCTCTTTTGATTCACCATTGGGTGGCTTTAGAAACAAGCCATTGCAAAACATTTGCTCTTGAAGAATCGCATTCCCTAGTTTAGATGACTTGAATCATTTGTAAGGTTGACGTTGCTCCCATAGGTTCCCACAATAGTTGAACTTATGAGGTAGGTTTGATATCTTCTGTATATATAAATATTTTACTAATATAATGATTGGGATGGAAGTTACGATCGGGAATGTTTACTTAAGTTGTTTATTTTTAATTGAAAAGTAGCAGGATTAAGTTATTTTGAGTAGATATATAGAAGCATGTATCCACTCGTTGTTGATAAAAAAATTGTATATTATTAAATAAACTTATACGCAAAAGTAAGTAGGTATAAGATGGGAAGAATATAAAATCCGATTCGTACCTTACCTAGAAGAAAATGGTGTTATTATTAGATCTGCATTAGTTAAGGGGCAAAGGGTGTTTTGGTTGTCATGTAAAATCACAATTTAGCCCCTTTCCCTAAAAGAAAATGATTTTATTATGAAATAGTTATGCATAATTATAATTTGAAATTCGAAAAGTTTTTATACAATTTTCATAATTTAAATTATATAAAAACACTTTACCAAATAATGAGAAATTAAATCTTTAACCTTTTATTACATAGGGAAAACCAAGGAAAGTTGCTTTCTAAAAAAAAAAAATTCAAAAGATTCACCCACACAATAAATTATTCTCAAAATATGTATAATAATTAAAATTGCATCTTGAATAAACAATTTTATAAATAAATTACATCTTCAAACTAAATACCCAACAAAAACACTTCTTCTCATCTATAAGAGACACACTTTAGTTTTAACTGAACACAAAACTTACACTAGTTAAGTAAACATTGAATCAGTACAATCAAACATTTATCTTCTTCATGTTGTACTAATTTATCTCCATCACGTTGTCAGATTTTATGGAGCTTAAGCCCTAATCAAAACCCTAACCTGCATAATAGTTGAGGAGTTTGACTTCCGAGTACCGAACTGAGGAGTTTAGGGAGTTGGTTATGTTTAGGAATTGGTTGTGTAAGTTGTCGATTTAGTGTATATGCTGTATTTTGGATTGGTTGTAGGTGTATGTAATTTTTTATGTTAATTACAAGTGCAACAAGAGTCTAGGTATGGTGCATCATATCCGTGAAATCGCATCTTCAAGAAACGATTTTATATCATGCCATTAAACTCATTTAGCTATATCTATGCACGTAGTCCTTTTATATTGTTTTGTCGAACCAGTTAATGAATTGACTCACCTTAAATTTGTAGATCCTAATGCCTAACCATATTGCCTTTGCTCATCAATAAGTGAGAAAAACATGCCTAACCATCTCTATTTTATCATAAAAAGGACAAGGAGGTGTTGGAGTTGCCTTTCACCTTTGTCATTGTTTCATTATTACTTGAAACCACATGTCATAAGAAGTATTGGATTTTCAGTAAAATGTACACTTTCCAAATTCTCTTATACTAGCTTTTTGTAGTAGAAATAGAGGACTAAGGCTTCAATAACTAAATATGTGTTCTGCTTCTCTTTTATGCTTTAATACATAGACTTTGCTATATAAACACTTTATCTATTATGCAAGTAGATAATGGAGTCTGTGGTTTGACCAATTCAAATGTATCCCTTAAACATATTCTACTTCATCCTCTTCTCCCTCTATGTTTTACATTTTTTTTTATTCTTTTATTTTTGCCAATCAAATGATAACATTACTCAAAAAGCCTCGAAAAGAGAGTAATAAATATAAAGTTCATCAACCAACAAAAGGATCTACAAATATCAAATGTATAAGAGGGGAGGGGGGTCTGGTCACCCAATTAACATGACACATTAGTGACCCAATCTATGACTTTACTAGATGACCTTTTAATTTAAGGCAATGAAATAAAAGAATGTTTAGTGAGTAAACCCTTAATATGAGTTGCTATATAAGTTTAATTTAGAATTATAAATCATATACTTAATTAGATCCAGTTTAACGCATTCAATTATTTCAAATAAATCATATAAATACAAGCCAGAGTAGTAACCTATAATGATATCATAAAACTTAAAAATAAACACATAGAAATATGTACATAGTCAACTATCTAACAAATACAACTAAGTACAATTTTAATCCTTTGAATACTATGAATTAGTACTCTAAAATATAATAACGTATTAATTTTAATTTACTTAGACATTTTGCTTGCTCACTCAAGGTATAATTTACACAAGCCATTGCCGATAATTACTATAATACAAATGTGAAATCGCATTTTTAAGAACCAATTTTATTGTCGGCTAATAAAATTGTTTTTTGATAATACAACTTTATTATGAATATAAAATTGCTTATTCAAGATGCGATTTTATATATTATATTATTTGAATTATTTTTTGAATAGAAGCATTTTTTGAATTGTTTCAAAAAGCAACTTTTTTTTTCCTTTCCCCTTATTACATAATAATTAAATTATATTTTTATGCAACTGAATAGCTAGTGCCTCACTGTTAGTATAACGCCAATGTGGATATTTGTTTACAGCTCCTTATATTTTCTATATTTGAGATTGATTGAAATTTAAACTAATTATATTATTTATAGTAAATTGGAGACATAAAGATTATGTTATATATGTAATATATGAAACTTACACAATGTACAACATCATCTCGTAGTTATTTTACACTGAAAGGTAGACATAAAATCAAGATATACTCAAAAGGAGAATCTTTAGATGGGATACGAGATGTCTCGTATCATATTATGATGCTAACTAAATAGAAATGGTACATCATGAATCTCCATTTTATAACTTCTTTTCTCCTATCTCACCCGTAGTTTATGTCGGGACATTTAAACCCTATTGATGCACGCCTCGGGATATGCCGTGGAATACCGTAAATTACCACGAAACAGAAATGGTTAGGAATGAAATTTTATGGGATGGATTGGATTAAAATGAAATAAAATGAGGATTTTAATAAAATAAAATATTATTATATATATAAATAATATTAATTGTATAAAATATTGTTAATTATTATATGTTAAAATTTATTTAATTGTTATATAAGTAATTTTTAGTATGAATAAAATCTAAAATCATAATTTTATTTCGATCTATTTTTACAAGTCAAATGTCACATAAATGAGTTATATATTAGTAAGCTATTCATTTATTTTTAACCTTAAGTTTGCTTAAGTTTGATTTTAAGAGAAATTGAGTTTAAACTTAAGTTAAAGCCTGCCTTTTAAATGAATTGAGCTCTGAAACTGCTAGTTATATGTGCAAAGTTATGCTAAATGTAAAGTAGTGCTTTTTTAGACAAGTTTTTGTTGGATATGAGATTACTGAAAATTGATTTATTTTATAGGTATTTATAATATATGTAAAGTTGTGACATTAAGTTGAACAAATATATTTATGTAAATTTTTTAATATTTATCTAAAAAGGGAACAAGTTTAAATTTTAAAATGAGAGTAAGAATTTCAAGCTAATTAATGCTTGATAATTTACTGGTGAGTTTAGATTCCTTTTAAGTTTGAGTCTATAAATTTTAGACTCGATAAAATCTAGATTAGATTAAGTTTGACAATTATTTTAACAAATCAAATTTCAATTTTTAAAAATTTGACTCGGTAGTTATATGGTGTTATACAAGATTCTAATTGAAATTGCCTATCCCTATAGTCATATGGCCAAAAAGGACTCCAATATTATATCATAAAATACAATGATAAAAGATTAATTATTTCAAAAGAATAATTAAATTAAAATAAATTTACTATTTGAATACATTTAAATCGTTTTATCATTTTAGAAGACATCACCTCCATGCTAATTTCAAAAAAGGAGGAGAGGGAATTTCTAATAAAAAACAAAAAGAGAGAAAAGAGAGAAAGAGGGACAGACACCACGTGGCGACCAACTAACCAACGCAAGAGGGGTTTATGGTTTATGTGGTTTATGGTTTTATGTATGTATGGTTATTGTTAAGGTGAGAAGAACTGGTCCAAAGAGTTTCACGGTTGCGAACTTACCTACTATTACCGGTAAACGTATGGGCCTTTTACCGGCTAATCCGGTTTCGTGGTCATTATCCAGGGGATATATAATTCATATGGTTGTGGGTTTAAGCACTGTTTTTGGGTGGTTTTATTTATTTTCATTGAAAAGAAAAAAAAAAAAAAAAGCACGGAGGTTTTTGTCCTTCATAAAAGCAAAAAAAAAAAAAAAAACGACAATATACAATATGAGAGATTTCAATCTCAATTAGATCATATATCTTTTCAAAGTCAGTTCTGACTTCAATTACCCAATTCGTAAATTTGGATTTAGATCTCTGTGACTTTTCTTTATTTCTTAAATTTTTTGTAAATTTTGATTCTTTATGCTTCGTACAGCATAAGATTTAACCAAAATTGACTTTTTGGGTTTTGGGTTGATAATTTAGTGTTATAGTTGAGAATTACAAAGAATTTGAGGTGGGTTTGATTTGGAATTCGAAGAAAAGAGCCTGATCGTTGAAGTGGGTGAGTTAGTTTTGAAAATTTCGAAACTTTTTATGTTATTTTAATGTTTTTATTTCTTTCGTTGATTGTATGACTGTTTTGATATGAACCACTGGAAAAATTCGTGTGAATTGTGATGAGTTTTTGTGAATCTGATGCTAAAGTTTGATGTATTCTTGGGATTTCGGTTGAGATCTGATCGTTCTTAAATTCTGTGTTAAAAGTTGTTTAGTTATGGGAGTTTTGAATTTTTCAAGGTTTATGTCATAATTTCACTGATCACAAGATCAACTATCACGCGATGCAGCAAGAATTGATTGTTGAATTTGAAGCATTTATTATTTATTTTCAGGCATGTCAAAACCAGGTTACTTTCCCAAAAGAAAGAAATCAAGTTCGGTGATCAATTTTTTCTTTTTTTACAAGAAAAGTTGGATCAATTATGATCTCTTTCTGAATTTGATGTTGTACATTTAATGCTGATTTATTCAGCTGTTTGTACTTTGATTTTTTATTTATTTATTTATTTATATTTTGGGTATAGTATATCAGAAGTATTCATGAATTTTGAGTTGGGGTTCAAGGATCTATATTTGACATTACAAGGTGATCCTATGATCTGGTTGGTTCCAATTGTTATGTATTAATGTGATGTTTAATGGCTTTATGAAAGTTAAGGCACTTGTAATATGGTCGTAATGAGGGAATTGCTGGTCAAGTTTAGATCATGACAACACGTTAGTGCAGGATTTATATCTGAACATTGTATCAGTTCTTTGTGCTTGCTGAATTTTGATAGCTGGCTTTGCAATTATCTGATCCCATCATGTGGACTCTATGCAGCATTTCTGGATCACACAGTCTATAGAATTTTTTGCGATGTTTTTAATTTAAATTCTTCATGGTTTATGTGCAAGTTGGGAAATGTGAGAATTCATTTGAGAGAATTGTCATTTGACACAATGCCGGTGTTGATGTATTCTTTTCCAACAGTGTGGTGGATTGTCGAGGTTTACGTTACTTTTGTGAGCTTTGAGGTGTTTTATGTCAATGCACACCTAAGCTATGGTAATGAAGAAGAGGCTGGAAACTAGAGCTACTGGCTTTCAGATCCCAATTGTACCCCGAGCTCCCAGATCAGCTAGAGTAAGTAATGATGTGTAGATGCCTGGCAGTTTCTGATTTGTTAATTTAAGATGTAATGACACACTGTTATCCCTTCCAGAGGAGGGGTCTTCTCAGGAAGATATCGGATGCCAATGATATATGTGCTATTGAGTTGCTTGCTTCGTTAGCGGGCAAGCTATTGCAGGAGAGTGAAAGCTCTTCGGCCTCTAACAATTCATCTGAAGAGACCAATCAGCTTTCAATCAGCAAAGATGCTGTCAAAAAGGAAAGGCGAGATGAAGATAAGCCATTGAAAAGAGAATGCTTCGAACAATCGTCTTGCAATCCATGCTTTGAGGAAACTCTCTGCCATTCTGAGCAGGCATCCGAAGATAGTTCATCAAAGTGTTCTACTGGACCATTGCCCAAAGCCAAGGGTGATAGTACTGATCTGAAAGTTACAGGTACTGCTTTCAGTAGTGAGATCAAGTCTCTAGTTTGCAAGGACAAGAATGAAGTTGGATTTTGTAGTAAAATTATTGGTACATCCCCCGGTACTAGGGTCCATCCTGAGGTTAAGTTAGAAAGTCAAAAAGAGCAGCACCTTGACCGGCAAGGGACTGGAAACATCACGTGTCCAAAGGATCCAATGGAATATCATACTAAGGTTCCAGCAAATTCAACTGGTTTTGAGCAGAAGCCGTTCTTGAAGGATCTTCATCCTGTTGCCAGATTTTCTAGGCATAGAAATGACACTAAATTAGGTCGTAGAGATGGTGACGAAAACTTTCCTAGGTTCAATAAATGCAGTAACAAATTGAAATCCTTTAGGCATCCACATCGTATTGCTGACCGCAGAATAAGAAAATTGCTCACTTCAAAATACTGGCGAGCAGCTCCAAAGCTAAAGGATTGTGAACTGTCAAAAGCTGGTAACTTATAAGACTTCTTTTCCTTAAATGTTTTTGTTGTCTACGGTATCTTTATACTGATTCTTGTTATTTTGTCTAGAAGGGGGATTAAAGGCTTTTAACCAGAAGAGGAAAGATTATTACAATGGCGAAAGATACCATGGTGACATCTTTTATAAAAGAAGGAAGTTGCTTGATAGAAGTTCAATTGCTACTTCTGATGGAGTTCTTAGTAGTGAAAGCGTTTCGAATTCACCACAGAAGGACATGATTGGTGATAAGAATGTTATATATACATCAGTTCATGGAGGTCAGTTTCTTATGATAGAAATCTATTTGCTCTTTTATAGTTTTCCAGCATTTTAAATCCTTATAAATACGCTGATGATGGGATCTTGTTATTCCAGAGAGTGGGGTATCCTCTTCAGTTATTGGTGGTCAATCATCCTTTCAGGCAAAAGATGCTCATGGTACTTGAATCTCATAGGATTTTGTTTCATTATAGAGTTTGGATTGTGTTTACTCTATTTTAATGGGTTCTGATGTTGCTACATGTTCCTCTATTCAGTGAAATTCAGCATCAAATCCTTCAGAATTCCAGAGCTTTATGTTGATGTCCCTGAAACAGCTACTGTGGGATTGCTTAAGGTATGTCCATGAGGTTCCTGAAATCCTTCCACTTGCTGCTGTTCTTGAAAAGTTCATCCTACATATGCTGTATGACTTATTTGTTTGATTCTAGGATGTAAAAAATACGTGGTTGTTAGTTTATAAGCTCGCGTTCTGCCTCCAATGTAGATACCAATTTATCTGAGCCATATCTAGTTTCTATTTTTTAATAACGGCACAAATTGTTTTGCAGAGAACTGTTATGGAAGCAGTGAATGCTATACTTGGAAGTGGGTTGCGAGTGGGAGTTGTGCTTTGTGGAAAGAAGGTTCGAGATGACAATAGAACATTATTGCAGACTGGCATCTCCTGTAAAGAAAACCTAGATGAATTAGGTTTCACGCTGGAGCCTAGTCAGCCACGAACTCCACCTGTCATTGCTGCAGATGATCCTCTGCCCCTAACTTGTGACACCCCATCATTGGTCAGGTAGGAAAAGATAGCTCTCTTTGATGTTGAAATTATTTTTAGAAACATGGCTAAAGCATTTATAAAGATGTGTCTTGATCAGTATGTCATTTTGTTTTTTCATTTCAGGCCCCCAGATAATCCTGTTTCAGCTCCCGTGACTGTGGAGGCCACATCTAACCCATTACCACTAACAAGCATTGCTAATACTGTAGATAATAACCTGCAAACAATCTCCTCACAATCTGATGTTCTTTCTGACAAAACCATGTCTGAGTCTAAGGCTCTTGTTGCTGTTCCTGCTCTAGAAATGGATTCGGAGCCATTAGCTATAGTTCCGATGAACCCTAAAACCAAACGCTCTGAACTTTCACAGCGTCGTATTCGGAGACCTTTCTCTGTGACAGAGGTTGAAGCACTGGTTCATGCCGTTGAGGAACTGGGAACTGGAAGGTGACGCAATTACTCTTTTGTTTCTAGCAACATGTCTCTCTAGTCCTACCTTAACTTCTCTTTCACATATGAGATGATCTATCTTAGTGTCTAATAGGAAATTTTACTTTTAAAGTTGATTTTATAATAACTGTGTTTTATCATGCAGATGGCGTGATGTAAAATTGCGTGCCTTTGAGAATGCTGACCACCGGACTTATGTTGACTTGAAGGTATGGTACTGATCATTCAAGAATTTGTAGATCACTTAGTGTACATGAAAATTTATGATGTGATGGACATGGTCTCCGTGAATCAAACTGAAAGTTTAGTTATGTCTGCATATATATTTTCTCGAATAATTCAAAGAAATGCACAATGTGTAGGTATCCTTCTCACTTTGCTTTCCAGTTTTAATGAATCGTTCTATCTATTACCAGCTCAAGTTGCTTATTCAAGACTTAGTAAAGAGAACTGTCATTTTCTGTTTCACTTGACTTCATGATGCCGTAGGTTTTCGATTTTCTGTCAAGTTTGATAGATGTATTTAACAAGTTACCTTAATTTAGTTGTTTCATAAATGTAATTGGCAAATCTATGGTTTAATGTGTCCTCTCGGTTGCTTGGCTTGAAATGGACGAGTGTAGCATTTCAAGCGGAGTTAATTTATGTGGCTTCAACTCACTGGTGGTGTTTTACTGGCGTTTGGGCAGGATAAATGGAAGACATTGGTTCACACTGCTAGCATTTCCTCACAGCAAAGAAGGGGAGAACCTGTGCCGCAGGAGCTCCTGGACAGGGTCTTAGCTGCCCATGCCTACTGGTCTCAGCATCAGGCTAAGCAACATGGGAAGAATCATGCCGTCGCCCTAAAGGTTGCAGATGTGCAAGCTGAGAGGAGCCAGGTCGAGGCAGCCTGACGTGTACAATGTGTAAAAACAAGGAGGAGAAGAAAATCATTTGACAGGAACACGTAAAATGAAAATGTACAGTCTATGTCATTCTCACTTACACCATTCTTTGCCAGATCTCCAGCCTCGGAGATGCCGGCAGCTGTAAATTTTTCAAGGAATAAACAATTTTTTTTTCTTAATTTGTTGTGTTTCTTCCATTCAGTTTCATGCGATCATGTACAATACATTCTAATTTGGTAAAGAACTAATCTAGCTTACCCTTTCAATTGTAAAACTATTTCGAGTTTTATATATATATATATATATATTTCTTCCATTTGAGTCATTCTGTTTATGCAGCTTTGTGAAGTTTGCTTATGACTTCATTTTCTTGCAAGTATCTATTGAGGCTAAACATGTTTTCACTTTGTACCATGGTTGGTCTATTATTTTCTTATGATGTCATAGGACATGAAAATGTAAAAAGAAAACTTAAGGGTTGATGTAGAGTGTCTCCGCTCTCAAGCATCTGATAAGTTTATAAGTCGGTATCCAAATATGGAAAGTAGATTAAATAGAGGAGATGAATGTGAAAATAATATTCTTTTGGGGACTTTTAACAGATTTCTAAGGGACGTCACAGTGCTTTTGAATTAATCATGTTATGTTAATTTGAACTCACTAAATATGTTTAATCACGATCTTATAATTCAATTGCATTTTCTAATCCAATTGCTGTTTTTGTTTTTATATTCCTGATTTTTCCACTAATTAAGTCTCGTTGGTTCTTTACACTTAGTTTTGACGTAAGAGATATGACCATGAACTTTCTAATATATATAGCTTTTGGTTTTTCGGGGAAGAAAGTAGAAATCATGCTACAGTCTTATATAAGCAGGATTTTTTAATTCCAAAATATGCAAATTCAATAGATCCAATGGTTAGCGTATATCTATTTATTTGTAAAGAGTTAACAACGTACTTGACACTTGTTAAGGATAAAAGCAAAAACATTTTTTCTTAATCTTTTTATGTGCTTGTATTCTTATAAAGTGTATAATCTTATTTAGATTTCTAGACTACTGTCTTGAAGAACTTTGGTTACTGCCCATTTAATTATCGGAGTTAGTGGAAGGTGAAAAGGGAGGTTGCTTGAGGGTGGGGAAAAAGAAGAAAAAAAAAAGGAAAATAATTATAGGATAACGGCACTTGAAATTGCTTTTTAAAAAATAATTTTAATTTTAACTTAGATTTTTTTGAAAGTATTACATGATATTTTAAATTATCTTTTTAAGAGATGATTTTAAGTATTATAATTTTGTAATTTTTTTTAAGATCGATAATTTTAAGGAATTTTTTTTTTCTTTCCCCGATTGTAAGATGTAGGATGCTGTCCTAAGAAAGGGACGTAGTAAAGAAGCAACATATATATGAAATAGGGTTTGAATCACACGCAACAAACATGAACATGAAACTTCCCTTGTTATCCAAGACCGTGGAACTAAAAATTTGGTGGTGCTTCCCCACACGTTACGTTATGTGGTGTATGTGAGAAGATTCACACAGTTTTCAAAAGTCAATTGGCTCTCACCCAACGTTTCTAATTTTACGATTTCGTGTTTTTATTGGTCTCGTAAACCTTACATATCCTTTTCTAATTAATTAAGTTGATATTTTTTTTGACTACCCAAGAATTATATGGATATTTTAATGTGGGTCTTTAAAGATAGAATTTTCTATCATTTATTTAATTGTACATGGATACTTAATTTGGGATCTCTTATGGATAAACTTTCAAGCATTTTGACATGTTTAACTTCCAGCTCCTCTAATGGCAATTTCGTTCGAATAAAAGGAATTAAGCTACTTCACAAAGTTTTAAAGTTTAACTCAAACATTTTTTCGAATTTGATTTGAGTGTGATTTTTATAAAAATATGCTTAATGAAATAACAGCCGTTGAGTTTCGATATTTGAGTTAAATTAAAATTTTAACCTAAATTATTTTAATTAAAGAAGCATTACTTTTTTACTAGAAATACAAAAATGACCGATCTAACTTTTTTCTACTTTTTTAAACGAGTAAATCATCTTTTAACATTTTTGTTCAAGTCCTCCACTCCACTTTTTGCTTCTTATCTACTTGAGTTGTTTGTTATTCAATTTTTTTTATTGAGTCCTTGTCCTTCATAATTTCAAAACGATCAGAAAAAGCTTTCCCTATCATGTCAGTCAATGATTTCGTTAGAAAATTTTTAACGATAATTTATCGATAAAATAATAACCACTTGTGAAATGAATATTGATACTTACTGGTATGAAAGTACAGAATTAATTAATCATAACTCAAGCTAATCCGATTCCGTAACTTTAAAAAGCTAAATCCACGAATAAATGAACTTACTACTAGAATGTACATGTATGGAAACAAAACCCTATATCATCAAAGCCCTATATATATATAATGTATATATAGTTAATTTCATGAAAATATATGGAGTAACTATAATTTGTCAACTATCACTTATAAAAATAATAAGAACATTCACACAAGAAAATTTTAATAGAATCATAATGAACATAATGTATGGACTTTTCCTTTTTTTTGTTTTTTAAAGAACGTAACCAAGATAGAGAACTCAAATAAAAAAGGAGGGGAAAAAAAAAGCACGAACTGGCCAGAATAGTTAAAAAGAAAAATAGAAGGATTCAAATACAAACGCAATAAATAATTGAGAAAATATTTTGTTCTCTTTCCTGTTCTTTAAATATATTTAGACTAATAAATTTATCCAAGTCAAGCTCAGGAAAATGTTTAAGTACGTTAAGTAAAAAATAAATAAATAATGATTTGTAGTAGTTTTGCCGCATCCGTGCAGCTTTTAAGCATTCATTTACTAAACATATATAAGCAGTTCCTTGTATCGTAAGCATGCAATGATTTGTTATTAACTAGACTTGTGGGGGAAAAAAATCTTTTTAACTAATATGCTACATGTTTTGATAATTTATAGGTAAATATCAATGATATTTATAGTTATATTAATATTAGTGGATCTATATTTTTACATACTAAAATTTTATTGATAATTATTCAACCGTAAAAAATCACGAGATGAATTAAAGCAATCGAAAGCCTAATGTTACGTTGCAACATGACTAAACAGGGCTAACCTTAAACGTAAACAAAATAAAAATAACGACATAACTTTTTGGTTTTTTTTTTTTTTTAAACTTCTAACAATGTTACAACTTGGATAGGGGAAATACAAATCTCATGTATCTCATGAAAGATTAATAGTAATTTTTTTAAACTATAATGACCTTAACTTTTTAGTATAATAATATAGATTTTGGAATAAGAGAAAAATTGGTGAAATTAGAAATCAGGCTTTTGACAAATTTATAATTGTAATTTTTTCCTTTTATACAGGTCATGCATAAACGACAATTCAAAAGCTCATACCCAAAGTGCCATATTAGTTGCTGGATGTGTTTGGACTACACATTTGAATTCTCTTCCATTATTCGTATATAAAACAAGGACAATAAGGAGCTAAAAATCTACTCCTTTAATTCCTCTTTTCAAAATAGATAATTTTGTATCTAGCTAAAGGTCCCAATTGATAAGATCAAATCAGGAAACCGATACTGCCCTAGAAGACATGTCCTCCAAATTATTGATCGCATGTTCATAAAGTCTCTAAGTTTTTAAAGTGGGACGAGAAAATTACTTGTTTATAATTAAAATTAAAAATAATTATCAAAATGTAAATTATATAAAAATAATTATTAAAGTATCAAATTTATATTTAATCTTAAAAACACAATATAATTATTTGTACTAATGCCGTATTTTCAAAATGCGATATTAATAAATGCGATACTAATATACTACCTATTCTATCTTAAAGATGTGATATTATTACAAATAATTATGTTATATTTTCAACATATGACATTAACTTTTATGTATTGTAGTTATGTTGTATCTTTATATATAATTTGATATTTTAGTAACTTTTTAAATATAATTTGTAATTACATAATTTTTTTTCTAAAGTTGATAAATATGTATTATACTCAAAGTGAGACATTTCTTCATAACTTTTAAAAATATGTACGTATATCTTAAACCATTACTAAAGCCTCAAAACCATGCCCATTCATGTTTTCTTTGGTGGTGGTTTTATAGGTTTACAATAAGGATTTGATGATTATCTACATATTTTTAAATTTAATGGAAAGATATAATTGCATATTGAAAATTTATGATATCTATTTATATCTAATTAATAGCCTAAAAGGATATATTAGCAATTATCCGAGAAAATAATTTATTTTCTTAGGCGTAAATAAATGATTTTTACCAACAAATGAACAGTTCCGTTCTCTAATTCTCTCTCCCTCTCTCTCTTCACTAGAAAAGAAAAGAAGAAAAAACGATATTGGAGTTAATTAAAGAAAAATGTTGACAAGTTTTCCACATGCATCACAAAATTTCTTACCTTTTCATGTATATTGTTTTAGTACATATTAAACTTTCCTATAAAACTTCCAGTTTTGTTCGAGAACTCCTGTCAACGTGATATTGGATAAAGTGGTATTTCGCAATGTCAGATTACACCCAAATACGCGTAGATGCCCTACTGGCTAGAGAGTAGCATGTGAATGTTCACGTGATGAATCATTAGGAAATTCTATATATAATCACACAATAGGTACGTTCTGGCTAATATACTTTAATTTATTTAGGGGCATGACCGTCCAAGATTGGTGACGACTGCATATACATTTCCAATATAACGGTTTAAATACAGATATAAATGTATATATGTACATGTTACATTTTTGAGAGGACATGATTGTCGTAGATTAAATTATGAAAAATAAAAAAAGTAACCATGTTGGATATGTCATGATGCCCCAAATATTTAATATGGAGGGACTACATAAGATAGGATTGGAGTGGCATTGTACATTCTGATGGGTGAACATTTACATACTTGTCGAGTGGAAATATTTTTCCTTTATGCAACGGGAAAAGGAAAAAAAAAAATGCAAACAAAAAAAATTACAATAATGTAGCATCTGAAAAAATTATCTCAAAAATACTGTATTTGAGTATAAATTTTACTCACACAACATTTAATTTCAATACAAATTATTTTAATACACTCATATTTTACATTTTCATGTACCCTTCCACTTTAAATTGAATTGAGTATGTATACGATTATAGTTTTTTACTACATTACCTTAAATTTAGTGGAGCCTATATAGGATTTTAGTTGAAAACGTATTCGAAACGTGATATTTAGTAGACGGTTAATTTATTTTAGTCAATCAATGAAATTTTATCTAGTTATTTATTTGTGAGATGCTCAATTATGCCCAAGTTCAATATTACATAGATATGTGCTTTTAATTGATATCAAAAACTATAAATAACTTGAAATTATGAAGAAATAAAACTATTGAATAAAATGTAAGTAATCTGTCGAAATAACTAAATAATGTTTTAAAAATAAAGAAAATAAATCAAAAGTGAAATATACAAAGCTAATGACATCGACGTTGGCATTGTCGACAAGGCAATGGATAAGCATCCTAAGGTTCTACATTATATTGTAGCCGAACCATCTAAGCCACATCTAGCTATGTGATTTATCTACCGTTTTGGTTGTAAGCACCTAAGAACGATCTATGCATGGAGACTAGAGAAGGGTAATTTACGTAACTCCCTCCCCCATGTCGTACTAAGTATTTCTAATCGACCTCCTCAATGTTATCAGAGGGGTATGAAATTGACTAGTGGAGGCCTTCTTCGACAATAGAGGTGTAACACATAGGATCATTGGAGCTCCCTCCGTGGAATGACTTGCAAAACTCAAATCTAGATAGTTTAGGAGATGTTGGTGATGAGAAATGCGGAGGAGAAGTATCGTCGTGAATCTCCATGTCAAGCAGTCTACATCCTCAACTCCTAACTCGATAATGACCATGTGCTCCACGACCCCTACCTCTCTATAGCTCGTCCGGTGGGGAGTTGTATTCTTTGACATCTGGACTAAGTGGAGCTGGGTCACTTAGGTGGACCCTAATAATCCCCTAGATAAGGTCATTTACTCAATGTTGCTTAGATAATATGTCCTCAGATGACATGTGTGATACTCTATATATGAAGTTCACCTGCATTCCAAATGCAAAAGTTTGAGTTGCATATAAATTGAAAAATAAAAGTGTAAATGAAAATGTTACTTTACGTACCATATACATCCAAGAAGCTCCAGACTAGCCAATATATCTACTGGTAACTTTCTAGTACTAAGGGACGTAGTCAAGATGTACATTAGGCGATGTTCAAACTTAAGCTATCCGGTTTTGGCAATCCTCCCATTGTGCTATCCAAACTGCATGGTGGGTCATCCAATTTATATATATCCTACCCCTTAGGTTGATATTATGTAGAGTGTCGAGTCCTATTTCAATTTTCTTAATTTAACTTATATTAAGTTCAGCCTACTTAATATAAATTACTCAACATTAAACTAAGGAAAAAAAATTATTTTTTTTTTTCAAAAAAGAATGGAGTCGCTAACCAGTTCAATCAATAAATAATAAAATTACGGTTTTCAGGTGGAAAAACCCTAATTTGACTACTAATTTGTAGGTATTCAAGAAAATTTGATTTTTTAGCAAATTAAACCAGAAAAACCGAGTTCATGAGCTAACCAATTAAAACTAAGCCACCATGTGAAAATTAAAAGAAATTGATGGGCTTTATTTTTTTAATTTTTCTAAAAATATTAAAATATACCTAAATAGGCAAAAGTAACTAAAAATGATTTTTTAATTTTTTTATTTACGAATTTCTAAAAAGGGGAAAATTTTTAATTTTTAATTTTTTAGCGGTTATCTCGAAGGTATTTACGTTTTCGCTAATCGGGATCAAACCAATCATAGTTTTTTTTATAAAATATTTAATTGGTGGATTATTTTATTTTGAAAACCAAGCGAGGTTTACGTTTGTTAATTTATTATTTAAAAAATCTTAGAAAATCTAATTTTCGTAAATTAAACAAAAAAAAAAAAAACTAACTATCTTTACTTAAAAAAACTCAATTAAAAATTTTATATTTCCAAAAAAACCCTAAGTTTCAAAAATATATTTTTTATTAAAAAAATGATTTTTCATGAAAAACCTTAATTTAGCTAAAAGTTTGCAAGAAAATAATTAATTAAAAAGACCTAGGTCAGGTTACGTCGGTGTTAGGAGAAAACGGACGACAGCTAAGCGATGACAGACGACTATGGGCATATATTGGGCAACAGTGGTCATGCACTGGGCGAGACACAGGCAATAGAGGGAGAGACCGAACCTTGGCGAGGGCGATACAGGTGAGCGAAGGGCGTACTGAAGACGAGAGCCTAGCAATGGCACGAGCGAGAGCTTAGGTGACACATAGGCGAGTGAGGGTGTGTTGAAGGTGAGAGCTTAGCGAATGGATGGACGAGTGAGGGTGATGGCAATGGTACAAGCAAAAGCTCGAGCGTGCATGAGTGAGCACCTAGGATAAGCGATGGGCAATCATGGGCGTGAAGCTGGGCATGTACTAGGGCGATAATGGGGTGGGCAATGTGCGGTAGACTGGGCGATAACGGCGATAGCTTAAGCAGCAGCAACAGTGGCTTGGTGGTGCATTTGGTGTTTTAGGCTACGATGCTGGTGTGTATAATGGTTGCGGAGTGTGTACAGTGGTAGCACGTGTATGGTGTGACAGTATGGGTAGTAGCATATGGAGCGTGGTGGTAACGCATAGAGTATGGTGGTGTTTTAGATGTATGAGATTAAAAAGAAAAACCCTTCCTCAATTACTGATCGACATAATATTTATAAGCTCAAAAATTGAATTTTTCAAATCAAATATACAAAAGATTTGTTTACAATTTAACCTAAATTTACCTTAAACTTTAATAACCCTAGCTAGTTCGAGCTTTTCTTCTAAGGCCCAACCTAATCTGATTTAGCCTAATTAATTTAATAAATCCGATGTTGAGCCCCTAAATTGGTTTGACCTGAAACTAATTGCTCAGCGCATCTTAATAGCTGATCTAATAACTCAACTTAATCCAACTCGACATGACTTAACTCTTAACTCTTGACTCAACTTCCTATGACCTAACTTGATTTTCTTTTTTCTATTTTTTTTTCATTATTTTTCTTTTTTATTCATTAACGTGGCTCAATTTGAAAAATAAAAATTGGCAAAATGAGGTGTCTACATGAGGCATGTCCTGTACCAGGGTGGATTGGGATCTCCTGCATCCCGTTAAACTATCAAGCGATACAGTAGGGATAGTACATCTCCACGATGTGGAAGCAAATGAGTGATATACGAACTAGCCATACATCATCCATATCGACAATATGTTGGCAATCTAGCTACATCATTATAGTTATATGGAATCCAAATAACTTAAATCAATGATCAATAATGAGGATGAAAAAAGTAACAGTTACTAAATGAATAAGGAGAATAGTTTCGATAAATATGCACCTACTCTTGATGCTGGTGAACGAATGCATCTCTATACTATCCAACTACATGCATGGGCAACTCAATCACATAAAAGTCTACCTCCCATCGACTTATAAGTGGTCGACCATCGACAGCTATCATAATTCGATGATGCACGGGGGAAATGTGTGGAAAACCTCCCATGCTCACACCTACAAAATAATCAATAGACCACTAATCTCTCCTGCATCAACCCTAAAAGCCAAGCATAACTAGTGGTACAACCACACAAAGTAAGTTGCACCTCATGCATATCGCCTGGTTATGGAAAGGTCCAATAAGAGAGATTAACTATGTATCGATAGGGAGGAACATCAAGTGTACGACATTATTAGATTTGTATGAGAATGGCATACCCTCGATTAATTACATGATATGTGCTCTCATGAAGCGTTGTACTGTGTCTTTGTCCGCATTGAAAGGCAAATTGGTGAAGTTGTTCTTCAACTATGACAATTTTAATCTGGTACCCTTTAAAGCACTCTCTGGTAGGTGAATTCCTAATAAGCAGTGATATATCTCAGCCCACCCAATAAAAGCCATCACTTCAATAACTGTATCGCCATTAGCTGGCAGACCAATGAGTAAAGATATATCTTATAGCATTACCGTCATCTCACTAGTATGGAAGTGAAATGTATGTGTCTCATCCCTCCATCGCTCAGTTAGGGCAGTGATCAAGTGCTAATCCAGTTGTATGAAGGGAACCTGACATGTACCAATGAAGCCTGACTGCTCCAGATACAGGATCATATGAGGGTCTATCAGGATCTCTTGGCTATCTTGACGCCTAAATATCGCCTTACGTCTATGGCACTTGAGCCAATAGTTTTCATATAACTAAGGAAGAAAAAATATTGTTACAATCAGTATAGGAAATGAATCAAACTACAACTAAGTTTTCCATTTACTATTCCTTACCTAACCGCCCTATACTAGCTTAGATCTATGGGATGAATGCAAATGAAGTAGTGACCTATCAGCCGATCTTGGATATATCTGCTCCTGCAAGTACAAAAGAGGAAAGGAAATTTGTAAGCTTGCTAGAAAACTCATATGATAAAAACAAAAAGTTAGAAAAAAATAACTACTACTTAAATACACTACCATATATATAATCAATCAATATTATCACAAGTTTTTTCACATTCAATAAGTGAACTACTAGTAGATTTACTTGACGTTGGTTGTCTTCCTCGCTATAGACATCTTCTCCTATTATATCTATCCACACCACATAGTCCACAAATGTAAGTTAATGGTCTCTCTCAGATGTCCATCTCATTTTGGAATTGTTTCTCCTATAGCCTACCTAGATTCGTAATCCTGTTTGATGTTGTAACGGGATGTCACACAGGAATATCAAGATATGACCAACTAGACTTATCAGCAAAGGGCATGAAGGAACGCGCATATACACATAGCTAATTTTTCATTGTGTACCAATACCTAATGTATGCAATACAATCCATGCTCATTTTTCCTATAATAGCTATAGCGTGTGAGTACGGACTTTTGTATGTTTGCCACTTGATGCAAGTACATTATGCACTCCTAAGGATGACCGTGTGGTTGTTCTCTCCTTTTTAGCCATGTACCGTTGGTCTGGGCACTGTTATGATCTTGAATATCTGCTCATTGTAGTAAAAAATCACAACTTGGTAACCATTAGCCACTTTGTCCTACTTATCAAACTTTCTCTTCACGAATTTGATTAAAACTTTACCAATGCCCATTTGCTCCCCTAACTTGATCCTACATTTATTGAAGTAGTCGTTGCGATTGTAGAAAGTTTTCTTAAATAGTGCCGTAACGAGCAAGTTTCTAGCATTATTCAAAGCACTGTTATAACTTTCTGCAATATTGGTCGTCCCATGACCAAACCAAGCTCTTTCGTCATACACCAGCATTCACATTTTAAGATGTAGGCCTCTAAAGTAAGCTCTAGTATAAGAGCTCATAGTTTTGGCCTTGTCATAATAAGTGCGAAACTTTCGAGGTTACAATTGGCAAGTGGCTTTTTTTTTTTAATCATCTCTTTGCAGTCTTTGTTCTTAACCCGAGTGTTGAAGTTACTGATGACGTATCGAATACACCACTGCCAAGGCCAACCCCTTGGTCATACTGCATTCTCGCTCTGTATTGCAAACTAGATACCAACATGACAATCTGAAATCAAACATATATCGGTATGATCTTTTATAACATGCATGAGCATACACGTTATGAACCAACTCCAGCTATTGAAGCATTCTTCATCAACTAGGGCAAAACCAAGTGGGATTATGTGATTCTGACCATCAACTCCTATTGCAATGAACAGTTTATGCTTATACTTCCCATACAAGAATGTTTCGTCGATTGTAACTATAGGCTTGAAATGTATAAACGCCTTAATGCATTGTCCAAATGCCTAGAAGACTTTATCGAAGAACATATACTTGACAATATCACTGTCTTGCCATCTCCACTCCACCATAATACCAAGATTAGCCTCTCAAATCGCATTTAGTAGATGTGGGAACACCGCATACGATTCTTCTCACTTATTGTAAACATGTTTAATTGCTTTGTGCTTGGCTTCCCTAATTCTCTTGTGTGGACAATATAACCGTATTGTTTGCAAATAGTTACCTGTAAGTGTCTTACTTTAATGTTTAATGACTCTTGAACATCCTTAATCAAAAAGTAGGATAACATGTTTGAGTCTAATTTCAGGTAGTCATAGCTAATTATGGGATTAAGGTACATGTATGGACCCATGAACCTGGTTTTGACAAAGCATCCTGCATATTGCTTCTTATAAGCTCGAAGTCTCCACCTACAACCCTTTTCCTAATCAACGCATTTGATAGACCATAACATCGGTTCAGACTCCTTCACAATGAAGTCATGGTGGTTCATAACATAATGCAACCTTACAGTTGTTTGTAGATGTTTTTAACTCTTAAACTGCATACCTACCTTCAATTCATCACTACACTTAACATGTAGAAAGGCATAGGTTTTGACATCTCGACCACATCAATAGATGTTGATAACCCATGCCTCCAATCGTTCCATCCACATAACCCTTGTGTTTCTTTCACTTACTACAACCAACATTCACTTGGGCTAATGTCTACATTACAATTTGTATCATCGAAATCTTCATCAATATCGACGAATACTAGTTTATTCTCTGCATTAGTATCTCTATTTGACTCGCTGGTGATCAAGACATTAGGTTCATTGGACATGCAACTGGTGCTTGGTATGTTCTTTGGTGCTGGTGCTTGGTATGTTCTTCGATGGGGCCACTTGGATTCAAACACCCTGGTTTCAATTTGCAATCCAATATCATCGCTGTGCCATTCAACATTATCCTCAACTGTGATAAGGGTTATCGGTGGTGGGTTCACTTCATAAATTTCAATATATATTTCTACAAAACCGCTAACTCCGCCATGCCCTACTAAGGAAGCTATTAACTATTGCACATCATAATCATTGTAATGGATATGGCATAGAACATATCCCTAGTCCCACCTATAAGAGGGTATCTACGAATCAACTCGATCCGGTGTGTTATCATGTCAACCAAAAACCGATTACATATCATTCCAACTATCGAGGTCATACATAGCCCCAAATGGAACTCTAACTACCGTTCTCGAGCACCTATCATACCATACCTTATCCTTTTTATAAACCCCAAAAATTTAGCTATTTAAGAGTAAAATTGAACCTTAGTACTTTAGATGATTTCATGATTCGTTAAAGCGAGTAAGATATAAATTTAATAAATTATAAATTCAAATATATTATAAGTAGTAAAAACCTTAGAAAATTGATCGAAACCTAAATCACATTTAAAAACCTTAAATCTAATATACGTATGCAAATACTCGAAATCGAACCCGAACTTGATCGAAACCCTAAAACTATAACTTTAGACTTATAAAATGAATAAATATCACTTAATAGTGATATAATTGTAGTCAGTCATAATTATCGACTAAATCGCATAATCACGTAAAACTTTTAACGAAAACGTTAAAATAACTCGTAAAAAAATTATAATCCTAACGAGTACTAATAAAATTGATAAATTTTTATAAAATTTCAAAATTAGTTTATAAATATTATTTTTATGTTTTTTTATATTTGAAAATAAATTACATATATTTATTTTTATTTTCCTTTTTCTTTCTTTCTTTTTCTTTTCCTTTTTCTACTTCCTAAATTTTTCCTACTACCACATTGGTTCCTAAGCAACCTACGTTTTTTTTAATAAAGAAAAGCTCCTCCAGGTGTTGTCTTATTAAGGCAAAAAACAAGGGATATGATTATGTGGTCATGTCATAATTAATGCCTAGATCTAATTGGATTTGTTCTTTAGTTCCTATTATAAATTGCTTTTGGTTTTCTCCTGCCATTGTGATTACACCTGGAACTTAGAAGAAAAGAGAGAGAGAGAACCAAAGCAAAGCAAATAATACACACACATAACTTAGCAAATACTTTAGAAGAAGAAGAATTTAGGGGGGAATTAAATCAAGTAAATTACTAAAGTAATTAGGTAAGTTGTTTATTTATTTTTGTACATATATATATACTCTATAACATGTACATGTATATTGGGTATTTTATTTATTTATTAGGGATGTATCCGTGAACATATATGTATATTAGACATAGTATAAAGTATGTATATGTATGTGTATATAATATATATATATACTAAGTATTTTATTTATGTGTATGTATGCACACGTGATTATATATATGTATGTATATGTACATAGTAGTTTATATTATATAATATATATATGTATACATGTATAAAGGAATACGTATTTATGTATATATACTTATTACTTTTGATCTACAAAAAAAAAATTGTATATTTTGTATATATATGGTTGAACATGTAATATATATAATATTATCAATGGGATTTAATATATTATATATACATATAACCTAACCGTAATGTACATATGTATATTAAGTATAAATATATGTATATTATACTCATACATATAGTATATAGTATATAATTAAAGTTAGAATAATTTATTATATAACGTATAGTATACGTATAAATGTACGGATATGAATAGTGATGTATACATAAAAATACGAGTATGTATAAATAGTATATACAATATAAAATAATATTAATTTAATAAATAAAGTAAGTTAATATATACATATATACATAACTACCGTAAATTAGGAAAAAGGATAATAATTAGGTAAATTAGAAAATTTAATGAAACATAATAATAAGTATTATGTGCAAGTATGACACGTAGCACTCTTATGTGTTATCACGTTATCATATATATAAATTAAGTAATTTTCGTAATTAATAATATTAATTAATTAATTAAGTAGAAAATTTTGAATTAATAAATATCAAACCCTAAAAATAAGTAATTATAGTAAAATATACTCAAACTAATAAAATTACAAAAATATATGATACAAATAATTATTAATTTGTAATTATATTAAGAAAAGCCTAATTTGATATTTTACAACTTTTTAAGTCAAAATAATAAACTTTGTGATATTTTTATAACATAATCTAAATTACGAGTTATAACATCTAAAACAGACCTTGTTACGAAAAAATACGCTCGAAAACGATCGAAATAGACTATAAGTTCATAAGGATCTAAGCTAAATCAAAAACATTATACGCGATTCGATAAAATACTCAAATTGACTATTTCACGCAAATCAATAATTAAATTAAGTAAACAGTATGGATTACCATACTAGTTTAGTTTTAAGCCTTGAACTTACTACTTTCTGTATTCTTTATTGTCAGGTGATCACAACTTTAATCCTGATTTACCAATAGGTTACTATAACCCTTGAGTAGAGCATGGCTTAGTAAATACTTCCGATGACTCTATACTTATATTATGTTTATAATTAGTTCACCTAAAGTAAACATTAATAATTTGATGTATGAGGATATAGGTTATGCATATGTCTAAATATTGGTTGTGTATTGTGTAAAAGATTGCGAAAGTAATAGCTAAATAATTGACTACTTGATTTATTACTGCATAATGGAATGGTTTGTTGATATTTGTTGATCACTTCATAAGTCGACTTAATCATATTCAATAAGTACGAATAATGCATATAATGTTCCAGCTATCACCTCATATAATTGGTAATGAAGGGCCTTAGAGAGATAAATTTCCACATGATTTGATTAATACAGTATAAGAGCGTTAGTACAACAAGACCCTACCCTTAGCTCACGGATTCTACTAGTGCCGAAGATGCTAATTGTGAGTAGCTGGGGGTTGCGTTTAGAGACCATTACTGTAAGGTGTAAGCGTAGACTGTAGGGGCCACCTCACCACTAGACCTAGATATTTGTATACTATTAATTGTTTAAAATAGAAACCTGTTTCATGAAATAGAGAATTTATATATATATTTATATATGGTTAAAAAAAAAATAAGCGCTAAAGCTCGGTTGTGATTAGTGTCGATATATCTCCAACCCTTATTTCGGAGGGCATTAAATCCAATGTTGTATGCAGCACTGGTCAACTGCATATATATTGTTTGGCATACTACATGTTCATGTATTCATATGTTTGATAATAAACTGTTTGATAACTTATTTGATTGTATAGTATGAGGGATATTTCACTAAACTCTTGTAGTTTATTCCCCAATAATTTTTTCTTACAAGTTGCTAGATAGTCGAGCATGAGCTAAGAGCCGAGTGTTAGGTATCAGTGTCGAGATGCTTAAAATTTAGAATCTGAGGATAGACTATATAAGCGGTTTGAAATATTACACATAATTATCAATACTATAGTTAAATTTTGTGACTTTCATAAGTTTAAGTTTTAAAACTTTATTACATAATCTTATCATTTGATAGGGGATACCGATTCTCTGCAATTCTGATAGGCTGTGGCTTATCAGATATCCATAGTCACTTATATGTTATAATAAGTTAATTAAATTAAAAATTGAAAACTTTAGTTACTAATCTTTTAGAGTCTTCCAACATCTAACTTGTAAGGCGATTTTCGTATTATGAGTGTACACATAATATGAAAATTTTAAGCAATCTTACTCAACTCCCTTTAGGGTCATGACACTTTCCTTCCATAATAGTTTCACCAATATAACAAACTAACCTTATATTATACATTGTATACTTGTTTACCATATCAGCTGCATAAACTTTAGCATACGCATGTGTAACTACTACCTTACGCTAACAAACACTAATTTCTTTTTACAGCTAATATTATGAAAGCTAATGAGTCTTATTGCATGAAATATTAGTAAATAATAATATTTATATTATTTGTTGTACCACTATTTTTTTTTCTCAGCTAATATTATGGAAGTTAATGGGTATAATTTACAACTAATTTGTTTGTAACATCATTATATATGCATTATAATTTATAATAATTAGTATAATTTTTTTAAAAATAAGATATCACGTACTTAATACGAATCAAAATGACTATAAAATTACCAGTATACAACAATATACTATCATATATCAAGTCATAATACTATTTTTTAAAAGAAAAAACATATACTTAAAACAAATCAAAATAGATAAAAATCATGCTTTTTTGTAATAAAGTTTAAAATAACATATCACATATAAACATACACACTTATCTCACAATTTATCAGTATCTAATAATGTACCATCATGCATCAAGTCATAATACTATTTCTTCATAAAACGTATCCTTAAAACGAATCAAAACGAGTAAAAAATGTATATTTTCCTATTTTGATATCTAGAGAAAGAAAGTAACAATGGCGTACCAATAGTCTCCTTGTTTCCAAAAAAATTCCCGCGATATCGACCTACACTACATAACCAATCCAATTATATGATTAATTCATAAAAAAACAAACCTAAATTATTGATTTGGTTAAGTGTTTTCCCAAATAGTTAAAGAGAGAGAGAGAGAATATTGAAGAAATTGGGCATGTAGAAAAGGGAAGAAGGAGTGGGGGATTTATAAACTTGTGAAACTTACCTCTTCAAGAGACGATTTTAAGTGTAGTATTTTTAGGATAATTTTTCCAAATGCCACATTTTCATTTTTTTTTTTCATTTCCCTTATGCAACATTGACATTTTAAAGATTGAGCTCCGGTAGAGTTCCAAGTACTTCTTCTTCTTCTTCTTTTTTTCATTTTTGGTTTTCACCTATATTGCAGTTAGGGCAAATTATTTAGCATATGATCTTCAATCCGGTTATAATGTGATATAATTATAATAAATAGGTTTGTATTTAAAAAAAACTTGAACTGTTTAAGCCTACTCATAAATGTATGCGAGTCAATATTCATGATTGTTTAATAAAGAAGTATGCTTCAGATCTGACCCATCAACCTGTTTACCATCCTATGTTACATTCTTTAATATATGGCCACAATATGTCACAGGATGTTGCATGAGTGAAATTGATTGATATTTGAGCATCGGTTTGTACTTTGCTTTTTGGCCGAACATCGGTTTGTACATATGGGATTATTTTCTAGTCGTTGATGCTAAGAAAAAGCCTAGTATGCTTATGCTATATGACTTTTAGGAGATAATGAGATTTTCGATTGCATTTGATAGTTAGTTTTTACGGTTTTATATGAAAAAATAATATGAATTAAATATAAGACTTAAAATTAATAGGTTATTTTACCTATTAAGCTAATCTTTTCAGATAAGCTATCTCTTTAAACTTAGCTCATAACATTAGTCTAGTTAGGTCTTCCAATTTATTACTTTTGCCTAATATATAATGAAATAGTTGATGGGTGGTTTGTTTTTTCATTTTAAGTAGATTTTTATTTTTTTTAGCCAACTATTAGGGTAAAGGTGATTCGAATTATCTTCTATCCCAATAACAGATGGGTGGCTAAAATAGATTTTGATTGTTTTATAAAGTCCTTTCTCGCTCATGTAATTTGTAATTTGTTACTTTCAGTTAATAAGGAGCTTTGTTCTTTTATAAATTTTTACAGAAATAACTAATACGTTTCTGATTCATTTTAGATTTCTTAAATTGGAAAGTGATTTAATTTAATGTCATGATAAATAAGTTGGTTATATACAATTTATTAATTGATCATATTATTGTCTAAGATATTCGAATGTAAATCTCTTTAAACCGGAATAAAAAGTATGAGCAATCAATATTAACTATCAAACGCCGATCGTAATGGATTTGTTCTATTCAGTTTTAGATTGGTTCATTAACTTTTCCTTAAAATTCTTAATTTCTTCTTAACAGAAACCAACTAGAATGGTGCAACAACTTAAAATAAAATAACTAGTTGGACAGGATATGGGAAGTGACCTTTGTCCAACCAAACCCAAATTGAGCCACCAGATTAAGAACTTTCAAAAAGAAATTTTTGTTTTTCTTTCTCCGTATTTAGGTTTTAGGTCATCATCTTATAACTCATTTAATTCACGTGATGGAAGAGGGTAATAAGTCCATTAATTCATCATCTTATAGGAGGATTTGCCCCTTGACTCTTTCTAACTGCTGCTAAACTTTGGCCAAAAAAAAAAAGCGGCTGCTAAATCTTTCTCACCCATCAGTAGTGTGATCTCAATACGACAACACCATACAACTATGTGAAAAAATCTTAGCAACATGTTAAATCACATTAGTTAAGTATTTACTGCTATTAAATTTTAGAAATCTAGTTAGATTGGAGGATGGGTATAAAATCAGCAGATAGACTCTTATATTAAATTTTAGGATCCATTTCCATAGAACAGCATATGGAGTATAACAGCCATCCTTTTACTTGCAGAATACTCCTTACTCATCTTGTTATATACCACTAATAATTAGATATGATATTCGATCTACTTATAATTTTAGATCTTTACCAGTAAATAACCAAGTATCTAAAAATTAAAAGTACAATTTTGTGTCATCTCTACAATTCAACCTGGCACCATGTGCAACATTTTTAGTATTTTCTTGTATTTCGTTAAAATTTCTTATGCTTTCATTCCTCATATTTGGAATTGTAGTTCATTTGAAAGCAATATTCAAATTAAAAATTGAATGTCGTGATTTCAAGCATTATGAACGTGAGTGTGCATTTCTACTTTTTGTATCTTTAGTCTCATTTCCAATCCTATATTAATCGTCATTTCCTACCACTCTAATCTCATTTCTTACTTTTACTAACCCTAACTTTAATGAATACTTCTTTAGCACCACAAGAAAGGTATAAATACCAATTTCTCATTAAAAAAATCAGAAATTTATTATTTATCTACCTATTTCAATTCACTTCTCTTCAAAATGGAAGTTTTAAGCTTTATATAGGTACTTTTAATTCATTCTCTAATTTGCTACTTGAATTTTTTAAACCTTTTTTATAAGGTTATTGTATGTTGCTTCATTGAGATTACTCTCCAACTCCGTAGCTTTTAATTTATACAGGGTATACCTTTATCCAATTTGAATGAAAGGATGTTATGACCTTTAGAATTCTAATATTATAAATTTATAATAAAAAAATTAACCAAATTCCATTAAATTCCCTACACCATATACATCATATAGAGCAGAGATTCTAGGTAGCTACAGAGCTACAGAGAATTAGGGTAGGTTCAATTCCTAAATTTGGAAACTAATATTTACTATATAGGATATAGGTTGGACCTCATACTCGACTCACCTTCTACCTACTCTATCCTAATTCAAAAACACATATCAATATTGTAGATTTGTATCCAAGAGACGTTGATCTAATTCATTTAAGCGCTTATAATTGATTTTTACAAAAAGTAGGACAGGGAAAGCTTTTCTTCTTATAAATTATCAATATAAGTATGGATTACTATCTTTGATTCACCTTAAAAATTCTAGCCATACAATATATTTGTATTTCTTTATGACCTTGCACCATTTTTTTCCCTACTATAGGTTATAATTTAGCATATATCTTTATCAATGTTGAGGTAAAATTTAAAAGAAATACTAGATTCTAGCAAATATAGAAAGCAAAGAATATTTGTCTTTTAAAAATAAATCTATCCTAATCCATTAACACTTCTTTCTCTTTAAATTTCAACCTTCTTAACTGAAAGTAGGTAGAACTTATTTTTTAATTTGTTCCAAGCCAGTCTTAACAGGAATCAAGGGCCAATTATATGGTTTTGAGCTTAAGGACTTACTTTGCTAGTATGTTAACCTGCCCAAAAGGACCTAACCCCAAAAGAAGAAGATTACCTCCGAGTTGACCTGATATGTGTCCCATGCTCCTTCGACTTGATCACAATCTCTTAGGGGAAAGTTCCTATAAAAGTTAACAACTCTCATCTGTATTGAGATCTACACTCTCGTAATCCTGATCTATTAAATGTTAGAGTTCATACTGATGTGCTTAAGAACTGAGTTAATCACTAAGGCTTACTGTGGGAAGGTAAATAGTAGGTCCTTCGAGATATTGAAGAAGAAGAAATAAGTAAGCAAACACAGTAGCTTCCGTGGGGCTACTTGTTAAGTATGGCATACCAATGAATATGACACGACTCAAGCTTTACTTGATATGATACATAAGTAAATCTTAAAGTGAACACACCACTAATCTTAAGCTACAAGCAAAATTAAATAAGAGTGACGAGTATGTGCATAGAGAGTAGTGTCTTACAAGGATAAAGGAATATTCATTAATAATGATGTAAAAAGTTGATTACAGCTTACAAAAAAATGGACTATTTATAATAAGTCCTTACGGCAATAAAAGGAAATAAAGAAATTACATAAATGGGCAATGCTAGCATTAAGTAACATGGTACTACCTAAAAGGGTATATGTGACATCTAAAGAAAAGTAATACAGTGCAATGTCACAAAAAGAGAATGACAAGTGTCATGTCGTTATTGTAGCCATATTGAATATAGTAAGGCATTAGAGTACTACTATTGAGTTGTATTAACGGTTGCTGAGGTGAGTAAGTGAGGCAACAACTCAACAGGGTAAGAGAAGAGAGCACAATGGTTAGGGATAAGGACCTTATCCTCGACGCTTAGCAAGTCAACACTGGAGTTCATGGCATCTAATAGGTCGAAATATGAGTGTTCGATATCTGAATGAGCAGATAAGCAGACTAATGTGTATCCAAGCAGAGCATTAGGAGTATTTTCCATCTGGCCTTCCTAATAAATGTGCTCGTCAAGGTTGAGCTAAGCAACCATGATTCTCCTGGCCAAGCCTTATAATCCTTGAAGTCTAGTTTAGGTAAGAGGTCTAGTGGTTGAGATTCCATCATACACAAACTCATTGTTGAGCTAACATACCAAATATGAGCTCCCAAGTACCAACAATCCAGAAAAGCACCCTTAAGTTCCTAAGTTATTGACCTAATCAACTCTACTCTACGCTCAATACCTGCTTAGACTGTAAATTAAGAGGCCAACTCATACCTTACTTTTTGACATTCGTACTGTCTTAACATAGGTATTCCTTTTGTTTTTATTTATTGATCACCCTTACAAAATATGTATTTTTCCATTTCTTGTAGGAATCTTTTTAATCATTTATAATAACCTAGGATTTACCCTTATCAGGGCATATAAATACTTGTTGATTGTAATAGCCATAAGCGAGTATCTTTAATATTCAAACATTTTTCCTTTAAGCTAAGTGTTTTTTACTTACCCATATTTAATGCATACCAAAGTCAAGAATAGATAAGGCCGATCACAGGGTGCATCCAAATTTGCTGAAAGCTTGAAAGAAGGTGATGGGATTGTGCAAAAATAATAAAAGTAAAGTAAGCAAACTTACGAATAGCTTTAATGATATGACGCACCAAGGAACATTCGATGACTCACGGCACAACTTGATATGATGCATGATATGGTTCAGTGAGGTTACTTGCCATCTATCCTTACTTAAGAGTTAGGATAAAAGTGAAAAGAACAATGTTCACAATAAGAAGAATATTCAATATATTGATGACAAAGTATGTTGCAGCTAAATGTACAAAGGGTATTTACACCCGCAAAACTATGACACTACCTAAAATGGAAAAGACCAAAAAGGGTAGCATCTAAATGGAGTAATATACAAGGAATGATGAAGGATATATTAGAAAATACAATAAAAATGAGTATCTTGTACAAGAGATTCTGTTATATGGTTGCTCGAACACATAGCTCATTATGGTGGATAACTTTTTAGCAGAAAAGATAATTCTATACAATCAACTTGATTTCTGTCAAGCCAAGGTACTAAGCAAGGGTGTCAATCCGAGGTGGACTCATTCGAGAAGAAATGGCAGCGAATATGTGCTAAAGCCCTTGGATTCTCTACACCAATGTTGATGAACAAGGGGTCGGCTCGATCATAGCCGAGTAGACACATGTGAAGGGTCGGGTTGTCAATAGAGCTTTCGTCCAGTCGACATACGACTTTTGAATAATGTATAGTTACTCGGCATGACATAAGGGGTCGGTCGATAGGAAGGATCAAATCGGCTTTTGGCCAGAGTAAGGGGATCCATCTTGTTAGTCCTTTTAGGCCTCAGGCTTGGTTGTGGGTAAGGGGTCTAGTAGCCGGATTTCTATCACATCTCACTTTTATCTAGCCCATTGTGAGTATGGATTAGTGGTAAGTAACCTTTTATCACATTTGAATATCATATCAAGTACGACTTAAGCTCGTGTGAGGCTTTGGTATGTCATATCTATCGTTAATGCACGGGAGCTTATACTCAAAACTTTAACTATCACCTAGTTTTTGGACCATCTCAGGGTTTGGACCACCCCTAGTTCATGTGATACCATTAGTCATGTGTTCATATATGATAATGCCCATATCATCTTTACTACAGTCATTGGGTATTGGCACAGTGTTCTGAGTTTTGGGGAGTAAGTGTGAGATTGCTCTTCTTTCCTCTATTTTTGTACTTTCAAAATAAAGTGCACAGATTTTGTTAGTCCACAATTGTGTTGAGTATTATTGGTGTTGTTTTAGAAGTAGTCAAAGTATAAGATACCGAGTTGTTGCTTAAAGAAGAGTTTAGATGAAGATTTGAGTGAGAATTTAGTTATTTTTTAATGGAAGAGTTAGTATACTAAAATATAGGACAATGTTGGACTTTAGTGTTCAATGAACTCTTAGAAACCAAGAAAGTGGTGCTCATAATGGTTGTAGCCATCAAGGGAGTTACACACCAAGGTTAGCTTATGAGAGAATCAATAAGCTCATTGACCTAATCGAGAACCTAGCTACTGCCATACAAGGAAATCGATAGCAATTTAGAGATGATTCCTAAGCAAGGTAATGGCTATCTTGGCTAAGACAATCTCTTGAGTCGACCTTATAAACACCCAATTTTTGCCCTCTCATTTTTGTTCTTTTTTTAAAGGGTCTTAATTCAAAAATAAAAAAATAAATAAGAATTAAAAAAATTGAAAAATGATAAAAATACAAAAAAAAATGGAAGAAAAGAAAAATTATAAAGAATTTTTTAGGAAAATAGATTTTTAGAAAGTAAAATGTTTTAGGGTCAATCAGTTTAGTTTTACCTTGGCTCAAATAATTTTATTTTAGAAAGTTACATTATTTAAGTACAATTTAATTATATTAAATGTTAAGGCATAAATCAATGACTTAACAGATAAGCATTTGAGTATTGGTATTGGATTAGCTTGAGGTTACGAGTTTGAATCTCACTTTTTTTTTTCTTTTCTTTCTTTCACGAAAATCGATTGAGCATAAGGGATTCAAATCTTCACAAATCTTTTAAATCTAATGCAATAAAGATTTGTAAGATTCAAATCTAAATTTATTTTTATCAAATCGAATTTGAATCAATATAAAACACTTAAATCTAATTTGATTTTTATCCAATCAGATTGGGATCAATATAAAATATTTGATTTTATATGACTTAAAAGATTTGCTTACAAATTTTATAAATACGGATCGTGCGGCATAAAATAGAGGACAATTACACACTTGTCAAAAAGACACTAGACCTAACTATCCCAATCATCCTCTACTTTCATAATCCTTTTCAACAATAAGCCACACTTACACCACTTCACTGAAGCATATACACAGATCACAGCACGCTATCTCCGCATCCACAATCCATAATTCCCTGTCTTATACTCCACCTATTAACCATGTGCAGCACATCACTATCCATGCTCCATTACAGCTTGTACAGACTTCACCGAGCATGTCCAAGCCACTCACTGCATAAACACGTCTAGTAGTTGCAACACACATCCAGCAGACGCGACACACATCATCGTCCCCATCCTCACTTGAATCTCCAATCAGCCATGGTGTTCCATTATAGCTCTCACCCATACACATTGGATCACACGCAACACACGTTGTCCGCAGCACAAGCACTCTTTGAGCAATTTTAGCTACATCCGTATGACTCACTGTCGTATAGCCAACAACTCCAGCACTCCAAACGCTACTGCCACTCACTACATAAACAATTTACTCATACTTACGCACCATCCTCACTCTCTATACAGTAGACTACTTACTCTCACTCATCCCCATCCTCCTTCATTCATCACTGTCAACACGGTAACAATGGCAACAGTAGCATGAAAGCAGCGGTAACGCCCATGCTAACAGTAGCTTCAACACTCCATCATCACCAACAAAACACCAATTCGAACCGGTCGTAATTCGACCGAGATGCAACCTAAGTCCAAGTCTAACTCTTACTTTGGTTTCAGTTATTTATTTATTTATTATTTTTTTCTACCTTTTCTTTCTTTTGTTGTTATTTATTTGTTTAATGATTTGTTAGTAATTGACTTTAAAACATAAAAAAAAATAAAAATAAAATAATAAACTTCCAGCTTAGGACTTTCATCATTATGATTTTAGGGTTTTTCACTTAGAAAAATTTGTTTTCAAAAGATAAAAATTAAAAAAAAATCTTTAAATTAATTGATTTTTTATGTTTTATTTATTATTATATTTACTTATATTTATTTATTTGTCTTGATTTGTTTAGGTAGTTGTTTTACAAAAAAAAAAAAAAAAGAAATACATTAGTGTAGGAATTTTTTTGAACATTAGGTTTTTTAACCTTAGTTTTTCTCATTTAGAAAATTATTTTTTTAGAAATAAAAATTAATAAAAAAACCCTTTAAAAAAAAGATTAGAACGTTCTAGAGCGTTTCTTTTAATACTCAAGAGTCATGACCCCTTTAGATTTTTTTGAATAAATTAAACCAATAAATATTTAAACTCAGTCAATTTTCAAAAATTAAAACAAACCAATACACCAAAGTTTTCGGAGAGAACTATGGTTATCTGATTCTGACTAGCGGGTACGTAGATACCTTCGTAGCGATGTTAAAATTTGTAAAAACTTATGTTTTTTATTTATTTATTTTATTTTTATTTTCTTAAAAATATATTTGAAAAGGATAATTGAGTAAAATAAACTTAATTTCGGAAAATCGATAGTAGTACCCGTTAGGGTTTAATAGGTTAACTCTCGAATTTAGAAATCTCTAGTTTTTATCAAATTGAAATCAAAGATTAGTAGCTAAATGGTAGTCAATCAACCTAACTGATTACGATTTAATTCTTTTCTTGACTCTAGTTAAGTGGAAACTCCAAAAGTTTTTTTAAAGAATTAGAATTTCCTAATTTCTCTATTCGATGATTAATATTAAATAGGTTAAAGTTTAGTATTAATCAGAAAGTAGGAAATCAAATTAAAATAAAGAAAACAAAAAAATCATATTCAACAGTTTAACAACTCTACTGGAGAGACCATCAAGAGGGTTAGCCACCAGAATTTACCAAAATTAAGATTATTTTTATAAAAATAAAAAAAAAATCACTTAAGTCAATTATTTTTTATTTTATTTCTTTTTGTACTGATGCTTTTTGTTGCAATTTGTTTAGGGGGTCGTTTAGGGTTTCTTTATTTCATTTTATTTTTTGTATCATAAATGTATTGTAAATACAGTCAGAACTAGGCTATCTTAGGACTTTAGGAGGGGGGCCATTATGTAAACTTTGATGTTGTAGGGCAACTACCTTCTAGGATTGATCAGGCTACCCCCACTCAAGCTCAAATGTGACCACAAAACCGTTACTTTGAAAAACCCGATAGTCATAGAACTAGAGGACCTTTAGAACCTACCCTTTATATACATAAAAACCTTTTTCAAAAATTATAAGAATCCATAATGTGGCTGACCTAAACGGTCTAAGGCAATTGTGAAGTTATATTGCATTTTCCTTGTATAGTCTCATTGTAATATTTCCCTGTAAATATCTTGTAATAATTCCGTGTAAAGTTTAGAATATGTTGTGATTGTAATTTTAATTTTTCTTTAGATAGATATGGCTAGATCAAGTCAAGGTATGTGGTTTTAACTTTTCAACCTAGATAAGGAAGAATTTGTTAAGAACAAGATTGGGCTCATCTTGTCCCTACAAAAGACCCTTGTAAATATTACCTTAGTATGGGCCTTAGTACATCTATAGGAGCCCGAATTTATCGCTTTTTGCTTGGGCCAACATCAGTTGAGCCCAACCCTCGTAGAGTAAATGATAGGAAAATAATAATAAAAAAACAAAACAAAAAGAATCAAACTCGTAAAATAATTTTAGGTAGTTACCATTTTGCCTAGTATTCTACTAGTTAGAAATATTCATTCTTTTAGATAAATTATTACTTTGTAAATAGCTATTCTCATTTTGAATAAATAGGATTTTAGATATTTTCTCTATTTAGTCTTTTATTCTCTATTCTTTAAAATTCCTCTTCTGTAAATAAATCCTCAATAGTATTCTTCTATAGGTAAATAAATTCTGTAGGCTTGTATATAAAATTCTAAGAAAGCAATTCCCCATTTATAATTTTCTTACTTGATCTCTATAACATAAAGGCCCTAACTTTTTCTCTCTCTCTATCAAAAAAGAAAAGAAAAGAAGAAAAAAGAAACTTGTTAATGGTTATAAGTCCTTATAGGACTCAAGATAAACTCAAACCACATGGCTCATTAAGATAGCTAACCCAAACACAAACCGCGTGACCTGTTAGGGCAGCCAACCAAACACAAACCCACAGTGTCACGGTCGAAACAACAAAGTCGTAACAGTCCCACCGTGCAAATCATTCTAAGATATAAGCTAACCATACAACCGCTATCTTAGACCTAATTTACATAAAGTGTCCATGACAAACTTGCTTTAAAATAAACAGTTTATAATTTAAATAAATTATTTACGTATGAACTTAAGAAAAGTACATACTTGCATTAAAATAATATGAGTATCTTACAAGATTTAGTAATCTAGTCACAATTTAATTAAGTAATTTGTAAACTAATGCTAAAAGCTTTAAAATAAATCTAACTAGAAAGTGTATTTGATCTTCAGTTTACATCCTCACTCTCCAAGATCCCACAGTTGCTAGCGTCAAGGTGATTATAGGTTACTTCATCGCTAGCACCTATAACAACGGCTATAGGGATATGAGCAACCATAGCTCAGTAAGTTAGGATAGAGACTTAAAACTATACCACAAACACAAACAAGGTTATTAACCAAATTATTAGGTGTAATGCATGTTTAAGTAAATTCCATCGCACAATATTGTCCGGTCCATCGTGAGATTGAAGAAATTGCACCCGTTTTAATATGGGTTGAGGAGTTGTCATTAATGCAACATCTCACAACCAAACTTAGGCTTGTACAATGGAGACATCGCTCCTCTCGCGACTACCTTCAAACCATTGACTTTACCTTTACCATAATCTCTTCACCTGTCACTTAGTTTAACTAAAAGTGAAGAAGGGAGACCCATTATGCTATTCAGAGCTATCCCTTTTGAAGGGGTTAGTATTTAGTCAAAGAATCCTAGATTTCCCCTAATGAGTTGCTATACAGGTCCGATTTATGGTTACGAGTCATATATTTGTTAAGTCCAATTTAGGTTAATCAATAATTTCATATAATACAAGCTAGAACAACAATAAAATTATAGCATCACTCATAATTAAGTATATACACACAACCAACTATCTAACAAGTATAACCGAGTATAATTGCAAGCCTCCAAAATACAATAACGTATTAATCCCAACTTATCTGAACTCCTCGCTCATTCACTCAAGATCCAACTTGCTCAGGCCATCGCCGATCATCCCTATAATACAAACGTAGCTTCAGTTTTTCATATAACTACTATAGGTTAGTTTTATCCTATAACGTTTATTATTATATTTTGTTTAGGGTTTAATATACCTAATTATTTAGGTTTTGAAGTCTTTTACAATTCTTCTTGAATCGTGTTAAGATCTGTTTCGGTTTTTGCATCAACTTCTAAATTAGGTTTTTATCTCAGTTTTTTGGTTGGAGATTTATATGTACATCCTAAGAAATCATTTTGACCTATAATGTGAAATTAATCGCATTATTTTCTGATATCCTAAATATCATTTTTAGTCTTTAACTAGTGTTTTAGTCTAAGTGGTACACTCGAATCCTAATTTAATTACCAAATTTACCCCTGTTATGAGAAAATTTTACATTTTACATTTTTCATATAATTACCCTAATTTAAGTTTTCCATCAAATTTATTATATATTCATATTATTATCACAATATCAATTCTAACCAATATTTTCCTAGTTATTATTTTCTCATTATTACATATTACATATTATCACCTAATGTGTACAAAATGTATACATTTAATATTCCTATCACTTCAAATATCATCTCCCAACATCAAATAACATTCCAAATATCTAAATTTATCCTAAATTAGATTTTGAACCTAATTACCCTAATTTATAAATTAACTTAAAATTTACTATTTTTTCCTATTACTTATTTACTACATAATTACCTTAATAATTATATCTAACACCCTAAATGCTACAACTATCATACTTCATCAAATTTCAATGTCCTAAATCATATAATTATGCACTAAATCAGTAATAAGCCATTTAATTACTTAATTAGCCCTAAATAGCCCATTTTAGGCATTATTTTAAGGCCTAAAAATTTTGAAAATTAATTTTTGAAAAAAGCTTCATGGAATTGTTTTATATCACCTAAATAGTCTATACAAAAATTTTGAGCTCAAAACTACATTACTAAGGTCATTTATTTATAATCCGAACAAAGCTCAAGTTTGTATGGTTTCTTAAGAACAGTATATCACGGGGCATATTTTTATCAAAATAATATTTTCTCTAAAAACTAAATACAAAAATATTTTATAATAACAGGCTTCATAATTTTCCAACTAATTTTGATATTTTTAACAATTCAAGAAAAATCGAATAAAAATCGGGGCTCACCAGAACTGGTAGCTCCGACTACCGTTGGTCACCATGGGTGTGTCTACCCATTTAGGCACTACCACCACTGTGTGGTGGTGGTGGGTGTCTACTCTCAGCTACTCGTCGGGTCTGGGTTCTCCTTAGAAGTCCCAATTGTACAGTTTTTTATGATTTTTGGTAAAACCTTAATTTCCTCTCGATTTTGCCTCTTTTTAATTTTCTACACTTCTAGACATCCAAAATGAGCTTTTGAAAAATTTGGGACATTTATAGAGGTCTTAAGGAATTATTGTGCATTAAATTGATTTGATAATTGCTTTATCTTTTTTCAATTAGCCTTTTATGTTGTACCAATTTAGTTGGCTAATTTTTTTCTTCTTTTCCCCAACTACCATGACCTAAATCTGAATCATGCCTTATTTTTTTTCCTTAATTAATTATTAATTTTATTTAATTATTTAGCATTATTTTAGCATATTTTGCATATTTTAATTAATTACGGGTAATTCTACCTACATGTAACTTCATATATAGTATAAATAAATATTCTTAAATATTATTTAGGTTATTTTATGAGTTTTAGTGTGCATATAATTTATCTCTAGTGATTCATTAATTATTGGAATGTATTTTACACATATTTGATAAATAATGAGTAATATACTTAAAATTTGGAAATTTTATATTCTTTTATTTTATTACTTATTTTCTTAAATTCAAATTTATGGAACCATTTTTACTAATATTTCTAACTTTACTTTATATTTTAGGCTCAATCGAATCCTTTAGCCAATCACCCTAAATTCTGCGAGCCAAACTCCGAGTAATTGATTGTAGGTCTTACACACAGCCCATGAAGATCGTTGAACTAAGTTAGAACTCCTAGTCCATTAAATCTAACAACAAACTAAGTCAAAATACTAAGCCATGAAACACTATCCTAAGTTTGATCCTTGATACAAAAAAGGGGCAATTCATAGTCCTTTCCATCTCAAAAGACGTCAATACCGGTCCATTAAACTCTAAAGAACCGAGCCCGAAATCACACATGGGAGCTAAGGAGTATTAAGACCTATAAGTCTAAGGCAATTAAGCAAGAATGCGAAAGGTACGGGGTATTTGGTCTTTGAAATTCCATTTTGAACTCAAATCGAGTTAAAGTTATTGTTTCACAATTGGGGCACGTTTTAAGGAATTGGAGAGTCAAGTCGGTCATCACCCTAAGGTCAATCCTTACATAAGGAATCGGTAACTCACTTTTAAAAAGTTTAAAATGAAAAGAGGTGAGCTATATCCTATATACTAACCTTTGAACACTTTGAGAGATGAGAGACATAAGGGTAAGGGGTTTTTAAAGTCATTCCTTAAAGAAAGTTCATTTTGAATTTGATATGCAGACCAAAATGAAGTTAGGCGTTCATTTTCTAATCCTAAACACAATGATCCTTTATTAACCTCGTTGAATCAATTTGGAGTCCTTTTAAATGTAAACTCTATTAAGAACTACCCCATAGTAGAGTAATTCGGAGGTTAAGGTCATTAATTAAGAGAGAAGGATAAAACCGATTTGCGCTTACCTTAGTAATAACAATTCAAGAATAACTTTTGTTTTTGATAAATTGTTTCCTCTAATGAAGAGCCAAACACCTTGAGACCACACATATCTTACCTAAGCCCATATATTCGAAACCTATGGATTTAGGGCCTTGATCCATCTAAAGACAAAGACTCGACAAAAGCGATAATTACTTCTGGAGAGAAAAAAGCAAGAAATAATGGGGTAAAGTTAGAAAGAGGACAAAAGAAAAAGAAAAAGAAAAAAAAAACAAAACAAAGAAATAAGAAAGGCACAAACATCGAGTTTAAGAAAAGCCTTAACCAAAGAAGGCCTAGAGGCCCAAATTGCTCTAAAAACACAAAGTCTTGAATCGCATTTCTAACCAAAAACACAAAACCTCAATCCATTATGGATTCACACTCTAAGTCATGAATACAAAACCTTTTTATCCACCTGAACCTCAAACACATGACTTCCCCATTCACAATACCTCCCTGCTCAAAGCTTTTTTGAATTTAAAGAATAATTTATCTAAAATAAAAATTATTTTTGAAACTAGGGTAAGTAGACATCTAGTTTTTTCCAAAGGGTTCTTGACTTGTACGATTAAGTTAGATAAAAGTATTTCTTTCAAAATAGGCCCTCTCATTAATCCCTTTTGAAACCATTTGAATAAAAGCCTAATTTATAATGTGGAACCTAAAAAGACCTAACAAATTGATCTAAGGTTGTTAAACTCGCGATTCTACCTAAAATTGTTAAAGAATTTGTAAAATCGGAACGTAAAATTAAAACATAGAAACGTAAATTTCTACAATTTATGTAAAATAGCTTTAAAAGATTATGGATATACTTATAATATTTATTCAAAACTTGAAATACATGATGAAAATTAAAAAACAATGAAGAAATTAAGTTTTTTTTTTCATAAAAATTCTTAATATATAATCTAACATATTTGGAAGAATGACAAATAGAGCTGAAACTAAACTTCTTCTCAATTTTTTTAAGCTATAAATTAAAGAGAACCAAACATTTCAACTCATTTTAAGTTATTGATGGTATAAATTAAATATATAGTTTTCTTTATAATTTTGTTATTGGAGCTAAAACTTAGATAAAAGCTATGAATATAAAATAAGAGATTAAGAGAAAAAGAAAGAGATGAAAAATTGGAATAAGATAGGATAGATATTATAATGCCTTAATAGTTGATGGCTTGTAAAGGGAAAATTGTATTATTTTTTTCTTTAATTTTTTAGTTCATTCTACTTAAATATGTAGAATCAGTAAACTTATTCAAAAATGTAAATTTCTACCGAGTTTATATGTAAACTTGGTTAAAAATGTAAGTTTCTATATGAAAAAAGATTTTACACCCAAGTTAACTCAAAAAAGCCACTTAAAATCGTAAACTCGTAAAATCACATGAGTAAAATTGCAATTTCAACAACTATGGATTGATCAAAACGTATCACTTACAAACCGGACTATAATTTTTGAAATAGTAGTTAAGAGCGAAATCTAAACTAAGAATGCGTAAGTAAGTCCTCTTCAACTAGATTAACCGTAAGTTACCTTTTTCTTAAGAAATAAATGTTTAAAATCATAAGGTTTATCTTAGAAGCTTAAGGCCAGAAACCAGGACATATGTGAGATACCCCACATGCTTACTAAATAAGGGGAGTTATAGCACTTGTTTTCTTAAAAAAGAATTTGTATTTGTTAGCAGACTTTCAAAGAAAAGACGAGAAATAGAAGAAAAAAAGAAAAGAGGGAGAGAAAGTAAAGGCTTGTCACAAGTTTTTTCCATTCATTTTCAAATCTATGTTGGCCTTGGTAGCCAAATCTTCAGTTCATATCAAACGATTTCAACAATGTCCTCCTTTGTAAACTTCTCAAAATCAAGAGTTTTTTTTAATCGGTCATGTGCCTCGATTTTGCTTTCAATTGTCATATGAAGCTTTAACGAGTCCATAGGGTACTTACCCTTTATTCATTTTCTTAGGGATCTAGCCAGGTCATAGAGTGATGTCCCTATCTGTATTTACTGTTAGGGTTTTAGCCAACTCATAGAATGTTGTCCCTATCCGTATTCACTTCTAAGGTTTTGACCAGCTCATACAGCGCTGTCCTAATCCACTTCTCTTTAGGGTCTTAGCTAGCTCAAGAAGTGCTTTGCCCATTCCTTTTAGGGTCCTAGCCAGCTCAAGGAACACTCTTCCCATTTTCTTTGGGGTCAACGCAAGGAGCGTTTTGCTCATTCTCTTTAGGGTCTTAACTAACTCAAGGAGTACTTTGCCCATTCTCTTTAGATTCATTGCTAGCTCGAGAAGCACTTTGCTTATTCTCTTTAAGGACTTAACCAGCTCAAGGAGCACTTCACCCGCCTTGGTTAATCAACCCATAGGGGGCACGACCAATTTCTTAGTATCCCTTTAAGGTCTTAGCCAACTCAAGGAGTACTTTGTCCATCTTGGTTAGTTAACCTATAGGAGGCATAACCAAGTCATTCATATTGCTTTAGGATCTTAGCTAACTCAAGGAGCGTTTCGCCCGCCTTAGTTAGTCAACCCATAGGGGGCACGACCAAGTGATCAATATCTTTTAAGGTCTTAGCCAACTTAAGGAGCGCTTTGCTTGTTTTGGTTAATCAGCTCATAAGGGGCATGACTAACTCTTTAATACCTCTTAAGGTTTTAGGATAGCTAGCCCACAAGAGATTTACCCTCACCGTTGTTCTTTTCGAGTTTTTTGTCACCAAATCCCCAATGAATCAGCCTTAAGATAGCTAACTAGTCCCAAGGCAAAAATGGTATTTTTTTTTTTTATTTTTGTAGTAAAGTTTTACTCAAATTTCACCACAAAGAGAAGCAGCTATAGACACTCAATTTTTGCTTCCTCATTTTTTTTTAAAGGGTCTTGATTAAAAAATAAATAAATAAAATTTAAAAAAGTAGAAAAATGATAAAAATAAAAAAAAAATGGAAGAAAAGAAAAATTATAAAGATTTTTTTAGGAAAATAGATTTTAAGAAAGTGAAATGCTTTAGGATCAATCAATTTAGTTTTAGCTCAGTTCAAATAGTTTTATTTTAGAGAGTCACGTTGTTTAAGTACAATTTAATTGTACTAAATGTTAAGGCATAACCTAACAGATAAGTATTTGAGCATTAGCATTGAATTAGCTTGAGGTTACGAGTTCAAATCTCACTTTTTCTTTTCTTTTCTTTTCTTTTCTTCCTTTCATAAAAATCAATTATGTAAGAGATTCAAATCTTTTGAATCTAATGTGATAAAGATTTTTAAGATTCAAATCTAATTTGATTTTTATCAAATTAGATTTGAATCAATATAAAAAATTTAAATCTAATTTAATTTTTATCAAATCAGATCATGGTCAATATAAAAGATTCAGTTTTATATGATTTAAAAGATTTGTTTACGAACTTTATAAATACAGATCACGTTATATAAAATGGAGGAAAATTACACACTCGCCAAAAAGACACTAGACCTAACTATCGCAATTAGCCTCAGCTTTCATAATCCTTATCAACAGCAAGCCACACTGAAGCATATACACAAATCACAGCACACCATCTTTACATCCACAGTCCATAATTCCCTATCCCACACTCCATCGATCAGCCATACGTAGTACATCACTGTCTACGCTCCATCACAACATGTACAAACTTCATCAAGTATGCCCAAGCCATACAGTCTTCTACTGTCTACTCACTGCACTAACACATCTAGCAATTACAACACACATCACCGTCCCAGTCCTCGCTTGAATCTCTAATTAGCTATGGTTTTGTAATGCAACTCTCACCCACACATGCTGGATCACACACAACATACACCGTCTGCAGCATAAGCACTCTTCGAGCAGTTTTAGCCACATCTGCACAACTCACTATAATACGGTCACCAACTCTAGCACTCCCCACGCTACTGCCACTCACTACACACATAATTCACTCATATACTTGTACACCATCATCGCTCGCTATAAAGCAGACCGCTTACTCTCACTCATCCCCATCCTCCTTCATTCATCACTATTAACACAGCAACAATGGCAATAGCAGCATGGATAGTAGTAGCAGCATCCACGCTAACAGTAGCTTCAACATTCCATCATCACCAACAGGACACCGATCCGAATTGGTTGCAATACAATCCAGATTCAACCCAAGTTCAGGTCTAATTCTTGCTTTAGTTTCAGTTATTTATTTATTTATTATTTTTTTTCTACCTTTTCTTTCTTTTGTTGTTATTTATTTGTTTAATGATTTGTTAATAGTTGACTTTAAAACATAAAAAAGAAAAAAAAATAAACGTCCAGCTTAGGACTTTCATCATTATGATTTTGGAGTTTTTCATATATAAAAAATTGTTTTCCAAAGATAAACATTAAAAATATATATTTTGATTAATTGATATTTATATGTTTTATTTATTATTACATTTACTTATATTTATTTATTTGTCTTGATTTGTTTAGGAAGTTGTTTTACAAAAAAAAAAAAAAGAGATACATTAGCTTAGGAAATTTTTTTAGCATTAGGTTTTTTAACCTTAGTTTTTGTCGTTTAGAAAATTATTTTTTAAGAGATAAAAATTAATAAAAAAATAACCTTTTTAAAAGAGAAAAGAAAAAGATTAGGACGTTCTACAAAGTTTCTTTTAATACTCAAGAGTTATGACCCCTTTAGATTTTTTTGAATAAATTAAACCAATAAATACTTAAACTCAATCGATTTTCAAAAATTAAAATAAACCAATACACTAAAATTTTCGAAAAGAACTATGATCGTCTAATCCCGACTAGTTGGTACATAGGTACCTTAGGGGTGACGTTAAAATTTGTAAAAACTTAGGTTTTTAATTTATTTATTTTATTTTCATTTTCTTAAAAATATAAAAGAAAGGATAATTGTGAAAAAAAAAAAAACTAATTTCAGAAAATAAATAGGGGCACTCGTTAAGGTTTAATAGATTAACTCCTAAATTTAAAAACCTCTGATTTTTATCAAATTAAAATCAAAGACTAATAGGTAAATCATAATCAATCCACCCAATTGATTACGATTTTTTTTTTTTTACTCTGGTCGGGTAACGACTCCAAAAGTTTTTTTTAAAGAACCGAAATTTCCCAATTTCTACAGTTGATGATTAATATTAAATGGGTTAGGGTTTAGTATTAATTAGAAACTGGGAAATCAAATTAAAATAAAGAAAATTGAAGATTCAAGCTTGATAAACTTCACTAAGCCAAAGGAGTACAAAGACCTACTTGACGAAGAGTTGTAATATATGAGATAAAAGAAGTGGAAGAGGAGCTAGGTGATGACAAAGACAAATATTATTAGGTCGAAATATCTAAGCTCCTAAAGTAAAAGGCTCAAAACTACAAATTTCAAGCTTCTTTGGTAGTGGTGATGTTGAGGATTACATGTGTTAGGTAGGAAAAATTGAAAAGCAATTTGAGTGTCACGAAGTTCTAGAAAATGCTAAGGTGAGAGTTACCGTTCTAGACATAAGATATACCACCTTGTAGTGGAAGAATTTGCAAGTAACACGATAAAGAGAAGGAGAAAGAGATTAAAGAATGGGATGAGATAAAGAGAGAAAGATGAAAATGAGGTTTGTCCTGAGTTACTATTTGTAAGATATGTTAAAGAGGTTATAGGAGTTGAGGCAAGGAGGCTCAAGTGTCAATGCCTATGTAAAAGAATTTCAAATGTTGATGATGAGTTGTGAAGTGGTAAAGCTTGAGAGTTAAACTATCTCCAGGTTTATTAGTGGGTTGAGGTTTGAAATCGGAGATATTATGGAGACGAAGGACAATGGCATACTAGATGAAGCAATTTGAGCTACATAAAGGATAAAGCGACATCAAATGAGCAGATTCTGAGCTCCTATTAGTCAAGCTCTAATAGGGCTTGTGGACTAATCACTTGCTCTTGAGCTGAGGATTCGCCAGTATGGTTTTCCAAGCTATCTAAGGGGAGTTGAACCATAAAGAGTAATGCTTTATCCACCTCGACCTACTAAGCTTTTCCAACCCGATCTCTCTCTCTCTTTTCAAAGAAGCTTAAAGTAGCTAACTTGTTGTTGAGCTAACCTCTTATTTTCACACCAGTCTAAGGTAAAGTGCAAGATCTGCCTGATGTCGAGCTGATATCCATCTGAAGCTGAGTTGCCATACTTTAGAGCCAACTTGCCATACCTAACTAAAAGAATGGCCGCCTATTAGATCAACCCTTCCCAAACCCTAAACAACCAAGTTGTCGAGATGTCGAACATTTGAACTAACCTGCTTTAATGGAAATAGCTTTACCCAACAAAGCAGAATCATCAAGACCACTAAATAGACAGTTGATATGTACCCTATCTCTCTGACATCCGTACTGCCCTTACAAGGATATTCCCTTTTCCATTTGATTACAGATTTACCCTTGTAAATTACACACTTTTCCCCTTTTAATAAGAATCTTTCTGAAATTTTCATCAATCTAGGACTTGCCCTAATTGGGCCATATAAATACTTGTAATATCTAATAGTCGCAACAATAGTAATATTAAAATTTTAGACATTATTCCCCCCTTTCTTCTTAAGCTTATGTTCTTCTCGTTGAGGACTGAGACTACGGAGAGCTCTCATCTTGACCATTGAGCATAGATTAATGGTAAGCGACCTTATATTATACTTGTGTGTCGTATCAAGTATGGTTTAAGCTTATGTGAGGCATTAGTGAGACATATCTACCATCAATGCACAAGGATCTCTACTCAACTTTCAACTTTTAGTTATCCTTCAGGCCATCTTATGGTTCGGACCTACACTTGGTTCATGTGATAACAGTTGTCCATGTTTGCCTTTCCCAAAGATCCGTATCAAGCTCCTCCAAGTTGACCTATTCTAAGCAAACCTGTGTAATCGGAAACAAGCAAGATTAGTGAAGTCGAACCTATTTAAGTTGCTCAAGTAGAAAAAAAGAAGCCCAAAGGATATTTGAAAAAGGACAGAGTTCAAGGAGAAAGATAAGTGAAATCAAGTGTTTCAAGTGTTAAGGATTCGATCACATGGCAGCTTAGTGCTTGAACCGAAGAACAATGATAGTAAAGGGAAAACTACCGACCATTGAGGTCAAAAGCACTAACAAGGAGTTTGAAGAGCAAAAAGTTTAGGCAAACCAACCTATCCAAGGAAGAGGAAATCATATACCATAAAGACAGCAATTTCATGCTCGAAACTATGGTACTGAGGTGAGTAATGAGTGTAAGTCTCACATCAAAGAATAGACAATAAAAGAACTTATTTCACATCCATTGTAAGGTTAATAGGACATTGTGTGCTCTTATTATTGACAATGGTAGCTGTACTATTGTAGTGTCAGCATTTATAGTCCAGCAATTGAAATTGCTAGCTACACCCTAAACCTTACAAGATACATTGGCTTAGTGATAAGGGAGCCTTGCAGGTGACTAAGCAAGTTGCATTTCCAATTTAAATTGGAAAGTATCAAGATGAGATTCTATGTGATGTGTTGCCTATGAGTGCTTCACATATTCTTCTTGGAAGACCATGGATGTTTCAGCAATATGTGATCTATGACAAGAAGATGAATACTTGTTCTTTTGAGCATGAGGGAAGAAGGGTAAAATTGAGTCCCATATCCTCCAAGCAAGTCAAGACTATATAAGATTAGTTTAGTAAAGCCCCAAAGAAGGAGACCTTAGTAATGACACATATTGAGCTATCAAGGGAGATGAAGCATGAAGACCCGACCTTTCCGTTGGTCAGGAGGCTACTTGAATTAAAGGTTTTGAATGTCAAGCTACCTGCCAAGGTGAATTATCTCCTTAAAGAGTTTACCAATCTATTCCTTGATAAGCGACCTAAGGGACTACCTTTGATATGAGGGAATGAGCATGCAATAAACTTGTATCCAGGAGCCACACTTCTAAACAAACCAACTTATCGATTAAATACCGAGTAGGCTGTCAAGCTTCCAAGGCAGATTAATGAACTAATAAAAAGAGGATATGTTCGGGAATCCTTAAGTTTCTATACAATCCAAGCTTTATTAGTACCAAAGAAAGATGGCACATGGCGAATGTGTGTAGATAGTTAAGTTATCAATTGGATCACTATCAAGTATAGGTACCCCATAACCTAACTCGATGATATGCTTAAAGAATTGAATGGTGCAAGAATCTTCTCTAAGAATGATCTCAAGTCTGAATATCATCATATTAGAATGTGGGAAGGAGATGAGTGAAAGACCACATTTAAGACTCATCATGAACTATATGAGTGGCTTGTGATGTCATTTGGATTATCAAATGCACTAAGCACATTCATGAGGCTAATGAACCATGTACTTGGAGAGTTGATTGAAAAGTTTGTTGTTGTTTGCTTTAATGAAATCTTTGTTTATAGCCTTGACCTAGAGATGCATTATGAACATCTTTGAGATATTTTCTCCAAGCTTCGAGTTGAAAGGTTGTATGTCAATTTGAAGAAGTATGACTTTTGCTAGCTTAAAGTAATCTTCTTAGGATTTATTGTGAGTAGAGGAGGTACTCAAGTTGATGAAGAAAAAGGTAAAGGCGATTACTGAGTAGCTAATGTTGACCTATTGACCTATTTTGTCAACATTCATAGTTTCTATGGTTTAGCATCATTTTATCACTGCTTCATAAAGAACTTCAATACTATCGTAGCCCCACTTACCAAACTATCAAAGAAGAAGTTGAGTTCATATGGGGAGATAAGGAACAACAAAGCTTTAACGAAGTAAAAGAAAAGTTAACAACTACCCCTATCCTAACTCAGGTGCTATGTTAATGTAGGAGGGCTAACCTATTGCATATTATAGTAAGAAGTTTCAAGGAGCTACTCTTAATTACTATGTATGACAAGGAATTATACTCCTTAATTCGACCTTTGACTGTTGGCAATATTATTTGTTGCCAATAGAATTTCTGATCTATATTGTAAACACCCGATTTTTGCCCTATTTATTTTATTTTATTTTATTTTATTTCTTCAATAGGTCCTAAATTAGTAAAAACATAAAAAAAAATAGAATATTAAAGAAAACTCAAAAAATAAAGAAATTTAGAAAAAAAAACAAGAATTTTAGGAAAATACAAAATAGGAAAAAAGCACAAAAAAAAAGAAAATTGGAAAAATATCAAAAAATAGGAAATCTAGAAAAAAAATACAAAAAAATAAGAAATTGAGAAAATAAAAGAAAATAGAAAAAATATTGAATTTAGAAAATAATAAATTTTTAGGTTGTTTAAATATAATATAATTTTAATTTAAATAATTTTGAATAAAAGGTCATTAGTCCAAGTTGACCTTAGATTTAAATCTAGCCTAAGTTGACCTAATCCATATGTGCAATGAATAAAGAAAAACCAATAGCTCAGCTAAATAAGCACTTAGACTTGGTTTGGGTATTAAATGCAAGGTTAGGGGTTCGAATCTAGAAGAAGGCATGAACAAGTTTTTTTATTTTTCTCACATTAGGGACTACCACGTGTCAAGATCTTATTGTGCCACATATCCTGACACGTAGCAGCGTTGGGTTGGATGACTCATGTTGACATGGCATCGTATGGCACCATGTCAGCACTTTGCCTCTCTTTCCTCAATTTTCCCCGATTTTCCTCTTTTTTCTTTCTCAAGAACAACCCACTCCCTCTACTTTGGCTTCTATTTTCACACAGATTTCACACATTCGTGCCCAATTTCTTGATTTGATTTTGTTTACTATGTAGCCTACTAATCGTCACTAAACAGAGCTTTTGAGTTTTAAAAATTAAATTCCTATATTTTATCCTTAACTCAGTTTAATAGCCACTTTACCTATCATTTATAGCACGGATGAGAATATGGTCGTCTCTACTGGGAAAATGACTCAAACACCAGTACTTAATAATTTTTCTTATTATCTAGCAGTTCGCTTTATCAAGTGATTAATTATTAAAACTCTAAATTGTTGACTAGACTACATTAATCTACAATCTAGAATTATTAATACAATGATTACAAGAACAAGAACTAGTATAAAGATACACTTAATATGAAAGCTTGCTTCATCATTTAGTATAATCTTACAAACGTACTTTTCATCCTCATGCTTGTTAACTACGAGAAATTACAGTATGTAATCATTCTTCTCAAAACTACTTACTTTTAATCCTAATTGTGTTTATTGGAATCTCTTCCTAATTAACAGCTAACTTAGATCGTATTAATGTCATGTTAATGTATCGATTCCCCTAAGGATGCAGCAACTTTCCTAATAATATCTCTATTATCAGGAGTAAGTTGTTCCAATAAACTAGATCTATTCAATAGAATTGTCTCTCAACATATTCTATTGAAATCTGTCCTAAGTTAATGTCATGCACTATATCATACTTAGATTTATTAAGAACAATTCATTGGAATTAACATTTATCAAGAAACCACTATTTTATGCACTTGATCATACTAATTGATGCAGTAAGTCTTAATATACTACTCACACATAATGAAAAAACAAAACATATCAATAAAATGAAAAATAACAAAAAAATTAACATAGAACAAGTAGAAGAGTGCAACCCTATTTGAATTCCATTATAGAAATCTAATAAACACACGAATAACGAATTCCCATCATCTCTCTCGAGTGATTCCGAGAAAGATACAAGGTACAACACTTGGAAAAAATGATACAGGATACAAACTAATACGAGGATGGTTAATAAAATGTCTATTTGTATAGACCGGTGTTGTGCTATTTAAAAAATGATATCTACCGTGCTATTTAAAAAATGATATCTACCCTCCTAAAATTTGAAATCTATCCAAAGAAGATCCTCGTAAAAAGACTCGAATTTACCCCTTCATGGCACCACTTGACGGTTCCCATGTACTGGTTCATGTGAAAATGTTGAAATAAACAGTTGTACCCCTTCCTATCACGCCCATGACTCGGGGTGTGATAGTCTCAAAAAGAATTATTCTTCACTAATCACGATCGTTATTGAGGTCGTAGGATCCTCATTGAATTATTAAATCTCATCACACCCATAACTATGGCTGTGATCATCTTTTTGCTATTCAATCACAACCGTGATTAATAGGGGGATTGACAAAACTTCTCTTGATCATGGCCATGATTGAGAACGTAACCAAGGAAGATTCTTCATTGCTTCGCTATCACGCCCATAATTAATGCCTCTACACTTATTTCTTCTCCTCCAAGGCAGTGATTAACTTGAAAGTTATTATTCTAGTGTATATTTCCTCTATTTGCTCATGATTTATCTAAAATCATTATTTTATTCAATTAAGTACCCAATCTACATAATTAAATCACATTTATGATTAATTATATGTCTAAACAAGCTTTGAAAGTATAAAGTAATTTACACTAATCACTTACTATGAATCAAATTCTTTAACACGTCTAAATATGGTCAAAGAAGTATTTAGTTTGAGCTCTAAATTAAAAAAAAATGATTTTTTGGACATTTTCAATAACTATGATTCGAGCTTTCCCTTGTTTATAGGCTAATTACAAGTATAAATTGAGTGTTCAAGGATGTTCAGAAGCACACACAACCACCCATGAGCTTCATAATCAACTCCTAAGTTCTCTTTCTCTCTCACGACTCTCCTTCTCTCTCTAACCTGCACTCTTTCTCTTCAAATCTCTCTCTACTGAGCTTTTTACCATTAACCACCACCCTCACTAACTTCCCTACACCATCAGCTCCCTATCCCCAATAAAAAAACACATGAAACACCCTTCTCCCCCTCAATTTGGCCACTAAACCGAGTAGAACCAATCTCCATAATCACTGCTTCTTCTCCTTCAATTGCGACCCAACCAACCCAACTTGATCTGAGCTCTAACCCGACTCTCCGACCCAGAACTCCGACCTGCAAATCGACCTGCGCCTCTTTCCTAGTCTAAACCGAATCCGATTCGAGTAGAATTTTTTTTTTTATTTGTTTAATTGTTTTATTCATTTATCTATGTAAATGTAATCAAATTAAAAAAAAAAAAAAGCAAGGAGAAGAAAAGAAACAGGAAAGGAAAGAAAAGAAAAAAGAAAAGAGTAAATTTATTTTACTTTATTTCTTTATTTTTAGTTTAATAAAAATAAATATAATATAATAAGTAGTAAATAAATAGGATTAAAATAAAATAAATAGGATAGGGAATAAAATTATTTTATCACTTAGAAAAATTGATTTTTAAATAATAAAATAAATAAACCATTTTCAAAAGTAAGATCTGATTTAAGACTTTCTTTTTTTAGAAATTTTCTTAAATAAACCAAATTAAACTAAAAACATAAACTTGGTCATTTTTAAGAATTAAACAAACCACTAAAGTTTTCATTAAAAAAACTATATGCGCCTAATCTCAAATAGCAAGTACGTAAGCACCTATGGGACGATGATAAAAATTAAAATAACTGATTGCCCTTTTACTTTAGTTTAGATTATTTTATTTATCCAATTAGAGTAACCAATAATCAAGTTTTGTCTTTCAAAATTAAAAGGTGATTTTTAAGTTTAATTCTAAGTTTGGAAAGTTTATGGTACTCGTAAAGGTTTAAAATTCCTAATCCCCGGATCCAAATTCTCTAATTTCAAAAATCGTTTTGTAAAATTAGTTTTAATCGTTAAACTAGTGGTTAAGTTATAACAAATTCACTCAATTGGTTTTGGTTATAACTTAATTGTTTTTCCCGACTCCAATCAAAAAGCAACTCTAAAGTTGTTTTCAAAGAAAAAAAGAAACGATTTTCTTTAAACCCTTGTCGAAGATCAATATTAAACAGGTAGGGTTTAGTATTGATCGGTTTAAAAAAAAAAAAAACCGAAAGGGTGGAAAACCAAGCTCAACAGCTTGGCAACTCTACTAAGGACGTCAAGAGAGTTAATCATTCAACTATACAAAATTAAAATTAAACTCTAAAAATAACCTTATTGCAGTTTATGTACTTATTCGTTCTTTGTTTATATCATAACTGTAGTAACGTTTTTGCAAGTTTAGTTTTTTTATTATTATTATTATTTTGAATACATGAATTATACAGTCAAACCCAGGCCATCTTAGGTCCTTAAAACGAGGAGCCATTATGTAAGTCCTAGGCGTAGTGGGCAACCACCATTTGGGGCCGATTAGGCTATCTCACTTAAACTTCGATATGACCAAGGAACCGTTTTGTAAGATACACGTGAGGTCACAGAGTTTAAGGACCTTTAGAACCCATCATTCTTACATATATTCTTCAAGGTTTTAGGGCAGCATTGTTATAAAAGAGAAAAAGAAAAGACGGACTTGAAGCTTCTTTTCCTGTATTGTCTTAGAATTCACTCTTAGCTTCTATTTATCTATCTATACTATCATCTTGCATATCACACGCATTGGGATATGGAGTGTCATTTGTTGCAACAACGGTGTATGGTAGATGCGATCAAACCCAGGCCGTCTTAGGACCCTAAGAGAGGGGCCATTATGTAGGCTTTGGGTACTATGGTAAAACTACCGCTCGAGGTTGATTAAGCCACCTCACTTAAGCTTAACTTGATTAATGAAAGTGTTCTTTAACAAGTGAGGTCACAATACTTAAGGACCTTTTCAAAATCTACCCTAATTGGATATACTCCCCTCTTTGAGTTTGTATACTACCCTTAAGAAATTGCAACCCTACTGATCGTTCAAGAGTTGTAATGCAAGAAATTTTTTGAAAATAATAGTAGGGTTGCGACTCAATGGAGCAATGTATTAACCCAAACGATCCCAACACCTGCATATTTCCATGTGTTTTCTTTTTCTACATCGATGATTAATTGTTGTCCATGAAATATGTAAAACTAAAAATGGCGGGTAACCAACAAGAGAATAATCAAAGACTACCAGTTGCCCTAGGAATCCATGAGCAGCTACTACGAGCTGAAGCTACCTACTGGAAGTAGAGCGCTAAGAGTGCTGAGGCCTCTAATAGGACCTTGTTAGCTTAAGTTGAAAAAAGTAAGAGGACCATGAATTAGGCTTTAGAAATGCTAGACAACATTAAAGCCCAACTGTAAGAGTTAGATTAGAAACTTTATATGTAGTTAAAGGACTTTGAGTTTCATGTACTCTTATCTTTCCAAAATAATTTTTTCTTCTCTCTTTAGTCATCCTTCGTTCTTTCCTTCTATGTAGACAATCCTTCAATAGAACTTTTCATTCTCCCTTACTCAAGGAAGTAAAAAAAAAAAAAAAAAGCCAAAAAAATAAAAAATACATCATTTTTATTAAGTTTCTATAAAATAAAGTTTTATCTTTCTCTCTCTTAAAAAAAAAAAAAGAAAAAGAAAAGTTGCTAACTATTAAAGAAATTATCCAATCAAGTTTACATGGCTAATAACAGACTTGCCTCCATAGAAAGGATGATGCATCAGAAGACCCAACAATGGTAACTTTTGTTCCTAATAACCATCACTCTCTAGATATCCCAAGATTTGAACCTGGAAAGGAGATTTTCAAATCTAGAAGAGAAAATAGCCATGTTACAAAAGATTACCACAGATCTAGAAATGGCAATGGGTCCCATGCTTAGAAGATTTCAACACCTAACGTTCAATGTTGATCAAGTGCTAATAAGCGTAAGTGATGAAGGAGGCCTAAGTAGAAAAAAGCTGAGGAGAAGTGAGAAAGAACAAACCCAAGGGACTTAGAGGAGACAATTCACTTAACTAAAGATATCAATCACCTAACTCTTTTATCGTTTGAAAGCAATAAGGGTTATCGCTTGTGAAGCCCCTAGTCTGAATTATAAACCACACACTTTGACCTAGAAGCAAGATGCAACTATCATATGGGTTAGAATGAGCACTTTACTAAAAAATGCTGGAGATTAAAGAACGAGATTCAAGACCTGATTGATGCAAAAGTCATTCAGCCAAAGCTACAACATGACGTTCCTTTTTAAGTCATGGGGATATTCCAACTAAGTTGCCTATAGTTCCATTTCTTTTAAGCTTACCAATGCCTTCTAATAAACTCACAGGTTATTTCAAGTAATTGGGTGCTTGTTAAGATAGGGGCAAAGAAAATGCTTTTCAATAAAGTCTGTAATAGTTGGAATAATATAGTTTCCTTTTCAATGAAATGATTGCAATATTATTTAGGAAAATAAATTCCTCCTCAATATATCGTTAACTCACTTTTAAAAAGGTTTAAAATAAAAAGAGGCAAATTATTTTTCACACACTAACCTAAAACACTTTAAGAGGTTGAGTAACACAAAGGTAAGGATACTTTGGACTCATTCCTCAAAAGAGGTGCACTTTGAATGCAATATACAGATCAAAATGAAATTAGGCATTCATTTCTCAAATCTTAAACACAGTCATCTCTTGTTTACCCCATTGGACCTATTTAAAGAATTTTTCAAATTTAAACCCTATTAAGAACCACCCCACAATGGGGCAATTCGAAAGTTAGGGTCATTGATAAGGAGAGAGGGATTAAAATTGTACTTGCTTTAGTAACATTAAATTCAAAAGCAAATTTTATTTCTAACAAGGTATGTTTTTTTTTTAAAAAATAAGAAAGAGCCACATCCTTTTTAAACATCTCAAGCTTTTACTTACCTCACCCGAACCCATACAATAGAAATCAATGAATTTAGGACCCTAAATCGCTTAAAAGGTAAAAACTTGGCTTGGGGCCAAAAGAAGAAGAAAGAACAACAAAAGAATAGTAGGGCAAAGTAATAACAAAATAGAAAAAGGAAAAGATGAGGAAAATAGGTTGGAAAATTGGGCTCAAGTATAAGAGAAGAGCCAAGTGAAAGCCATATCATATCTTAGTAAGGAAAGTCAAATCAAAAGTTAAAACCTAAATAACCCCAAAGATACAAAGCCCTAAATTACAGTCTAAGCTCAAAAACCCAAAATCTCTATATACACTTTAAAGCCTCTCTCACACTTGACCTTCCCACCTACAATACCACCTTTATACAAGTAAAAACTCTTTTGATCTTTAAAGATAATTCATTTTTAATAAAATTTGTTTTTGAAATTGGGGTAAGTATATTTCTAATTATTCCTAAGGTTCTCAACTTGTACACCCGGGATTAATATTTATTTCAAAATAGGCTTCTTTGTTAGTTCTTTTTGAAACCCTTTGACCAAAAGCCTAAATTCATAATGATAAATCGAAAAAAAAAAAAAAACCTAATGGATTGATTAAGGCATATCATATGCAAAATGGGTTATAATTGTAGGACTGTTAATTTGGACCAAGAGTTTAGAAGTCTTCTTCAACTAAAATAGCCATGAGCTACCTTTTTAAAGATATTTGAAATCACAAGGCCCAACCAAACGGCTCGGCATCCAAGTTAGGGGGAACATAAGAGGCACCATGTGATTATTAAGGAAGGGTTCTTTACTTGTTAGCAAATTAAAAAAGAAAAAAGAAAAAAGAAAAAAGCTAATAATAATAAAAAGAAGAAGAAAAGGAAAAAGAGAGAGAAAGTAATTCAAGTTTATGTCGGCTCAAGTAGCCAAGTTTTCAATCCATTATTAAAAAGAAAAAGAAAAAAAGAAGAAGAAGAGTTAAGAGTTTAGGCTTTTTCTCATTCTTCCCAAAATAAAAGAAATTATCCCCAACGTATTTTTTTAAACATAAATAGTTTTTCAGAAAAAGGGTTTTTCTATAAATATTTTCCTCAAAATCAAGTAATATTTCAGACAAGCTCTCAATTGGGTTATCTCGCCTTCTATCCATTCATCTCTCTTCAAGGTCTTTAGCAAACCCTTAGGGAGCTTTCGTTCCTCAATTCCATTTAGCGTACCCATAGGGCCCTTCCCCTTTATTCACTAAGTTCCTCTTAGTGAGCCTGTACAACATTCCTCTTCATCAATTTCTTTTGGGCCAGCCTTCTAGACACAATCTTAACTCAGTCTCATTTCTAAGTATCTCTTAGGCGAGCCCATAGGGCATTTCCTCATCCATTAATCTTTCTTCAAACATTCTAGCAGGATCATAGAGCAATTCCCCTCATCATTCTCTTTAGAGTTTTAATGGGCTGATAAGGTGTTTCTCTTCCTTTTAGCAAACCCGTTAAGATGCTTAGTTTCTTTTAGCAAGCCTATGAGGCATTTTTGTTCACCAAATTCACTCAAGCATACCCATTGGGCTCCCCTATTCACAAAGTTTCTCTTAGCGAGCCCATATGGCACTTCTCTTCATCGTCTCTTCTGTCCAACCCATAAGACGCTCACCTTCCACATCCAAGTGATTAGCTTATCTCTGAAGATGCGCCTGTCTTTGAAGATGCAATCTTAACTCAGTTTCTTTTCCAAATTCTTTAAGCAAGCCCATGAAGCATTTCTCTTAACAAGCCTATAAGTCACTTCCCCTATGTTCATAATGTTTCTCTCAAGTAAGCCTATAGGGCACTTTACCTTTATTCACAAAGCTTCTCTCAAGTAAGCCCTTTAAGTATTGTCCTTCTGTTCACCAAGCCCATAAGGCATTTCCCTTCACCAAGTTTCTCTTAGCAAGCTCATAAGGTGATTCCCTTCATCACATTCTTCTTAGCAAACCCTTAGGGCACTATCCTTCCCAATATTCTCATAGGGTACAACATTAAGACCAAGTTTAGGGTTGCTAGTCCCCGAAAGATGCTCCTACCTAGGTTTATGAGCCTGGTGAGGTATGACTAGGTTTTAGATCGATCTTAGTTTAGGGTTACTAGTCCTCGAGAGACGCTCTTGCCTAGGTTAGTAAGCCTAGTAAGGTATGGTCAAGTTTTAAATCGATGCAAGTTTAGGGTTGCTAGTCCTTAAGAGACGCTTTCGCTTAGGTTAATGAGCCTTATGAGGCACAACTAGGTTTTCAATCGATCCCAATTTAGGGTTGCTAGTCTCCGAGAGACAATCTTGCTTACGTTAATGAGCCTAGTAAAACACGACTAAGTTTTAAATCGATCCCAGTTTAAAATTGCTAGTCCTTGAGAGACGCTCCCACCTAGGTTAGTAAGCTTAGTCAGGTACGACCAAGTTTTAGATCGATCCCAGTTTAGGGTTACTAGTCCTCGAGAGACGCTCCCGCCTAGGTTAATGAGCCTTATGAGGTACGATCAGGTTTTAGATCGATCCTATTTTAGGAATGCTAGTCCCTAAGAGATGCTCCCGTCTAGGTTAGTGAGCCTAGTGAGGCACAACCAGGTTTTAGATCGATCTCAATTTAGGATTGCTAGTCCTTGAGAGACACTACCGCCTAGGTTAATGAGCCTTTGAAGTACGATTAGGTTTTAAATCAATCCCAGTTTAGGGTTGCTAGTTCTCGAGAGACGCTATCGCCTAGGTTAGTGAGCTTAGTGAAGAACAACCAGGTTTTAGATCAATCCTAGATTAAGGTTATTAGTCTCCAAGAGACACTCCTACCTAGGTTAGTGACCTTAGTGAGGCACAACCAGGTTTTAGATCTATCCTAGTTTGGGGTTACTAATCCCCAAAAGATGCTTTCACTTAGGTTAATGAGTCTTGTGAGGTACGACCAGGTTTTAGATCAATCCCATTTTAGAATTGCTAGTCCCTAAGAGATGCTCCCATTTAGGTTAGTGAGCCTTATGAGCTACGACCAAGTCAGGTTTTAGATTGATCCCAATTTAGGGTTGCTAGTCCCCGAGAGATGCTTCCATCGAGATTAGTGAGCCTTGTGAGGTACAATTAGGTTTTAAATCGATCCCAATTTAGGTTTACTAGTCCTCGAGAGGCGCTCATGCCTAAGTTAGTGAGCTTTATGAGGCACAACCAGGTTTTAGATTGATCCTAGTTTAAGGTTGCTCGTTCCCAAGAGATGCTCTCAGCTAGGTTAATAAGCCTAATGAGGCACAACTAGGTTTTAGATCAATCCTAGTTTAGGATTGCTAATCTTCGAGAAATACTCCCTCTTAGGTTAGTGAGCCTTGTGAAGCACGACTAGGTTTTAGATTAATCTCAATTTAAAGTTGCTAATTCCCGAAAGACGCTCCTGCCTAGGTTAGTAAGCTTACTGAGGCACTACTAGGTTTTATATCAATTCCAGCGTAAGATTGTCTATTCCTTAGAGACACTCCTGCCTAGGTTAATGAGCCTAAAGAGATATGACCAGGTTTCATTTCTTCATCCAAATCCCCAACAAATCGATTTTAGGATAGTTATAGTTGTTTAAAGTCATCTTAGGGAAAAAAATAGTGTCTCTTTATCTTTGTGGTAAAATTTTGTTCAAACTTCACTAGAAAAAGGGGCAACTATAAACACTCAATTCATGCCCCTTTTATTTTATTTTATTTCTTCATTAGGTCCTAAACTAGTAAAAACACAAAAAAAATATGAAATTAAAGAAAAGTCAAAAAATTAGGAAATTAAGAAAAAAACAAGAATTTTAGGAAAATATAAAAATAGGAAAAAAGCACATAAAAAATAAAATTGAAAAAATATAAAAAAATAGACAATATAGAAAAATAATAATAAGAAATAAGAAATTTAGAAAATAGAAAAAAATAGTGAATTTAGAAAATAATAAATTTTTAGGTTATTTAAATAGATTATAATATTAATTTAAATAATTTTCAATAAAAGGCCATTTAGCTTGGGCTATAATTTGAGTCGAACCTGGACTGACTTGGTTCATATGCTTGCACATATGAATAAGGAAAAACAAATAGCCCACCGGGTAAGCACTTGACTTGGTTTAGGTATTGAGTATAAGGTCAGGAGGTTCAAATCTTGACGAAGGCATGAACAAGTTTTTTATTTTTCTTACATTAGGGATTGTTATGTGTCAGGATCTTATTGTGCCATGTGTTTTGACACATGGCAGCGCTGGGTTAGACAACTCGTGCCGATGTGGCGCAACGTGGCATGCCACGTTAACTGCCACGTATCAGCATTGATACATGGTGTACCATGATTGGTCAGATTGGCTGACGTAGCACTACGGTTGCACTTTCTTTCAGTTTTCCCCCATTTTCTCCCAATTTTCGTTCTCAAGAATAGCCCACTGCCTCCACTTTGGCTTCAATTTTCGCACAAATTTCACATACCCGTACCCAATTTCTTGCTTTGATTTTGTTTACCATGTAGCCTACTGTGAATCGAATCCATTAACATGTCTAAATACAGTTAAAGTAGCATTCAATTTGAGCTCTAAAATTCAAAAAAAAAAAACTAATTTTTTGGACATTTTCAATAACTTCAATCCAAGCTTTCCATTGTTCAAGGCTAATTACGAGTATAAATTAAGTGTTTGGGGATGTTCAAAAGTACACACAACCACCCACAAGCTTCATAATCAACTCCTAAGTTCTTTTCTCTCTCTCTCTCTCTCTCTCTCTCTCTCTCTCTCTCTCTCTCTCTCTCTCTCTAACCCGCATTCTCTCTCTTCAAATCTCTCTCTACCGAGCTCTCCACTACCAGCTACTACCCTCACTAGCTTCCCCATACCATCATCTCCCTAACCTAACTCCTCTCAACCTCTGTCGTGCCCCCTAACAACGTTAACAAGCTCACCGTCACCTAACCCTAACCACCAAAACCCCTCTCCTCGAACCACCACTTTTACCCTAAACCGATCACATAGCCAAGCTCCTATCTACCCTAAACCCTCAACCCGACCACTCATTCACACCCAACCATCAATCATAACCGCCACCCAAGACCACCGCTAGCCACCACTTCACACCACCTTCTAAACTACTTCCGACCACCACAGCACTTTGCGCCCCCCAATAAGAAAACACATGAAACACCCTTCTTACCCACGATTTGGCTAGTAAACCTAGCAAAACCGATCTTCGTAGCCGCTGCTTCTTCTCCTTTAACTACAACCCGACCAACCCGCCCCGATCCAAGCTCTAACCTAGCCAACCTACGCTTCTTTCTTGGTCTAAATCGAATCCAATCTGAGTAGAATTGTTTTTATATTTTTTATTTATTTGTTTAGTTTTTTTATTCATTTATCCATGTAAATGTAATCAAATTAAAAAAAAATAAGAAAAGGAAAAGGAAAATAAAAAAATAAAAAATATATAATAAGCAGTAAATAAATAGGATTAAAATAAAATAAATAAGATAGGGAATAAAATTATTTTATCACTTAGAAAAATTGATTGCCAAATAATAAAATAAATTAACCATTTTTCAAATTAAGATCATTTAGAATTTCCAAAAGCAAAATCTGATTTAGGAGATTTTTTTTTTAGAAATTTTCTTAAGTAAACCAAATTAAACTAAAAACTTAAACTTGGTCATTTTCAAGAATTAAACAACTTACTAAAATTTTCATTAAAAGAACTACGTGCCTCTTATCCCAAATAGCGAGTACATAAGCACCTACGAGACAACGATAAAAAAATAATAATAATAATTTCCCTTTTTCTTTAGTTTAGATTATTTTATTTATCCAATCAGAGTAACCAATAATCAAGTTTTGTCTTTTAAAATTAAAAAGTGATTTTTAAGTTTAATTCTAATTTTGGAAAGTCAATGGTACCCATAAAGGTTTAAAATTCCTAACCTCCAGATCCAAATTCTCTGGTTTCGAAAACCGTTCTGTAAAATTGGTTTTAATCGTTAAACTAGTAGCTAAGTTATAACCATCAACCCAATTGGTTATAACTTAACTATTTTTTCCGACTCCAGCTTAGTAGCAACTCCAAAGTTGTTTTCAAAATAAAAAGAAAGGGTTTTCTTTAAACCCTAATCGAGGATTGATATTAAATGGGTAGGATTTAGTATTGATTGGTTTAAAAAAAGCCTATTTTATAAAAAGAATCAGGAGGGTGGAAAACCAGGCTCAACATATACAAATAATGAATCATTAAGATATTTAATGAGTTAACCAAAGTTATCTAAAAGACAAGCCAAATAGGTTAGGTTCATAGAAGGATTCTCGTATGTTGTAAAATGCAAGAATAGCAAGAACAATGTTGTAGCCGACACCCTATCATGGCAATACTCCCTCTTGACTGAGCTCCAACAAGGTTTCTTAGATTTTTTGTCATCAAGAGTTTTTATGTCAATGATACACATTTTGGCTCAATTTACGCTAAGTCTGAGGAAGGACAAGCTATTAATGACTACGACAAAGAGGATAGGCACTTGTTCAGAAAGGGAATATTGTACATTCCAGCCTATTCTATTTGAGAATTGCTAGTGCACGAGGCACATGGAAAAGGATTATCTAGTCACTTTCAAAAGACTAGAACTCATGAAGTGCATACTTCAAGATCCTTTTGGCTAAAGATGATAATGGAAGTACAATCTATATTGGAAAGGCGTGCTACTTGTAAAAAATCCAAGAGCTAAGCTAAACAAAGACTCTATTTGCCACTACCTATCTCAACCAAACCACGAATTGAGCCGAGTTTAGACTTTGTGTTGGGTTTACCAAGGACGTCACGAAGGACAGACTCAATCATAATGGTCATAGATTGGTTTAGTAAAATGGCATACTTTGTGCCATGCAGTTGAATTAACAATGCATCAGCTATTTTTTTTTCTTTTTTTGGTAAGAAGAGAAAAAGCTGCATGGAGTGCCAAGGACTATTATGTCAAATTAAGATCTTAAATTCCTAAGCCTTTTTTGGAAGACATTTTAAAAGCACCTAGGTACCCAACTGTTATTTAACACTTCTTGCCATCCACAAATGGAGGGTCAAACCGAGGTCATCAATCGAACCTTAGGCACCTTATTACGAGTAACAATTGGGAAGAACCAAGCTAAATGGAACCTATGCAGGCCTTGCAATTTATTATTCGGGGTTGATATGTAAAATTTAAGATAATTGTATAAGTTATCTGATTGAGCTCAAATTTTACAATGAAGTTAAGAATATTAGTAAAAGTAATCTCATGAGTTTGAATTTAGGAAAATAAGTAATTAAATAATTAAATATTATAATATTGAATTATAAACATATTATCTATTATTTATCAAAAACACGTAAAATGAGTTCCAATAGCTAACGAATCGATAAAGATAAACTATATGTGCACTAAAAATGATAAAATAACATAAACAATATTTAGAATTATTTATTTGTACCATATGGGTATTTACTTATAAGTAAAAATCCCTAAAATATGCTAAAATAATATCAAATAAATAAAGAAAAATCAAGGAAATTATCTTTTAAAAAATGGGATTATCTAGAATTAGGTTGCGGCATGCTGGGATTTAGTAAAACACAATTAGCCAATTAAATTTACCCAACTAGAAAGTAAGAAAAAGAGCAAATAAGGAACAAATGGCAATAATTAATTTAATAAATTATCATAGTAGCTCTATAAATTCAATAAGGCTCAACTGCAATTCATTTTGGTGAGTTAGGAATTAGAAAAAAATATAAAGACCAGAAAGAGAGAGTTAAGTATTTGTAGGAAAAAAATAGTAAAATTATAGCACAATTAGGGCTTTAGGAAAAAACTCACAACCAACAATCACTTGGAGAAGGATGGTTGCCACCACTACACCTTACCACCATTGCCCCTCTCTACTAACACACCAAGAGCCACACCGATGGTTGGAAGCCTATAGGATAGGTGAGTCCAATTTCCAATTTAATTTTGTTTAATTTATTAAAAATTTTAAATGTGTCTAGAAAATTATGAAATTTAATATTCTAAAGGTTTTTATGCATTTAAATTTAGGGAAAAATATTATTTTAATGAATTTAGATCTAGAAATATACAGTGTTAACGAAATCCCAAAACCCAAGCTTATTTTCAATTTAGAAATAAATGACCTTAATAATATAGTTTTGATCTCAAAATTTTTGTATAAACTATTTAGAGTATTTAAAACAATGTTAGGAAAATATTTTTTAAAAATTAATTTTCAAAATCTTTAGTTAATTTTTAGGCATTTAAATTATATATAAAGACTGAATTTTTAGCTTAATTTAGTGATAAAATGTATAGATATTGATTTAGCATGTTATTAGGAGTTTTGAGATGTAATTTACTGATGTAGTATGACATATGTGGCATTTGAAGTATTAGATATAAGTGTTATGAGTCTTATGTTGTAATTATGTGTAAATTAATAATATATGAAATTGAAAATGTAATAAGTAGAAAATATTCGTTAAAATTGATAATATCATAATAATAATATATAATAAATCTTACATGAGGCTTAAATTTAAGTAATTATATAAAAAATGTAAATTTTTCTCACATCGAAAGTAGATTCGGTAGTTAAATGATTAAGATGTACCGTACGAACTAGAATACTAGTTAGAGGCTAAATATGAGATTTAAGATATCCAAGTATAATGCGAATAATTTCACATTATAGTTCGGCATGAGTTCCTAAGGGTTTACGTATAATATCCGTAATCAAAAACTAAATTAGAACCTAAATCCAAAACAAATTTAAAAATTAGCTTAAAATAGATTGGTAATATATATATATATATATAACTTGGATAATTGAGCAAAAATCGTAATTTAAAACCTATATGTTGTGATAACTCACAAATTAGCAATCAAAACATGAACATTTGAGTATTATAATAAAACCCTATGTTTATACGATTAGGGTCAAGAATGGATTTAGGGAATTCAAGATAGTAAGTCGATTAAACTAAAAACTTATGAAAAACATGATAATTCTAATCAAGAAATTTCTATACACTTGGAAGTCAAAAAATATAATAAGATATTAAGAATACAATCAAAGTAGTAAGGATTTACTCTATATAAGCCCTTAAAGCCATATTTAGGGTAATTGTACCTAAATTTAAGGTTTTTGGAAAAAACTTATTCGATTAAACTCAAACTTTACGACTATGGTAGAAAAATTATTTAAAGTGACTTAGTGAAACTAAATTTTAAAAATAATAATTTAGCCTTACAAGTGTGCATATTCAATATAGTGTCGTCGAAAACCCTAAAATCGAGCTTAAAATGTAATAGAGACTTAAAGATAATTTAATTAAGTTATAAAAAGAAATAATATAGCATAATATACTATATGAGTATATACATATTTTTATGAGTATACCCGATATGTATAATAAATATATTTATAAATTAACCTAAAATTATATAATTATGCATAATAAGTGATAAATTCACAAAATTAAATAGAAAAAATATCTTTAAAATAAAAGATATGCTAGAAATATGGTTATCTGCATATAATTATTGATTACATGTATGATATATATAGGATATATACCGTTATATTAACAAAATCATTAATTACTAATATAAAATTTTGAAATACCCTAAAATATCATTTAAAAATTATAAATAAAATAAGAAAAGATTTGAAATATAATTAGGTTAAATGTAGAGCAACTTAAAAAGGATAAGCAGCTGCATCAAAAGTAAATTTATGAGAATTTGACACCTTATGCTTGATTTTTACACTTGTAAATGGAGGAAAAATTGCTTAACAATTAAGAAAAAATTATAACCAACCTAAAACACTATAAATAGGCTATTAGGACTTGGATTTAACATTTTGGAAACCATGGAAACTTAAGAAAAATTTGGAAAAATTTTAGAAAATTTTGAAAAAAAAAAAAGAAAAATATAGTAAGGACTGAACCTAGCCAGTTCCTGAACCGAACCTAGCTAGTTCCGGGACTGATTTGCTGTTGTGCCCTTCCACCACCATGTAGGACCACCAACACCTAAGCCTTTCAACCACCCCTTGTTGAACGACGATCATCGGAGCACCAACGAATAGGTCGATCAAATTTCAGCCCTACTTTGCTTAATTTTCTATAAATATTAAATTAATTAATAAAATTATGAAATATATATATAGGTTATCTTAGATATATGTTCATGTGGTAATTTTATTTTTATAAAATTAATATTTTTTTATGTACTTACTTAAAAAAGTAACTATTCATCTGAATTTTGACTTTCAAATAAATATCCTAAATAATATAGCTTCTAGCTCAAAAGTTTTTTTGTAGAATACATATGATATATATTTAATTGCTATGTATCTATATTTTTAATTTAAGTGCTTTGGATATTTAATATAATTTTTTACCTTAAAAATAGCTAGAAATAGAATGAAATGATGAAATAAATAGGTTTTTATAAAATTAATTGATGGAAATGACAGTTACTACCTTCTTGTGAATTGTAATGACGTTAGAATATATTGGAAATAATTTTATATAAAAATAATAATATTTAGTTAATTAAATGCAATTTAGGGATAAAATTGTAATTACAAGTATTTAGGCAATGAATCCAATAGCATGGAACCATATGTTGACTAAGTTCCCCATATTTTTAAGAGTTTATAGAGATTTTCGGGGAATTATTTGGTGACCCAAATTATTTATTATGAATTTACGTAATAAAATAGTTTAAATTATGAACCAAGGGTCGTTTTTAGTAATAATAGACTAAAATGTAATCAATATTGAAATAAAAACTATATATATACATGCTAGTTAGATTTATTAAAAATGAATTTTTAATATATTTAATGATAGTTTTTACAATCGAGGTAGGTTATATACATATTAGGATTAAACAATACTTATATTATTAAGTTATATTAACAAATTATATAAAAATATAGTTCAATTACATAAAATAAGTATAATATGATAATATTTATTAAAGGCGCGTATAAGCATATTAGAAACTTGAAATACTCTTTAGAAGTTATTTCTCGAAATAGAACCCATAATGCGTATCATTACGTATGTACAAACTCAATTACATTACTTTTACTAGAATCGAACAATCCTAGATAATATAACTTATATCTCTATCATATTATGAGAATTTATAAACTACGATAACTTAATCGTAATTGAAATGTAAATTGATTGATTAATAGTACGTTTCGATATAATCGAAACGATATATTATACGTCATAGATAACTGCATATATTATTAATACTTAATAACTTAACTTATATAACAAAACTATATCTCATTATATAAGGAAAATAATAAGATACTTATATATATATATATACACATATATATAACTATTTAGCAAAATACAAATAGATAGAACCATAACATTTTTGTAACTCTTACAAAAACTAATCCTGAACTTTATATATATATATATATATATATATATAAGGTCTTCTAGTGAACAAGGTGTTAATGACATGAGTCTTTCACAGTGAGCATTAGGACAGGTAAGTAAGATCAATGCTTCACAGCATTTTGGGATATTATTTCAAAATATCCAAAGACTGTGGTATGTATCTGCTTATGATTGTAACTAACTATCTATATGTGTACAGCACTTGTGTTTGAGATTCAATCTACTATGATAGAAGTAGAGCTCCATGCTATGATTGTTTTGTGAATATTATGCTTAAATTGTTTAAAGTTGGTTGATCACCCTAAAAATGAACTAACTTAAACTTGACTTAACACCTAACTTGATTTGTACCACAACCTACTAAGGGTAACGGCTAGGATTCTCGGGCCAAACATGGATTCCCTTTTATAAAGATAGCTGAAATGGTCCTTTCCCTACTCTTAGCAGAACTAAGTGACAAAAGAGAAAGTCACAATAAGATTGGGAGCCATAGTTCGAAGGTGGTCATAGGAAGAGGGTGTTTTTCATTGCACAAGCCTCAGTTTGGTTTCGATTCATGAGTACATGACGTTAATCTTCTCAACCTAGATTAAAGCAGGCGTAATTTCTCTAATCTCAAAATAGACCAGATAACGTCGTGTTATCGTGTAATGGCATTTACTTGTATATACATTACATCTAATCAACTTATTTGAAAACCCTGCTTGTGATGTGCTGAATGTATACTTATATCTTCGCTACCCTTACTGAGCAAGCCGTCACTTATTCCCCTATAATTTATTTTGCAAGTTCCAAATGAATTATGAGTACCTACCTAAAACCAGAGTATTAGAAAACTGGGATAGAGAGTGAGGTGTAACAAGAAAAGGCTAGTTGTTATTTTTAGTATTGATTTTCTTAACTTTTAAGAAAAATTACATAGGATTCTTCAAGAGACTTGGTAGTTTTCAGTATTTTAGTCTATATATAAAATGATAGGTACTAGTGAGATTTATTACTACTCTTTGTAAAGTCAAACTACAAGTTTATTTTTAACAAATTATTTCAAAGAATTACTCCACAGGTTTATAACAAACAAGTATCGAATTGAATGCTTTAAAGGGGTCAATTAACGTACACTTGGTATGGACTAGGTCTAAGATAGTAGCTGTAAAAACAATTTCTATCTTAGGATGGTTCATATGGCAGGACTATTATGATTCCACCTTTTTGGGGCATGACATATGTCATAAGGTATAAATACTAAAAGAGTATTTATATTATAAGACAAGAGAAGACGAGTTGACGAGTTGACCTGCAATAAGTTAAGTGAGCAAATTGAGGATTTCAGATAAGTTGGGTTCAATATATCACTGTATTTTAGAGTACTATATTAAAGCACTTAAAGGCTTATAATTGTATGCAATTATGCTTATAAGTAGCCATATGTGCATGTACTTATGTATCTCTGATACTTGTTGAATACTGATGTCGTAGTGTAGTGATATGTTGTGAATTGAGTGGTGTACGATTGTTTGATCATCCTAAACCGAATTTAACCATATTTGACATAATACCTTAATTAATCATGCATTGCAATCCTTTAGGGGACGATTAAGATTCTCCAACTAAATACCAACACCTTTAAAAGGGATAGAACCGTATAGCATAATAGTCCCTTCTTCATCTTTAGTTGAACTAAGTGACAAAAGAGAATATCACAATAAGAATAAGGATAATGGTTTGACAGATAGTCATAGGGGGAGCGATGCCTCCATTATATAAACTTAGGTTTGGTTATGAGTTGTTACATAAAAGTTGAAACTCCTTAACCCGAATTAGAACAGGTAAAATTACTTTGATTCACAACAGACCAGACCACATTATGTGATGGCATTTGCGTATTGCATTGCATCTAATTAATTGCTTTGATACCTTGTTTGTGTTTAACATACAGTTTTAAGTTTCCATCTCGACTTACTGAGATATTGGTTGCTTATACCATTATAGATTTTCTTGCAGGTACTGACTGAGATGCCACGTTATAATTATCTCGAGGTTAGCTTCTTTTTGAAGTGCCTTGGGGGAGTGAGGATCAAACCAACTAGTCAATCGAGTCTTTAGAGTATTTCTTATTAACTCTTAAGTTTATGAGATAGTCTTATAATATTTACCTATCAAACTACCATAGCATATAAATATTTCCTGAGATCATAAGCCAACATAAGTATTTTTATGTAAATATGACTTAAAGTTTCTAGTTCTATATATAACTCTTATCAATAATTATGAATGAGCTATTTACTTTAAAGTGAGAAGTTATGGACACCTTGTGTAAATCTTACCTACGATAGTGATTACGAGGTCAATTACTATCATAAGTTGGTTTAAACAACTGGACTATTGTGATTTTAGGGCGTAATAACCTATACTTGCCTGTAATCGAGTTTGTTTACATTAAGACAACCTATAGTTTCACCGAAAAGTTACCCTTTAAGGTTGCATATGGATATAACTCCGAGCTTCCACTTGACCACTCTCACTACCTTGCTAACCTGAAGATGAACAGGCTATCAAAAGATAAAAAAAAAAAAACCATCCAAGCAATGCACTAGAAGGTCATTAGCCATCTAACCCAAGTTGCTTCTAAGCTTGAGAGAAGAAGCTAAGGACAAAAAGTTAGAGAGTTCCGATTTAGTGATCTAGTCTAAATTTATCTTAGTAAGGATCGATTCCCCAATCTAAGGAGAAGCAATTTGTCCTCACAAGCAAATGGACCGTTCAAAGTGATCAAGAAGATCAACCCTAATGCCTATAGAGTTGAAATGCTCGAGGAATATGGAGTCTTAGACTCCTTCAACATTGCTGATCTTAGCATGTACTTCCTCGAGGATGAGCAACCTAAAGCTAACCAAGATATGATCCCAAATCTCAAACAAACTAGAGTAGATAATAGGAATCAAGGACCAATTACATGGTCCAGAGCTCACGGACTTGCTTCCTTAGTATGTTGAGCTACCTCGAAGGACCTAACCTTAGAAGAAGAGGAGTTCCTTCGAGCCAACCTGATATATGTCATGAGCTTCTCCAACCTAATCACAATCTCTCAAGAAGAAGTTCTTATAGAAGTTAACAACTCTCATTTGTACCAAGGTCTAAGCTCCCTTGACTTCTATCTATTAAACGTCTAAGCCTACACCAACTCATTGCTAAGCCAACCTACCAAAGCTAAGCCCCCAAGTACCAACAATTCAGATAAGCACCCTCAAGCTCCCAAGCTATTGACCTAATGCTAACCCAATCAGCTTTGCCCTTCCTTCAGTACCTACTTAGACCATAAATTGAGAGGCCAATACGTATCTTACTTTTTAACATCCATAATGTCCTAGCGTAAGGTATTCCTTTTTTTTTATTATCGAATTGCCCTTACAAAATATTTAATTTTCCATTTCTAATAGGAATCTTTGTAGTAATTTGTAATAACCTAGGACTTACCCTGATTTTGGCATATAAATACCTCTTAATTGTAATAGCTGCAAGCGAGTATCTTCAATATTCAAACATTTTCCCTTTAAGCTAATGTTTTTTGCTTACTCATCTCACTCTTCTCTAGCTTATTGTAAGCGTGGAGTAATGGTAAGTAACCTCTTGTCGCATTTGTATGTCATATCAAGTATGACTTAAGCTTGTGTGAGGCGTTAATGTATCATATCTATTGTCAATGCATAAGAACCCCTACTCAAAACTTCAACTATCATCCAGTTTTCAAACCATCTCGTGGTTTAAACCTGTAAACCCCTAAAATTTCCAAATTAAATCCTAGATTAGATTCAAGTATGCTGGACAACCATAAGAGTTAATAAGATTAGTTAAGATGAAAACCCTAAGATAACAATCGAAAATTCAATCGCGTACAAAATTTTTAGACCCTAAATGTATACAAACACTTAAGATTGTACCTGAAAGTGATAAAAAAACCCTAAAATTATAACTTTAAGGATATAATGGTACTATTCACTATAATTTACCTTAAAACCTTAATTACTAATATATTCTTAGTAACATATTAAATCATGCTAAATTATTAGCAAAAGATCAAGATAACTTTCAATTATTCATAAATATATATAATGCTAATTTAATTTACTAGAAACTAGTATATTGCATTATAGATCATATTCATCTTCTCGTTATATAACTAGGTTAGTATTATATAGAGTTAAGTGATTGGTTGATGTTTATATTACATATAGTAGACATAAGCATCCTAAATAATATTTTTCATGATAATTACACTGAGTACCATACTAAATGATGTATATAGGATATAAATACTTAGAATAAGATTCTAATAATTACTTTTACTAATTATTTTATTCAATCTTATATTTCCTTTCATTTCCTTAATTTTTCTTCCAATTATCCTCAATTACCCCATTATGTACATTCAAATTACATGTGATTTTAAGAGAGTTGACTAAGTCAACATTTAACCAAGTCAAAAGTTGACCGAGTTAAAGGTTGACTAAGTCAACAAATGTTATTGTCATCTAAAGTTTTCTTCCATTTTCTAAAGCTTTCTACTCATTTTCAATGGATTTTTTTTTTTTCCTTCTTATCTCTTCTTACCGTCCAACACATGGAGACCTTCTAGACCCCACTTATCCCACTTATGAACCATGAATTAATACAAAGTAAACCTTTTTTCCCCCTCCATTTCTAAACCGTGAACTCTCTCTTGGCTTTTCATCTTTAACATTTTCTCAATTTCAATTTCACAACTTCAACTACCACCACAAACTAATATACCATATCTACTTGCTTTCCTTTTTATATTACAAAGGAGAAAAAGGTACAATTTCATTTAAACTTCTATTTCAATAAGTAGTTAGTATCTACTTTAGGTTAGCAAAGGAGTTTTATATAATATGTACTTAAGTGTTATTAAAGGTAGAAAGCTTCATACCTATGCTTAGAGTGTAGAAATACTTAGGTATATAGATAGAAATACATATGTACATATAACAGGTAAATACATGTGAAGTGTATATGTAAGGGTTTTAGTGAAATACTTAATATAAGTGTAAGAAAACCTTAGATAAATGGAGAACGAGCACATATACATATGTTCAAATATGTGTATATAAAGATATACTTGATGTACACATGTATGGATACCCTTATACATAAGTATCCTCTATGTACAAACCAAAAAGAAGGAATATACTAAGTATACATACAAGTAACTTGCTAAATAAGCCCATAAAGTGCAAAAATATAGATTTTGTGAAGATTTCTTAAGGGAAAATATAAGACATACGAAAATACATATAAAAATATATGTGCAACTATATGTATATATGGGTATATGTACTTGTATACATATAAGTACATAAATATACATACTAGTATATTAGAAGTATAAGCATATACATAACATATATATAACGTACATAAATATATAAAGATAAGTATAAATATATATATAAAACAGATGACATAAGTGATGGCATAAGCATACAAAATAATAAAATATAAGATGATATAATAAGATAACATATATATATGTATACATGCACATATATATATGTAGGGTCGAAATTATTATAAGCTCTTTATACCCATCTTAAATTGAATTGTCCTTATTGCCCATAAATTAGTAATAATAATGTAAAATCATCTAAGTGTAAGAATTTAATGGCTAATTAAACTATTAAGTACTAAAATAAGATATAAAACTAGACAACAAGAATATTTAAGTTTCAATAGTTAAAATTTCAATAAATATAATCCATATCGTAAAATACAAGTATGAACGTCTAAAACAGGCATCATCGTATAAACATACATCCGAAAACAATGAAAAATAATTATAAACTTGTGAATATTGAAAATAGAATGAAAAAGTTATTTACGATCAACGATAAAGATTAATCTGATATAAAAATTAATAGTAACCTAAGTAGAAATAAGTGAACAAATACCTAAGATAACTAGTTCATTCAGTTACTTACTATTGTTTTTATCTTATAATAATTGGGTGATCCTTACAAGGGTTAGGATCTTCCTAGGGACTATTAAATTAGTACGAGATGTCATAACCAAGTGAGTACTCCCAATGACTCTATACATATTTTGTACTTATAGTTAGTGCACTTAAATTAAATATTAACAACTTGATGCATGAGGTTCGGGATATACTTATGCTTGATATTAATTAATTACTGTGAAAAATATTGTTAAACACGATATTTGAAGAATTGATTGTTTGATAGATTATTACATTATTTGAATGTTTACTGATATTAATTGATTGCCCCATAATTTAACTTAATTATATTTGGCTTATCTTAAATTAAAAAAGTCATGCATTATCCATACATTGCATTACTTATTCCAATCGTTACTTCATACGGAGATAAAAAGAGGCCTTACGAGGATTGTTTTTATATATTAAAGTATTTTAGTACGGTACACTCATATAACATGACCTTACCCGAACCTACAGGCTTACTAGGCAATGGAGACACCAACCATATGGTTGAGGATCAAGTCTAGAGACCTTCGCTATAGGGTGTGAGTGTAGATTGCGGGGGTCACCTCACTGCTAAGCTTGGGATTTTGTATATTACTAGACTCTTAGAAATAGAAATATGTTTTGTGAAGTACGAAATTCAAATTATGGTTAAAAACCTAGGTGTTAGAGCCCGGTTATGATTGGTGCTGATGTATCTCTAACCCTTAGGAGAGTGTTAAAGTCCAATGTTATATACAACACCAGTCAACTGCATATATTATTTGGCATATTGCATGTGCATGCATTCATATGATTGTAATAATTTGTTTAATAACTTGTTGGCCAGTATAGTAAGAGAAATAACTTACTAAGCTCTTGTAGTTTACTGTCCAATAGTTTTGCTTTTGCAAGTTGATAGATAATCAGAGGTGAATTAAGAATCGAGCGTTGAGTGCAAGTATTGGAATATTTTAGAGGTTAGAATTAGCAAAAGATTATATAGCTCATTTGAGACTTTAATTATAATTACCACTTAAATATTTAGATTTCAATAACTTCAATAAGTTTAAATTTTAAGTTTATGCTATTTGATCTTATCATTTGGTAGGGGATACCGATTCTCTGCGATTCTGAGAAACTATGGGATACCGGACATTTATAATGATTTATATTTATATTTTGTAATAAATTAATTACTTAAAAATCAGTGATCTTAATAATTTATCATTTAGATTCTTACAATTTCTTACTTGTAAAACAGTTTCCATATCATAGATGTACACATGATATGTAAATTTTAAAGTAATCCTACTAGGTTTCTTTTAGGGTCCTAATAGAACCTCCCTTAGTTCTTATGATACCACTACTGGTGTGTCCATCCATGACAGTACCCGTATGAAGTCTTATCAACTAAGTGAGAAAACTGAGCTAAGCTAAGCTAGCAAAGGAAGCATAAGGTTACATTAAAGACATGATTGAAATTTCCACAAGGCCAAAATACCATGTTTAACTAACTCCATCATTTAGCATAACAAATATGATAAAAAGAAGATTATTTTAGAAGGAAAATTGTAAAATAACCCCCTAATTTTTAATTTCAATATGAAAATATTCTAAACATTCAAATGTTCTAAATAACTACCTAATTTTAACATTACAATTATATATACCTATAAGCTTTCAAATATTACAAATTAACCTTACTTAACCACACACACAGATTTAAATAGCCATTAATTCCATGGGTTAGATTACTTCTTGCTACAATTCCAAAATGGCAAGTTTCATAAACCATCCCAACAAAACTTTAATGAATTTACAACATAAAACACTTTCTTTTATTTTCAAATAAAAAGAAAATATACTAAGGTCAAAGTTTACGAGGCATTATGTACATTGATAAGTTCAAGATGGTGTTTTTACAATAAGGTTAAAGTTTAAAAAAATTATTTGCAATATTGATAGTTTAAGAAGTAGAGTCATACCATGGTCAAGTTTAGGTAGATTATTTCCATTTTCCCCTATTTAAAATATATCACAATAAGTATAGAAGTGCATAAATGAACTAACCTACTCACAAAGTATTTAAGTTTCACTTGATATTGAGTTTAATTCAACAACATTCATAACAAGCTCAAATTTCATGACATTTAACTCAATTGGCTTAAGAGTTTAATTAAGTTTGAATCAAACTTAAATATTAATTAAGTTCAAACAAAATTAACAAAATTTGGATATTGTCAAAAGCTAAAATTGGCTTGGGCACTAAACCCTAAAAGGAAGGCTAAAAACCTAAAAGACAGCCTAAGCCTAGAGCCAAAACATGTAGAATGACCCAAAAGCTTGACCCTCAAGTGTTTTGTCCTTATGAGTGCCCCATACCCAAAACATATATACTTGAAAGTGATTTACTCACTCTACCACTACCCGTTAGGTTTCCTACATAAGATCTAGACTTACTTAAGTAGTAAAGTAGCTACACGGAGGAAACTCCAACAATAAATATAGCAGCCGTTTGTTTTGTAGACCCAAGGGAGCCTAACATAAGCTAAATGAAAAATCTAAGTCAACAAATATCATAATTATCTTAATTGCAAACACACACATAAATATATATATATATATAAAGAGCCTAAATGAGCTAAATTGAATTAACTTGAGTTCACTAAATACTCTTAGTTAAGCAAGAGTTTATAATTTTAAACTCACTCATGTTTGGATTAAGCATGACTGCTTGAAATATTCTATTGACTTCGAATTTGAGTTTAATAGCATGTTGTTTTAACTTTATTTTCTTTTGGCTCTAGAATGATATGAAACCCAAATTACGATTGAGAATCTCCATCTTTTTCATTTCCAAGAATTCACCATTGCTCAAGTATTTAAACCTCAGTTATAAGGATCTACATTTTGCTTTTTTGCTAATACATTACAAAATATGATTGGGGAAAAAAGTAAATTAAAAACATTGATGAAAATACGGAAGGAGAAAGAGAAAAGGAAAAAGGAAGAAAGAATTATCCTTAAAATGAGCTCAAAAGCAACCACTCAAGTATTTAAGTATACCACCCCTTTAGGATTAAAAAGACTGGGAAGAGGAAGCACGATTTAAATAGTTTTACCGTATATAAAGACGAGATATAAAAGTGAGTGCACGTCTACTAAGACAATTGATAGAAAATCTTGCAGAAAAAGGGTAAAAAAGAAAAGGAATTTGAGAGAAGCAATTATAAATTATTTAACATTTTTAGATAATAATAAAAATATGAACCGGATGATAATGATACAGTCGATAAATAGAACCCACATGGTCAATCCGAACCATTGGGGGAATGAGGTTTTAAATGGTGCTGTTATCGTCGTCTATTTCTTTTCAACTTGAATTTATATGATAAGTTGCACTTAATTTGATTTACATTATTTAAATCTGATTTTCTATACGAAAATGAATCCAAACAAGCCCCAAAACATTCAGAATTGAACTAAATTATACTCGTCTCCTAACTTCAAGAATTGTTCCTATGAAGAAAAATCCTGTTTTGGCTGTTTAGCCAAAACGAAATATGAACAAGACCTGCCGGCTATAATAATCTTAAAAAAAAAAAAAAAAAATTCACCCCTTATCATTATGGTGAAATAAAATTAAATCAGAGCATGAATTACAAGGTGTACCGTGGCTGATACCGCCGGAGCCAATCTTCGCCCTTCTCAAAATAATCCATCCTACTGAATGTTTGAGATGGAAACTGCAATGAGGCGGCATAAACAGACGCTCCACGCCATGCATCAAGAATGGGGTCCGACGCTCTAAACACTTTGATCGGCGATCCACAAGGTCGAATCATCCTTATTCCAGCTTCTAGTCGCTCGCTTATACCAGGAAATAGACAACTTCCACCAGTGAGAAGGATTGACCTGGTTAACCTATCTTCTAAATCTTGACTATTACATGACAACCTTCGGATAGAAACCCCAGTCATCTCGTCTAAGCCGACCTGATCCACCCCGATGAAGTTTGGGCTAAATAAGATCTCAGGACATCTGAATCTTTCGACCCCAAGAATAATCTGAAAATCTTCCTTGGTTAAAGGCCGAAACTTTGGAACCTCGACTGCTGGTTGAGAAGATGCTAACTCCACCTTGGGCACAAATCTTGGGTCAATTTCCTGCCAGTTAACTCATCAATTTTACGATAATTGCAGAATGTATGGGAATTCAGTGAAGAATGAAGGATGTAAGAAGGAGAATCTGACCTGAAGCCTTGATGTCACACGGGCAAGCTCTGCTTCATCTGGATCCGGTCCCTCATCTTCATCATCATTATCTCTGCTCATCAATTTATATAGTTGCCAGTCTTCATCTTTGGTGCCGAAAGTGTCCTCCCCTTTTCCACGATCAAAAGCAGCTGTTGTTAGAAGCCGCATCCTTTCTCTTTGAGCTGCATTCAATCTCTCACCACGGCCAACACCACCGGATAGATTGTTTCCATTTCCGTTACCATTTGTTTTCAGACGTTTTCGTTGCTCGACCTTCTCAGTGAGCTCCTTATATTTTAGGTGCAACTGCTCTAAGTAAAGCTCTGGATTTTCTCTGAACAAGAAAACAGGAAAAAGATTAATAACATGCAGTCAGAACCAAGGCATGATTAATTAATATTTCTAACCTACATACCAGTGTGGTAAACATCAGGAATTAGCTTATTGCATCTATTAATCAATATCTTACCTCAACTAGCATCACTTCCCAAACAGAAAAAGGAAAACAAAAATACTCTTTATGTTTGCTTTCTTTTTTCTTTTAAACAATTCATCTTATTTGAAGTGCATGCTTAAAACAGAAAACCTCATAAATCAGAACATACAAGCGTCTCTCTTCATCTTCTTGATTTTTCCTCTCCCGTTCTATTTCCTCTTCAATGCGTTTCTGTCTGGCACGCTGCCGGCCCTCCATTGTAGTTTTAAGAAACATTTGCCGCTTCTTTTCCTTTAGCTGAGAAAGACAAAAAACAAGAACCTTCTTATCCGAATGGTTGCTCGTGCTTAGTTCAGTGAATAGACTAACATTCAGCATCTGAATTAGAAGGCTTCAATCTATAGAACATGACAATAAGAAGATATAACATGATAGAGCAGACAGAAGGGTCTTTCCAGATAAAATGTACTTATTCCGTTTATTAAGCATCTAAGTTAGTACTTGCTCGAAAAGACAAGCACAAGTAGTGAATATACACATTTTTAAAAGAATACCTGATCTTCAGAAAGCATATCATCCGGAATATCAACAAGCGAAAATTTTCCATTTGAAGAACCATCAGATTTATCTTCGGTTTCAGGCTGCTCACTCTTACGGTCACCTTTTGTCCTTCGTAAATTTTGTGTAACCTTAGCATGGGCAGTTTCTATTTCCTGCTTGGAGACATAGCCAGTCTCTGCCAAGAAAGATGGAATTTTCTCCTCAGGTACCTGTTCCAGCTGCTTTAGAAGAAAATTCAAGCCTTTCAATTGGTTTTCCATTTCATTAATCCTCAAAGATCTCTTTGCCTCAGCCATATCTCTCAAACGTTGACCTTGTCTTTCCTTGATAGCTGCTTTTCTGGCAAGTTCTTCTTCTGAAGGGCCTTCTTCAACAGTTGGTGCGACCCAAGGCAGTTGCCAACTTCTCAACTTATCCTCAGCTCCCTTGGTTCCTTTCTGTCACCATAACCACTAGTGTTGAGATTCAGAAACCAGCCAAAATTGATGCCATCAAAGAGTTGCTACCTGAAAAATTTGAGCTTCAGAAGAATAATCTGGTGCAACATAACAGTGCTCCATCTTCAGATCTTCGACCTTCTCCCAAGAAAACCTAGACCTGAATGATATGAATGTCAAACACCCTATCATAAGCATTTTAAAATAGGCCATCTTCATACCAAGTAATTTTGGCTTACAGTGGCATTACATGTGATGAGGATATTTGAGTGAAAGAAGTTGCTTCAAGCTATCAGTGATGTGGTATCCACCAATAGTTGTTCTGCATGAACCTTTGTAAACTGGCTCTCCCTCCACAAACTGAAAGGAAAGACGAATATGATGATTTTATGCAATAGTACCTGGTAATTCACTCAATAAAATTTTTTAAAGAAGCTACAAAAACAAATGTTGACATTTCAGTCTATTTGGAAGTAGTCTGTTGCCCCTCTAAAATTATAAGTTTAGTTTCATGTCCTCTAGTGATCATCGATCAACATTTTGGTTCCCATTTACTGCTTTAAATGCCTTGCAAATATGTCTGCAGATATAATTTCATATAAGCAAGCCCATGAATGAGAGCAATACTTACTGGAATAACATGACTTGTTGTAAATCCAGGGCATATAACAAGCCCATCCTTTTCACAAATACCGAGCTGCTGATTGTATTTATAGCTGAATGCAGCATCCACACCAAATGCTGAGACAAAGAGAGAATGCTTTAACATAGAAAAGAATGAAATAACATCCAAACATTTGTTGAAGTTTGAAAAAGAAAAAAACAAAACGAGCTGATATGAAGGCTCATATTGTATGTAATGGAAAGGGAATATGTGTCATTACATAGTCTTAGTAGTCATATAACATGTAAAGTGGAAAGAGTAAAATAGTCATTAAGAGCGCTAGTGTTAGTGGCTTACTCTATCAATAGTGGTAGGCAGTCAATAAGGAGCATCACAAATATTTTCACAAAATTAGTTAGTTACATTATGAGTTAGTGCTAATGGACTTTAGTGAGCTTTTACTCATGGATCCCGATTAGAGAGATTAGGGTTTGTAAACACAACTCATACACCAATTCAATAAAAAAAATTCATTCATTTTTCTCATGCTCCACTGTTGGAATCTGTCAATTGGCACTCTCCAAATTCAAACTTAGGTGATCTCTCCCGTTCCTTGTCAGATCTTCATCGGAAAGAGATTGCAGCTTCTTTTCTTTATAGCCTTCCATCAGGTTTTGTTTGATCTTTTTCTTTCACTCCATTCTGTTTGCATTTCTTTGTCCTTTGATTTCTGAAGTGCACTTGCTCTCTCCATGACACGATTGGAGACTCAAGTTGAGGAATTGGAGAAATCAGTGTCTGAGTTGAGACAAGATTTCACGGAAGTTAAACTCCATGTGGCAACCATGGATCGTGACTAGGAGGAGTTATCCAATGCGATGCAGCATTACATGGTGATGTTGCTTTCATTCAAGATTCCTTGCAATTGCTGCAAAAAACTGTTGGAAAATGCTCTGTAATCGTCTCGTTGAGAGGACTTTCCAGGTCATCACTCTTTCATTCCAAAGGTTACCAGCAAAGCTCCGATCGGAATTCCTTCCCACATTCTTCAAGGCAAACATTCCCGAACTAGTACAACTCTTAGTTTCAACATTCCTCCTGCCATTTCTCTGGTGACTGACTTTCCAGTTGGCGACCAGCAACGCAGTAGTGTGGATGAAAGTTATCAGCTTCCTGCTCATTGCATGGACCTTCCTCTCTTTGATAGATCCAATCCAGCATGTTGGATCGCCATGATAGAACAGTATTTCAAGTTGAACCAGATTTGTAAAGCACACAAAGTAGCGATGGCTTCTTTGTGTATGAGGTCTAAGCCCGTCCATTGGTTGAAGTTTCTTAAATTATGTGTTCTTCGTCCGGCCTGGACAGTGATGAAAGAGGAGTTGATGCGCAGATTTGATGGTCTATCCATGGCTAATCCATACATATGTCTCTCTCAACTTCGAAAAATTGCCCCAGTTGATCAGTTTATAGGAGAATTTGAATTTCTGGTGTCACAAGTTCCACCAATGAGTGAATCGCAGTTACTTGGATATTTTCTAGGTGGATTGCAGGAAGAAATTCAAGATAGATTGGACACAATTACTCCTTCCCTGGATATGGCAATCAATTTAGCAAAGAAAGTGGAATGGGAATTTGCCTATGGAATTGTTTTGCTTTCCCCTACTAATGAGGGTGCTAGACAGCTTTGCGACTGATGGTTTTTGCTTTAAGTGCAATCAACCCTACTCGCCCAATCATAAGTGCCCAAACAAGGCTTTGCGATTGATGGTTTTCAATGAAAATCCCGATGGTTCATGTTGTGTGGGGGAATGGAATGAAGAAACTGATTATTTGCATCCAATATATCCACTCGTTAGCAAAGGATTTGGTTAAGGACTCATCTTTGTTTCACAAAATTCTATCCTTCGGACAATGACAGTCTTGGGAGGGGAGGAATTGATATGATACCTTGGTAAAACATCTAATATTGTATGTGTATAATGGAAAGGATATATGTGTCATTACATAGTCTTCGTAGTAACAACATGCAAATCATGAAGGGCAAAACTGTCATTAGAGTATCAGTGTTAGAGGCTTACTCTATAAATAGTGGTAGGCAGTTAATAAGAAGCATCCCAGATATTTTCACAAAATTGGTTAGTTACGTTTTGAGCAGGTGCTCATGGCCCTCAATTAGAGAGATTAGGGTTCGTAAACACAACTCATACATCAATTCAATAAAACTATTCATTCATTTTTCTCTTGTTCCACTCCACTGTTGAAATCTGTCATGAGCTGAATAACTGACCACTTCTTTTAGCGGGGGCTAAAATTCAGTAATAAATAAATCTACAATGGGTCAAGTCACACATAAGTGCTCTATCTGAATATTAAATATGCTCTATCAAAACAACGATTATGCTTTTATTAAGTAGCGGACAATTGGAAATAAAGAAACACATGAAGCACTTTATGCCCAGTGGTACTACCTATTGATGGAATTCCATAAGTCTCGAAAAGAAGTTCTGCCATCCTACTACGAGAATAAACTGGGTTGCACACACACTCTGTGATTAAGACAGGATGATTTATCTGTTTAAGTCACAAAATAAAATCAGTTCTCCACATATAAACATTGGTGAATGAAACAATAATTTTGGGGAAAAAAATAAAAACAGAAAAAGAACACTGGAATTGCCTCTTCTGTACCGATTTTTCTACTCAGTGGAGTTATGCAGATGACAAGAAAGTTTCAGTTCACACATTTAGTTGTGACCTCAAGCTACTTATTCTTGTAAAAATTCCCGCAGAGGAAACACAAAATGTACTGGCAGACCAACTCAAGGACAAAAATAAATTAATACTTACCTCTGAACCATTTGCACCCAACCGGTCAAAGCCAAAATCAAGTATCTAGAAAGGAAAAAAAGGCACTAAGATTAAGAGTTTGTTCCTTGCATTACTGGAAAACATATATATAATGTCAATGTTGCAGGATGTCCAACACAGAAAGGACAAATGCAAATTAAAAGAGGTATGCTATTAGTTTAAGAATTGTTGGAAAAGCAACTGCCAGTTTTTATCTCCATATACTTTACTAATAAGACTTTGAATAATGGAGAGTTTTCTATCAATTCAAAAAATACACAGAGAAAGGCACTCTATTGATTTCTTTTGAACGGTATACACAGAATTGCAATCTGGTTCCTGATCATAGGACCAATTTTTTCCCCGAAGTGGCAAAATGAATGAAAGCCCAAGAATCAGGAAAGAAAGGTGACAGTCCTCTACTAGCTTAATTTTGCTGCACAAACCTATACAGAAAAAGAATTGCTCTTATAGTCCTCAAATGACATGCACTGGTAGGAACCAGATGCAAGCTACAACTGCTACTCAGAGCAACACCTTGACATCCACTGGAACTACTTACTCGGCTTGGAAGAAAGACTCAATCAGCTACTAACAATAATATGTGATAATTTGATGTCATTTTCCAAAAGGAGACAAGAGTATGGATGCAACGATTGAGTTTACTTTGTGTTGTGGATGCAGCCCCATGCATTCTTTAACATATAAAGCATAAAAGGGAAAGAGGGCCATAAGTACCTTAACGCAAGAGTAAGACTTTAAACCACAGTGCAACAAATAAAAAACCATGCAGGAATTGCTAAATAGTGATGAAAATTCTTTTTGCCCACAACTGAAATGAAGAGCAAATCATGCTCAGCATCATCAAACTGCAAAGCATGAGATTGTATTATGTGAATGTCCAACTTATTGGTTGAAATACAATTATGTGTATGTGTGTGCGTACTGTGTATCACACGCTTGACATCTTCTGAGATCAGTTTTATCTACAGAAGTCAATATTTGAGAGGCAATACACGGCGAACAAGCCTCAAAAATCTGCATCTATTCCATGCATGTGAAGTAGGTTAACCAATGTCAAGATATAGCATTCAAAATTATCAGGGATGAAAACAGAAAAAGAAATTGCTTACATATTCCATTATCTCAAATTGATAAACAACATTGCTATCAAAAGCTGAGCGAGGTCCAGAACGAGTGCAATCAAAGTATCTTAACAAGGCAGGATCATGGTCACCAACAACCGTAATAGTTTCCCCTGATATAATATATAGTTCACCAACGTCAAAACAGTGACCATAAACCAAAATTTTCTCATATACTATGTTATGCAAATTTATCTATAAAAGGGAATAATTCTTTAAAGAAAAGTGAAAATGAACAGAAATGCTCATGCTTAAAGTTGAACAGCATGGGGTTGTAAGACAGTAGACCCTAACAAAGAGAGGAAATAGAGGCAATCCAACACTCAAATGCTGACTTCCATTCAGAGCAGGAACATACTCAAAACCCACATAAAGCTAATTGTTAAAAAGATATACATATAATGGTAGCTAGAGTTTGCTGGCCAGACTAAGACAACTCAACTTTCCATTAAATAGTGAGGCAAATTGTAATCCACTGTGAGGCTTTCACCAATGCTTCAAACCTCCAAAATACATTAATCAAAGACATTGTCAACTGACAAACAATTCTCTTTGTTTTCCTCGCTCTAATGGAGCTGCAGACCATAATTAGATTGACTGTATTGAGCGACATGAATCTTACTGCGAGGCTCATGCAGCAGTCAACTCCAATTTGCACTGCACTGAAACTCAAGTAGCCTTAAAGGGATTTAAAATTGGAACCTCATGTAACCTATCATGAGCATCAAAACTATGCTAAACCCTGCTGTTTCCATAAGTGCTTTGTATAACTCCAACCATCAACACTGAAACAGCCAAACTTTAGCTGCTCATGCAATGCATGGAGTTTCACATCAAAAGATCAAAACCTTCCTAGAAATCAGTCTTAAAAATTTACTTGCATTATGCATGACCAACTCAAATTACAACTTACATTGAGCTACAATGGCATCCAACTCTGGCAACAATGTTTCCTTAAGCTTTCAAACGTTTTCCAGCAATCTCTCTTATTCATACCCAAACTTGCTACGTCAACACTACGTTTTTATTAGTTCAACACTTTTATTAAACCACCAACACCCAGAATTTAAACGATACAGCTTTCTCCCCTCGCCCTCCCAACGCTATATATTGAAAGGAAAATGACGCCCAAGACACTTGTTTAGCAACAAAAAGAAAACAAAAACATCCCATGTTTAATGTAATTGCTTTTCCAAAAAAGTTCATAATCAACTTCAGGAATGCTCTTCACCCAAAAACTAGAAATGGGCAAAAAAAAAACACTCCCGGAACGTAGAAAGTTTCTTTTGACCTTTCAACGAGTTCACCAGGCACACATTAACTGCAACCACATCTAAAAGGCAGCAACGTATCATGACCTGTAGATTTATGCCGCGGTCTTTGCACAATGTTACGGAATACAACGCGAGGATCATGCTCACCAGCCCACCTAATTAATCAATACCCATTTATCAAGGACACATGATTACGTGAAAAGGTAACAAAATTCCCAAGTAATTTCGTCAAGGAACCGAAATTAGGGTTTTACCCGATACGGAAATACGAAGCGCCGTTGTCGATGACTATAGGGGTTGTGGATGGGAAGAGAGAGTAATCAGATTGCCTCTGTGTTTGTGATATGAACGGCATTGTCAATCTCGAATTTCGGAAGTAATTTTTGTTGTTGTAAGTAAGAGAGTGACTGGGAATTAGGGGTTAGGGTTTTTGGTATGACGTTTTGGTTTTTATTTTTATTTGGTTTTTTCTATTTAACAGAGCAAGTGCGAAGCGCCAGCTCTCTTTTTCATTACCAGAAGAACTCCCTCCGTCTCCATTCCGCAGGGAGGAAGCTGAGCGAACCGGGTTGTTTCACTTGCAAGCCGGACCGAAAATCGTACTTACGACGAATACGGTATCCATGGGACTTTGCTAAATATTGTTTTATGGCTTGTTCTTGCCTAAGCTACCTAGTTACATAGTAACCCCAAAAGAAGGCTTAATAGCTACTAACATCATAAAAGTAAAGAGCATCATAAGTTTTTCAAGTGAGCTAATCCACAATGTCCGATCATATAAAGAGGAGATTTTGGAATCTCATTAAAGGTTAGTTAAGTTGTCTGAGTCAAATATAAATGTTCCAATAATGATTGATGTTTTGAATAGATCTCAAAGCTTAATAATATTCGAGTTGATTATCTAAAGGAAGGTGAAGATCTAATGAGTGAAGAAGCGATAGAGGATGCAAGTGAAGATATTATGATGAAAATGAAGGATATTGAAGGTGAAAATGTTGTTTGTATATATGCCAAGGGAGGTCTAATGCGAACTGTAACCAAGAACAGAGAGATGGATCTAAACTTGTAAAAAATTTGAAAGAATTAATAGAAGAAAGTGTAAAAGGAATAAATGACAAATGAAAGTTAAACAAAACCTACGAACAGCTCTAAAAGATACGATGCATCAATGGAACTTCCGAGAACTCATGGCACAATTCGATATGATGCACAAATCGATCTGGTAAGGTTACTCCCCACTTAACCTTACTCAAGGGTTATGATAAAAGTAATGTCGAAAGTAAACACAGTGTTTACGTAAGGAAAAAAATACTTAAGTGTATGAAGGATAATTTTATTCCCCTTATAGCTACAAGTACAAAGGTATTTATATCCATAAGTTAAGGTAACTTACGTAAAAAGAAAAAGACAAAAAAAGCATTTCCTAAGGAAGTAATGTACAAAATATAAAAGGATAAAAATAGATATACAAGAAGAACAATCATTGGTACAATAGATTTTACATATGATAATGTATATGTAGTGATGCTATATTGGTGAGGTTGTTAAAAGATGTGAATAAAAAGTATGGACAGCTTGCTTATCTAAGTAGAGATAACTTAGTCAATTTAGAATCTCTCTTTCTTGGCTACTTGGCAAGGAAGATGCCGAGTAATTGATCGACTCAAACGCAAGTGAGTAATCTTCAATTCGACGCACTACAGAAAGATGGGCAATTATACGACTCGGCATGAAGGGTAACTTAACAAAGAAGTACTCGACCTCGGGAGGGGTCAGTTGGAACAAAAGGATTCATTATGCCAATCATTTTAGTCCTTGGGCTCGACTGCGGATCAAAGGTTCGATAGCCTGATTCATATCATTCCCTCTTGGTTGTTTTGGATTTAGAATCAAATTCGAAGGGTTTTCACTAAATTCTCCGTTAAGATGATATGGATTGAGGTCGATAATGTTGAAGGCATCAGAAGCCTCATAGTCCTTAAGCAATTCTAATTTGTAAGCATTACCATTGATCTTCTAGAAGATTCTAAAAGGTCGTTCAACTCTTACAGATAATTTATTCCTCCTTTTGTTCAAAAATCGTTCCTTACTGATATGCAACCACACTAAGTCTCTTGGCTGAAATTGTTTAGCCATTCTACCTTTGGTCTTTTCTTACATTCTCTTAGTAGCTTGGTTGATGCACCAAGTAACCTTACCATAGATGTCCTAAAAGGATCATACTCTAACTAAAGAGTCATGGTATTCTTGCGCAGATACAAGGGAGCGGCGTGATCAAAGGGCAACTCAGGATTGAAACTATAGACCACTTCAAAGGGAATCTATTTAGTGGTGTCATATACTCTTCGGTTGTAAGCGAACTCAACTACGAGTAAGCAAACTACCTAGCCAGCCAAGTTCTTACCCATTGCAACTCAGAGTAGTGATCCTAAAGTGCGGTTAACCACTTCTATTAAGTCGTCAATTTGAGGGTAGAAGGAAGTATTGAACAATAGCTTAATCCCTTCCAACACCATAAGGTTTCCTCTAAAAATGACTCAAAAATTTTGGGTCTCTATCAGAAACTACTCTTCTCGGCAACTCGGAGTAGTGTTCAACAAATATTTAATGATGCTTTTTTTTTTAATTTATACTATATTGTTATAAGGCTTTAAAAATTGTTTATTTAGATGCAATAGTTTTTACAAGTAAATACAACTATCATTATAGAAATTATGCATTTCATTACATAGCTTTAATATGTGACCATTAATAAAAACTTATGCAATATCATTTATAGGGAATAATTATTCTATCTCTCTTTATTTCTTATTAATAACTAATTCTTGAATTTTGTTTATGGAATGATAATTCAAAGGAGCAAAAACTTCCGACCTTATGCAAAATAATAATTCATTGCTAAGAGCCTATGGCACTTAGCCCCTTTCTCTCCCATGTTAAGCTACGTTACCATACCATCCCTTTGAAAGACATATCATCTATTGGATCTATTGTTGTATCCTACCATTAGTTAGACTTAGCTATATTAAACAGATATGCAGAGTTGTTAAAATCACTATTTTACTAATATGATTTTATTAGTTTATTATTTTAAGAGTAGTTTTTAAGTAAAATTGCATATATAATCCCTTTTGCATAAATTCGTAGTAGAATCGTAAGTTTAAGCATATAAATTTACGTATTCATGATGTAATTGATTTTGTATAATTTTATACGATTCTATATGATTTTATACAATTATACTTGATTTAGGTATAACAAGCTATCATAATTAAGAAAAAGAAGTAAACTTCTACTATTTGAAGCAAGCTAATCAAATTGTGAGTGATAAGACACAACGATTGCTTTTTTAACTTAAATTGATTATATTACAAGTTAAAAGTGTTGTCACTTTTAGGAGTAACGAGAAAAGATGAATGTGATATCATGCAAAAGGATAGTATACTCATAGATACAGATTGTTGTCATGGTCCATCGGAGCAAATAGGAAAGACTATTTGAAGGTTTATGATGATATTAATAACAATGATTATGATTATGATTAGGAAAGCTTCTAGTTGCTTCAATGATGAGAAGATAGCTGATAATCAATATTTTGTTTTAGTTAAGGAGTTTGCCATACTGATTTATGTTGAAATGTAATTTATATTACTTTGATGTTAATATATTAGTTTTATGCATTAGAATAATGATTATAATTGATTATTTGTACGATAACTTATATTGTGATTAAAATATAAGTTGAATTTCTCTATTTACGTCGTAAATTTTAAGGTTTTTTTTTTTTTTTTTTTAACAATGTACGCATATTTACAATTTTTAAAAACTAGTTTAAAGGGGTTACCAAAACTCAATTTTTATGCTTCAATTCTATAGAATCGCGGGCGAGTCTATGTACAATCGTGAGCTGAACAACGTTCCAGGGAGGATCTTAAAACTTTTTTTTTTTTTTTTTGGGGAATAAACCAACTTTATTACTAGTTAAGAGGGGGTCGTACAGCCAGTTCATACACTTGGAATTGATTTTTGATCTAAAAGAATTAAACCTCTTACAAAAGTATCTAAGTTAAATAAATTTGTAAGATTGAATGAAACTTCTATATCTCTTGCTCTTTTGGCTAAATAAACTGCAGGTCGGTTGCCTTCTCTCAAGGTGCGGTGAATTGTGGCTTCCAATTGCCTCGTCATCTTTTGAATGCGACGGACTGAGTGTATGATGGCGGTTGTTATTTAACCATGGAACCACCCAGCTTGAATCAATTTCAATAATTATTTGCTTCAGATTTAGCTTTCGGCAGTATAACAATCCTCGTTCTACGACTTGTAATCCAATTAGCTCGATGGCTCTATGACTAGATGGACTGCCAAAGCAACAGAAAATTTTACCCTGTCTGTCAGGGAAGAGTCCGCCATTTGCTGCACTGTTATTTGACATCGAACCATCTATATTTAGTTTGAATCCAACTGCATGTGCGTTCCATGTTACTTTTCTTTTCTTTTTTTTTTTTTCAATTTGGATTGAATTGTCTCTAATCTACAAGTGACTCCAATCACCTCTCAACTGCTCCTTCACTTGATTCCTGTTCACTCCATAGCTCAAAAATTAACTTTGCTTTAGCATCTTTCCAGTTTGCATTATTCTCACGTTTTGCCGCCGCTCTGATTTCATTGTTTGAGTTGCTCTTCTTCACACACCAGCTGATTAGGCTTTCTTCATTGCAAAACCTTGTAATTAGTGGGAGGTTAATATATTTGGAAGCTTCCGCCCACATTTCCTTGAACGTCGAACAATCATGGAAGCGGTGAGCTTTAGAATCCAACTCCTTTTTGACACACCCAACATCTTGATCCAAGATATATTCCCCTTCTTTTTAGAGCTCCATCTGTAGGAATTGCATTATTCTTCATTTTTAACATGAACAATGAGATCTTTGTTTGGGGGGGGTTTGTGGGGGGGGAGTGGTGGTGGTGGGTGTATCCTTCTATTCTAGAAACGAGCAGAGTCGTCCATTAAAGTGTCTCTCTCACGGTAGGCTTTCCACGTAGCCTCAATTGAAAACGTTCCATTGTTAGAGTTTTTCCATATAGCAATATTTGGTTTGCCCATTTCGATCGGGACTTTACTTATCTTTTTTACCGGGCTTTCTTGCAATATCTGTTTTAGTTTGTCAAAATTCCATGTCCCTCTTGTGATATAATCCGCTACTTGCTCCTAACCTGAATGCGGTTGGCTAGCCATGTATAATAGTGGTTCTCCTTCCAACCAAGCATCAAACTAGAAATTAATATCTCCTTTGCCAAGTCCATACCAGATTTCTTTTTTGCTTAATCTCATGCTCTCAACATCCATCTCCAAATTGGTGAGTCTGTGGATTTGGGCTGCCCCAAGCAGGGATGTGAATTTTTCACATATTTACTTGTGAAGTATTCCAAAAGTAAGCGATTTGTGTGTTTGAAACATCAACCATATCTTCATAGATTGCACTAGAACAATATCTTTCAGTCTTTTGATCCCTACTCCTCCCTCATGGACATTTAATCCGGTGTATTGGTTTGGATCTTTCTTCATTTCGCCAGAAAAAGATCTGCAAAGCATTTTTGCTATTCTTGTACAACATATTTAGACGGATTATGTGCTTGCAGTGAGTATAATGGGATGGAAGTCAATATGCTCTTGATTAAGGCAAGCCTGCTCCCTTCAGAAAGTCATTTATTTGCCCCAAACTGTATTTTACTCTTGATTTTTTGAACCAAATCTACAAAGATCCTAAATATTTCATAGGGAATGGCCCTTCCTCACAGTTTAATATTTTCCTGCCCGAGAAGCTATAGAGGTCTTACAATTTGGAGTGGTAAAGAAAGCACTCTTTCTTACATTGATTTTTTGTACTGATACCCTTTCATAGTGCTCTAAGAATTCTTATGATTCTTTTAGAGCCACCGAGCTACCATTTGTGTATATTACAGAGTCATCTGCGAAAGCCAAGTGAGACATGGAGACTTGAGAACCTGATTGATATTCTATTACCGCGTACGTCTCCATCGTGTTATTAAGGCTTCTTGATAAATATTCTGAGCATCGGACAAAAAGAATGGGAGAAAGCGGTTCTCCTTGCCTTAGACCTCTCATTGATTGAAAGTAGCAATGAGAATGACCATTTATCTCTATGGAGATCCAACGATTAAAGAATAGGCGGGAGATCATATGCTTGAAATTTGCGTTAAATCCCAGTGCCTCCAGCATTCTCATTAAAAAGCTGCTGTATACTCTGTCATATGTCTTTTTCCATGTCTAGTTTTAAAATCAATTTACTTCCTCTTGTTTTCTTTTTGATTGCATGTGTGAGATCTTGCATGAAAAGCACATTTTGCAAGATGTTTCTTCCTTTCACGAAACCAGTCTTGTTTGCTACAATCATGTCTGGGAGGAAGGAGTTCAATTGATTGACTAATATTTTTAAGACGATTTTGGAAAGGAAATTGCACGAACTTATTGGTCTGAAATCTTTCCAATCACTTGGATTTTCTTTCTTCGGAATCAGCACAAATAGAAAGTACTTGAGAAATGTCTCCGAAGTTGATGTCCTTGAAAGAAATCTATGACAGCGTCTATCACATCTTCTTTTATTATGTTCCAGCATGCTTTGTAAAAACAGCTTTTAAATCCATCAGGTTCCGCCTTTTTGAATGGTAGCTTGTAAAACTCCGACGCATGAATCTCCTTCCTTTAACCATTTAGTTGCTGATTTCTGCTTCAACAAAACTTCTTCACATGGTAGGTGACGTGAGAGGTTTGCTTGAGCTTTGTTAAGTGCTATCCAATTATCATCTATTGGCAATGTATCATAGGCCTGTTCTAAGCGTTTTACCAATTCTTCTCCTACTTTTACTTTATCAAATACATTCCCAAAATGTATTCTTGTTCCAATCCTTCGGTACTTTTTTGGTTCTCTCTAGTTTCTCTTTCAATTTGATCAGCCCATACCCTTGAGTATCTTCCTTCCAACAGGATTATTCCCATGCTTGGTCCACACGTTTGGAAATCTGAATGACCTTGCAGCTGGAGGTGCTAATTTCTTAAATTGGTTCAGCAACGGATTATCGTCCAAACACAAACAGCTCCAGTGAATCACTGCAATTTCTTCTTTCTCTAACCATTGCAAATTAGAAAAAGCCTGATCTAGGCTTTGCCACATTGTTCCCCGATTCCAAGTGAAGGAAGAACCTGACAATTTAATCTCATTCAAAACTGTTTTCTTCGGGAACTCTGCCATTGAGTTATAACTCGACATCTTTCCACCTTTCCTTTCAGCTGAATTTCGGATGCAATTGAAATCACCACAAATCATCTACGGGCCTTTGCATTCATCTGCCCAATCTATTGAAGCATTCCACAATGGCTGCCTCTCTTTTCTGGTGCACTTTGCATGAATAGCAGTTACAAAACATGTTGATTCAAATAAGAATTTAACAGTTCGATTGTTAACAACTGTTCCTCTTTCGTAACAACCTTCTATTTTTAAAGAATTATTCCACATCACCCAAATTGTGGAGTTGCTATTCGAGTAGTAACCATGATATCCCAGTGGTTTAGTTGTTTTGTTATTTGTGCAATTCTTGCTTCTGATATCAACAGTTGCTGCAGTGCAATTACCTGTAACTCGTATGACTTTATTAACTTTTTTTAATCTACGCAATGAGCCTTTTTTTCCCAACTCCTCTTGTCTTCCAACATAAAAAAAATTCATAATGATTATGTAAAGCCCAAGTTAAAAATAATAAAAAAATTAATTTAAAGAAATTAAAGGAATAAGTAATTTTTATAGTTAAACTTTAGTATGGCATGTAAATTAATATCAAGTATTAGAGATAAAACTATGATAGGAAAAAATTTAGATATTGGTATGGCATGTAAATTGATATCAAGTATTAGGGGCAAAACTATCATAGAAAAAGATTCAAACATCAGTATAGTATATGATTACATATTAATGTAATGGGTATTTTCATTCAAGAAAAAATTACACTCTTCACTAAATTGATTAACCGTACCTTACAGTTGTCATAACTCTCTCTTATTAAAAACTTATGATACTTTTTTAGTAAATTTACAGTACTCATCTCAATCTCAAATCCTCAATCATTCCTCCGTATTCAAGTAAATTTTCCTTCTATCTTCATTTTACCTTTTTCAATCTACGTTTTTAGGGTTCCTTTGACTTTTTAAAGGAGGTGAGGTTATTGTTAGTGTGATGATAGTGATGTAGTTATGATGTAGATTGCATCTTAATGGTGTCTCGGAGTGGTGTTAGGACGTATGTTGTACGTGTACCATGTCTTGCGTACGAGTGTGTGTATCAGGTATAGTATGCGTTGTGTGTATATGTGTGGGCATCGTAAAGTATATATGATTGGTTCAGTATAGCTGTGGTTGTGCATCGGCGTGTGATGTGCGTGTATACGCGTGAAATTGGAGTGGCTATGTGCACTTTATGTGTATATGATACAACATGCTGGGAGTTGTGTGAATGTAGATGTTATGTAGGTATTTATATTATGAGGATATTGAAAAGATATATGGAGTACGGTTTGGAAGCTTAAAGTATGGAGTAGAGGGTAGAGTTTAGGAGAAAGAAGTATTGAGTTGTAGATTTATTAAATACTAAACTAGCATTTATGTTTTTAATAAGTACTAGAGGATATGTAATGTTGAATCATTTTGAGATAGGAGCTCTAAGTATGGGATATACGTTTGTTGAATGTATGTATTAGGTTAGTGAATATAAATTGGACTAATTGAAACTTGGAACTAATTGTATTAATGGTCGTACTTGGCTTCGATTACCCACTGGTCGGGTCCAATGGTGCTGGTGAGACACCTAGTAATCATTAAGCGACGCTATCCCTTATGGAGTTCTGTACTGAAATGATCCAGGTAGATTTAGGTTGGTTTACGACACTCGAGCACTCGGGTGTTGCAGAGTACCTAACACCAATACTTATGTAGTATTTATATATATTGTATATTAGAGGTTGTGAATAACCCTAAATCTTAAGACGTTGAGACTATAATGGTTGTAGCCTAAACGAAACATTAAAACTATTGCTTATTACATTTAACAGCAGTATTTGCACATGTGCGTTTGACTGATACTTATGTTTTATGCGCATATGTATGATATCTTGTACTAAGCTTTGGCTCACCCTACAAAGATTGTTATTTTGATCAATTACAAGGATAAGTTACAAGGTAAATGATGGGGTTTATGTTGAGAATTATGAATTTAACTATCTATACTATAATGAGTAAAGAGATTATTACTTTAATGAAGATAGAGTTGAGACATCGTAGATTGGTTATAGGGGAGACTAAAGGATTTGTGTTTGTTTTCATTATAATTGTATGTTTATGAGACTTGTGTGGTTTTGGAGTTACGTATAACTCTTGTTGCTAGATTTAGTGGTTTAATTGTTATGGGAGCTATGGAACTTCTTTATATGATTTAGAGTCCTTTTGTGTTTAAGTTGTGGAGTTATGGTAGATTTCAATTATGTTATTACCTTTAGCATTTATGGAATTTGAGTGGAAGACATTTTACTACTATTTAAATTCGAGGTTGTTAAATTGTGAATTGGCACTATCGTCTTTGAGTTTTTATCAGTAGGTGTGAAGACTCCGAATGTAGAAGGCTTGCAAAACAATACACTATGAAGGGAAGTCGAGAGGTTGTCCGGCATGACCATTCCAATGCTTAAGTTAGTAGTGAGGCTTTAAAAAGTAAAAAGTGATTTGGAATAATAAGCAAGCTTACAGTGCAGAGTTTAGAAAGCTTTACTTTTGGGTAATGACCTAGTATTTATAATAGAGTAGAGTCAGTAGCTAGAGATCAATTAGTGGGAGGGATCTTTTCTCGCAAGTATGGGAGAGTAAGGTTGTTGTGTCCGACATTTCTAACTTATTCTAGATGTGGCTGTTTCATACTATTTGATCCTTATCTTGTGCATTCTAGTCATTATAAAGCTTACTAGGCTTGATCAATGTAAACTTAGCGCTTAGGCCCATAGGCGCGAGCCTTAAGCTAAGAGACGCATCAGATCTAGTCGGGCTTGAGGGGCTTATGTCTAAAGTGCCTTATCAACACTTACCCTACCCTAGTCTCATTATCGAAGTGAAGGTAACGAGAAGGGATATATGAGCTGCTTAGGTGTGACTGATCTAACTCAAAGGAGTCTGACCTAGAGTTATGGTGCCAACATGATGAGTATAGGTCCGGGCTAAAAGCTAGCCAAAGAGGAGATATAGCGCATCAGAGCAAGACATGTTCACATATTACTAGGTAAACGCTTTAAGGCTACAAACCGGTTGTCCGAACAATACTTTTCATGGGTTAAGCGGATGCGACTGCATCATGTCTTTATCATGTTGACCAAGTAGAAGTTGGGTAGGCCTTGAAGAAGCTTCTTATCAAAGGAACTTTTTCGAAATGTGATATTTACCCACCTATATTCCATGCATTAAATGCGAAGTGACAAGTATCATGTTGTAGCAAACTAGCGTATAGCTAAATGCGCTTTGCTTTTTAAACGTGATCCTTTAATGAAAATGCTTTCCATGTGTTTGCTATGTATCATTCCAAAGGATTCATGCTTATAGGTATCCTTATAACCGCCTGTATGGTTTCCTAGATGGATTGCCTATAAATAGTAGGATCACGATGAAAGACCACTTTTCTACAATCTCTTTATTCTACCATTACGAATTCTACATTCTCATCAAACCTTCAAACTTTCTTCAAAAGTTTCTTAAGATTTTCTTTCTTCTTCACATATTACAACTATGTCAACTAATAGAGGTGAGACTGATTCATCTTCATCGTTGCATATCTTTAGTTCTGATTTTATATGGGGTAGTCCTCCTAAGATATGGGAGGACGAGGTCTGGTTATGAGTATAACTTGACAAACCTATTAGGATGGCCATAAAGGCACTGAACATATTCAGGATCATCAATGCCATCCTTAAGGATGTATATGTGTACACTCCTTTACCTTCTCTGAAGCATTTGTGTGATGCTTTTGAGGCGGGCAAGGGAATTAGCAGCCGAGTGAGCAAAAGTAAACAATTTGCCCCCGGTTAGATTACAAGCAACTTTTTTATCAAGGCGATCCCTAGGTAGCAGATAAGGTTACCGAGTAAGGCCGAACGGGTAGCCCTACTATCAAGGAAGTGCTTTACGATATTTAAGAAATTCCTAGAGTTTAGGCAGTACCTCCCTCCAAGTCACTTCAAGAAAGAGTTTTTCAACTACTATCGGTGCAGTCCATCATAGGTCCCTCCTAATAAGTGGAGGATGCTGAAGGCTTTTTAGGTGCTTTACAAGTATTTGGAGGTAAGGGCTACTCCCGAACTCTCCAATCACTTCTACATGTTGAAGAGCGTTGGGGGGTGGTCTTCCCTTTAGCCACGCTTAAGAAAGAAGCTGTTTTATGACCTTGTAGATTTGATGAAGGATTGGTAGGACGAGTACGTAGTAGTTGAGCTATTTGAGAAGGTAGACTTTTAGATACAATGGATTAGGATGGTCCAAGCCGGGGTGAGAAGGGGCTTAGTCCTAATGACACTAAGGCTTCCTAAGAGATCCTAGCCTTCATGGCATTGAAACATGGCCAAGAGATTAATGCTGCGAAGATCGTAGAGAGGTATTTTTGGCATTCGATTTTCAAGCTCTTCCCCAACATGAAGAAAGCAATGGTAAAGAAATAAGTCGAAGGTACAAGTTTGTTCTACACGCCTGTCTATTATGCTAGTATTGAGGTGATTCGTCCAATGCTTGTAGGATGGGAAGGCTTCCTTGGCTATGTCGGTCGCGGTGGTGTTTTATCAATAGTAGTAGTAGTTTCTTTTGGTTTCTTCTTCTTTTCCTTTTCTAACTTCTAACTGAATTTCTTGCAAGCAAAAAATTTGGCCATAAGGATACTTCGTCCCTCTATGGATAACTGATGAGCCACCACTAGGCCAGAACCAAGGCATATTCACTGAAAGGCAAGGTAGTACGGTTGAAGCCAAGGCTTGGGGATACCAATAGGGTACGATTAAGATCTGTTCCTTAAGGGATTCTCATTGGCATTTGGGATGAGCCTGTTGATACAAAGCCTTTAGGTGTGGCTCTACCTACTCCTGCCTTCATCCCCTTTACTAAGCCCATTGTCATGAGCGAAGAAAGCATCAATGTGGAGGGGTCCGATATTTAGATGCTTTTCCCTCCATAGCCAAGGGAAGAAGAAGTGGCCGAAGGGGACACCCTTCCTTAAGTAGCTAGCCAAAAGCGGAAGGCTCTCTAGATGGCTGGGAACCAAGGCTTGGAGCCAAGAAGTAGAGGTCCCTGGTGAAGGCACCTTTAAGTCAAAGGAGACGGAATGGGTAGCTGACGGCTCATTCTTATCAAAGTGTTGATGACATAGGGGACAAATTTTTTGAAGGCCTAAACAATTATAGGTTGATGGGGATAAAGCCAAACTAATTCCAAGAAGTATTGTACACTTCTCAAGATGAGGGGTTCTTAAGGGGAGCCCCTAAGATGGAAACAAAGAAAACCGGGGGGAAGCTTCTAAAGCTGAAGTGGGAGGTTCACACCAACAATCTAACGCTGTAGCACCAGATACTTAGCTACCAGGCTTCTATAGGGTCTTACACCTCCAATAATTGGGCTATCCTTAATGGGCTCTCTAAGGAAGGTAGGGACAACCCCATGGAGATAGTGGGCCACTTGAGCATGCTAATATGGTAGGTAAGTCTTTGTTACTCTTATTTTGAAGTTCTTTACTTATCATTGCATTAATGGTGGCTTTCATTTTCAATTTGCAGTCCTATAGCTAGGTGTTGCTTTAATTAAATAAGTTTGATGCCACTCGGAAGGAGGTAAAAGGCTTTAGGGAGGCGTTATGCTAGCATGAAAAGTACCTGCGAGAGGCAGAAACTTCTACTAATAAGTATTTGAAAAAATTCTCCAAGGTTAACAAGCTCTTACGTTGCTCTTATGTGTAAGTGGCGAGGCTTCAAGAGAAGCTTAGGGACATAGAGTGAGAGAGAGAGAATGTTGAGAAAGTGGCTAAGAAGGCCGACAACCTAAAGGCTTGGCAAAGGATGAAGGCTTGCCTTTATTAGAAGCTAGATGAGGAGGGTGAAGCTAGGGCTTGATTCGAAAAGGAGAATGCCAAGTTGAGGGCATTGGTGACTAGGTTGCAAACCGAGCTGGTAATGAAAGCATTTTAGTGTGAAGGTGTTAAAGCTACTTTGCTGGAGCTATCCGGTTTGAAGATCAGGTTGGAGTAATAGGTTTAGGAGCTGTAAGAGAAGGTTTTAAAGATGGAGGAGATCATCTTCAAAATGGAGAGTAGGGAGGCCCTCAATGATGTTGCCGCTAAAAAAGCGGTTGCTGGCTATCGGAAGACTGAGGAGTGGTTAGATGAACTGGAAGCCCTAACCACAGACTCCGTGCATTACACAAAGAAGGCGGTTCTCTCCCACTATTCGAACCTAGACTTAAGCTTCCTTGACTTTCTAGATTCTCTAACCTTCAACGAAAAGAAGGAAGCCTTAGCATACGAGAGAGAGGCTGCCCAAGCGGCCTTCGATGGTATAGGCACTCCCTCTGCTATTGGGGAGGGTCAAGGTGCTCCTATATCCACTTTTACCTTAGTAGCCTAATAGGAGGTAACCCCTAAAACAGTTCCTTAAGACAATCAATCTCTAGGAGATCCTCCTGTTGTTCCTTATTCGCATCTTTTAGGCCTTACTCCAAGTTAAGGCCTACTGAAGCACCAACAAATCAATGCTCCGAATAGATCGAGGTCTTGGACTTTTCTTAATTATCAGAGTTAGCTAATCTAAGGATATAGCATGTTTATCATATATTATTTTTGAAAAATGTGTAAGTCAGGCCAGAATGCCCGCCTTAATTGTATATTCCAACAATCAATGAATAGATGAGTCTTTTTAAATGTCCTCTTTATACACCTATTTTTTCTTTGCCTCTGAACATGTTTGCATAGGAATTTCTTTACGTAAGGGGAGTTAACCCTTGTTAAGGTTAATCATAGGGGGTTAGGTTGGTGACGTTCTGACTGGCCTGGTAGAAGAGAGTTCCTTCATGCTCGGGGTGTTTCCCTTTGGTAAGGTTACTTGAGGGGGGTTAAGTTGGTGGTGTTCTAGCCTACCCAGTAGAGGGGGAGTTCCTTTATGTAAAGGGTATTTCCTCTTATCGAGTTTACCCTAAGGGGGTTAGGTCGGTAGCGTTTTGACTACTTTCGGTAAAAGGGGAGTTTCTCCATATAAGGAGTATTTCTCCTTAGTGAAGTTACCCGAAGGGGGTTAGGTTGATGGTGTTCTGACCTACTCGATGAACAATCTATATGCCTTTATAGAAAGAAGGTGTTGAATGGGTCCAAGCTTGTCGAAAAATTGAAAAGGAAGTGATGGGGAATGTGGGAAAGAACAAATGCGAATGACATAGTAAGAAAAAACCTACGAACAGCATTAATGGATATGATGTACCGATGAAACTTCTAAGGACTTACCACACAACTAGATATGATGTACAAGATAATCTAGTGAGATAACTCACTACCTAACCTTACTTAAGGGTTAGGATAAGAGTGAAATGAATGTAAACAAGTAATGTTTACAAGAGACAAAATGTCAAGTGTATTAATGTTTAATCTGATCTACAGTTATAAGTACAAGGGGGTATTTATACTCGAGAATTTAGGCTAAAATGCCTAAAAAGGAAAAGAAAAAAAGGGTGTTACTCTAAAGAAGTAATGTACAAGGGCAAAAATGAATATTCAAGAAAAGTAATAATTAGGGTAAAAATGAATATTCAAGAAAAGTAATGATTAGTGTAATAGATTTCACATATGATCCTATACATCTAGTGGTGATACATTGGTGAGGCCATTGGAGGATGCGGACAAAAGTGTATGGTCTGGTTGCTTATCCGAACAAGAGTAGCTAAGGATCAGTTTGGTCTCTCTCTCTCTTTCGGCTTCTTGGCAAAAGAGATGCCGAGTCATTGGTCGGCTTGGGCGCGAGTGAGTAATCTATAACTCGGCATACTTCAGAGAGACAGGCAATCATTTGGCTTGGCATAAAGAGTGATTCGGCAAAAAAGTACTCAGCTTCGATAGAAGTTGGATGGAGTAGAAGAATCCGCCTTACCAGGCTTTCCAATCCTCAAGCTTAGCTGCAGGTCAAAGGCCTAATAGCCTGATTCCTATCAAAAGGGGAGCGAGAGAGAAAGGTAGATGATTAATTATAAAACAACTTCTTTATTTCATCATTATAGAAAAAATGTACATAGCAAAATGCTAATCAAAATAAGGTCGAAGATTATCGACATTCTATGTGCGCGGAATAAGCTCACCATCCAGTTTTTCCAGTCTGTATGCTCCATTGCCCAATCTATCCCTAACTTTGACTGGGTCTTCTCAATTGAGGGCTAGCTTGCCTTGCCCTTTACACGAACCTATGGTTTTTAGCTTTTGGTACACTAGGTTACTAACCTTGAACTCCTTGTGTCTAACTTTTTAATCGTAATACAAGGAGGCCTAATGTTGGTATGTGGTTACTCGAGTAAAAGCAAGGTCTTTGATTTCCTTGAAGGTATCAATGATAGCCTACAACAGTCACTTGTTAAGGGCTGTGTCAAAACTTCGAGTCCGGATATTAGGAAGCTCAAGTTCAATGGGGAGAATTGCTTTTGACCTGAAAACTAGGTGATAAGGGGTCTCACCCGTAGAAGTACGATGGGTAGTCCTATACCTCCAGAAAATATTAGGCAGTTCGTCTACCTAAGCACCTTGAGATTGGTCCATGTGCTTTTCAAGATATCTAAGATAATCCGATTGGTTACCTCTACCTATCCATTTGAATGGGGGTGGGCAACCGAGTTGAAGTGAGGGATAATGTAGTGTTTGGAGCAGAATTCCTTGAACTTAGGGTTATCAAATTGTCGGCCATTGTCCATGATGAGAGTATTAGGGACTACGGACCAGGAGAGATGTTTTTTCTAATGAAAGATTTAACACTTCTCTCTGTGATCTTAGCTACCGCTTCGACCTCCATCTATTTTGTGAAGTTATCGACGGCAACAAGTATAAACTACCGTCCTCCTAAAGCTTTTGGGAAAGCGCCAAGAATATCAATCTCCCATTGCGTAAATGTCCATAGGCTCATTAGGGGTTAAAGAGTGGTTGATAACTCTTATTTTAAATACATTTCACATGGTGATTTTATAGTATTTCCCTTACATCTTTGGTTTTCTTTAAAGAAATTGATACTTAATTGAGTAAAATTTTGATTTCAAGGTTTGAATGCGTTCTTGGATCGAAAACGAAGAAAATGAATCAAGTTTCACTCAATTTGGAGTTCAAATGAATGAGTTATGAAGTTACACAGTCTGGGACACAACTGTATCCCCAGGCTGTATCCATCCAGGAAAATATGCCAAGGTCATAAAGTTACACGACCTGGGGACACGGCTGTGTCCCAGGCCGTATCTGGTGACGAAAACGGAAATCTTACAATACATTATAAAAGGACATAGTAGGGTTTCGCATACGGGATTAGACATTGAAAAAAAGAAGAGACTTGAGGAGAAGGAAGAGAAAAAGGCGAAAGCAACACCCAACTTCAAGATTGAAGAGATTTATCATCAACAAAAGGGGTTTTTCATGTTTTATTTATTGGTTTTATTGGAATTCGTTTTTAGTTTCATTATGATAGCTTAAGATTCTTATGTTTAGGATTATGGAACCTAGGGTTTCATGTGACCATTAAATTGATTGATAATTTTCAATAAAGTTTCTATCTTTTCTTAATTCAATTATGTTATTTAATTGTTAATTGATATTTCTAGAGTATCAATCTATGATATTATGCATGATGATTGAATAATCACATGTGTAATGAGATCTTGACATAATTGGAGAGAATTACATGTGTACTTAGAGATAAGATACATGTTTCTTCCGGAAAGTCGTTCTTTTGTGTGGGAATTCATTATACATTAATGCGATTCTAAATTATATTACTAAGTGAAGAGATTCCAGTAAATAATTTAAGATTAGGGTTAATATGCTTGAGAAAGGTGTTAACTTTAATTGTGAATCCCTCCGGTCAAGAATAATAGAAATTGAATTGGATATATTTTAAGCGGTCACATATTAAACACTAGGGGAAATAATTCCTAAATACGTTATTACCTTCTTGAAGTCGTTCTTAGTTTTATCGCTTTCTAAAATGATTAATCAAGTCTCATAATTAGGTTAGTTTGTTAATTTTAGTATTTTTAATTCATTCAACTCATCACAATTTTCCGGTTAGATAATAGAGCTAAGGTTAATATTAGTATTCGAAGTCTCTAAGGGATCGACTCGGACTCACATCCGCTATATTAAAACCGATAGGTGCACTTGCCTGATATCAGTGGTGCTAGGTGTATGACTTATTGGGGCGTGCTTCTAGCATTGCGAGCACTTTTGGGCTACAACTTTTGCGTCCTGCCTCATGGTGGGCTAGTAATACCCAAGCCGTAACGCCCAAATATAGATGGCTTAAGACTAAATGTGATTGTTTACACTTTAGCATGCAGCTCTTTCATGACACGTAGCCCTTCCCCTTCTTAAAGGCATCAGAGTAGGAGGAGGCTGACTCCTCTGCGATGCAAGATGCTATCAACTAACGTATAGTTGGTGGTGTAATACCAAAGGTTCTTTGCCTCCTTCCTATCTTCTAGAACATGCCCTGCTCCAAATAACTCCTGATGGGCTCCATCCAACTCGACTTTGGTGTTGCTATGGTTAATTCCAAACTTCAGTTGAGTCGAGAGTTATACTTTTTTTCGATAGGTACTCTATAAAGATTTTATTATCCTTTACCTCAATTTTTTGTATACTAGTAAAGGCGAGCTTGGATAGCCAATTTGCTACTGAATTCTCCAGTTAAGGGATCTTCCTAATGTCCCACGAAGGGAATTTCGCTAGGAAGCTCTTCACTTTTTCAAGGTACCTAACCATAGTGTTGTCCCTAGCCTTGTATTCACCTCGAACTTATTGGACGACAAGCATAGAGTTCGAGAAGATCCACAAATGCTTGGTACCGATCTCCTTGGCTAACTTAAGATTGACGATAAGCGCCTCGTACTCGAAATTGCTATTATCGAAATTAAATCCGAACTTAAGGGCATGGCAGATGGTGACCTTATGCTGGTTGGTCAGAATAAGGCTCATGCCTCTACCCTTTGAGGTAGATGATCCATCGATGTAGACAGTCTATATTAGTTTGTCATTACCTAAGGGTGCTTCCTCCTCTCTAGTATATTATACCACGAAGTTAGCTACCAACTGTGCCTTATAGGCCATTCATGGTTAATATTGGATTCTATACATGCTCAATTCTATGGCATACTTCATTGTCTGTCTAGATACGTCAAGTTTCTGCAACATAGTGTAGAGTGGCTGATTTATGAGTATGGTTACTTGGTGAGCTTAGAAGTAAGGCCTTAGCCATCGTATTGTGATAATGACGGCTAGGGCAAATTTTTTTGTTTGTGTATACCTAACCTTAGACCTGTATGGTGTATGGCTGATGTAATATACTAGCCTGTGTTCTCTTCCCTCTACACTAACTAGTATAAAGAGAGCACCCGATCTCTTATGGCTAGGTACAAAAATAGGTCCTCCCCATGGACAGGCTTAGGAGGATCAATAGGTGTGTGAAGAAGTCCTAGAGTTGTTGAAAAGTAGCGACGTACTCCAGAGTCCATTCAAAACCCTTTAGGTTTTTCAAGATTTTGAAAAACTCAGCACATCTATCAACGTTTTTCAAGATAAATTTGCTCAAAGCAGCCACCATACTAGTGAGCTTCTATATGTCTCTGATTGAGGTTAAAGTCTTCATTCCTCTGATGGCTGTAATCTTCTCGAGGTTAGCTGTGATGCCTCTCTATGTTACCAGAAAGCTAAGGAACTTACCATAAAGCTAAGGAACTTCCCAAATTTGATACCGAATATGCAATTCTAAGGGTTCAGCTTCATATTGTACATACGCATCCAATCGAAGGCTTCTTGGAGATCCTTGACATAATCGATCGGCTTTTAGCTATTGATAATCATGTCATCAATGTACACTTCTATATTGCGCTTGTTCTAGGGCTTGAACAGTTTTTTCACCATTCGTTGGTACATAGCCTGTATGTTTTTCAATTCAAATGGCAACATAGTGTAGTAATACGTATTGTAATTGGTCACAAAGAAGGTATAGACTTCATCCTTCGAGTCTTTTTGATCTGGTTGTACCTCAAGAAGGAATCCATAAAGCTCAGCAGGGTGTGTCCTAAAGTGGAATCGACGAGCTGATCAATCCTCAGGAGGGAGAAGCAATCTTTAGGGCAGGCTTTATTGAGGTCGGTATAATCGACGTATATTTTCCACTTCCCATTCTAATTCTTTACTAGTGCTACATTGGTTAGCCATATCGAGTACTTTTCCTTCCTCACGAAGTTGGCCTTAAGTAACTTTTGCACTTCCTCCTAGATTACGGCCTGCTTCTCTAGGACGAAATGCCTTTTTGTCTAGCTGATAAGCTGCGCTATGGTGTTGATATTGAGGCCACGGGTTACCCAATCGGGTGAAATTTCGGGCATGTCTGATGTTGACCATGCGAACCTATCTAAGTTCACTCGTAGGAGGACAATGATTTCTTCCTTCACCTCGGCTGGAGTCTTATTCCTGACTTTCGTAATCTGCTCGGGTGAGGTTATAAATGTCTTCTATTTTCTTCCCGGACGGGCTTGTTTCTAAGGCAAAGATGCCATCTCTTTTGGCCGCTTTGATGTACAACTCTTGTGAGAGCTTTTGATCACATCTATATATTCTTACCTCAGTTAGGGTTAGAAACTTGGCATTAAAATGAAAGGAGGATGTGATCACCCTGAATGCATTCAAGCTTAGTCTTCCTAAGAGTGCATTGTAAAGGGAAGGGTAATCAATCACAATGAACTCTACAGGCTATTATGCTACGTAGTCATCATCACTAAGTTTTATGTCTAACGTGATGATACCCTTGGCTCAAATTGTACTTTCGTTGAAGTCGATCAGATTGTGGTGGTACGACTTCATTTTTATCGGTAACTTCTTTCTCGTCCTCTCATATATTTAGAGGAAGAGTATATTGGTGGAGCTGCCAGTATTCATTATAATCTTTAGGACCCTAAAACTTTAAGATCTTTACCCCTATCATCAAGGCATCTTGATGAGGTGTATCGACCCTTTCAAGGTCTTCGTCGGAGAAGGAGATGGAAGTGTCTAACTTCTATCTCTTCTCCCTTACGGCGAGCATCTCTAACGAGGTATTAACCAATCTGCTAGTTCTTAGCCAACTCTCAGGGTGCGGTCCCTCCGTGATTATGTTAATGATAGCATTAGGGGTGCATTCATTGCAGTAATCATTATTCTGCTCAGCGTAGGCATTCTCGGTCCGTCACCTCTAGGTTATTTTATCTCCATGGTTATTAGAACGGTCATTGTTCCTTTGATGGGTCATATATTTGTTGAAGAAACCACGTTGAATGACATATTCAAGGGTATCCTTCAACTAGAAGCACTCATTGGTGGTGTGGCCATGGTCATCATGGAATTAACATTATTTGTTTGAGTTTCGACAACTAGGGTTACCTTATATCTTAGACAGCCTTTAGAGTAAATTTTAGTGCTTCACTTTCAAAATGGACCTAAGCAATTAGTCTATTCAGGGTTGTGTACTAGGTGTAGATAAGAAAGGGGGAGTGGTTTATGCTCGGCCCAACGATTCTTCTTCCCAAAGCTCTCTCCCTCTGATTTGCTCGGCATCCTATCGCCAAGGCGATCCTTCACAGACAATTTTTCTTTATCCTACTTTCCGCTGACCTTTCTCAATTGGCATTACACTTGGTACAAATGTTATCTTCCTAGTTAATGTACTTTTGGGCTTTGTTCCAGAATTTAGCCAAAGTCTTTGGCTTGCTCTTCGAAAATGATCGAAAGAAATCTCTCAAAGGTCAAATGCTGAGCTATGCAGCATAGACAACAACTCCCTCATCCAACTGAGGGATCTCAACCATGTCATTGTTGAATTAGGCTAAGCAATTGCACAGGGACTCATCTTTACCCTGCCTTATGGGATAAAAGAACAATGTGTCTTTAGATGGGGGCTTGCTAGCTTTAAAGTGGAGACTAAATCTTCACACTAGCTCATCAAAGGAGCTGATGGAATTGTCGGGGAAGTGGTTAAACCACATCTGAGTTGCTTTCCTCAAGGTGTCCAAGAAGGCCTTGCATATTATAACATCCCCATGACTATGAAGGTTTATAAGGGTGCGAAAGTGGAGAAGATGGACATTAGGATCACCTATGCCATCATACTAGTCCAGGGATGGAAGTTTATCGTTATGGGGCAACACTTTGTCTTGAATGCCCCTATTGAAAGGGGTCTTATTGCTGGAGATCAGCCCGGCGTAGCTAGTAACCTTGCTCCTCTACTGCTCGAAGAGCCATCTCATTATGGCACGGAGCTCATTTAGGTTAACATCATCTACTGGGTGAGCTCGGCGTATAGTTAAAGGAGCTTGTACTCCTTATAAGTCAGCTTCTTGCTTATTTCTAGTTAGAACTCAGTCGCAAGTGGCTACAAACCTTCCTGGCTATTGATGTAAGGTGGATTAGGTTGTTGATTGCCCTCAAGTTGGTTATTTACTAACTATTAGTTCTCTTGCTCCTTGCGGTGAGACATGATGTTGAAGGAATTGTTTTTGGGGTATGTATTTAATGTGTTTGAGGTTTCAAGTGTAGGAATTTAGTTTCCCACAAATAGCATTAAATGTTATCTTTGAGTTTTTACTGGTAGGTATGAAGGTTTTGTATGTAGAAGGCCTTTAAAACAATACACTATGAGGGGACACTTGAGGAGTTATCTAGTGTGGCCATTTTGATACTTAAGTTGGCAATGGGGGTTTAGAGAATAGAAAGTGATTTGGAATAACAAGCAAGCTTAGAGTGCAGAGTTTAGAGAGCTTTGTCATTAGGCAGTAACCCTATATTTATAGTGGAGTGAAGCTGGTAGTTAGAGATCAATTGGTGGGAGAAATCTTCTCTTGCAAGTATAGGAGAGATCTTAGGGTCATTGTATTAAACGTGTCCCACTTATTCTGGATGTGACTGTTTCATACTAGTTGATTCTTATCTTATGCATTTGAGTTGTTGCAAAGCTTATTAGGCTTGATTAATACAGGCTTAGGGCTTAGACCCATAAGGGTAAGCCTCAGGTAAGGAGACATGTCGGATCTGGTTAGGCCTGAAGGGTCCATGTTTAAAGTACCCTATTAACAGGTAGATTTCATGTTATTATTTTGTGGATATTAAATAAGTTGCAGGTTCCTAGACACCTAACATGTTTGTAGAAGTTAGGGACACGTGACAAGGTTGTAGGGTTCTGGGTTCTAGGGTAGTAACGTTTTGGGTTTCAGGCTTTACAAATTATTAATTTGAATCAATTCCTCTGTGTAATGACTTTTTTTTATTCTTAGAATAATTGGGTTTCGTAATTCTTCTTTTCTCCTCCCGACTTGCAACCATTTTTGGAACAGAATTGACAATATTTTGGGACATCTTTGACAGCTACCTCTTGATAGTATTGTTTCCTCTCTGAACTTAGCTAAATTCTGTTTATCAACGGCTTAGAGATGTTAACTTCACATAAGGTTTCCACCACCTACATGATAATGTAGAAATGAACCTAGACTCAACATCACAAGCACTATCACTCATATGCAAACTTAGTGGTAATTTAAACATACCTATTATTGAACTCGTGATTCTTTAAAACCATATATTTTGTTTAGCTTTAATTTATACTAAGCAAATCCCATCTAGCATAAATGGCTCGAACAAAATTGAAGAAAATGATGCTTTTCTTTGAATATTTTCTCAAAATCGAGCCACCAAATCTACAGATTAGGAAAAACAAATGTCAAAGTTAATAAAGTGGGTTAACTTTAACATATGAAACATTAATCTTTTTGTAAACCAAAGTTCCATGGATCCAAGAATGTTGAAGTTTAAAACACCAAGTTCTACAAAGTAAAAATGGGGTTTCATTTCTTAACAGCATATAAAGGAGAAGAAAAGTTTTTCTTTTTTCTTTTTTCTTTTCCTCTTTTTGTTTTGGTTACGCCATATGGATCTTTTTCCCCCAAAACTCTTATTGTTGTTTTGTTATATTATAATTTTCCTTTTTCCCAATTTCCTTTTTTTTTATTTTTTAAGTTTCAACTTTTTATAGGAAAATAGTGGCTATATTTTGGAGAAAGTACATTAGTACAAGACAAGAAACTTATTTTATTTCATAATTTTTTGGGAGAAATTTTATTTTCTAACTTAAAAGACTCCTCCTTCTATATTTAATAAATTTTATGTGATATAAATCTATCTTTAATAAGAAAACTCATGTTGTAATTTTTTAGTGGAGAAATTTATTTGAAAACACTAATAATGAAAAACATTTTTTAGTGAAGAGATTCAATTAGTAAAACCTATGTTTTTCCTTTTTTATTATTTTCTCATTTTATTTTCGTTCTTTCTATGTTTTCAAAATTTTATTATTAAAATAATAAGAAAATGTGGAAGAAGATGATTAAAGCAAGCTTTAACCCTTAGGTAATTTTTCAGCTTAAAATGGATTTTACTCTAATTAAATTGCTATTTAGTAATTCTATGTTGGAATTTTTTCTTAAAATATGACAATGGGAGCTTTTAGTTATTTACTCCTTTGACAAGGTAACTAAATTAGACAAGCCAAATAAAAAAACATTGAGGTAAAATCATTCGAATAAAGAAAATTCTAATCCATCATAATGGTTTATGTTGTGAGACTCAAAAAATAACTTCTTGCTCCAAATGACTCACTTCTTTGTTTATTAACTTTCCTTTCTTTTCTTCCTTTTTTTTTACATTTTTTTATTCTTTATTTTTTATATTTATTTTTCTAAATGTTACTTTTTTTTCTTTTTAATTTTTTGTATGTTTTATTTTGTGCTTTTCTAATAATTGTTTCAATTTTCATGATTTTTGTAAAAAAACTAAACTAAGATAAAATAAATTGGTGTGCCTAACCCTACCAAACCTAGCTTTACTACCCATAAGTAAAATTCAAACTTGAAAACAGAACTCTACATATGCAAACCCAGCGATGAGAACTTTGATGCACCACCTCATGTATACTTAATAATACTCAAATTTACATGGTTTTCCTTTAGTTTTAATGATATTTAATGGCGTATTCATGGTATTTCTTGGACAAAATCATGGAAGAAAAATAAAAGTCGATGAATCAGGCAAAATATTGAAGAACATTTAAATTTGGGCTTAGAGATGAACTTTTGTCAAGAATTGGTCATTTGCACAAATTCCCCTCTGATGAAAATTTCATATGAACTAATTTAAACATCGTAACCAATTCAACTTGCATCTTTAGTTTGTAGATTGTGTATTATTATTGGAATTTATACATTTTTGTGTTTTCAATGCCAATAGATAATCAAATGGGCAAGTTCAACGAATTGTTATTGAATTTAAAGTTATAGATTAAACTAGGATAATCTATCTAATCAATTTGTATGATCATTATGGTTCTTAAGCTTTTAATGTGTCTATTGGTTGCAATAATAGTGAAAAAAACATGTTATTAATGTTAAGGAGTAATTCTAATTATTGTTTTGTATACGTATTATTTTAGAGTGAGTTAGTTATTACTCGAGTACTACTACAAATAAGAGTTAGTTGAGTGTTAACAGAGAGAAAATTTACAGTGCTAAGTGTTAGTAAAAAGTGCATGTGATTAGTGCATATGTATAGAGTATACACTGTGAGTGAGTGAACAAAACAGTGAAGTGTGTACGTGGTGCTTACAATAAGTGAACTAAAATCAAGAGAATAGTTTCGACCACTTTTTCTTATGAATGCGATATACTTTGTTGTTTGTTAGTGATTGTGAATTCTTGATTGTTCCCAACATATTGGTATCAAAGCCTCAACAAAATTGACTTCATTTGGGCAAGAAATGGCAAATCCGTCTGGAAATCTCCTTACCTTGCTTCTAATATTAGATGGCAAAAATTATGATAAATGGTGTATCCAAATGAGAGTAATATTCGAACTTTAAGAAGTGCTGAAACTTATGACTAGAGGATACTAAGAATTACCAGAGAATGCAACCGACACTCAAAGGTTGCATATAGAGATACTGAGAAAAAAGATTGCAAGGCATTGTTATATGTTCACTAGTGTGTAGATTCATCCAATTTTGAAAAAATTGTTGAAGCCAGGACTGCTAAAGGGGCTTGGGACATCCTAGAAAAAAGTTACAAAGGTGCTGAGAGATTAAAGAAGGCTCAATTGCAAACTTTGTGCCTCTAGTATGACTTGTTGCGGATGGAGGTGAAAGAGACCGTTAATGATTACTGTATAAGAGTAATTACTTCAATGAATCAGATGAAAGCAAATGGGGAAACGGTGACTGAAGTAATGATAGTAAAAAAAATTCTTAGAACCTTGACTCTAAGATTTGATTATGTAGTTATGGCCATCTAAGAATCTAAAGACTCTAATGATTTAAAGATAGAAGAATTACAGAGTTCTTTAAAGGCCTACGAATAGCGGATGAATAAAAGAGTGGTTGAAAAAGAGGCGGGACATGCTCTTTAGGCACAAACTAAGAAACTTAGGTCTGAGATTAGTCAATGTGGCAGAAGAAGGGGAAAAGGAAGAGGAAGAGAAAGATGAAGGAATATATATGGTAGAGGACGTATGTAGACACCTAATTTTTTCCCCCCTTTTATTTTTCATATTAGGTTATAAGGTCCCAAATTAGGAAATGTTCAAAAAAAAAAAAGAAAATTAAAGAAAGCCCCCTAAAAGGATGAAAGTTAGAAAAAATAGGAATTCTAGAAAAATAATAAAAAAAATAGGAAAATAGGAAAAAACACAAAAAATATGAAATTTAGAAAAAAAAATTAAAAAATAAGAAATTTGAAAAGTCACAAAATAAAATAGAGAATTTAGAAAATAATAAATTTTTAGGTTGTTTAAATAAAATATAATTTTAATTTAAATAGTTTTGAATAAAAGGCTATTGAGTTTAAATTTACATTTAAACCTAATCCAGGCTGACCTAGTTCATATGTATAATTAAGTACACATATGAATAAGGAAAAACTAATAGCTCAGTTGGATAAGCACTTGGACTTGACATTACATATGAATTGGAGATCTTGGGTTTAATCCATGGAAGGTATAAAATGTATCTTTTATTTTCTTTTCTCACTTTATTGCCATCTCATCGTCATATCACGGGTTACCTCATCGCTATGTCATTTGCCAACTTACTTCTAAGTGTGGTAGATACACTCTGACATACTTCGGTACATTTATATACGCACAGCTATGTATTTGGCACCACATATTGTCTAGGTTCGTCTAATCCAAAAATGGAAGAAAATCATACTGCATTTAATTTTTTCCATCCTTAACTCAACCATGACACCTATAAATAGGGATTTACTCTTCATTTTCAAAACACAACGAAAACTTCGAAACACTTAAAAAAAAAAAACAAAAATTGAAGTTTCCTCTCTCTAGTACAGCATCTCTGACAGTATTTTTCAATGAAAATCACCACCATTGAATTTCACGAGCCAATTGAGCCAAAGTGAGCTAACTCTAAGTCGATCAAGCTGAAGTAAGCCGACTCTAAGCCGATCAAGCCAAAGTGAGTCGACCAAGCTGATCTAAGTCGAAGTGAGTCGACACAAGCTGATCGAGCTGACTCTAGGCCGAAGTGAGCCGACCAAGTCAATCTAAGTCAAAGTGAGCTGACACAAGCTGACTCTAAGTTGACCCTTTTTTTTTCTTTCTTTTTAATTTTATTCATTTGTTTTTTGTAAATGTTATAAATGAGAAAAAGAAAAAAAAAACAAGGAGAAGAAAAAAAAAGAGGAAAAGAAAAAAAAAAGAGAAGGGAAGCAGTCTATTTATTTATTTTAATAAAAATAGATAGAATAAGTATAAAAAAATAAAAATAAATAAATAGGTTAGTAAAAAAAAATTGTTTTAACACTTATGAAAATTGAGTTTTCTAAAAATAAATGAAAATAAATAAATCATTTTTTCAAATTAGAATCATTTAGAATTTCCAAAAATTAATTTCAACTTAGGTCCTCTTATAATCTTTTCTTAAATCAACTCAAAATGAGTAAAAACGTAAACCCAGCAATTTTTTTCCAAAGTTAAAATCAATTAACCCACTATATTTTCGATGAAAGAACTACGCGCATCTGATCCCAAATAGTAGGTACGTAAGCACCTGTACGTAAGTATAGGGCGACTTAAAATATGAAAAGTTTTATTTTTTCTATTTTTAGGTATTTATGTAAATTAATCAATTTAGTCATGTGTATCATAATTAGATGTTTTTTAGAAATTAAAAAGGATATATTTGAAAAGCGAAATTAAATTCCAGAAGGTTAAAAGTGATACTCATTTAAGGTTTAGTAAATTAGCCCCCGGATCCAGATTTCTAGTTTTTAAAAACTGTATTTATAATTTGGTTTTTTAATTAATGGAGCAGTAACTAAGTTATAACTAATTTACCTAATTGATTATAACTTAATCCCTTTTCCTGACTCCGGTCGAGTGGCCACTCCAAATTTTTTCAAGTTGGAAAAAATGATCTTCTTTAAACCTTAGTTGAGAGTCATTATTAAACGAGTAAGGTTTAGTATTTATCGGTTTAGAGAAGACCTAATTTTATAAAAAAGAACCGGAAGGGTGAAAAACTCGGCTCAACAACTTGGTGATCAAGAAGATTGTGCCGATTAAGGCAAATTTGATAATAATGAAAGGTCCACAAGTATAAGAGGGAGAGAAACTAGAAGGAAATTTGACAAGAGGAATATCTAATGTTATAATTGTAAAAAAATACGGTCATTTTGCTAATGAATGTATAAGTAATAAGAATGCAAAGATGACAGTAAAAGAATCAACTGGATATGCCCAAGAAGGTGATTATGATTTGGATCATGTACTTCTTATGGTGACTAAGTTGCTAGAGGTTACAAGCAATAATTCTTAGTATCTTGATACTAGTTGTGGAGCTAAATGAAAACATATAGAGTAGGGTTAGATTTGTTGATGACATCATAGTTAGTGTCGAAGGACTGGGTAAAATTTTGATTCAGCAAAAGGATGGTGAGTGATCTATTATATTCAATGTGTTGTATGTTCCAAAGATGAAAAATAATTTGTTGAGTTTAGGACGATTACTAGAAAAAGGTTACAAGATGAATTTACAAAACAAGATGTTGATATATGATACCAAGGGAAGGTTAATCTTGAAATCCTCACTCACTAAGAACGGGACATTTAGAATAGACATTCAAACTTATGGTTATAAATGTCTTACTATAGTGGTTAGTGATGAGAGTTGGCTTTAGCATTTATGTTTTAGATAACTCAACTTCAAGGATTTAAGGAAATTAAGTGATGTAAATGTAGTTCTTGGTCTACCTCCCATTAGACCACCAAAAGAATTATGTGAAGGGTATCAATTTGGTAAGTAGACAAGAGACACATTTAAAGAATATACCATTGTCCGAACTACTAATTTGTTAGAAGTGATCTACTCTGAAGTATATGGCCCAATTGAACTTATGACACCAAGTGGCAATAGGTATTTTGCATCATTTTTAGATGATTATAGTAGAAAGATTTGGGTGTATTTGTTACAAAGGAAGGAAGAGGTGTTTAATGTGTTTAAGACATTTAAGGTGATGGTTGAAAAACAAGTTGGTAAAAACATCAAAATACTGAGAGTAAATGGTGGTAAAGAGTATGTTTCACATGAATTGCAATGTTTTTGTGAAGAAGAAGGTATACAACATGAGGTTATAGCTCCTTATACTCTCCAACATAATATTACAATAGAAAGGAGGAATAGAATGCTCTTAAATATGACTAGGAGCATGCTGAAAGGTAAATCAATGCCTAAATTATTGCAACCTATATTCTAAATAGATATCCCACTAGAAGATTAGTTTCAAAGACAACTGAAGAAGTGTGGAGCGGTACAAAGCAAAATGTGAAACATTTAAGGATTTTTGGAAGTCATTATTATTCTCATGTACTGGATGAGAAAAGGAAAAAATTAGATGATAAGAGTGAATGTGTTATATTTTTACGATATCACGTGATCGAAGCTTATAGACTATATAATCTTATTATTAAGAGAATTATATTGAGTAGAGATGTTGCGTTTGATGAAACCAAAGCTTGGAATTAATGTAAAAAATTAGCTAATCTTGGAAATGTCATTACAATAAACAGATACAATGCCTCATTTATCTCAGATTGAAGTTAGTGATGAACAACAATAGAATGTTCAAAGGACTTCTAGAGTAAGATAGAGGCTAAGTAGATTAAGTGATTATGAAATGGTAAGTGATGATGTAATTACTGATGAAGGTGAATTAGTGCATATGGCTTTCATGGCTGATATGGAGCCTATAAAGTTTGAAGATATAGTTAGTGTTACAGTGGTATGCAATTATAAAGGAAGAACTAAATGCTATAGAAAGAAACTAGACATAGGAATTGGTACCTTTGCCTAAAAATAAAAAGTCAGTAGATGTAAAGTGGGCATATAAGATCAAGAGGAAACCTGATGGTGCAGTAGCTAAGTATAAGGCTAGGTTGGTGGCAAAGGGTTTTTTTACAAAAAGAAGGTTAGATTTTCATGAAGTTTTTTCACTAGTGGCAAGAATTGAGACCATAAGGTTAGCGATTGCTATTGCGAGTTACAAATTATGGTAGATGTATCAATTGGATGTAAAATCTGTATTTTTGAATGGACCACTTGAGGAAGAAGTTTATGTAAATCAACCACCTAGGTTTGTAGTGAAAAGTGATGAAAACAAAGTATAAAGGCTTCAGAAGGCTTTATATGGGTTGAAGCAAGCTCCTTGTGCTTGGAACAAGAGAATTGACTCCTTCTTATCACAACAAGGTTTTTAAAAATATGAGAGTGAATATGGTGTTTATGTTAAAGGAAGTTTTAGTAGTAGACTAAACGAGCTATTGATATAGTGTATATATGTTAACGACCTCTTGTTGATAGGAAGTAATGAAAGAGAAATTGATAAGTTCAAAGAAGTTACGAAGTCTAAGTTTAAAATGTCAAACTTGGGTCTTTTGTCCTATATTTTAGGACTTGAAATTCTTAGGGTAAAAGAAGGTGTATTTGTACATAAGAGGAAATATGTTAGAGATATATTAGAGTGATTTGGCATGTTAGAGTAGTGTTACACTAGTAGATGTTAGTGTAAAGCTTGTGAAAAATGAAGTAGAGAAACTGGTTGATTCAACTTTGTTCAAACACATAGTAGGGTCTTTACGGTACTTATGTAATAACAGACTAGATATAGCTTATGGTATTGGTTTAATAAGTTAGTTTATAGAAAAACCTAGAGTTTCACATATTGCAGTAGCTAAAAGATTATTGAGATATGTGTAAGGTACTCATGACTTTGCATTACTGTTTAGAAGATGGAGTAAAGCAGTTGATGAAATGGTGCTTTATGGATACTTGGATTCTAACTGGTGTGGAGATAAAGTCAATAAAAGAAGTACAACTAGGTTTGTGTTTCAATTTTGTGGTGCTTCTTTTGCTTAGAGTTCCAAAAAGCAATAGATTGTTGTCGTATCATCGTATGAGGCTGAGTATGTAGCAACATCAGTAACTAAATGTGAAGCTATTTGGATTGGACACTATTGAAGTAAATGAAGGTTGAGTTGAATAGCTGCCTAATATTGAAGATAGACAACAAGTCTGCTATAAATCTTGTAAGAAATCCAGTTGCTCGTAGTAGGAGCAAGCATATTGAAACACGCTTCTATTTTTTAAGAGATAAAGTGAATAAAGGCAAGTTATAGTTGGAATATCGTGTGACAGAAGACTAAATTGTAGATTTGCTAACAAAGCCTTTGAAGAATGTTAGGTTTGAAGAGTTGAGATAGTTACTTGGTGTAAGATCATTTAAAGAGTTTAAATCAACTAGAATTAAAGGGGAGTGTTAAAGAGTAATTTGAATTGTTGTTTTGTACATGTTTCATTTCAAATTAAGGTAGTTGGTACCCAAGTACTACTATAAATAAGAATTAGTTGAGTGTTAATAGAGAGAAAAATTACAGTGCAAAGTGTTAGTAAAGAGTGTATGTGATCAGTGTGTGTATGCATAGTTACATTGTACAAGTAAATAAAGGCAAGTTAAAGTTTGAATATTGTGTGATAAAAGATCAGATTGTAGATTTGCTAACAAAGCCTTTGAAGACTGTTAGGTTTGAAGAGTTGAAATTATTATTTGGTGTAAGATCATTTAAAGAGTTTAAATCAATTAGAATTAAATGGGAATGTTAATGAGTAAGTCTAATTGTTATTTTATACATGTGTCATTTCAAAGTAAGGTAGTTAGTACTTAAGTACTACTATAAATAAGATTTAGTTGAGTGTTAACAAAGAGAAAAATTATAGTGCAAAGTGTTAGTAAAAAGTGCATGTGATTAGTGCTTTTGTGTAGAGTATACATTGTGAGTGAGTAAACAAAATAGTAAAGTGTGTGTACAGTGCTTACAATAAGTGAAATAAAATCAAGAGAACAATTTCGACCACTTTTTCTTATGAGTGCCATATACTTTCTTGTTCATCAGTGATTGTGAATTCTTGATTGTTCTTAACAATCAAACATATTAGATGAGTTTATTGATTATTTGAAAGATGTTAGAAAATAGTTAAGTAAACTAATCAAATTCTACTTTCATACTACTATGGATGGCATGTGAAATCATTAATCTTTATGTCTTGCAAACGCGTTAAATGCCTTTCTTTTGTTGTGTGATTTAGTTCAATTTTATTTTAGTTGTTATCTACTCAAATTTGTAAGTTTAAACCATTTATTTATTCAAATAAAGTTGTGTTCAAGTGTGGTGTGGTAGATATATTGACTTTTATTCTTAGTGGGATTAACGGTTAGGTATGCCGTTTGCTTGGTAAAATTTGGCACCTTAACCTTTAAACTATAACATAGGTAATTAGAGTCCTTAATTATGCTTACGCTCATGCTCATGCTCATGCATTTGGACTACATATACTATATGGGTTTGGGTACAAACCATAAGCACTACTATACCACCATAGCCACCATGATGAGCACTAATTTACTATTAGATTCCACATGATTTAGTTTGGTTTTAGGTTTAAGTTGCTAGTGATTTGGAAGTATGGTCAATGTTGGTTTTGATTACTAGTTTTGGTGACTTGAATGTGGTAGGGATTAGGTACAAAATTGTGGTCAGGATAGTAAGGGTTATACTTCGATGGGTATTTTAGTCGTTTTGGAACCTCTTCTTAATTTATTTATCTTTGCACTGCTTTATCAAACAAAGGGAAATTCTATAGTAACATCATGTTACTATAACATTATGGTAAATTATATCTTATTTCAATAAATCATATACGTAAATGTTAAAATAAAAACCATCGATAGTTTTATTTTTATTGTTGATGAGCATGGTTTAATAAAATTTGATAAAAACAAAGCTATTGATAGATTCTATTATATTGTTACTTAGCTTTATTACTTTTATGGCATGCTTAGTTCATTTTATACAATTGAAATAACATAACTATTCATCTCTTCTAAACATATTTCTACGTTTAGTTAGTAAAATAACTATTTTGTAGAATTGCTATTGTTATGAAATAAGGAATTACAATTCTTTTATAGGATTAAGGGAATAACTTTCGTAGTTTTTTTTAAGTATATTTTCATATCTATCCATGAGATTTAAAGGAATCATAAGAAATTATAAGGAATAATTATTATTTCTCTATTTCATTTCTTAAGAAATGTAATTCTATTTCTATCTTATTCAATTCCATAAACTAAAAATGTCAAACGAATAAAAAATTCTAGTATACCTTTTTTTCCACTTCATAGGGTGAAGGTGACTTTAATCATCCTCGAGACACTATTTGACTGGCGAAATACAGTTTTTCTATTATTAAGACCAATTAAAAATTCCATGAAAAAATAATTGCATGTTAGTATATAAAATATTTTCCTACTTACGATAATTGCCTCAACATATCCTATTAATATTTTCAGCTTTAGAAAGGAAAATTATACAAACATCATATGCACTTTTTTTTTTAGAACTGAGATGTGCTTTTATTTTTAATAAATACATTACTTTTATTTCATAACCATTTTTTAATTTTAATTAGGCACATGTCAGCTTCTGATCATATTACTAATATATGAAATATAATTAATTAATAAATATAATTAAATAAAATAAAATGTAAAAAATAGAAAAAAAGAAGAAGAAAACTTAGGAATTAAAAATTTATGAAATCTTGTTTAGAACTTGTTGTAGGTTATCTTGGACATAAGTCTCTAAGCTTAGGTTGACCATTCTAACATGGATTGAGTTCTTAAAGCCCAATCTAATCTGCAAGCTGAGCTCCTCACAACTTAGACACCAGCAACTAGACATAAACCAAGCATCTATAACTTCCACCAATCTCACCAAAGACTATGTTGAGTTATTTGTTGCATGTCCAACTTGATGAGAACAAAGACCTCTCAACTCTTAGCAACCTAGACCTTCTAGCCTAGGTTGGCCATACTTAACCTAAGAAGTTAAATAGAGACCAAGGACAAACGACTTAGTAGATAAGACAATTATAGTTGTCACTAGATAAATTTAGAGAATTTAGAGTAGATCTTACGATGTTGATTTGCTTCTTAAGATAGCTTCACTCATCCCCAATAAATAGTAGATGAGACCTCTTGATAGTAGATCCTCACCTTAACTCACTCTAAACACTCCTATGTTCTTTCATCTTGTTTGGATTGTCTTTTTATTTTTTTAATTGTATTTTATCTATATTTTATCTATATCTATTCTGTATTTGATATGTATCTAATCTATATTTATTTGAAATTTAATGTTTGAAAAATTGCCTTTATCTAAATCTTATCTGTTTTGCTGTATAATTATAATAGAGATAGTGATTGGAGTGTTATAATTAAAAAATGAAAATTCACGTATTTTTAAAAAATATATTAAAAAAATATATTTTATGTATTGGAAATAATTATTTTAATGAGTATTTTTTTGTAAATATAAATAAAGTAAAATGGTAAATAAATTTAATTTTATTAGAATTTGTTAGGAATTTAATTTTAGAAGAGGAATATATATAAAATTATACTTTCATCTTTTTGGTGTCTTATTCTTGACAAATACAAAATTTAAATAAATACTAGTAAGATACTAATAAGATGAAAAAAAAAATAAACTAAACAAAATTTTTATCTTTTTCCATTGCAATTTTGTTAACTTAAATATCAAAATCACCCTTTGAAATCCTTTTTTAGCCCTATTGGTTTGTTTTGCAGATATCTAAAAACAACATAACCTTTGACATCTGGCTAACTCACTTTAAGTTTCTTTTTTATTTATTTATTTTTTGACTCGGTCTTTGAGATTAGAAAGCTTTGTCGTAGAAGAAATTTGAACCCTTATCCATCTACACGTTCTTTGTCATGTTGTCTTCGTTCTTGATTGTTTAAGACAACTCAAATGATACATCAGCAGACGCCCATCAGTGCTACTAATCCATTGCGCGTTTGACCGGTTTGATGGTTTGTGTACGATATTTATTATTTTCGTACATTGTGGGAGCTCCTCATATTAATTTTTTTTTATCAGTTGTCTAGGATCTACGTACCGTTAGTTTCGCACTACTGAAATAAAAGGATATTCTATATTCAATCATGCTTATATTTCCTAGTTTCCTTGAAAGATTGGAATCTTTTATTTATGTTAGAATTTCCCTCTAAAATTATATTTGCTCTCCTAATTTCAAATAAATATCTCAAAAATTTTATAGTAATATTAGTTAATATAATAGTATCATAACATCATAATAAATCACCTTTAATTTCAATGAATTATATTTATGATTAATAAAATGGTAACTTTAGTAACTTTTATAAAAACCATCAATTATCGACATTTTCAATAAAAACTATCAATAGCTGTATTTTTTTTACTATTGATAGTTTTGTTTTTATCATTTTATTAGAATAAAAGATGATTTACCATAAAATGCTACAAGTTATCTTCAATGTAAATGAGATTTCTAAGGCTTTTTCCTTGCCCTTTTGTTTTAAAATTGTATTATTTTATTTTATTTTTATTGCATTAATTAAATATATTTCATAATATTAACAGTGTTATTAAAAAATCGTATGCAATTTTAATTAAAATTATTAAGCAGTTAGAAAACACAAATCATATGTAAAAATGGGCAAAGTATTGGCATAAGTGGCCTGGTGGCCTTTTAACATTAAGTCACAATTTAGGTTTTTATAGTATTATATTAACTTTCTATATCACTATATAAAAATAGTACCGTATTACTATCTACCAACTTTTATCAGTTCTGTGATCGGAATTTTTGCTAATACTATTGTATTAACCTTTTGAGACCACTGTATAAAAATAATAACACATAAATACCTATCAACTTTTATAAATTATGAGAATGATGCCAAAGTACATTCCTTAAAAATTCCCAAATCCTGGATGATGTATGGAGGAATACTTTTTCTTACCTTGCTCTATTCATTATTTTAACGAAATTAATTTTATTTTTTATTTTATTATTTATTTATATATTTTAAAATCTAGGTTATTAAATTTAAAATTTATTCAGTAACTTAAATTTAAAAAAATATAAATTCTGAATACAATCAACATAATACCGATCTTATAAAAATTAAAAACGCTATAAAGAAAAAATCCATCTTACGCTAATCGGAGCGTTGTGGGGGAAAGTGACGGTGACATTATCTTCTAAAATGTTTTAGTTTTTTTAGTCAACAAACACTTCAGCCGAAAAGAACAGGCGCTTTTACACGTGCACGCATCATCCACCACAACAATCAACTTGGGCATGGCCCATTACCCCATAACTCGAAAGGGCCCACCTAGCAAGCATCCCATGAACCACTGTTTTGGTTAAGTGCTGTGTGCTGACCTCATGTTTCTGGGACTTTCAGAAGGCAAAAACGAGGGAATTCAACATGTGGCTCCGATTTAAATTTTGATTTTGGTCCTCGAAGCTTCTAGCTTTATTCTTATCTCAATCCATCACCAACAAGACAGGTTTACTGGAGAAACTGTTGTTTTCCTCTGTTCTATTATCAAGCCTCTGATGTTTCGTGAGAGTTGGCGAGTGAAACTTGTCTATGTTTTTAATCTTGAGTAGATATTTTAGGGGAAAACAAATATAAAGAATTTCATTATTTAATATATTTAACAGATATTCACAAATAATTAGAGAATATTTTATGATAGTAAGTTCCAAATTTTACTTTTTAGAATTATTATTTTATTTAAACTTTTATAGCTATGGACTATGAATAAGGATTTTCAAATAAAATGGATTGGGTTTTTATATATAAAAGTTGGTAAATATTTTTTCTTGTTATATCTGAGGAGCCGTGAGATTAAACCAAGGGATGCTTCCCCTGAATTACCTGCACAGTGATTAATAGTTAACCTTGATGAGCTTATATATGTATTTTTTCTAGCATAGACTTTACCTATTGAGCATGAAAGTTTCTCCGTGTCAACATGATCTTCAAATTCTAAATTAAATAATCTGAGTTGTGTTGTTTTATTTTAAAATATATAGTAATCGTGATATTTCATGTGAAAGAAATGTAAAATTGTAGAAGATGTTAAATATTAGTATATAAGGTTAAGTGGTAAATAAAGGTTAAATACTAACTATAAAAATAATATTTTTTTGTTTAATTATTAACTACTTTTCAACTAAAGTATTATAATGATAATAGACCGTGATTTGAAGCAATCTTCATTTTCTACTATCGATTCTATCAGTAAATCTATAAAATAAACTCATTTAGTCTATACAAAACATTAAGTTTATTTTAATAGATAAGAAGTTGAATGCATTCGATTATAACTATTTATGAATGTATGTTCTATAAATTTTTTAATACACATAATTCTTGAGCATACATGCAAAAAAATGAGAAACTTATATAGAAGTCTAGTTTTCTAAGAGTAAAAAAAGAAACTCAAAAAATGCATATCTATCTTTTATATGCATTTAATTAGATTCAGATATTATAGAAATTTATAGGTACGAATTCTATTAATTTTTCAACATTAAAATATTTTAAGAAGACATATAAGAAAATGAGATTTATGCATCTTTTTATGTATAAAAAAATGAATAAAATTAGATTTATTTGTTAAAACTATAGTAACATAATAGTATGAATATTGATTTTCTAATGAGATATATTAGATTTAATTCCGTTCTTTTTAATTACTGTAATCATCGAAAGAAATAAGAAAAAAATATAGATATATTTCATATGTACGTGCGATCAATTCACCTTTTCCTTCGGCTATGTTACCTCGTTCCGGAGGAGGTTTAAGTTTTAGCATGTCGGTTTTGTATACTCTCCCCAACTGTTGCAAAACCACGCCTAGACTGTGTCTCTGCGCATGACAGTTCTTTTGCTACTAGAGGAGTAGATCCAGCCACTTTGATGAACATGATTGTAATATATCATTATTGATGAATGAAAATTCCACAAAGTTGTATACAATTTCAGATCCAACATGCACAAGGCAATATATGCCTCACTAGTTATTTCATTTAGTTCCCATCCATTACCATATTGTATTTCAAAAGCATAATAGCTTATGAGCAATTGATGCGATTTCCGAATTATTCTGGTGATACTATTTTATCGAATTTCTACTCCTGTAATCTTTTCTTATTGTAGATACTTGGTGCTAGCTATAATTTATAGCTTTGAAAATATTTTCCAAATTTATAATATAAAAAAAAAACTGCTGTAAAATGTATTTTACTACTATAGTATTTTCAGCAACTTTAATCCGCATTAATTAATGGCAGTTTAGAATTGTTAGGTAGCAATTTAGGGCGGTTTCTTGACATTACAAATTTCAATATCTGTAATAATTAAGTCATAATCAGTGTTTTCAAAATTGGATTGACTATTAAGGATTAACTCGATAACCCTGTTGAATCTCGGTTCAACTTTTAGTTGAATCCGTTTTTTTTCTAATTTTTTTATCCTTTCATATATTTGGATTAACTGTCTATTCTAGGTTTGATAATATTAATCATAACTACATTGAGAATAAAAATGTTTCCATAAATTATGATAAAAAATATATTTGCTCGTTATAAGCTCATAGTTACAAAATGGCTTATAATCCCTATTAAATTAGAATCTCCATTGCTCAATATTTTAAAATAAATACCCGGATGCAAGACATTTCCAAGTAGAAATACTATGAAAAAAGTAAATAGGAGAATAAGGACAATCACGAACTCTTATTTCGGATCCAAACCTAAGCTAAGCCAAGCAAATAATGGATAAATTTGGAAGTATGAAATAATAAACTTGAGTTGAATAGAAAAGGGCCCATACTCCATCCAAACCGCCAACAAAAGATACGATGTCTTTTTCCGTATTTTATCTTCTATTTGATTTCATACATTGTCTAGATAAGATATAAATTAGATATACTTGAAATATATCATGGACAAATCTAAAGGAAGGCCGGGAGGGCTTTAGTCTCTCAAAATCTTTTTCCAACGATCCCAAGAAATGTATTCAATTTATGAAATAAAAATAACAATTTTTAAAATTCTAGATCTTAATTTGTTTAGTAGACAATAAACATGAGTGTCCAATAAGTCATTTCAAGGGAATTCTTACAACATATATTAAAATTTTATATTTATGAGACATTTAGTGATTACTATATCTATATTATCAAAGTAAATTAGTCCTTAAGTAATCATCTTTTTAAATATTATCATTTAGTCCTTCAATTAAAATTTTATTAAAAAAAATTAAAAATAACTTATTAAAACTATAACTACTTTATACTAATGGTGAAATTGATATATCAATCAATTCTTTCCTATTAATCTCTCCTTATCCCAAAACCAACTTTTTTCACTATCTCCTTACATGGTGTTTATCTTATAAGCTCTTTCCTTTGACGGTTTCTTTCTTTTTCTATTTTTTTTCCACTTTATTTTACGTATGTGTATTGCATAACTAAAATTCACATTAAGATGAAATATAACTAAGATAACGATTAATGTTTATTTGTATAGATGAATTATAATCCTGATTTACTTATAAGTAAAAAACTAAAGAATTTAAAATGAGTGTAGATAGGAAAAAAAAGAGAGAATAAAATCATATTTATATTATTTAACAAAAATTATGATTTTTTATCAAATAGATAATGATAAATTTTAAAGATATAAATTTAATTTTATTTAATTTATATATGTATCATAGGTGTGTTGCTTACTAGTATATATATATATATAAATATATTACTTTGTATATTATAATTTACTTTTCCAATAAATAAAATATATAAATATATAGATAAAACGTCATCAAATTAGCACAAAAAAATAGGTCCATTCTAATATTTTCATTTATAGATATTTTATGTTTTTTAATAATGTGCCTTACCTTTTATATCTCCATGAAATAAAATGCTCCCTACAAATAAAAATCAATCATTATATGCAATAAAATTATAAAAGAAAATTAAATAATTTGAGGCACTATTCAATCGAATGTGAACATAGTTTGCCATATCCACGTCAGGTGGAACTTAGTTGCTTCCACCACATGTTGAGATAAGTCAAATGGCAGCTTCCGGAACAAGTCTCTCCCACCCTCATACTATTCATTTGCTATTAATATTTACAACCCCCAAACACACGAATTAACCGAGTAGCTTCCTCTACACAACCGTTCTACACTAAACTCCTACATAAAAAGCCCTAAAGGTCAACCTCAATCACAGAGTCCTCTCTTACCTTCTACTTAAAACCTCATCCAGTTCTCCATATTTCAATTAGATACATATTTTGACGCCAAATTTTCACTATACCTAGGTAAGACCTATTAGATTGTATTCATGGAGATAGAAGAAGCGTGTAGGACGCCGAGGCACGACGGGTTTTCACCGGCATCATCAGTGTGCCCTCCGGCTCCACGGAAGAAACCGGCTTATATGAAGCAACGTGATCCACCCAAAAATGGCTACTTTCAGCCACCCGACCTTGAGCTTATTTTCACCTTTGTGCCTAGGAGAGAAGTTTATGCATGATTTAGTCTAATTTTCTCTAGAATTATACTCGTTTGTCTGGAGGTATGACGTCTGATAGGTACTACTGATACGTCCCATGAATCGCTTTGTCTTGGGTTTAGATAGATTTAAAAAGTGACATTTAGCAATTTTGGTAACCGTTAACGATGTATGTTGAAATTTAATATGCAAAATTAATGGTCGGAGTTTTCTTTTGCTGTTTATGTTGGCAAGATGTGTCTCTATCTTTATTTTTTTTTTAATTTAAAAAAGAGGAATTAAAATCCTAATTTTTCTCGACGAAAGCTGTTGATTTAATGTTTATGATATATTATTGGACAGAATATTTATCCATGGGAAAACGTGTGGTGGACGTACATGGTTATGAATGTTCTGGTCATTAAAAGTATAGTACTTTTGAGTACAAGGTATTAGTCACGTCAGACCGTCATTAGGGCCGGTGGTTCTTGAAGTTTTCCCTTCTCAATCGGATGAGTAGATACTGTTGCCAGTACTGGAGATGTGATCGAGCCAAACCAAACACTTTTAGAATTTGGTCTGATGCATCGATTTGAGTTGAGATATTCGAACCAAGCCTAATTGATACTTAGATTTATTGATTTTATGAACGAGTAAATTGAGCTTGAGTTGAGATTAGACACTAATAATACTTTAGTTAAGAGACATTATTTTATTTAAAAAAAAATGAGTTTATCGAGTCAACTGTAAGTTTATTTAATTTAATTTAGATCGAGATTACAAATCTAAGGATTTAAGCTTATTTAATTTAACTTAGATTGAGATTACAAATCTAAGGATGGAGTTTTCAATAGAAAGTTTGAACTGATACTGATTTGGACTCATTTAAACTTCTATAAGGCAATCTCGTTTTTGTATATCTTTGAGGCCATCTATGAAGTTGTTTGGCATAAGTTTCCGGGTATGAAAGTAATTTCACCAATAAAATGGAACTTAAAGTTTAGAAAGTTACACTCTTGAGAAACCAACCAAAAAGGAGTGTTCTTTTCCTTTTTTTTTTTTAATTAAATTGAGAACCCTTACTAAGGCTATTGAAAAACTTGTTCATATACATAGCATCTTACAATTAGGATCGACTGCCCTGAGGTTCATGTTAGAAACCGATTGTTTACGATAGAACAAGTCTCGAGCAATACGAGTGAGATTAACACTTCTCTTAGTTAGAAATCGATTGTTTATCATAGAACAAGTCCCGAGCAATACTAGTGAGATTAGCACTTCTCTTAGTAATGGATTTCGTTGAATTTTTTCTTTTAGCTTAGCCTAAGATGTCTTTTACTCTCACCAATTGAATTGAGGTATTTATTGAGTAACATCATTATTGATTTTTTTATTGAAATACATCAAAGATCGAATCAAGTTGTAATATAGTTAATGAAAAAAAAAAAGAAAAACCTTCAACAAAGCCAACGTTAATATTAGCTTTATATAATATTTATATTTTACGTTTTGTAAGTGATATAAATAAATCGTTTAAGTAACTCTTTTTAATAACTTTAAAATAAAACAAAAAGATATTTAATATAAAATAAAACGATTCTTAACATGATATAATATTCGAAGAATCTTTAAGAAAAACTCAAAGATCTATTAAGGAAAAATAATTTGTTTATACATTTTTTAATTTTATTTCAAAGTATCTTAACTTTTTCCCCCAATTTCAAGAGTATCCATTTGGCTGTAAAACTTTCTATAGGTAATTAATTCGGGAATAACTGAAAATATGCATAAAGAATCAGGATTCTCAATACATTTAAACCTCGAACTTATTTGTTTGTCAATATCTTTTAGTCGAAAGCTACCTTAATGTTTGCGAATCTTCAAACATGACGCATGTTGCCATCCGCGAACATACAACGGAAATCTTGTTTTGAAGGGAAAAAGGGGGGAAATAAAAATCATTTCATATTTTGAGTAAGAGAATAACTTATGTTACAAGTGTCGTATTATCAATTTACAGTGGCAATTTCACTTTTATTAAGTGTTGACTATGACAATTTTTCTTTGTTTTGTCCTTTTTTTATCAGGGGAAGAGGGATTTTTGAGTATCTAACCGTAATAAAGTACAAATATAGCGGTTTATCGTATTGTATATTTTGAAAAATATATGTAGCGTAAAACTTATAATTATTATAAGAAGATAACTCCATAATAGATACTTACTAAAGTGGAATGCTATTATTAGCTGGTAATGTACTAGTTGCTCATATGTATTATTAAAGGTAAAAGGATTTAATAACTATCCTACCTACTAAATTTAGTATTTTTGATCTTTTAACTTATTTCATTATCTTATATTAGTATCTTATAAATCCATTGCATTTATGCAAATGATCAAATATGACCCACTACATAGAGTAAGTTATCTAATATATTTGATTATCATTTACATTATCTATTAAGTAACTTTTAAAATATTTATTTTACTTTTAATTTTTACTAATTGGACTTCATAGGAATACACTTTTTTTTTTATTTTTCTATTATAAATGCTATCATATTCTTATTATATTATTTATATTTTATTTTTTTTTAACAACAGCGCATTGTGGATACATGGTTCTACTTGCAAATTATAATCCCAATGGCTTCATTTTTGTGAAGTATCATCGTACTATCTCTCTTGAAGATAAGAAAGAAGAAAACAAGATACTCAAGTCCTATCAATTTTACAGATCTAGCCAAAGTTTCCTTTTTAAATTTAAATTACAGAGAAACTTACATCGGAAGATATAAATATTTTAAATTATTTCTAATAGAAAATTTTTACAGGTAAGTTGATAAAATAAAGGTTTTTATAAGAGATCTGTTATGAGACCAGTTACACCCTATGACGAGGTACTTTAAGTAGACACCTGTATACTGACGTGTATTAAAATAAAAAACGTGGACATGATTTAGCATTTTATACCTGACCTGGAGGGGGCAACAGAACCACAGAAGTGAAAAATGAAGCCAACGCGTAAAGAGTAAAAGAGAAAGGGTAAAGTTAAAAACACAAATGTCTGTAATTTGAAAACCTAAATCCTCTCTGTTAAAAACCCCAAACCCATATGTGTGTTGAAACCCTAACCCATGAAACCCTAATAAAGAATCGAAGCCCTAATTGATGCATTAATATCAAGAGGCTCGCGTATCAGAGGTAAGTTTTCACTTCTTCTTGCTCCTTTTTTTTTTTTTTTTAAATTGTTCTGTTTGCTTTCAACTTGGAATAGTTAAAGCCCGCTGATGATTGAGTGACTTTCTGTTAAAGATGTCGACTTTTCCTTTTTTCTCTTTTGCCCTTTTGGAGTGCCAAATCATGTCCATATTATTTATTTTAATACACGTCAGCATATACGTGTCTACTTAATGTGCCACATGATAGGATGCGACTGCATTACAATGTGTCCGTTATAAAATTTTCTATTTTAGTTGCTTAAATAAACATTAATTTTTTTTATTAAACCTTTTAAAATATTAATTTCTAATTTAAATCGATTTCCAAACGTTTATTTGTAATTTTTTCTTAAATTATATTCAAGAAAATATTTGATTAAGTATTAAGTCCACTATAATATATGTTCATTATCATTCAATTTAATAGTATAATTAAGTGTGCATTTTAGTTAATGACCATATTGAAATCTTATTTCATCGTATGTTTTTGTTTCGTTTTGAAATTTAAAATATTGATTTTTTATTTAAATTGATCTCTAAATGTTTATATCATATGATATAATTTTTGTTTAGATTATATTAAGTAAGTATTTTGTTAAGTATTCAAGTCCACTACAGTATATGTTCATCATCATTCAATTTAATAGTATAACTAAGAGTGCATTTTAGTCATTGAACATACTGAAATCTTGTTTCGTCATGTGTTTGATTTCGTTTTGAAATTATGGCAATATCAGATATATTTAAAATTGATTAAAAATTATAAACAATCAATTTCTATTACAATCATATTAGTTCGCGTCACAACTCACAAGCGTTTTCTTTGCAACCGTGTTACGTCAGAAATCCCGACCAGCAAAGTTCATGGTGTATTTGATCGGACAGCCAGTATCCTTTCAAACTTTGCATTTGCATCAGCAGTTGGCAAAAACACTGGTCAAGCAGAAGCCAGAAATTGGATTGTGGACTTGAGATGTAAATCTCTGAAAAAATATTCAATTTTGTTGGGAGAGAGGCCCATAAAAGTAGGAGAAGGCCATTTTTATTTCCAGTCCAATTTATTATTCTTTTGCTCTTCAGAATCTGCTCATAAAAGCTCCTTAGGGCTCTCCCTAGCTTGGCATGACGGTTAACAAAGGATGAAAAGGCTCTTGTTTTAAATCTTAATCGGTAACAATTCATCGTAATGGCCCAACAAAAAAAAAGAAAAAAGAAAAAAATGAGACAACTCTTCTTAGAGTATTAGTGTGTTTGTATAATCAACGTTACTCTGGACGCGGCATCTTTTCGTTTTTGTTTCTTCCGAAAGAGTAAGATGGTTTCTTGCAATCCCTTTCAGGGCAAAACAACAAAGTCACGTTACATGTGACCGAAATTTGTTGTACTTCTACAATTTATAAGGTAATGTTTTATCCTATTATAAATACAGAACTTCCGTTCTTCTATAAAAATATAAGTAGGTCATGAATATATTAAGTTGAGACGTACAGTGCTCTGCATGAGTTCATGCACTTCAAAGCTTGGGCCGGAGTTGAATTTGAACAAGTTAGAATTTTAATTTACAACTTAAACTTAGCAATAGTCCCCCGACAAGTTTGAGTTCGAAATTATTAAACTCGTATTGCTGAAATCTTTAATTTTTTTTTCTTTTAATCAAAATAATATTAATATCCAAATTTAACTCAAATTTAAATAACAAAAATTAAGAATGACTTGAGTTTGACTACACTTACGAGTTAGTTGAAGCAAATAATATAAATTCAAGTTTAATTCAATAAACTATTTAAGTAGTTTAAATTTGATTTTAAGCTTGATTCAACTGTTATCAGATTGAACTCAAGTAAACATTAAGTTAAGTTGAATTCAAGTAATTTGCAAGTAAGTTTAAATGATTTATACTTTGTTAATTATCAATTAAATTGACATGTCACACACATGTATCCTCCTAATAGAATCCTCAAACACACGTGTCTTGCTTAAAAATTAGATAAATTGTTACATAGTCTTCACTTTTAAACTATAAATTAAAGTTCTCAAATGTCTTGATCCACGGTTTTTGAGCAAAGTATGCATGATTTGGGATTTTATTGCAAGGACACATGCATAGTATGTGGCATTTTTAATAGAAACTTGACAAATTAGCAAACAAAGAACAATATATGTTATATATTTGTAAACAAAAATGTACTGGTAAATTTCAAAATTGAAAAATAGGTCATATTCTTATAACTTTCTCTATTTACAAAATAATAAACTTCGGAGGATAAGAAAGAGCTTGTTGCTCTTTTAGCGCTTGATTTTTTCATAATTTGATTGAATTGATTAAGAAGAGAGGGAAGTAGATTACTAATCAAATCCTAAAGGTCACATGGGTAAGAAGAAAGGAGAAAGGGAGTAAGTTTCCTAAAACTATCTTAAATTCAATCAGGATGAAATTGTTTAACTTATTTTCCCTCAACAATTCACTAAAAGGTTAATAGTAAAAGCAAAGTCAAACTAGTTAATTAATAAGAACATCCTTATTAAAGCTCTACTCAAATTACTATAGTACCCTCACTTAATTAATTGGAATCTAAGGTAAATGTATTGCTTAACTAACTGTTTAGTTCCATCTCTAATTTTTCTCATTGACTTAGGGTATTTCCAAAGGGGATAAGAAAGTTTTTTTTTTAGGTGTTTTACTTGTCATTGGATCATAATAAAACATTAGAGACTAATATGTAAGCTATAGCTATTAATAATACAAGAGTAACATTGGGAGTATTTGGGAGGGGTAGAAGGGGGTAGGGGGTGTGGTGGTAGGTGGTGATGGGGTAGTGAAGTGGGGCGCATAATCAACATCATTAAAATTGTTTTCATCTTATTATTGGCTTTACTAGTTTTGTTTGTTGTTTTTCTAATTCATTATTTTCTGTAGCTGTTATAAGTTGCAAGGGGCTGAAATCTTTTGTTCTTTTTGGCTTAAAGCATGAATTAATTTTGACTGCTTTTCCAATAACTCGATCTTAATTATAACTTTTTCATGAAGAAATAAATAAAAAAAAATATAAGAGAAAATAATATATTATAGGATATTCACTATAAGATATAATATATTGTATGTGGTATATACATAATCTATGATATTCACTATACAGATTAAATAATATAAAATATAGTTGACATCTATATTGGTATTATATATAAGTTAGATGATTTTCGTCATATCAATTGTAAAATATTTTTCATTTATGGTGCTTCTAAGAATTAGTATGTGAAATACTATGAGAAGACAAATATGAAAAATTAAATTAAAGAAAATACATGAAAAAAATAAGATAATGAAAGGGCGAAAAAAAAAAGATAGCATAATATAATGTATTATTTATACTATAACACTGTATTATATAATGAAAAGAAAAGTCACAAATAAAATAAGACATAATATGCTATATATAATGGAAATTTCTAACCTTGTCACAAATGAGAACATTGTTGATAAGGACTGCTTTGTGTGATGATGATGGTAAAATGTGATATTGTGGTAAGTCTTCTAACTTTTGCTCTTAAAAAAAAATGCTTTTTTAGCTTAATATTTATAATTGATTCCTCAAAGAGAGAGAGAGTGAGAGAATCAATAGAAAGTTATTATTTTTAGATCTTTATTATCTTTAAAATAAGTTATAAACATGGTAAGTGGTTTTATTGAAATTAGATTTGAATAAAGATTCTTTCTTTTTAATAATAAGAAAGAAAAATTGGAGTACATAATCAATTTAAAAATTGACTCATTTAAACTAATTAAGATATTTAAAAATTTTCATATCTTAAAAAAGATACATTAAAATATAAAATCTTAACACAACATAATATGGGTTCTTTTAATGGGTATTTTCGAATACTTATCTCAATATTAAACGAATGAATATAGTACTTCCTCGAAATTAGTGATATTGTTTATTAAAATCTAAAATTTGAAATTAGACTGAAAGCACTTTATTTATGCAAAGTGTCGAGCCTAATTTTTTCGGTTTTCTATTTCAAATTTTATTTCCCATTTTCTAACTAATACTAAATCTTAACTCATTTAATATTAGTCATCGACTAGAGAAAATGAAAAATTTTAATTTCTTTTTTTAATTGAAAATCTTTAGAGTCGTCACTAATTAAAGTTGAGAAAAGAGATAAATTATGGTCAATTTGGTGGATTAATTATAATTTAGCTACGCGTCCTTGATTTCAAATTGATAATAAAAAGCTAAAGATTTCCAAATTTGGGGGCTAATATATTAAATCTTAACGGGTATCATTATAATTTTTTTGAAATTAGGCTTATTTTTCAAAAATATTCTTTTTAAATATTTTTAAGAAAAATAAAAATAAGATAGATTTTTAACATTACCTTGGAGATGCTAATGTATTTGCCAATCAAGATTCAACAATCATAGTTCTTTTTGAAAGCTTTAATATGTTGGTTTGTTTTAATTTTGAAAATCCATCAAGTTTATGTTTTTAATCTGTTTGATTATTATTATTTAAGAAAAATTCCTAAAGGGTCCTAACTTGAGATTTGACTTTATGGAAAATCATTTAACAAAAAGCCTTAGTTCAAAAAACAAGTTTATTAATTTGTTTTTATAAAAAAAAAAACAAATTTTCTATGTGAGAAATTCTAAAACCTAACAATTGAAAAAATGATAAATTTAGAAAAATCATAGTTTTTATTCCTACTAGCCAACTACCAAACTAAACATCGAATGTAAACTTCGTAACTTTGGTTTTTGACTATAGAGATAACTCGAGTATTACAAGCAACTTTTGGGGTCAATAAACTTAAAACTGATTAAAATTTTAAACTCGAACACAATATAAATGAGAAAAATTATAGAATTTTGATTGAAACCTTAATTACATAAAAAAAACCCTAAACCCTATGTATGCATAAATATCCTAGATCAAACTTGAACTTAACAAAAATGCTAAAACTATAAACCAAAACTTATAAAATGAATAATTATACCATAAAAGTATTAAAAACCTAATAGAATACGATTATCGATTAACATGTGTAATCATGTAAAATTGGTAACGAATGAGTTGAAATAACGCCTAAATATTATAAAAGTAATAGGTAATAATTTAACTAATAAATTTTATAAAATTTCAAATATTCTTTCATAATTATTATTAAATCTATAATTTTACATTTAGAATTATAATTCTTAAATTTTTTTCCTTTTTCCTTTTTCCTTTCCTTAGTTTTTCCTTTTCCATGTAATATTTTCCTTTCTCTTCTTCTAGACGTCTTTTTTTTTTTTTTTTCATGCAACTCATGTGATAGAAATTGCTTAGTTAAGACTAAAAAGGGATAAGTCATGCATCTTACCTCATCTTTTATCTTTAATCATTTTTTTTACTTTTTCACTTTCGTACTTCATCTTGTTTTGTTCGTTACATGTGTTCTTTTTTCTCTCAATTTTCTTATTCAACACAAAAACAAAACACATACATTTTCTTTCCAAGCAAACTATGACCCTCCCTCACTTCTCACTTGGTTTTATTTCATTTACTTGTATTTTAACTCAACAAATTAAAGGAGAAGAAAAGCTTTTGGATCCACCAATCTTTAAGTTATAAGAAGAATAGTTAAATAGTATTTTTAATGTATTTATTTTGTTAATTTACATGTACTATTGTTATATGTATATTTAGTAGAAATACATGTATTTAGGGATTATGTAATATATTTGATTTTGTAATTTCGTTTCTTTGTATCAAGGTATTTGTACAAGTAATGAAATTATATAAAGTATGTATTTCTTATGTTTATGGGTTCATGTATATATATAAATACTTAAGTATATACTTATATGTACATATATGTTACAATGAAATATGTAAGCATAGGGTATAAAGAGATATGTGTATATATATATATATGCGCATATAGTATGTATATTATTTATTTTCATTTTATATATGTATATGTGTCCGGTTATATATGTATGTATAGAGTATAAATGTATAAGTATAATATATGTATCTATGTATAGTATATATAGTGTATTTAGGTTTATATTATTAAGTTACATATGTATATATGTAGTAATAAATTAAGGAAACCTAAGTATATAAGTATATATATACATAAAAAAAAATACATATATTAGTAGGATACTATAGTAAAGGTATATGTATGTGTCTAAATAATATAGGTATAATATACTAAAATATTAATTATTAAATAAAGTAATATATATAGATATACACTCACACACACGCATACATACATACATGTTGTAGGCTTAAGTAAGAAAAGTTGGGTAAATTTACAAAATTTAATAAAATAAATAATATATCTATAAATATATAATAAAGTATAAAATAAGAAAAAAAATTGAAAATATGAAAAATTCACGAAAGTGACGTATTGAACATCCCTATATTGCCACGTCAACACTTAATATTTTTAATTAAATTCATAATTAATAATAATAAAATAATTAATTAATTAGAAAATTATTAAAATAACAATAAATGAATTAAATAAGTATTTGACCTAAAAATAGTATAATAAGTAAATTGTTATAAAATAGACTTAAAAATTATAAAATTTAAATATTTATTAAATCATAAATGTACAAAGAAAATCTTAAAATAATAATTTATAAATATTTAAGTCAAAATAATAAAATTTGTAATATTTTTAGACTATTATGAAAAATACAAGTTACAATATCCAAAACGGACTCTATTACGTGAAAATACATTTGAAAACAATAAAAATTGATTATAAGTTCATAAAAATTGAAGTTAAATTGAAAAGTCATACATGATTGAAAATTTAAGATAAAACAAGAAAAATAGGTAAAAGATTTAGGTTAAACTAAGTTTATACTATACTGAGATTACAGTGGGAATTTAGGCAAATAATAATAGATATTTAGTTAATCGAGGAACCTAATTTTTCAGAATGCTTATAAGCTTTATTATCTTTTAGATACCTGATTATTGAGATCTGGAAATCTCAAAGGCTTGAAGGGTGAATATTAACCCAAGTGAGGAAGTTTTTATGATTTGCTATCTGCTTGCTATTTGTTATTTGTATGTTACTTATTGGTTGATACTAATTGTTTGTTAAATGACTTATTATTTTGTGTGTTATCATCCATGCGATTACTTTTTTAAATTGGTAAATATAACTATTCGACTAAAATAACCAGTTATATTTATCGTATGTCTATGATCCAATTGGTATATTGATGGAGAGTGTTAACTTTGCAGATTTTTGGAAAAAGTATTTTTGAAAAATATATATATTTTTTTCAAATCTTAAATATATTTTTTTATGTGATTTCTGTGAGGGCTACAGTACCCATATATGATATTCTTATTGTTAAGGTAAAGCTAGCATAGTATTTCCAATTAATTGTGAGAAGACTTACATATTTATGCTCGTAGGGCTTTAGATATATTTTGATAGCGAGAGGACTCACTTTGTATGCTTGAGAGGCCTTGGATATGTTCGCTAGACGGCCCTAGTTGCGGTCTACTTATATTGATTGTTGTTTCTCGGCTAAGATAATAGTTGAGTGTTGTCTAAAGGGACAATGCCTTGAGATAGCTTTATGTGGTTAAGGTGAGATGCTCCATGTAGGTAAGTACAAAAGATAATCGATGTGTAGATGGTGTAAATCTATACCTACCATAGTTCTAGACTCATATGGTTGTATTGCTTGCAGTCACTATGTATGCATTCATTTTGCTTGTAGATAGATTATATGTGTGTTAATAATGTTTGATAACCTGTTTGAACGATGATGGTGAGGAACAAACTCACTGAGCCGTAGTTTGTTCATTCCCTTATAGTTACTTTTGCAGTCTCATTTACGTTAGGTTAGGATAAACCTCAAGTGTAGAGTGCAAATTGAAGATATGTATAATCTTGTTAAAGTTAATTGGGGAGTGTAAAGCTGGTGTAGAAACATTTTATGTAGAAAATATTTACATATTAGAATTATGTCTAATTTAGCATTTCTTATAAGTTGTAAAGTCATTTAACCCTATCTCATTATTTGATAGGGGATACTGATTCTCTATGGTCTTGATATAATGTAAAATATTAGATATCTATAGTCATTTATAATTTATAGTAAGTTAATTAATTAAAATAAAAAACTTTAGTGACTAATAGTTTAGAGTCTTGCAATCTTTGACTTGCAAGACCGTTTTCGTATTATGAGTATACATGTGATATGAAAATTTTAGATAATTTTGTTATGCCCACTTTAGGGTCTTGACATAACGAATACATGACAAGTAAATAAACCATCAACAAACAAAGCAACTTACTTGATTGAGTGTAGGTTGATGCGTATTGCTGTTAGTATACAGGGAACTCACAAGTATTGAGCAGTGATCGTGTGTGTTAGGTTATGCTACTGGTTGCTATTTGTAGATTCGTGTGTACAGTTTTTGCGCTATAGATTATGAAGGGTGGTGTGTGAGAGAGTATTCATGCCAATTCTGTGAGTGAATCGTATGTGCAGTGGAAAATGTGATGTGAGCTGTTGTGATGGAGGAAGTGAAGAGAGGATGGTCGAGAGTCTGTGTATAAGGATGGTTTGTTGAGTGATAGTTGTTATTGTGTTGAGAGTTGTTGATAGTGCGTAAGGACTTGAAGGAGAGTGGTTTGGCATGCAAGTATTCGTGTAAGAGCTTAAGAGAGGTATTTGGTGGATGGTGGGGGCTTGTATTTCATGTGTAGTGTAGACTGGAGATGTGCATATGTGTGGTAGTGAGTTTGACAGTATAGTAGATTAGGCTGTTTTCGGTATAGGGGAGTTTTGGCGATAATGGCTAGATAGTTGGGTTTAGTGGTTGAGCATGTAATTTTTTTTTCGGCTTGCTATGTGATTTCTATTTATAAGACTCGGAAATGAATCTTTTGGTCATATCAAATCTTAGTTGATAAAGATCCAAAATAGATTATAATCTTACAAATCTTGATTTTAGAAAGATCTAAATTAGACTTGAATCATACACATCTTTACTTTATTGATTTAATGCTATCGTATCAGATTCATGTTTTTTAACAACTATTTAGTCTAGATTCTATCTAATCAATCTTTTTTTTACCCTTTTTATAAAATTTTTCTATATATATATATTTTTCCTTTTTCTCTCTTTTTTTTTCGTTATTTTCTAAATTAGAACCCTTAAAACAACAATTAAGACTATATAGGGGCGAAAAGAGGTGTCTATAGTAACTTCCTTTGTAGTGAAGTTTAAGTAAAATTTTACTACAAAGACAAAAGAGACATTATTTTTGCCTTGGGGATGACTTTGTCTTAAGAAGTACTATAACTAGCTAATTATCTTAAGTTTGATCAGTTGGGGATTTAGTAATTAAAAAATTCGAAAAGAACAATGGTAAGGGTAATGCTCTTATGGGCTAGTAAGAACCCTAAAAGTACTAATAGAGAGGTAATGCACTATGAGTTGGTTAGCCTAAATGAATGGACAAAACACTCCTTGAGCTGTCTAAAACCCTAAATGAAAACCTGGTCGTGCTCCTCTAAGCTGGCTAACATAGGTGAATGGCCGAAGTGCTCGTTGAGCTGGCTAAGATCTTAAATGAAAACCTGGTCATATTCCTTTGAGCTGACTAACCTAGGTGAATGGGCGAAGCACTCCTTGAGCAGGCTAAGACCCTAAATGAAAACTTGGTTGTGCTTCTCTAAGCTGACTAGCCTAGGTGACTAGGCAAATTACCCCTTGAGCTGGTAAGACCGTAAACAAGAACTTGGTTGTACTCCTTTGAGTTGACTAACCTAAAGTGTTCTTTGAACTAGTTAAGACCTTAAATGAAAACTTAGTCGTGCTCCTCTGAGATGACTAACTTAGGTGAACGGGCGAAGTGCTCCTTGAGCTGGCTAAGACTCTAAATGAAAACCTAGTTGTACTCTTTTGAGCTAACTAACCTAGGTGAAAGGGCAAAGCGCTCTTTAAGTTAGCTAAAACCCTAAATGAAAACCTAGTTGTGTTCCTTTAAATTAACTAACTTAGGTGAATGGTCAAAGTGCTTCTTGAGTTGGCTAAGACCCTAAATGAAAACTTGGTTATGCTCTCTTGAGTTGAATAACCTAGGTGAATGGGCAAAGCATTCTTTGAACTGGCTAAGAACCTAAATAAAAACTTAGTCGTGCTCTTATGAGCTGATTAACCTAAGAGAAAGGGCAAAGTGCTCCTTAAGCTGGTTAAAACCCTTAAAACTATGAATTGGGACTGTGCTAGGAGCTGGTTAAATCCTTAAATGAAAACCTAAATTGGGACAGCGCTCCATGAGCTGGTTGGAACCTTCAGAAACTCTCAATTAGGACTGTACTCTAAGAGTTAACTAGATCCCTAAATGAAAACCTAGTCATGACGGCGCTCCATGAGTTTGCTGGAACCTTCAGAAACTATGAATCGGGACCATGCTCTAAGAGTTGGCTAGATCCCTAAACAAGAACCTAAATTGGGGTGGCACTCTATGAGTTGGTTGGACCTGAGAGTATAAGAGTTAATTGCCTTAGAGATTGACTACCATCTTAAGGAGAGACTAAATGTAAATGTAATGTCTTAAATGAAACAGACTTATTTTGACAATAAAAGCTTAAAAACACTTACCTGGCTTTATTGATAGCTCCTAAACAGTCAAATCTTTTCTTAAGCAATCTGATTAGAACCAACGGTTCAACCTTCTCTTCTTTTTCTTCTTCTTCTTCCTTTTTTTTTTTGGGAAAGCAATCTACTCTTGAAATAAAAGCATGTAAAGTTATGCTTAGAGACGAATTTAAGAAGGCTACTTTAACATATGAAGTATCTTCATCATTTGAGCAAAGATGTTACGTCTTGAACTTTCGGCCCCAATCTTAATCGGTTTTTCCTTACAAACTTCCTCTCTTAAAGTGCTACTCATCTGCCATTAAATGCTTTGCTTTGTTTGAATATGGCTTCATCTTGAAAAATAGAAAATAAATCTCCCCTTTTTGGGGAAAGTGAATCATAATAGAGTATTAAGAGAATTTTTGTCAGTTGAAATCATTCCAAATTAAGTGTTCATTTTCTCTCGTTTTTAGGGCATGTGGGGTTTATTTGGATAGAGTGATGAGTAAGGACTTTTAGTAGGATGGGAAAGGAGTTGGGGGTGTCACCCAGTATTGACAACCAATAGGGATACCAACTTTGCTTGTAGAAAATGAAAATAAAAACATAGTAATATTAAGATTGTTTGCACTTTATGATTCGAGCAAAAATTCCATTTATCTTTCAAGGGTAGTATAATTTCACCGCATCAGAGTTTATAGGGTCCCTTAAGTTTGGACCTTCCATTTGAGACAAGATCAAAGCTCCCCCAAGTAACACTTTCTTCACAATGTAAGGTCCTCTATAATTTAGAGAAATTTCCCTCTAGAGTCTTGTGTATTGGGCAAAGTCTTCCTCAATACCATATCTCCCTCTTCAAAACTTCGAGGTTGTACTTTCTTGTTAAAAGCCCTAGCCATTTGTTGTTGATAGCACATGTTGTGGCACAAAGTTGTTAACCTTTTCTTATCAATAAGATTTAACTGCTTGATGTACTTCTTTATCTAATCAGCCTCATCTAAATGGGTTTCCGACAACAACTTGAGAGATTAGATTTTGATTTCTATTGGTAATACAACTTCTGTTCTATATACTAACGAGTAGGGGGTTATCCCTATTGACATCTTAATAGAAGTTTGGTAGGCCATGAGTGCAAATGGCAACAACTTATGCTAATCTCGATATGTGACCACTATCTTCTTAATGATTCTTTTGATATTCTTGTTGGCTACTTCCATAGCTTCGTTCATCTGAGGTCGATAAGAAGTGGAATTTCTATGAATGATTTTAAATTGCCGGTATAACTTTGAGATCAATTTGTTGTTAAGATTCGTACCATTATCGGTAATAATCGTCTTTGGAATACCATACTGAGCTAGTATATCTCTCTTGATGAACTTAACTACTATTCCTTTCATAACATTGGAGTATGATGAAGCTTCAACCCACTTGCTGAAATAATTGATGGCCACGAGTATGAAACATTATTCGTTAGATGCCTTTAGAGTAATCAGACCAATGATGTCTATACCTCATATTGAAAACGACTATGGTGTAGATAGTATATGTAATTCTTGAGGCAGAGCATTCACTTTGTTAAAATAAACTTGGCACAAGTGGCATTGTTGCACATGTTTGATGCAGTCTCCCTTTATGGTTAGCCAATAATATCCTAACCTCACGATCTTCTTAGCGAGCATGTAGTCATTCATGTGAAGGCTGCATACTCCCTCATGTACTTCCTTCATTAGCAACTTTGCCTTCTTCTCGTCTACATACCGTAGAAGTGTACTGTCAAATGATCATCGGTACAAGGTAAACTCGTTTATTACGTATTGAGCAGCCAATCTTTTGATCATCTTCCTATCCTTTTTCTTAGCCTCTTCAGGGTATATACCATATGATAAGAATATTTTGATATCATAATACCAAGGCTTTTCATCTTATGCACTTTCAATTGCCAAGTAGAAAGTGGGCTTTTCTTTGACTTAAATCTTATGTGGTTGAATCGCTATTCCATGAGATATCTGAATCATAGAGGCCAAGGTAGCCAGAGCATCAGCAAATTGGTTCTAAACCCTTGGTTCATACGTAAATGTAATCTTTTTAAACCTACTTATCAATTCGGCCAAGTGATGGTGGTAAGGTACCACTTTGGGGTCCTTTGTCTTATACTTACCCCAAGCATGGCCTATGATTAACGAAGAATCTCTATATATCTGTAATTCTTGTATATTCTTGAACAACGCCATCTTAAGTCTCATAATACATGCCTAATATTTTGTAATATTGTTAATATATGGGAAAACGAATCTTATAACCATCAGGAATTGTATACCTTTAAGGGATATCAGAATTGCCCCAATTTTACATCTTGATACATTGGCTACTCCATCAAAGAACATTTTCCAACATGAGGGTTTCTCAACTACTTCATTATCAGAATCATTTTTAACTGCCAAGATATTTTCATCAAGAAACTCGACTTCTACTTCTTGAGGGGTATCCTTATGGGGACTCTTTGCTAATTGATCTACCAAGGCTTGCCCCTTAACCAAACTTTGGCTTAAATTTTGATAATAACATCTGTCACTTTGAAATTCTATTAGCGAGGGCTGGTTTTTTTGCTAAATACTTTGAAGGATCATGTTATGTAATTAACTTGATTTGGTAGTAAAGCGTGTATTATCTGAGCCAATGCATGACCCAAACCAATGCACAACATGTTCTTTTAGTTTTTGAGTATTTATGCTCCCCTTTTATGAACTTCTTGCTCGAATAATAAATGGCCCGCTCCTTCTCTTCTCTATCCTTCTAACCAAGCATAGATCCTATAGATTCGGGCAATATGGTCGGGTATAAGAACAACGACTTCCCAAGTTTAGGAGTACCAACACTAGAGGATTCATGAGGTATTCTTTAATTTTCATGAAAGCTTCTTCGCATTCCTCATCCCAATTGACCTAAGCATTCTTGTTCAACAGCTTGAATAGAGGGGAACATTTATGTGTTAGCTGAGATATAAATCGAGCTATATAATTCAAATGACCAACAGTCCTCTTACTTTTTTGAGTGTGCATAGAGGGGGCATGTCAATTATGACTTTGGCTTTATCAAGATCAACTTCAATGCCTCTTTGGCTAATTATGAAGCTCAACAATTTTCCTAATATCACCCCTAAAGTACACTTCTTTAGATTCAACTTCAACTGAAACTTCCTTAATCTGTTGAACAGCTTCCTTAAATTTTCTATGTGATCCTCCCCCTCCTTAGATTTTGCAATCATATCATAGCATACACCTCTATTTCTTTATACATCATGTTGTAGAAAATTGCGACCATCACCCTCTGGTATGTTGCCCTAGTGTTCTTGAGTCCGAAGGGCATCGCCTTATAGTAAAACATACCCTAAGTTGTAATGAAAGTCATCTTAGCCTTATCTTCTTCGGACATTCGAATTTGATTATATCTTGAAAAACTATCCATGAATGAGAATAGATAATTCCCGGTTGTATTATCCACCAACACATCGATATGAGGCAATGGAAAATTGTCTTTAGGTATTGCCTGATTGAGATCTTAAAAGTCTACGCATACTCTAACCTTCCCATTCTTTTTTATTATTGGAATAATATTAGTTACCTATTTCGGGTGATCAGATACCTAAACGAATCCCACTTTCAATAGTTTCTTAACCTCTTCCTTTATTTTTAACAAAATGTTAGGTCGAAAATTTCTTAACTTTTACTTTTTAAGCTTGGCATCTTCTTGTGTAGGTAGACAGTAGACCATGATTGATGGGTCTAACCCAGGCATATCCTCATAAGACGAACACGTCTTGATATTTAGCCAACAACGTAATCATGTCTATTTTTTGTTTCTCTTTCAAGGTCCCCCCAATCTTCAGATTCTTAAGATTATCTTCATTGCCTACATTGATTGTTTCAATTCGTTCATTAATAGTAATTCTACTTAGTTCATGTTTTTGCCATTCCTCTTATATATCACTATAGTCATTGACATCACTCTTGACAACTAACCTAGTAGGGCCGAAAATGATATCGATATTCTCATTATCTACCTACACGAGGTATCCCTAGTTTTCATTCGATTCATTGGATCTGGGCAAAGTGTATAAAGAAAAGTGTATGTAAGTAGAAGAGAACTGAAACACAACAAAGGAAAGAAACTAACTAATATTTTATTGAATGAATGGAGGTGTATCACAAATAAGGCAAGGAACTAACTAATATTTTATTAAATGAAAGATTCAATTATACATTTGGAACGATGACTATTGAAAAGAAAAATTCAAGAAATACTAACTAAGGTTCACCCTTTACCTTAGGGAGGACTTGTTGGCTTTTATTGGAATAGAGAACTAATTAATCAGATGGTGCTGAATCTTGTGATATGAGCTTGCTGTTTTTTCCTTGGTAGATTCTGGAGCTTAAGTCTTTACTTGAATTAATGTCTTGGTTAGTACCGGGAAGGTCATCCGGGTATGGTACAATCTGTCACCTCTCTTTCCCCTCACTTATTCCTTTTGAAATTCTTTGGCTAGAGTCGAGTTGTACATAAGGCCATAGGTACCAATTTGGCCTTCCTTTAATTATACCTTCTTGTTCTTTTCTTGCTCGGGACTAGATATCATGCCCATTTCTTCAAACATCTATAAACTAAACTCCTCTTTCCCTTCACTTCTTATATAGGGTATGGCTGTTTTCTTGAAAATCTCATAGCCTTGATCTCCCAAAATTGTAATCACTTAGCCATTTAAAATAAACTTCACTTTCTAGTATAGACTCAAAGGTATGGTCCCCATTGCATGAATCTAGGGTCTTCCCAAGAGTAAGTTGAAAGATCTTGGAATGTCCATGACCTGGAATTAAATGCTAAAGTTTTGAGGGCCGATACCCATTGGTAAGTCTATCCCCCTTATAATCTCTCTTCTGGACTCATCAAAGGCCCTAACTGTTGTGGAAGAAGGCCTAATTGCAGTTGCATTAATGCCCATCAAATTTAGGGTAGCGAGTGGATAGATGTTTAGTGAGGATCCATTGTCAATGAGTACTTTAATAATGATTATATCATTACTCTTTACCATGATGAAGAGTGGTTTTGTTTGCTAATTCTCTTCTTTGCCCAACTGTCTTATTGAAAAAGAAATTTGGTCCATGGTAAGGATGAAATTAGTGACTAGTCCCATGTTCTTGGTTAGCATTTCATGAGGGATCTTAACCTCCCTTAAGGTGCAAAATAAAGCTTCTTTGTGTGATTTAGATGTAATCAATAAACTTATCAATAATATTTGTATCGGAGTCTTATTGAGTTGTTTCATGATCTTATACTCACTTGACTTGATCATCTTAGTAAAGGTTGGTAGCCATTCCATGTGTTTAATGGTCTTGTCATTCGCTTCTTTCGGAAAAACCTTCTTCTCGGGCTCTTCTCTTGGATGATAAACCCTTCCAGATCGAGTAATTCTTCATACTAGAGAACTTAACTTTTCTTGATTTACCACCTGATAGTTAAATGGGGTAGCCTTGTAATTTTTTGGTGCTACTGGTACGTGAAAGGTATACCTTTTAGCTTTTAGGGCTTGTTCGCTCATATAGAACTCAAAGACCTTAGCTTCTTATCTGAACTAATCATGTTGATGGTAAAGTCATAAAAAATCATACTAATAATTGGCCTGTGGTTAGGTAGGTGATTAATGTTAACATTCAGAGTTGGGGCTTCTATGAAGTTTAATTGCATTGACCCTTTGTCTATTAGGTCTTAAATTCTGTTCCTCAATCTCCAGCATGAATTAGTCGAGTGCCCTACTTGCCCACAATGATATTCATACTTTAGAGTAGGGTCGTAGATTCTTGGCTTGTATCAGTTGCTAAGAAGTTCATACTAAATTAGGTTATCATTTCGCAACTTCTCGAAGACTTGACTTAAGGGAATTGGTATCTGGGTAAATTGTCTAGGGACGCTATTAGCCTAAGGTTGATTTTTGAACTGTTGTTAAGTCGGAGGTGGATTTGTCCTGAAAGCAACTTGAGCATTTTGTTTGATTTGAATTTACCACCTTAACCATAGATTCTTTAGGCTTACCGATTGTAAGTGCAGGAACAGAAGATGAAATAGATGGCCTTCTATCTGATGGCTTTTAAAGCTTACTAGAGGAGATTACACTTTTAATGCTGCACCCTACTACCATTACTTCAACGAAGCTAGACGAGGCTTGCCCGATGAAATGGGAGAAATAGGGCCTTTCTAAAGTATTAATGAAAGCTGATCTGAGCTCTTTCTCAATTGTAGGAGCAGATACCCTTGCAGCTAAGGATCTCCATCTTTAAGCATACTCCTTCAACGATTTGTTATTCTTCTTTTGCAGGGCGACCAAATCCATCATGGTTGATGGTACATCTACATTGAACTTATATTGTTCATAAAATGCCCTAGTGAGTTTTTCCCATGTATTTATTTGGCTTAAATTAAGCTGGGCGTACCGAGTTAGAGTTAGTCTCGTCAAACTATCCTGGAACGACTGCACTATGAGTGGATCGTATTGAACATATTTACCCATCTTCCTTACGTACAAGCTAGTATGAAGCTTGGAGTACCTCGTCCCGTTATACTTTTCAAACTCTAGTATCTTAAACTTCTTAAGGTAGGCTCTAATGTCATATGTAGAAAACTCGGTGATGACTTCTTGTTCAAATCCATCATATCCTACAAGTGCCTTCATCTTCTCAATTATCTACTCGGTCAGTTTCCTTTCTAGCTCTTTCAAATAGTTTGCCCTAAGCTCTAAGTTAGCCAGTCTTGTCTTAGCTGGGGCCATATATGTGTTAGGCTTGAATGTCGAGTTGACTTTCGGATAAACTCCTTCTAACTCAAATGGGTCTTTTGGATAGTTGTCCTCTGCTTCGGGAGCCTCAGTATTATTCCTATAATGGGCCTTAGAACTTTCCTTATTAGCTGGCATTGCAGCCTGGAGTAAAGTGATGCTATCCGCTAGGAAACTCATTTGTTCTATCATCCTTTGTATGGCCCTTTCTATGGAACGGAAGCTCAACTCGGTGAGATCATTGATCTAGGTGTCATTATCATCTCCTTGGGTAGTAGCCATCCTAGCCTAAGAACGTGTTTTGGTTAGACTTCTCTAAAAGATTCAATGTTTGGGAGCTATCTTGAAATTTGATCGAAAAAAAAACTCGACAAAAAGTTAGCACATATTGCATTTTTCTAAAAAAATTATTAACTATACACATGCGGGATGCATGGCACACGAATGCAATGAAAATTAAAATTGGAAAGAGATCGCTTAATGTAGTAAAACCTAACTAATTTTTATTTATCTTTGTAATTGTAAAGCTTTACATCATTTATTTCATTCGAAAAAGAAATCCTAAAGAAAGAAAACTAAAAACTAAATTCAAATCTTCTTATGGCTAGTGAGCTCGTCTTGAGTCTTCTTCCTCTTCTGCATTTTGGGAGTTTCTGCTTCCTTGTCCTTAATCTTTCTCAACTGTGCTTCTAATCCTTTTATCTTCTAATGATACTCCTCACAGTAGGTTTTCAGCTCTTGCTCTCTTTCACTTGCTTTCTCAGGATTAGCTTCAACTTGGACTTTTTCTTTCTCCTTTATCTCTTCTGTATCTTTTAGCTTCTTTAGTTGGTGATATAGAAGTCCTTTGGTTATCTGACTTCTGCTATGTATCCCCTTAGTGGTAGGGGTAGTCTTCCTTTTGCACCAAAGAGCTTAGATGCTTAGAAGCTTCGCCACTTTGTTAGCTACCAATATGTTGAGGTTATGAATGTCAAGTGAGACAGCTTCTAATGATGGCTTAGGGATCATATCTTGAGTGAGTCCATTGGCTAGAATGTATTTGGTATAGAGGTTGAAGCTACTCAGAGGTATTGCCTTGAAATCTTCACATTCTTCGACCATTTCCATGCTTGCAAACCATTTAGGCTTCCATAGTAGTTCTTCGGCTTTCATACCCTAAAAGTATTAGACCCATATGAAATTAGCCCAATTGAAATCTAGTTAGTAGCTTCTCATGTGGCTGATGAACCAGACCATAAGTATAACCATATTGGTCTTTAGATCCCCACGTTTCTTCTTTTTGAGATGATTCAACGATCAGATTTATTCAGTTAAGAGGGCATGGACGTATGACTTTCCTTTAAGAAATTAGGTTACAATTTCCGCAACTTTGAAGTGAACCTGTTGTCTATCATCAGGGAATAGGATGGTGTTGAAGACTACCGAGATGTAAGCATTGACTTGGTGTTGGTGCTAGGCTTCCGGGTTTGTATAAAAAATATCCCGTTTATCTTTATGCTTCAGTTCGGTAGAAAACTAATCCATGATGTCCTCTATTTGAATGGTCTTCTGTTGAACTAAAACTTGGTTTATCTCAGCTTTTTAGACTCCCAACAACTTATTGAAGATTTTTGGTACGACAACTTCTTAGTCTAGGACATATATTATTTGTAATAGTAAGGGCCCATAACAATTGAGAGTACTCCTTGAGGGTTGGGCTCAATTGATGTAGGCCCAAACAAAAAGCCATAGATTTAAGCTTTCATAGATGTACTAAGACCTGCACAAAGGTAATATTCATAGGGATCTTTTACAGGGACATGATGGGTCCAATCTTGTTCTTCATAAATTCTTACTTATTTGGGCTAAAAAGTCGGAACCACATTTGGAGTAATTTTTGAAGCTAATGAGATAAGTGGACATGAATCTCTTCAAAAGCCCTTTGACTTGATCTAGCCAGTCTTATCTAAAGAAAAATTAAAATTACAATCAAAGCCCATCTTAAACATTACATGGAATTATTACAGGGAAATATTATAACGAGATTGTTTAGGAAAATACAAGGAAAATGTAAGGAAATATAGCTTCATAACTGCCCTTATTCATTAGGTCTGCTACATTATGGGTTCTCACAATTTTTTTGAAAAAGGTTTTCATATATGCAAAGGGTGGGTTTTATAGGTCCTCAAGTTTTGTAACCATTGCGTTTTTCAAAGTAACTGTTCTGTGATTACATCTAAACTTGAGTGGGATAGCCTGATCAACCCTAGAAGGTGATTGTTCGATAACATCTGAAGCTTACACAATGATCCCCCTCTTAGGATCCTAAGATGGCTTGGTTTTGACTGTATCTATTATACATGTATGATGTGAAAAAAAAAAATGAATAAAAAACCGTAAACGACTCCCCCTAGATGAGCTGCAACAAACATATCAGTACAAAATAAAAAAAAATAAAAGAATGGTTGACTTAAGTATATTTTTTTTTTGAAAAATAATCCTAATTTTGGTAGATTTTAATGGCTATCTCTCTTAATGGTCCTTAGTGGAGTCGCTAAGCTGTTAAGCCTTATTTTTTTAGTTTTCTATTTTAAATTTCATTTCCCATTTTCTAACTAATACTAAGCCCTAACTCATTTAATATTAGTCATTGACTAGAGAAAATGGAATATTCTGGTTTCTTTTTTTAATTGGAAATCTTCGGAGTCACCACTAAACTAGAGTAGGGAAAAACTCGACTAAAGTAGGGAAAAGAGATAAATTATAATCAATTAGGTGGATTGGCTACAATTAAGCTATTGATCTTTGATTTCAAATTGATAATAAAAAGTTAGAGATTTCTAAATTCGAGGGTTAACCTATTAAACCATAACGGATATTATTATAGATTTTCCAAAGTTAGGCTTATTTTTTTAAATTATCTTTTTTAAATATTTTTAAGAAAAATAAAAATAAAATAAAAAAACCTAAGTTTTTGTTTTTTTATAGATTTTTAGTGTTACCCTAGAGGTATCTACGTACCCGCTAATCGAGATCAGATGATTGTAGTTCTTTTTAAAAATTTTAGTATGCTTGTTTGTTTTAATTTTGAAAATCCACCAAGTTTATGTATTTAATCCGTTAGATTATTATTATTTAGGAAAAATTTCTAAAGGGTCTTAACAGGAGATTTGACTTTATGGAAAATTATCTGATAGAAAGCCTTAGTTCAAAAAACAAGTTTATTAATTTGTTATTATAAAAAAAAAATAATTTTTCTACGTGAGAAATACTAAGTACCTAACAATTGAAAAAATGATAAATGTAGAAAAATCATAATTTTTATTCCTATTAGTCAACTATTAAACCAAACATCGAATGAACACATGATAAGTAACTAAACCATCGACAAATGAAGAAACTCACTTACTTGATTGAGCATAGGTTAACGCGTATTGTTGCTAATGTACAAGGAGCTCATAGGCGTAATTGAAGGATGGATGATCACTAACTTCTAGCTATTATGGTTGAATTGAGGGGTGAATGATTCCTATCTTCAATTGATTAGGGGTATGATTAGGGGATGGATGGTTGTTATCTTCAATTGATTAGGGGCATGATCGAGGGGTGGATGGTTGTTGTCTTTGACTAATCATGGGTGTGATCGGAGAGTAGATGAGGGATGCTGCAAAGGACTATCACGGCAGTGATTGGAGTAGTCCAAGTAGTGATCGCATGTGCTGGAGTGTGCTACTAATCGCTGTTCATGGATTCGTGTGTACAATTGTTGTACTGCTGCATTGTAGATTGCGAAGGGTGGTGCACGAGAGAGTGTTTATGCCAAGTGTGTAAGTGAACTGTATATGTAGTAGAAATTGTGATGTAAGCTATTGTGATGGGGGAAGTAAAGCGATGATGGTTGAGGGTTTGTGTGTGAGGATGGTTCGTTGAATGATGACTGTTGTTATGTTGAGAGTTGTTGACAGTGGTTAAGGACTTGAGGGAGAGTGGTCTAATGTGCAAGTATTTATGTGAGAGCTTGAGAGAGGCGTTTGGTGGACGGTGGGGGTTTGTGTTTCATGTGAAGTGTGGATAGGAGATGTACACGTGTGTAGTAGTGAGTCCAATAGTATAGTGGATTGGGTTGTTTTCTGTGTAGGGGAGTTTGGGCGAAAATGGCCAGATAGTTGGGTCTAGTAGTTGAGCATGTAATTGGTTTTTTGACTTACTACGCGATCTCTATTTATAAGACTTGGAAATGAATCTTTCATATTGTATCTGTAAACCTTAGGAAATCAGTAAATAAACTCTAATTCAAGTCCGAGTGTCCTAAATTGTACAATAAGTCGATAAGGCTAGTAACAATGAAAGATTATAAAATTTAATAAATCAAATATAACACCGATAACAAACTCTAGGAATTGATTGAAACCCTAAATTGCATACTAAAACCCTAAAACTGATTTATGCACCATTAATCAAAATTGAACTCGAATTTGTTTGAAACCCTAAAATTATAAATAGAAGCCTATAAAATAGTTAAATATTACTTAATAGTGATATAATTATAATCGATTATAATTTTTGACTAAATCGCTTGTTCGCATGAAATTTTAACGAAATCGTTATAATAACTTGTAAAAATTATAATTGTAACGGGTACCAATTAAATTGATAAAATTTCACAAAAATTTTAAAATTAATTTATGATGAGTATTGTTATAATTTATATGTTTAGAAAAATTACATATATTTATTATTAATTTTTATTTTCTTCCTTTCTCTTTTACTCTTTTCTCTTTTCTTTCTTTTCTTCTTTTCCTTGCTTGCTACGTCCAGCAAATTAAGAGGAAAAAAATTAGATTGAGCAGCCCATGTGGTGAATTAATCAAGGAGAAAAGATAAGAAAATTTGATCACTTTGTCCCATCATAATTAATGCACACCTTATCTTAGTAATTGATATTATGTTATTATGATTTGTTTTGTTTTACTCTACTTAAAGTTTACATCTAGAAAAATAATAAAAAAAAAAATAGTAGAAACAAAACAGAAAAAAGAAAAATCCCGGAAGTTGAAAAATGTAAAGAGGAAAACTAAGAAGAAAGAAGAAAAGGAAGAAGAAGAAGGAAGAAAAGAAGAAGAAAAATTAAAAATAATAGGTAAGTAAGTTATTTTGCAAGTATAGATGTATATTATATAGTATATATATGTATAAATGTAGTATTTGTATAGTATTTTTATAAATATAATATTACTATTACATGTATATATGCATAAGTACTTAAATTGAAATATGTATGTATGTATAAAGATATGTATGTATACATGTATGTACATAAGTATATTATACGGAAGGAGTATGTATTATATATTTTTTTTAGATTACATATAATTGGTATTAAGTATTTTTACAAAATAACTATAGGTATATATATATATGTGTGTGTGTGCGTGTGTGTACATATGAACTATATATTGATGTATATATGTATAAATTATTTTCATATGTGTATATATATATATATATGAATATGTAGTCGTATAGTATGTATAAGTATTTGTATATCATATATATATCTATGTATTCGGTAGTTATATTCATATACACATGTAAACTATATTATATGAGTATACTTATATGTATAAATACAAATACATGAATATATGTATATGTACATAAGAGTATGGTTGTTTTCATAAAATAAATATATACATACATATGGCATATAACATAGAGTATACATATGTAGTATACCAAAAATATATATATATCATATAATAATATTTATAAACTAAAATAAATTTATAATTATTTAAGGAGTAAGTATATATATATGTATATATATATAATACCGTAAATTAGGAATTTCTCAATAAAGTAAAATTATAAAAGTTATCAAATATACTATAAGTCTATATATATATATATGTGTGTGTGTGTGTGTATAAATCATAAATAATGAATAATGAGAAAAGTAAGAAATAATAAAAATAATAATGGCAACATTAATAATAATAATAATCATAATAAGGCTAAAATCTCAAAAATAGGAAAAGTATGCTTAAAATAATAAAAATATCAATTATATGGTTTAAATAATTATTACATATAAGTATATTAAGAAAAAGCGAAAATTAATATTTTATAATTTTTAAACTTAAATAGTAAATTTTGTAATATTTTTATATCATAATTTAAATTGCGAGTCATAACGTCCAAAATGGATCTCGTTACGAGAAAATACGCTCGAAAACAATCAAAATGGACTATAAGTTCATAACGATTCGAGCTAAAATGAAAAAATTACACGCGATTTGATAAAAAGCTTGAATCTATAATTTTACGTAACTAAGTGAAATAGACCTTACAAATTATGATACTAGCTAGCTTTAAATTCCTAAACTTACAAATTTTTATTATTTTTAGGTGATTTTGATATAGACCTCGAGCTACTACCAGATTACTACGATCCTTGAGTTGGCTATGACTGAGTGAGTTTTTCTTAATGATTCCATACTTGTTTGTGTTTATAGTTAGTAAATATAAGTTATGATTAATAAATGAATGTGTATGGAGTTAGGTTATGCTTATGCATGATAATTGTTGTTAATGATGAATTTACTTTAAATTTCAATAATGCAATGATTGTTGCATAGTAGATTTACTAACAATTGATTGTTTGTGACTTAGAATGATCACTGAATAAATACGACCTAATTTTATTCGACTAGAAAAGTTAACTTGGATCACTCATAATCATGCACTGTATAACTAATTCCAGCAATCACATTGCACGGAGGTAGCGAGAGGCTATACGTAGGTTGATTATTGATTGTTATAGATTTCGTATGGTACACATGTATGATATGAATTTACCCTGGCTCGCAGGATGGCTAAGCGTTGGAGGCGCCAACCGCTTGGCTAAGGGTCGAGTCCAGAGGCCTTTGTTTAGGGGTGATTGAGGACTGCGTGAACCTACTCACAATCATATGTAGAACTCGTTTTGATAAAACTGATAATGGATGTACCATTACATTTTGAATACGAAACGTGGAGTTTCGTTATGGAATAATTTCTAATATGATACCCGGATCTAACTGTACCGATGAATTTTCCAATCTTGACTTCGGAGGGCGTTAAATCTAAGTTTCATACAGTACCTGGTTACTTGCATGTATTTTTTTGGCATACTGTTTGTCATGCATTCATTTGATTGAACCTAGCTATTGTATAACTTGATTGCTGTATGGTTGAGGGAAATTCTCTCACTAAGCTAGTTAACTTATACCTTTGCAGTCTTCTCTCGCAGGCCGATCTTTTTGTGGAGTCGGGCCGTCGCATGCCTGAGGTTAGTGTTCTACCGGGGTCAATGTGGGAGCTGGATGTGATTAGAGATTATTTCTGATGGTTTATAGATCTGAATATGTAATTGATATACTAGTTTAACTTAAGACATGTTTCGGACTTTGTATTTGTAAACTTTTATATAAATAGACCATGTGTTATGTTTTTATAATTTCATTATTTATCATGAAATGATATTGCTTAAGCATGCACATTCTTGGTAGTTAGTAGTAACTGTAGTCTTGTGTATTGTATAAAAGGGTCGTTGATTGTAAGGGAATTCAATCTGCAATCCTTTGTATGATATACGACGATTGCCACGACTAGCCCCTTTGGGTAGTGATAGTATCAAACCTTAGTTGGTAAGGATCCAAAATAGATTCGAATCTTACAAATCTTGATTTGAGAAAGATCTATATTGGACTTGAATCATGCAGATCTTTACTTTATCGATTTAATGCCATTGTAACAGATTCATGTTTTTCAACAACTATTTAGTCTAGATTCTATCTAATCAATCTTTTTTTTTTGAATTTTTTCTTTTTCTTTTGTGTTTTTTTGAATTTCCCTTTTTCTAAAATTTTTCTATATATATATATTTCCTTTTTTCTCTCTTTTTTTTTGTTATTTTCTAAATTAGAACCCTTAAAAAAAAATTGAAACTACATAAGGGCGAAAATGGGGTGTCTACACAAAGCTAGAAAAAGAATTAATCGAAATAAAACCTAAGAAAGTAATGCTAAACAAGATAGCCCAAATTCAAAATAATAATTGTTAATATATATATATATATATATATATTTGCTCCAAGCAAAATATTATGGATAGGATAGTATGTGCATTTAATATATTCTCCTTTTTTTTTCTTGAGACTTAGATTACTTATAAAGATTTTAAAAATTCTCATCATTACATATTTATTGTATTCTTTTGTTTTGCAAGTTGCTTTACAATGGATAGTTTTTAATTTATAAATCTCGTTAAACATTGAACAATGCGTTTTACTGTTTTACCTCACACACATGACTAGCTAGCCATCATAGTATACTTAAATTTTGCAGTAGTTGCATGGACCGTGTATGTTATGGATAATGATGAGCTAAGTTTCTCAAAGAAGTCTCATTACATGTTTAATTTCTTTTTTTTTTTTCACCATTTAAGCAACAGACTCTAGGCCCCTATAGCCCCCTTCCTAGTAGTATGCTTAGGAGTCGAGTTATCACTAGGTTAAACTAAGGTATGTAAATGGATCATTCGAGGGATCTAAGAAGAGGAAAAAAAAAGTAAAACTTATTGTAACTTTGTGAAGAAACTCCACGGATATGACTTATTAAGAAGCTTAATATAACTTACTTTGCTTACTTGATATGACTCATAAGTAATGAGATCCTTTTCACCATTGACCTTAGCTATGTTGGGATAGATAAGAGTGCAAGTAAATCTTAAAGCTAACAATTGTAAGAAAACTTGGCCAAAAGTGGCATATTATACGAAAGAGACAAAAAGTTGATGCTTACATTTACATAATGCCCCTTTCAAACCTACTAATTAGGGAAACTTTCTTATAGGGGAAAATGACTAAAAAGGGTACAACTAAATAAAATAATTATACTACAACAATCTAGGCAAAATGAAAAACGATGAAAGAATTTTCATTTACCAAAATATAGTATCAATCTATCAATCTATGTGTCTCATTGGCGTTGGCGGAGCATTTGTTGGAAACAACTAAATAAGTATGGTAGTTGCTTCTTAGATTGGTCGAGAGTACTCTATAGATAGGTCAGGTTTCAAGCTCAATAGTTGGGAAATAAGACGTAGGAGATTGGTTGGACTATTCAAGTTGTTCTAACTCTGCCTATACGTGGGGATAGCCTTTTAAGATAGGCTTGGTGACTTGTATGAGGGAGACACAACTTGGCTAGTGGTAAGGAATGAAGCTTTAGGCATAAGCCCACTTGTCTTTAGTCATCTGGTTGCCGAGGACTTGAAAGACTAGGTCTTGAAGTCTTTGAAGACAACTTTGGGTAATTGGCTTAAAGCTTGGTAAGTACTGTTTAGAGGTTGGCAAAGGTAGTATGAAAGTCCGCAAAGGTGAAGAACAGGTTAGATTGTAGTAGAAGATATTAGATTCTCATTAACTCCTTAGGGTTAAAGATTTAGCCTCAATTCATTAGTTTTGGCTTCATTTAGCATATATAAGGTTAGGTAGACCACATTGAAAGTAGAAGATCGACCATATCCTTTTGGTAAGTCTAGCTCATAGGCTCTATAGTTGATCTTCCTGATGAACTTAAACAGTCCATCGACCCGGGGTGACAACTTGTTGCTCCTAGAACTTATCTTTACCGAGGTGTATCCACAATTGATCTCTAAGTTGAAAGTGCATGGCCTTTCTTCCTCTATTTCTCATTTCTCTCTCCTTAGCGACTGTTTGAGAGACTTGCTCGGTGATCTTTTAGTGTAAGCTCTTAAACTCCTCGACTTGTTTTACTCCTTTAAGGCTTTCTTCCTTAGCAACTAAGCCATTGATCATACCCATCAGTAGGGTTAGCTTGATGCTGTGGATGACCTCGAATGGTGATGTGGTAGTAGAATTGTGAGTAGACCTATTATAGGCGAATTCTACAATAGGTAAACACAAATCCTAGTTATGCATGTTCTTCCCTACTATAGCTTGCATTAGTGCTTTAAGGGTTTGGTTCACTACTTCAGTTTGGCCATTTGTTTGGGGTAAAAAGAGTTACTCAACATGAACTTCATCTCAAGTCTCTGTTATAGTGTCCTTTTTAGAAAATGTTAGTAAACTTTAGGTCTCCTTTTGAGACAAAGCTGTAGGGAACTCCATCTAGTCATACAATCTCTTGTATAAAAAGGTTAGTGATAACTAAAGCATCATCAATCTTTTGACAAGTGATGAAGTGCACCATGTTGATGAACTAATCAATTACCACAATAATCACATCATAACGTTGGGCTGTCCATGGTAGCTTGAGCACAAATTTTATGCTAAGGTTGATCCATGGTTGGTTGTGCATAGGTAGAGGTGTATACTCTCCATATGGCTCTATCTTTTCCTTTGCCTTCTTACATATCGAACACCCCTCAAGAGCTCGATATACATCCTTTAATCTTTCATTATCTCTAGCTAGAAGAAGTGCTCCTTCAACAACTCGTATGTCCTTTTTTCCCTAAAATGGTTTGCCAAGCGTTGCTAATCCCCTAGCACGAGCTTCCTGAACTAGTAGCTTATATACTAAGCTATTTGGAATATAGAGGCCACCTTTCTTGTATAGATATACATTAGCTTGGTAGTATCCATCAGTACTTAGTCTATCCCTACACTTTGCCACAATTAGGTTAAAATACTTGTCTTATTCATATAACTTGATCAACAACCCAAAATTAAGAACCTTTGCTTATGGTTATTTGATCAGTATATGCTTCCATGACAAGGCATCGACAATAGAGTTCACATTACTCTTCTTGTACTCAATCAGATAGGAAAAGGAGCTAAGAAGACTTACTTAGCTTACCATCATAATAGCTTTTATTATCTGGGGAATCACTTTGATGATTCATGGTTGTATAGATCATAAGCTCACTAAGTACCAAGTTGATGCATTGTCGGTCAGTGGTCTCATTACTCGCGTGTGCCTCCAAGGCCTTTAATCCCTCTCTTGAAGAATTCTCTCTTAGCAACCTACTGATGACGAGAAACTGTACATTGAAGAAAGGTGGTTGAACTCCTTGAGCTCCCCACATTGTCATTCGTTGATCTGTACACTCGATAGTGATGATGTCGACCATTCCCATGCCAAAGACCCTGTGCTGAGTACTCCAACCAATTGCTACCAAGAATCACTTATTGAGTGACGAGAGACTCACTTAAACGGCCGAGTAGTTTTCTCTCAGCATACCACCATTTCGTCCCGGCCCCTTTAGTGCAGCAACATTTTACCCCTTTTCGCCTGCTGTACTTAGAGAAACGGGACCAATGTTGCACTGCTAGCTATCCACCTTGTCTAACAGTTAACTACTTTTCCATTTTTGGTTTGTTGTCCTTTTTACCATTTTCGTTTGTACTAGCAATCTCTTTTTTGTAAACACTTTCTTGTAATTTCTTTATTTGTAATTTCTTATTTGTAATGCTGCCCTAGAGACTTATTATAAATAAACCTTTTCTCTTGTAAGCCGGAGATAACTTATATCTTAATACTGAATACTTTGTTCTTGTGAGACAATTCTCTTTAAGTCCATACCCCTTACACTCTTATCTAATTTTGTCGAGTAACTCAGGATTAATGGTGGGTGGACATTAATATCTACTCGTGCATCATATCAAGTGAGGTGTTAAGTCATGTTGTGTTCATTGGTGAGTCACATCTTCCGAGCAGCTTCACATCAGCTACTCTTGTTCAATTATGAGCTGTTTTCCTTTAATTTTTTTCGATATCTCGAAGGATCCATTTCAGTTCAATTCTGCCTCGATAAGTCCTGGTGATAATTGAGTTCTTAGGCACATCACAAGTAGTGCTGCCATATAGTAAGAGCTTAAATGAGGGAATAAAGCTCCTTCTTGTACAAGAATAATTTAAGCAGCACCACTAAGCTTCTCACTAAAGTAAGCTATAGACCAATGCTCTTGCATGAGTATGGCTCCTACTCTTACTTTAGAAGCATTATACTTTAGCTCAAAAACCTTATAAAAGCTTAGTAAGGCTAAGACAGGTGCCATAGTCAACTTCTCCTTATTTTCATCAAAGCTCTTATAAGCTTGGTCATTCCCTTTAAATTATTTGCATTTTTTATTTAGCTCAGCCAAAGGGGCTATAATTATGCTAAAATAGAGAATGAATCGATTGTAGAAGGATCTAAGCTTATGAAAGCTTTTAACTTCACCTACGGATTATAGGGTTGGCCAGTTGACTATAACTTAGATTTTCTCATAATTAACTTTGACGCCATTTGCTTTAATAACAAATCTGATAAATACCACCTTGGGTGTACAGAAGAAGCATTCTTTTAAGCTTTAGTACAGTTTCTTAGCTTCAAGAATGTCCAACACTTCCATTATGTGTTAGACATTCTCGAGCAGAATTTTGCTATAGATGAGGATCTCATCAAGGTAGACCAGAACAAATTTACCAATCTATTTGCATAGCACATGATCATTAGTCACATAAACATGGTTGGCACATTAGTTAGCCCAAGTGGCGTGATCGTCCACTCATAAAGCTTATGGTGTTTCTTAAAGATGGTCTTTTACTCATCTCCTTCCTTCATTCAGATTTGATGATATCTACTCTTTAGGTCTATCTTTGAGAAAACTTATGTCCACGCAACTCATCTAGCATGTCGTCTAATATAGGAATGGGGTACTTGTACTTCTTAGTAATTTGGTTGATAGCTTGATTGTCTATACACATCTTCTATGAGCTATCCTTCATTTACACGAGTAGGGTAGGGACACCATAAGGGTTAGTAGTCTCCTTAACAAAGCCCTTATCAATGAGCTTGTCTTATTGTTGCTAAAGTTCTTTAGCTTCATCTAGATTTATGTTGTAGGCAACTCGGTTGGATAGACTAGTGCTTCATTGAAGATTTAGGCATGCTCAATTCCATGCAACGGTGGTAATTCCTTAAGTAGTTCTTTGTGAAACACAACACTATGTTCAATTAGCAATTTCTACACTTCATTAGTGATATGCAGATTTGTGGATAACTACATGAAGTTCGACAATAACACAATTGATTCGAACCTTTAGACAATTGAAATATAAATGGTAGTCGATGGTAAGTGATAATACAAAAATAACATTTATTTTCTATAGTTATTTTGTACTACTTTAGACCTTAATCAAGTAAATTTTCTATTATTTTAAGCTTAATTCATTTAAATTTCATTTTCAGGGGCCTTTGGAGCATTTTATGAAGTTTTGAAGATTTTTTGCACTTTTGGAGTAATTTGAATCAAAAACATTTATCATGGAATGAAGCGAAGAAAGTTTGGATACGAGTAGAATGAAGAATAGAGTCCAGTTTCATTTGATTTGGAGAGATTGATGATTTTAGATCAAGTTTTGGAAGATTAGAAGATATTTTAGATAAATTTTGAAGCCTTGGAAAGGATCATACCCATGAACAATGAATGTGCATTGGAATTGTGAGCAAAGAGCAAGAAATGAAGCTGAAATTAGGGTCCAAGAACAACTACAGCTAGGGACCATGGCCATGTTCCTACCTATGGTCCCTTCATTAAGCAATTTCTTTAATTTTGGAGTTTTCATGCAAAGATAAGTACAAAGCCAACCACCATAACTGTTTACCTAAGGCATGGTTGCTATATGATGAACGAATCTTCCATTTTTGTAGCGCATCTTCTATTTTAAGATGTGATATTCAATGAATCTTTTATTTCTGAAACAAATATTCTATTATCTTGTATTTTGTCAAATCTCTCTTTGTAAACCTAGCCCCACAACTTTAGTATTGTGGAGACATATTTGGGAAATATATTTGATCAAGCTAAGGGATATAAAAGCTTTACATATAGAAGTTATAGAGGAAATGATATACATGAACTGAAGAAAAGTATCTAAGTATACAATGATAGCAATGAAGGATAGCAAATTTACAGATAACAGCAAAGAGTTGAAGATCATAAAAGATTTGAGCAGCAATGGCTATTACCATAAGGAACAATTGAACGTTGGAGCCATGGCGATATGAAGAGAAGAAGTGATCAACAATGACGAACAATACAAGAACAAGAAAAAGAGAAGCAAATAGACATTTGAGCAAACTATGTTTATGTGATACACAAAAGTTCATTGCTGAGCTTACACACATTTTTGTGATCACAAGAACAAATTGAGTACTTTAGAGAAAGTAATAGAGAATTTGTTATTGTTGAGTATTGTGCAAAAGTAGAGGAAATCCATTGTTATCCTCAAAAAGTTACCAATCTCTTAAAAATATTAGTGGCAAGACTATTTGAAAGAACTTAGGGGAAAGTTTTTGTAGACTTGCAATTTCGAGGTAAGGTAGATCATATGAACTATTGACCTTTGTTCATAAATTTCTTTCAAATAGTGGAATTGTGTCGTAGCGAACCATATCCCTAATCATGGGCTCGAAGTGTGATTATTTTATTAACTATACGCTTTAGAAGCATGACCACAATAAGAGTTAATTAGTATTGCATTTGCATGCAAATCTCTGATCTAGGTTTTGTTAATAATTCTCATTTGTTAGGAATTAAAGAATAAATTTAGTATAGTTAATTAATCTTCAACATGAAGAAGGAAAAATCTTTTAGGACTTAATTTTTTATAACAATCAATTTAACCTCTTTTCTTGATGGTTTGTTGAGACTAACAATTATTACTAGAGTAGGATAATTAAAGCAAGCATCCTTATTAAAAGAGTGCTATTTCTTCAAAAGAAAATCAATGGCAAACATATCTAGTCCTCTTGTTTTTGATAGTTCTAGCTTTTCTTTATGGAAAAGTTTGTCTAAGTAATAGATTATGAAGCATGGATGATCACTCAATACGGAGATGGAAGAATCTTAGAAATAATCACAATAGAGGAAGAGATGAGAAATGCATCTACGAATATAAGAGCAAAATATATCCTTTTGAGTGCTTTTACTCACTCTGAATTCAATTTCATCAGTTCTTTTAGAATTGCGAAAGACATATGGGAAAAGTTGAGTACATAGTATGAAAAGGGAATTAAGGATGTTGGACTGTCAAAACTAATATATGATGACTTTGAAGAGGATGAATTTTTGAGTTTCTATTTGTTAGTAAGCAATGACAAATATCTTGATTAAAAGATAAATGACTTAGAAAATTTAAAAGGGTCAATCTTAAGCTTAGATGATGATTTAGGCCCAAAAGATGAATATGTTGATATATACAAAGAAATGCAAAAATTGATGTAAGCTTTATCTGAATATATGGAAGAATATGAAGTTGAAAAAAGAAATAAAAGGCTTGTAAGAGAAAATGGAAATTCTATCAAAAGGGAAAGCGGAATTGACAAAAGAAAACCAATTTTTGAAGGTAGAAAGAATTAAATTGATAAAAGAGAATGAACTTCAATAGGCAAGGATAACAGGAGCTTTGAAGGATTTAAATGTCAAAACATAATTAGGAAGAGCCTCAAGAGAATCATAAGAAATATAGAAGACTGTTGATCATTGAAAGAAAATATAAACATCATTAGAATCTATTGTTAAACAATCCTATTGAAGTAAGGAGAAGTGGAACAAGTTACTAAGGTATATGGATAAAAGAAGTAGATTACAAATGAGACAATAGAAGCCTAATATTGTATACCGTAAAGGATACATAATGAATAATCATAGATATTTAGGATGCATTTAACATTTAGAAGATTAGAGAAGTAATCATGATAGAAGTTATTAGAACTTCAAGGTACGTAATAAACTTAATATAACTTGTTTTGTATGTCACAAAACAGGACACGTGCCCAAAAATTTCTACCATGGAAGAAAGAAATCAAATTGGCAAAAAGCATACGAGTTGGCAAGAAATAAAAGAACCACCTTCATATGGGCAAGAAAAGACAGGGAAGTATATTTTTTCTTTTCTTAAAACAATCATGTCATAAAAAAATATCATGATGAATAAAAAATAACGGAACAAAAAGATCTTGACTAACTATTCTTTCCTGCTCTTTTCAAAAACACTCTGAAACATGTTAGCTAATAAAATTATAACTCATCTCTCCAAAAAATTAAAATTAATTATTTTCCCCAAAAATTAATATTCTTTTCTCTTAAAATCAATAAAAAACCCTATAACTTCATCCCCCTAAAATGGCACGAAAATCTCAAAGAATCTAAAGGTAAAAGTAGACTCTTATTATCGAAATTTTCTTGACTGCTTATGAACTTATAAACATAAACCCTACTGTAGAGGTTAACAACTCCAGAGGCGGGGAAGACAAGAAGAAGGAAGAAAGAGGAACCAAGATAAAGAAGATAGATGAGAAAGGATAAGCAAAGAAAGTAACGAATTAAGCTATGTTAACTATGAATCCTTCATGAAGTTAGTATGTGATTTTAGAACCCTCTTTTGTATGCATGGATAGCCTAGAGTTTGTGAAATAAAAGATCCATTTCCTATTAATCTAGTTAAAGAAATTTATGAAAACCTTATGGAGGAGATAGATGATTGTCTTATGTCTTTGATATAAAGAAATTTGTAAAGATTACTCAATGAGACATAAATTCATCTTTTAGTGTCATGGAAACTGTTGATGACCTTAAGTTTGAGGAAGAGAGTAGTAATAAACTTCTTTTTTATTTTAATGGAAGAAAAGAAGAAGAATGCTATGTCAGGTTCTCCAATATTAATACTTACCCTATTCTATCTTAGATCCTACACTAAATCACTTACACTTGTTGCTAAGAAAAGATAGCACATCTACCATTTCATTACCTAACTTGAAGATTTTAGCTGGAATCTTTGGAGGTTTTGAAGTAGATCTACCAAGGCATACATTTAATCATGTCTACAATATGAGAAGAAGGGGATTTTATGTGTTGGGAAACATAATCTACCATTTGTTAAACTTTAAAAGGATTGATGTAGAGATTGAGGGAGAGTAGATGACACATTCAAAGCTAGAAAAGGAGAAGAAGAAGTTAGTTTAGTGTTCTTCTAGTAAAGACCTCAAAGCTATTGAGAAAGAAGATATACCTCTTTTCCCACAACGGCCACAACCTCTAATCCCCATATAAATTTCTGAGAGTAGTTCTAAGTAAGAGATTTTGATGGAAACTCTTGAGAGACTAGAGGAGATGGAAAAACTGGTGAATGAAATAGATGAATATGTGGTTGAGAGTTCAAAAAGAGGATTTACTGAAGAAAACACTGCATAAACCAAACTCTTGAACCAGACAAATCCAAGTTTTTTTTTCTAATTCATTTACCCTTAAAGATAAACCTAAATCTCAACTCCAGGATGCCCCCAGACAATAAAGAACCAAGGTTTTGTCTCTAGAAAATTCCAAGTCTGTCATTGAAGAAATGGAGAAAATTGGTGCTATAAATTTGAATTTGAAGGCTGAAATTAAATTTCTTATGATGTACTTAAAGATCTTTTGAGATCTAAAAAAGATTCTCTAAAAATATGTTAAATTGCTTTCATAGCTATTAAATTTTCTTAAAAACTTTTTAAAGGAAGCTGTTATTTTGACATATTTAAATTAAGAGCTATGAACTATTGATGGATTTCTATAAGCCATTAGTTGAATCAAAAGTTTGATTTTTCTTTTCCTTAAGAACCAAGTTGTTAGAATTAATGATTTTGAATATTTATTTTGAAATTTGCTAAAAGTATTGTGATAAATCTAAGAAGAGCAATAGGAGTTAAAAAATTTATGTAAGAAGAATAATAAAAGGTCTTGCAATTCAGTAAGATAAGGGGAGTACATATATAGTTTAACTAACATTTTGTGTAAGAACAAGTGAATAGAATTAATGATTCCGGAAAATACTTGAAATATTTGATATGTATAGGAAAACTTATTATGAAGGAACTTTTCTGAAATTCTATAAGTATATTATGTTCGATTCGATATGTAGGAAACAAGTCTTGACAAAGTTGACGCATGATCAATATTGATCATGATAATAATGAATTTGTGCTAGTTGAGATGATTAGAACTATGATTCTGAATATGAGATGTTTATGCTTTCAAAACTAAAGTAAAATCTAATGAATCTTTTGTAGGGATTACATATCAATAGTTTTGTTATGATATATCAAATTGATTACTGACCATAATATATCTACTATGATGAGCACGTTGTGAATTCTTATGAATTATGATTGTGCATAAGCATTCAATTGACAAAACAAAAAGAAAAGAGAATACACTTAAATTCATTAGAATGCTGACAAACATGTTGTTATTTTGATGATAATGAAAAAGGGGATAGAAAGTATGAAAAATGAGAATTAGTTAGGAGAGAGAGTAACAAAAATGATATCAAAGGGAGAGATAAATGAAAGTTTCACGAAAAGCATATATATTTATATAGAGAGAGAGAAACGAATAAAAACCCAAACAAAGAAGAAAAATTTTAACAATATAAAAGATAACCTATTAAGGGGGAGAAATGAAATCCAGAGAACTAAAAATTTATCTAAGTATTAAATCTGATATAATTTATTATGAATTTTATTGCTTAATGTTTGCATACATCATTTTTCGAGAAAGGCAAATGTTTTGCCATCATCAAGAAGGGGGAGATTATTAATGCAAGAACTTGAATGAAAGGCATTTTGATGATAACAAAATATATGTTAAATTGAACTGAATGTATTTTAATATTATTAATTAAGTTATCTAGTCTATAGTATAAAGAAATTGCATTATTGATGGTACTTAAGCTGATAAGAAACTAAAACGGAATCAAAGACAAGTTTTGAACGAGGAATGGCAAGATCATAAATTATAAAGAATTAGAAACAAGTATTAGTAGTGGACTTTGAACTCGAATTGACTACTATCAAAAGTTGATCAACTGAGTAATGAACAAGGATTGAATAGACAATGTCTACAGCACAAAATGATAATGTTTTGATCACCAAAAGTTGATGAAGATAAGACAATATTATTCTAAACATGAACGAAGAAAAGAAAGAATGATCAGAAGTACAAAAACTGAGCAAAAGCACAAGGATTGAACAGAAGCATATATTAGAAGCACATGCGGTGATTGGAAGCAAAATATGAACAAAAGAGCAAGACAAAGAAAACAAAAAGAACAAATATAATTCAAGGCCAAGCATCATGGAAACATATTTATGCAATATATCTGATCAAGCCAAGGGATACAAAAACTTTACATATAAAGATTACAGAAGCAATGATATATATGGACTAAATAATTTTTTTTTTAAATATACAAAGATAGCTATGAAGGAAAGTATAGTTTGTTAGATTATTTGATTGGCTTCGTGTTATATATTTATTACTAGTATCATCACACCATAGAACATAGAAGAACGATCAAACTAAAAGTTAACTAGTTTTATGTTTGCCCAAAAATCTCTAATTCAAGTTTGTTAATATTTCTTATATGTTAGTAGTTAAAGAACTAATTTAGTATGATGAATTAATCTTGAACATCAAGAAGGAAAATGTTTAGGACTTAATTCTTAGTAACAATCAATTCAATCTCCCTTTTTGAATGTTCACCAGGACTAATAAGGTTGCTTGTTATTATGATAAGAAGGTCAAGAATAAGGTTTTCCTACCTAAAGATCTGGTGTATTGAAAGCTTGAAGATTGGGCTCATAAGAGGGATAGGGTAAGTTAACACCAAATTAGGAGGATCTAATCAGAGTTTGTGAAGTGTTTAGACATGGAGCCTATAAGCTAGAGCATTTGGATGTACAACTTACCTTTATAACCTAGAATACAAATAATCTTAAGATGTACTTTAAATGATGTGTGATTGAGTTGCAATTTATGTAACCTTTTTTACGCAATATTGAAATTACAGTTTGATGTCATCTCTATCATTCCTTAAGATTCACATCAAATTATGTTACGATAGTTCAGCCCCAGACTAATAAAGATTAATGGCCCAATTCATAATTCTAATCCTAACCTTTTTATAGTGAACGAAATGGAGTTTTGTCCTTTTATTAGGTTAATGAACTCGAATCTATATAGATCCTAACCTTAAAGGTGAATGGATCTCCAAAATTTTCTAAAGTTCTAACCTAAGGTGAATGGACTTTTAAACTCCTATTATCTAGGAGAATGAAATAAAAGCCTCTTTAGGCTTAATTAGTTACTAGTTCCAAATTAAAGTAAAACTAAATACCTCATAGACCAAACTTAGGTATGAATGTTTGAGGTGGTTCTAAGAGGAAACATCTAAAATTAAAAGTGTAGGCTAATGTATTTCCTAGAGTGCTTGAGCAAACAAACAGCATTACACCGATGCAATGAAACAAAGCAAAATGGTAAAGTATTCACATCAACGGAGAACTAAGAATGTCTTTATATCAAAAGAAGTCAGCATTCTAACTTAAATATTAAGCATAGAAAAAAGAAAGTATATCTACATAGAAATTTAATCAAATCCGAATTTAGATAAGGGGTTAGTAGAGGCTCCAAAATTATCAACTACTTGGGTAGTTGGTTTGGATTCAAGAGTAGCATCTATTGTAGGATCGGGGATTGAAGGTAGTACTATGTTAGGCGAATGAGGAATTCCTTCATGCTGCTTACCCTAGTTAGGCTCTTGCTATTCATCTTCTATAGATTGCTTGAAGTCTTCTTTGTTACTTCATTCTCTTACCCATTTACAAAATTTAAGCAGCTTAAGTCAAAATTAGTGTAATGTGTTAGCATCTCCTTCCTTGCTTCCTTAACACAATCTAGTAATTTTTCTTCAAGAAGATTCTCCCATTCCTTACCATTCATTATGTTATTAAAAATCTTTTCTCTTCTCGCACTAGAGTTATAAATGTTCTTTAGTTTAAAAATTCATGCTTTTTATTGATCAATCATTTCATTTAGGTGGTGAATTTCTTCTTGGCATCCCTTTTCCTTTTCAACTAATGAAGCATAGGTTTGCTCTAGTGATTGGGTCTTCTACTTGGCCTCTAGAAGCTAGGTTTGAAATTATTTAACCTTGGTCTTAAGGTCTTCATTGTGTTTCTTAACCTCTAAAAGCTCGGCATCCTTTTGTTTGCTAGTGTTTACTTCAAGGGTAATAGGCTCATTTAACATTCGGACCCCACAATTTTTTGATTAGTTGCATGCTATACCTTCTCTACCTTAACTCTTGGTTATCTATAGGGAAAATATCACTACAAGACTTGTAATGACCCCTACGTAATCATCTAAGTATAAAGATTAGATTGTTTTTTACCTTCTTTTTCTCCTCATCTACTACATCAAGTATCTTCATCAAGTGTGAGATCAACAATAGAAGAAAAGAAATTTAGTTAAGTAGAGGAGAAAATTCTAGAGTATGAATACAAGCAATAAGTAAGAAGATTGCCATTTACATCATATATCTTAGCAACAGCTAATTCCTTTAACTATAGGCCATTTCTACTCCTCTCATTATAATGTGTGCTTCTGGAGGAGCATGTACACTAGAAGGAAGTTTGAGCTTGATGCAAAGGATGGTCCCTTTTTAAGATTGGCACATCAAATGGTAAAATGATGATTTGCATAAGTTGCAAGCAAGTTCTTCCATTGTTAAGCCTAGAATCATTATTATAAACATTTAATGTAGGAAAAACTCATAAACATCTTGCTATAAAGGTCGAATAATAGTTGATGGAGGGATAGGTTTAGCATTATCTATCTTACTAGGCTCATATTAAAAGGGACCACCATCATACATGATTAGGTCAACACCTTTTGACCTCTATGCATCCACCGGGTCTATGACCTCTTCTATTTAAGCTGGAGGAGGATCTCTTTGGGACATTTCAATATAGGGGGGCTTCTTTAATTAACTACCTTCAAAGTTCTCAACAACTCTCTTTCCTCTCTTTTCTACATTTTTCCTTTGAGGTAGGTTAAGCTAATTACTTCTCTATTGCTTCTTTGATTGATAGCTGCTTGGTCTTTGTCTTAATAGAGGTAGTTCTCTTGTCTTTGCTAACCTCATTGCTTGGCTTCTTACCACCTGTCTTAACCTTACCAAAGAGATTTCTAAAGTTTACATATTGAAGCTGCATGGCTATAAAATATACAAATTGTCAGCTAAGGGGTCAAATAAATGAACTCATAAAATACCGTACTAAGCACATGCAAGGAAGGGAATCCATTCTCTTAGCAACAATGGATGAAATAGCCTCCTTACACAAGCTCACCTTAGTACAACGAAAAGAAACAATTAATTCCCTTTCCCCCCTTTCTTGGTACTCTCTTTTACTTCGTCCTCACCATTAAAAAATATTTTTTTTGATGCATGTGGTATCGATCCACAATTACCTTAGCATCTTAATAGCCCTTTCACTATATTTCTTTCTTAATTTTCTTGATTGCTTGAGCACGATAAGGCTTCAGATATTTTAAGTTGGAGGTCCTGTTGGTTTAATCCATTTCGACCAAAAGTTTAGTTCAACTTTTGACTTGATTGCATACCACTTCTTCCAATGGGAAATGATTGACTCTAAATTGACTGAAATCTTTCCTTTAGGTTTTGCTGTTAGGTAAAACCAACAATAACCTCATTTCATGTTAAAGAAATATCTAAAGAGTGGAGATGTCGCTTGTACCACTAACGTCTCACAAATAGCCTCAAATGCTACCATCAAATGATAAGAATTTGGGTAAGCATACTAGGATATACTCGATGGTAGACAAAAAAAAAAAAAAAAACGTATTAGAATTTCATGAAGGGAGTACAAAGCCTAAAATCAATGTAGTTAATGTGAAAGGCCAAATTGCCTTTTACCCATTAAGGCTATACGCTCATATTCTTGAGGCCTTTTTTATTTTCTAACTATGCTGGATGGTCCTAATATAGTCACATACACAATCAAATTCCTTGTACGTCATAATGCTTCGAGCTTCGTTAGGTGGTAAATCATAGGCAGTACCCTCATATATGTGCACCATTGGCGTGTTTGCTTTTCTATGGGTATTCATCCGAGGGACATTATCGATATTCTTAAGGGCTTTGATGTACTTAGCCATACCTTCACTATACTCAGCTATGCTCTTGTTACTAATTTTCGTCGCCATTGATGTAAGAGGGGGAGTTACCTTCTTCCTATGTCCTACTTCACTTTGAGTTTGAGAAGAACTTAAGTTTGAAGTTGTACCTTCCATACTTGTTCAAAGATAGTCAAATTGTAGAATTGACCATGGAGTAGAAGATGTTTAAAAGTTTTTATTTTTGTAGGAGTTGAAGGAGGTTGATTTCTAGGTAGTTGAAGGAATGCAAAAGAATGTGGAAATGGAATGAAGAAGATAAAGAAATTTTTGGTATTTATAGCAAAGTATCTATGTCAAATCCATCATGTTATAGGGAATTAGAATAGGCTATCATGCATGACAACTTGATCTAGACATGTATCTTATGATAGAAATGGGTAGTTAAGATTTACTAAAACCCCTGTCACTCTAACGTTACATCGATTGCATGGATATGTCTCATATATGTAGAGCCTAAAGTGTAATATGGAAGTTGAAAGAAAAGTGTGATAAATAAGTTATATCTTCTTGAATATAGTGTTGAGCATAAGCATTAAGGCAATGATGTAAATGAGTTCAAGTTTGATGCTCATACAAATCGGACAAGTGAAAAGGTCTTAAACAGATTAGATTTATGGTTTAGAGGTAGCCCCATATAACCCAATTCACAAAAATCTTAAAGCAAAACATACATTTAGTTTAGTAATGTATTGCTTGACTACTCCATCTATAAGGCCTTCTTAGTTTAGTTAAGAACCTTAGGAGCTTATTGAAGTGCCTACTCTCTTTGTCGACTTGTCGACAATGAGAGTCGGCAGGGAAGTGTTGATGGGCAATAAGGCCCTAAGTATAGGCTGACTTATATGAGAGTTGCGTTGAGTTGTTTTAGCCTAGTGTGGCTTATTTAGTCAAGTTGTACTATACTAAGTATAATGCTCATATATCCTTAAAAGAGTTTAGGCTAGAATGGAAAAGCTTGAAATAGGTTAGAATAGGTCAGAATAGAGGTCATAAGAGCTCAAGCCATAAGGCGTATGTTGCTTAAGCTTAGTCAACAATTGGGATGTTTGAATTATGATAAAGGGCATGAATGGTTCAATAGTTATTATACCTAGCAATTGTCAACCACTTACTTCCACGATTCAAGGACATGGTCCAGATAGTTTAACCACTGCAAGGAGATAGTTAAGGTTGGTCTATCTATAAATAGAGGATTTAAGCCTATGGTAAACTCTTTTGTTGTTTTTTCCACTTACACGCACTTAAATAAACACCTTAAACACATTATCCACTCCAACATAGGCATTAGAGTGGCAAAGGTAGATAGCTTAGGCAGCCTTTGTAGCCTTGTTGTCTTTATTTTGTAGGCTTTTGGGCCAATACAAAAATCAAGTGACATGAGAGATTATTTATGTAAAACTATACCTAAATTGAGCTCTAACATTAGTAATATGGGACAAACATCTAAAAAGAAGATCAAAAGACAAAAGTTAGTTTTAGTTCCATGTAATTAAGAAATAAGAATATTTTTTAGGTGGATATCTATATATAACAAACCATGCATGCTTTAATTAAATGTATAATTATTTTTTGCAACATTAATAGTAACACGTTAAATGTTGTAAATAAGAAATAATTTTCCATCATTTACTTGAAAAATTGTTTAAGATTTTAGTTTTCAACATGAAAAATTGCTTAATATTTTTAAAATTTCAATATTATTCAATTATACAATCATATTTTTTATTTTTTAATTTCTGTTTTTCCATAATTGTTTTTTTAATTAAAATTATTTTAATATGAATCATCGTAGACCCGATTGATCCACGGCCGGTTAGGAATCACCCATCTAGGATGAGGCCCGGTGTTGATCTCGTTGGGCCAATTCATGCGTCCAAACCGGCCTGTGCATAGCTCCACAGCGTCTACCTTAGTTTTCCGTTGCGGACCGGAAACACCACAGAGAGCGCAAAACTTTCTCTATGATGAAGCTGCCGAGGCTAGGTTATTCTCAAAACTCAAAAGCAGCGTGGAAACACATGCTATTGGGACATACACCTGAAGTTCTCGGATAACTGAACAATTAGGTACTTAAAATTCTAATTTTACATTTTCATAACCTTCAAAAATATATAAATAATTCTTACACCGTTTATTAGAACGTCAACAATATCGGTAAAGGGATCATAAAGAGCAATTATTTTTCAGTTTTATCGAAAATTTAAGGTTTATCTGTGTATTTTTTAAAATTTAGAAAAGATAAAAATCATATTGTCCCCCACAAGTTTTGAACTTACACCGGGTCAACTGGTTGAATGATGCTCTACTTTAATACTAAAGTAAAAATAAATAAATAGTAAAAGAAACCCCAAAATGACAAATCATCATCAAAAGTAAGCATAGAATAAGGCCCGTACGAGGAGGATGTGCGAGTGCCACATGGCTCCACTTCTCCGTGTTCGGCGCTTGTCTCTCTCACCTGCCTAAACCCCCCACCCCCACTATACTATTCACTGTCCGTACATGTGCAGCCCCATCAACACTGTAATATGCTTGCTCTCTCCATATCTCAATGTACTTTGCATATGGTGTGTCTAGGCGTGAGTTAGGTCTAATAGCTTGTTGAGTGTCAAAAAGAAAATTTCAGATCTTGTTTGTTAGGCATATGTTACGCTCAACCATGCAATCCATTCTCTAAACAAATTTTAGGGTTACGTGATTATTAAATTCGTTTGAATGGAATCCGATTCTCTTATAAAAAAGCAACAGTTTAATTAACCTAGGCACTACGAAAAATTCTATTTTTTCAAGATGGAATATTGACCGAATTATGATATATAATACGATGAGTGATTATAGTCCACTGGATATTGCTTTCCAGATGTTATATTTTGTATTTTATTCTATTCGCAATGATATTGGATTCCGATGAATGGAATATATAATGATTTCAAATGACGAAATCATCATACCTTATCCCTTGGGTTTTATTTGTATCTTCAAACAATTAATAAGACTATGGATTATGAAATCAACTTAGAATCCAGCTCATACCGTCTTGATTTAAAATCTCCATACGATGGTCCAATAAACCCGTTAGTGGAGTATTTTCTAAGAAAATATAAGTTGAAATGATTTACATGTACATGTTGATCGAATGAGAATCTTTTGCATGATTTTTGCTTTGGAGTAATCGTAAGTTTCAATACAATGTCCTAGAACCTAATTTTCTAATGTTGGGATCTAGAACTTTGAGATCTTCTTGTTTTTTCTATCATATCGTCTTCTTTCAGATTCAAATGAAAATCCCTCGTTTTCAATGCGTCACCATGCTGTGAAATGAGTTCGTGCAAGAACTTAATGAGTTCTATGGGTTCTCGTTGGATGTAATTCCCATCAATAGTTCTACTTCTGTATGTGCTTCCATCTCCTATGTTTTTTTTTTTTTCCTGTATGAATACAGTCCTGTTTATATTACTGATTTGTTTAGTTGAGGTAATGAATATTGACATTTCATCTAATTGTTAACTAGTTATTTTAAGATCTTTCAAAATTGAAAAGGAAAAGGAATACGCAATAATGCTTTGCATACGTACACAGACGGACACACACACACAAATACAATAATATATATATTAGTTTGCTTTTAGCATAGTTGGTGTTCTAAAACTATGGCCGGTCAATCAACATCTTGATTTTTCTAATATATCATTCATACTATTACTTTGATATATGAATCTTAACAAAAAAAAAAAAAAAACAATTCTGTACTGTGATGACATATATGGTTGCAAAGTCAATTATTATCTATTTGTTATACCATTTTATGTATAATTGTATGTTTGTTACTATATGCATAATTAGTTTTATATTCAAATACGTAGACTTTGAGTTGCGTTGGCTTTTCGCTTTCACTTGCATATTTTCTTGGTAGAAAACCCAGAATGAAAACCAATAAATCAAAAGTTTATTTTGGTATTCGTATGATGGCATTTGTTATCTATAATATTTAAGGCAAAAATCTTCTTTCTTTCTAACTACCAATTTGGTATCTTTATCAAATAATTTGAAAATATTAAAACAATTATACATAAAAAAAAAGGGAGTGTGAAAGAAGGAGATAATTGCCTTGAAATTGTTGTGTAGGTTTGAAACTTTCATGGTTACTTTACATTTTGTAAATTAAATGAATCTTTCAATATACCAATCAACAATATTTGTGCAATAATTTAATTGCAATATAGATGAAAGGCTAAATAAAAATTGTTCTATCAAACCATATCAAGTTGTATTCAAATTAAATTAATCTATTTTGAGTGAAAGAATTTTCTATTAAAATATATTAAATTACATGGCTTTGGTTTCATTATGTAAGATCTTTAAAGGAATTCAATATTTTTAGGCTGTTTATATATATATATATACTCAAACAAACAGCACAGTTCTACCGTTTGCTAGTATCATAAATGATTTTCTTATTGCAGTCAATTATTGATATGAAAGTGATTTAATTTTTTTCTTAAGTGGTAAATTTCATCGTATCCTCATATGATTGGATTTGCTCACCCCATGTGTTCAGCTAGATGGGAAAAGTTTTTAAGGTAATAACGGTGGAAATAAACCATAAATATTATTAAAAGAAATAAAATATTAGAAAATGAATAAGCAATGCATCTTACTTTTGTTGGAATACGAAGGGGAAAAAAAAAATTATTTAGTGGGTTTGGTTGGAATATTAGGCGGCCTCGCTTTGTTCTAGAGAGATGGTTTGAATGTTGTAGTAATTTTTTCTCGGAAAAATTTTTATTCATACATTAGTAATAAATGTCAAGACTTCAAGTAAAAAATCCTTCTTGTCTTTATATTTTAAATAAATTAAAAAAGATGATTCGAAATCTCACTTTCACCTTGGTATTAATATACGGATTGTCAATATGTGTTTAAAATGATTCTTTCTTTTACTAGAGGGATATAACTCAACAAAACTAGTTATTTTTGAGTGCATAAACCATCTTAGATAGTTCATTTAACTGTCCAATATAGCTTAGCTTGCTGAGTAACCATAGGAGTATTAATGAGCTTAAGCTATTAGCAAATTACTCGAGTTTGTCTCAAGATCTGCTTGAGCCCAATTTTGATAATAGTCTAAGAGAAAGTTACTTGAATGATTTATTGAGTTAAGTTAAATGTATATGTTAATCAAGTTTGAGTTGAGTTTAGGTTATTTAAATAGAAGACAATATTTTTATGAATAATTGAGACTAATTGAGTTTACTTGAATCAAATTTTAACTCAAAATCTTTAGCTTATTTGAAGACTATTTTAATATTAAATTATCTTAACTCGACTCATTTATAATCTTAAATAGTTCTAAGAAATGTCCATAGAATTTGAATCTAGAATATCATATGTATATTTTCATGAGAGTGTCTTAGATTTTGATCATTTATTCAACCCCTCGGGGTGATTGAAATGATTTATGCTCTATTGCTAAGAAAGTTGGTGGGAGGCAAAAAGATCAATATAGTATGAAGGTTTTTCAAACTATGGTGATTGATGTGGATTTCCAAGGCTTAGGTTTATTTTGGTGGAAACAAACGGGAGAGTCTAGCGAAGGAGAGGCTGACTTAGGGTTTGACGTATTTCTTGTGGCAAAAAAAGGTACCCCAATACACAAGTGAACCATCCTTTATATATAGTTCTCCTATGATCCCATTAGTTGAAGTGATCGACAACACTTAAGTGGTGTTTCATCCATCCACCATCAATCATAAAGGTAGAAGAAAAATACTCAAAATAAAAGATGAGATTGCAAGCAAGCATATAGCCAAAAAATAAAAAATAAAAATAAAAATAAAAAAGGTGTAGTACTATGTTAAACGACTTTCCTTTTCAGGTGACTTATATAAAATCCTCGTGTAATCGGCTTTTTGAGCAGATGCTCGAATTGGATTATCAAAGCCTCTTTCTCTGTACCGAGAATTACCCTTGGGAGAACCATTGCACCTACTGTTAGCTATAATTCCTTCGTTAAGCTTAACATGGGAAATACTAATGATCTAAGTTACCTAATAGAAGCACGAATGCTATAAAACCATAGATCTTATCATGATTAGAACGAAATGACCACAAGGTCAATATGGTTGGTCGACCGAATTTAAGTTGGATTTTTCTCATCAACAGCTAGGACAGCCATAAGTATATCCAATGAGATGTCTGAAAAAAGTTTGACAAATAAATGAAATACAATCATGTAATTTGATTCTCAAAACCTTATAAAAACAAGACCTTAAATCAAATTTTAAGATATCCTAAAGTCATACGAAGAAAGTTTCCTTTTTAATTGAGTTTTAAAATAAACTAAATAAAAACTACAGAGGAAGGTTTTTAAGATCTTGTAAAATTGAGATGCAAAAAACCATGGAGCAGCGAACAATAGTGCCACATCAGAAATCTATAGAGTATAATCGAAACCCATAAATATTTAGGCTACCATTAAAATTTCCCGGAAAAAAGAAAAAGAACTTCAATCAAAACCTAAACCTACACCCACATTTTTTTATACTTGGTGATATAATGGACAAGAAAAAAAGACCATGAAATCCCACGAAATCAGCCGGTTTCCTCTTCAATTAGCCACCATCATGTCAAAGCATGGGTCTGGGGGTGCGCACACAATAACTTCAGATCTCATTCTTCTCTTGATTAGTTCTTGAAGTGAATATACGACTCGTCGATCCCATGTCCCAACACCTCGACTGATTTCTCACAATCTTTCAAGGTCCCCAAATTGGTAATTGGACCTACCAAAAATGCCTTGAAAACTCGCTGATCCCTAGCCTCACCACCAGCTTTTCTCCACTTGTACCGCCTCTAGAACCACCATTTTGAATCAAAGTCACCAGTATACGTCCAAGACACTCTATTATCTCCCATTCAAAAGTATGACCGTATGTTAGCTAAAGAATCAATCGATTAACCTTAAAAGGCATTTGTCCAATTTAAATAACCCTAATAGTTGCAGCACTTGAGCTCCACAAAAGGAAAATACATCGATAACCTCTCATGGCCACCGCTAGAACTTCCACAGGCAAGTTAATGTATACTATCTGGTGTATATGAAAAGCTTGACACAATAGTATTATCAATAATGTAGGAGATACTTTCGATTGGCTAGAATTTGTTACTTTGATGAACTACATGGATAATACCATTGCTGCTATTCAATCTATCAATAAATATTCTAATCTTGGAATCCAACCTTTTACTGGTAATTTCAAGAATACTGCATAGTACTTTGGATGTTTTTCCATTTTGCACGTCAGGTTTGAAGTTTTGCTTGTCAAATTTTACACAAAGTTCGAAATTGACAAATACCATGTTTGATCAAACTTTTAGTTGTTAAATTTACTATCTCTATCATCTAAAGAAAGATGGTGTGTCAAATGCGAATTGAATGAAAAACATAAGTATAAACAATTAGAGGTGAGATGATAAATTTGACAAATAAAAGTTCGATTTCATATGAAACTTAACAACTTTAAACTTCAGGTGGGATACTGAGAAAACAGTCAAACTTCAGGTAATGATTTTGATTTTTTTGCTGATTTTTGAAATTGCTAAGTACATAGATGTATAGGAATACAAACAAGTTGGCTCTAATGAATGATGGGAACTATAGGTGCCCATAATCGAGTCCATGGTCCAAGCATGACTAGAAGTGAAGTTGGGAAGATACGGGTCGCTAGAAGAAGATTTTGGCTGAAGAAGATTGCTGCAGAAGGTTACAGGATAAAAAGTTTTGAAGCATTCATAGAAGGTTTGGATATTCTGATGCCAAGAGCTCCATTGTTAATGATTTAAGGAAAAGGCTTGGAACTCTCTTCAAACGATCTGGAGCATGCGATGCCAAAGATCTTACAGAATTAAATGTTTCAGACTCTTTATAAAAGATCCAGACTGTTTTATTTTCGTAGGCATTTATTTAGTAGTGACACTCTTCTTTCATTTTATTTATTTGTCAGGTTTTTAATGTTTCCATATTTTATGTATTTTTCTTTTCTGGAGTATATGTTTAATTTCTAATCAAGTTAATATTTCGTTAATACGCTATTAAATGCTATTTCCTTTTCATGTTGTTTCCTGTATATCCATTAGCCCTCTAGGACTATGAGCCTATATAAGATTTCGTCTTGTATTTTCATTGTCCCAAATTATTATGAGACTTTATTAGAAACTTCTTTTTTTGTGGATATTTACACGATTTCTCATAGATTTATTTGTTTGTCCCAATTAATCATTTTTTAATTTATTGTGGAAAATAATTGCTCTTATCAATCTCTGGCATCGAGTGGTTCGAGGAAATCGTAAGTCATATTGATTTCTGGATTTTAATCAAAAACCCTATCCAATTTTAAGATTATTGAGTCATCTAGTGTTAAATTTGTTTATATCCCTAGCTTATCTATCCCATAAATATAAATACAACAAAAATCTCTCTTTTCCTTATCTATAAACCATAAAATTCGTACTTTTATTCTCATAAAAATACAAAGAGAATCATTCTTTTTATTTGTTATGCAATATAGATCGTGCTTTTTAACTCTCTCCTATGATTTGGACACATCTATAGGTTTGCAGCCTTATACGATAAGAACCTGAAGGGTAATTCGCTATGGGGTTTGGAAGATGTAATTCTTCTAACAATGATAAGAAGATCAAGACTAGTAGATGAAATCAAACTTACTTGATGATGACGAATGGTAAAGGAAAAGCTTGTGCAGAAACAAAGAGAAAGAAGGAAGAATGTTTAGATTCTGTCGATGAAGGAACTGAATTAACTAACTGATATTGTACTGTATGTGACCTTATATATAAGTATAAGAGTATCACATGTCAATAATTCAAGTTGGCTATGGTAAGAGACCCAACTTAGATGAGAATTAAGATAATCACGGCTACTTGATAGCTTTAGTAAGCAAATATGCTATCTGTTGAATATGACAAATGGAAAGAAACCCATAATATACATGGCTCCGTTTAAAATGAATCTCCAAATCAATGTGTCTAATAGGGATTTTTGGCCATTTCACTGAGTTGCTATCTAATAGGGATTTTTGGCCATTTCACTGAGTTGCTATCTGTAAACAACATTACTAGTAAAGAAACTGATATACCCAAGTCTCATAGCAAATAAGACACCTATAGGAGCTCTTTAGTTGTCAATGCCATGCACATATACTCTGCCTTGATTGATGATTTTGATACTGTTGCTTGTTTCTTAGTTTTCCAAGAAATAAGTGAAGATCCAAGAAAAGTGTAATATTTGGTAAGAAATTTCCTATCAACACATGAACTTTCCCATTCCGCCTCACAATATAAATTCAAATCAAGAGAGTTGGAGGAAGAAAGAAACAAAGTAGTAGTAATAACCCCTTTAATGTACCTAAGAAAAATAGAAAATTGCATTAAAGTGTGTGATCCTTTGTTATGCAACAAATTGACTCAATTGTTGCACAACAAAATAGATATGCATAGATAAAGCAATCGACCTACTATTCAATGATAAGATGTTGGATCTATTACCAACTTCCCTAAAACATTATCAAGATGAAAAACTAATGGAAAAGTAGTTTTCGATGGCTTTATCCTTATAACTTGGTGTCAGTAAATATGAGTACCATAATTTCATGTAATTGTTTGAGCGAGTAATTTAAGACATTAGTGAAATTAACTTGAATGACCTAAAAATTTATGAGTAGACTCGAATCATTAGTTGAAGACAAATCATGGATTCTGATATTAAAAATATAATAAAATAATAACAACATAGCTAAGTTAGTGTAATTATGTAATATTTATCGGAATTACATAGAATAAGCTTTGAGAGCTAATAAATATTTAGAGATAAATTATATATGTAATAAAAATATTATGTGACATAAAATATATATATGTAATGAAAATATTATGTGACATAAAATAACATATAGAGTATATATGTATATACTGTGTGAAATTGTTATGCATTAATATATACCTGTGATTATTTAAAATAGCCAATTTTATGTAAATTAAGCTAAAATAAGCTAGAAAAAAATATAATAGAAATAAAAAAAATAATGGGCATTTGGATTAAGAAACATTTAGGTCTATAAGGGAAGAGCTAGTTGTTGAAGCATGGAAAATGCCAATTGACACTAAAGGTACTTAATATATAAAAGGAAATAGTGAAGAGAGAGAAATTAATTCATTTTTGCACTTCCAAAAGCTCCAAAAATTGAAGAAAACCTCTCAACCGTATTTTATTTGCAAACTCAAATTTGAGAAAAATTAGTTGAGAAGTTGAAGGTTGAAGAAAAGAAATTTGCAAAATATACAAAAATCGAGTGCAATCTAAGCTAGATGTGTGCAGATAGGGAGATGCTAAGGATAAGTGGTCACCATTAGGCAATGGTGGATCCACCGTCTGGGTTAGTCGATAAGGTGTTAGCCACCATTAGTGGTCGAAGTTAGATTTTTTGATGAGGTCCTATTTAGTTCGATTTTATGTAATTTTAAAAAAAATATAAAACATGCTTAGAAAATTATAAACAAAATTATTTCTACAAATTTTCATGTATAAAATCTGGGAAAAATATCAATTTATACAAATTTAGTAGCTATAATATTCATTCTTACGAAATTAAATAATTTTCGATATTGAAATAAATACAGCTAATGATGTAGTTTTCATTTAAAAAATTTTCTATAAACTATCCTAAACCAATATTAAATTGCTATGTAAAAGTTTTTTCGTGAAACTATTTTGTAAATTTTTAAGTTATAAATTATGGTTAAAATGGTGCTTTTGGTAAAAACTAGTATATTTTTCATAAGGACCTTACTTGGATTTTGAGTTTAGGTAATTAATGGAGTATTTATGGTATATTAGAGCCATTAGATTGGGTTTTATAGGAAGAAATTGTAAAAAATCAATAATGTGCCTTGAAATGTGTAGTTTAGTGGTATCTAAACTTGAAGAGATTGTGGATGATGATGGGTTATGTAAATAATTGGGATGTAATGAGATTGAGAAATACTACTTGAATTATTACTTTGGTTGTTTTTATTGGACTTCGAGGTATAATTGGATAAATCAGTAAGTTGTACGTCATTTGAATTTGGGCAAAGGATAGCTTAGAGGAAGTTGAGGGTAAATGTTTTCCCATATATTTACTTAAAGGCTAAATCAGAGGCAAGATTATGAGCAAATGGTGAAACAGGAGAATCTTAAAGACTAAGTTAGAGAGAATACTTTTAGGAACTTCGAAGTTGTTGGTCTCAGAGAAAAGTTTAGGGGATAAATCCCCTGTAATTATGAAGTTGACTAAACGTAGATGATAGCTCATAGGGTTTTCTGTTAAGAAATTTAAATTCTAGTAGATGTAACAACCTAGTCAGAAGGTAACTTAGAGTAAAATTTAGGATAATTATAGATACACAAATGCTCAAAAGTTGTATAAGAGGGTGTTCACAAAAGAATGTAGGGTACTTAGTAAACTTAGATATTGACTCAAAGGTTAAATTTGCTATGAATTTCAACACCCATGTAGTTCAAAGGATAGCTTAGAGAATATCTTGTTAGAAGATCTAAAACTGAGTAGACTTTATGGTTGGTTCAAAAGTTGCCTTAGAGAGTACTTAAAGTGAAAATACATGTGTTTAAACACTTAGAAGTTACCTTAGAGGATAATCCACAAGAAATCTTGAATACTCATTAAATTTAGAGTTTAATTCAAAAGTTGGTTTTGTTATGAACTCTTACTCTAATAAGGCTTAGGGGGTAATTTAGAGGCTTCCTTGTGTAAAAGCTTCATAGTTGATTTATTTAGAACTTAAATTATTAGATATTGAAGGTATAGTTCATTGATGAAATGACTCTAACTTCTTATACTTATGCCAACATAACTTATAAATTAAGTTCCAAATCAACCTAGTTTCTTGGGAGATGAGAAACTAAACGGCTTCTTGTGTCTTATATAGTTACTAAAATAATAAATTGACCAAATATATAGGGAATTCTCGAAGGAGGGACAAGTGAACAACTACGTTAGCGAGCAACTAAATTTTAGGTAAGTAGGATCATTATTTCATTGCCCTTTAAAGTATTGTTTAAAAATACTTGGAAACCTTAATACATATCTTATTTATGATTGTAAGTCAGTTACCTATACATATGCAACGTATGTGCTTGAATATAGTTGTGCTATTTTGAGTGCTGGACTTATGTATTGACTGCTTCATGATATTACTTACTTTGGATTGTTTGAAACTGTTTGATCACCCCAGTATCAATCCAACACAAAAGTTGGCTTCACTACTAATTGGACTTGCACGGTAACCCAATAGGGAAAACTACTAGGCTTCTTAAGCCAAACACAAACCCTTCGATGAGGATGGATTAAATGATCCTCTCCCTCTCCGTAGTCAAACTAAGTGATAGAGAGGAGGTTGCGATAAGGTTGGGGACTGTGGTTCGAAGTGAAGTCTCAGGCAAAGTGTGTTCTCTATTGCACAAGCTCTAATTTGGTTTAGATTCATGAAGTGTGCAGCATTAAACTCCTTAACCTGGATTCGAGTAGGCGAAATTTCTCTTATCTCATGACAGACTAGATAACGTCGTGTGATGGCATATGCTTGTACACGCATAACATTTAATTAAACTTACTTGAAAACCCTAGTTACTTTGTGTTAGATATGTGCTATTGTCTTTATTCTACTTACTGAGTAAGTTGATGATCACTCCCCTAAAGTTGTTTTGTAGGTTTCCCGTAGAACAATTAGTATTACTCTAAGTTCAAGAAGACTAGAGAATGAGGCTGAAGAGTGAGATTGAAGATTCATTGGCTAAATTCTTATTCAACTATCTGTTTTACTAATTTATAAAGAAACTACTAGGGTCTCTGATGCATATTGCAGCCAAGAATAGACAAGGCTTATCACAAAGATAGGTCTAAGCTTATCAAAAGCTTGAAAAGGGTGATGAGGAAATGCGTGAGAGAAAAGAAATGAGGGAACAATAAGAGAACTCACAAATAGCTTCAAAGAATATGATGCATCAATGGAACTTTCAAAGACTTATAGCTTAGCTTGATATGATGGACGAGTTAGTCCAGTGACGTTACTCATTACCTAGCCTTGCTTAAGGGTTAGGATAAGAGTGAAATGATAGTAAATAAGCTAACGAGAGCAATGTTCACAAAAAGGGAAACATTCAATGTATTGATGATAATAATGTATGGCTATATGTACAGTGGGTATTTATACCCAAGAATTTATGGCAATTTGCCTAAAAATGGAAAAGACAAAAAGGGTATTATCCAAAAAAAATAAAAAATAAAAAATAAAATAACGTACAAAGAATGTAAAAGGTAAAAATGAATATTTGAGGAAAATAATAATTAGTGTAGCAGATTCTTCATGTGGTCCCAAAGACGTGGCAGTGATGCATTGATAATGTCGTTGGAAGATATAGACAAAATAGTATGATCTAGTTGGGTAGCTGAGCAAAGGAGTCGAGCAGGCGTGGACTCATTTGAACAGGAGTGGCTGAAGATTCGTACAAGATAGATCTCTTAGCCTCTTAGCAGTAATAATGCTGAGCAAGTGGTCGGTTTAAACAAGATTGAGTATGTATGTGAAGTTTAGTTGTTTTTAGAGTATTTTTCTAGTTAGCACATAATTTCTAAGAGATGTGTAGTCACTTAGCATGACATAGGGAGTTGTTTAGTAGCAAGGAGTAACTCAGCTTCAATAGGAATCAGCTGGAGCAGGAGGATTTGCCTCGTAAGTCCCTCTATTCCTCGGGCTTGGTTGCAGGTTAAAGGCCTAGTAGCTTAATTCCTATCATTCTCTCCAGGTTGATTTGGATTTGGGATCAATCTGACTGGTCTTCGTTTAATTTTCTGTCAAGTTGATATGGACTAAGGTCAGCAATGTTGAAGGTGTTCGAAACCCCATAATCTTCGAGTAGCTCCAATTTATAGGCATTGTCATTGATCTTCTGGAGGTTTTTGAAGGGTCCTTCAACCCGTTTAAATAGCTTATTCCTTCTCTTACTCAGAAACCTCTCCTTGTTCAGGGATAGCCATACCAGGTCTCTAAGCTGAAACTGTTTCGTTGTCTTTCCCTTGGTCTTCTTTCGCATTCTTTTAGTAATTTAGTTGATCTATCGAGTAACTTTATCATAAATGTATTGCAAGGACTGTGTTGGAGCTCTCACATTAAGGTCTTTTGGCTCGAATACGAGTATAGGGGTGTGATCGAAGGGCAACTCAAGATTAAAACCATAGACAACTTTAAAGGGGGTTTGCTTAGTGGTGTCATATACTATTTAGTTGTAAGCAAATTCGACCACAGGTAAACAGATGACCCAATCAACTAAGTTTTTGCCTATTGTAGATTGAAGCATCGATCTTAAAGTATAATTGACTACTTTTGTTTAGCCATCAATTTGGGGGTTACAAAAAGTATTGAATAGTAGTTTGGTTCCTATTGATCGCCATAATGTTCTTTAGAAATGGCTCAAGAACATTAGGTCTTTGTTTGATACTACACTTTTTAGTATGTTGTGTAACCAAACAATCTCTTACAAGAAATGAGAAGCAATAGCCGTAGCATCATTAGCCTTAAAGTAGGGCACAAAGTGTGCCATCTTATTGAATCTATCCACGATGACCATTACGGAATCTTTGCTTCGGGTAGTTCTTGGTAATCAGAGACTAAAGTCTATACTTAACTCAGTCCATGGTCTTGTCGAGATAGGCAAAGGCATTACTTTTCCTTGTTTAGCTTGACATTTGGCCTTCTTACATATGACACAACCCTTAACAATTTGGTGTATGTCTCACCTCATTCTTAAGTAAGAGAATCGTTCACTCAGCAACTCATATGTTCTTCTTTCCCCAAAATGCTGGAAGAGTCCTCTATTGTAGGCTTCTTTGATCAATAACTCTCTTAGTGAATAAGTCGACACACACAATTTCCCTCCTTAGAATAAGTATCCATCTTCCATATGATACTCGTTCACTATTCTTCCATCGGTACAACACCCAAGTATGGGCCCGAAGTGTAGATCCTTCAAATATTATTCCTTGATACTTTCAAACCTAAACAATCTAGTCTGTAGTTCATCAGGAATGCATGTCTTCTTGAAAGAGCATCTATAACTACATTGTTCCTCTTTTGTTTGTATTTTATTACAAAATTGAAACCTTCAAGGAATTCAACCCACCTTACTTGTCACTTTGATAAGTTGGTTTGACTTCGGAGATACCTTAGAGACTCATGGTTAGTATAGATGATAACTTCTCTTGGCAATAGATAATGTTGCCATACTTCGAGTTCTCGGATGAGTACTAAGAGCTCTTTGTCATATACGAAGTAGTTCAGTTGAGGTCCTCTGAGCAATTGGTTTGCTTTCTTGCATCAGGATAGTGCCTATACCAATACCTAACGCATCACATTCTAGCTTAAATGTCTTCTCGAAGTCAGGTAAAGCTAGTATAGGTACGAAAGTCAGTTTTTCCTTTACTTCAACAAAACTCCCTTCCTCCTTTTCTCCCCATTTAAATTCGATGTTCTTCTTTGTTAGCTCAGTGAGGGGTACGACGTAGGTGCTAAAATTCCTTATAAATCTTTTGTAAAAGGATGCCAGTCCATGGAAGCTTCTTACCTTGGTACAAGTAGTTAGAGTCAGCTACTCAACGATTGCTCAGATCTTTTCATCATTCACTTGTAAGCCTCCTTTACTTACTATATAGCCTAGGAATACCACTTCCTCTTGGCAAGAGCAACATTTCTTAAGATTGCAAAATAACCTCTCGGTATAGAGGACATCAAATGTGGTACGAAGATGTTCATAGTGACTCGACTTATTGGTACTGTATGCTAGGATGTTGTTAAAGTACACCACGTCATACTTTCCTATTAGATTTCTTAGCACATAGTTGATCGGTTGAATGAAAGTGCTTAGGGCATTCGATAAGCTAATGGTCATTACCATCCACTCGTAGAGTCCATGCTGAGTTTTAAATGTAGAATTTCACTCATCTCCTGACCTCATGTAAATTTAATGGTAGCTAGACTTCAAATCAATCTTGCTGAAGATCTTACCTTTACTTAGTTCATTTAGCATGTCTTCTAACCTAAGGATATGATACTTGTATTTAAATGCAGTGCTGAGGGCATTCAATAAGCTAAATGTCATTACCATCACAAGAAAGACGTATGATGTGCATATGGGTAGCATGTCGTAGAGAATTTCGTCAGAGTAATTTCCAATTGTAATCGATAGTAGCATTTGCTGAGTGACATATAGTGCTCCCTTCTTACTCAACTAATGCAACTTATACGACTTTAGATGTGTGATAGTCGGCAACTTCAACTTCGTGACCAGATTGGTTGATGCCACATTGGTACAACTATTATTATCCACAATGAGTGTACACAGTTGGTCATTTACCTTGCATGTGATATGGAACAAGTTCTCTTCCTACTCTTCCTCGTGTGAGGGTTTCAAGCTCATTGTACATCGGATAACTAGGATAAACTAATCTAAGTCCTTGACAAACACATCCTCTTCAGTCAATTCATTCTCCTGAGTAGTTTCTTTCTTAGCAAGAGTTTCTTCCTTGGGTTCCTCGTTAGTACTATCCACTTCAAGCTTTGGGGCATCTCCCTTGATGACCATAGCCTTCTAGTTAGGACATTGAGCAGCCATATGCCCGAACTCTTGGCACTTAAAGCACTTGATTTAGCTTGTCTTCTTACTAAATCCTTTCCCTTTCTCATATGTTTGAGTTAGGACGTCACCTTTTGTTTGGTCTATCTAGTCAGTTTTGACATTTGTTCATCTGGTCACCTCGGTACTCAACTGACCTCGGTTACTTATGTGAATAGGTTAGCTAGTCGGGGATTGGGTCAGTGTTTAGCTCCTTCTCTACCTTTCTACTTACTGGGCTATTCATATAGTTTCATCCATTGTGGTAAACTATTGGAGTTCCACAATGTCTCGTATATCACTCCTTAACATAGTTAGGAATCTAGAAACTGTTTGCACTGATGGCTCCTCCACTTCATAGTAAATCATAAGCATTTGTAACTCTTAAACATACTCGTAAACAGTTCGATCTCCTTGTCTCAGCTCTTGAAGCCAAGCGAAAGTGTCTTGTAGGTATGTATCCAATATAAACTTGTTTCATAGTATTCTCTTCATCTCGGGCTAAGTACTAACCTCTCAGTAGCTTTCTCGTCTTCTCATGTCCTGAAATTCTTCCACCACATGGTAACACATCTTGAGAACCGATGGTAACAGTCTTTACTTTCTCGTACTCTTTATATTAATAATAATTAAAAACACTTTCCACCTTCTCCTCCTGATCCAAATAATCATCCCTACTTCCAGACCCATTGAAGCTCAGAATCCGAAGCTTCACATGGTCGGATGCTCAGGGTACTTGAGCTTGCTCTTCTTCTTCTTTGTACTCTTCTTCCTCAACGTTGTTTATTTCTCTTAAGTCAATCCTTTTTCTCACTCATCCACCAACTCTTCCATTTCAAGCTTATCAAGTTAGGTTTTGACCTTTAGTTGGTTGGGTAACTTATGGGGTATTATGTACGGCTTCAGTAGGTCTATAAGCTAATGGATGAACTGCTCGGGTTAAATCGACTAGTAGGTTAGCTAGCTCATCAAGTCTTTCGTCTGTACTCTTGGAGGTGGCTTGGGATTATTGGCCACAGTAGACAACATCATTGTTGTCGTCCCCAACACTAGCATTGACACTAGGGTCCATCATTGACACTAGGGTCCATCATTTTCTCAGCAAACTTAATTACAGTCTTCAGATTTGAGCTATAATTGATACTATTTCTCTAAATCTAGTAACACAACATACTTTCTTCAAACTAGAAACTTAATAGTTAGTATCACAACAGTTAAGTTAAGATAGAAATCTACTTTATTCCATACACCTAAAAACAGAGTATAAATTGGGAACTTTGAGAACAATTACTATAATCCAAACAAAACCTCTACTCTGATATCAAGACGATGCGTACTATAGCCAAGAACCGATAAGTTTAGTTGCAAAGATGGGTCTAAGCTTATTGAAAGCTTGAAAAGAGTGATGGGGGAAACATGTGAGAGAAAAAAAATGAGTAAACAATAAGTGATGCGTCTTTGGGATCGTAAAACCTCCACTATGATATCAAGACAATGCGTACCGCAGCTAAGAACAGATAAGTTTAGTTGCAAGGATGGGTCTAAGCTTATCGAAAGCTTGAAAAGAGTGATGGGGAAACATGCGAGAGAAAAGAAATGAGTAAAAAATAAGTGATGCGTCTTTAGGGTCGTATATACGAAGAAGCACCACAACAAACGAATAAAAAAGGAAACAGAAAAGAAACTAGCAAAACTTAGGCAGTTACCAAATGGATATGACTCATCACTTGATCCTTTTAGGCTTGCAATTTAGTGTTAATGACATACCGATCCAAGCTAAAGGGTGACTTGCCACTACTCCTTATTAAAGGAAATAGATAGGAGTTAAGAGATGATGAGAACACTAATGTTATTCAAATGAGTAATTTCTATATCGAAAAGGATATCAATGTGCATACAAGGAAAAGTGGGGATTTATATACTTGCCTACTAGGGTTATTCTACATCTATGAAAAGACAAAAGAGTATTCTACACTAGGTTATATAAGACATACTGAAACGGGTAAAAGAGATAAAGAATATACAGTATGGAAAAGAACGACTCATTTTAGATCATTATATTAGAAGACACGTATGGCTTGGTGATTGGACATCTAGGATACAGTATAATGTAGGCGAAAGTAGGAATGCGTTATAGTAAAAGTTCAACTGTCTTGAAGTTAGATACCAGTGGGTTAGGTTGGTAGCTCGGGTTAGCTAGTTTTGGGCTGTCTTCTAGATTAGGACTTCGCTAATGGGTAGGAACATGTTGGATACACGTGAAGATTTGAGAGACAGGTTAGTAGGTGGTCGGATTGGGATAGGAGTCCTCGTCTCGGTTATGGTTTGGAGTTAATATTTTTTGTGCAAGCCTTAGAAGTCTTTTAACTTAGCTTCTTGTGATCGGTCTAGAGGGTTGATTCCTATTATCTGCCTGGGGGTCAGAAAGATTTGTCCTCAAATCTAAAGCAGTTTTTACTTATTCTTCTGAGGTGTTCGTAGGGTCTTCTTCTGTTGGTTTGTGGGGAATCAGATTAGACACATTGAAAGTAGAGGAAACACCATAGTCATTAGGCAACTCAATTTGGTAGGCATTGTGGTCGATCTTCTTTAGGACCTTGAATGAGCTGTCAGCTTGAGGAGATAATTTGCTTTGTTTTAAGTGTAGGAATCACTCTCGGCTCAAGTGAATCCATATTAAGTCTCTTAGCTAGAAAGAAACAATTCAGTAGCCTCAGCTACCAATCTCTTGCTGTCTTTGATTGAATTTAGCAATCTTCTTTGTTATGGATTGGTGCAGTTTATGTAATTCTCGAGCTTGGTCAACTTCAGATTGACTTTCTTCAGTAGCTATTGGGGTGCTGATCATGTCTAGGGGAATGGTTAGGTTAAGGCCATGGACGACATCAAATTGGGTCTTCCCTATAGTGCTATGAATAGTTCGGTTGTATGTGAGCTCCACGAATGGTAGGTACAAATCCCAATTCCTCAGGTTCTTCTCCACAACAGCTTTGAATAGTTTACATAGTATCTTGTTCATCACTTCAGTTTGTCCATTAGTCTAAAGGTGGCTATTAGAGCTGAACACTAGTTTAGTCCTAAGTCTCTTCCAAAGAGTCTTCTAGAAATAGTTCAAAAATTTTTTGTCCCGATTTGAGATAATAGTTTTCGGTACTCCATGTAGTTGGACATTCTCTTGCAAAAACAAATCAACAATATTTAAAGCATCGTTAGTTTGATGGCCTAGAATATGAAACGAAGTGCGCCATCTTATTAAAGCGGTCCACTATAACAAAGATAGATATCTTTTCCTTTAGATGTCTAAGGCAAACCTAGGACAAAGTCCATGTTGAGGTTAGCCCATGGTACGGTAGGCATTAGTAGAGGCATGTACTCTTCATGGGGTTCTCTTTTCCCTTAGCATGCTTATATACTTCATAAAGACCGATTACCTTATGGATATCTTTAGCCAAACCTAGCTAGTAGAAGTTCTCCTTTAATAGTTTAGCTATCTTGACCTCCTCAAAAGTCTTGATAACCTTCCATTATGAGATTCCCTGACTAATAGCTCACATACAGAGCAGTTTGGTATGCATAGCCTTCAGTCCTTGAATAACTAGCTGTCCTTAAGATAATATCCCTTAACAGTAATTCCATCTTTGCACTGTTCTATGATGGGGCTAAAATGAGGGTCATGAGTATATTGTTTGGTAATAAGTAAAAATCCCAATAATTTAGTGTGCAAAGCAGTCAACAAGGTCTGCCATTGTAACAGAGCGTTGGTAACCACATTTACACTTCCTTTCTTGTGTCGGATGATATATGAGAAACTCTTCATGAATTCTAACTACTTGGCTTGCCTCTTCAAGAGCTTGTTTTGACTCCCCCGATGCTTCAATGATTCGTGGTTAGTGTAAATAACAAACTCTCGTAGTAGCACGTAGTGTTGCCAAATGGTAAGGGTTGGATAAAGAGAGTACAACCCTTTCTTGTACACAGAATAGTTTAGGGTAGGACCATTAAGCTTCTTACTATGGTAGGTAAGGGGTCATCGCTCTTGCATCAAGACAATACCAATTCCAATTCTCGATACATCACATTTTAATTCGAGGAGTTTATCAAAATTGGGTAGTGTTAGGATAAGTGCCGAGGTGAGTTTTTCCTTAATTTCTCTAAAGTTTTGTTCAGCTCGATCGTTCCACCTAAATCCTTCACTCTTCTTCATCAACTTGATTAATGGGGTGGCTATTATGCTAAAGTCTTTAATAAATCACTTATAGAAAGAAGCTAAGCCATGGAAACTTTGGACTTCAGTGACATTCATTGGCGTCGGCCATTCTAAAACAGCTTAGATTTTCTCCTTATTTGCTCGGATTCCATCCCCTGACATTACAAACCCTAGGAAAATCACCTCACTCTAGTAGAACATATACTTCTTCATATTCCCATACAACCTCTCAACTTACAAAATGTCAAATACTTCACGAAGATGGTGAACATGGTCATTCAGGTTGGCATTGTATTCTAATATATCATCAAAGTATACGACCACATATGTTCGAAGTAAAGGGCACATCACATGGTTCATTAACCTCATGAATGTGCTTGGTGCATTTGTAAGTCCTAATGGCATGACTAACCATTTGTAGAGTCCATGCCTAGTCTTAAAGGTAATATTCCATTCATCGCCTGACCTTATGCAAATTTGGTGGTAGCCACTTCGTAGATCTATCTTTGAAAATATCTTTGCACCATGAAGCTCATCCAACATGTGATCGAGCCTTGGTATCAAATATCTGTATATGATAATAATTCAGTTGATTATTTGATTGTCGATGCACATATGCCATGAATCATCCTTCTTTGGAACGAACAGAGTTGGTACAGCACAAAGGCTCATATTCTCCTTCACATATCTTTGCTCAATGAGTTTGTCCACCTATCTCTTCAGTTTGGCAGCTTACCTAGGGTTCATCCTGTACGCAAGTCGGTTCGGTAGGGCGAGACCTTACTATAGATTAATACAGTACTCTATGCTTCGGACTGGTGACACTCCTTTAGGTAGTTCTTTCGAAAATAGGTCAGAAAACTCATTTAGCAATCTTCGGATTTCTTCTGGGACATCCTGTAATTTCCTCATCTCCATCAATTGTTTAACCAACAAGAACATCGGTTCGTTAGTCTTCTCAATAGATCGGAGCTCTCTACAACTCATCACTAGGGCTTTCTTCTTACTAGCTCAGGTAAGCTGATTATGGGTTTCATTTACTTGGGATGGGGTTAGTGGTTATAACACTATTCTCCTTCCATACTTGATAAAGGCATAGGTGTTCTTATACCAGTCATAAGTGACACATCGGTCGAACAACTAAGGTCTTCTAAGCAGCAGATGTGAAGCTCCCATAGGGACAACATCGTATTCTACTTTGTCCCTATACATGTTCCCAACACTAAACATTACGGTCACTTATTCAGTTACATGCAAATCACCTTTATCATGAAGTTAATGTAGCTTATAGGGTTGGGGATGCTTTGAGGTCGGCAGAACTAACCTCTGCACAAAGGACTCTACAACGATATTAGTACAACTTCCTCCATTTATAATGATTGTGCATAGTTGGCCTTTGACCGTACACTTGGTATGGAATAGATTCTCTTGCTAGTCCTCCTTAGGGTTTGGCAAGGAACTTAGGACTCATCTCAACAGTAGGGTCATCACTTCTCTTTGGTTAGCATAGACATAGGTCTCTTCTTCCTCTTCCACTTTGGGTTTTCCAACATTCTTTTCTTCTTTGGGGTTGCTCTTGTTGGTACTATCCATCACATCTCCTTGGAGTATCATGACACACTGGTTTGAACATTCAGTAGCCATATGTCTGAAGCCTAAGCATTTAAAACACTTCACTTCACTGGTCTTCCGTTCTGATGGCTGGCCTTACTCATAGGTTCTCAGGGTCGGCCCAATCTTAGATTAGCTTGACTGTTCTGTTTGGCCATGTTGGTCTTCTTAGTGTTCATCAAGTCAGTAATTCCTTTCCTTGGCTCATTATGGCTTCTTCGAGTCAGCTTGAACAGTTGGCGCAATATAGGAGCTTCGGATAATGTTTGCCCAGGTTAGCTCAGAACATTTTCTCCTTTGCTTTTTGACCCTCTGTATCATTTTGATCACCTCTTCTAAAGTATAAAACCTTTGTACTTCAACAATATTGCAAATCTCATGCTTGAGTTTGGAAATGAATCTTGATACTGTACGAGCTTGTGGTTCTTCCTTGTTGGCTCGGATCATCAATATTTGGAACTCTTTAACATAGTCATCAATAGATCGGTTTCCTTAGCGAAGCTCTTGCAATTTTGTAAATGTATCTTGCAGGTACGTCTCAGGCACAAATCTACCCCTCAGTAACCTCTTCATCTTGTCTTAAGTTCTAACACCTCGTCTTCCATCCCTTGTTCGGGCTGTATTCAGATTTTTCCACTACATTGTTGTATACCCAATAAACTCTAATGCAGTTAGTCGGACCTTGACAATATCCATATATCCGTAATAGTTAAACACCTTCTCTACCTTCTCGACCTTCTCTTCCCATTCTAAGTATTTATCGACATTTCCACTTCCAATGAAGGGGGAATTTGAACCTTGACATTATTTAGCTCTTGAGAAGCTCAGCGTCCTCATCTTAGTAATGGGTAATAGTCAGCTTCCTCTCCTTCCTCCCCAAATTCTTTAACATCCAGTTCCTTATCTTCTTCTTCAATCTCCTCCAACTTCCATCTTCATTTAGTAGCTTAGTTCGCTACTCCTCCAGTTCAATGTGGTCGAACTGGGCGATTGGTTTGGTTGCCTTAGCCATAGAGTTTCTTAAGGGCATTCTTTTGTAGGTTAGGCAGTTGTATACCTTGGGGTTGTTGCTTGTTTACTTGCATTACTGTGACTAGACTCTTAACAAGGTTTGTGAGCCTGTCGAGTCTGTCATCAATGGACCTTGGGGTGTTGCTACCATTATGACTACGATTAGGTTGAGCACCATTATCCTGGTCACCGATAACTCCCTGAACACTTAAATCTGACATAGTGTAAAAATTTTTTCAAACAGATTAACAAACTACTAACAACCTTAATATTCAATAGTCATTAAACAGAATAAAAATGAACTTGCTCTATTTTCATGATGAAAAATAGAGTAACAATGAAACTACACTTGCTATCATACCAATATATTGCAGTAGCTATGGAAGGAACACAGTAGCCACTAACAGTAAAGTGAACAAAAACTTCATTACAACTTTACACACTCCCTTGCGAAACTGTACTCTGATATTAGTGAAGTTGATGCGTCTTCGAGGTTTATATATGGAGAAGCATTACAATGAACGAATCGAAAAGGAAACAGAAAAGAAACTAGGAAAACCCGAGTAGCTACCGAATGGATATGACTCACCACTCAATCCTACTCGGCCTGTAATTCGCTGGATATGACATACCGGTCCGAATTGAAGGGTCACTTGCCATTACTCCTTACTAAAGGTAATAGATAAGAGTTAAGAGATGACAAGAACTCTAAGGTTGCTTAAATGAGTAATTTTTGTATTGAAAAGGATATCAATGTGCATACAAGGAAAAGTGAGAGTTTGTATACTTGCCCACTAAGGTTATTATACATGTATGAAAAGACAAAAGGGTATTTTACATTAGGTTACATAAGACATACTGAAAGGAGTACAGAGACAAAGAATATATAGTACGGAAAAGCAAGAATCATTTTAGAACATTATGTCAGAAGACACGTGTTGCTTGGTGGCTGGACATCTAGGATATGGTATAACGTAGGCGGAAGCAAAAATGAGTTACAGTTAAGGGCCGACCTGATCTGGATCAGGTTGAAAGGCAATTAGCCTAGTAAAAGGTCAGCTATTTTGAAGTTAGACACCAATGGGTCAGGTTGGTAACTTAGCTTGGCTAGTTCTGGGCTATCTTCTAGATTAGGACTTCGCTATTGGGCAACAGCATGTTGGACACACGTAAAGATTTGAGAGATAGGTTGGTAGGTAGTCGGATCAGGATAGGAGTCCCTATCTCGGCTAGGGCTTAGAGCTAGTATTTTTCGTACGAGTCCTTGAAGTCCTTTAGCATGGCTTCTTATGATTGGTTCAGGGGGTTGATTCCTATCAATAAGCAAACTTACGAACAACTCTAAAGGATATGATGCACCAATGGAAATTCTAAGGAGTCATGGCTTAACTCGATATGATGCACGAGTTGGTTCAGTGAGGTTACTTGTCACCTAGCCTTGCTTAAGAGTTAGGAAAAGAGTAAAATGAGAGTAAACAAGCTAACGAGAGCAATGTTCACAAAAAGGGAAATATTCAGTATATTGATGATAATATTGTGTAGCCATATATACAATGGGTATTTATACACAAGAATTTAGGATAACTTGCCTAAAAATGGAAAAGACAAAAAGGGTATTGTCTCAAAAGAATAACATACAAAGAATACAAAGGGTAAAAACAAATATTCAAGGAAAATAATGATTATAGTAGCAGATTCTTCATGTGGTCCTAGATATGTAGCAGTGATGCATTGGTGATGCCATTGGAAGATATAGACAAAATAGTATGACCTGGTTGGGTGGCTAAGTAAGGGTACTGAGCAGGCATGGACTAGATCGAATGGGAGTGGCTGAGGATTCGTGTAGGACAGATCTCTCGACCTCTTGGCAGTAATAATGTTGAGCAAGTGGTCAATTTGGATAGGACCAAGTAGGTGGGTGAAGTTTGACTATTGTTAGAGTATTTTTCTAGCCGGCACATAATTTTCGAGAGATGTCCAGTCACTCGACACAGCGTAAGAAGTTGTTTAGCAACAAGGAGTAACTCGGTCTCAACAAGAGTCGGTTGGGGTAGGAGGATTCGCCTCATTAGTCCCTCTAATCTTTGAGCTTAGTTGCGGGTTAAAGGCCTAGTAGCATGATTCCTATCAGTCTTTATTGGTGACCCTTTAGTTTTCAACTATGGATATTGTTGCTATGCTTTGTAAACCTGTGAACTTTTATAAATCCTTCATTAATTGCTTTATTTTCTCAAGTCAATTTACTTTTAGAACTTTTTGTTGAAATTGAGATTTTATACTCCAAATGATTTGTAAAGCTTGTTTTTCTCGGTCATTTGAGCCACAAGTTTATTTTCCAAAGCTATTATAAGTTGATATTTATTAGGCTTAGAATTAAATAGCTCAAAGCAGGGAAGTGGTAAATGCCTTATGTAAGCTATATCTATGATAGTAGGTAAAGTGGCTAGCTTCTAGTTTAGGTTGGTTTATACAGTGGGGTTATTACGACTCTCTAGTTTAAGGTGTGACAGTAAGAAGATTACCTTAAACTTTCTTGGTTTAAGCAAATAACCTTCTTTTGTTCTGCATATTTTCACCAGGTATATTTCATCAAGATAATTGCAAGCCACGTAAACTAAGACCGTTGTATAAGTAGTACTTATTTTCTTGGTGAGCTATGAGTAATCAAAATTTGATTAAACATAATCTATTGACACAATGAATTTTGAAAACTCCTTATTCCACTGACATAAAGCTCATTTTAATTTATAAAGGGATCTAACAAGCTTGCAAACCTCATTTGAGCCTACCATAGGATGTCTTGTTGGTAGTAGCGTATAAATGTCATTATCAATAAAACTATGAAGAAACGCATTCTTCACATCCAATTGGTGAACATACCAATGTTTAATTGTAGTAACAACTAGTAACACTCTTACTAATGTAAGCTTAGCAATAGGCGAGAATGAGTGTGTATAATCCATGCCTTTAACCTAATTATATCCTTTGGCAACCGAACGTATCTTATATCTCTTGATGGACCCATTCGGTTTGTATTTTATCTTATAAACCCATTTTGATTCGATAAATTTCTTTCCTTTGGGAAGAGGTGGAATCTCCTAAGTTTGATTTGATTCTAAAGTTATAAGTTCTTTATTCATGGCTTATATCCATTTAGAGTTATTCTTAACTTCATAATAGTTTTAAGGCTTCTTGATTGTTAACACATTGGCTAAAGAGATCACATAATCTTGGGGTAGGTTAAGAAATGAATGGTTGTGAAACAAAGGATATGAGTTTGAATTAGTTGAGTATGGTTTGATATATGAACAATCTACTGATGTTGTATTATTTACACTATGAAGAAAGTCTTGAAGCTGTTTAAGAACTTACATTACTTAGTGTGATCTTTGAATGGAGGAATTATCAATGGAACTATTTACTCTAGAAGACTTTAACGTAGGAATTGAAGAGAAAATTGATGTCTTTAGAGTGAAATGAACATTATCTTATGGGAAATCAAGAATAGAAGATGATGGAAACAAATGAAAAATGTCCATTGAAAATAAACCAACTACATTAGTTTTTGGATTGGATTTAAAAGGAAAAATATGCTTAAGAAAGTACACATCTCTACTAACGTTGGATGTATTTCCAAATCGTAAGCTTTGTAACCTTTTTGACAAGATGGATAACCTATAAACAACTAGTTTCAACTTTAAACATCAAAATTTTCCTTAGAATTAGGATTAGTAGCTGCATAATAAGGGCAACTAAAGGTCCTCGAGTTTTTACATGAAGGAAGTCTATGGTAAAGTATTTCATATGAAGTTTTCAATTAAAATATTTGGGTGGGCATTTTATTAATGAGGTAGGTGGCAACAAAGGCACATTTTGCCTAAAATGTTTCTAGAAGATTGGCATGTATTTTGAGTGCTAATGCTATGTTTAAGAGGTAATAGTGTTTTCTTTCAACTATCTTATTTTGCTGTAAGATATAGACAACTGATCTTTGATATAAGATGCTATTTCTAGCAAAAAAGATATTAATAATCATTAAATAAAAATTCACTTCCATTGTCAGGTTTATTCACTTTTGCTATAGTATCAAATTAGATTTTGCTATATGAAAGAAATTTGGTAAGAACAAGAAGAGTTTGTGATTTATGAGCCATAAGAAAAATTCATGTATACCTTGTCATATCATTTACTAAAGTTAGGAAAAATTTAGAACTAGAAATTGAACTTGTGTTATAAAGTCTCCCAAATGTTTGTATACATCACGTCAGAAGGAAATAAAAGCTTGAATGAAAAGGTAAACGGTGTAATCTAGCAAGAGAACAAGTTTTATAATAAAAGTTTGAAATATTAAACTGTTATGATGAGTAATATGAAGCAATTTTGAAATAGATATATATCCAAGTCTTGTATGTAACAATTCAAAAGATGAAATATTGGAAAAAAAAATACATAATTCGAAATAAACATTAGTCCTTTGTTAACATGCAAGGAGATATTATAATCACTTGAGCTTAACTTCAGTATATATAGCTTACAATGAATATTAGCAGTAGCTAGAATGACTTTGTTAATGAGGTCTTAAAACAAACATTTTTTTATTGTCAAAAGTTATAATCAAAGTCTTGTTTTAGGGTAATTTATTACTGACAACATATTTTAACATAATTCTTCTACTAAGAAAACACCAATTAATACAATATGTTCATTAATTAGTACATCCTAACTATATGTACTAATTTTTCTCTACCATCTGAAGCTTTGATTTGAATTGGGTTGAGAAGCGTACGCTTATTGGTTAAAATGTGAGGAGATGGTGTCATGTCATCAAGAGATGCTTATGTTAACAGTCTAAAAGTATTAATTACTATTATTAGAAGCTAAAGAAGAGAAATTTGTACCAACAAAAGCTTGAAAGATGAAGTTGCAACATGTTTTTTTTTTCTTTTTCTTGAGTTCAACATTTTTGATCCACAACTACTTTACCCCTCATTGTTTTAACAACTTCATTGTATATTTTTGAAACTAGCTTTGTATCATTAGAGAGACTTTAATAAGTATCATCCAATGGTGAATCAACAACTAAATATTGATTCCATTACTTGAGTAGCCATTTTAAGGCTCGGGCCTTTCTTTTCTCTATTGTTTTCAAACCAACAAGGAAATCTAATGATTTCAAAACAATGCTCAACATTGTATCTTAACTTCTCATACTTGCCATGTATACAAGACAATTTCCCAACAACTGCTCTTCTTTTATCTTTCCTATCATCAACTCTAGCTTTCCTTTGATTTATAACAGCAATGCCATATTATCATGTTCGAAATTGCTACCACATGTAGCTTATTTTTGTTTTTCTACTTCATAAACCAAATAGTAAGCTTTATTCACTATTGGAAGTGAATCCATTGAAAGAATTTGATTTTCATTCAAGACTATTAGAAATTGGATCAAATTGTTCTTATTATTCATTTTCAAATATTTCTCAAATATTTTGCATCTACATTGTTGCATGTCTCCACAAACATACTTAGGTAAAGCATAGAAATTATTCACCATCTTAGGTTAACTCCAACTTTAAACATGGTTATCACTTGAATTTCCTTATTTATAATTCATAATCTTATTTTGTAATTGGTATTCCATTAAGAATACCAAAACACTCATATATTTCTCCCTACAAATCTTTAGTAAATTAGGATTATATGTAGCCCTCCAATAACTCTTTACTCATAGAGTTCAAGATCAAGCAACACACTATAAAATCATATCGTATTCACTTACTTTTATTAATCAAATCATCGGGTTTTATATAAAAACCATTTATAAACCCTATTTTTACCTTTGCCTTAGGGCTAGATGTATAAATGTACTCCAAATCACAAATTTTAATTCATTAAAAACTACATTAATAATCATGGTTCTACGATTATCACATCTAGAAAGAAAGAGTAGGTCATTGTTGGCAACATATAAATTTGTCTTTGTATTAATCAATTATGAGTTTGACATTTTCAATCTTCTTACAAAAACAATTCCAACAATAAAACACAAAAAATAATAGCCTACCTTAGTTTTAGTACCATGTAAATATTTTAACAATAATAAGAAGATCAAAACTTGCAATGGAATATCATGTCATTGAACATGTGTATGATAAATTAATATAGCTATCTATATAAAGCTTTACAGAAGAGATTTAATATAATTTTCAATACCTAACAGGATTTGCATTGGTTTCTAGAAAAGGATTTGGGTACCTAACAACTCATATCTAATGTTATTAACACAAGCTACCTTATCATAAACCTAAAAAATTTAGATTTTAATATTTATTAATTATTTTTTTTTACAAAAAAATGTATTTTGATATATTTTTAGTTAGTTAGATAGCAAAGAGCCTAAAGTAGCATATTAATAAACTTTTAGGTATATGTTTAAGATACCTTGTAGATATTAGGTTAAGGTTCTAACAAGAAAATTACTACTAGGTAAAGGCTTAAGTGAGGAAACTCCCCCTTAATGCAATCTTGTAGATGCATGATTTTGTTGTCTTTGATGGGTGAATATCTATAATCAATATTGATGTTGTTCTTAACATGGCCTATATTGATGTGAATGCAAGTGTTGGCTACCTTTCTTGAATACCATATCTTTATTAATCTATTAGTATAGAGCATTTTTCAATTGCAGCTCCTTTTAATTTTGCTATTTAGGCCATTATAATTAATAAAGGCTTAATGGTTGATAGAAGTTGGTTACATAAGTTTAATTAACTATGTCTCATTAATAGCATTAATTTGGAATAAAAGTTAGAGTGAATAGAAATTTTAGTTCACATTTCAGTTATTTTCTTCTCTTACATTTATGGAATTGCTAGTGATAGTTTGAATTAATTAGTCTCTGAATGATGTGTAAGAATGAGCATTAGGGCTTTAGAACCAAATCTTCTTCTTCTTCTTCTTCTTCTTCTTCTTTTTTTTTTTATCGTTCCTAATACCCTCTTGTTAATTATTTTTTTTTGTTAGGGTTCATTAACTATGTGATTTCTTCAATATTTCGAACTTTGTAAAGACATTATTTTTGAATTAAATGAATATTAATTTTAAGTGGAAAATGAGTATATTATATTTAATTATAATTACTTATCTTGATCATGAAATGTATAAATTGAATATGGTACCTCCTTATCAATTTATTCTTTAAGATGATATTTAAGAGATTTAAATAGCTTATTGTGACACTACAATTAGTCATTGGAGATATAATTATAATATGTATATTTGAGTAAGCAGATATATGATGGATTTGCGATAAATTTAAGATGAAGTGAAGTTGAGCAATTTTAATAGCTTATATATGTTTTTTTAACAAAATTCACAACAGATTAACTTTGTATTTACAATGAAATTTATTTTGTAACAAATTGTCTTCCAAATCATAATAGAAATGTAAATATTTGAGCATCATAATATATATATATATATATTATATTGAAAATTTGTTACAAATCTATCTAAAAAAATAGAAGAAAAGTTATGATTATTAAAGATAGAATAAATCCATCTCTAATTCTTTCACTTCAATCATTCATTAAAAGAAACATAAAAGTTACAACTCTTTTTTTTTTTTTTTGTCTTCTATCACTAAATTTCATTCATCTTTTTTATCTTTTACATTATTATTTTAGTTTTCTAATTTTTCAATTTTTTTTTCTTTTAATGCTCTTCCACTTCATCCCTTGAACTTTATCAATATTTACTTTATCTCTTTTTTTTTTTTTCTTCTTTCTTTTGTTATAGTGGTTCATTTATATAGCTTGAATCCCCAACACCAATAAGAACAATAACCTTAAAGCAATACTCTTATTTTTACTACTATTGCTACTTTTTGTTCTAACATAGGAAAAACTAATCATAATTTGTGCTCTCAATTTTGTTTCTTATAATATCTCTTTGCCTCTTGAGTTGTTCATCACTACCTTTGACAACTATTGTAATATTACATTGGTGTTGGTGACCAACATAATAGTCTTCTTGGTTAGAAGGGTTTGGTGAGTTTAGACTAAAGTGTTATAATTTTGCTTGAGATTCATTTATATTAAGAAAAACTGTGTTTATGAACGATGATAAATTTAGTTGCTCTTTAAGATTTACATTTAATTCAAAGTTTAGTTCTTTATAAGTTATGTTTTGGCATTTGAATGATTATTTTTTAAAAGAGATATTGGATTTGAGTTAAAGATGAGAACTTTATGTATTATTTCAAATGTGAGGTGTAGGATTATGTTCCTCCAAGTCCATCATCCATAGCTTGTCCTCTATTGTTGGCATCACTTCTTTGTTAATTTTTAAAGATTATTCTTTCTTTTGTCTTTTCTTTATTCATTGTTAGGTTTTTGCATTTTTCATTTATTGATATTTGTTTTATTTATGTATGTCATTTATCTCATTACCTATTTATAAAATTTTTTTTAACTAGTTTTAAGAATTCAAATCACATACACAAAATCAAGATATAAGATAAAAAAAGTTAAACTTTTTATACCTCTATTGGGATTCTCTTGAAAATTTCAATGGTTATAACTTTGGATGAGCATCATATTCACTTTAAATTTCTATTAATGTCAATATCAGTTAAAGGGTAATGTATTCTTTGGCCATATGATCTCTTGTGAGGGGTGACGTTTGACCATGGTTGCATGGTCGACTAAGTAGTAGGAGAACTCACAATATTATGACTAATTCCCATATTATTCCAATAACCTTGTTGTTTTATTACCATGTTTATATTTAATCTAGAAGATTTTTGTTAGTTTAAGATAAAAAGGTATAAGGCATTTTCATTACATACATTTAGGTTGTTCATTTCAAACTTATGAGAAATAATAATTGATCAAGAGTACTAAACTAGTTCCTTATCGCTTTTATTTGGAAGGTACTTTGAATAGATATATGCAATAGAGTTTGTTATAATAGATCGATTGCATTGAATAATTTCATTATCGATAATGAGGTATAGGTAATAATAGTATTTCCTTTACACTACATTGAATCTAAAGCATTGAATTTGTACTATAAAGTTTACTTATAAGATGAAGACTACATAATGCAATTAACTTTAATGGATAAATTTTGTTATTAGAAATTCATGCCTCCATACTTGTCCTCAGTAGTACATGTTATTTACTTATGATGGTATATGATTGGTAGAGACATGGACGTTATTTAGATAACAATTTCAACGGTTGGTATTTTATTTGTTTGGTTGAGAATATCATATAATTAAGAGAAATGCACAAAAAAAGTCCTTAACGGTTACTTCATTTTCTATTTCAATTCTCAACATACCAGAAGTTTCATTTCAATCCTTAACATTTGAAAAAATTTGTAAGCAAGTCTTTCCATTAGTTTTTTCATTAATCTTAAGAGGTGGCACATTCTAATTCATCCATATAATTAATTTTACTCAATAAATTAATAATATATCCTATAAGTAAAATTATTAAAAAATAAAAAAAATATGTAAATTAATATATATTGTTAAAATTATTAAAAATATCATTTTTATATTTTAATGAATTAAAAAAATTCAAAATTCCTAATAAAAAAAAAGAAAAATTTAAGAAAATTAAAATCCGGCTACCTAAGGATAGGAACGATTAGCGATCATTGGAGATGGTGGTAGTGTGTGTTGCACAACTCAACTTTAACCTAATGGGTTTTTAGCCACCCAAGGGCATGGATTATAACCCACCTACTAAGTGGGTTGTGTAGCCTTTAAGGCGGTTGTGGTTTGTGCAATCTAACTTCAACCTAATAAGTTTTTAACCTTTTTCTTTTGTTGCTTTAGGTAGCCATAAGTGAAGTGGATCATGATCCAAGCCTTTAGGTGATCGGATTTCAATTTTTTTTTAAATTTTCCAACTGTTTTATTTTTCTCCAAAATTTATTAATATATTATTAACATAAATATTAATATATATTATTAATATATACATATTTATATAAGTATATATATAAATTTTAATTTTGTAGATTTTTTTTTCATTTTTCTATTTTTTAATCTATTTATATATATTTTTTATTGTTTTTAATGTGTTTTATTATTTTTTTGAAATTAGAGGTGGACTAATGCTATGATGTCATGTGTTTGTAACACTGGAAAAACCTACTGACAAAACCTGATGGAATGACCTATTTGATAAAGATTAAAAACATTTAGGACTGAAATGAAACTTTTGAAATATTAAGGATACTTTTGTACTTATTAGTTTTATGTTTTGCTGCATGGATAATATAGATTTTCTTGTTCAATCCCATTTGCATTTATTTATATATCTCTTGAAAATATTTAGTCTTTCCTAACAAATGTTCAACTATCATTGTTCAATATTGTACCCATTTTCAAATATTCTCTAACAAAATTAAGTTATTTCATTAATGTAGATAGATGGACATTTTAGGTGTTGTTTAACAAATAATAATATGGGATTTATTGTAATAAATTGCCTTTACGTATCTAAATACCCTATACTCTTAAAAAACATAGCACTTGAAGGAGGGTTACTATGTCGTCCCTAAATTAGGGAAGAAGTAGACTCCAAAGGCGTTATTAAGGATAAGCGTAAACTTTGCAAATTTAGCTATCTGAGAGTGTAATTAAATTCTAGTACTGTAGATTACTTCATGAGTCGATAAGTCTAAGTAAGATAAAAATTTTATTAAGTTATGAATTTAAATATATTATTAGTAATAAAAACCCTAAAATTTTAATTGAAACTTTAATCGGGTACAAAAACCCTAAACCCTATGTATTCGTAAGTATCAGAAATTAAACTTGAACTTGACAAAAATCCTAAAATTATAATTTTAAGTTTACAAAATGAATAATTATGCCTTAACAATAATGAAATCCTAATCGAATATAATTATCGATTAATACGTGTAAAATTACCAACGAAAGTGTTGAAATAATTTCTAAATATTATAAATGTAACTGTTAACAATTAAATTAATAAATTTTATAAAAATTCAACATTATTTTATAATTAGTAAATTTATAATTTTTATATTTAGAAATTGCTAAATTTTCTAATCTTTCTTTTCATTTTCTTTTCCTTCTTTCTTTTTTTTTTTTCTTTTCCTTTTACTTCTCCAAATTTTTCTCCTTGCTATGTCCAGCTTCTAGAAGTGAGATCTGGTGGACTTTTGTATGTATTGAAATCACCATGTATTAAGTAGGTGTGCAAAACAAAGAGAATAGATAAACACCCTGTCGAATCATCTTATCACCAACTTGCTTTTTCCTTTCCTTTTCTTTTATTCATTATATTTTCCTTTTTCTTTCCTTGCTAAGTTACAACCATTTGGATCAAACACAATAGGCATTTTGTTTTCAATGTCAAAAGACAAAGATAAGATCCATACATATAATTCTTATTCCAAACCAAGAAAAAAAAAAACCCTTAGCCTTTCTCTTTCACTTTGGATTTTCCATCAATTTATTTCAATAATCGTTAAGAAGATAAAGCATTTAGATTAACCACATATCAAAGCACCAAGGAAATAGTTAAGTAATCTTTTAATATATTTATTTTGCTAAATTATATGTACTTTTTGTATAAATCTATTTTGTAGAAATATTTGTATTTAGGGGAGTTGTAACTAAAATTAATTTTTGTAATTCTTTATTGTAATAAGACTAAGTGTACATGACATGAATTTATAAGTAAAATTAGTATTTCTTTGTGTATATATTATATGTTCTTATATGTATAGATACTAAAGTATATTTACATGTATGTACATGTTATAATTGATTCTACAAATACTTAGTAGAAAGAATTGTGTCTATGTACATATATATATATATGTGTGTATAGTATATGTATATTCGGTATTTTTATAATATAGAGATATGTACAAATGTGTGGTTGAAAATACAAACATTGATATGCACGTATAAAGTGTGAAAATACTCGTATAAAATATGTATGGTATAGTATATACATATATGTGTATGGTGCATATGGTATATTTGGGGTTATATTACTTAATTACATAAATATATACATAATTAAGTAAAGAAAGTTAACTACATAAGTATATTTATACGTATAAAAATACGTATGTTGAGGGTATAATATACATATATAAGATACATGCATACATAAATATTATATGTATAATATATTATAATACTAATGTATATATATGCCTTGAGGTTCAAGAAAATAGAAAATAATTAATTTGTAAAATTTAATAAAATATAATAATAACTATTATTATATACATATTACGTAAAAGTACAAAATAGGAAAAAGATTGAAAATATACAAAATTTGAAGATGACACATGGCACATTTTTATGTTGCCATGTCAGTATATAATTAATTTTAATTGAAATTGTAATTAATATATATAATTAATTAGTAAGAAAATTGTTAAAATAAGAAAAAAAAAAGAAAAATAAAACAAGTATTAAACTTTAAAAATAGTAAAATACATACATTATGATACAATAAACTTAAAAATAAGAAAATTACAAAATATAAGATTTAGATATTTATTAAGTCATAAATATGTAGAGAAAAGCTTAAAATAATAATTTAAATTATTTAAGTCAAAATAACAAAATTCATAATATTTTTATACCATAATAAAAATTAAGGGTCACAATGCCTAAAACAGATTTTGCTACGTAAAAGTAGGCTCGAAAATGATAAAAATCGACTATATGTTTATAAAAATCGAAGTTAAAACAAAAAAGCTATACACGATTGACGAAAAGGCTCAAATCTAGAATTTTGTTTAAATCAATAGCTAATTTAGGTAGTTATTATTATATATGCGAATAGTTTAGTTATTCCACTTAGATAAACTCAATGATTAAGTGAGTACTCCTAATGACTTTATATTTATTTTGTACTTCTAATTAGTGTACCTAAAGTAAATATTAATAATTTGATACATGAGGGTTTGGGTTATGTATGTGCTTGAATATTGATTGTGTATTGTGTAAAATGTTGTGAAACATAATAAAAGAATAACCAATTGCTTGAGTTATTACTGCATAATTGAATTGTTTATTAATATTGGTTGATCACCTTATAAATTGACTTAATCATATTCAATTTAAATTAAATTAAATAGATTATGCATAAGCACGAACATTGCATATAATGTTTTGGCAGTCACCTCACACGGTTGGTAATAAAGGGCCTTGTAGGGATAGAGTCCCATATGATTTGATTAGTACAATGTATAAGCATTGGTACAACAAGACTTTACCATTAGCTTGCAGGTTTGCCTGGTGCTAGAGATGTTAACCGTATGTAGTTAAGGGTCGAGCCTAGAGACCACTGCTTAGGGTGTAAGGATAGACTGTGAGGGCCACATTATCGCTAAACTTGGGAATTTGTATATTACTAAACTTTTGGAAAGAGAAACATGTTTTATGAAAGATGGAATACATATATATATATATATATAGTTAAAAACCTAAGTGCTAGACTCTAGTTGTGATTGGTACCGATATATCTCTAACCCTTACTTTAGAGGGTATTAAATCCGATGCTGTATGTAGCACTAGTTAACTACATATATTGTTTAACATACTACTTGTTTTATGCATTCTTATGTTTGTTATTTAACTGTTTGATAACTTGCTTGATAGTATAGTAGGAGGGTTATTTCACTAAGCTCATGTAGCTTATTCTCCAATAATTTTCGCTTATAGGTTGCTAGATAATTAGGCATGAGTTAAAAGCTGAGTGTTGAGCACTAGTGCTAGGATGCATAAAAGTTAGAATTTAAAGATAGATAATATAGTTGGTTTGAAATATTACATATAATTATTAATACTATATTTAGATTTTATAACTTTCATAATTTTAAGTTTTTGAACTTTATTATCAAATCTTCTCATTTGGTTGGGGATACCGATTTTCTATGGTTCTGAGAAACTGTGGAATATTGGATATTCATAATTATTTATATAATACGATAAGTTATAAATTTAAAATTTGAAACCCTAAAAACTAACTAATTAGAGTCTTGTAATCGCTAACTGGCAAGATGGATTTTGCATTATGGGTGCATACGTAATATTGAAATTTTACGTAATCCTACTAAGCTTCCTTTAGGGTTATGATAATAAGGCTTTAGTAGAGTTAAATCATGTATTTCAATAATATAATCTAAGTATAATTAAGGTACTTCACCTTTAACATATCACAGGCGAAAACCTCTTACTTTAAATTTTTACTCTCCACATATACAATTTTGCCTTCTAAGTTCATTTTCTAATCTTCTAAGTTTAAATCTCTACCTTCCACCCTTAATATTTTAACCTTCTATGTTCATAGTGCAAGCTTTTATTTTACTTAGAATTTTAAGTTTGTGAACCTTTTAATATCCTTGGACAAATTTTTAAGTTTTCTAGTTTACTCAGTTTTGCACTTTGCTCAATTTTTTAGTTCTAACTTTGCTTCTACCTTACCTGAAGTTGAGAATTTAACTTTCTACCTTTATTTTTAGACCTTCTAACTTTGTAGTAGAGTAATAATATAGTAACTTCACTTCTTTAGTTTAACTCCATCATCCCAACACATCCAATTGAATTTAGGAGTTCTCGATACTCATTTTGAGGGGCTTACACAATGCTTTATTTACATGCATTTCACAAGATTACACCACTAAGCTACAAAATGGCACAAACATATATATACATATTTACATGCCACAATTAGAAATCTTAAGGATTCAAAATGGTGTCTAGTGCTCTTAGAATCATCTTTGAATTCCCAATTCAATAGTTTAATAGTTTTCATTGTACTTGAGGTCATTTAAGACACCAATCCCTAAATTCCTTATGTCATGATCCCACGGGAGGCTTAATAGGGTTACCTAAAATTTTCATATTATGTGTGCACCTGTAATACAAAAACCATCCAAAGATTGCAAGACTCTAAACTATTAGTCACTAAGGTTTTTAATTCTAATAAATTATCTTACTATAAATATAAGTTACTATGGTTATAGATATCCGATAAGTCACAGTCCATCAGAACCATAGAGCATTGGTATCCCCTACCAAATGCTAAGACAAGGTAAAATAACTTACTAATTTACAAAAAATACTACATAATCTTATCATAAGAATATGCTTTACATAAATTGTTTCTATACTGTTATATAGTTTTCAATTAATCCTAACATTGCCAACCTATCTCCAATTTATACTTTGCTTTTAAGCTTATCTAAATCGTTGCTTACAAGAAACCTGCAAAGGAAACTATAGGGGAATGAGCAAATTACGGCTTAGTGAGTTCAGTTCTCACTACTACTGATCAAGCGAGTTATCAAACAAACATTATTAGCATACATGCAAGCTATTTACATACGAAATGAATGCAAGCATGATGAATGTAGGAAACACATCCATAAGAGTCTGGAATTATGGAAGGTGTAGAGTTACGTCGTCTATATGTCAATTTTTCCTCCGTACTTGCTCGTATGAAGCACTTTACCTTAACTGCATGAAGATGCCTGGGGGTTTAGTCCGACCAGACATTACTCAACTATTACCCTAGTCCAAGAATTAACAATTAATATAGGTGGACCTTAATTAGAGCCACCTACCAAACATATCAAAGGTCCATCGGCCACAAATATGCAAGTTCATCTCGCCATCAACAAACATCTAAGGCCCTACAGACACAAATATATGAGTTCTCTCATAAACGATTGGAGATACCATGCTGGCTTTGCCTTAACAATGAATACATTATTTATAGATTTATGAGCCCTTTTTAGAAATCATTTTAAAGTATATTTAAGATAGAAAAAATGTTTACCAAAACACTTTTCTAAAAAATTTGCAAAGCTAACACTCTCCATCAGTGTACTAGTTAGATCATAGACATGCAGCAATTATAACTAGTTTCTTTAGTTGAATTGTTTCATTTACTAGTTTTAGAAAGTGATCACATGAATAATAGCACATAAAAGTAACATAAAAATAACAAGTAGTAAGTAGATAGCAGATAATGAGAACTCCCTCACCTGGGTTATGCTTACTATCTCGACTTTTGAGAATTCTTAAACTTGATAATTGAATACTTAAAAGATAAGAAAGATTATAAGTGCTTTGAAAAACTAGGTTTTCCTGTTAATTAAATATCTATCATTATTTGCCTAGTTTTTCACCATAACTCAAGTATAGTATAAACATAGTTTTACTTAAATATTTTACTTACTTTTTTCGGTTTATCTTAAATTTTCAATTGCGTAGAACTTTTCATTCTAGTTTGGATTCTTATGAACTTATAATTCATTTCGATCGTTTTCAAGCATACTTTTTCATAGCAAGATATCTTTTGGATGTTGAAACTCATAGTTTTGACTATGATATAAAAATATTACAAAGTTCATTGTTTTAACTTAAAAGGCTATAAAATATCAATTTAAGCTTTTTCTTAATATATTTACAATTTAATAATTATTTAAATCGTATAATTGATAATTTTCTTATTTTAAGCCTATTTTACTATAATTACCTATTTTTACTTATTTTTGAGATTTTAGAGTTACTAATTCAAAATTTTCCATTTTATTATTTTTCTACTTAATTAATTAATTATTATTATTATTATTATAAATTATGAAAATTAATTATTTCATTATAAATAGTAATGTGGCAACACATGAAAGTGTCACGTGTCAAGCTTGCACCTTTTTACAAATTTTCCATTATTTTCTATTTATGATATAGGTATATATATAAATATTTATGATTATTTAATCAAATCTTTCAATTTACTTAATTATTAAAATTTTTCTCCAAATTACAGTATTCTTTTATATATATATTATCTTACTTTATTTATTAAGTTATTATTATAGTATTTGTATACACTATTTAAGTATACTACTATTTTTATGTATGTGTTATTATTCATATACGTACATTTATAAGTGTATTATACATTATATATTAGATTATTCAAACTTTACATATACATTATGGACAAGTATATTACACACTTATTGATACTTTATAGACTTATGTACATATATGGTCATACTATATACTTATATATATATGCTAAAATACAAGTATTATTGATAATATGTATACTTATTATTTTATACATACACATATGTATATATGGAAAATACGAAATAGGTATATATACATATGTACACATATATATACATAATTACATAATAAATGTATATACATATCATATACTAAAATAAATATTATGTATATATACACCTTTATATATATATATATATTCATGCATATATATATACATAATTAATTAAGTAAAAAAACTAAATATATATAAACGTATATAAAGGAAATATTTAGTATACATACACATTATACTTAAGAAAAATACTATATACATACCATATGTATTCTTATTTATACATATATACATATATTGTACGTTATACATAATAATACATATATACATGACCACATACATATGTTTATACAAAATTAGAGAAAATACTTAATACCTATGTACATATCTATTTATGCATACACATATGTACATGTAATTAAATATATAACAAAATACTTAGCATATGCATGTATATACTATATGATATACATATGTATAAGTAAAATAAATATACTTAACTAAATATTTTAGTGATATAGTGGTTGAATTTCCTTAGTTTTCTTTCTTTTTCTTCTTGTTCTTATTCTTAGTCTTTATTCTTTTCCCTTGTTTTCTTATTTCGATTTTGTGTGTGTGTGTCTTCTAGTTTTTCTTTTTCTTTTTCTGGTTTGTCCCACTTCCAGATGTGAATCAAGTGAGGAAATGAAGCAAATAAAGTAAAAAAAAAAAGGAACAAATCCTAATAGATTATGTGTTAATGAGGATAAGATATTTGATTTATGTAATTGTCCTTTATCTCTTAATTATTGGACACTTATACAAGTGAAATTAGCACATGGGAAATTGAAAAAAATTAGCTATAAAATCACGTGGAAGAGGGGAAAAAAATAAGAAGAAGAAAAAGAAAAGAAAAGGAAAGAAGAAGGGAAGAAAAAGAAAAATAAAATTAAATATATGTAAATTTTCTAAACATAAAAATCATAAAGATAATAATTATAAATTAATTTTGGGATTTTATGAAAAATTATTAATTTAATTGATACCCGTTACATTTATAATAATTATAAGTTATTTTAACATTTTTGTTAAAAGATTTACGTGATTACGTGATTTAGTCGATAATTGAGATTGACTACGATTATATCACTATCAAGTAATATTTATTTATTTTATAAACTTAAAGTTATAGTTTTAAGGTTTCCATCAAGTTTCAGTTCGATTTTGAGTATTTGTGCATACATTGGATTTAGCATTTTTGTATGCATTTTAGGTTTCGAGCAAAATTTTAAGATTCGAGCAAAATTTTAGGGTTTTTATCCTTTGTATTAGGTTCAAGTTTAAAACTTCAAATAGTTTTAAATTTATCGACTTCGTTGAGTTAAGGTAATTACCTATAATATTTAAATCAATTTGTTATCTAAAAAGCCAAATTTGTGGGGTTTACACCTTATAGAGTAAGGTGAGAACACAAAAATAAAAACGAAGATGGGAACAATACATTGCATATATGTTTCATTCATTTACCAACTTTAGATCATTGAGTAAGTGATATACCATTGCCAATCTCTCATCAATAATTTTACTAAAGTATCTCAAAAAATCTAACTCAAACCTATATCTCTTTTATTCCACCTATAAGAACTCTACAATTAGCTTATGTTCTCATACTTGGAAAAACCAGCTCTTTCAATCTTCAAAATATCTCATTAATATACTTGAAAAATCTTGTTTGCAATGGTTATGATTGTTGTTAGAGATACTCGCACATATCTTACATTACCACATAAAATGTCTAAAGGACCCAATTTTTGATATGTCACCATTAGTACTCTTAAGTAATTGATCTTTACCGATGCATCAAACATGCCATTGGGACCGGTCTGGGCCAATTCATCAATCAGACCACATAATAGCCTAGTCGATTCAAAGATCATACCACATACTTACTAGGGGGTGATTGCAACATAGTTCATTTAAGTAGTTTTAGTTAATACACAATGATTGTTTTTAGACTTCCAAGTGTATAGGCAAGTAAGAATAGCGAGAATATTATCGATTCAAACAATCCAAATAATGATAAAATAGTTAATCATTTTGGTATAAGGATAGAACCCTTAGAATCTAATTTATACCTAGGAAAACATTCATGTATTTCCATACTTATTCTCACTTAAATTCTCAAGCATTATCAACATGTAAGATGAAGTCAAAGCTAATCATCATTTATAGCTTTCATCCATAACATAGTACAATTTGATCACCAATAGCAATTGGTTTACATTCTCCAGCATGTTACTAACAATCAAGTTGACATGGAAGGTACTCACTTGGATAGTATAAACTTGTAACTACACCTAGCAACATATTCTAAGCTGATTTATATCCACTAGATTATCAAACCACTCTTTAAGAAATCGGAACATATACAATACCTATAACCTATCATATAGAATTTACCTTCTAACTTTACTATGCTAACTTCTAACTATTTGTAAGTGACTTGTTTCCTACCCAAATGCTACATGTTCATACTCCAATGCTATCCTTTTCAAGAGTATAATCTAAATAGATGATTATACTAAACTTGATCAGCAAGTAAAATACTAATCCAACCTTCATTACACTCCTCTTAAATGGTTGTGTTATACTTATATATTGTTTTCCAAAATATCTTCCCATAAACTTAAACTATATTTATTGCAAAATTAACAATTTTTGGTCAATACTTTAGTAAGATCACAAGAGCATGGATTGACCCTTAAGTTTAGTAAATTTCACAAAAACCTAATAATTGAATTAAGTTGAAATTTCTTGGAAAATGATTGAATTGATGCTAATTAAATCATAATAAATATTAAAAAGGTTAAACAAAATATATGAACATGTCGATTATTATACTTGATAAAAAGTTTGTAAGTAAAAAATTAGCTCAAAATTGCATCATTAAAGGTTTTGGATTTTAGGTCAAATTTGGATCTAAACAGCTCCATTTCTTAAGAACCCACCATACCCACTTCGATTTTCATGCATGCAAATTTACCATGTTAAAGTATCCTAAAAATTAGCTAAGAGTACAAATTCTCATATTTTTTTAAGGAGATCCACGTTTTTAGCAAATTTTGCAAGGTTGGAAGGAAATTGGAACTCACTGAAGTTCCTTCTCAACCATTGTTGGCCTAGCTTATTGTCTCTTAAAACTTCAATTCCCAAGTTGGCTCACTCCTAGCTTCTTTTTTGTACCAAAAATTGCATCCTACTTGAGTTTCCTTTAATTTTCCCATGCTTTGTTAAGTATTCCTAGCTAATAAAATATCCTAAATTCATTAATAAAACTTAGCAATTACCTATGTTTTCTTGAAGAGCTTGTTGGATATTCCTAGAGATTTTAAGCAAAATCTTTCATCACCTTGTTTTTATTACCTTGTTTGACGAAATTGAGGTTTGGTTTCATTTCTCTCTCTTTCCACTTAGTTTTAGTAAGTGTTTATTGAAACAAAGGACTCCTTAAAGCTACCTTCATGTGAGATTCTCTTTGAATTTTCCCTTATTTTGCATATTCTTAATATTTATTTTTATTTAGGCGTATAATTAGATGTTTTTCGACTTGTTAATTTAACATACTTACTCACATCTATTTTATGTGTTATATACTTGTGACCAACATTCTTCTGTTATTATTGCATTATTTATAAATAATAAGTTTTTGTCCCTTTCATATTTTAAGGGTGTTTCATAACTTGTTTCATTTAGCTAATATACTTTACATGTATGCAAATATTATTTCTAATATGCACAAAGTAAAACACTACACTCCATAAACATATTTTCCTTTACAATTACTTATTTAATACTCCAATTAGTCCTTTGGTGTCATGCTACATAATGGAACCCATTAGTTGATTTGTCAATAACAATGTCAATAGACAATAAAATTTACCCCGACAACTACCTTCTAGGTAGCTTCTAAGTTTGCATAGAATATGTGTATACCTTGTTGACCTCTAGAACAAACCTTCTAATTTAGCTTTTAAGTTTATTGTAGTCTTCTGTATCCATGCCTAAGAGAGAGTAGCTTGAAACATGGATGTTACATTTACAAAGAGTGATGCCACTTTTAGATATTATACAATAAATGATTGTATCATGTGTGTTGAAAATGATGGCTTTTTGAATTCATGTAACTAGTTCATCGTGATAAGTTTTGTGAATTTCAAGTCATCAATAGTATACATTTGCTTTTCAGTAGCTTATGACAAAGAATATGTGTATTAGCTTATTAAGATGTTGATTTCTACATATTCAAAATGAAAAAGATATTAAGAATTTCCTCTACTGCAAAGGTTAGTAGCAGTAGATATTGTGATATTAGTCTTTTCTTGGTACCATGATTCAATCCTTGAATAATTAAAGGGCTATACCGCCTTATATGTGTTAACATAGTGATATGTTGCTCTTTATTACTAGATTATTTAATTTAAGGAAGTATTTAGAAATTCTTATAATCATAGTCTTAAAAAAAGACTAGCCATCTCATATAAGACTTTTCATATCAATGTGGAAAGCTTGCCATTTTCTTCCATAATAAATCTTCCATGAAACATGTAGTTGACCATTTGAAATGATAAAATTATTCTTAATTCTATAAGTCTAGCATCTTGATGATAAGAATTGCTTTAGATACAATAAAAGGTATCCTATTTTCAAATATTCTCTCCTAAGGTATCCAAAATCTATTAGGTATATCATTAGTCTAAAGTATTAGGTTTGTTTGTTTTAGTTTATCATGCAGTTTAAGTGTTAGCACCTAATGTTGAGAACAATGAAGAAAAAATGTTGAAAAAGCTGGTGAATGGATCTTTAATGGTGTTAATTCTTTGAGTCGACATTAACCAAACATTGACCTTTTAATAAAAAGAATTTTAGTCCATGTCATTCATTCATTTTTATTTATCTTCATTTTTTTTTGAAGTGAGGTTAACTTAAGATATATAAAAAGAGAACAACATTTTAACTATGAATGTCCTAACAAAAACGGTGAAATATATGCTAGATTGGCACCATGAATGAAATGGTCTAATGTATTTTATACTTTTGTTAAATTTTATGATTATTTAAAGTTTCATTACTATTGTAATATTTAATGAACTCGGGTAATGGGATGCATGCATTATAGTTCTCTACACATAATAAGTAGCATTCTTGACTTGATTGGGATTGCGCGTACAAAAGTAATTCAAGCTTTGTAAAAGGTTAGTAGAGAAAAAAAAAAGGGGGTCTTTGGAAAAAAATATTATGTTTGGGGGCTATGAAAGCACTTTTTGGAAATACGTCTTCGGTTTGGATGATTTTTGCACTAAAGATGCCTTTCCAAAATGCACGTTTAGTTATATAACTTAGCAATGAAAACGTTTTTTGAAAATGTGCCCTCTTTGGAAAAATCTCTACTCCAAAAAACAAGTAATCAAAGCACCATATGGAGTACAAAACAAAGTAAAAGCAGTATTTATAATGTAACCGAAACCATGAAACTCCAAATCCAACCGACTGCCTTTCCTCTTGACATATAACCCTAGCTTGTGATGACATTCATTACTCCACATTTATTACTCCACATCTAACTCACTTGCCCGAAATACCAAATCATTCACTATTATGATAGTGTTAAAAGTAAAATATAAGGCATACATGGATACCATCATGAATAAGTTAAACTGATATTAAGATCTCTATAAACATAAATGTCATGAAGTTTAGTTTATATGAGATACAATGTCATTGTCTCATAAACTTAGTGAACATTTGAGACACTATGGATGTTAGACTCTCACTACATCTCCTTTCGTCAAGAATCGGTGGAGACTAGGACTTTTGGGTCTATAACAGTTGCTGAGGTGGCTCAAAAAACTGTGGCCGGTCAATAGTGGCTATTTGAGAAGAAATTTCGCCCTAAGAATCGATATTCCTCTTCCCTCTCTTAAATGGTAATGGCGGTGTGAAAGGGGGTTCATTTTAGATACCCAAAGCTGGGGTCTCGAACATGCTACCCCCTATGTATACCCTTAGATGACCTTTCCACAATGGGTAGAGCCGTCTTGTCGTTGCCATGATAACCTTGTCTTGGTTTGTCGGTTTGCTTTGTTTGGAGGGGTTTGGAGCTTATTTGAATATGGTTACTAGATGACTTGAAAGTTTGTTGTAATTAATGTAATGGTAAAGCATTGAAATAGATAGTAATGAAAATGAAGGAAAAATATGTATTTGATCTGGACTTTATCTATTGAAAGAATTGCGGTAGGCTATGACAACATGCATTGGTTACATCTTCGTATTGTGATCCATCATCCACCTAAAGCTAACAGTCTCTTGCTATCTATCACATAGTTGTTTGTATAGTCATGCGAGATATGTAGACCCCTAATTGTATTGTTTGGCTCTCTTGAAGTCATTTAATAGAAGCAAGAACATGGCATGCATTAGGTCATCAAATTTGTTGACAAACATGAACCACCATCTACCCCCCCATAACATTTACAAGATGTAAGGTTTAGTGTGCCTTCTAACCTACTCTTCATTCGCTTATTCAGGTAGGGAAACAAAGTGGTTAGCTAGCCAGCCCATAGAAGGTACCCTCTTTGCTAATTAAAAGAGTCTTTTGGAACTACCTTGAGGTATGTAGTGCATATCTTTGGCTATGTCTTGTATGCACTTCTTATCATCGGCAATCCATCCCTTATATTAGACATTACGTCAAAACATTCAAAATTGGCAGCAGCAATAGCATGTGAGAAGGGAATCCTATATATTTGCCACTTGTTGCATGTGTACATATGCCTGCTGAAGTCTACTATTTGTACATGCCCACCTACCTTCATTTTGTTCCTTATACCCTTGCTTTTAGTCTCAACCTCATAAATTTTGTTGTACCAACTAAAACAAACAACATGATGAGAACTTACCCACTTGAACTACTCCTTTAACATCTCCGCTGCGTATTTGGTGTATGGTTAGTTTGTACCCACCCACTTAAGTGCCTCTTCATGTCTCTTATCCTAGTGGAATACACAATTGTAGAAGATCTTTCTCACAAGTGATGTAACCGGTAGACTACAGGCGTAGTTCAATATCGAATTATATGTTTCAACAAGGTTGGATATCATATACCCAAATTGATAACCCTCATCATGTATAAGTGTCCATTGTTGCATTGGCAAAGGGCGAAACTAATTTAGTGTGTTAGGCTTAATACTATGAACCTTCTTTAAATGTTTCTCAAACTTTTAGGGTTGAGCTTGCACTGCTACGAAAGTTGCCCACTTCTTGCATAGCTAGTTCTTATGGCCTTGTTGCAATTGTTTGCGATATATTGTATGCACCACTGCTACATCATTAAAGAAGGTTTTTACCTATTCTCATTTCTATCCAGTGTAGAATGAATCCCCATCTCTCTATTTGATATCAAGTAGATGGTTTCATGGCCTACTCTATCACCATATACGTACTACTTTAGATTCCTAAGAAAGTAGACCCATGCATCGACTATCTCTTCATCGACTAATGCAAAGGCAAACGAGACTATATGATTTACGTTGTCATTATTAGTAACAGCCAATAACTTATGGTAATAATTTTTGTATAAGAACATGCCATCAATACTAACCACAAGCTTACAACACTTCCATGCCTCTTTGCATTGGTAGAAGGACTACTATACCTACTTCAAGTCTATCACCCTTGTCTATCTTGACCAGTTCTACATCCACCTTAGCTTTGTATTAAGGTTAGTCATTTGGATTGCGGTTGAGCCAAATTATCATTTGACCTCTCTTAGTTTTCGTACACGGCTTCAATTGCTTTCATCTTCTTGGTCTATGCCTTTTTATTGTTAACTTGATACCCAAATTGCTTCTCAATAGTATCGCATAGCTAAGAAATTTTGGTGTTACGATTTTTTCTAATGACGTTTAAGAACTCCTTGGCCATTGTATTGTTGTCCAACTGTATATGATCTTGATTTATTATGTGATTGACACATGTGTAGGGCTTACCAATTTAGTAACCACAAACATATTCTCTAGTTTCTTCTTATATGCCCATAGTTTCCATTGGCAGCCATCATCATGCTTGTTACAAAGGATGGAATACTTACTTTTCTTCGATTATAAAGACCTAAAGTTGGCGTAATGTTTGATGTCATAGTGCTTAATAAGTCTTATGAGTTTCTATTTTATGTTGAATTTTATACCTATATAAAGATCTTCATTGGCCTGTAAGTTACTAAACTCTTTATTCATATCCCTCTCGAAGTTCAAGTAACCATCCTCCCTACCCTTGTTGAAAAAAGGAATCATATCCCTTACCCTTATTTCTACTGCATTGACTGTTGAAGTCTGCATTGGGGTTGGTGTTGGAATCATTAAACTTGAACCTGAAGCATATGAGTATATACTAAACATCTTTGGATGGAAGTTTCGAGTGGCAGGCACCTTAGACACAACAGGACATGCAATAAGCATCTCATTGCTATCATTATCATCATACTCATCATTGTCACCCTTCTCATCTCCTTTAGGTTCATAACCATCATTGTCATAATCATTACCAAGCAAGCCTCTTATTCGTTGACCATGTGATCATGTGAAACTTCTTTTTGCAAAACCAATCCTACAGCCTCATCCATCGTATTATCATCATCCTACATGGGTGCAAACATGGGAATTCTTAATGTGTACAAGATGTCATTTCTTTTTCTTAATATGAACTTATAACTCAAGAATTTCTTAGGTTAAGAATGAAATAGAGAAATTAAACAAGAATGTTACTTAATTTTAGCTTAATAAATTTTTGACTTAGTTATATTAGTTTTCGTAAATAGCTTAGTAAATAATTTGATGGATTTAGGTGATTGTAATTTTAAAGCTCCATGTTTTATTTATACGGTTTGACAATAGTTATAATTCATCACTCTTTAACTTATCTAATATTTATGTTGTTTTTTTTATATTTATATTGCTAGCTTTGCACCTTATTCATATATAGAGAATTTCTTTCTTAGATAAAATATTAACAGATGATTTTGCACCACTAAGTATACATAAACAGATTATCAATACCTCTTTTGTTAAATAAGAATAAGCTTAAATGATGTAATGTCATACTTAATTGTCTATGTGTATTTGATTTATTTTCATCAATGTTGCATTCTTATTTGACTTCTTAATGGGGGAAAATAGTTGAAGTTGTTTATTTAAACCTTTCATAGTTTATAGAATATATATGCATACATACATATCTATATATTATTTAAGTAGGTGTAGACTATTGTAGCCACCTTTAAGTTACTTATTTATCTCCAATCTAGTAATATTCAACAAAAAAACTAACATTAATATTATCAATGAAGGATTTTATAATATGAGTAAATGTGGTAATTTCTTAATTTTTCTCTTGCATTAATCTCTCTTCTCTTCTCTTCTCTTCTCTTTTTCCAATTAAATTACTTATTTAGCCTCAGTATAATATTATTCAACAAAAATACCAATACAAATATTATGCATGAGATATTTGTTACATGAATAAATGTTCGCAATTTCTTAATTTTTCTCTCCATTAATCTCTCTCATGTCTCTTCTTTTTCCGAGCAAGTTTTATATCAAAAAAGTAGTTGCTTCATTACTACAAATTTACTTGCCCAGTTTATTTCAATCTAAAAGAAATATCCTATTATATACATATGATAAAATCTTAAAGAAAGTAATATTTAGTTTAGGACACTTTTTATTTTACAAAAAAGGGTACTATTAGCATTTCTTAGTATTTACATATAATAAAATCTTAGAGAAAGCAATGTAACATTTATTTAGGTTTTATTCTGATAAAAAAATTAAGAATATATTTACTCAAATAACTTCCTTTCTTTCCTCTCAAATTCTCAAGACACGTACATACCATATCTATGCTCATAAAACATGTTTATTGCTAGATTTTTGTATTATCGGCAAGTTCCACAAACTATGGATATTTTATCATTAGTCATACATCTCTAGACCAATTGCCAAAAATAGGCAAAAAAAATTGAACCTTAAGGCTTTCTCCTTTGAAAATCACATATTTTTATAGTTTTAACCACAAAATTGTGGTATAAGAAATATGAAGGAATTGATTTTTAGATTGATGATTGACATAATATTGTTAATGTCCTTTACTTAGCATGTATTATAGTCCATTAATAAAAAGTCTGTAGTTATTACTTGCTAAGAGAAAAAAATATTTATACGGGAAGATTTAGATCGTAGAAAGAACTATTGATAAAAAAAAAGATGATAATATAAATTTCATTTGATTTTGGTGTTTGAAGCTTAGCTAATTTGGAAAAAGAAGTTCTTTACTAGTTGAAAGGAAAACGAAAAATGGAATATTAGAAATTCTTGGGTGTAGCTGTTATTTACTAAAAAGCCTAGTATGTAATCTTTCTTTAGAAAATCACTAGTATAAACTTTGCAATTGAGATACATTCTTGATTTGTGATTTAGTTTTAGTAGATAATATAATTTTGAGAAGATTTGAGTTTAGTTGTATTAAAGATGGTTGTCAAAGAATGGTTTATAGCATCATCACAAGAAAAATAAAATAAGGAAGGCATAGATCATGTAGCTATTGATAAGCAATTTTCTTGAGAATTATTTGATCAATATCCTAACTTTATCTTTTTTATTTTCATATTTTTTCCTTAGTTATTTGAATTCCATAGTTGCTATTCTGGTGAACTCTTTATCTTGGTCAACCTACAAATAAATATATATTAGCATCCTTGTTTTCATATCTTTAAATCTCTTTCTTATTTGAGAGGTGAACCTCTTGAAGAAAGATTATTTTGTTTTATCTCATTTTATTTTACATTAAGTGTTGTAGTATTGATGAGTATTTCCATGAAAGGCCTTAATTTTTATTTTGTTTTAAAATATGACAATTTGAATTGTGTTTTACTCTTACTTCAGTGGCTATATAGTTTCTTCAACATGTTAACCTTAGAAAAGTATGTGAGGATGTGAAGGAAGTGATGGTAGAGAAAAGACTTGGCTTTCAACTTAAAATCCTCTACACTTCATAATAGTATAGAAAATTTTCTTGTACTTGCAAGTAACTACAGTTGTTTAATTGCTCGACTTATATGGTATTTATAATTTTTTTCTATCATAGGTATCGAATATTGTTGAAGAGAGCACTTGGAAACTATTAAAGAAGTTGGAAAAACCAATGTCTAGGTTTGAATTTTTGGACAATTACTAAGGTATGGTGCTTAAGTTAGTCAAGTTTCAAAGAAAATGTCCTTGATATATTTTAGATGATATTATATATATAGACCATTATAAATTTATTTAACTAAATATATTTAGTTTTATATTTTTATATTTAAGTAGACTTTGTATTGTATAGATGATACTTGCCTAAACTTACAAAAGCACATGTATGGACTCTCTCTATGATCAAGATAAAGCTCGTGGAAATAGCATAACTTTCATATTTTTTCATTTTAATACCTAAGTTTTAAACTTGTTTATTTTTTTACCTCAGTTTAAATGAGGTAAATCAATATTTCTATTATAATAGTTATAATCATAATATGGTAGTATAATAGTGTTAGTGCATCAACTTTCTTTTTCTTTCCATTTTAAGTCTTAAATTTTAACTATTTTCATTTAGGTATTTCAACTTTTTAAGTGAAACAAATACATAGTTTCTTCATAATAACTTTTGTAAAAGTACTATAAAAATCAACAAAATTTCAATTAGCAATAATATATTTTGAAAAAATTAAAAATAATGAAGATATGTTTAGTTCTTGAAATTTTATTTGCACATATGGTTTTTGTAGATAATATCTAACCTTTGTGAGTTACTATATACAATCTACAAAAGCCAAATTGAATAAAATTTCAAGTCTCGAGTATATTCTTTATTTTTTTTTTAAATTTGCTATAATTATTCATTATTATTTACTGATTTTTTATAATGTTTTTACAAGCATTATTATAAAGAGTATTGATTTCTTTCACTTAAAAAGGTTGAATTACCAAAATGGAAAAAAATTGAGCATTAAAATGAAATAAAATTAAAGTTGATATACTTATATTATTATTAAACTATTTTATGAAAACGATTATTATAATATGGATACTAATTTATCTCATATAAAAAGATGGGATACTAAAATGAATAAGTTTAAAATTTAGGTATTAAAATAAAAAAAAATATGAAAGTTCAAATTTGAATACTTCTATTAGATTTATCCCTTATCTTTTTCATTGATAGATTTACAAGTGAATGTTTAGCATGATGTCATTCATATGTATATTTAAACATAAGTTCAAAAAGCATGGTAAAAATGGGTACAAAATATAGGATACTATTGGTTGTGATAGATTTGTAAATAGAAATTTTCAAGTAAAAAATCATTGCAATTATTATATATTGGAATTGATATAGATATGCAATTAAAACAGAGATAGATTTGTAATGTTATTAATAAATAATTAATTGCAATTATCATAGAAATAAAGTTAGATTTAGGTTAAAATAATCATTAAATAATATTTTAATTGCAATTAACATCAAGCAAGTATAGATTTACAATGGAAGTTGTAATGAAAAACAAAATATATTACAATTTGTAAGGAATCAAGGATAAAAATTATTATTATTTATTTCAATAAAAAGTTCTATCTTTGAGAAATTTCTTCTAAATTTTCACTACTAATTTGTGATGAATTCACTAAATTAGGAGACAAAAGTTTTATTACAAACTCGCATTAGGTACTTGCAAAGAACTATTTCAATTATTAGGCCTTTAGCCCAATTTAACGCTATTAATTGGTTTCTTGGGCTAGTGATATGGTTAAGGAATTAAGATTAGTTTAGGGATGTTTAAGGGTGATATGAATCGGCTTTTATATGTATGAGCCTCATCCTTCTCATTTGCAACATTTGAAGTATTAGGAAGCTTCGCATAAACATTATAACTTTGTTGGAATTAGTCTATGGAAGATCAAGTACTATAAATCATTAGGAACACGTTAAGAACATAACATGAACATCATACTCAATCTGTCGTAGAATACATGAACACAAAATATTAAGCTTACCTATTTCTCTTCCTACACTTTTCTCTAAGATCGTCCTTTCACATATCATCATATCAAAACTTGTCTAAAATGAATATATATGCTTGATATGTAAGCAAGCTATAGTAACCCACCATACAATGTTAAGTCTATTGTTAAATAGAATTAGCAAAGACAATTTTTTTGATAGTGTTTTCATCAAAATTCAATTGTTGAAAGTCTTTTACAATAAAAATTCTACATTTAGAGATAGAAATTTCTTAGTGTAAGATTGTCATTGTTCCTCCTAAGGTCTTTAAGATTTTGTTAGTGATTAGCCTCTAAGGGAGAAATTACAAAGATGATAAAGTATTTTCTTATTTCCATAATGTAGTGGTGTCAATAATGTGTATACATTCTTTTTTGTAAAACATATACCTACTCACTAGTAAAATAATAGCTATTAATTGCCAAATAAGTTCTCTAGTTATAAATGACACTTGAAAGATAGAAAATAACATGTGGAAAATAAATAAAATGAAATGAATTGAATATCTCACATCTCTCCCTAAAGTTAGAGCCACTTGAAGACCTACTTGGAGCACAAAATTTGGGATTACGATACAGAAGATACCTTAGTAAGAAGATCAGGTGATTGTGATTTTTAAGAAACATGGTCAACATTGAGAAATTTTGAAGAAATTTGATCACACATGAAACACATGTCAATATTTATGTGTTTAGTTTTATAGAGACATGGATTTGTTATAGTAAGGAGTGTCGATTTGTTATCATAGCACAAATTGATGAACAATGGAAATCAAACACACAAGTCTTAAATAATGTAAGATATCTAAAGAAGTTTTTAATTAGTAGTTGCCATGCTCTGGTGTTCAACTTCAGTAGTAGATGTGCTAACGGTCTTTTGCTTCATAATTTTTTGAGATATAAGTGCTTTACTAAGTATAATACATTAATCGAGTGAGAGATCTGTGATCTAGAAGTGAGGAACCTTAATTATTAGAATAAGCTAATAAATTGAGAGGCTTTTGTGATGAATAAAAGAGACTAAGAGAAGATGTGCCTTTCAAATAACGAGTGAGATAAAATGATTATTGAAGATGAGAAGACCTCTGATGTGCTAAGAATTGGCTAAGAAAATGGACTACAAAACATGTATTGGGCTGAGTAAGAGTGAGGTTGCAATGCCCCGGAACTTAGGAAGTCATAACCCTGCTGCATGTCTACCTTAGGAGCCGATACGCTAAGGTATCTAGTAACCCGCTACCTACATAAGCACTATAATCAATAAAAACCACCAATCTCTCATTAGATTTCTCTTTAAATAGTAAATAATAGTGGTATATTTCACCACTTAATTCAAAAACATAATACCTCTCTTCATTCAATTCAATTATTGAAAACTCTATGAATATCAAACATTTAACCTTAAAGGGCTCATGACTTTGAAATAAATGTAACTTAATCCAAATAAAATAAAATAAAATAAAAGTAGGGAGTCCTAAGCAACCCCTACAATTCCCTAATGTCAAATACATAAATAAAAGAAACTGTTCATCTCTCAATGATATCCATTACTCAAATCATCCACTAGACAAAACTTGTCCCATCATCAAAATAATAGTATCTTATGTTCTCATCAAAATAATAACAATTAGAATCTGAATCTTCATAGTACTTAGTACTTTCCATGTTACCTATACTTGAAACTAAAAAACCATAAATCTCTAAAGGGTAAGCTTTGCTAAGTATGGAACATGAAATCACATGCACATATCATATACATAACAAGAATCATGTGAATTCATAAATAGAACTAATGCAACTATCACATTTTTATTATCTTTCATTTAACTAGAAAACAATACAGTTTTATCATTTTAGAACTTGGAGTAACTCAAGACTCTTAGGCACACAAGTTATATATATATATATATATTGGTATGTGGTGTGAATCATGACTAACAACTGATAAGGCTAATTGCTGGATAGGTCTAAGCTTGCAGAAAGCTTGAAAGGAGTAATAAGGAAAATGTCCAAAAGAACAATGATGAATGAAAAGTAACTACAACCTATGAATAACTTTAAAAGATATGATGCATCAATGGAACTTTCGAGGACTCACAACACAATTTGATATGACGCATGAATTGATCTGGTAAGGCTACTCGCCACCTAACTTTGCTTAAGGGAAATGATAAGAGTGATGCCAAGCATAAAACAATAGAGTGTCTACACTAAGAAGGAAAAATACTCAAGTGTATTAATGATAATTTGTATGTCTACGGCTTACAAATACAAAAGGTATTTATACCTAAGAATTTGGGCAACTTGCTTAAAAAAATAAGTGTTACCCAAAGTAGTATTGTACAACAATACAAACGGCTAAAAATGAATATTCACAGAAGCAATAATTAGTGGGGGCAGATTCTATACGTGGTCCTGTATGCGTAGGAATGCTATATTAGTGAGGTCGTTAGAAGATGTGGACAAAATAGTACGGCTAGCTGGCTTGTTTGAACAGGGATGCCTTTTGTAGTTTGGGATCTCTCTCTTGGCATGGTGGTAAGGCTGATGCAGAGTAAGTGGTTAGGCATGAGGGAGGATTGGATGTTATCTCAGCCATCCATTTCTCAGCAGTCTATCTGTGAAAGATTGGCAGTCATTTGGTACGACTTAAAGAGTGACTCGGTAAGAAAGTACTCAGCTTCGGTAGGAGTTAACTAGAGTAAAAGAATTCATTTCGTCAAGCCTTCCAGTCCTTAAGCTTAGTTACGGGTCAAAGGGCTAGTAGCTCTATTCCCATTAGTATGGATTCTACCTATTACCCAAGTAACTCTTCCTAGATTTAGCTAGGTCATTTCAATATGAAACCCTCATCAAGTAAGTTACGTATGATCACTAAGTGTCTCACTAACTCACAAGACCCTACTAATAAGAGGTTGAAGCTAAGAACATGCAATAAGAAAATGAATAGGTGGAGTTTAATTTAATTCCATTTAATGAATTATACTAGATGAGCATAACAAAACATGTAAGTGTCCCATACCCAAATCTAAAGAGAAATCGCTACTATTTCTAGTGTTTAGACCAAAAACAAGTTCAAAATCAATACCTAATAATAATAAAAGTAAGGTTTAGAATCTACTTTGTAAAAGGTTCTTTCATGTCCTAACTTAGATTCCAAAATCTTACTTGAATCTTAGGTTTGGTTACTGTTATCTATGTTTTTAGGACAATTTTAAAATCCTAAGATGATCTACATTTGTTTAAGTTGTGAGTTGGAGGGCTAGAGAGCAAGAAAAGAAGGATTAGATGGTGAAGTAAGTATATGGGCAAGAATCATGGTCATGAACTTTGGTCGTAGTTCTTTTTCTTGTATAGAAGAATGACTATGGGCATGGATCATAGCCATGAACCTTGGTCGTATTCTTCTTGTCCTCAATTTTTCTTCTTTTCTTCATGCACAACTCAACATGACTCCTCATGATGAATAAGGTCATAGCTACAACTGTGGTCCTTAGCTGTATTCCCCTTGAACTTCAATTTTTCTCCTTCAATCTCCACGCTAAATCAACCATCTACACTTAACATCAGACAATTCACTAAAACAAACATACATAAAATCAACCCTAATCTATTATATTAGCATGAAACCAACATGAAACTTTAGATTAAAGGGATACTTACGCTTTTCCTCATTGTAACAACCTTAAGGAATCAATTCTACACCTTCATTATGTTGTAATTCACGGATTCTACTAATTTTAATGCTCCTTTCAATGGAAAAATGTGTAATGCAATGTACACTAAGGTTAACTTATCTTGTAGTTGCAATTTCATAGCAATTCAACCCTTTTCTTGCGATTTCCAATACCAGGGGTGCTAAGATCCAAATTTTTTAGCTCTAAATGTCAAGATGGCAAAAGGGCTCCTATTAGATTAAGCATAGGTTTAAATAGAGTTAGGGTTTCTAAGGTTAAGGAAGGGTTTCTAACTTTTATTTGACTTAAATGCCTTTATAGGTATTAGTCAATTACATGTAATACCAAGCCCTTCTTATCCTTTAATATCCTTATTATCTTTATTTTATTTAAATTCCCTTTTTTTTTTAATCTTATTTTTCTAAGCTTTATTGTTCTCTCTCCCTTAACAAAACTTTCATATTTGAAAATTACTTACTTGGATTCTGAAATAACTTTAGATACTTCTTTTTGATTTCCTCCTTTAGCTCCCAAGTTTTCTCCAGTTTAGGCCAATTTGACTACTGAACCTTAACATAAGGTATATTTCTCCTTCTTAGTTTCTAAACCTTAAGATCTACGATCTTAATTAGTTGCTTATCTATTGACATATCCAACCTGTAAGTTTTCCAATTCTATTGCCTATGTATGTGGTTTCTCTTCTTGTTCTAGGTTAGGTTTCTTATACTTCCTCAATATGAATATGTAGAACACATCATGTATACCTTCAAGTTGGGGATGAAGCTTTAACCTGTAGACCACTTTCTTGATTCTCTCTAGGATCCTGAAGGGGTCAACATATTTAGGACTCAATTTTCCTCTTAATATAAATCTAACAATTCCCTTTGTTGGAGACACTCTTAATAACTCCTTGTCTCCCACTTGGAACTCTAACAAGTGTCACTACTTATTATCATTACTCTTTTAGCGACTTTGAGCATAATGCATCATTTGCCTAATCGACTTGACTTTGTCTACTACCTTTTGTACCAAATCCGATCTTGTTAACTACCTTTCACCAACCTCATCCCAGTGAAGTGGCGATTTGCACTTCCTTCTATATAAGGCTTCATACGAAGCCATCTAAATATTCGCTTGATAACTGTTGTCATAGGTTAACTTAACTAATGGAAGATGTTAATCCTACTGACCCCCAAATTCCAGTGCATAAGCCCTTAATAAGTCTTCCAATAATTGAATGGTTCGCTCTAATTGCTTATCAGTCTAAAGGTGGAAGGGAGTACTAAAATGTAAACTTGTGCCTAATGCCTTATGTGGACTTTTCTAAAACTTACTTACAAACATGGTGTCCCAATCAAAGATAATAGGTATTGGCACATCATGTAGCCTTACAATCTCATACAACTTAACAAGATTCTCTATTAAGCACTTATTATTTATGGGAATGAATCGTGTACAATTAGTCAACCGGTCTAAAATCACCCATATTGTGTTATGCTTTGCCAAGGTTTTAGGTAAGGTTGTGACAAAATCTATAGTCACATGCTCCCATTTCCATCTTGGAGTAGGCAATGATTATAACTTTCGTACTGGCCTTTGGTGCTCAATTTTGATCATTTGACAAGTCTGGCACCTAGATACGTACTCGACCATCTCCCTTTTCATATAATTTCGCCAATAATGTGCTTTTAAGTATTTGTACATTTTTGTACTTTTAGGATAAATTGTATATGTTGAATAGTGTACTTCCTTAAGTATCTCATCCTTTAGCCTTGGACTTGTTGGAATATACAACTGACCCTTAAACCTCAATGCCCCCTTTATATCCATTACAAACTTAGGTGCCTTTCTTACCTCCATCTTGCTCTTGATCTCTTGTATACTTTGATCTTCCACCTGGGGCCTTATATATCTATCTAAAATAATAGGTTGCACTCTAAGATCGACTAATCTAACACTTACCGCTTTGGTCAGCACTTCTAACTTAAGTTTATGCATCTCCTCCAGTAACTATTGCTGTGAAGTGAGTAAGCTGTCTATATTTCCTTGCTTCTTTTGGCTTGAAGAATCAATTACTACATTTGCACTTCCTAGATGATATTAGATGTTTAAGTTGTAGTGCATTATTAATTCTAGCTAGCACCTCTGCATAATATTTAGATCCTTTTGAGTAAAGAAGTATTTGAGGCTTTTGTGGTTTGAATACACTTTGCAATTATTGTCCACTAGATAATGTCGCTACAATTTCAATGCATCTACCACAATTGCTAGCTCCAAGTCGTTAGTAGTATAATTTTTCTCATATGGCTTCAGCTAACGTGATGCATATGTAATTACTTTGTTGTCTTGCATTATAACATGCTCCAAACCTAAATAGACACATTACTGTATATTACAAATTCTTTCCTACTGTAAGGTAAAGTTAAGATCGATACAGTTATAAGCTTATCCTTCAATTGTTGGAAACACTCTTTACACTTACCAATCTACTCAAACTTAACTCCCTTTCAAGTCAAGCGTATCAACGGGGTTGCTATTTTTTAGAAACCTTCTATAAACTTCTTATAATAACCTACTATCCTCAAGAAGCTTCTAACCTCTAACACTGTAGTAGGCTTCGACTAGTCAACTATTGCTTTTATCTTTTTAGGGTCCACTGCAATAGTATCCTTATTTATGATATGCCTAAGAAATGGCACCTGTTCAAGCCATAAATCATACTTACTAAACTTAGCATACAACTTTTCTTCTCACAACTTGCCTAAAACAATTCTTAGGTACTCGGCATGCTCCTTATGACTATTGGAATATATGAGTATATCATTTCTAAAGACCACAACAAATTTATATAAATACACCCTAAAAACATTGTTCATAAGGTCTATAAATGTTACTGGAGTATTGGTAAGGCTAAACGGCATCACTAGGAATTCATACAAACCATACCTAGTTTTGAAAGCCATATTTTCAACATCTTTTGGCTTAACTTTCAACTAATAGTACCTAGAATGTAAGTTGATTTTAGAGAAGACTTGGGTACCTTACAACTAATCAAAGAGATCATCAATTCTGGGGAGGGGATAATTGTTGTTTTAGGTCTCTACAGTCTTTGAACATGTACAGATTACTATCCTTCTTCTTTACAAAAAGGATTGGAGCTCCCCAAGGCCATGAACTAGGCCTGATAACCACCTTATCTTGCAACTCTTGTAGTTATTTCCTCAATTCTACCAAGTTTGTTGGCGTTATTCTATTAGCTGACTTCGATATGGGTGTAGTTCCTAGCACCACTTCTATTCTGAATTTGATTTCCTTCTCAAGTGGCAAACCTGGTAAATCTTCTGGGAGCACATCAAGAAACTCTTGAACTATTGAGACTTGCTTTATACTCAACTCAGCTTTGCTTAACTCAGTTATTAGGGTAACTATAGTTGGTTTTTCTACAGCTCATAAGTGAGACATTGGGTTAGCTTTGGCATCTCTATTTGATAAATGAAGGGCTTTATACTTGGGGGCTCAAAAGAAATCACCATATTCTAGTAGTTAATGGTGGTGCAGTGTTTTGATAGCCAATCCATGCCTAGAATAATTTCAAAATTTGATAGCCCTAACACTAGTAAATCAACTGGTAGGACCCTCCTTCTATAACTACTTCTACATTTCTACATACTTAGTTTAATACTTTACTCCCCAAAGGTAAATTCATAAACAACTTAAATTTTAGATTTGTAACAAACAAACCGCACAGTTTTACACAAGAATTAGCTACATAGGAATTAGATGTACCCATATTAAATAATGCAAACTCTTTATGATTATCCATAAAGAGCATGCCTACTAGAGTGTTTGTGTTTGAGGTAAGCTCCAGATGTTGAAGAGCGAACACTCTTGTTGAAGCTCTTTAGTGGGGTTCTATATTTTAAGGTCATGTGGCTTCAGGAGTAGGAGGAGGTTTAGCAGTTGGTGCCCTTATAGTTTGTATAGCTATATCCGTACAATTAGCAATCCTATGGCACCTTTACCCACATTTAAAACAAAATTCCTAGTGCAAGTATCATGACCTCCATGCAGTCCTTACCTAGATGTCTCTTATTTCCATAGAGGAAGGAAGCCCCTAGAGTCTACTTATAGGTTGACAGATCATGTGGACTAAAGCACCATATATATGTCATAGTATGTGTTGCAACTCTAACCTAGGGTGCTAGTAGTAAGGGCTTAGGCTTGGGTTGCCATACAGTTGGCTTATCTCTAGCAAGCCTATCAAAACTCGATGTAGCATAACTCAGCAATGCCCTCTTTCTTAGTATAATGCTTATATGATGACTCAGCCAATCATGTTTTCCCTTTAGTAGTTGCTCAAAACACCTTGCTTTGTTTATGGTCTCTGAATATACTATAGGTTGGAACCCATCCACACATTCTTATATCTCTAGCTCCAAACCATATATAAAGCAATTAATCTGTCATTATCATTAGCTTGGGTGGTCTTGGGTATGAAATGTACCAACCTATCTAACTCAGCCTCATACTTTGCTATGGTCCTTATGCCTTGCTAAAGGGTCTAGTATGCTAACTACACTTGTTCCTTAACAATGTTGGGGATGAATCTATCAAAGAAGGCATAGTTAAACCCATTCCAATTCAATTAGTCTACAATAGGTAGAGTATGTGGAGCATTATTCCACTACTTAGAAGTATTACCCCTTAACATAATGATAGCATAATCAATCTTTTTATCTTCAAGCACTTCAGCTATGGCAAAAGCCTTTTTAGTTTACTTGATCCAATCCTGTACTACTATAGCATCATCTAGTTGAGGGGTGAATTCCTTAGCCACTTTGGGATACCTGTCCATGCCTGGTTGCTTAGAAGCCTATCTTTCCTATCGCTAAGCTTTAGCATTAGCTTGCATCACTTGCATGTCCTTTTGTATCTGTTGATGTTATTGAGCAATCATACCCATCATAACATTCATAGTGTGTAGCATCTGAGTAGTCATTACTTGATCAAATCCTTAGCTTAAATTCTGGTTTAGATTTTGTTGGGGTGGTGGTGGTGGTGCACCAAGGGCAGGTACTCCTTGCTTTTACGAAGGCTGCCCTTCCATTGATGCTGGGGTATTAGGGTTTTGCAAGTTTTGAGTAAGGATAGGTAGAGGGATTAGATTGGGGTTTTCAGCTCTTCTTTGTTAAGGCTGAGAAGAAGCATTAGAAGTTATACCATGATGTTTAGACATTCTATGAGAAAAAAACAAGATAAGGAAAGATTAATCAAAAGTAAGGAAGAGCAACTACAAAGGATTGCTATATAAACATAAAGGAATAACTAGCAGAAGACAAAATAAAATTTTAAATACCAAATTTCTACTTTAATTTTAGCTTATCCCTTTCCTTAATCGCTCTCTTGATAGCTAACTGTTGATAGGAATCTGGCTATTGGGCCTTTAACTTGCAGTTGAGCCCAAGGACTAGAGGGACTAATGAGGTGAATCCTCCTGCTCCAACCAACTCTCACCAAGGCCAAGTTACTCTTCACTGTTGATCAACTCTTTATGTTGTGATGAATGATAGCTTATCTTTTGGAAATTATGTACCAAATGGAAGAACGCCTTGATAGCAGCCAGACTTCATGCACCTACTCGATCTTATCTAACCTAACCCTTTACTTAGCAGCATAACCTGAGAGATCCTACGCATCAGCCACTCCTATTCGAATGAGTCCATAGCTTCTCAGTAGCCCTGTTTGGCGACCCAACTAGCTCATACTGCTTTGTCTACATCTTCCAACAGCACCACCAATAAATTGCTACAACATATTTAGGAGCACTTATAGAATTTGCTACTATAATCATTACTTTTTCATGAATATTAATTTTTCACCCTTTGTATTCTTTGTACATTACTTCTACTGGACAATATCCTTTTTGTCTTTTCCTTTTGAGGTACATTGCCCTAAATTCTCGGGTATAAATACCCCTTGTACATGTAGCCGCAAATGATCAGATTATCATTACTACATTAGATATTTTCCTTTTGTAAACATTGTTTGTTTACTCTCATTTCACTTTTATCTTAATCTTTAAATAAGGCTAGGTGGTAAGTAACCTTATTGGACAAACTCATGCATCATATTGAGCTATGCCGTAAGTCTTTGGAAGTTCAATTGGTACGTTATATCCCTTAGAGTTGTTCGTAGGTTTCGCTTGCTTTTCATTTATCTTTGTTCTTTCGCACGTTTTCCTTATTACTCCTTTTAAGATTTTTGTAAGCTTGGACCCATCCAATGATTGACCTTGTCAGTTCTTGGTTACAATTCACACCGGAACACTACATGTCACTCGACGAGTACTATTGCTAATCATAATTGGGAATTACTCTAACGAGATTCTTTGTGACATGCTACCTATGTATGCATCACATGTATTACTTGGTCAACCTTGGCTTTATGATAGAAGAGTTATCTACAATGGATATAGGAATACCTACATATTTGAGAAGGATGAAAGGAAGATTACATTGAACCCGATGCTGTTGAGTCAAGTTAATAAACTACAAGCAAAACTTACTTGAGGATTAAAGAAAACTTTACTAATGAGTAGAGTCGAGCTCTAAGTAGCTATTCAAGCTAACATACCGACCTTCCTGTTGGTTAAGTGACTATTAAAGTTGAGGGAACGTAGTGAACTACCCATGGAAGTGAAGGAGTTGTTGAATGAATATGCTGACCCATTTTTAGAACAATTTCTAAAAGGTTTGCCATTGTTTAGAGGCATCAAACATTGTATTGACTTAGCACTCAATGCTTTTTTGCCGAACAAACCAACTTATCCGATGAACTTCAAATAAGCTGCCGAGCTCCAACGATAAGTTAATGAACTATTGGAAAGAGGGTATATAGGGGGGGGGGGTCCCTTGTGCTGTTCTACCACTCCTAATTCTAAAAAAGGGTGTAACTGAGCAGATGTGTGTTGATAGCCAAGCCGTAAATAGGATTACAGTCAAATACAGGTATCCTATCCTTAGGTTGAATGATATGCTGGATGAATTGAGTAGGGAGAAGATTTTCAATAAGATTGATCTAAGATCTAGCTACCATCAAATTCGCACGAGGCTGGGAGATGAGTGAAAGATTATATTCAAAACTCGGCATGGACTCTATGAATGGATGGTAATGCCATTTAGCTTATTGAATGCCCTAAGCACTTTTTTGTAATTGATGAATTATGTGCTAAGAAATCTGATAGGGAAGTGTACAGTACTGACATGCTGAGTCATTGTGAAAATTTTCATATCGTATTAGATGTACTTCATGTTGAGAAGTTATTTAGCAATCTTAAGAAATGTTGCTTTTACTAGGAGGAAGTGGTGTTTCTAGGCTATGTAGTTGGTGGAGGAGGTTTGCAACTGGATGAAGAAAAGATCTGAGCAATCGTCAAGTGGCCAACTCTGACTACTTATGTTGAAGTGAGAAGTTTCCATGGACTAGCATTATTTTATAGGAGATTCATCAAGAATTTTAGCACCCTGTTCGTACCCCTTACTAAGCTAACAAGGAAGAACATCGAATTCAGATGGGGAGAAAAGGAGGAGAGAAGTTTTGCAAAAGTGAAGGAAAGATTCACTTTTGCTCCTATAATAGCTTTGTCTGACTTCGAAAAGATATTCGAGCTAGAATGTGATGCATTGGGCATTGGCATAGGTGTTGTCTTAATATAAAAAGGCTGGCCAATTGCCTACTACAACGAGAAGCTTAAAGGACCTTAATTGAACTACTTCATATACAACAAAGTGCTCTTAACCCTTAATTGAGCACTTTAAGTGTGGTAGCAATACCTATTGTCCAGAGAGTTTATCATTTATACCGACCACAAGTCCTTAAGGTACCTCTAAAGTTAGGTTAAGTTATCAAAGCGGTAAGCGAGGTAGGTTGAATTTCTTGAAGGATTTAATTTTATGATTAAATATAAATAAGGAAGGAGTAATGTGGTTGTAGATGTTTTTTCAAGAAGACATGTGCTCTTAGTTAAACTGTAGACTAGATTGTTTGGATTTGCAAGTATCAAAGAGCAATATTCTTAAGACCCATACTTTGGACCTATACTTGGGCGATGTGCCAATGGGAGGACAGTGGACAAGTGTTTAATGGAAGATGGATACTTATTATGAAATGGGAAATTGTGCGTGTCGACTTGTTCAATGAGAGAGGTACTCATTAAGGAAGCCTATAGTAGAGGATTGTTTGGGCATTTTAGAGAAAGGAGAACACATGAGCTGTTGAGTGGACATTTTTTTTAGTTGAGAATGAGACGAGATGTGCACTAAATTGTTGAGGGTTTTGCTGTATGTAAGAAGGCTAAGTGCCGAGTCGAACAAGGGAAAGCAATGCCTTTGCTTACCTCAATAAAACCATGGACTAAGTTAAATATGGACTTTATCCTTAGATTACCAATAATAACTTGAGGAAAATATTTTATAATGGTTATTATAGATAGATTTAGTAAGATGGTACACTTTGTATCGTGCTTTAAGATTAATGATGTTTCGACTATTGCTTCTCTTTTCTTGTAGGAGATTGTTTAGTTACACGGTATATTGAGAAATGTAGTGTCAGATAGCAACCCAAAGTTCTTGAGTCATTTTTGGAGAACCCTATGATGTTAAATGGGGACCAAACTACTATTCAGTACTTCTTGTCACCCCCAAATTGACGTCCAAACAGAGGTAGTCAATCGTACTTTGGGATCATTACTTTGAGTTGTAGTAGGCAAGAACTTGGCTGATTTGGACATTTGTTTGCCCATGGTTAAATTTTCTTATAACCGAATAGTGCATGATACCACTAAGCAAATCCCCTTTGAAGTTGTTTATAATTTTAATTCCGAATTACCCCTTAATTACACCCCTATGCTTGTATTTGAGTAAGAAGACACTGACGCGAAAGCATGAGCAGAGTCCTTGCAACACATCTACAACAAAGTTACTTGGCAAATCGATTAAGCTGCCTAAAGAATATAAGAGAAGGCCAAGGGTAGGACGGCGAGACGATTTCAGCTTGGAGACCTAGTATGGCTACACTTGAGCAAGGAAAGGCTTTTGAGTAAGAGATGGAACAAGCTATCTGCATAGGCCAAAGGACCCTTTAGAATCCTCTAAAAGATCAACGATAATACCTATAGATTAGAGCTTCTTGAAGATTATGGGTTTTGGATACTTTCAACATTGTTAACTTCAATCCATATCATCTGGATGAAGAATTAAATGAAGGCTAGTTGGATTTGATCCAAAATCCAAATCAACCCAAAAGGGAATGATAGGAATTAGGCTATTGGGCCTTTAACTTGCAATTGAGCTCGAGGACTGGAGGAACTAACGAGGCGAATCCTCTTACTCCAATTGACTCCTACTAAATTTGAGTTACTTATTGCTACCCATGCGTCAACTAATCTTGTTTAGATGAGTCCACACTTACTTGGCACCCTTGTTTGGCTACCTAACCAATTCATATTACTTTGTTTACATCTTCTAACAGCACTACTAATACATTACTGCCAAGGACTACTTGTAGAATATGCTACTATCATCATTACTTTTCCGTAAATATTTATTTTTACCCTTTGTATACTTTGTATGTTACTTCTTTAAGACAATACCCTTTTGTCTTTTCCTTTTTAAGTAGGTTGCCTTAAATTTTTCGAGTATAAATACCCCTTATACATGTAGCAAAAATGATGAGATTATCATTAATACATTGAATATTTTCCTTTTGTAAACATTGTTTGTTTACCCTCATTTCACTCTTATCCTAACTCTTAAATAAGGCTAAGTGGTAAGTAACCTCATCAAACCAACTTGTGTATTATATCGAGCTGTGTCATGAGTCATTGAAAGTTTTACTAGTATATCATATCCTTTGGAGCTATTTGTAGGTTTTCTTATTTCTTTCCTTTTTTTTTTGTTCACTCGTACAATTCCCCCATCACTCATTTTAAGCTTTTGGCAAGTGTAGATCCATCTTTATGACCAACAATATTTGTTCTTGGCTTCGATCCACATCAAATGCCCTATAGACTAATAGCATATGTTTTCAAAGGACCTATAACCTATTGCTTCGATACCAATAAAGACTATAACTCCTTAGAACTCGAGAAGTCACAACCTTGTCACATGTTTACCCTAGGAGCCAATACATTAAGGTGTTTAGTACCTTGCCACCTATCTAAACACCATAATCAATAAAAACCACCAATTTCTCAACAAATAATAAATAAAAGTGGTATATTTCACCACTTAATTCAAATACATAAAACTTGTCTTCAATCGATTCAATTGTTAAAAACTCCATGAATATCTAACATTTAACCTTAAAGGGTTCATGACTCTAAAATAAATCTAATAGAATCCAAATAAAATCAAATAAAATTAGGGAGTCACAGGTGGCTCGTGTAAGTTTTTGATGTCAAATTCATAAATGAAAGAAACTGTTCATCTCTCAATGATATCCATTGCTCAAATCTTCTACAAGGCGAAACATATCCCATCATCGAAATAATAATGTCCTGTCATCATGTCAAAATAATAATAATCAAAATCTAAATCTTCATAGTACTCAGTATATTCCATATTGCTTGTACCTAAAATTGAAAAACCAAAAATCCTTAAAGGGTGAGCTATGCCTAATGTGGAACATGAAATTGCATGTACGTGTCACACACATAATGAGAATCACATGCATTCATAAATAGAACTAATGCAACAATCATATTTTTATTATCTTTCATTTACCAGCAAACAACACAACTCCAGCGTTTTGAAACTTAAAGTAACTTGGTACTCCTAAGTACACAATGTATAATAATAATAATAATAATAATAATAATAATAATAATAATAATAATAATAATAATATTGATGTAAGTCTTAACCATCACCCAAGCAACCTTTGGATTTAGTTAGGTCGTCTCAATATGAAACCCTTATCAAGCGAGTCGTATATGATCATCAGGTACCTTATTAGCTCACTGAACCCTACTAATGAGAGGTTGAAGCTAAGCACACGTAACATAACAATTAATAGGTTAAGTTTAATTTAATTCCATAGAATGAATTTCTCTAGATAAGCAGAACAAAACATGCAAGTATCCTGTACTTAGATCTGAAGACCAACTGCTACTGTTTCTAATGTCTATACCAAGAGTAAGTTCAAAATCAATATTTGATAATAATAAAAGTAAGGTTTCAAAATCTATTATCTAAAAGGTTCTTTCCTATCATAACTTAGATTCCAAAATCTTACTTGAGTCTCGAGGTTAATTATTGTTATCTACAATTTTTAGGAAGATTTTAGAATCCTAAGATGATGTATATTTGTTTAAGTTTTGAGTTAGAAGGCTAGAAAGTAAGAAAAGAAGGATTAGAAGATGAAACAAGTACATGGGCAAGAATCACGATCATGAACTTTAGCCATTGTTCTTGTTCTTATATAGAAGAATGACTATAGGTAGGGATTATGGCCGTGAACTTTGGTTGTAGTCCTTTTGTACTTAATTGTTCTTCTCCTCTTCATACACAACTCAACGTGATTCTTAGGGATGAACATGGTTATGACAATAGCTGTGGTCCTTGGTTGTGTTCTACTTTAACTTCAATTTTTCTCCTTCAATCATTGCTCCAAATCATCCATCGAACACCACTTACAACCTTGACACATTACCTAACCTCTACATATTCAATAACAGCCCCTCAAACATTAACAACAAGCAAATCACTAAATCAATCATACACATAATCAACCCTAATCTATTATATTAACATGAAACCAATATGAAACTTTAGATTAAAGGCATAATTACACTTTTCCTCACTGTAATGACACCAAGGAATTATTTCCACACCATCATCATGTCGCAATTCATGGATCCTATTAATTTTAATGCTCCTTTCTATGGAAAAATGCACAACATAATGTACACTAGGGTTAACTTAGCTTGTAATTTTGGTTTTGTAGCAATTCAACCCTTTTCTTGCTATTTCCAATATTGAGGGTGTTGAGATTTGAATTTTTGACCTCCAAATGTCAAGATGACAAAAAGGCTCTTATTAGATTAAGCAAGGGTTTAAATAGAGTTGGGGTTTTTACAGTTAAGGAAGGGTTTCTAACTTTTATTTGACTTAAATGTACTTGTATGTGTTAGTCAATTACATGCAATACCATGGCCCTCTTATCCTTTAATATCTTTATTATCTTTATTATCTTTATTTTGTTTAAATTCCCCTTTTTTTTATCTTATTTTTTTAGGCTTTATAGAAATACAATAGTCATCTAGCAATTCTTCAATACAACATAGGTTTTTCAAGAGGTTCTTTGATTCATTTATGAGATTAACTCTAGTAGAAGTGGAAAGGCAAGTGGTTAGAAGTAGCAATGCCTACATAAGTCAAAATATCCAAAATGAATTTAGGTTGATTTAGTAAGACACCTTGAGATCATGATTGTTAAAATTGCGAGTTAAAATTATGATTTTACAAGTTTATATTTTTATGATATTTTCCTTAGTTAAAATTGATATAAAATTATGAACTTTAATATATAATTTTATAAGCTCATAATTTTATCGATTTTATATGATTATATCGACGCTATGTATTCAAATAAATAGTAGAATCATGATTTTTACAACCATGTGTGAGATGTTCTACAAATTTCAATCCAAAGAAAAAAACATTACTAAGCCAAGATCCTCAATAATGAAAGCTCAATCTAAAGATCCCTTCAACTCATTAATCAGATTTCCATATTCTAGTCATAAGCAAATTGTCAACATGCACAAAAACTTGATGTGTTAGGTAAGTACACCTGATCAAATTGTAATAGTAGATTAAGTTCAAGTATTGATCTCTAAGGGACTTTGACTACTAATATTGACTAGATCTTTATTATTTGACCTATGAATTTGAGTTTGAGAATTTAAAATATCTAAACCAATTGTAGTAATCACTAGGTTAACAATTAATCAAGAATTATTTAAGAACTTAGCAAAAAAGCAATAAAAGAGTAAAGTAAGTTAAGATGCAAAAACCGTAACTAGATCATTGCCTCCTTTAGATCTAATATGTGAATTTTCTAAAGATAATCTAATTTATTCTTTAATATTTCTTTATCGAGAGAATTTTTCACTAAAGTTAATCATTTTCTCAAGTCAGTTAACTCTAATCTTAAAATCATCTATTGGAATCTCTTCTCAATAGTATGATATAAGATTATATTATTGAACAACGAATTCTCTATGCTTTAATTTAATTTAAAATTCTAGAAGAATTTTGTAAATTATCTCTAATCTTGCAATAACCCTCATCAACTATGCTTAGACATAATTTTATAAGAAATCTCTTAATTATTTTATAAGATATCAAACTCTAGATTACTACCTATAGAAATAAAAACCTAACTTATGTAGTAAACATAGTTGAACTAAGAAAAGACTAAAGAATTAAATTAATCAAACAATAATAATACCACATGAATAGATCTGGGTTCCACATGACCTAGATATCAGAAATCTACTTACTATACATCGCAAAATAAAAATCTAAAATCAAAGTACAGAAAAGAGTAGAAGAAAGAATCTTCAAATTTGAATAAAATTAAATCTTGAAATCTTCTCTTCTCTTCTCTTTGTTCTCTTGAATATTCTTGACTTTAAAAACTCTTTAAAAGTCATGGTCAACAAGTTCTCCCCCTACACAAACCCTAATAAGACTTTATATCGAAAGAAATAAAAAAATAAGTTTGTTGGAAAAGATACAATTGAGGACATGGGTGTACCTTTTGGTTGTGTCTTTGGCTGTGATTTATGTTTCTTCCTTTCTTTTTTCTTTTGTGTGTCTTTTGGTTGTGTATTAGGTTATAACAATTGAAAATAAGCTCTAAATTTACTTGGAAACGACATAGTTATATCATTTGGGTGTATCGATCTTTAAACCTTCATAACTTGCTTATTTTAGCTTTTATTTGAGTGAAATTTGTTTCTATCTTCTCATTTTCTCACGTAAATCATTTCAAAACTTAGAAAAAAAAATTTATTTAATTAAGTGTCATTATCTAAAAATAAACTTAAATTTCAAGGAAAATCATTAAAAATCACTATAACTTGCTTATTTTAGCTTTTATTTAAGTGAAGTTTGTTTCTATCTTCTCATTTTCTCACGTAAATCATTTCAAAACTTGGAAAACAAAATTTTATTTAATTAAGTGTCATTATCTAAAAATAAACTTACATTTCAAGGAAAATCATTAAAAATCACTATGTAAAATATGTGCAATTTGAAACTCATCAAATAGCATTATCAATAGTCATAGAACTTTGTTAAGTGAAAAGTGTCTCATCAATTTAGATGTTAAGAATCCTTTACATTCAATGATTGAGATTTTCTTTATTACATTATCTTTGAGCTTGCTTTAAGCCATAAGCGGCCTTAGAAGTTTGCATACTTAATTTGGTTTTGCTTTATTGTACCCATCTATAATGTTCAACACTAACATTAGGCTTATATTTAAGTGTATACACACTTTGACATCCTATGGCTTTCTGCCCTTTTGGACAATCAGTAAGCCCTTAAGTTTGATTAATTTATAAGTCCCAAACTCCTTATTCATTGCATAAGCGTGCTCTTCCTGCCTAGTTTCTAGTGAATAAAAATGAGATTCATGATTAGTTGCATAAGTGCTAAAGATGCTATATAATTGGACAAATAATGGGTTGATGTTTAGGGTGAAAATAAAGGATATGGAATGGAAGACGAATGAGTGTTAAGAGATAAACTTGATGCATTGTTGTTAACCATAGTACTATGAAGTGAATGCATTTAGTCTTGAAGCTATAAAGGTATCTTTCTAATCTTATTAGATTCTTAAGTGATAGGTGTAGTGAGACCATAACAAATGGGATAATCAACATGGGATTGTGGTTGATCAAGATCAAAAGCTAATGCATCAGTAAAAGAACTAATAGAAAAATCATCATTAGGAGCTTGAAAAACATAAGGACTAAGTGAATCATTGAAAGAAATACGTTAGGTTTTTTGAATTGCTATTATGATAATCAAAAGAATACAAATTAATCTTTATAAAGAAAAATATTCTCATAAAAGTCAACATCTCTACTGATCAAGACATGCTTGGCAATAAGGTCAAAAAGTTTGACCCTTTGTCCATATTATGATGAAGAAAATCCTAAGTTCAATTTTGTCTTAATGGTTGATGTGTTTAGCAATAAAACATAAGCACTGTCCTGTAGTTCTAAGATGGCATATGTTGGTAACTTTCCAAATGACCTCTAATAAAGAGTTATTTCATTGCAAAAGTTGCATAAGCATTCGAATTCTAAGGTAAGGAGTAGCAAGTACATATTCTTCCCAAATTTTTTTGATAAATTGGCATGTATTCTTAATGTATGTGCCCATATTTTCTCTCAAGATGTGGTGTGTTTGTTTTACTGTATTGATGTATTATTTCAAGATTATTGAATAAGGATTGACAAGGATGAGATAAACACTCCAATCATAATTAGACCTTATCATTTTGGGACTAATAGAGAAATGATCGATCTTACTTATGACTGTGATCGATCTATCTCATTAATAAAAATTTTATGGAGTCTGGTTACTTAGTACTTCTAATCATTAATAGTTTTGTGGAAATACATGAAATTATCGAATTGCTTCTACCATCTAATCCTAAGTTCCAAAGGAATTAATATTTGTATTGTCACAATTGCATTTGAAAATGATTTCAATGGACTCCACTAAATATCCGTAAAGTTAGTCATATAAAGTGATGTAGGTAATTTCGGATATATTAGAAAGACCTATTGGCACAAGAGTCCAATTACTTTTCTCCTAATCTTTTGGCATCATAAAAGAAGACATGAAGAAAATTTTCAAATCTTCAATGAAGGATGTAATTGTCTAGTCAACCTACGGAAAAGTAAGGAAATGAATTTCACAAGCTAAAGGAAAATATTGCTCTCATAGAAATAACCTTACACCTGAAAATAAGCCAGAATATATCTACAAACATCATAAATTCTGGAAATGTGATTTTACCTACTTCAAACTTTTAAAATATGTTTAAATCTCTCAAAGCGTTACTAAAACCTTAAATCTATTGCTAAAAAGGCTATAAATAGTAACGATTTCAGAGTTTTAGTTTGATAATATGTATATTTTTAAAGATTATTAAAAAGTGAAAGTATGTCGAAGTTTAAAATATCCACTTGCATCTTACACATTGTTTTTGGGTATATTTACAATTCGCCCTACAAAGTACAAACTACGTAGGATAGAAACAAGAAACTCTTGTGGAGGACGCTGCCTGTCCTCCGAAACCTAAACGCCACCATTAGTGGGTAGCTACTATTACATATTGTTTTCCTTGTGTGGAAATGGGCTTGGTCAGAAACGTTTTATGGTTTAAGCAAATCTGGTGCCATGGATTACGATGTCTAACTGTTGTGGGTACCACACATACTCTCTCTCTCTCTCTCTCTCGCTTTGATCTCCAAAGATTTCTTTAGTGCCCAACAAATCCTTTTTCCTTATTCTTTACTCGTTATCCTGATCTTCTAGCTCTATATATATTGACCCCTAGAATCCAATTTCTCCTCACTCACATCTCTAGATATTTTGGTCACTCCAAGTGGGGATATAATATGTTAGAATAGAGGGATGGATGTCCTTTGATGAAATTGGGGTTATTGTTGAATTATTTGACACATTGTGAAAGAAAATAACTGTAAGAACATTATCTGGGTTTCAATTTTATATACGCATAAGATAGTACTGGAACTCATTAATAGTTGAATAAAAAACCTTTTATACTTTTTCTATGTATTTGTTTTTTCTTTTTTTATAAATATGTAATTAATTAGTAGTGTTGTATAGTTTCATTTTTAGACTTGTAAACTAATATCGTAACTACTCGTCAATAGGACCTTGTATATATACATATATGCTCTCCCTTTACCTCTTTTGCCTTAGCTTTACTTTGTCTCACATACACACCAAAACAACGTGGTGCTAATTAGTAATTAGGGTTAGGGTTCATCATTTGTTTGCCTCCATATGTTCATTTCCCCCCCTTTATTGTGGGTGCGATGGTTTTTCGATGAAGAAAGAACTCAAAGCCCAGTCATTGTTTGCTGGTGGAGCATCATCAAGATTCACAGTTGAAATCTCCTTGAAAGAGCTTGTGTTGGGGGTTTTAGTGATGTGGGATATTTTTCTTGAATGCCCTAATTACTGCCTCCAATAAGCCCTGATTAACTCGACATGAGAATCTTGATGATGCTGCAGCGGCAATATATGGCTTCATGTTACAAAGTAAATTCCGGAAGAGAATAGAGGGAAGACCATCTGGTAATTTGAAGGTATGCAGTTTATACACTAAAGCATATTTGTCATTCCTATATATATAGACATGTAAGCTTGTTTGTTTTGTGAATAACTTTTTCCAAATTATTTTTTTCCGATATTCATAATAATAAAATTAGGATCTGAAAATTATCAATACATTTTAAACGCGAAATGGAAATTAATAGCTAAATTATTAGCAGGCAAATGGAATAGCTGATTACTGGTAGTGATAGCACGAAAAATCTATTATGATAATGATAAAACATTTTCATTTCTAGGAAGAAGAAATCGTATTCCCGATTTTTCATTTAGATTTTTTGTTGGCAGCAATTGTGGTTGATTTTCATTACCCGGATAACTAAAACCCTCCATTAGTAGTTTGTATGATATTTAACAATTACAAACTACAAAGGACCAAAACTAGCTCGTAAAGTGTTTTCGGCCAAATGAATGCATTTGATTTCATTTCTCCAAGAAGAAAATTTCTGAGGGATATATAATTAGAAGTGTTGTCACTGAAGTTTCATTTCCAAAAATGTAGGCAATTTGTGGTCCATCACCTAATTCGCATAGCTGTTCCAGTAAACAGATCGAAGAGAGGCTACTTCAAGTAATATATTTTTGGGAGGTATGGTTCCAGATCAACATCTAACATTTTTATGTAATCAATACTCATGGTTCAAAGCTTCTGTACGAAGGTGTAAACTAATAGATTTTGATTAATTTTTATCATATAAGGTCTCTCCCGATTTGATTTTAGAGTAGTCAGAAGACTTTATTCTCTTATTACCGAAGATTGTTCACCTGATTATATTTTCATACTAATTATCTTGTTGTAATCGTGAAGTTTTATCCTTTACTTCTGTACCACATGAAGGTAATATGTTCTTTAATTTGGTATCAAATTATGTGGGTGCATTTGGGACATTCATAATTTTATCTCTGACTACACCTTATGAAGTTTTTAATGTTATTTGGGATTGGCTTTGGGCCCTTCTTGTCCAGTTCAAGTGGAAGGCGAAGAAGGCATCCTTTTGAGGGGGCTCGAGTCACCAGTGAGGTATTAGAGTACGTACAATTAAAATACTCAATGGCCAAATTTAGGTGTATGAGTTGTTTGGACCGTGTAATTTATAATCTAACTGTTAAGATGAATGCAAGAGCAAGTGCAATAGATTGGACAGTTTGCTTGTGCAATTGTAGGATAATCCAATTATAAGCAGTTTGTCCAATTTTTTGCATTCTTTTTATATATTAATTGAGAGATTTTGTGAGAAGAAATCAAATTTCTTTCTAACAATTGGCACATAGCTGTTTTTAATTTCTTTTTATTTTTTCATTTAAGTTCCTATTTTTATTTTTGTAATTATACTGTATTATCATAATGTTTTAATCAAGATACCGTTTGATTGAACTGGACATATGATAGTCTATTGGTTTCCTAGATGTCCTCCAATCTAGAGGATGAGTTTAATCATGGAGTTTTCTTTCTTTTTTTTTTTTTCATTTCAGTTCCTATTTTTATTTTTGTCATTATACCGTATTATCATAATATCTTAATCAAGATGCCGTTTGTTTGATTGATCTGAACATATAATAGTGTACTGGTTTCCTAGTTGTCCTCGAATCTAGAGGATGAGTTTAATCATGGAGTTTTCTTTCTTTTTCTTTTTTCTTTTAATTATTATTTTCCTTTTAGGAACCCATCATATGTGGTCAACCTTCCAATTTAGTATCATCAGATGGCATGTCGTCTCCGTAATACCTTAAGTGCAATTTTACATATACAAAAATGCATGGGCACGAAGGTGTCTGCCTTCAAATTAAGAAAATCCTTCCATACACCCATGGTGGTCTTGGCATGGACCATATTAAGGCAAGTACATTTATCATAAACATGGTACCTTGTTTTGTCTACATGGACCACAAAAACCCAATCTGTGTATACATTAGAGTTGGAACAAACACACCGGCTGAAAAATTCTCCACATATGTGCCAAAACTAAATTAAGCCATTCATGTATTCAATGAGTCGTGTAAATCTTATATAGCTGTGCTGAAATTCAATTAGGTACTAATTTATTCTTTAGCCAAGTTATTTCGGTATTTTATGATTTTGACATTGCTTCTATTCCTTCATTTCGTATTTCTTGTGATTTATTACCATAAACACATGAAACTCGATTTGTTATTCGATCTAGTGTTACAAATATAAAGGACTTAAATAACTTACTTAAAGTATCGAGAACTTAACCGTGTATATTTCACGACGTGGAGTATGTGGATGATTCAATTAAAAACTAATAGGGATTTAACTGAATCTTAAACATTAAGCAAGAAGGCTTCTTCTACATGGCCTATTAGATTTTTTTTTTTTCCCAATTAAGACAATGTGAAATCCTCAAATTTGTACAATTTGCTTGTTATATTTGTTTAAATTCTCGTATCGTCAATTTGACGTAATTGTATTCTCGTCTGATTTTGTCACCATACTCAAGTGTCCAACCGTTTCGAATTCCATGATCATAGGTGAATAGTGAAGATTCTGAAATGTTAAATTACAAAATGGAAGTAGCCATGAATTTCTGGTTCTAAAATAACATAATACTAATTGTTCAATCAATTGTTTAATAATATATCTCGATTCCTTATCATATATTTGCGTTTGTGTTTTCTGAAGAAGTTATCTGTCTAATTTGTCAGTTTTCAACAATGGATTTTTAATCGATTTCTTTTACATTTTCAGTATTATTATGATGGTTTATCTACTTTACTTCTGAGAACTATTTTTCTTACGTACATGTCACAATGTCGATTTAAATCTAATACATAATTATTATGAGTTACCTTCTAATTTAATTTAATTTCTTTATATATAAATACTAACTGTTGGTACATCTATGCTGTGTATGTAAATTTTTTTTTTCATCTAATAAAAAAAACATATATTTATTTTAAACTTATAATAAAATATTTTATATTAACCATTACAAAATTTATATCTAATGTACCTATATAATTTATCATAACTTTTTTCAAAAAATCTTATTATATACATATATCTGTTGCCCAATTTGAAATATATAATCTTAGTTTGGAAAACTAAAGCATACATAAAAAGGTGCTTTAACACAAACGGGTCTGTTTGGACTGCTTTGGATATTGCTAACCTAGGGTTTTGCAACAACTTCTTAAGGTAATTCATGATTGAGAGGTAATTACTGTCTACCGCTATTGAATGCAACTACAGTGTCACCAGATGCGTGCTTTAGATATAAGTCGATCACCAACAAACGATGTGTCCTTTTTTCTTTTTCTGAAAAGTTGATATTCCCTTATTTATTGTTAAATTAAAAAAAAAAAGGACAAACGAACATAAATGATATGCGCATAAGGTTTGTAACATGTTAATGGTAAATGAAATTCATTTTTATAGGGGTTTTTTATTTCTTTTACTTTTTTTTTAGAGCTTTTTATAGTGTGACTATCTAAAAGTGATTATATGGAATGGTGATTTTTAAGTACAGTACTCTCGATTTATAATATCACGGTCATTTATAATAATAACAAAACTGTTAAGGCTAATAATAGTTATTATAGAAACCAATACTACTTTAATGTGATTTATTGAACTTAAATGTGGTAGAATTTTTCTTTTCCATTATTTACCAATTATTATATATAATATAATTTTAGGAAAGAGAAATTGAATCTAATCAAATTTGCTGGAAACCAGTATACACTTTACTGACTTTTTTGTCACTCTAAACCCATGACTTGAAATTTTAGGCATACTTATGGCTAAAGATTTTAAATTATAATATCGTGGTTTTACTGTAACTTCTTATACTGACCAAAATATGGAGAATCTTGGGTTTATTCTTGAGGCAATTCGTGTATCGAGGACTTAATATCAAGTCTAATTTCATAATAACACTATGTTATTTTTTTTTATAATACTTGTTTAAAAGTGGTAATGTTAGGTACCAATTAACCTCATTTTTTTTTTCTTTCATATCTTATAGTGTTAAGTTTTTCAAGACTTAATATTAATTCAGCTACTTGCTCTGAGTGAATCTTGAGGAAATGTACTGTACAATCTAATCGCTAGAGGCTTATGGAATGGCACTAGCTGATTGGACAAATCACTTTATTGACTTTGGGTAGTAAGCTCCTTTGGGGTAAGGATATTTTTTCCCTCGATGTTACGATCATTTGAAAAATCTTGACTTCTACTGAAGAGCTATGATTTCTAATAAATAAAGGAACAATCTACGTTACTTATTCGTGTTTTACTTTATTGTATTATTTTTATTATTTTTTAACTCTTATAGTTTACTTTGTCTAAATGCTTAATTGATCTCAACCAGGTCTTTTTCACAGTAGTGAAAATTATTTCATTGGTGTTAATATGCAATATGTTTGGATCAGGGTAAGTGTCAATATTTGGACATATATTAATAATAAATTTTTGTATTTTTACATATTACAAATTTATCGATAAAACTGATATATTCACGCAACATAATATACTAATATTATTAAAGTTTTTTTGTAGGAATAGAGGCTTTCGATATTTTTATTCACTAATTGTTTTTCTCGATTTGTAAATTCCTAACAAAAATATTAGCATTTTGAACAGCAGGAGGATCATGTGGAATATTTTCAGCATCAACGAGCAAATCTCTCTGAGTTATTTGCAGTTTTAGTTTTAATTAGCTTGTGACCTTTATCTAGTTTCCTTCTGCTTCTAGTTTTATGAATTTACTTTCTCTTTCATAACCTTTTGTATGTATCAACGGTCTAATATCACCAAGTCATATGACGTTCTTTGCCCAAACTATACTTGTCCTTATTTGTTTTCTATTTGATCTTTTTATTTGTCCATAATTTTGAAGAGAGTGCCTTTACATTACAAACTAATGATCAAATTGTTTATTTAATTATAGGTAGTATCTTATCCACTTCAATAAAAATATCTTTTAAGATAATCCTGTCCAAAGACCGTTCAGTCTATTTTACCATTGAAATTGATTTATTAAAATATAATAAGTCGATGAATATGTTTAGACCACGGAACTGTAGAACAAGTCTTTTGTCAGTACCCAAGTAATGAGGATGCATTAAACTTTAATCTGAATGTGATGATTACATATACCTTGAAAAACATGCATCGTGGATTCAAATTTGCCAAAAGTGAATCCATAATTACTACATACGGATGCTTATTCACAAAATAAACCCCTTCTGTACGTATCTTGGTAAGCTGTTTTGAATTATTATTATTTTTTTTTTTACGTTATTGATTTTTATTGATTTCCTTGTAATATGAAAAGCAAAACATATTTCTATGGTTTTTCCTAAAATGAAGTTTACGAAGTTGATTCCTACCCAATATTATCTTAGGGTAAATTACACATAAGATATTTGTATTTTTCTTTTAACTTTTTCAATTAAGTATGTATATATATATAGTACTTAGGATACCTATGTTTTAGAAAAAAGGGGAAAACAAATGATCTCTCCATTAGGGTGGATTTTGTTAGGTACCGGTATTATAGAATAAAATGAAGCTAACTAAAATAGAGATTAAAAATTTTTCATTTCTTGGAAGAGTGTTATAACTTTTCTCTAAACAAAAGGAGATAATATTTACACTCTTTCTTGTGATAGGAGAATTTTGATTATATCTCTGTCTATATAAAGTAAGGGATACTCTTGGAAGACAATATAAATTTCTCTCTAAAAATGGGAATGCAAATCTCATTGAAAAAACCTCTATTTATATAGTCCTCTATGCTATTTCATTGAGTGGATTAGGAGAGAGTTTCTCCATCCCATAAGATTTGTACAACGAACATTTTATATTTTCAAAACTCTTCATCTTTTCTTTAGCAACCAAATTTGTACCTTTGTTTAACCTTTTTTTCATGTCACAAAAGTTGGTTTACTACAATCACAATCTTCCCCTTAAAGTCACATTTGTGAATTTGAACAATCTCTCTCATTTTGCCATTTCTAATAAGCCATATGATGATCGACATCATATGAACTTTTAGTATTTATTGATTTTGTCATGATATCTGCAATATTGCCTTTAGTGTGAATATTTTGTGTATCCATATTCCCTTCTTCTATTACTTCTCTAAGAAAGTGGAATTTAACTCTTATGCACTTAGTACTTGAACAAAAGGCTAGATTCCTTGCAATGTGCAAGGTACTTTAAATGTCACAATAAACAAGAATCCTCTATTGCTTGTACCTAAGTTCTTCTATTAAACTTTGAATTCAAATTGCTTCCTTGCAAGTTTGTGTAGCTTCCATATATTCAACTTCTATAGTAGATAGAGCAACAATAGTCTATAACTTAGATAGCCAACTCATGGTACCTCCTATAAGTGTAGACACATAACTTGTAGTAGATTTTCTATTATGAAGGTCAGTTGCAAATTCCAAATCAACAAATTCTCTAACAATTAATTATGATCCTCCAAAACATAATGTAACATCTAAGGTTCTTTTAATGTATCTCAAGATCCTGTTAATAGCATTACAATGCTCTCTACTAAGATCTACTGTAAAATGGTTGACCATTCTAACTTCTTGAGCAATATTTGGTCTCATATAGATCATCATATACATTAGGTGTCCTACTTAATGCATAAGGTACTCAAGTTTGTCTTCTTTGCTTGGTTGTTAGGACACATAATTGAGGATAATTTATAATTGATAAGTGGGATATAGGTTAGCTTTACAATCTTGCAATTAGAAGCACTACAAACTTTTTGTAGATAATTCTTTTGAGAAAGCCAAATATTCATATCTCTTTTATCTCGGTGAATTTGTATCCCCAAAATCTTGTTTGTTGGTCTCAAGTCCTTCACATCAAACTCCTTAGTTAATTGTGTTTTTAATTCTTGGACTTGATCTTTGTTGGGACCTATCACTAACATATCATCCACATACAATAGCAAAACAATGAATTATTATTTTTAAAACTCTTGTAGTATGAACAATTCTGCACATGGTTTGTTGTTTTTAAGGCTAATAATGAAGGAATCAAATCTCTTATACCAATAATTTGGTGCCTCCTTTAAACTGTACAGAGATTTGGTTAATCTACAAACCAAGTTTTCTTTTCCTTGTTCTTTAAAGTTTTATGTTTGGAGAGTATATGTTTTCTCTTCAATTTTTCCATGAAGAAAAGTAGTCTTTACATCTAATTATTCAAGATGTAAATTTAGTATGGCACACATGGATAGAACTATTCTAGCAGCAAAGTCTAAAAACTAGAGAAAACATTTCATTAAAATCAATATCATCTTTTTGAGCATATCCTTTCACCACTAGTTTTGTACGATATCGTTTCATTTGATCATTGCCATCTTGTTTGATCTTGTAAACCTACTTGCCACCAATGGCTTTTTGACCTTTAAGAAGTGCATCAAGCTACAATGCCTTGTTTCTATAAGGCTTCTATTTCTTATTACATTACTACCATCCATAAAGAAGCATATGAACTGCTCGAAGCCTTTTGAAAGGTTGATGGTTTTCCTTCTTCTGCTAGAAGACAATATGCATCATGGCCTGCCATAGTATAGTCTAAGTGCCAAGATGGTTTCCTTATATGATGTGTTGTTGGTCGAACTTTTGTATCATTAACCTCATTTGGTTCTTGTTCCCCATGCTTTTATTCTACTATAGGGACTACTTTTACCCCAAAAGACTTAGCTAATACTGATTTCTTTAACATAGCTCTTGTTCTACATAAGAGAGTCCTTCATTTGCTCTGCTATATTATTTTATTGAGGTGTAAGTGTAACTATAAATTGCTTCTTAATACTCCTTTACTTGTAAAATGCCAGAAAATCATCTATATATTTTTCTCTATTATTTGTCTTTAAGTATTTTATTCTTTTTTTAGTTTCATGCTTCACTTGTGCTTTGAACTCCTTAAATATTGAAAACAAATCTAATTTCTTCTTCATTAGGTACACTTATAATCTCTTTGAATAATCATCAATGAATGAAACAAAAGAATTTTGCTCCTCTTAGGGACATTTCTAATCCTTCATACACATCAAAATGAATCAAATCTAGTATGCCTTTATTTTTAGTAATTGATTTACCAAACATTAATCTATGTTGCTTGGTTATCAAATAGTGTTAACAGAAAGGTAAAATTACTTATTTGAACCTAGGTAAGAGATTATGTTTTAGAAGGACTCTTAAGCTACGTTTCTACATATAGCCTATTTATAATGTCACACTATTATTATTTCTTCTTAGCTAATTGTTGCAATTGATACATATGTCTCTTGTAACATATCTCTTAAAAGCATGTATAGATTAGCTACCGTCTTTATTGCTTTCATCTGTACAAGTGTACTTCAGACTACCTTTAAGATCCCACTTTCAATATGGGTCTTACATCCAAGATTGTCTAATTACTCGGAAGATAATAAATTTATCTTTATGCCCTTTACATATCGTCCACCTTCTATTGTACGAATAATACCATCTTACATTTTTAATTTAACAGTACCAACTTTAGTAATTTCTAAGGCATGATCATTTCTCATGAACATGAATCCTTCTAAGATAAGCTTATGAGTGAAAAACTAGTGTTAACATAGAGTCATGTGCTAAGTTGCACTTAAATGCATTATCCAAACAACAGTTAGTTTTTCTCGATCTTTGGAACCAATTATAGCTTCACTATACAAAATTTCTCCATCATTCGAGTTATTTGCAACATATCCTTGAGTTGAGATTATTGTTGCAAAAGTTTTTTTTTGTATTCTTTTTGTTATGTTAACAATCTTTCTTTTAGTGCCTTTTCTTACCAAAATGGTAGCATTTGAAGTTCTTCTTTGAAATTTTGATTTATCATGATTTTGTCTCCCATTGGAGTTATGTTTTGTTGATCTATCCCTTATCATTATTAAAGTCTTTACTTGCTTTGAACTTTTTAATCTATCTTCCTTGTTCTTACGCTTATAGTTTTCTTAAAAAATAGCTCCAGTAACATCATTAAAAAAAAGAGAGTCAATGATATTATTATTTGTTAGGTTGATAATGAGTTGATCATATGAATCTGATAAACTTCGAAGTGGAAGCTTTACACATTCATTTTCGATCATTTTGAAATCTGACACTATAAATTACGCAAGTAGCATATGCATATTATTAATGCAATTTATCATGAATGTGGATTCACTTATTCAAAGAGTGTAAAGTCTCCTCTTTAAAATATTCTAGTGCAAAGTGACTTCACCTCATAAAATTTTTTGATAAGTGCATCCCATATCTTTTTTTGCTCTCTTTTTTTATGTAATACTTGACAAGATTAAATCCACTATTGCCAGATGTAGATTGGCAATAGCGTTATCATCAATCTCCTTCTACTTTTCATTCGTTATATTTGTGGGTTTGCCTTCAATTGTTACTAAGCAATTGTCTTGCTTTAGAAGTGCTTTTATCCTCGATTTCCATAAAGAAAAATTACTCCTATTAAACTTATTAATCTCAAAATTTGCTATCATGGTTTTAACACCTCTTTTTTTTATTTTTTTAACTAAATCACTATATTTCACTATGAATAGTACTTGTAGCGTAAAAAATGACCAACAACTTATGGCAAACTATAGCTTTGATGCCATTATTAGGTACCAGTGTTATGGATTAAAACTAAGCAACTAAAATATAGATGAGAACTTTTCATTTAGTGGAAGAGTATTACAACTTCTTCCTAAACATAAGGAGATGATATTTACACATTCTCTTGAGATAGGAGAGTACATCTTTGTCTATATAAAATAAGAAATATTCTTGAAAGATACAATGTAAGTTTTTCTTTGAAAATTGGATTATAAAACTCATTGAAAAGACCTTTATTTATATATAACCTTATGTTATTTTGTTGAGTGGATTAGGAGAGAGTTTCTCCATCCCTAAAATTTATATGATAAACATTTCATACTTTAAAAAAAAATATCTTCACCTTTTCTTTAGCAACCAATTTTGCAGCTTTTTTTGACCTTTTAATGCCATAAACATTAACATATTTCATTAGCCAAAGCACTAATTGTTAAGGGAGAACTAATCTAAGTTAGAATTATAGATACTTAGATAGACTGATCATAGAAGATTTTTTTGATTCATTCCTCTTAATGTAGAAGTTCTTCTCAAACACAAGAGAATAATTCAATTCTAAAGCCAAAGATCGTAGTTCTCCAATAAGCAATTAAAAAAATCATAGTAATCATTAGGTTTAGGTATTGTTCCTCTAAAATTTTAGTGCCAAGTACAACTCGATGAGTTATGTGATCCAATAAATAAATAAATATTTCTTATAAAATATGAGCATACCAATTCTCTCTCGAGTGAAAACCTTCAATTCTTTTACTCATTACCCCAAATGTGTAGCCTTGCGAATGTGGTATTTGTGGCATGAAAAAGACAAATAAGGTGGCAAAAATTACTACCAACCAAATAAAGTCAATAGTATCATAGAGAGTAAATAATTAGATAAATTTTCTCCTAACCAGATAAAATGACGTTGAGGAGGTGGCTTCTCTATATAAATAATATAAATAGAGATATCTTTTGTAAGTTTTAATCATCCTAATTTTAGAGAGAAAACATTCGGTATCTTATGAGATTGAGAGGTTCTCCTATTTTACGGAGAGATGCATTCTCCTATCTTAAGAGGGAGCGTAGTTATTCTCTCTTGATATTTATCGAAAAGTTGTAATTTTTTCCCACTTAGTGCAAAGTTATTGACTTTGTTATAGTTGAAGTTATTCTATAAATCAAATACTAATAATAGTTTCAAGGCCATAGGTTGTCATAGTTTATTGATCATTATTCATGTTGTGGGTATTATTCATGATGAAATTGAGTAAGTCGATTTAGTTATATATATAGATCGATATTAAAACCATGGCAATAAAATTTGAGAAGATTGATGGGAATAATTTTTTCTTATGGAAATTAAAGATAATAGCACTTGTAAGGAAGGTCGATTGCTTAGCAACAATTAAAGGGATACCTATAGATAAACTAATGATAAGTGGAAGGAGATTGACAACATTGCTATTATTAATTTGCACTTACCAATGGCAGATTCAATCTTTTTAGGTGTTATGGAGAAGAGATGACAAAAGACATCTAAGATGCACTCATCAAATTTTATGAGGTTAAGTTAGTACATAATAGAATATTCTTAAAGAGGAGACTTTATACTCTTTGGATGAGTGAATCTACATTGGTGACATATTATGTTGACAATCTAAATATGCCATCTGTACAGTTTACAACATTAGATTTCAAAATAGTAGAAAATGAATGTATAGAGCTTCCACTTAAGAGTTTACCAAATTTATATGATCAACTCATCATCAATATAACAAATAGTAATATTGTTGACTCTCTATCTTTTGATGATACTACTAGAGCTATTTTTGAAGAAGAATTTAGGCATAAGAATAAGGAAGATAGATTAGAAAGGTCAAAGCAAGTGAAGGTTTTAATGATGATGAAAGGTTAATCAATAGAATGTAGCTCCAGTAGGAGTCAAACCCATAGTAAATTGAAATCTTGAAGCAGGAAGAACTTCAAATGCTACCACTATGATAGGAGAGGACACTTAAAGAAAGATTATTAGCATAACAAGAATACAAAAAAGATTCTTATAACAACAACCTCAACTCAAGGATGTGTTGTAAGTAACTTAAATGATGGAGAAATTTTGTATAATGAAGCAACAATTGGTTTTAAGGATAGAAAACATCTCATTGATTTTTGGATAATAGATTTATGTTTAACTTAGCACATGACTCTATGGTGAGACTAGTCCTGCACTTATAAGCATATCTTAAAAGGATTCATGTTAATTGGAAATGATCATCCTTAGAAATTGTTAGAGTTGTTATTGCCAAATTAAAAATGCACGATAGTACTATTTACATAATATAAGGTATGCAACATGTGAAGGGCTTAAAGAAGAATTTGTTATCTATCGAGCAATTAAACAATCTTCATGCCAGACCCACATTGAAGGTGGGAGTCTTAAAGGTAGTAGGAGGCACACTTGTATTGGTGAGAGCATAAAAGATCATTACTAATCTATACACGCCTTTAGGAGATACTTTGCAAGAGGCATATGCATCTATTGCAATAGCTAGTTAAGAAGAAATGATAATGATGTAGCATTGCAAATTGGACCATATGTTAGAATGTGGCTTAAAAGTACTTGTAAAATGCAATCTCTTACCCAGGCCTAAATTAGTAAATTTACCTTTCTATGAGTGTGATAAGTAACTAATATAGATCAAAGTTTGATAAATCAATCACCAGAAGCAAACACATATTTGACTTGATTCATTTTGATGTATGGGAATCACCAAAAAATGTCCATCAGCTGCTGGGGTGGGGTTTGGGGGACGGTGTGCGAAATACTTTACATCATTTATAGATGATTACTTAAGGAGACTATTGTACCTAATCAAGAAGCAATTAGATATATTTCCAGTAATTAAGGAGTTCAAAGTGCAAGTGGAGCTTCAAACTAAAAAAAAAAAGAAAAAAAAACTTAAATTCTTGATGATAAGCAATAGAGGAGAATATGTAGATGTTGATTTTCTAGCATTTTACAAGTAATAGGGTATTAAGAAGCAATTTATAGTTGTTCATATACCTTACTAGAATGGTATATCAAAGCTATGTTGAAGATCTTAGGATTAGCTAAGTCCTTTTAGACAGAAGTAGTCAAAATTGCCTATTACGTAACAAATTAGTCACATACTATTACATGAAAAAGGGAACAGATAAATGACAGCATTGTTAAAGAGATTGTTATAATTCAGATAGATGGAAACAAGAGCATAAGGAGCAAGAAATGATGTTAATGATGTTGAAGTTTGACAAACAACACATTGAATAAGGAAACCATTGTGGTACTTAGATTATGGAATGACAAGTGATGATGCATATTGTCTTCTAATTGAAGAAAGAGAACTATCAACATTTTAAGAGGCTTTGAGTAGTTTTGATGATTCCCTTTTGGATAACAACATAAGAAGAAATAGAAGCAAGATACAAGAGCTTGTGGCACTTCTAAAAGGTCAAAAAGCCATTGGTAATAAATGGGTTTAAAAGATCAAATGAGATGGTAATGACTAAGTGAAATGATATTATGCAAGACTTGTGGTCTAGTGGTATGCTAAAAGAAGGTATTGAATTCAATGAGATATTCTCTCTAATTGTTTGATTTACCATTATCAGAATAGTTCTGACTATTGTCTCATATTAGATACATATCTTAGACAATTAGATGTAAAGATTGTTTTTCTTCATGGAGAACTTGAAGAGAAAATATATATGCTCTAATAGATGGCTTTAAAAAACAAGGAAAAGAAAACTTGCTTTGTAGGTTAACCAAATCTATGTATGGTCTTAAGCAAGTGCTAAGTTGTTAGTATAAGAGATTTGATTTCTTCATTATTAGCCTTATATACAATAGATTAAGTTTACACAATTGGACAAACAATAAGAAGTGTAGAGATAATGATTTCATTGTTTTGCGGTTGCATGTAGATAACATGATAGTAATAGGCCCTAACAAAGAGCAAGTATAAGAATTAAAGGCATGAGTGGCTAGGGAGTTTGATATAAGGGACATAGGACCAGCAAATAAGATTTTAGGGATGGAAATTCACTGAAATAGAAAAGATAGGAAGATTTGGCTTTCTTAGAAGAATTATCTATAATAAGTTTTGTAGCACTTTAACATACAAGACTGTAAGCCAAGTTTTACTTCACTTCCTATCAATTATAATTTATACTCGAGTATGTATCCGAGCAATGAAGCAAAGAGGATGGAAATGTCTCAAGAATCATATACATTAGTATTGGGGAGCCTAGTGTATGCACTGATCTATATAAGACCAGATATTGCTTAAGAGATTGGAATGGTTAGTCATTTGATGACAGATCTTAGTAAAGAGCATTAAAATGCTATTACAAGGATTCTAATATACATTAAAGGAGCGTTAGATGTTGTACTATGTTTTGTAGGTCAAAGTTAAATGCCAGAGGATTTGTTGATTCAGATTTTGCAAGTGATCTTGATAAAAGAAAATCTACTATAGCCTATGTGTTCATACTTATAGAAGGAGCTATAAGTTAGTTATCTAAATTATAGACTGTTGTAACTCTATCTAATACAAAAGTTGAATATATGGTAGCTACACAAACTTGTAAGGAAGTAATTTCTATTTAAAATGTTATTGAAAGAACTTTGGTATAAGAAACAGAAGATTCTTGTGTGTTGTGATAGTCAAATCACCTTGCATATTGCAATGAATCTAGTCTTTCTATCAAGGAGAAAGCATATAGGAGTCAATACCACTTTGTTAGAGAAGTAGTAGAGGAAAGAAGCATAGACATGCAAAAGATTTGCAACTAAAGATGACTTAGCATATATTACAACAAAACTTATAAATGCTAACAAATTTTTATTGTATAGATCCTCATATGGCTTATAAGAAACATACGCAACATGAAGAGAAAGATTTTCTAAATTCAATAAAAGTGGCTTTAAGTAGAAGTTTATGAATGTGGTAAAGCCACCTTTGTGGCATGAAAAGGTGAAGTAAAGCAAAAAAAAATTACTCTTAATTACATAATAAAAAATTATATGGTAGAGAGTACATAGTTAGAGAAATTTTCTCCTAAGCCACTCAATAAAATAGCTTTTAGGAAGTTTCTTCTCTATAAATAGAGGTATCTTCCATTAGTTTTAATCATCCCACTTTTAGAGAGAAAAGATTCATATAGTGTCTTTTGAGAGTTTCTTTTATTTTATAGAGAGATGCATTCTCCTATCTTAAGAAAGAGTGTAATTGCCTTCTCCTTATGTTTAGAGAGAACGTGTAATATTCTCCCCCTTAATGAAAAATTCTGAAGTTTATCTTAGCTGCTTGTGTAATAAATGCATAATGCCATTTGAATACCTATGTACTTTACTATCAACTTGATGAATTGATTTTAAGAACAAGTCCAAAAGGATCTTGTTTTTCCATCACATATTTGGCTTTTTCCCAAACACTAAGGTTCAAATAACTATGAATTTGCTGTTGCTTACTAGCTTTATATAATTAAAAAAACACTAGATTTTCTAAAGCCTCTTCCTCATTTGTGTCATAGAAAGGTGCTATTTGATAATAACTATCTAATCCCTTCTTAACCTAAGTGAGCATTTAAATATTTGTCTTACATTCATTTGTAAGGGTAATTCTAATGGATTGAAGACAATATCAACAAGTTTTCTATCTTGTAATGAAGGCATATCTTATCTAGGTAAAATGTTGGAAATAATATCCTTATTTCCATGTCTTGTAGCTACTTTATCACATATTCTAATTTCATGTTTTTATGAAAACTACAAAAGAAGTATTTTTGGATTATAACTGTCAACCCCTCTTGTTAAAGTAGATACTCGAATGCCAACTATGCTCATAAAAATCTATCTTCATGGACATAATGATTCTTTGGCCAATTGAGGTATCAATTTACCTACTAAAGTATCGCTTACCTTGACTAAAGATCCCAACATCACAATTCTATTTTTGTCTAAATAGCAACAAATTATGAGCTTTTATATGCAATATTTCTTTGGAGTTCCTTTTAGGGACTTGGCTTGTCACATAAGTCTTAATTTCATATTTTCGTATGTGAAAAGAAGTATAAATATCTTTAGATACTACAACTTATTAATGAGGATTTCATCTTAAAAAATGTAACCTTCTCATAACATATAAGCTACATACGTGTTTTGAGTCAAAGTAGGTTTAATACCAACTATAGCAGCATCATCCGATAAAATTTATCCTTTTTAATGCATTTGCCTTACCAAACTTGGGGTATTTGATGCATATGAGTACCTTTCTTAGAATTTCAACACATAACTAATGGAATCCTTAAGGTATCTCTATTTCTTAGAAAATTAATTTGATTGGCAATAATAGAAATAATCTTTCCCTTTGTGTTAGGCTACAACAGTAACCCTCGAATCTAAAGCTACTTAGTACTCTAATCTAGTTTCATCAATGTACTTTTGAGATAAAGAGAGTACAATCGCTTGACATTGCACATTCAAACTCATTAAAGCTCGACTCATGCTTGGTAAAAGGAACTAAAGAAGCTTTAAGATAAAAAATATTAGAAAGGAAACATGCTTCGAAAATGAAGTTGTTGCTAAGCAATAGTGAATAATTTGAGATGGTGTTCAACTGGCATAATCTATTGGTCTTAAATACCTTGATTTAGCACTAAAGAATTTCCCGCTATCATCCTATAGTATTCATCTCTACTCTATGGCAAATAAAGCATCTATATCCTTTTCTATCTCGATTAGCCATTCAAAGTGAACCAAAAGAGATTTATAGATTAGTAAATTATGTTTATAAAGGACCTTATGGGAGTAATTCTCTCATGAATTGCTAAGGATTCCTTCAAATGTGACAATGGTAAAAATATGTTGATAACGACTAAGGTTGATATCTTGTATCTGAAAACTAATAGTTCATCCTGTTGATCCTCTAAGACCTATATAATTCAATTTTTTCTTACGAACTATTTACATCAAAGAATTTTTTGGATTCAAAACTTGAGATGGTAGGTGTAATCTAAGAAAAAAAAAAGAAGAAGAAGAAAAGATTAATACATGCTTGTTAGTAGAGTTGTAGATACCAAATTCTAAGGAGTTGATATCAATTTATACTTAACTGCTCCACATATAACTCCTTTAGTTGCATGTTCTAGATGAACTAAAGCTAATGCAAATTTCAAATTGATATTGCAAGAGACCTGCTACAAAATATATATGCTTATTTTACAAATTATTTATCTTATAAAGTGTACCCATTAATAATTTCAATCCAATCAAATGATTGGTTGTTGCCAATGTATATCACACTATCAAAGATATATTGTTTTAAGGTTATCAAGATTCATTCTATGATTCATATTTTTTCAACCATTCATTCTTAGTTCACATCTTTGTTGAAAGAATTATTTTGTGTTTCCTTACATAAATATTCAAAAAGTAGTGAATCTCTACCCATAAATTATTGACAAATTCTAAACTAGCATTTTCTTTTCAACTATTTTTTTTTCCTCCTTACCATTAGGAAAGTTAAGAAAATCTCATGATAGCTAACATTCTCTAAATTAGTGCCATATGTTGCTGTTGAAAAAATTTAGTACATGGAATATAAAATTACATATCATTAATATTTTTTATTATAAATTCGTAAAACTGAATTTTTGTGGCTTAAAGCAATAAAAAAACTGAACTGTTTTTATAATTTGATTTACTATGAGAAAAACGTACCAAATCGAACTTGATCCACCTAAGGATATGATGCACTGACTCCTTAAGAGAGTAAAGTGTTACATTCCCTTATAAATACCAACGTTTTACAGTGAAGCAACAAATTAGCAGGAAAAATCTATTAAATTAACGAGAAAATACGTGATAACCCTAATGAGAGGGGCTAGAAGAAGCTCCAATGGTGTGAGGTAAATAAATTGGCGTTAGCTATAATGATGGCTGAAAAGAGAGGAAAAAGCAAGCCAAGTCAAACCATCTTCTTCAAAACCAAAATCTACACGTTTCATTTCTTTGAAAAATATTTGCCTGACCAAAACTTTAAAATGGCTAAGATGATAATGTCCTTAAAGCACTTAAAAGATCATCTGACATTCCCTTCTTGCTGAGTTCTGAATTAGAGCTTTTATTTGTCTATTTCAAAAACGACTGAGCAAGAACAAGGATGGACTTGCAGCATATCATGGCGATAGAATCTGCAATAATGCCAATGCAATGGAACCCGTGATCAAGCCCTGATGCATCGACTTTTACTTTACAAATACACACGAATCCTTGCCAGTAATAAAAGTAGGCTTTCAAGCCCGGAGAGTGAAGTACAACTTGAAATAGTAAGCTCCTGAGTAGTAGGAGGACAGGATGACTCTAATCATGTGCTTGTTGAAGAATGTGCCAACGACTAATAAGCAACGGCTCGATTGAGGAACTCATCAAAGAGAAAGTTGAGATGAACGACTATAAGATGGATAAGCTATATGGCTTTATTTATATTTCATTCTCTAAAGTATAAATTTGTAAATTTTAAAATTAGAACATATTTTAAAGCACCCTTAAACATCTTAAACTTATACACCATAAAATTTAACGATTTTTTTTTTTTTTTTTAATCTCTACTCGAAGACGATCTTGTAGCCCTTAGTACCCATATGGAATCCCTCCCATCAAACATTGTATGAGTGGATACTCGTATGAAAATGTTATTTCTTCACCTCCAAAGGGGAAAATCTATCTTTATTGGGCAATTTTCATTGCTAATCCCACTAGGATAAAACAAAGATCGTTTTACATAAAAAAATAATCCAAACAGCCTACAATATAAAGTTATCTAAAGTAATTAAATAAATTATCTAATTTCATCGGAATACAACTTCACCATGACACTTCAAATTAATATGCAATTGCATAATATCAATGAATTGATATATTAACAAATTTAACCTTTTCACTAAATAGTCTAACAATGTTCTTTGAATGACGATAGAATTATTTATTAGTTTTGAAATCGTATTTCTCTATATTTAGATAGCATTTAGTTGTATGGATTGGAAAAGAAAATTGAATAGGATAAGTATAATAATGACAAAATAGTACAAATTTATTGTCCTTCGTTTGGTTTACATAGTACTGGATAAAAAATTTATCTAAAAAATTAATTATTTTATAATTTAGTGATTTTTATTTTTATACCATAATGTAAACATAACAAAATTTAAATATTTTATCCAGTTTATTATTTTAATTTTTATTCAGTTACTAAGTAAATTTACAAAGCGAATATAAGATAAATTTTTTTGTCTAGTTTGATATCATGAAAATTGTATAACCAGATATCATCTTAGACAAACACCTGAGGACCTTAAGACACGATTATGCAATAACTCGCAATTATTCTTCACATTTTCTTTGTAATTTCGATGCATTTTCGATGTGCTAGTTTAATGAATTCCCTTTGAGACTCATCCCAATCCCCGATTCACTAATTGGTCACCTTGTAAGCTACTCTATTGACCGCATAGGATAGGAAAAAAATATACGATTCAAGATACACTCTATTTGTACGATATTGTCACGGTTTCACAGTTAGCTTAGCTAAAATTACCTAGAAATGAAAACAAAGAAAAAATAGAAAATGGTAGGGGAAGTCACTAGACTAATTAATTGCAGGGTAGGTAAATTTAAACAAATAACAGAAATCAAGTATATCCACAAATAACATTTCTATTCAAACCCCCTAATGTAAAACTGTCATAAAAATTATACCTAGGCAAAACTATGGCAGTGAGCTGAGAAACATATTTAATCAACTACGTTTTGGATGTTCTTGTATCTTCCTCCTTATTTCTCCTGCTCCTTTCCAAAGCAAATGAAGACCTCTTTTCAAATAAGGGAAGCGCCTGACTAGACCTTTTTTTTTTTTTTTAAATTTTGAAAAATAATTAGGAATGACTTGGCTTTCTCCGAATGGGTGATTCTAAGTAATGTATTGCTTTTATTTTTTCATCCAATTATATTGTGCTACATCTTTTGAAAGGGAAATATTGAGTATAGTTCATCTTATTGAAAAACTAATATTTACTTACGGTAATATTGTCCTTTATTTATTTTTTCCCTCCAACCCCCAACAGTTCAATCTCCTGGACGACACAAAAATGGGTCCATTTGCTTCTTTTCCAATTCGAAGTGCCTGTGTAGGTTTCCTAATAAAGCCCACTTCAACTCGTTGAACTCACTTGGGCTTATTTAACTTTACTTTTGTTGGACTTCTTTTTCTTTTTCCTCTAAACCCACATACCTGTGCTCATTCTCATAATTATATATGGAAGGCCATTTTTACAATCTTCCAATTGAATTCAATGGGCCAACTATTGCTCATTTTCGTTTCAAATTCTCATCCAACAAGTTTTGCTAGCTTTGGTCTACTTTTAAGTCTGAAAAAATACATATTAACGGCCCATTCATTTCACTAAATAGAATAAGAGGAGCATGGAAATGAAATTCCTAAGAAGTGGAATAATGGTTTGTTTAATTGGATTAAAAAACAACTTAAGAATGGATTCATAATAAAACTTTAATGACTTAATTACTTTTAGTCCATTTTCTTCCTCAATTAACCTTAAAGAAAAATAAAGTACTGATGATAGTAATACCAGCAGTGGCGGTAGCAGCAGCAGTAATAGCAACACCAGCTACAACGATAATAGCAGTGATGGTAATGATAGCGGTGATGATAATCGGTGGCAACAGTAACGATGGTGGTACGATGGTTGTGATGGTTGTCGTAGTGGTTATGATGAATGAAGACAAGGGGTAAGTGGGTTTTTTTTTTTTTTTTTACTTATAATTGGAATTTTTAACTTTTCTTAAGGAATCTTGATTCCTAATTTTTAAGAATTGGAATTCCTTAAGGATTGCAATATGGGGAAGTAAATGTTACAATAGAGGAGTAAAAAATAAAGAGAGAATGGAATTAGAATTCCCTTGAGTGAAAGCATCCTCAGTACTTTAGATTCTATTGAACATAAGCATTTGTTAGACTGGCTAAAGTTTATGCCAAATTCCCCATTTTTAACTCTAGATTACCAAAACTTACAAATTGTATCGTATATATCTGGGCAAGATTTTTAACATTTAAAGCCTTATTAGACCCTACAAGATTAAAAAAAACCATTCATCGACTATCACTTAACATGTGTACGTATTGATAGTGAATAAGTACTAATAGAATATAAATACATATTGGTATATAAAAATATAGGTAGTAGTATTTTAGAAATTACCTATTACCATTTGAAAGATTTTTTATTGCCTTTAAAGATTGCTTCCAGTTGATCAATGATAAGATCTCCAAAGGTCCAAGGTTCATTGAATAGAGAAAGGGAATATTGATGCAAGGAAAATGAAATGTGCAGAGTTAGTTGGTTAGACTTATTATTACATTGTTTCTTATATAAAAGAAAATAATGGTACCTAACTAAGCTTATAGAAAGATGAGAATTGGACTACTAGCTGTGTATATGTGGAAAATACAAGTAACCAATATAAGAGGAAAAATAAAGTAAGCACTAATAATCTTAACACCAGCTCCCTCCCCCTCTTAAGTTGGAGTTGCTTTGTACAACAACTTGGATCGGAAAAGAAGAACTTGTTGCGCATTAACAAGGTTAGTAAGGAGATTTGACACATGCAACTTAGAAGAAATATAAGAAACATTTAAAAAACTAGAAGTAACATGCTTGCGAGAAAAATGCACATCTACAGTAATATGTTTGGTCTTCGCATTTAAGCACAAATTGGAGGTAATCAAGAGATTGGACTTGTTGTCGCAATAAACTTGAATTGGAAGCAAGAGTTCTATGCCTAAATCATGAAGAATATAAGAAGTCTACATAATTTCTTTTGTTGCTATAGTAAGACTACGATACTCATAGATGAGGTAGAAATAGTTGATTGCTTTTTTTTCTTCTAAGATATCGAAGAAGACCTAAGCATAAGACAATATCTAGACATGGATCTTTGATCAATTGTTTTTGCAGCTCAATCTGAATCTGTATATGCATGCAAGACTAAATCATTTGAAGTTGAGTAATAAAGTCCCAATGTAATTGTTCCTTTTAAGTATCTTAAGACATAAAAAATTGCTTGTAAGTGCCTTATACAAGGCTTAAACATATGTTGACTTAAAGTGTGCACAGCAAAGCTGATGTCCAGTTTGGTGAAATTAATATAAGACAAATTCACTACTAATCGATGAAAATAATAAGGGTGAAGCAAAGTACACATGTGATCTATGAACCATAAACCACTAAGAAAAGGAAACTGTGTAAGCTTTGCTGCTACTAACTTAATCTCTCTTAGCAGATCCAAAATGAATTTTTGCTAACTTATGAGACAATCGGTGGATGCTTTACAAAGCTTTAACCCAAGAAAGTATCTTGTAAGACCTAAGTCTTTGATAGTAAATGTAGCATCTAACTTGGACTTTGAATTAGTGATTATGCACTCATTTGAACTAGTTAACAACATATCATCCACATAAAGAAGTACTACAACAAAGACTTTACTATAAGTTTTAGTGAAAAGTAAATAATCATACTTGGATTGAATGAATCCTTTACTAAGCAAAAAAGTTGAAATCTCTTTGTTGAATTGCCTTAAAGTTTGCTTAAGTCCATACAAAAACATTTTAAGATGATAAACTTAACCAAGCTTAGCTCTACCATAACCTTCAGGAGGATACATATATATTTCCTTATTAAGATGTCCATGCAAAAATGCATTATTGACATCAATTTGATATAATGGCTAAGAAGAAGCAATGGCAACAGTAAGAAGAATTCAAGCTGTATTCAACATTGCTATAGGAGAAAAAGTTTCATTATAATCTTCCTCTTTAACTTGAGTATATCCTTTTGCAGCTAGACAAGCCTTATACCTTCTAACGTTATCATTAGGTCTATATTTGATCTTTTAGACCTACTTACAACCTATGGCTTTTTTATCCTTAGGTAAAGATATTAATTCCCAAATGTCATTGCTCTCTAATGCACAAATTTCTTTAACCATTGCACTTCTCCACTCTTTGAATTTTACAACTTGTGAATAATATTTTGGTTTATAGATAGTTAATACTTTTGCAAGTGAAACAGGATAATCATGTGAAAGTTCATGATACATGGTAGCATTAAACAAAGGGTATTTGGTTTTACTAGTAGGAATAGCAACAATTTCAACACATGAGCAAACATGACAAACAAAATCACACCACCATTGAGGTGGCCTATGGCCTACAGTAGAGCGACACAAAATAATGTTCTATTGGGAATTTGATGAATACTCAAAAGTAGATACTACAAGCTAAGATGGAACAAATTTATATTAGTTGAAGATCTAAGGAATTTAAATGTAATAGGGGTAAGGATGAGGAAGAATCAACACTACAATCAACAGAATACTAATCTTTGAATGGAAAAATGTCCTAAAAAAACACATCCCTACTACAAACAACTTGCTTTGTGTCTAAATGATAAGCTTTTTACCTTTTTTGTACAACGTCATAACTAAGGAACACATACTTGATCCCCTTAAGATCGAATTTATCTTTCAAGGGTATAAGGTTAGCATATAGAAAATACATCCAATAACACATCGCCTACTATAATTTGGTGATTTATTAAAGAGCACTTCAAAGGGAGATTTCCATTGTAAAACAGCCATAGGCATCAAATTTATGATATGTTGTAGTTAACACATAATCACCTTAAATCTCTTTAAGAGGATTAACATGTAATCTCAATACTCTAGAAGTAACTAATAGATGTTTATGCTTCCTTTCTACCAATCCATTTTGCTGAGGTGTATAAGCAACTATTCCTTGATGAATAATCCTAAGTTTGTGGAATAAAGCTTAACACATATGGGAACAAACTCTCCACCATTAGCCATCCTTATTGTTTTTGGTGTTGCATAAAATGATTTTCTAGATAGCTAAAGAATTGTGTGAGAATTGAATGTATATGACCCTTGTGATTCATCAAATAAGTCCAAGTGGATATACTAAATTCATCAACAATGGTAAGGAAGTAATGTGCACTTGACAAAGAAAGAACACTACAAGGTTCCCAACAATCAACATGTAAAAGCTTAAAAGCAAATGTACTTACACTTGAGCTTGTAGGGAAAAGAACGCAATGAAATTTCGCTTCTTAACATGTATGATACAAATGAGAATTCATGTCAAGAACTTTACATGATTCTAGATGCTTCAATTTTGAAAAGGAACTATGCCCAAGTTGATTATGTAACAACATAACATCAGGCTTATTATTAAAATGAACAGACCATATAGACAAATCTACAATAATAGATTTAACAACTGTATAAGACTTTGATGATAGAAGATATACCATTCCTAGCTTGAGTTATTGCTAAAACCTTCTTATTACTCAGGTCTTAAAAGGTATAGAAATGCGAATAAAAAATGGCTTGCAAATTTAGGGTAGTGGTGAATTTGTGTATTTAGAGTAAGTTTTGTGTGAAAGATGGCACAAACAAAACATGATATAGGATAAGGTCAGAATTAATGAGTAGAAAACCAATTTTGGAAGTATGCAAAGTGCTACCATTAGGTAATCTAATAGATACTAGTTTATTAAGCAATATAATGTCATATAAAAGTTCAATAAATGGTGTCATATGATCACTTGCACCTGTATCTACTATCCATGTTACTAAAACATTATTAATAGCTATAAAAGTAAGAGCATTTGAAAGAGAAATACTTGCATGAGAAGTAGCATTCGCAATAAGTGGAGAACCTTCTTTATCCTTCTCTTAATAAATTTATATATCTCTTGGCATAGCTCCTAAATCATGTTCTTATCAAAGTTTCTAATAAGTGTAGTATCCTCCTTATCATCAATGTCCAAAGGAGTTTTGAAGGAAACACTTCCTTCCCTTGTCTTGCAAAAGGATGCTGAAACAACATTATTCTTCTTTCTTAGAGCAAACCTTTTGCCCTTATACCATTCGAGGTAGCCCATTAGCTGAAAACAACTATCAATAAGGTGTCCTTCTTACTTACAATGGCTACCAACAAGACCTTTCTTGTTCTTTTTCTTATTAACCATATGACCTCTATTCATATAGAAGGTTGTAAAATCAGTTTTAGAACTCAATGTACCAGACGCTTGCCTTTGTTTTTTCCACTTGCTAGACTAGGTAGTAGGCTCTATTAACTAAAGGCAAAGGCTCCATAACAAGAATTTAATTCTTAACACTTACATACCCTTCACTTAAACCCATTAGGAACTATATCAGCCGTATGTGAGACTCATATCCTACATTCACATCTAGGAAATGAATACAGCTCATGTAACTCATCCCAACATTTACCTAGCTTATTGCAATACATACTTACTATCCCTTGCTTGATGTTATTGATTTCATGTTGAAGTTGAAAGATTAAAGGTCTACTAGCTACATCATATTGTTCCTTTACTTCCTTCCACAATTGAAAGGCCAACTATGTATATAAGAAATTTTATGCCAAATCACTAATCATTGAGTTCATGAGTCAACATCTCACCAAAGAATCCACTTTAATCCACTTATTTAACTTATTAGAATCATTTACTGGCCTTTGAAATCAACCATTTATGAGACTAGACTTAACCTTGGCCCCTAACCTTAGTTTCATAGATTTGCTCCAAGGTAGATAATTGTTGCCATTAAAAATTATATTTCTAGTGGTCAATCTAGGATGATTGGAACTAGAAAGATAAAATGGATTACTAGTAGCCAATTCTAGATTGTTATTCATAGCTACGATTTGATTATTCATCTAAAGCAAGAATTCAACAAACGCAACAACTATAAGAATAATAAGAACAAGATAGAACTTGCTTTGATACCATGAAGGATTTTGTATTATCCTCTTAGATTGATCCCAACTGATCGATGATAGAATCTTCATAGAATAGAGGTTCATTGAATAGAGAAAGGGAATATTGAAGTGAAGAAAATGAAATGTGTAGAGTCACTTGATTAAACTTATTGTTACATTATTTCTTATGCATAAGAAAATATCAGTAACTAACTAAGCTATAAAAAGATGATAGCTGGACTACTAGCAATGTACAAGTGAAAAATACAAGTAGAAAAATAAAATAAGTCACCACTATCATTTGCTTAAAGCTATTCTCACATGAAGCTATGTATACCTATGATGTTATAGCTAATGAAGCTATTCTCACATGATAGAAGAACAAGGACAAATAACAATCTCCTAGACAGGCATAAGAGCTCAAACCATTTGAGAATTCCGGCAAACTATGGCAATTGTAGAGTTTCCTAGAACTCAACCCAAGAAGGTTAATGGGACAATAGGAGTGTGCTTGTTGACATCAAGTGCAACTGAACGTCTACCACAGTTTATTGTTATTATATAAGAGAAAAAAAGTTTTATTATTAAAGGACATTAGTTTTCCTAATACCTATAGTATATATTTATGCCATTATGTCATAGTTTTTACATAATATCTATAACAACCTGTGAACATACATTCTCAAATTATTTCTCGTGACAATCTTATAATATACACTTTAAAACAAAATTAAAACGAGGTGCTTGCTATTGCACTTGGTCAAATAAATAATAGAACAAGGTTTTTCTTGCTAAGCCATATGATTATATGAACTCCTCTCCGACGGGAATTCACAACACATTTCCATTGAACAAAAATTTATAAGTAAAAATAATTTCTCATGTTCTCCAATATATCCTTCACTCTTTCTTTTTTCTTTTATTTATTTTATTTTATTTTTTGGGTGAAAATCCTTCACTCATTTTAATAATCTAGAATATATATATTAGGACTATTTTGATGGTTTGGTTGGATATTCACATGAATGCATGTGGTACATATATCTACACATGATATAACTGCTAAAAAAAAGTATTAGGAGTTTAAAACTTGATGGGTTTTGTTTATATAAAAATGTAAAGAAATAAACTATAAATAAATATTAGTAGTTGAGGTCTTTGGTCTAATCATATTCATAACTCACGCGGAAAGAAATAAGAAGAGATTAGTTTTCTTTTTAGTCCTTTAACTATGTATAGATCTTGATGCCTTTAATTACTTGCTATAGGTAATTGCTTACCCCTGTTCAAACCTCGGGAGGTTAAAAATATTAAAATAATGTTATAAAAAATTTCTAGCTTAGTGTCATCTTGAGGTATTGGAAGACATAAGCAGACAAAATAATTTCTTTATATGCAAGTGGAATAGTATTTTAAAAGAGGGGATAAGAAAAAAGGTATAAGTGATAAGCAGACAAAATAATTTCTTTACATGCATTATCAACTACTGTGCCCCCGCTTTTTTCTTTTAATATTAATTACTTATTTGATTGACGTAGACCACATATAAAAATATCGATAGCTACTTGACATAAGAAATTTAGGTATAAGAAGTAGCATGAGAAAAGGGGTGGGTAAATCATAGATAAGTAAGGCATAGGAGGACACTATAGCAACGTGAAATCGTTTAAATTCTAATTCCTTTTTCCAGTTTAAGTGGGACAAACCCCCTTTTAGCCGCAGCTTAGGTTCGTCCTTAGTTGTGGTTTGGGCGTGGGGTGGGGTGTGTGTGTGGGAGATGCGCATAGGTCGACCATGCCACTTTAAAAGAGGACCTAAACCAGCTGACCTTTTTCAAATTGTCTTTTCTTTACCTGGCAATTGCAGTGAAGATGAGCTAATTCTCATGCAACTAGAGCCAACTTTACTCTAGCTCTTGATAATCCCTATTGGCATCGGAGCAACCTCTTGTTCCTGATCTTAAAAGCCTGCTCAAACATAGCAGGTTAGCTATCAAAGAGAGTGAATTCACGAGGACCCGGTAAGACCCACTTCCATGGGGAAAAGAAGAATATATTGGTATCTATAAAGTATGGGCTTTGATTACAAAAAAATACTTTCCTTATATTAGTTTTAACATGGATTTAAAAGAACATTAATTTAATCCACTAATCTTGTAGATGAATATCAGGAGTTTCCAGTAATCATGTTCCTAGCCTTTGTCCCAACAATTAACAACAAGATTTTTCCTTATTTCTCTCTCTTTATTGAGATATAAATGTAATGCATGGCTAGGTTTCGGACAATAATAATTGTAGAGTAATGAATGATTTTACTCCCAGTCTCTCATGGCCTCACCTTACTTAATTAATTATACCCTCGAGAATAAAATCACACTATAATCACCCTTTTTATCTTCCTATTAACAACTTAATACTAAAACAATGTTTTTTCTTCCACATTGGATCCTCTATTGAGTGGTCAACAATGAAACACGATCAAACAAAGCTTATTCTGGATATCTGTATGAAAACCATTCAATATTCACGCACCGTTGAACCTAGATAAGGCTGTAACACAAGGTTCCGTTGAAAATGGCTTCTAGCAAGAATATAATATGGGAAACTTGAGAAAATACACGTAACTTCAGCCCCATATATGAATTAAAGATGGCCATGTTAAAAGGAAAGGTTTTAATAGCACTAATAATACCATGGTATATTAATACCAATAATATTTTTTTCCACATAATTAGTAAATTCCTTAAAACATTTAATAAGGGTTTACAAAAGAAAAATTTTCACACTTTTCAACATTGATAGTACATTTTACAAAAAAAAAAGTAAAAATAAAAATATATTTTAATTTAGTATTGTAAACACCTAATTTTTGCCTCCTCTGTAGTTTTAATTTTATTTTGTAAAAAGGGTCCTAATTAAAAAATAACAAAAAAATTAATAAAAGATAAAAAGATAATAAAAATTAACAAATGATGAAAATAGCAAAAAAAATAAGAAAATAAAAAAATTATTATAAAGAGTTTTGTAGATTTATCAAGATCAAATAGTTTTAGTTTAGTTAAAATTTTTTATTTTAGGGAATCGGGTAATTTAAGTATAATTTAATTATACTGAATATCAAGACACAGGCCAACGGCTTAACAGATAAGTATTGGCGTATTTGGATTGGATTTAAACCGAAGTCTTGGAATTGAGTCTCAATAGGTACCTATGTTTTTATTTTTCTATTTTACAAGAGCGAGAGAAATAAACGAGATTCATATCTAATTAAAAACATTTAAATCTAATTTGATTTTATTAAATTGAATTCGAAATAATTTGGATCTAGTTTATTTATGATCAAATTAGATACAATAGATATGATATGATTTGGCCTATGTAAAATTACACACTCGCCAGAAAAAAGGATTCCATTACACATCTCGTCGAAATAGCATTCTAAGCCACTGATCACCATTCAACCTTACGATCGAACTCTTTACATGCGGTACAACAGCCTCGTAGTAGCCATCGCTCTATCCTTCATCCAATATGCACACCTCAACACTGTTTGTGGCAACTGCACTAAGTTTAATACATAGCAGCACACTCAATGCTCACATAAACTTGTTGCATTGCATGTCCACAACATTCGACGCTCACATACGCTTGCTGTGCTATACGTCTACACATTGCTGCACTCCAAGCTTCACATACGACTGATCGAACTCGAGCACAGCGCAAGTCTATTGCTTCACTACACCCTGAACAAGTAAGAAAAAACAGAAAACAGCAAGTGCTTCATGCTACAGCGACCATCGAACCGAGTAGAAATAGTGGTTAAGATCATCTACATGACAACCACAATGAATTGCAGCAGAGCACCAGCAAACCAAGACCAATAGTAACTCATACTCTTGTCCAACTAGCGGTTTCTTACTTCAAATCAAGCAGCTCACGCACACATGAAATCTAACAATTCAGCAAATACACGTCCACAACTGCAGCAACGGCACGACTCAACTATACAGCCACTGTCGTTGCTACACTACGCTAGTCTCCATTGTCCAGCTGTTCAGGCTACATGACTCACTGCAGGACGGCCAACAACTCCAGTGCTTCACAGATGTCGACCGAATCATCATCTACTGCTGCACTTTACAGTATACCACTATTGATCGCACTCCAACCAACCATTGTTGTCTATGCACAACGTATGCTACTTCACAGCACAATCCACAGCTAAACATAAATAGTACTCTACCGCATAGTTGAAGTTCAGGTTCGGTCCCCTTCTTCAGTTTTTTTATTTTATTTTATTTTATTATTATATTATTGTTTTATTTATTAGTTATTTATTCATTTATTTAAGATTGATAACATAGTATGTAGATAGTGTGATATGGATATATTAGCTTAGGAGATTTGTTTATCATTAAGTTAGTTTATTTTAGGATTCCTCGCATAGAAAATTATCTTTTAAAAATAAAAATTAATAAAAAAACACTTTTTTAAAAAGATAGGATTTTTAGAGAGTTTTTTTTTTTTGTAAAAATAAAAGCGTTCGAGAATTAGGACCCTTTAGATTTTCTTTAAATAAATTAAATTGATAAATACGTAAAGTCAGTTGATTTTTCAAAATTAAAATAATCTAACACACTAAAGATTTTTCAAAAGAACTACAATTGTCTGATTCCGACTAGTGGGTACGCAGATACGTAGATACGCAGGGGCGACGATAAAATATGTAAAAACTTAGGTTCTTTTTTCTCTCTTTTGATTTTTTTATTTATTTTTAAATATAATAATTAGAAGAATAATCCTAATTTTTGTAAATAGATAGTGGCATCCGTTAGGATTTAATAAGTTAGCCTTCGAACTTGGAACCTTCTAGTTATTCATTCAAATTGTAATCAAAGACCGTTAGCTAAATCGTAATCAATCCACCCAATTGGTTATGGTTTCTTTTTTTTTTTCCCAACTTCGGTAGGATGGCGACTCCAAAAATTATTTTCAATAAAAAAACCGGAATTTCTCAATTTCTTTAGTTAAGGATTAATATTAAATGAGTTAGGGTTTAGTATTAATTAGGAAATAGAGAAATTAATTTTTAAATAAAAGAAATAAAAAAATCAAGCTCGATAAGTATCTTAATAAGTATTTTGAGACACGTATCAAAGTTTTGAAAATTACTCACCATGTATAACGCTGGCGTGCTTTTCCATATTGCATCTTTATTAAGACAAAAGGATGAATTGAATATTTCCACTATGAAGAAGGCGATGAGTGTTAGATTTGGGTGCATGGGAAGAGAAGTGGGGCTTACACTTAGCGTTTGCCTTATAACACGTACATAACCGGTAACCCAATCTACGGATGGATAGGTTGAAACGCAGACACATAGCATAATCTATTGTATAATGAACATTATTTATCGAAGACAACGTAAAATCTAGTGGATCATGCCATGTTATTATCTGCATCACCTCACTGCTAAAAGAAAAGTACTTTATTTGAACTTAGACTGCTTTGATTTGCTTCAATTGCTTCTGTTTGATACATGAATCATACCGTAATACGTTTTCTATGGGGGAAAAAAAAAATATGGAAAATGAAGATTAGTTTTATAATATTTAATGAAGGCATTGATGCACTCATGTTTGATTTAATTAGAGGCGATTTCTGAACTTGAATTTCATAATATATGGCTTAAAGAGCTCAAGAGCCTAATAAAGCATGGGCATTAAGTGTTTATCTACATTGATTCAATTTTTGGACGTTGAAATATATATATTTTTTTAATTTGAAGAAAAACATTTTTTCAAATGAATTAAACTTAAAAAAATAAATTTAATCGAGTTAAGCATAAACACCTTGAATTCTACTTTGAATTAAGTTTGAGTTCAATCAACATTAAACTAGAGCTCCTGAAAGCCCATTTACAAAAGCATCCCCTAACTTCATAAAGAGACATGATTAACGAAGAAACCCTTGGTAAAGATGATTCCCTCGAAAACTAATTCACTACGACAAGCAAGATCATTGAAATTATTCAGAACTCGTATATATACTTTGCAAAAATCATGACTGCCAATAATGACATAGATGAGGATAAAATTACGCTGTTTTTTCTTTTTCTTTTAACATTTTGAGCATAATCATTAACTCGTCAACAAGAAAGCTGAGAGACGATTAAAGTAAAACAAAATCGTTGTTAATGGATGATTGATTGAATCCCACCCGATATAAAGCTTTCTATGGCAGCAAGTATGCTCCTCAAACCGTTAGATATTGTCCGACAGAAAGTAGCTCATCAATCTTGCTAAATAAAGCACTCTTAACAATACTTTGAGATGCTTATTAAAACTTTAAAAAGGTTGATTATATTTTTCTTTAGTAGTTATATACCTAATAAAAGAGTATGTGTATAAAAATGCAGAAAAATTTCCAATATTTGAAATCTTAACAACCTATCCTTAAAAACCTGCAATCATTTTCTTAATTAAATTGGAACATTAAAGTAAGAAAGGTGTCACTTGACCACGGTACAGAGCTCATGATTTTTAGTGCTAAGGCGATAGAAATAATTGGTCTCTGACCTTCCAAATTTTGGTTCATGGAAAGTAGTCAGAAAGTGCATCACGCCAATTCCAATGATTGCTGCTGAAGTGAGTATACAAAGACTGAAACAGCACATTTGGAATTTGAGATTACATTGGTACTAAATGCTACATAAGCGACATCCATGATTCCTGCCTCCTATGATTCGACACGCATGTTCGATTTGGTGGCGATTTGAATTATGACTAATATATACAAATGTTGCCGCCTATAATTTGAAAGCTTAATTAAATGTAAAGACAATGTCTATTGTTATCCTTTTACTACATGCACTCCTTCATTGTCCAAGGACAACCTAAAGTTTTAATATAACCACACTTATACTCCTTAAAAATGTTGCTACCTCAAAAATTTTCTTGCACTACGGCATTGAACTTTGTGAAACAGCCCTATAGATAAAAATGACAACCATAGGCAATTTGGATATGCGTCCAAGGGGTTTTCTTTTGTAGATGATTGCTAATCCCTTCTCTTTCACTTCTATAGAAAATCAAAGTGAGATAAATTAGACTCTATCTCCTAAACTTTGCTTCCACTCCGCCGCCAACCTAACTCTCTTTCTTGCATCTTTATTTTCTTTTACTTTTTCAAGACAGCATAGGAGAAATCACTACTAAAGTTAAGCTGGTAATATTTCCTTTTCAAATTCTTATTACTCTACCATTATAGTTAGAGAAACTGATGAGATTAAATGAAAGTTTTCCTTGCTTTCAATGTCAACAAAGAATGACCAAGGAAACAAATACGATCAATGATAAGGGTTTACGGCCTTTAAGATTAATTGGATAACTAAAGAAAGATTCCTAACACTTTTGCTTTGGATTGAACAATAAACCCTAAAAAGGGATACTTTGCATGAGTTGTTCCACATATCTAAAATAGATGTTCAAGACATTAAATTTATGGGATAAAGTAAGTAAAATCATGACTTGGAAAAAAAAATAAAAAATCTTTGGGTAAAGAGAAATAAAAATGTCACGTAGGACTCAAGAAATTCAACCTTAGGCCGAAGCCAAGTCAACCTAGCTACTAGGATATTCTTGACCACCGGTACATATATTTTTGGGTACAAGTTTCATTATTCTTTTAATATATAGGATATTGGGTTAATGTATAGAGACTTGAACCATATATTGATTCAAGGTTTCTTATATGCTAAAAAATTCCATTAAAAAATGCATCAATTTTAACATTTCACCGGTTCTACCTATTTTTTTCCGACTAAAACTTACAAATATACCCGAGAGTTTCATCACACACTTATCACCCTTTTATCTTCCAATTAACAACCTAAATACTAAAACAACATTTTTTTTTTCTTCCGCAGTGGATCCTTTATTGGTTGGTAAAAACATGAATCACGATCAAACAAGCCAATTCTAGATATATTAAAACCATTCAACATCCACGCACCGTTGAATAGCTAAGGCTGTTCGTGTAATACGTGTTTCCCTCAGAAAATGGCTTCTAGCGAAAATAATTTGAGGATCTCATATTTATTTGTGACATCTCATTTGGTTAAGTTCACGAAGAATATAGCATAAAAAAGTTTGATTCCCTTTTTATCCTCACGTATGATTAGAAGATGGCCACATTAAAAAAAAAAACTTCAATAATATTAATATATCATTTAAATAGATTAACAATAAATAAATACCAATAAAATTATAATAAATAAAAATAAGAATAATAGCTTTTCAAAAAGTACTTACTATTATAATCATGTATTTAAATATGATTAATATTTATGAACGATTCATCCATATACACGTTTATTCCTATAATATTTTTTTTCCTTCCTCGAGATATTTTATTAAGGGATTTATAAAGAAAATTTTCCATACTAATAATAGTAACAGATTATACAAAAAAAAAAAATAGAAAAAAAGATAAGAAGTTTCTTAATTTGGTATTTTAGCCCGTGTTTCAAGACACTTATAAACTTTTTTATTTTTATTTATTTTTTTGTTTTGGAAAGTTGCTTGCTCTATACTTAGAATACCGGCGTGCTTTTCCATATTGCATGTTTATTTCGACAAAAGGATTAATTTTATATTTCCACTGTGAAAGAAGCGACGATCGTTGGATTTTGGCGCATGAGAAAAGAAGTAGCGGTGACACTTCCTTTTGCTTTAAGGGAGCACGTTCATCACCTAACCTATGTAGATGGATAGATTGACGCGCTCAGACATAGCATAATCTATTGCATAATTAACATTATTTATCATAAAATCTAGCGGAGCATGTCATGTTATTATCTACATCACTTCACAGTTTTTTCTTTCCCCTTTATTTTTTTTTATTCCCTTTTAGGTGACCAGGGTAGTTGCATCCATATAACAAAAATAACATAGTTTATATTTACAAACATAATATATACACGAGAAAAATAATGCCGTAAGACATTTTCTGTGGAAAAAACGGAAAGCGAAGATTAGTTTTATAAGCTTAAGACACTTAATGAAGGGTTCAATTATATTAACAAGGCCATATGAGTATAGTGTTAATAAGTCAAACCTACTTGTAAATGGTTGAACTCTTGATTGAAATTTACTTAGAATTGGATTTAATCACAACCTGGGCTCAAACTTCATGATATCTAATTTGACAGTTTCAAGAGCCTAATAGAGCTTGGACAGAGGTTGAGTGTTAATTTAGTTCGAGCTAAATTTTAGATGATGATTTTATTTTAATTTGAAAAAAAAAACATCTTTTATAAATAAATCAAATTTGAACAAATTTAACTAAAATAAGATCAAACTTATTGAAAGCTATTTTAACTCGAGTTCGAATTTAAAATTTTAAACTTAATTATGATTGAACTCGAGCTCATCACTTTGTCGATCAATCTTGACTGATTTACAAGCGCTAGGTACAGGGATTGAAAGCCCATTTACAAAGGCATCCCCTAACTTCATTTAGACGACATTGTTAACGAGGAAGCCTATGGAAAATGTGATTCCCACGAACACTAATTCACGTTGACATAACAATATCATTGGCATTATATTGAGAAACCGTATATATATTTTGCCTGAACCATGACGGCCAATAATGACATAGAAAAAGATAAAATTACATTTTTTTTTCTTTTAGCATTTTCGGCATTATCTTTCACTCGTTAAAAGAAAGCTATAAGAGGATTATTAAAAAGAAAAACAAAATCATAATTAGTGGATAACCGATAGAATCCAACCCAATATAAAGCTTTCTGTGGCAGCAGAGCAAGCATGCTCCTCAACCCTTAATTCGTCCGTTAGTAGCTAGATCATCAACCTTACTAAATAAAGCTATTATTAACAAATATTTTAAGATGCTTGTTAAAGATTTAAAATGATTTATTATATTTTTCAATATTAATTATACACTTAATAGAATAGTATGTATATCAAAAACGAAGAAATGTTTCATATTGTTTGAGATCTTAATAAGTATGGTGTTTAAAAGAAAAAAAAAAGGCTCAATATTATTAATATATAACGTAAAATGATGAGTAAGGTGTAAATTTGTTATTGGTTTTCTTAATTAAATTAGGATAAAGAGAGGGTATCGCTTCGCCACGGTACAGAGCTTATGATTGTTGGCGCTACGCTGCAGAGAAAGGACAGAAATAATTGGTCTATGACCTTCCAAATTTTGATTCATAGAAAGTAGTCAGAAAGTGTATCTCGCCAATTCCAGTGATTGCTGCTGAAGTGAGTATAGAAAGACTAAAACAGAACATTTTGGAATTTGAGATTGCGTTTGGTACTAATGCTACACAACCGATATCTATGATTCATGTCTCCGATGATTCGACCATCACGTTTAAGTTGATTGCGATTTGAATTATGTCTAATATATATACTTGGGTCATAAAGTATGAAACTTTAATTAAATGTAAACACAATGTTTGTACTTTGTTATCCTTCTAATACATGCAACTCTTTCATTTGTGCATTATTATTAAGCCAAATTGTTATGAAAATTACCAAAATCATAAAGATTACCCAAAGTTTCAAAGTCACCACATTTATACTCCTTAAAATTGTTGCCACCTCAAAAATTTTATAGCACTACAGCACTAAATTTTGCTTAGTCTCAAATTTGTTTTACTCTACTTTCAATTAAGGAAATGGATGAGATTATTAGAAGTTTTCCTTTCTTTCTATCAGAAGGAAACGAAATCTTGACAAGGAACGACCAAGGAAACAATTACGTACAAATCAACTGCAAGGGTTTCAGACCTCTATTGTTTTGGATGACGAATAAGAAATTCTAACATTTTTAACCCTCAAAGAGGGACACTTTGAAGGAGTTGTGTGACAAATCAAAAATAGATGTCGAAGACAATAATTTTATGGAATAATATGATTGAGACCATCGGTTAGGACAAGAAAAAGGCATAAAATGGTTTAACATCAAATTACGTCGAAGGGATGGAGAGATTAGGTCACTAGGTGGATTGACCACTTGGTCGACCCAATCATCCTAATCATCCCAATCAAACCCAAACCCCATAAGATCAACTGATGAATATCTAAAACCATCCTAATTTGATAAAAATATGGATTTTCAAATATTTAAGTGGGAGAAAATAGAAACAATCGAAGGATTTTTAATCAATAGCTTGAAGGATACTGATTGATGTTAAAATATGAATTAGGAGTTAAATTGGATTCTATCAAGATTGTAAGTGAAACCAAGTATGTGGTAGTTGCTTTTTTGTTGGTTATGCACACTAGTTTAGAGTACAATTTGATTGTTAACGCCTAGCTATTAAGGAAACAAAAAAAAAAAAGAAAATTCTTGAGTTTATTAAAGTTAGATACAAATTGACGGATTTTGTAGATTCAAAGAGGGACTAGTCTCATCATTGTGATTATTATTTTTTGATAGGAACGTAAAACTAAAAGTAGAATCTACGGGGAATTTACACTCATATTTATCCCTTTTAAAAGTTAATTACCTGACACAATTTTTCAACAAGTAAACTTCTTTTGCCAGTAACTTGAGTATGCTTCTATTATCAGCGAATTTATCTATTGTTTGAGTCGAAACGGGAGCTGAAGCACTCTAACTATTGTATGTGCTTGAAAAACAAAACCTATTTGTAGTAACATTGAAACTGCTATCAATCCATACTCTCAAAAATGACTACAAGGATCTATATGACACTTACAATATCGAATCCAAGGATCTGCCATGCATTTTCTAAACTGACTCTATAAACCTACTCCATGCTTCCAAGACTAACTCTTAAGGATCTAATGATCCCCACCCTTAGAACCAACTCTAGGGGATGTGTACGTGACTTCAAACTTGTAAAGTCGACTATAGGATTTGGCTCCAAGTGAATATATCTTTTAGATTTGAGAAATTTGAATTAATTAAATATATTACATGACTGGCGATTTCTTGTCACATTAGTACTATTGAGAATGTATATGCTTTGTCATTTGCATGTGTTTGCACACAATGATCTCATACTGGACTTTACCATTCACTTCTTTTGGGTTTTATTTCAAGTGAGTGAGGATTACTATAGCTATGACCATATTGGGTACGACTTGTACCGTGAAGGAGGGAATGCCATGAGCTTTCGTGAGGACGATTTTAAGGATTATCTGTTTCAGAAAAACTATTGAGGTTGATTTAATTATTTCTGATTTCTATTGTATAGGTTCACTTGATTTTCAGTTGATAGCTGAAGAATTCTATTTGTTAGACTGAAATTTCTATATGAGGATTTGTTGATGAGAGTTGATGGTTTATTTTTTTAATCATGCGGATTTGTAATTGGTTTTTGAGTTTTACAAGCACATCCTATGATTTGAGTATGCAGTAAACTTGTGGCACCTAAATTCGAGGCACGAGAATTTTATAAATATGCACTTATAAGTATAAATCTTGCTTGCTTCTTGTTTCTATATCGTTTTTCCCCTTCTTTTGTGTACTCACATCATATGATTTATCGTATTTATTAGAAGATAAATATGTTCTCATTACAGATGCTTTGATATCCATGCACACTACGTATTATGACTTGATATGATATGTGCACAGCTTTCCTATTAAGTCCTCCAATGCCATCTCGATAATTATTAATCTAGGATGACCCTTCCATTGTCTACGTGTTGTAACTTAATTTACGTGAATTGAATATTCTTCTTTATGGGTGAAAAAGAAAGTAAATTATCAAATTAGTACATAAATTCATTCGTAATTACCATTTCACACTCTTTTTTTTCCCCCTTAAATTATAAATATACTTTCTAAACTATTAATAGGAAGAAAATCCTAAATTTCTAAAGTATAACTTTACCTCCCTTAACTTTTGAAAACATGCATATAAGGTTTGAATGTTGCTGGAATCCAAAAACTATCTTTATTAACAGTCCTTTTAGTAAACGTATTGGGTTTCTAATAATAATTTGAGATTCTTTTTCCATATCTTAAAAAATTATGAAGAGTTAAAATTTTATTTTAGGATTTTAAAAGATTTATCCATAGTTGATCAATGGGACATACAATGCTGCTAACGTTTGCTTCAGCAAATAAAGCTCTCTTTTGCTCAATCATGATAATAAAAAATGCCTTAAGCCAGTGATATGTAGCAATATTGCAGACTGATGTAATTCGGAAGAGTAAGCATGAAGCAACAACGCCGAGCGTCAAAATGATTGGTGACGGATATGCTCCGTGCCATTTTGGCCCTTCCTAAAGGACAATCGGGATCTTGTTTGCTTAGTTAGAAGTATGGGTTAGTGATATACACGATCCGCCGCAGCTGCGCATCGAAATGCCTCCTACAGCTACTTTGCGTAACACATAACATCCAATAAGTGTAGCTCCACAGATAAGACATCTTTTCATAATATTTTCTTTAGTCAATTGTGGCATATGCGGCCCCTGGGTAATTAGATGATCTAGAAAGTGATATAAGCTTGATTAAGAAGTAAAAGCCAAAAGGTTTGAGTTTTTTTTAAGTTCAAGGTTGCAATTTCGAATTGAGTTTTAAGACATTAAATTATAAAAACAACTATTGATAGACTATTTTGAGCTTAGTTGAGGCCAATTCCAAGCAAGGACTGATCGAGACCCATTAACAAACAAAGAATCAAACACCTTGCCTCCACTTGAACACTCCATGGTCCTCCCGAGCACTTTACCTATGCTCGAGCATTTCAAGAACCTGCTCTTTGCACATGCTCAAGCACCTAGGCACTTTTTGGTATACTTGAGCACCTCGCTATCTACTCGTCCACCCCCAAGCTCTATGGAAGGTTGCCCCCTAGCCTATAGATTGATCGATGCCCCCTCTCTAGGAGCCTTTTGTCTTTTACTCCTCCATCTCTCCTCATTAATTGCACAACTGACATCCCTTGAGTCTGTTAGTATCTTAGGTTTCAAAAGTGGCTGCCAACTTGTTCATGGCCGACTACTTTACGTAACAACCCTATTCTCTTTGTAGTGCTTATCCCATATGAGTTGTGAGTACGGATAAACCTTAGGCTGATATGTGTCCCTAGTAGGAGAGCTCCATTCACTATTTATAGAGAAAGTAGCCAAAGGTATGGGATCTTCTCTTCCATGACCACATACATCACTTGTACACATTGCAAATTGAGTAACCCTTTCTCCCCTAGGAAAAAGAGTGCTCGGATCCCATGTACGAGCATGTTTCACCCCACCCATCCTTCCTTGCTAACTTGAGTGTTAGAGGGCTTTCATAGACTAATCCATCGGGAGCTTTTTGCAGCTACTCAAAAGTAAAGAGTATGCCTAACAATAACTTTCTTAGTGTTCAAGCCCATTCTCCTTGTCTTACCTAGTTAATCCCTATGTCAACAACAACATTCTCAGGGCCTTTGTTAATAAAATGCTTTATTGGATAAAATAGAAAACAATTAACATGAAATAAGAAGACAAATATATATTTTTTTTAAAAAAAAGAACGTTTTACAGCTTTATGTCTCCAATCTAGTCCGTAAAGTTAACTTTAAACCACGTGTATAAAAGAATTGATACTATTGCGACTCGAGTTGATATATTTGGTTCGGCCAGATCCAAGCATGGTTACTTGGTCCGTTTAGACACAATCAGGTCGCAAGTCCGTCAGGCCTAGACCAGCTTAGAGCCCTCGATTTCGTGTTGGGTTTATGCCTGCAAATAAGCTCATTCCATTTTCTTTTTTATAAATTTTTTCCCTCTCTTTTTTCCTCCTCATTTTGCATCCAGTTTAAACTGTACTGACAATTTGTTGTTTTGGTCTGCAAAAAAAGATTAATTCATTAATTAATTTTAATTGTACATATTCCCTTTCAATATTATGTTAATTATCCAAAATAATACAAAATCCATTTATTTCTTCGATGATATATATGTACATGGAAACACTATTAATATTAGAAGATGTTGAAATGCTAGAGTAAATAAGGTAATATTATTACCCTTATATAAAATAATTATAACTACATTGCAATTGCGATTATTGTGTTGTTTTCTTAGAAATTCCAATCTATCATAACAGATAATTGCAGTCAAGTCAATCACAAGAGTGACAAATTAAAGAATGACTAAAAAGAGGACTAGTTTGCTGTAACACTGATTTCAATCTTGACGTCGCAAAATAGAACATATGAAATTATGTTCTAATATGTGGAAGCTTTATCAGTTATATGTAAGTATTCGTTGCATTCATCTTTCATAATTTTCCTCACCACCTAGTTAGCTTTATGTCCACCATTTTCTCAAGCTATTGCATCAGTCAAATCTTTCTAAAGTGATACAGATGTTGAAAAAAGAGTTTGATACGGAGCAGTCTAGGAAGTTGATGAAAATATATAAAAGACAAGGCTGGTAACCACTATAAAATGCTTGAAAAAAATAGAGATGGTAACACTATTTATAAAACATTTGACGATGAACATTTTTCACCCTTTTAACCATGAGTTTACATACACCATGTAGTACCACAAGTAAAATCAACTCTCCCTCATAATAACCGGTTTCTACTTTTTTGACTTCTCTACATATGGTTGGCTTCACTCTAATCACCAGTTTTCATATCTTCAGATTTCTAGAAGGTGATATATGAAGCATCGCTTGAAAAGATACTAATGCATATAATACTAACTTTATAGAGAAATTGAAAAATTTACAAATGCATGAAAAACATAATAAAAAAATGAGACATTTTTAAGAGAAATGGATAAATATTTACAATTCTTAGTATATAGGTATGTGGTAAGGTTGCTGTAACTGGTCGATCACATCGTGGACTGGTCGACTTAGGAGAGACGTCTTGAGCTGATGATACATAAAGAGATGTTGTTAAAAAGAGGTGTGGGAGGAAGAATGGACAAACTCTATATCCTGAATGCTTGTGTGTAATAGTAGATCAAACTCGGTGTTTTTTTATTATTCTTGATCGAATTGCTTGTTTAATCTTCTCTAGAGTGATTTTAGCAGAGCTTTGGTATTTGTCTTAAGCTTGCTAATATTCTAAATGAATCAAATGAGGAGAAATGCCTCCTATTTATAGAATTTAGAGGTTGATATTATCTGTTAAATGACTTTAAGATAAACGGTAAGATTAAGTCTTATTATTAAAGCTTATCTTTTCCTTTTGCCTTCCAAGGCTTGGACATGAGCTTGGGCTTTACTCAAGGGCTTATAATAGTTAATGGAAGCCCATTATTATTATAAATAAGCCTAAAGCACTTATAAGTCCCCTTAAAGCCCATTAAAGCCAATTGAGACCCAAATGAGCATAGAAGAACCATTTCTAAGTGTATTTTTTATGTGTGAGATAACTGAGCAAGGTTGAGATTCCTATTCTAAGCCTATCAATCTATCTATCTATCTCATTTATACTAGTAAATGGGACAGTACTGTTATGAAGTAGAGTGGAGCTCTAAAGTGAAGCTTTGGGTGATGCCCCTATAATATGATACGGTGTATATATATATATATAGTTGGCTTAGAAGCTATATATATATAATTTTTCGTAGAATATTTCTATAGAATTTTGATAGTTTGATTGTTTAATGCTCCTGTCCATAAGCCAAGCCAAGAGATCAAAGTTTAAACCTTACATTGTGCAAACTACGCAGTTATTTTGCATAGGCTCCACAACGTGTTTCCAAGATGTACGAGCCTCTTGGATCTTCTTTCCTTAATTCTGTAGCTAACAAATTGGGCTTAAATCTCCCCTTAATCTCCATTTAATCTTTTAAATCTTTCATAAGTCTATTAAGCTCCATTGAAATACTTTGATAAATTTATTTATTTATTTTGTTATCCTTTAACAGTTTGGCCACACATTTAATTGCAACCCAATAATAACTAGTGTAAGTAGGTATTTCTACCACGTTGCTTCTTACTTGTTCTCTTCCCTATTACTTTTTTCCTTTTTTCTTCTTCCTTTTTTTTTTTCTAAGTAGTATATAATAACCACATCTTGCAGAAACCATTAAAAGCTATCTTATAACAATAATAAATCTTCCACATGACAATTATAAAATTCAATTTGCAAAGGAACTCATATCTCTTCACATAAATTTAGATCTAAGTATCATTTCAAATCCCAATCTCATCTATCTTCTACAATAAGTATCTTCTAAAGATCTCTCAAATGTTGAACTCAAATCTTTTCAATACTTATCTTTTAACTCAATAGTTTTAGCTATATATACCTTTATCTCATTGACTTTGTCTTCGCAAGTAACAACAAGAAGTCTTGATAGTAAGTCCTCACATCTTCTTCTTCTTCTGTTTTATCTTTATTCTTTTTTTCTTTTTTTTTTATTCATTGGCATTACTTCTAAGTGGATTGGAGCTATTTTGGTCTTCATGTATGTTGTCAATCTTAATAAGAGGTTTCTTCTAAACTTAAGTCAACACATAATCTTTATGTACATCTTCCTTTTTCTTAACCTCCTTTTTGCTATTCATTTGTAGAGATGGGAATCATTCCTCATCTAATGTTGTGAATCTTCTCAAAATGGTGTTGCTAAAATAGCTTCTTTCATTTTCTTTTTCTTTTGTAGAGCTACTATGTCTTTTTTTTTTTTTTCAATTTTACGTATTTGGTAAAAGGAACATTAATGGGGTCTTGATTTTCTTAATTTGCAAATTTGGTTCATGTTATTTCATTGGTGATCAAATTTTCTTTTGTCTCTACCATCCATTCAACCGATTGTTGTACTAGCATTACATTAAGCTAATCTCCTTTATAAATCTTACTTCGATCAATTGTCAAAAATCAAGTAATTTACTTTTCCTTTTAACAAGCCACTTACTCCTTGTTAAGCTTCTTTCTCTCTTTCTTTCTCTCTCTCTCTCTCTTTTTTTTGGTGACTGGATAACTTTATGCTTCATTATTCTAATAAACCTAAGGATAACTTTAGGCGTTGGCCCACATTTTTAATACCCATACATCAATACAGGCTCACAATTAACCTTAAGTGTTATCGTGGATTCCTAACATATAACGGGCTATGGTTAGCTTTAAGTGTTAGACTAGATTCCTTATATACAATCATTATTACAGGCCATCGATTAACCTTAGGTATTACCATAGATTCTCGATGTTTAGACATTTATTAAGCTTACAATTATTTTCGGTGATGTTAGGGAATCCCGATCCCACTATCTTATAGTCGAGTAATAAGTTACACATCTAACTTATTCGTATCTAACTAAGTCACACATCATCCAATTGTCAAGCATCGTACTTCATTGTAGGGATTGGAACAACTTTAGTGTTATTTCCTTCTTCAAAAATCACTTGTCAGGCTTAAAGGTGTATTACCTTAAGGAGCTAGTGGGAATACAATTCCAATTAAGGATACATTCAACAATCAAGCATCTACTCAACTGTTCCATCATTAATGAGCAAGGAGTTACATTACCCAGGAGAATCAAAATTCAACAAGGTGTTGTCACTAACATTTTGTACAAGGTTATCATTCAATGATTTAAGTGGATAAAGTTGGCAAGAAGTCAATGGGGGTCAAATACCATGAATCCAAGGAGAACTACTTCCTAAGGTATATCACCTTAGGATATCAAGACTATAAGAATCCTAATAAGAGACAACTATTTGGACTTTCCCTATGTATAAACGGTTGCTCTAAAGTTCCGTGCTTCACTTGAATGTATCTATTCATAATAAGCATAGGATTGTTCTCCAACTTCACTTTAGGTGTCAGAATTTACAATAATAAGAATTCATTGCAAGAGTCTCTAGCTCTATTCTAAATGCTAAGATCATCAACAAGCTAGGTAGATTGCTCAAGGAGAACCGTCTTCACTCAAGTGTCTTAAAAGTATAAGACCAACATTTTTAGAAGTGTGAAGGAAATCAAGTGTTCATTGACAATCACTTACATCGACATGAGGCTACCACTTTGGAGTGCTAAGAAGACATAGAATGAGAGAAGCTAAAGAACCAGTGCCATTCAGGAAAGCTTGCACTCATGTTTTATGCAGCATGATTAGAGGTGTATACTACATTCAAGTGCTTTATACAAAAGCTTTACTACTATGTGAATCATCCTCATGTTAAGATGTTAATCATTCATAATCAAGCATGATATGTTGAAGAATTGCTCTTCTCCCCCAGTTGATGGCACATCATAGCATGATAAGGCAACAACTTATGATTCAAAGGATGCTACCTCATCTTATTATGTGAATCCTTTTGCACTTGCTTGTGTACTTCATGAATCATCAGGTCAAGTATATCATGGAGTTGCTTCAACTTTATGCACTTGCTTTGATCTTCAATAACTCTAATCTCAAGACTTAGAAAAGATTGCTTTGAAGGAAATGGCATCAAAATGGCTAAGCCTACTATAGGTTCACTTTAAACCTTCACTACAAAAATCATTTCGATCTCCTCATTTGATAAAGTAGCATTATGGTTATTAAGTGTATGGTGGGATTTCTTTGACCCATGATAATCAAGGTCGATTCAACTTCATGATTTCATAAAGTTGTAGAAAGGCATTGTCCTACCATGTACCTAGGAGGGAATGCTTCTACCGAGTAAGAGTGATTATCATGAAGCGATTACTTCAACCATAGACGAATAAGATTGCTTCAACCTCAAGTTTTACAAAAAGGCATTATGGCTACCAAGCTTGTTGTCAGGTTGCTTCGACCCATCACAACTAAGATTGCTTTGATCAGGTGAGTAATGTTGTAAAAATGTGCATTGCATCCATCGTATACTCAAGAGCATATGCTTTTATTAAGTGACTACGGCTACCATAGTCTAATTGCTTCAATCATCCATGGATGAGGTCTCTTCGACCTTGACTCTATGGAAAGGTGTTACAATTGCTAAGTCTGTTATGGAGTCACTTCAACTCATCACAATTGAGATCGCTTTGATCCCAAAAAGTGGTGCTATAGAATGGGCATTACGCTTGTTGTGTGCTTAGAAGCATATACTCCTATTGAGTAACTATAGTTATCATGATATGATTGCTTCAATCATCCATGAATGAGATCACTTCAACCTTAACCTTAAGGAAAGGTGTTACAGTTGCCTAGCTTATTGTAAGATTGATTCAACTTATTATAGTTGAGATTGCTTTAATCTCATGAATACTATTGTAGAAATGGGCATTACGCTTGTTGTGTGCTTAGGAGCGTTCACTTCTACTAAGTGACTATAGCTACTATGATCTAATTGCTTTAACCATACATAGATGAGGTCGCTTCGACCTCGGCTCTGCAAAAAGGCATTACGACTACCAAGCCTACTATAGCATCGTTTTAACCGATTACAAACTAGATGGCTCTAATCTTGTGATTATAGATCACTAAACAATGATAACGAATAAGTCCGTGTATCCAAGGATTGTAGTGGTAGTGTTAGCTACACCAGATTAGGCAGCAATGTTAGCTACACTAGTTTTATTTCATAAAATTTATTAGTAAGGAATAATAGGTAGCAATGTTAGCAACACTTAATTATACTCATGAATAGAGCACCATGGTGGCAATGATAGTTGTGCTATGGTGGTTAGAAGGCATTTGTCAATAAGATACTTCAATCGCTTGACAACAAAAGGTTGTTAGGTAGTGATGCTAGCTACACTAGATCATCCCCTATAGGTATAGAAATTTCAATTTTAGAACATTAGTAGAAGGTACTGTTATTGATTTGCTTCATGTACTTCTCGATATCTTCCTTTGTCACATAGGATAAAGTAGCAATTGCAATATTGGTTATCACTTGGTGTATTGGTGCGAGGTTTTGAGGTGCAACCATGATAATCATTAGCGGTTATAAGTTGCATCTCGAAGAAGAGGAATCTCTAGGGTAGCCCTTTGTTTCCTCAATTGTAGGTGTCTGGTAAGTTGGGGTCAAGTGTTGCAATGGCTACATTGTTGACTTCCTTCACCTTTCATGGGGTTTAGATCAACTTATTCAGGTTGCTGAGCATCCTCCAGGCCAACAATAGGAGGAGCAATACTTTAGACTTGCACACTTGTTGTAGGTACAGCTACCCTAAATGACGCATTAGCAAATAAGCCAATAGTGAAAGGTGCCTATAGGTTTACCCGAAGTAATATAGTAGTGCTTACTAAAATAATAGTTTCCATAGTTAACATTGGTAAATTCATACCAAGTAATGCATTGGTATTTGTGGCAATTATAGTTGCCATGATTAGTAAGAATTGCATAAAAGTGGTAAAGAGCTAGTTCATCATGTGGGTGTTTTCTTGTATTACATGCAATATAGGTAAATTATTAGTAATGGGTGGTTGCATTGTCCCAAGTGCCTGTATAGCCCTAAGTACTTAAATAGTGCTAAATCCTTATACAGTTCTTGGTGCTTGCACAATTCTAGGCACTTACACAATTCTAGGCACTTACACATTTCTAGGTGCTTCTATGGTTATTGCCACATTGGTATCTTAAGCTACTTGGGTTTGCTCAACCCTTTCATGTTGGTTCTCATATTCTTGAATGTACCCATCATTTCTACTCTTCTTGCATGTCAGTACCATTCTATTAAGTCTCTCTTCCCTTAATAGAGTTACCAAATAATGTATGGTAGGGTTATTGTAGCTAGCTGACCACGTGCGATAGGTATGCTAGTCGACCTAGGAGACGTCTTGAGTTGATGATATGTATAGAGATATCATTAAGAAGAGGCATAGAAGGATAAACGGGCAAGCTTGATATCTTGAATCCACGTATATGATAGTGGATCAAACATAGTGTTCTTGAGCATTCTTGATCGAATTGCTTGTTTGATTTACTCAAGAGTGATTTTAGCAAAGCTTTGGTGTTTGTCTTAAGCTTACCAATGTTCTGAATGAATCAAATGAGGAGAGATACCTCCTATTTATAGAATTTGGAGGTTAATGTTATCTTTGGATGGGTCTAAGATAGACGGTTGAGCTTAAGCCTTATTATTAAAGCTTATCCTTTCCATTAACCTTCTTAGGCTTAGACATGGGCATGGGTATGGGCTTTACTCAAGGGCTTATAATAGTTAATTGAAGCCCATTATTATTGTAGATAAGCCTAAAGCACTTATTAGCTTCCTTATTGTTAGATTGCTAGCCTTTGGGCCTCTTTACTTGCGTACACCTCTGAAGCCCACAATCTCTCGTTAGAAGAATTCTTATTCGTTAACCTACTAAGGACAAACACCAGTATAAGAAAGAATAGTGTGTGAACTCTTTGAAGTCCCAATTTAGATACACTCTTCTCTACACAGACCCTTATTCATTCACTAACTTACCTATTGAAACCAGCCTTCTAAATGCCAAGGCCAAAGTGACAACATAGCAAGTCAAATTCCAATCTACCAACATGATAAGTACTAAGGTTAAGTTGCTGAGTATCAAAATCGAGGCCGAGGCTTTAACATACCGAGCCCTACTTATTTAGCTTGTAGAACTGTAGCATCCTTCATTCGTTTCGGTAACTCTAATTAACATTCATTAGCAATAGTCGTAGTATCCTTACAACTCAGCTACCATGGCCCAAGATTCCTTAACACAAACTTATTGACAAGATGTCACCTATCCTTACTTCTCTGACATTTGTACTATATTCCTTTTTTCCATTTGTCTTATTTTCTCTTTTGGTACATACTAGTAACCTCTTTCTTCATTGTCTTTTATGTAATTTTCCTTATTTACATTATTGACCTAAAGGACTTACTATAAATAGTTTTTCACTATAGATGCAAGATACATCCTACACCATTTTAGATATTGAATATACTTGTTCTTGTGATATATTCCTCTTTGAGCATATACCTCTTACACTCTTATCTAATCTTGCTGAGTAGCTTGAGATTTGTAGTGAGTGAACTTTAACATTATCTTATGAGTCATATCAAGCGAAGTGATAAGTCCTGTTGTGTTCGTTGGTGTGTCATATCCTTTAAGCAACTCATGGAAGCTATTGTGTTTACCAACCTTTTTGTTCTAGTTTTCTTCAATATCTTGAAGGACCCATTTCGTTATCATTCTCTATGGTAAGCCCTTGTGATTATGGAGCTTCTAAGCACATTATATAATCCTAGTATTAGAGCTTATGGTTGCAACTGAAAGTTGTATTGGAGTAATTCCTACTAGTGTGTTTGTTTTGTTATACTATGTTTTCCACTTGAAAAACATAGCATGTTCTCAGTTTACTATTTGAAACATATTTCCTAAGTTTATGAGAATTTTCTGTATGAGTAGAGGATTTCCTAAAGTTTTGTATTGAGAATATCGAATCTTAGTGTTCAAGGAGAAATTAATGATGTTGAGAGTGATGCTCATGAATGTGGCCAGATTACCCAACAAACCCCATGAATTGCTAATAAGCAGATACAAGACATTGTTACTATTGTGGCTAATCTAGCTATTTTTGTATAAAGGGCCATAAAGACTAGGCCACAAGAAAGAGTCGATGTTGAACAAGGTCGAGGAATGAGAGATAGGTCAAGAAGATAGATTGGTGAGAATTGAGCACTTAAAGCTGTTAATGTAAACCCAACTCCAGCCCGACATGCTAATAGAGTTGTAAGAAGGAGACTTGAGTTAGATGAAGTTGAGAAGTATGATGAGGAGGAACAGTATGATGGATTAGGAGAACATAAGCTTCGAGCTCCTAAAGGATCTAAGCATCTTAAAGTACAAATTTCGAGCTAATGACTACTTAGATGGAAGAAGAAGATTGAAAAGACATATGGCTTTTATGATTACGAAGGTACTGTTCATACTTGAGTGGTTGTGTTATAATTTTTGGGGTATATAGTAATGTGGTGGAAAAAGTTGCAAAACATATGTTAGAGAGCCTGACGTGAAGTTTGAGCATTGAATGAGATCAAGAGAGTTCTGAGGAGCAAGTTTGGCTTAGAACACCAAGAACAAGACACTTTTTGGCATCTCTAAGACTTGAAACAAGGTAATAAATCGGTGGATAAGTATGTTTGAGAATTATAGTTATTGATGATCAGATGTAATGTTCATAAACCAAAGACATGAACTATAGCAAGATTTATTTCTAGGCTTAGAAATGAAATTGGTATTATAAAGGAGTTATAAAGGCTTAGGACTCTAAGTGAGATCATTCAAGTAGCATAGAGGTCGAAAGGCAAATGAGGAGCCAAATCAACCAAGTTCTAAGCAGCCAACTTGGCTTTTCGAGCAATTGATTTGGCTTGTCATGTAGAAGTGGTATGCCAAGCCAACCTAGATAACATCAAGGTCAGATGCTGAGTAGACTTAATGATGTCTAAGGCAAGGGTAAGGCCAAGAAGCTTGAGGTGAGGAAAGACCAACGTTAGAGTTTAGGGAGAAAGACTTAAAAAATCAAGTGTTTTAAGTATCTTTGTTTTAGATACATGGCTAGTTAATACCTGAATAAATGCATCACGACTATTAAAAGAGATAGACCCTAGTTCAAGGTGGAAAGTGCTAGCAAAGGAGAGGAAAAGGTAGATGTTAATCATCCATTGAGTGAATTTTAAGAAGACTCTGATGTGGTAACACCACTTGAAATGGGAGTTAAGTATTGTATGGTTATGCAACAATCTCTTAGTACCTTTGTATCTGACGAGAATGAGTAGAGGGAGAACCTCTTTTATGTAAACTACTAAATGAGAGGAAAGCTTTGTGAATTAATCATTGATGGAGGGAGTTGTACTAATGTGATAACATAGGGAGTAGTCAAAACTTTAAAATTGCTGACCTACCCATACTATAAGCCATGCAAGATTCATTGGCTAAATGAGAAGAGAGGTTTACCTATTGCTAAGTAGGTTAAGATATCGATAATTGGTGGTGACAAATATAAGGATGAGATGCTATGCGATATCCTACCCATATGTATTTCACACATATTACTTGGCCGACCTTGGCTATTTGATTTGAAAGTACTGCATGATAGATATAGGAACACTTATATAATATAGAAGGATGAGAAGAATGTTAAATCAACCCTAATGAGTCCCAAAGAAGTTTAGAAGCCATAGGAGAAGATTTCTAGATCATTGCAGAGGAAGTCTTTAATGATTTCTTGAGCCCAATTCTCTAAAGACATCAAGAAGAAAGAGTATGCTCTTGTTGGTTAGGAAACTTCTAGAGTTGAGAGAAGCTAGATGCTTACTTGTTGGGGTGTAGATATTACTACAGGAGTATGCTAACCTGTTTTTTATTGACATGCCAAGAGGTTTACCTCCTGTAAGAGGTATAGAGCATTATGTTGCCCTTTAACTAGGAACTACTCTACCTAACTAACCTACCTATAAGCTTAACCCCATGTAAGCTGCTAAGTTAAATAAACAAGTTAGTGAGTTGATTGACTACTAATATGTCTAAGAAAGCGTAAGCCCCTGTGCCGTGCCAATTGTCCTAATGTTGAAGAAAGATTGCTTATGGAGAATGTACATTGATAGTCGAACAATCAATAAAATCACTATTAAGTACCGACATCCAATCTTACGATTAGATGATATACTTGATGAGTTACATTGTGCTTGAGTCTTTTCAAATATTGATTTTTAGAATGGCTACCGTCAAATACGAATGAGACCCAAAGATGAACGGAAGATTGCTTTCAAAATGAAAAATGGTTTGTTCAAATGGACGGTGAAGTCGTTTGATTTAACAAATACTTTGAGTACTTTTATGCAACTTATGAATCATGTCCTGAGACCATTGATTGGAAAATGCGTTGTTGTGTACTTCGATGATATTTTAGTATATAGTGCTGAAATGACATCTTATGTTGCGTACTTAAGATCTGTGTTTGATATCTTCTATACTGAGACATTATTCAATAATCTGAAGAAGTATATGTTCTGCTAGAACGAGGTTGCATTCCTTGGATATGTTGTTTCTAGAGGAGGTATCTGAGTTGATGATGAGAAAGTCAGAGTTATTCTAAAGTAGTCAATGCCGACAAATGCTACAAACGTTAGAAGTTTCCATGGTTTGGCTTCATTCTATTGAAGATTCATTCAGAACTTTAGTTCTATAGCCCCATTAACTAAGTTGATTAGGAAAAACTCTAAATTTAAGTGGTTTGAGAAGGCTTAAAAGAGTTTTGATGAGATCAAGTCCAAGTTGACTTCCACCCTACTATTCATCCTACTTGATTTTGAGAAAGTTTTTAAACTATAATATGACACATCTAGAGTCAGCATTGGAGTTATTCTTATGTAGGATCGCCAACTAGTTGCCTATTTTAGTGAGAACCTCAAAGAAGCTACACTAAATTACTTGGCATATGATAAGGAATTCTATGCCCTTGTCAGAGCACTTCAGAAGTAGCAACATTAATTACTGTTGAGAGAGTTTATCATTTACACAAACTATGAATCTCTCAAACATCTTAGAGAATAGTAAAAACTTTCATGATGTCATGCTAAGTGGGTTGAGTTCATGAAGAATTTTTGCTATGTTATCCAATACAAGAAGGGAAGCACTAAGACTATAGCTAGTGCATTCTCTCGTTGGCTTGTTCTCATTATAACATTGCAAGCTAGGATACTTGGATTTGGCACCATACTTGATCAATATGAGCATGATTTGTATTTTGGGCCCTTAATGTCTAAGTACAATGCTGGAGGAGTTGTGGTCTATAGGTTCTATATGAACTAAGGATTCTTAATGAAGGGGAGACAAATTTGGGTAGTGAATGGGTTTGCTCGGGAATTACTTATTCAAGAAGCCCATGCGGGAGGCTTAGTCAACCACTTTAGTGAAAAGAGAATGATCAAGTTGCTGAAAGAACATTTCTACTAGCTAAGGATGATGAGGGATGCATGTCGATTTTTTGAGCGTTGCGAGGTGTACAAACATACTAAGGGAAGAAAGGAGTTGTATAGAGAGTACACACCATTGCCTATACTTGAGCGGCCATGGATTGATCTAAGCATAGATTTCATTCTTAGCTTATCTACAGCACCAAGAAGACATGATTCTATTATGGTGGTAGTCGATCGATTCAACAAAATGAGTCACTTCGTCACTTGTTACGAAACTAAGGATGCTTTATTTGTTGCTAATCACTTTTTGTAGAAGATCATATGGCTACATGGGTACTAAGGAGTATTGTATCTAATTGTGATTTAAAATTTACGAGCTTCTTTTAGAGAACCCTATGGAAGAAGTTCGACACTAAACTCTTATTCAACACTTCTTGTTACTTATAAATAAACAGCCGGACAGAAGTTGTGAACAAAATAGTTAGTAACCTCTTTCGTGTTACTGTTGGGAAGAATCTATTTGATTGGGATCTATGCTTGCTCATCATTGAGTTTGCTTACAACTGCTCTACTCATAACTCAATTGTAAGGTCACCTTTTGAGGTTATTTATAGACTTAACCCAAACTTACCCTTAGATACAATTATTAGCTTAAGCTCCCAAGGAGAAAGTTAATCTAACCTACAGTACATCGAGGAGTTTTAGAAATTGTATTAGAAGGTTACTGGGCAACTAGCTAATATTGTGACTTGACAAAAGGAATAGGAGAGTCAAAGAAGGAGGTGAGTCATTTATAGCACAGGAAACCTTATTTGGATCTACCTTAGCAAGGAGTGTTTTCCAAGGAAGAGGATAAACAAGCTATCCCTAAGTCAGATGGACACTTTAAAATCCATCTTTGTATCAATAACAAAATCTATGAACTAGAGTTGCTTAAGAGATACAAGGTACCCCTTACTTTCAATATTGCTGACCTAACGTACTATGTTCCAAAAGAAGAAGAAGACCAAGATTTGGGGGGAAAATCTTCAATAATCATAAGGAACTAATGGATTGCCAACCTCTGGCTCCCTCATTTGTGCATGTTTCTAAGGTCTACAATCTCTTGCTAAAAGAATTCCCTCTTGTTAACCTATTGAGGACGAACATCACTACATGAAAGAATAGTGGGTGAACTTTCTAAAGTCCCAATTTAGACATAATCTTCGTTACACAAACCCTTGCCCAGTCATTAACTTACCTATCGAGGCCAACCTTCTAAATGCCAAGGCTAAGGTGATGATGCAGCAAGCCAGATTCCAATCTATAGACATGATAAATACTAAGGTCGAGTTGCTAAGTATTAAGGTAAAGGCCCTAACATGTTGAGCCTTACTTATTTTGCCCATAGAACTGTGGCATCCCTCATTCATCTTGGCAACTTTAAGTAACATTTGTTAGCAGCAACTATAACATCCTTATAGCTCAACTACCATACCCCAAGATTCACTGATACGAACCTATTAAGAGGATGCCACCTGTCTTTACTTCTCCGACATTTGTACTATATTTCTTTTTATCATTTGTCTTATTTATCCTTTTGGTACATACTAGGAACCTCTTTCTTCACTATCTTTTATGTAATTTTCCTTATTTGTATTGTTGTCCTAAAGAACTTACTATAAATAGTCTTTTTACTGTAGTTGCAAGGTACATCTAACGTCTTTTTAGATATTAGATATACTTATTCTTGTGAGATATTCCTCTTTGAGTACATTCTTTTTACACTTTTATCTAATTTTACCAAATAGCTCAAGATTAGTGGTGAGTAGACCTTAAGATTAACTTATGAGTCATATCAAGTGAAGTATTAAGTCGTGTTGTGTTCATTAATGTGTCATATACTCCGATCAGCTCACGGAAGCTATTGTGTTTGTTAACCCTTCCGTTTTAGTTTTTTTCAATATCTCGAAGGACCCGTTTGATTGCCATTCTCTACTGTAAGTCTTAGTGAATACTGATCTCCTAAGTACATCACTTAAGGCTTATTAAAGCCAATTGAGCCCCAAATGAGCCCCAAATGAACTTAAAAGAACCATTTTTGAGTCTACCTTTTTGCATACGAGATAACTGAGTAAAGTCGAGAGTAAAATATCCAGTTTAATGATCTCTATCTTGAGCTTACCAAGCCAAATCTCCCTAAAACAACCTTAAATGGGCTAGTTTCCTAAGCTCTATCACTAGCTTAAGATATCGGTCCATGGTGTTAAATTGGCTTAAAGGCCTAATTATCAAAACAACCCTTTACAATAGGTCATTTGTTGTGGCCTTTATATGTGTGTGCATATAAATGTGTTATTTAAGAATAGGGTTGTACATGTGTATTTATGCATTTATAGGAGAAGAGAGGGAGGCATTTATTTCTATGTATGTATGTATTTGTATATGTGTACATGTGAATGAGTATATTGGCAATTGAATGGGGATGATACAAATGCTTATTGTAGTGTTCTTTGAAATCGTATAACTTTACCCTAAATATATTACTTTATGCCCAAGAGGCCTTTCGCCCTCTTATTGCTTGTTCAAAATCTCTATTAAGGAGGTAGATCACCTTCATAACCTAAATAGTTTGCAAGATCCTTAGGTACCTTAATTCTAAACACATTTCTAACTTATACTTCATACTCTCCATCGTATTTCTACAAAAAAAAAATACTTTATTTATTAATGGGAAGCTCATTCCCTATAACAACACATTAATCATAAATAATTCTTATAAAATTAGTGATTTTAGCCAGACTTGCTTCTATAAAAGCAAGTAAAGATAAGTGTCTATAATTAGGAAGTGCTATGAATTAATAATCTATACAATATAACTTTATTAATCTACCTTGTAATACCTTTAGAAAATATAAGGAGATAAAGGTCTCTTGTCTAAGACTCCCTTATGATATGACTTGACTTATTTTCTTTCTATTGATCATTATATCAAATTTCACTATGGCAACGTATGTCATTATCCACTTATATATTTTTTAGCAGAACCATTTCTTTGAAGCATCTCTTGTAGAACATCCCATATCAACTCATAGCTTTATCTAAATCCACTTTTAAGGCACAAAACCATTTTTTCTCTTTTTTCTCCTCAGTTTTGAGAAAAAAATGAAATATCACATAATTCATCAACATATTATCATGGATCACTCATCTTAAAATAAATGCACTTTAGTTTTCGTGAATGGTGGTTTTAAAGAATGGCTTTAACCTAAAAGCTAAAATTTTTTAGATAATTTTCGATAGAATATTGCATAAACTAATAAGTAAAAAATGAGACACGTGTTGAGGATTAAGATACTAAGGAATAAGAATTAATCGGCATAGTTCAAGTTATAAAGGGAATATACTTGAGATGAAGAAATGTTTTACTATCTCTATAGCTATCTTTCCAACTACATTCCAAAATTTTTTATATAATATTTCAAAAAAACCATCAAGTTAGGAGCTTTTAATCTCCTTAACTAAAAGTTTGTTCTTTTGATTTCATAGTCATCAATTTCTCTTCATAAAGTACTAAATTGTACTCATTATTAACCATCTTATCAACTTAATTCATTCAACTCCCAAGTCATCCTAACATATTATGTAAAAAGATTTGCTAAAATGCTCTTTAAATGTACTTCCTTTCATCCTCTATCCACTTGTTACTCTCATCTCACAACTTCAGTATTTTATTATGATTTATTCTCAGAATGGTTAAATGGTGAATGGATAAAACACTTTTATAAAAAAAATTTGATCAATTCTTCCTAGACGATTGATGCTAATATTTTTTTATGTTTTCTTGATGTTAATTGGATCGTTTGAACAATTTAGTTTGTCAACCAAACCTTTATGGATGAAATTGCAAGTAACTTAAGTCACCCATCACTCTTGTTCAAACTTAACTCAATTATTAGGAAAAGGCTACTGGCTCAAACTTTCTCAACGGATAGAAACAAACCACCACTCTTGCATCCTTTCTACATATTAACCATAACTTCTTTATAATCATATGCCACATAAATCCAAATTTAAAATATTTTAAACCTTTGTAATCGACAATAGTAATTTCAAGAATCAGTGTTACATAGTTAGACTTTAGGGAAGGAATTACCTCAATACAATAGTTTAGGTACTTCTCAATCCACCTAAGAGACGCTAATCCTCTATTAAATCTTTCTATAACTAAAACCTGCATACCTCTTGAAATCAACATGTGATAATGGTTTAAAAAAATACCTAAATTTAGTGTCTCCTAATATAACATTAACCTTAATGACATTTTGGTAAAATCCCATTTCTAGAACACCCATGTATTTTCAAACAAATACATAAATTTGGTTAAGATATTAGATATTCTCATTACATAAAATAAAGTTCAGTCATGAAAAATGAAAATTCATGAACAAGAAATGTTAAAACTCTACTATTCACATACCCATATGCAATTTCTATAACTACCATGCCCAACAACACACTAATATCACAATCTAAAAATAATGATATAAATTAAGATAATAATAGTAAAAGAATAAGATAAATACATAAAGCATATCACATTCATCATAAAATAATGTTTAAACTAGACTTGGATAAGGATTACAAAAGCCTAAGTATTGAATCCATGAAAATGAAGTGTTGTACGTATTTTAAGCTCTTCAAAACCACAAAAGAGCTATAAACAACTAAGCTAATTTAACACAATCTAAATTAAGCTAACTTGATCACTAAAGAAAGTAACTTAGAGTTGCCGTCTTTCTACAATGGCCCATATAAGATAGATGAATTATAGACTAGCTATTGATGACTATTATTAGATGGGAAATCTATTAGAAATGGATATCTTAAGCTCTTATAGCCTTATAATGGGTGAATTATAAGGCTATAAATGGACTACCAAATGCTAGATTAGGTTAAGAAACTAGGAAAAAAAAGTCCTTTGAGATTATATGTGAATGTATAGCTAAAACTTAGCTATTATAATATCTGGTTATGTGCATATTTTATTTCATTATAACAATGCACGCAACATTAGCATCGAATGAGTTCGTTACTAGTTGATTAGGATAATAGTTATGTTGTGTGCTTACAATTAATGAACCCTTTTATTTCTCGGTTACCATATTTGTGTAGAAATTGCATATATGGATGCTATAAGCACCTTACATGTCCTTATTTATAAGCAGGGATACATGATTGCCACTTCATACGAGTTTTGGATTTACATCCTCATTAGAAGCCTATAATATTAATAAAATAAATTAGCCTGTATCAAATTGTACTTAGATTTGTCCAAACCATGTGACATTGTTAGGTTTTACATGAAACAAATAAGTAATTAGCACTTAACAAGTTCTTAATAACTCAATATATAAAACAATCTAAATTGCTTATGACACATATTCTACTTAATAAATTTTGTGAGAAAGATATAATTGTATATAAATTATAAGAAGCTTCTTCTCTTTATCCAATATGTGCTTGACTTTCTTATTATTAGAATTGAGTACCTAGGCTTTTAATTTTCTAAAACCAATCTCTTAAACCATGTCATGACCATTTCCAATTGAAAAATACCTCAAAAATAATAAAATATTGAGAAAATTTGAAAGAAAATGAAAATCAAGAAATAACATTAAGATTGTACATATGCATCTAAGAGGTAGTGGTACAATAAAAAGAGTACAAAAAGGTTATTCATCTTTTATTCAATTTTCACCTTTTAATCTTTTCATTTGAGCTCCATACCTTTTAATTTTATATTCTACTCCTATGCTTTTTATGGAGACTACATATTCTATAAGAATTTTTTTTTTTTTGTTAAAAGTCAATAACTTGAAAATAAAAGTGACAAAAGTTAAAAAGTTTCATACAAAAGAAGGCAAATGACACAAATAGAAAAAGCAGTAAGATTTGAAAGACCATTTTTTCAAATAAAGTAAAACAAATCCCAGTAGTTGCCTTACTAGCTACTTACAACCCTAGAATCAAGGGTAGCTAACCTAATATGGGGAGGGTTGTGTATCTCTCTAATGATGGTAATTTTTCACTCCATTCCCTATTGGTAGCCTTACCATGTTTTCTCTTTAGAAGGTTATGGTTCACCTCTATGGATGGGTTGTGCAACCTATCTATGCTAAGCTACCAAATTCTATTAGTTATTGGTTAAATTAATCATGGTAAGTAGGGTTAAATAACCTAAGGTGGGTTATCTTGCCACCCATCACCTACCACACATCAATGTCCACTAGTTAAATGTAGTGGAGCATCTATTAGGATCATCCTTTCATTATGGTCAATCACCTTGTTTGCCTTATCCCTAAGGTAGCAAGTTTTGGTAAGGGAATAACAAGTGGTTAGCCTAATTTTGAAAGATAAGATGGTATTAAAGATAAAAGGGTCACGTGTGTATTCAACAAAGATGAAAGACATCTTTTCAATTTATACTAGAAATTTAAACAAAACACGCAATATAACATGGATAAGTTAAGATTATAAGTCATTGACTATTTAGATTGTCATAAACAAGAAAGAAAGAAATTACAAATTGGTTAGATTTATTCAAAAGTAAATTTAAGAATGCTATGAAATCGAAGATGTTAGAAGTTGATCAAAAGCCAGTAAACTAGAAGTGCAATTATGACTTTGAGTTGTAGATAAGTTAACTTTTGATGGTCATATCCCTACACTACATCATAGTACCCTATGTAAATTTGTTTTAACTCGATATGTCTGCTCATTCTCATCATTGAATTTGCGATTTAAAAAAATACAACAATTTAAGTGGCTCTGACTTTGTTGGATACCAGTATAAACATATGAAATCTCTAATCTATTAATACCTTTCATGGTGCAGCAACAAAAAGCTTAAAACAAGGAAAATGATCAAGCTACAGTATCATAGAGATCTGGCAGGAAAATGAGGTATCAAGTCCTACATGTTAATCACTAGGCGTCGTTGCTTCTGTTGATTGAATTGAGAACCGGTGGAGACTTTTGATCTGACCGACTAGGGACACATAGCTTCCATGGTGCTGACCGCCACATGTACAAAATGACATATACCAAAAGGGAAAATTGGGAAAAGAAACTGGAAATTCATGCTAGGCCCACTAAACGAAGCGATTGCATGTGCAATCATGTGACTTGCCTTAGGGATTTTTTCTTTATCTCTCTTTTATTTTTTATTCATTCATTTATTTATTTTTGGTACCATAAGATTACCAATTTTATTGAACTTACCATTATGAGTAACATGATTTGAATAATTTCACCTAAGAAGCTAAGGTTTGTTGATTTGAAACGTTGGTGTTGCATTTTTCTTGGGATAAAAATGTGAGTTTTCTTCTCTTTAAATAATCTCATAAACATTTACATAAAACTTTATTACCCATAATTTAATAATGTACAAATAAATGAATAGCTCTTGAATTGTTGAAAGTATTCACATCCATTTTATAATTTTGCTTGTTTAATTTAATATATAATTTCAAGGAATGAAAAAAATTAACAATTGGAGTTATAACCGCTTATACGGAATCAAAAGAAAAAAATTATGGAAAATTATTTCCTTCGAACAAATTCAACTTACTACTCATTCTTATCTTAGAAATTCCTTACTAAATCATCAACATAACATGTTTAGTAAGTAAAAAGAAAATGATTAATGAGAAAAATAACATACTAAAGAACTTACTTTGTTGCTTCATATTGCCTAATAATGTAATGCCAACCGATAGCAAAATATCGGTCTATTCCAAAGATACAAACAAGAAGGCTTTAGTTGCTGAAAAAATATTATAAATAAATTTCTAAGTTAGTAAATAAGGTGGTAAGGTTTAAAAAATTGATGTGAAAAGTTAGCATATCTCATTTAACTTTTAAACTCTTTACTCAATTTCAATTGTTTAGCTTCAACGTTGAACAATGCCTTTTTACTCCATTCCAAATATCCAACCAGTTTATGCAAACTAGATAAAGAGGAAAATTAAAAAAAAAATCAATATAGATAATATTATAACATACAAATGCATAGCATATATGAAAGATCATGTAAAAGCTAATTCAAAAAAAAGAGGAAGTAGTTTGGTTCAAGTTCAACTTACAACTCTTTCAATTGAATTGCAAATAGTGTAGATCCATAACTAAATTGAAATATGAAAGAGTCATATTTTATGTTTGATTTTTATTTAGTGGACACCATTACATTGGCAGATTGAAGTGCCTTTAAACAATAATGAATTGTTATGGAAATATTCAATTTCACCGATATATATATAAATAAACCCGTGGCTGAAAAACTATTGAGCTGTTAAGTATAAAAGAGTTCCATAATCTTCTAAGCAATAGAGTTGGGTGAGCATCGTAACAGCCGAATACCTAAAGTTAGAATTGATTAGTCCTATATTATTAGTGAAATTAATAGATATGTCTATCAATCTGCATGGATGATTTTTTTTTTTTTTTCAAATTCCCAAATGGTTTATAAATTTTTTCTTATAGACCAAGTTATCCAGGTTCTAGTTAAAAGCTAGTGTAATATGGAGATAAAAGCTTTTAGTTATGATTATAATTTTTTTTTTTTTGAAAGACAACCAATATAAATTATTATTTTGGTAATATGAATTTTTCTTTTTGCCTGACTTGAGACATACCATGAAATGTAATCAAAACTTAATCCTATCACATAATACAAGCATCTTACAACTAAACTTATGCATTGTTTGATGACATTTTAATATTGGAAATATGAAAAGATAAAAACAAATGGGTTAAAAATGAGGTTATTACTAATTTTTACAAAATTATGAAATCATAATTTTTGGACTCCTCCTCCATTAACCAAGTTTTGAATAAAAGCATCATAATTAAACCATATTACTTGATGCGATTATTATGTCATTAATTTACTAATGTAAATTATATCTATTAAAATATATAGTTTTCCTTTTCTTTTTCATATTTAGAATATTCTCTATCCACTTTACTATGTATACATTCTTTGTAAAAGAAATTGAAAACATCAAACTCCAATGCATTTGTTGAGAAGTTGAAAAAATCAAGATTATGTTTCTTCTAAATGTAACTTTACATGCTTTACTTTTAAAAAATAAATGTTTCTTCTGCATTTTTTAACTTTAGATCCTTATTATTCCTTTAAATTCCTTAAAGAAATTAGCATTTACATGTTTTAATTTGAAAAAAAAAAATTAAACGTCAATTCTTCTACCCCTTTCTTACATTTTGAAGTTATTTTCTAAGATTGTAATAACATAATAATATAATATAAGATGATATTTGTCATTAGATTTAATATAATCCATTCCTTCCCTTTCCATTTATGAATCAATTGTTAAATTATTTTAGATATTTGAGTGTGAAGGAATAATTATATATAAAATGATTAAATTAGAATGTCATTAATTCCATTATTAATAAGATAATTGTTACGAGCCAAGAGGGCTAGTCGTGGCGGTCATTGTATACCGTACAAAGAACTGTAGATTGAATTCTCTGACAATCAACGACTCTTTATACGATATATAAAGTTACAGCTATGGCTAACAAACAAAAGTTGTATAAGTATAAGCAATATCATTTCATGATAATAATAACAAATTAAGGAAATATAAAACACAATCTATTTATATCAAAATTTATAGATAAGAAGTTTAAAGCACTTCTTAACTCAAACTAGTATCATTTTATTACATAATTAGATTTATTATCTAGATAAACTATCATAAGTACACTTTAATCATGTCTTGTTTCCACATCGACCCCCTAATGAACAACTAACCTCGGGTATGTAGCGGCTTAACTCTACGAACAATTCAGCCTGTGAAAAAAGACTACAAAGGTATAAGTTAATTAGCTTAGTGAGATAATCCCCTCAACCATACTATAATCAAGTTATACATTAAAGTAAATTCAATCAAATAAATGCATGTCAATCAATATGCCAAACAAATACATGCAAGTGATTAGGTATTGCATGCAACTCAGATTTAACGCCCTCCGAAGTCGAGGTTGGAGATACATTGGCATAGTCAGATTTGGGTACCATACTAAAACTTATTTCACAATGAAACTCCGCGTTTCATATTTAAAATGTAATGGTATATCCATTCTCGGCTTTATAAGAAATGAGTTCTACATATGATTGTGAGTAGGTTCATATAGCTTTCACTTACCCTTAAATGGAGGTCTTTAGACTCGACTCTTAGCTAGGTAGTTGGCGCCTCCAATGCCTAGTAATCTTGCGGGCCAAGGTAAGGTCATATCACATGTTTACACCGTACAAAATTTATAACAATCAAATAATCAACCTACGTATGGCCTCTCGCTACTTCCGTGTAATGTGAAAGCTAGAATTAGTTATGCAGGGTATGATTTTGCGTGTTTTAAGTTAACTTTTTCTAGTCGAGTAAAATTAAGTCGTATTATTCAGTGATCAACAAAGTCACAAACAATCAGTTCCTAATGAATCTACTATGCAACAATTAATATGTTATCATACTTTAAAGTAACTTCATCATTAATAAACAGTCATCATACACAAGTATAACCCATCCCCTTACAACATTGAATTATTAAGCATAATTCATATCAACTAATTACAAACATAAGCAAGTATGGGATCATTAAAAAAAACTTATTCAGTCATGATAGACTCAAGGGTTGTAATAATTTGATGGAAGCTTAGGGTCAAGGTCGAGATTACCTAAGAATAAGGAATATAGAAAATTTAAAACTAAACTAGTATTGTAATTTGTAATATTTACTTTACTTAATTATACGAAATTGTTGATTTGAGCTTTTTATCGAATCGCGTATAATTTTATCGTTTTAGCTTGGATTGTTATGAACTTATAATCCATTTTAATCGTTTTTTAGGGTATTTTCTGGTAGCGAAGTCCATTTTGGATGTTGTGACTCGTAGTTTGAACTATGATATAAAAATGTTACAAAATTTATTATTTTAATTTAAAAAAGCTATAAAATATTAATTCAACTTTTTCTTAGTATATTTATGATTTAATAATTATTTAAATTATATAATTGATAATTTTATTATTTTAAGCTTATTTTACCTTAGTTACTTATTTTTACATATTTTTGAGATTTTAGAATTATTAATTTATTATTATTTTTTTAATTTATTATTTTCTAATATTCTATGATATACATATATATATAAATACTTATATAACTATAATGCAAAAATTCTTGTAATATGAAAATACTAGATATAAATTTACATACATATATCTATTATTACACTTGTACACATATATATTAAAAACTAGGTTTATATATACATATACATATATTCACGTCACATATATATATACATATATACATGTATAAGAAAAATAATAACTTACGTGTGTACATGAATATGAAGCACATGTATATTATATATATATAATATACATATACTTACACTTATATATATATATATATGAAAATAAAGATTATATACATGTATACATAAATATTCATATTCATGTATACATATATATATTTATGTTTAATTTGTGAAAATAATAAATACATACTATATGTACCCTTATTTATATATACATATAGATATTTATTTTATTTTATTATTATTTTTTTCTTTCATGTACATGCATATATATTCATGTCCAATTGTGAAATTTCTGAATACCTATTATATGTAGTCTTATTTATACATACATGTATATACATATACCGTATATTTTACATAATAGTATATATATATATATGTATACATGTCTACATATATATATTTATACACACATAAGAGATACATATATATTTGTTTATCTATCCATACATCTATTTATGTACATATAATGAAACATTTAGTAAAATACAACAAAATACTCAGTATATACATGCACATACCATATAATTTACATATGTATAAGTAAATAAAATATACTTACTTAAATTTTGTTGGTAATATTCGAAATTTTCTTCTTCTTTTCCTCCTCCTCCTCCTTCTTCTTAGTTTTTTTCTTGCTCTCAGTTTTCTTTTGTTTTGCTTTCTTTTCCTTCTTCTTTTCTGTGTTTGGTTTCTATTTTTTTTTCCAAATTTCTTTCTTTTAGGCATGATGATCAGCAATTAGGATTTAAGGAAACAATTGAAAAAAAAAAAGAAAAATAATCTAACCTAATCTCTTCAATAAATTAGACAAGATATATTCTTTAATTATCTTGTCCTTATTTCTTAATTTTGTGACACTTGTAATCAAAATTTAATCATATGGGCTGCTACAATTACAGCTGGAAGTCACGTGTGAAAAGGAAGAAAATAGAAGAGGAAAAGAAAAGAAGGAAAGGAAAATAGAAAAAATGGAAGAAAAAGGAAATTAAAATAATTATATGTAATTTTTATAAACATAAAAATCATAAAAATAATCATTATAAATTAATTTTAGAATTTTATGAAAATTTATCAATTTAATTGGTACCTATTACAATTATAATTTTTACAAGTTATTTTAATGATTTCGTTAAAAGTTTTACACGATTACGCCATTTAGTCAATAATTGTAATCGACTACAATTATATTACTATTGAGTGATATTTAATTATTTTATAGGCTTAAATTTATAGTTTTAGGGTTTCGATCAAGTTTGGGTTCGATTTCGGGTATTTGTGCATTAATTGGAGGGTTTCGATCAATTTTTAGGATTTTTATTGTAGGTGTTATATTTGATTTATTAAATTTCATAATATTTTATTATTACTAGCCTTATCAACTCATGACACAGTTTAGAATACTCGAACTTAAATTAGAGTTCATATTATCAATTTTCTAGGGTTTACAATAATTTAATATGATGAAATTTTTTAATATAAAGAGATTAAGTTATAATGTAACTAATATGAGAACATGTATTCAATTTAGTTGTTATTATCATATTAATATTTCAATAAATATTACGGTGTATTGAAATTGAAAACTTCCACACACACATGTACACACACACACACACATACACACACACACATATATATATATATATATATATAACAAAAAAAATCTTAACAAAAATACAAAAGCATTTAAACTACTATAAATTAGAAGTGAAAATATATTTAATCTCACAATAAATAGATATTCCAATTGTAGTCTATGTAATATTCTAACTTATATTTGTCTAAAAGGAAATTGTACTAATATTAAAACCATATTACTCAATTCACTTGTTGCATGAGATTTAATTAATGAAATATTTGACACTATCATTAAGATAAGAATTGAAAATAATGGAATGCTTAAATATAAAGGTTTTAAGTTAGAACATGAAAGGAAAAAAAAAATGAGACTATGCCTTTAGTATAGTTGTTATCATTGTATTAAAACTTTTAATAAGCATTATGATATATAAATAGTTAAAACTTCCAAATGTACATGGTGTATTTATAAAAATAATAATGAGAAATTTTATATAAAAAAGTATAAATTGATTAATACAATAAGACCTATACTACTAATAAATTAGAAGTGAAAATATATATAATCTCATAATAAATAACAAATTCAAATATACTCTATGTAACACTCTAATTTCTCCCTCTTTCTCACACACATATACATATTGAAATAATTCTATGGAAGAGTATTTACATATGAAAACAAAATGATTAAATTAGAGTGCAATTAATATAATCTTTAAGATGAAAATAAAATTTGATGGAATGTTTGAATATAATGGGTTAAATACAATTGTAAAAATGTATTATAAATAAAATTAATCCATTACAATCATATTATAACTTATATATTTGTTATAAAATGTAACATAATAAGTATTATAATGTATTATATTATATAGCATATAATATGATCTACATATGAAAATGACATATATATTATTCTAATGTATATGAAATATTAAATAAAATAACAAATTTACTTAAAACGCAAGTAACATTTTAATTTTCATAAATTGTCCTAATAAATGATGTGTAAATAATATACTTTAATTATATAAATATAGATTATATGTTATTTTTTCTATATATGAAATGGTATGCCATCAAAAAGTATCATAACCTTTTAAAGTTTGCAAATGCAATGCTATATATTAAAAGTTATGTTCTAAGTCATAAAGTTTGTTACTCCTTCATGATACCATTATTTTTTTTATTCATATCAATATTATAGGATACATAATTTAAAAAATGAACTTAAAAAAGAGAAATGTATTAAGATTATGAATAAGTGATAAAACAAATATATATATATATATGTGTGTGTGTATATAAATGGTACAAATAAATTGTAAATAAAAAGTCAGAACAAATATAATGTTCTCAAAATTATACATGTAAAAGCTTCTACTATATTACCATGAAAAAGATATGTCATTATGTATGCATTATATATATGTATATTGGTGTATAATGGAACCATATAGTTTACAATTAGAAAAAGATATTATCAATAAAAAGGAAAGAAAGTGAGGGGTCAGAGGGATTACATAGGGAAAAAAGTAAGAATGGTTATATGTAAAAAGCTTTTATTAATTGTTTGATATGCAAGAAAAGCGATTCCATATATAGTTCCAATTTTCTATATATAAGCTTGAAATTCATGTATATTAAGTAAATCATTAGAAGATGTAACCATAATTAACCCCTTGCATTGAAGTTCTTTTACTCTGTAAAAGTACAAGTAGAAGTCATTAGAGATCTTTTTTTTTTTTTCCTTCCTATATGCTTATGCAGGTTACAATGCTATATGCATCTTGGTGTTGCAAGACGAAATTTAAGGCCAAAGGTCTCATGTGCATGATTACTAAATAGAAGTGTTAATTCATGAAACATAAAGTGACAATATACTTAGAAACATTTTTACCTTGATGAAAGAAAGTCTTTAGCACATTAAGCCCTTATGCCTTGTTTTAATTTCCATACAAGACAAAAACATGTTTGGCCTCTTAAGTCATTACTCTCTAAAATACAATACTTATAAACTTCTATTTTGAGTAGAACTAAATAGTCAGTGGGAAGTGGGAATTTGAATGTTTCTTTGCAATCCGATATCTAATCATCATCTAGTATTTGTCTTCTTCATTGTAACATTGATTAGAACCTAAACTATATTACTAATAATACTTACAAAAGAAATTTTTTTTTTTTTTTGATGTAGTAAGATCTTATATTTTATTGATTAATAGTCAATCTTCAAGATTGGTTCTTACAAAAAAAATAAAATAAAATGTTGTGAAAATACTTGAATAAAAATACATAGATGACCATTTGCTACAAGGGTAATTTAACATAAATGTGTTATGATTTCACTGTTGCAATGAAAAAATTGTTGTTGATATCTATATTTTTGCCAACCAAAATAATACTGCTTCTTAAGATTGCATAATTGGAACTATGTGGTTTTGTAATCTTCCTTATGAAATGACTTTAATTGTTTATTAATATTTAAATCACAATGGAAAGGGAGAGAGCGGAAAGTTTCATCCATTGAGCTGCAAAGGTTTGGAATGTGTTTTCAACAATAGAAATCAAAGTAAAAGATCAAAAGGAAATGCAATAGGTGAGCATAATGGCTCCATAGCTCATTTTGTGGTGGATATATAGAATAGATATGTAATATGATAAATACAAATTAGAAATATGAATGAATGTAATAGAATGATAAGCAATTATTGTATTATAATAAATGTTGAAAATTAAAATTAAAATATATAGAAAAATAAATGTGATTGAATTGTACTAAATGTTATCATAAAAAGATAAGAGATAAAAAACGAAAGAGCTTCTAAAACTATATATAATAGTATGATTTCTAAAACTAAAACTAAATGAATTACTAAATCAAAATAGTTAATGATTTGATGGAAAAACAAAGTAAGTTAGGCTTTATGATAGGCTCTCAAGCTAAAAAAAAAAAATTGATTTTTGAAATTAATTTTATAAAAGAATAAAGTGTGCATTATATTTATATTTTAAAGAGAAAATGAATTACTAATGTTATTAGTCATAATTAAGTGGTTAAATATATATCATAAAATCATGGGTTCAATTTCCATTAGTGGTGTTTTACTATTTTTATATTGCATTTATTATTTATCTTAAGAACTAATTTTATTCTCTCTTTTTTTCCCTTTACATTTGCTCTGATAATTATTAAATTTTAATTTCATTTATTAACCAATACCACTTAACTAAACTAACTCTCATTAGAGTTATCTATTCATTACCACTTACATTATAAATGATAATTACATTGTTAATAATATAAAAAGTTTCATTTTAGTACGTAGATCCTTAGAAAAATTTATAATATTGTTAATGGAACAATCTTACAAACATACTATCCAATTTTGTAGTGTACTTATATTTATATTAGAGTGTTCAAATCATTATACATTATTTATTGAACCAATTTATAAAGATAAATGTAAAGATTTTTTATAATACCTAAGACCAAAAAACACTGACTAAACCAATCTAACAAAGATAAATGACTCTATTGGGCTCTTTGCTCAAAAGTTACAACTTTGTTGTTGATAATGTATTCATTACCATGACCTTATAAAATAGTATTATAACTTCTTACAATCCATATGTGATGCTTAACCATAGAGTCACATTTTGTGGTCTAGTAGATATGAACACCTTTCTCCTATTGAGACGAAATAGGTTCAAATTCTCTCCTAAGTAATAATTACGAAAAGAAATATGCATATGAGTTAGGCATATTCACTTCCTATATCATGATATTCTTAATTTGATTAATGCTACTAAGACTGGCTTATGGCATGCATGGTGATCCTTAGATCTACCTTTATCCTTAATAACACATGTTATGACTTGAGCGAAATATATTAACAAATATTTCTTAAATGTGTAAAACATGAATCTCAGAACATCATCGACGAACTAACTCTTTCCTATGCTTTCAAAGAAATAGCTTTTTGAAGATCATTGCTTTCTCATAAATGTTTGTCTAAGTCACTTCCCCCCTCCCCCCTACAGATTAATTACTAATTGATAGAAGTGTTGTAATTTGTGCACAACATGCCAAGATATTTTTGATGTATTTATGGATATTATTATAAAAGATAAATATTTATTGTATTTATATACTTTTCTATTGATATATATTTTATAATAAAGTCCCATAAATAATTAGAATATGTATGGAATTATAATAAAGGTATATTATCAATGAGATTTCATTATATTGTATTATCTAAAAGTTGTACTTGGTCGGATAAATATCTTGAGGGGATATAGATATTTAAACCAACACATTGTATAACTAAGTCATTCTCACTGGACTAAGGGAAAGATATCTGAATTATATAAGTGGGTGCCTAAAGTTGACTAGGTATACTAGACACAACTCATTAATAGAGGACACCACATGTTTAATTTCATTGGTCCCTCTTCTAAATGAACAAGCGTAAATAATCCTTAGACTTAAGACTTTCATATATTCTATATATGGAATACTATACTTTAATGCCTTAAAATGCAATTTTTATTTGGATTATAAATAATACAGTTATTAGGTATGATATGAAATATAGAGAGGATAGTAATGAGCCAAGATAGAATTCATCTCTCTTGGATTAGGGAGTCAATATCCAAGACTGCTTGGTTAAGATCATAGTGACTTATAAGCCCACGGCTACATCAAGTACTATTAAGTCTATTTTATCTTAGAAAGCAAGTAAAATGATTAAACATTGATGACATGACATGCAATGGTTTAATCAGTATATCATTAGATGAAGAGATTTAATTACGCAGTAATCGGTTCATAGTAGTTTTTCATTTACACTTTTTCTATTACATTAGATGACAAATAACTATTACTAGATTGTTACCTTAGTTTATGTTTATACATTACCTTCATATATAGAAACCTAGAGGGTCGCACACTATAGTATGATTAATGAGAATAAAGTTTTGACAAGAATCAATATTTATTTTAAAGCTATAATAAATTTATCTGAGATAATAAATTGGAAGTAATTAATTTTATCACATAGTATATATTTGTGATTAAATACCTTTTAAAAGTTATGTATTTTATTATTGCCTTTTCGTGTATAAATAGATGGAATTTTTAATTCCATGTTTAATTGCTATTGAAAAGTTCATGGTAATTGAAAGGATATGGAATTTATTAATTTCATATCCAATTGCAATTGAAAAGTTTATGACAATTAAAATGTTATCTACCATTAATAAGTTGTCGCAATTGAAAAGTTCATGGAATGAAAGGTCTCTTTCATTAATTTTAGTTAATATTTAAAAAAGAGACAAAAGAGAGAGAAAGAGTTATGATGATGATTTTCTATTTTAGAGAAACACATTAAGAAAAAGCAAGAGAGAGAGATAATTTATGTTTTCCAGTTTTTCTAATTCTAATCCTAGTTATCTAGTAATATAAAGGATTATAAGTTGTTCTTGTTACCATGTGTGTAGATACCCTTAGAGAGATTACATTTGGAGTCCTTGTGGTGAAAACATTTTGAAACAACAAATTAGATTTAGATTTCAATTGAACTTAATCTTTAGGAGGAGACGGTACTTCTCATAAAAAAAGGTAGTTTTATAATTTTATTAACATATATTTTATTGCATGTCACACGTGGATCCTATGATAGGTTTTGTAGTTTTTTTCTATTGTGTTCTTTTTTATCTATAACCTAACAAGAAGATAATTCACTTATTAAGAGTTAGCAATATGAGAACCCAAGACAATAGATAGACACTTCTCTTGAATAGTCAATATACTCCGTATAGAAGCTTCCATGGTTTCTCCCAAAAAAACAACACATATCATGGTTGGAAAAATAAGTTACACAAAAGGGATAACAAAATCCACCCAAGAGATGAAAATAAAATAAAATAAAATCACAAATACATAAAATAAAATTATTCATTCCAAATACAATTAACAAATTAATATCAATTGGATTGTTACAATTTTCAAACTAGATTTATAAAGCACATGAGTAGTGGTGGATGGATAACAACGATAAAGGGTAGGTGATGATGGGAATGATAAAAAATAACAACTCTAAAAGTTTTTACTTAACTGAAGGAGAAGAACTATAGATAATGAAATCACTAATAGTAAATATGCAAAATTTGTGATGATGAAAGAAGGAAAGAGATCTACATGTGCCCTCTCCCTATAGCTAGAGTTAAAAATTAACTCCTTGTTCCAAATTCTTATCGTGTAATTTGATGAAATTGTTGAAGTTAATATGTTAGAGCGGGTGCTGGTAATATAGGAATTTGCAAATGTTTTTGCAAAAGACTTGCCTAATTTACTACCAGATAAAAAGATTGAGTTTAGAATAGACTTGGTCCTAAGTATTGCCCCTATTTCCAAGCCAACCTATATAATGGCACTTGCATAATTAGTTAAGTTAAAGAAGCAATTTTAGGAACTATAAGACAAGGGCTTTATTAGGTTAAGTTCCTCAACTTGGAGAGCCCTAGTTCTCTTTGTAAGAAAGAAGGATAGTAGTAAGTAAACGTGCATAGATTATTAGGATTGGAATCCAGTGACCATCAAGGATAAGTACCTTCTTCTTAGAATAAACAATCTCTTTAACTAGTTGTAGGGAGCACAAATATTCTCCAAAATAGACCTAAGATCTAGTTACTATCAATCGAAGGTGAAACTAGAAGATATAGAGAAAACTACCATCCAAACTAGATATGGATTGTATGAGTTCTGAGCTATGCCCTTTGATCTTACTAATTCATTAGTAGCATTTATGGACCTAATGAATATGGTATTTAGAGAATATTTCAATAGGTTCATAGTAGTTTTCATTGATGATATTCTTGTATTCTTTAGAAATAAGGAAGAATATGAACAACACTAAAGGGTTGTTCTAGGTAAATTGAGGAAAGAAGGGTTATTCACAAAGTTCAATAAGTACGAGTTTTAGTTAGAGCATGTAGCATTTTTCGGCCATATTGTAAATAAAGATGGAGTTGTTGTAGATCTAGAGAAAACTAGAGCTATAATGGATTCGCTACAACCTAAAACTATGTTAGAAATTAGAAGCTTTCTTGGGCTTGGTGGGCAATTATAGAAAATTTGTGGATGGATTTTTTAGATTAGCACCTCCTTTAACTCATTTGGCTCAAAAGGGAGTTAAATTTGAGTGGGATGATAGATGCTAGCACAATTTTTAATAGTTGAAGATAAGCTTATCAGCTTCGGTGTTAGCCCTACCTTGCAACGATAAATGGTTTGTAATCTATAACAATGCCTCAATTCAGGGACTAAGATGTGTGTTAATAGAGAACGGCAAAGTAATAGCTTACGCTTCTTGCCAATTCAAACCTTAGGAGAAGAACTACCTAATTCATGATTTAGAGTTAGTGACAATAGTTTAAGTATTGAAGCTTTGGAGGCATTACTTGCTAGGAGAGAATTGTAAAGTGTTCACAAACCATAAGAGCCTTATGTACTTCTTTACCTAGAGGGACCTAAACATGAGGTAGAGACAGTGATGAGTGTTAATTAAAGATTATGATTTAGATATCTAGTATCACTTAGGGAAAGCTGATGTAGTGATTGATTCTTTGAGTAGGAAGCAACAAAGAAATTTAGCATGTATGATAACCTCATAACAACCTCTACTTGAAGAGATGCACAAGTTTACAAATCCAGCCTATCTTAATGGACTAAATTAAGTTAGCCTAAATAGAGGATGAGACCATTTAGGAGATTAAGAGGAAAATGGAAACTAGTAGAGTTATAAAGTTTAGTGTGGATATAGAGGGAGTTTTAATGTATAAGGGTAGATTATGCATCCTAACTAAATTGGACTTAAAAGATGAGATGTTGAAAGAGTCACATTACTTGGGGTATACAATATATCCTGGCAGTATGAAGGTGTACAGGGACTTGAAGATGCATTACTGATGGAATAACATGAAGAGAGAAAATGGCTGAATATGTATCTAGATGCCAGATGTACCAGCTATTGAAGATAGAACACTAGAGGTAGGCAAGGGAGTTACAATTGCTACCGATACCAAAATAGAAATGGACTTCATTACTATAGTTCCCAAGACCTTGGCTAAGGATAATATAGTTTATGTGATAGTTGACAGATTAACGAAGTCAACCCACTTTATTTTAATTAATAATAAGTACCTATTAGATTAGCTCACTAGCATGAGGTATTAGTGACCATTACATCTAATAGGGATACTCAGGTTATTAGTAAATTTTGGAAAATCTTACATAAAGCATTGGGCACGAAACTTCAATTTAGTACTACCTTCCATCCACAAACTAATGGATAGTCGGAGAGGACCATACAAATTCTATAGGATTTGTTAAGAGCATGTGCCCTTGATTTTGGAGGCTAATGGGATGAACAATTGCTCTTAGTGGAATTTGCCTCCTACAATAATTATTAGGCAACCATTAAAATGGCTCCTTATAACACGTTGTATAGTCGAAAGTGCAGATTTCCCATTAATTGGGATGAAATAGGAGAGTGACAAAACTTAGGTCCTACCTTGGTGTAGGAAATAGTGGATAAGGTCAAACTAATTGGGTAAAGGATGCAAGTTGCCTAAACTTGACAAAAGAGTTTTGTACATAAGCGGCGCCAACCCCTCCAGTTTCAAGTGGGAGTAGAAGTGTTATTAGAGGTATCTCCTATAAAGGGAGTGATGAGGTTCGGACATATTGGAAAATTAACTTGGAGGTATGTTGGACCCTTTAAAGTCATTGAAAGAATTGAAAATGTGGCTTACAGACTTAAACTTCCTTCAAGATTGGAGGGACGGCAATATTCCATATGTTGATGCTGAGAAAGTACAAAAAGCTTGACTTGAATCAAGAAGAAGAAAAGCATGTACAAATTGTTGATTTGGAGCCTTAGAATTGCAGCCAAACCTATCTACAGTAGAGTGATCTATTAAGATAGTAGACACCAAAGTTTAGGAGCTTAGAAGGAGGTAGATACCCTATGTTGAAGTGCAATGGCCAAATTAGAAAAAGAAGGAAGCAACTTGGGAACTAAAGGAGGAGATTAGAAAAAAGCATCCCAAAATGTTTCATGATAAAAGTATGTAAATTTTCAACTTTTGAAGATGAAAGTTTTTTTAAGGAGGGAGAAATGTAAAAGTTAAGAAATTAAAATAATTAAAGAGTATAAAGAAAAGAGAAATAAAATCAAAAAATAATAATAAGAGTTAAGAATAGGGGTGTTTTTGACATTTTATAAAGTCTAGAAACCCTTGCCCTATAAAAGTAAAAAGTTAGGTTAATTGTTGTTCTTTACCTACCCCTTATGTGCTCACTACTATTTTGAGTAGAGGTTCCCATGCAAGATTAAACAAAGAGTTAAGAAGTATGGTTTTGGATGATGTTTTAGTGAATTTTTTAGGTTTTGGATGATGTTTTAGTGAATTTTTTAGGTTTTGGATGATGTTTTAGTGAATTTTTTAGGTTTGGTTTAAGAAAATTCATTTTTCACCTACAATAAGAAGAGAAAAAATTAAGATACATTATATGTACTCCTAAACAAGAAGAAATCAAAGGGATTACCAAATTTCAGTCCCTACAGTGAGTTTTATTCCTCACTTGTTATTGTTATTTTGAGTTTTCATGTGATACTAATGGAGGAGTTGCTCTTTGATTTGGTAGTGTAGAATAGGTAAAAGAATTCATTTTAAATCTTTAGTTGATGATTGGAGATGTGTAGAACAAGTTTTGGGTGGTGAAAAATCCTTAGGGGTAGAGGTTTTGATTAGGTTTGAAGTAAAGGATCGAAGGGGAGATGTTTCTATACACTACTATTTGCAGAATTTACAAACAACAACATGGCATCTGAATGCTAAGGGGGGATTTCTTCCTAGTAAGTTGGTGTTTAGAAGACACATCCTGTAGCATCTAAACGCCATGTGTTTAAAAAGTTATAGATTGTTTCTCCTTCTTTTCTTATTAGTTTTTTAGTCTCTTTTCTTGTTCCTAAACCTTTCTAACATAATTTCCAACCTTATCTAACAATCAAAACAACTCTTTAACTACTTTATCTTTACCTTGGGTCTTATGTTCATTAAATGACTTAGTTGAAGGATGAGAGTACTCATAATATCCTATAGTACCCTCATACAAATCAGGATCACTATAATCAAAATCTTCATATCCTTCATAACTTGTGCCTAAAACTTAAAAATAAAGAATTCCTTAAAGGGTGAGCTAAGCCTAGTGTAGGATATACACGCACATGCACATGGGTAGGCAAATTTTCACATCTACACAAGATTCTTATTCGCTAATGCATGAACCATAAATTTTTATTATTTATTATGATCCAACAACCAATATAGTTCTAGCGTCCTAAAACTTAGAATAACTCATGATTTTAAACAAGCAATATATTATGCTATATAAATATTGATGTTGGGTCCTCCTTAATGCCTTAAAAACCAAGAACTACTAGAATTATTTCAACGTAGAACTCCGCTCGAGACACAGTTGTACAAAGATCATTAGGGTTGTATATTAATTAAGTTTGGTTAAGTTTTCTAACCTACAAGAACAATATCATATGAAAATTTGAAATAACAACAACAAGTAGGGATTAAAACTTACCATAGAGATTGAGATTTGGCACTCCCTTCAATTTCTTGCTATTTAAGACCATGAATAATGTACCTTAATTTGCTTTTATTACTCTAGGCGAAAAATGAATTTTCTTAAACTAAACCGAAGAAATTCACTAAAACATCATCCAAAACTATACTTACCTTAATTTCTTTCTTTAATCTAAAGAGTTTGCTATTTATCTTTGTTCAATCTTGCATGGGAAAGTCTATTCAAAATAGTAGCACATGTATGAGAGGTAGGAAAAGAATAACAATTGACTTAGTCCTTTGCTTTTATAGGGTTAGGATTTCCAAACTTTATAAAATGTCAAAAACACCTATACTCTTAACTCTTATTATTATTCCTTTTTATTTTATTTCTCTTTTCTTCATAACTCTTTCATTATTTTAATTTCGTGTCTTTTACACTAACTTTTTTAGGAAAAATGAAATGATTTCTCTTTATCGTTTTGAGTTCTGAAAAAGAGAATGTTTCCTCAATTTTTACTAGGGAATTTTGTCAGATGGTAAAAACCTGACATAAATTAAACTATTGAAATTAAGGGAAAATAGAAATATATGCCTCCATGGTCATCCTTTTGATCCCTTTTTGCATTGGAGGAGCATCTAAAAATGACCGATAAGATTGTTCAAATGCTCATGGTTCCCCATGAAATATACAAAAACAAAACACATTTAATCTTGTTTTTTCATTCTTTTCTTGCTATAATCATCTCTTATGTTTAAGAGAGTAAATTCAAGCTACTAACACTATATAGTTTAATAGTAAGAATAGAGAGAGAGAGAGAAAAATAAGGTAATTTTTGGATTAACACCTCTTACTATTATCATGGGAGTGAAGCTATAAATATTCAACAACAAACTGCTAGATATATGATAAATTTATCAACATCAATAATCGATAGTAATTACTGAAAAACATTAGATTAAACTCAAGAGGGGGAGTGAATTGAGTTTTTTCTTTTTAAATTGCAATTCTTTTAAAATTTGAACAATAAATGTAGCAAAAAATATGATCAAAGTAACAACAAGATAATAAAGAGTATAAGAAATAAAGAAATAGGGATAAAGAAGATCAATCTTGAATGTACTGTGGAGTTTAGATCACCTCTTAATCTCCACAAACACATAATCGCCTCTAATTGAAGACTTTACACCACTTTATTAATCTCACAAAACAATGCTCAAGGAGCTATATAAGTTTTTACAATCACAATCACAATCACACAATGATTGTACAAGTATAGTGCTTTTCTCTCTAAGTATTGCAAAAATAAGAACTCTCAAGCACTACATACAAGTCTCACTTGTTTGATTACAATAATAATTATAAGAGACAAATAGTACGTAATAGGACTAAGGAATGTAAGAGAATTTTTTTTTTTATTGTAGTACAATCTCAGGTCTAACTTGTCCTTAGTCGAGTTGTTGAGCATTTATATTAACTTATTCAATTCTTCTTGTTATAGTACATCAGATGCTCCAACAACTACTTGAAATAAGCTTACCATCATGATTGTATCACCTTCTTAACATTATGTTGATAAGCAACATAATTGCTAGTAAGTCCAATGGTATGTCAATTCGTTGATTAGAAAGTATTTCATCTTCTTATCTAAGCCACTTTACAGTCAAGCTAGTTCGTCCATGTACCATCATGCTAGTAATGCAAATTTCAAACCACCTTCACCTGTTTGCAACTTTTAAGCACAACAATATATAATAACACTATAGGGTTTAACTTCTAAGAGAAATGTACGTTTTTCAAGTCTAAATATCTTGTAGAGTTAATTATTATTTATAATCATAATGCAAGATAATTTTTCTATTTCAATTAACTCAACATAATCAAGTGAAAACAAGTTTAATAATACACTTTTTGTTTTGTTATCATCAAAATCACATAGTGAACCCCAAGTTTAACAATCTCCTCCTTTTTGATTTGGACAAAACTCTTATTAAAAACTCCCTCTCAATCTAATACTACCCCTCAATTAAGCATTCAATTTTAAGATATTTAGTAATTAAGTAAGATTAATTGAATGCTTGCAAAAAAAGAGTATTGATGTGTTAGGAAACCAAGTCTTACTTCTTAATAACTTCACATATTGGATGTATCAATCTTTTAATGAATCAAAATAGGCCAAATTTATAAGATAAATATCATCTTTTGAGTAACTATTATCAATTCAACTTAATATGCTTTTCAACACTTTAAAATCTTGAATATTTCTCCCTCTTTGGTTTCATCAAAAAGAAGAGAATCCAGGTAGTGAAGAGGGAAGAGGGTTTAAGTCAAAATTTCGACATAGTCTCGTCATAAGCCTTAGGATATGGCCCTTACAAAAAGAAGAATACAGAAGCTACAAAGAGGCATTCAAAAGCAACATAAGTTAACTAAATAAGAAGAGGCATTCATATCTAGTACAAAGAAGTTTATGTATCAAAAAACATTAGAGTTCCAAACAAGAGCAACAAAGGTCATTAAGGACTAAAATTCAATAAAAACATAAGAAAAGAAACATAAGGTGGCCAAAGGCTAAGTCCGTAAAACATAATATGAAGTAACATGAGAAGCAAACTAAAGGGGGCAACTTAAGTAGTAGGTGGATCATCATCTTGAGTTAGAGGAGGAAAGGGGCAAGATAGGTGGTGATAATTCATCTAGAAATAACTATAGGGCCCTTAAAATCTATTGTGAATGTGATCATGAAGGTTCTTTGTGAGCTAATTAAAGTGCTTATATGAGTATTAATAAAATCGATGCTAAGATGCCAAGAGAGCAACCAAATTAAAGGAAGGAAAGCTAAAGTCAGGAGGAGAAGGCTGGTGAGAGGAGTCTTTTGGAAGAGGAGCACTAGCGTGATCAATATCCTCATTAGAGGCATTAGGATCACTATTACTCCCTAGCTCATCAAGGGAGCACTAACGTGATGCCTAATTTCTGTATACTTAGTCCTTTAGTGTTGAATTGGATTTTTTGTTAGGTTTATAGCACTTGTATTATCATATCTTATTGAGACATTAGTAAATTTTGGACCATAATCATGCAATGTTTGTTTTATCCATAAAGCCCAAGCACAACAACTATTGGCGGCCACATATTCAGTCTCAATAGTTAAAAGTAATACCAAGTTTTGTTTTTCTGAATACCATAACACTAGTGAGTTACCAAGAAAGTGACATGTGTCACTTATGATTTTTTGATCAACTTTTCAACTAGCAAAATTGGTATCGAAGTATCCAACAAAATCAAATGAGGTGAACTTGGGATACCACAAGCTGATTTCAATTATGCCCATAAGATACTTGTAGATGCGTTTGACCTCATTCAAATGAGATTCTTTAGGGCAAGGTTGAAATCATACATATAGACACATCGCAAACTTAATGTCAGGTCTATATGCTGTTAAATATATGACTTCCTATCATGCCCTATACATCTTTTCACAAATTGTCTTTTTACTTGCATCTTTATTAAGTGTTAGAGTGGTGCTTATTGGAATAGGCTTAGTCTTATAATTTCCAATTTTAAACCTTTTTAAGAGCTCCTTAATGTATTTATCTTGGTTGATAGATGTTCCATTTTTAGTTTGTTTGACTTAAAGTCCTAAGAAATAGTTAAGTTCACCCATTATACCCATTTCAAACTTATTTTTCATACATAGGACAAACTCATTAACTAGATCCATGTGATTATCACCAAATACAATGTCATCTACATATATTTGAGCAATTAACATATGTGCATTGTGTTGCTTGATAAATAACAATATATCAAGTTTTCCTATAGTAAAGCTATTCTTTATCAAGAAACTATTCAATCTTTCATACCAAGCTCTAGAAGCTTGTTTAAGTCCATAAAAAGCCTTATTAAGTTTGTAGACATGATTTGAGAAGTCACTATTCTTAAACCCTGGTAATTACTTTACACAAACGTCTTCTTTGATGTAACAATTTAGGAAAACACTTTTTACATTCATTTGATATAGTTTAAAATCTTTGTATGTGGTGAATGTTAAAAGCATTATAATGACCTCTAATCTAGTAACCAAAGCAAGAGTCTCATCAAAATCAATTCCATTTTCTTTATTATAACCTTTAGCAACTAAGCATGCCTTATTTCTTGTTACTATTTCAGTTTCATCTAACATGTTATTAAACACCCATTTAATTCCAATTATCAGTCTATCATTTGGTTTAAGCACTAAGTCCCATATCTTATTTCGAGAAAATTGATTTAACTCACATAGCTTGAATCCAAAACTTGTCTTTTAGAGCCTCATCTACATTTTTTGGTTCAAGTTGAGATAAGAACACTATATTACTTAAGTTATTTAGGAAGGCTCTTGTTTCTACCCTATTAGATAGTTCTTCTATTATCAGATCCTTAGGGTGATTTTTTACAAACTTTCATTCTCTATGTAATTCTATATTGGAAATATCAATGACTCCATCTTCTCTAGAGAATTCCTTTTCATTTGAAGTGAATTGATCCTTGTTAAGACTAAAACCATCCAATTGAGCAACAATGTTGTCTATTTCACCATTAAACTCTCCATATGTATATCTATCATCAAATGCAACATGAATTGACTCCTTTATAACTAGAGCTCTCTTGTTATATACTCTATAAGCCTTACTAGCAAAAGAATAACCAAAAAAGATGCCTTTATCTTATTTTAAAACAAATTTCCCAAGTTGTTTATTTCCATTATTAAGAATATAACACTTTATACTAAAAGGATGACAATATGATATATTAGGCCGTTTGCCTCTCTAAAGCTTATAGAGGGTTTTCTTAAAGTATTGGTCTTATAAAAACCCGATTTGAATATAACAAGCGATATTAATAGCTTTGGCCTAAAAATACTTAGGTAAATTATTTTCGCAAAGCATAGTTCTAGCCATTTTTATAAGAGTCTTATTTTTCCTTTCAGCAACTTCATTTTATTATGGAGTTTTAGGTGTCAAAAAAGTATGTTTTATTCTATTTTTATTGCAAAAATCTTTTGTATCATGATTTTCAAACTCTCCCTCATGATCAGTTCTTATAAAGACAATAGAAAGACCTCTTTCATTTTGGTCCTTCTTGCTATAATTCAAGAATACATGATATGTTTCATCCTTGTTTTCAAGAAAGAAGATCCAAGAGTATCTAGTGAAATCATCAACTATGACCAACATATATCGTTTCGCTCCTAAACTTAAAGTTTGGGTTGGACCAAATAAATCTATATATAATAGTTAGAGTGGTCTAGAAGTTAAGATAGCATCTATAGATTTGAATGATGACTTTATTTGTTTGCCATATTGATTTTGTTAATGTTTCCTTGTCTTTACCTCTCAAAATGGATGTAGTTATTGTTAATATTTTCGATAGACAATTTTGATGAATGAAAGATTACTTTGTATCCTATGTTATAAAATTGGCTAACGTTAAGTAAATTATGCTTCAAGTTATCAAAAAGTAACACATGCTTGAGTGAGATCATTATTGACTCAAATGTTACCTACACCAATGGCATAGGTCTTTTGTTATCTTTGAAGGTCATACTTCTTCTATTCTTCAAGTTTATAAATGCATCTCCCGTCATGTATCTTAAGTAACTGCTATCCAAGATCTATTTTTTGTTTTTCCTTGAAAGAGCTTACAAAACAAATGGTTATTTCTTTAGTACCCATATTAGTTTTAATCCTTTGAGGTAAGTTATTATAACATAAGCTTGTCCTTCAAGCACTTAAACCACTTTGCCTTTGTTTATTCAAGGAGAGATTGTGACGTTGCACAAGTATGTGCAGTATGGCTATATCTTCCATAATAATTGCAAGTTTTATTTAAGGCCTTAATAAAGTTACTTTTGTATGCTTTATACATATTTTCTTTACTATATTCTAATTTAGTTTTTTCTAACCCTTACTTTTGTGAGCCAAGGATCTTATCTATGTTTTTTTTTTTCCTACATCCAGAAATTTAGCTATTATTTTTCTTGAATCATATAAGCTAGATGTCGAGCTTGGTTTTTCACCCTCTTAGTTCTTTTTTATAAAAATTAGGCTTTCTTTAAACTAATCAGTACTAAACCCTACCCGTTTAATACCAATCATCAACTAGGGATTAAAAAAAAACTATTTTTTCAATTTGAAAAGGTATTGGAGTCTCTACTCGACCTAAGTCGGGAAAAAATGTTAAGTTATAACCAATCTATAACCAATTGAATAGATGGGTTATAACTTAGCTATCGGTTATAACTTAGCTATTGGTCTATTGATTAAAAAAACCAAGTTGTAAAACGGCTTTTTAAAAACCAAAGGTCTAGATCTAGGGGCATATTTATTAAACTCTAAATGGGTATCACTTTTTAACTTTCTGAATTTAATTTCACTTTTCAAATATACCCTTTTTGATTTCTAAAACAGCTAATTATGATACATGCGACTAAATTGAACAATTTACAAAAATAAAACTTTCCGTATTTGAAGTTTCCCTGTACTGTCATATGGGTGCCTACGTAACTACTATTCGAGATCAAACTTCCGTAATTCGTTCACTTAAAATATAACGGGTTGATTAATTTTAATTTTCGAAAAAATTACCAAGTTTACGTTTGTTACCCACTTTGATTTATTTAAAGAAATTTCCTTAAGGCTCCTAAATTGGATTTTAATTTTTGAAAAATTTAAAGTGGTCCTAATTTAGAGATGGTCCAATTATTTTTGTTTATTTTTTAAAAAGTTAATTTTCTAAGTGATAAAGACGATTTTCATTTGATTATTATTATATATTTATTATTTTATCTATTTCTATTATGTTTGTAAGCCCTATAACTAGTCACTTAGGGTTTTGATCGGTTGAAAGATCCAATCGAGCCTAAATTATAAGTAAAGCTAAAAATATTAGTAAAATGATCCCATAAGTTTAAATTTAAGAAAATAAGCAATAAAATAAAAGAATATAAAAATTTCAAATTTTAAATATATAACTCATTATTTATCGAAAATGTATAAAATACATTTTGATAATTAACGAATCGCTAAAGATAAATTATATGTATACTAAAAATCATAAAATAACCTAAATAATATTTATAAATATTTATTTGTACTATATATGAATTTACATGTATGCAGAAATACGCGTAATTACTTAAAATACGTGAAATGTGCTAAAATAATAATAAATAATTAAAGAAAATTCATAATTAATTAAGAAAAAATATAGAAAAATGAGGAAAAGTCTAGAAGTGGGGTGTGACAATCTGAAATTGAAGAAAAAAAAATCAACCAATTAAAATGCAATAAATAGAAAGTGGAAAAAAGAAGAGAGAAAGTAATTGTCTTATCTCATTAATGCACAATAATTTCCCTAAGGCTCTATAAATATTCGAAATTTTTTAGAAGCTCATTTAGTTAGTTTGGAGAGTGATAAAAATAGAGAGAGGCGAAATTGAGAGAAAAATTAGGGTTAGGAAAAAAAAAAAAAAACTGTATAGTTGGGGCTTGTAAAGAGAACCCAAACTCGACGAGCAGCTGGGGGTGGACGGCCACCATCACCACACAGTCCAGGTAGGCCGACATACACATGGCAACCGATGGTGGCCGAAGCCACCAAAATCGGTGAGTTCGATTTTTAGCTCAATTTTGTATAATTTTGTAAAAATAGTAAATATTATTAGAAAATTATGAATTTTGTTATTCTAGAATTTTTTTGTATTTAGTTTTTAGAAAAAATATTATTTTGATGAAAATATATCCCGTGATATATGGTCCTTAAGAAATCATGCAAAACCGAACATGTTTCAGTTTAGAAATAAATTACCTTAGGAGTGTAGTTTTGAGCCTAAAATTTTTGTGTAGACTAATTAGATGATATAGAACATTACTATAAATCCCATTTTTAAAAATTAATTTTTGAAGTTTTTAAATAATTTTTAGGCCTTAAAATGAGGCATAAAATGGATAATTTAGGGTTAATTAAGTAATTAAATAGTTAATTACTGATTTAGTGAATATTTATATGTTTTAGGATGTTGAAAAATGATGAAGTATGATACTTGTAGCATTTAAGGTGTTAGATATAATTATTAGGCTAATTATGTAATAATTAAGTAATAGGAAAAAATAGTACATTTTAAGTTAATTTGGTAATTAGGTGTAAAATCTAATTTAGGATGAATTTAGACATTTTAAAATAATAATTGATGTTGGGAGATGGTAATTAGAGTGTTAGAAATATTAGATGTGTATTATATTACATAATAGGTGATAATACATAATATGTAATTATTAGAAATATAATAAATAGAAAATATTAGGATAAAAATTAATATTATATAAATAATAGGAATATATAATAAATCTGATAGAAAACTTAAATTTATGTAATTATATGAAAAATGTAAAAATTTCTCACATCAGGAGTAAATTCGGTATACTAATAAGGATTGAAGTGTACCAGGTGGAATAAAATACTGACTAGGGGTAATGATGGTATTTAGGATATCTGGAAGTAATGTGATTAATTTCTCATTATGAGTTGAAACAAATTTTTAGGGTTCGAATATAAAACAGTACTTAGAAAATTGAACTAGAACCTAATTTAGAAATCGAAGTGGAAACTGAACCCGAATTTAACCCCAAACCTAGAGTAATTGTAAAGGATTTGAGAACCTAGATAACTGGATATATTAAACCCTAAACAAAATATAATAATAAGCGTTATAGGATAAAACCAATCTATAATAGTTATATGAAAAACTGAAACTATGTTTATGTTATGGGGATGATTAGTAATGGCTTGAGCGAGTTGGACTTCGAGTGAGTGAGCGTGGAGTCCAGGTAAGTTGCGATTAATACGTTGTTGTATTTTGGAAGCTTGAGATTATGCTTGGTTGTACTTGTTAGATAATTGATTGTGTGCATGAGCTTGATTATGAGTGATGCTATGATTCTATTTGTTGTTCTGGTCTGTATTATATGATTTGTATGAAATCATTGATCACCCTAAACTGGATCTAATCAAATATACGACCCGTAATTATTATTAGACCTACATGGCAACCTATTAGGGAAACCTAGGATTCTTTGGCCAAATACCGACCCCTTCAAAAGGGATTACATAGGATTGCATAATGATCCCTTTTTCATCCTTAGTCGAATTAAGTGACAGGAGAGGAGGTCACGGCGAAGGTGAAGTCAATGGTTCGAAGGTAGTCGCGGGAGGAGCAGTGTCTTTATTGTACAAGCTTAAGTTTGGTCATGAGCTATTGCATTAACGATAACTCCTCAACCCAAATTAGAATGGGTACAATTTTTTTAATCTCATGACAGGCCGGATAACATCATGCGATGGCATTTGTTTGAACATGCATTGCACCTAATAAGTTGGTTGATAACCTTGTTATGTTTATGATATAGTTTTAAGTCCTCCATCCTAACTTACTGAACTATGGTTGCTCACATCCCTACAGATGTTGTGCAAGTGTTGGCTAAGAAGTGCCATATAACTACTTTGAAGCTAGCAACTGCTGGATCCTGAGGAGTGAGGAAAAACATTTGAAGAACAAACATATATTGTTAAGGTCTAAGCTTTTATTTTAGAATTTTTCATTTTGAATAATGTAATAACTAAGAAATATATTACATTGTAAACGTTAATTGTAATAATTGATTTATAGTGTATATATATATTTTCTCACTTTCTTAGGTAAATGATTTATTTAAATTACAAACTGTTTACTTCAAAGCGGGTTAGTCGTGGACGCCTTATGTAGATCAGGTTTAGGATAGCGATTGTAAGGCCAACTTCTATCTTAGAATGGTTTATGCGGCGAGGTTCTTATGACTCTACCGCTTCGGGGCATAACAATGCTTAAAATAAATAAATAAAACTAAACTATTTTTTTTCTTTTCCTTTCTTTTTGTTTTTTATTACAAATACATTTTACAATTGGAATAAATAAATAAAAATAAAAAAAAATTACAAAATAACAAAACAAACAAAAATAGGATTGCAAAAAAGGAGTCGGACCGTAAGGGATGCGCAGGTCACGGGTCGGTTTGGTTTAGTTGGGTTAGGTTGGATGGCAGGTTCGATTTAGATGGAGCTCCGTGTAGGTCAGATATGGGTTGTGGATTAGGTCATGCGCAATAAGTCAGAGAGGTGCTTCAAAGGGCGTTTTGGTAGCCCAATTGACCGGGAAGGGCTACTTTTGCGGCTAATCTATTAGAGATCGTGGGTTTAGCTCAATGCTATGGCTAATGGAAGTAATCTAGACGGTGGTGTTTAGCATATACGGGTGTGTACAGTGAACAACCAAGAGAGATGTAGTGCAAGTATTAAGGTAGACTACGAGTTTATGGGTGGCTTAGGTGGTGTTTAGTTCGGTCATGTGCATGTATGGGGTAGTTCACGGATCGGTCGTGTATGAATGGGGGGTGGTTTGTGGTTCAATTATACATGTGTAGGGGTGGTGTACGTGGCTGCTATTTGATGAATGCGATAGTATGTATATAGGGGTCGTCCGGAGGTTGTTGTGTTTAGTGTTGTAAGTGGGTGATTTGGGGCTCAGAGTTGGTAGCATCGAGCTGGTGTTTGAGAGAGCGGCAGCATGTGTTCGTGGGTCCATGTATATGTTTAGATGGTATTTAGAGAGAGAGAGAGAGATCGGGGATGCAGTGGTGTTATGGGTGTCTTCTCAGTGGTGTGTCGGAGGGCCAAGGCTAGCTACAGTATGGCGTTGGGTAGTTCATAGGTTGGCCGTGGGTGTGTAGGTTTAGTGGTATGATTGTGTATAGTGAAAGAGGAAGAGAGGGTCGTGTGAGGGGGGTTTAATCCGGGTTAAAAGGGAGAGAGAAAACTGAAAGTGCGAGAGAAAGTTTGACCGAGGAGAGAAAAGAGAGAGAAAGAGAGAACGTGTTGTCGAGAGAGGAAGAGAGATAGTGTCCAGAGAGAGGGAGATACCGAGAGAGAGATGATTGGGGGAGAGGTTGAGAGAAGGCCGAGAGAGAATAGGTTAGGGAAGACAGAAAGAAGGTCTAAGAGAGAGAGCTTAGTTGAGAGGGAAAGGTACAGAGAGAGGGAGATAGGTTTATAGTGGGTCCCCCTTTGGTGTGTGTGTATGTGGATTTTTTTTTTTTAAAAAAAAGAATTCCCCTTTGGTGTTTTTGTGTATGTGTTATCGAAATTTCATCCCCCTTTGGTGTGTGTTTGTTTTGTGTGATTTAAAATGAGAAAGTAAGGAGGGAAAAAAAGGAAAGGGGAAAGGGAAAATAGGGAAATAAAGTATGTTGTCGTGGCCAATCGTAGAGTGCCACGTGTTACGATCAGACACATGGCCTAATGAGGCCTTGACATGTGGCAACGTATGGAGCTTAAGAGAGAAAAAGCTAAAAACAACTTTTATAGCTCCAGTAAGCTTTGAACCCCTGACCTCAAACCAATCCCAATGCCTAAGTCCAATTGCTTTATCGTTAGGTTGTTAGCCTGTACCTTATTTATATATGTAATGAAATTGTATATATAGACTAGGTCAACTTGGGATAAATTTAAATTTAAGTTTAAGTCCAGCGGTTCTTTAGGTTAAGTCTAATTAAATTAAAAATCTACTCTATCTAAGCAACTTAAAAATTTATTATTTTCCAAATTCTTTTTTTTTTATTTTTCTTTTACTTTTCAAATTTCTTATATATTTTCCTAAATTTTTCCATTTTTTTTATTTTTTCTAAATTTCTTATCTTTTTGTGCTTTTTTCCTATTTTCCTATTTTTATTTTTCTAGAATTCCTATTTTTTTTTCTAAATTTCTCCATTTTAGGGGGTTTTCTTTAATTTTCTATTTTTTTTAATTATTTTTTCTAATTTAAGACCCTATAACTATTATGAAAAATTAAAAGGGTAAGGGGAGGGGTGGTACGAGTGCAAAAATTAAGTATCGACACTAGATTTTAGAATTGTATTTTTATTTTTATTTTCAATTTTAAGTCTACCTAACTTGTCAACCATATATTCATCATCTTTGCCTTAGGTTTAAGCCCTTTCACTTCCTCTTCAAAATTATTATTAGTTTCCTTTAATTTGCTATTTTCATCTATCAATTTATTGTTTCTTGCATTTAGTTCTTCACTCTCTTTAGTCAATTTTTCAACCTCTAATCTTAAGTGCTCATTGTCTTCTTTTAGCCCTTCTTTTGCATCAACTACTTTATTGTACTCAATTTTGATAACATCGAATTCATCACTTACTTCATTTATCATTTGTTTTAAGATTTTATTCTTCTTTGTACTTTTATGAATTTTTTCAACAATTTATCATATGTATTTCTAAGTTCATCAAAGGAAGGGTTATGTGAGGAGGAGCATACCTTATCATTGGTAACCATAAAACATGTTTCATTATCGGAGTCACTTAAATTGTCGTTGCTCCAAGTGACAATCATAAGTTTCTTTCTTGACTCCTTATCGGACTTCTTGAGTAAGGGACAATATTGTTGAATATGTTTTAGTTTTTGACAATTATAGTACTTGAGACTTCTTTCTTATCCTTCCTAAACTTAGAAGTTGTTACATATCCTTCCTTATCCTTCTTAATCTTTTTGTTGAATTTCATGAACTTTCTAAAATTTTTTGCTAACATTGCTACTTATCATCATCCTTACTCTCATCTTCGCTTGTGCTTTCCTTCGTGACCTTTAGAGTAATTATCTTCTTTCTAAAGTCCTCTTCTTGTCACTTCATCATCTTATGTGTCTTAAGTGTTCCAAGGAGTTACTCTTTTGATATTGCATTGAGATTACGGGCTTCCTCAATTGCAATTTTCTTTGCTTCCTAATCTGTTGACAAAGACCTAAGAATTTTAGAATTTATTTTAAGACTAGTACATGTCTTTCCAAGAATGCTCAATGAATTGATAATATTGATAAATCTATTATGCATCTCATCAATTATTTCATTTGGATGCATTCTAAAGTTCTCAAATTATCCACATAACAAGCTTATTTTTGTATCCCTTACTTTACTTATTCCTTCATATGTACTTTGTAGCTCATCTCATACTTCCTTAATACTTTTACATTTATACACCCTATGGAAGTCATTTTCATTTATAATATAATACAAGATATTCATAGCAACTTCATTTACATTAAATAATTTACAATCTTCATTCGAATAATTTCTTTCTTCTTTTCCTTCTTTCTTAAATGGTCCTTTATTAACTACATGTTACAATAATCTATTTTGTGATTTCAAAAATATAGTCATCCCACATTTCCAATATGGATGGTTACTACCGACTAGAAGAAGAGCCAATTAATTGTTTGTTCCTCTAGAAAGCCTAATACATTAGATATCATGATTTTTACTCTATTATGCGATTAGGAAATAATTAGAAACTAGCTCTAATACTAATTGAAGAACACTAGGCTAAACTTGAGAAGGGGGTGGTATTAAAAACAAATTGCAATCCTTTAAAATTTGAGCAATAAACGTTGTAATAAATGTGATCAAAGTAACAATATGATAATAAAGAGTGTAAGAAATAAAGAGATAAGGATAGAGAAGATCAAGTCCAGATGTAACATCAAGTTAAAACCATCCTGTACTCTCCATGTATCTAAAATTACCTTAAATTAAAGCTTTCACACCACTTTATTAATCCTACAAAATAATGCTCAAGGAGCTACATAAGTTTTTATGATCACAATTACACAATGGTCACACAAGTGTAGTACTTTTCTCTCTAAAAATTGCAAATATAAGAACTCTTAAGTACTACACAGAAGTCTCATTTGTTTGATTGCAATAAAGAGTATAAGAGATAAATAGTAAGTAATAAGGCTAAGGAATATAAGATAATGTCTTTTGATTGTAGTAGAATATCGATTCTAACTTATCCTTAATCGGGTTGTCGAGCATATATATTAATTCATTCAATTCTTTCCCTATAGTACATTAAATACTCCAATGACTACTTGAAGATGGTATCACATTCTTACCGTTTACCATCTATCGTTATGTTGGTAAGCAAGATAAGTACCGGCATGAATACTAGCAAGTCCATCGACATGCCAGTTCATTGATCAGAAAGCATTCCATCTTCTTATTTAAGCCACTTCACTGTCAGGTTGGTTCTTTCATGTATCGTCATGCTGGTAAGGCAAATTTCCAACCACCTTCACCTATTTGCAACTTTTAAGTGCAACAATATATAATAACACTATAAGGTTTAACTTCCAAGAGAAATGCACGTCTTTTAAGTCCAAATGTCTTGTAGAGTCAAGTTAATTGTTATTTATAATCACAATGCAAGATAATTGTTCTATTTCAATTAACTTAATATAATCAAGTAATAATAAGTTCAATTATACACTTATTATTTTCTTTTCATCAAAATCCCATAATAAACCTTAGGTTCAACAATTACTTACTAACGGATAATATACTTGTATTACGTATGTAAAAAATATAAAAATAAAAAGTTTGAACTATATAATATGGAAGAGTGCTAACAATATATATTAGTAAAATTTGTAATAAATTTTTTAAAGAAAAAGTCTTTATTGCTGTAGCAAATATTGGTTAAATAAAAAATACAATGAATTTTCTAAATAATAGTAATGTTGAACAATTAAATAGTGGATACATAAAACAATAGTAACTATAAAAATAAGTATGATTAGAATTGATAACTGTATGGTTGGAAAGATTTTTAAGTAATGGTCAATAGTTGAGAAGTCTGTAAGATAAATTTAAATTGTTGTGGTAACTATTATATGAATATATTTAATGGTTAAAACTATAAGATATCAAATTAGTAGTTTTAGATAACTTAAAAAATGATTTTTCTTTAATTTAATAGATAATTTGTTTTGTAGTCCATAGGTAAGTCGATACATACTCGTCCACACCGCGATTTCTCTGTGAGATTTTTTGGCAACCATTAACGGTTGTCTCACTCCTTCACGGACTAGAATGGCTCATGACGAGCAAATATTTAAGTCTCCTGAGTGAAATATCATCTTCATTTCCAAATAAAGTAATCATTCACATTAAAGAAAAAAAAAAATGCAACATGGCCCAGGAGATACCCCACTGCTCGTAATTGCCATACCACATCCTCCCTATAAATAAAACCCTCCAATCCACCACCACTTCCTATCAATTACAAAATCCTCCATTGCTCTCTCTATTTTCCCCCAAGCGAAACAAAAATTGAAACAAAACAAAATAAGAAAGAAAATTAATTCCTTTGCATGCAAACCATGGCTTCTCTTGCAATTGCTACTACAAGTGCACAATCATTTTGTTTTGATGAGAAGTGGAGATTTTCCAAGAAGGAAGCCCCGTCGTCGTCGTCGTCGTCAAGAAATTGCAAATCTTCATCAACATCAAGTAATTCGTCATTAATGAAGAATTGTCCATCTCAAAGAAGGTGTTCTTTTACAAGAAAATGTGCTAGATTGGTAAGAGAACAAAGAGCTAGGTTCTATATCATGAGGAGATGTGTGACTATGCTTATTTGCTGGCATGAGTATGGTGATTCTTAGCAAAGCAAGCATAGTATTGAAATTTTCTTTCATCTTTTTCTTTTCCCCCCCTGTTTTGTCAATTTTTCTATGGGGAAATTAAATGAGATTATTTAGGTATCTCCAAGTTCCAAGTTTTTATGGTATTCGAGAAGACAGGTCAAGACATATATACATGTACATAGAATAACTACTTTCGTTAGTGTTTTTGTCCTCCTTAAATTTTCCTATATTTTTCTTTGTTATGTAGTCATTTAATTTTTCTTTCTACGAGAAAATAAAATGCAGCGACAAACTAAGCGAACCCATGAAAATTTAAAATCAATTTTCCATTCATTATTGCCCTTGACTTAACAATCATATACTAGTTAACGTTGGATGGTGGATTAGTGAAGGAACGAAATTAGGAATCTTAAAAGTTAAATAATTCATTTTGGATATTAGAACGATCCATATATCGGTTTATCATGGAAAATTCTATTATAGCTCGTATTAATAGACATTGCATAAATTGTTCGAGAAGTGAGTATACACACCCGGAAGAGAGAGAGAGAAAGAGATTCCATTCAACTCAACTCCACAGTAGCAAAAATGGAGGTCCCAATGTGTATGGATCCAAAATGCGTGGCTGAAGAAAGAGAGTATTATAATTTTTTATTATTTTGTCCTGCATGAATACTTAATCTATTTTGGCTGACAGGTTAGTGGGGTTTTCTATATGAAAAAATTGTTATAATAAGAGTAGAGTTTCAGTATGGAAAATGGAGCAACGTGGGAGAGAGAGACAGAGAGTCTTTTAGTAGCTCCAAGGGTCAAGCTTGTTGCTCACATGCCCATCTTCCGTCAATATTCGTTCGATGACGAAATGTGATTAGAATAAGATTAAAAAAAAAAAAAAAAAAAACCTTCCGGTCTATTTTAGCCAATTATCCATTACACAATTAACACGAGAGGCGAAATTTGAACCTATTTAATTATTGAAGGAGAACAGTGCGTCGTTGAGTTAGAAATGACTATGATATGTAAATTTATAATACTACAAACTTAAAGTCGTTAAATATATCAATTTTTTTTTTAAATGTTAAGTAGTGATAATAGGTGACAGCAGTGGCTAGTTGATAGAGGTAAGAGATAATAATTGTGTAAAAAGTTCTAATAAAAAGTAAGGAAAGAAAATTCCTTATCTTTGAAAGTTGAAACCATTTTCCTAATATTTTTACTTATACGCTTCGTGCTAAATAGTTAATAAATGATTAATTAATTACAATATTTGATTCCTAACCTCATTTGTCTCTTAAAGGTACTAATACCAGTAAATTTTTTAATTATTATAATAATATTTGACAATTCCAGATATTATTTGCTTAAAAAAAAAATTCTGCCATCAAAGGCTGGTTCAATTTTCAATAAACAAAAGATTAATAATTCAAATTGGACTTGTTGTATTAAAAACCTAATTAATATATGTAACTGTTCCACCACATGACTTAAGGACAATGTCATGTGGCAGTATTATCGATTGATGAAATTTAAATCTACCATATATCGTATCGTGTATCAAAATGCACAATGACAGCTATTAAATTCCCAAGGTTTCGCCAAAATCCAAATTAATTTCTGTTTCATGAGCGAGTTCTCATATGTCACAACTAGGATCTCGCATGTTTTAAAAAAATACAATGTTGTATATGTCTGCAATTGAAGACGGCTTTTGTTGTACTACGGTACTTCTTTTTGGACCGAAGTTGTACGCTGATACTTAAAAATATAAATTTATGAGCTTGCCAAAAATTCGTGAAAATGGGTCCAGCGGCTGAACTTATTAGGGTTTGAGACTGTAGAAAATGCATTAATCGAAAATATATAAATTGTTTAGGATAAAGGAGTTAAAGGTACCTATACATTCAGCTTTTGGTATCGTGTTGTTCAAACTTTATTAGTGTTATTTCCATTTTAGTATTTGTATTTTAATTGTGATGGCATTTTGACGTTTCTTAGTGGAAAAGGCAACCATCATTATATATGTTCTTACATTTAAGTACAATTATTTTAATTTGGATTACATTTTCATGTTTGTGCTATGCTTGATAGCATTTTGGTGTCCCACCATTTATTAATTTGTAAATATTAAAATCTATTCTTCTTAACAAGTAAGTTTTTTCAAAATTTAAAATAAATTATCTTCATTTGAATGATAGTGGGAAAAATCAAATATATATATATATATATATATTTAACAAATTAGTGAATGGTCCAACACCAACATGAATCAAAATCAAAATAAAAATACTATAATACAATCAAAACTAAAATAAAATTGAAACTAAAGTATAAAAACTAAAATGCAAAAAATGCAACACCTCTCTAACAGAGAGACACTATAGTAAATGTAGCTAGCCAATTATCTTTTTTCTTAAAAAAAAAAAAAAAAAAATCTTTCGGCTTCTCAAAGCGAGAAGCTTCATGCGATAAGTTTTTGACAACATATTAGAGACTTCTCATAGGAAGGAGCTCATTACAAGAAGTCATGTCCATACAACAAGCTACTTGTTGCACTTAATTTCTCACAGCATCCTCAATCTAGAAAATATTTAACTAGCGAGACTTATCTAACGAGCATATGCTTTGAACAATCTCTCTATCAAGAACTCTCTTGTAGTGAGTTTCACGGCTTTGGCAATGACTGCTTTCAGCTGTAGGAAATCTTATTCTTCGTATTAAGAGACACAAAAATACAATTGAAGTTAATATTAGCCGGCGATTTACTCATGCTATGAAAATACAGATAATTTTATGTAATCTATAATATTAAATTGATCTTCTACTTTTTTGGTATCTTTCATATTTTGTATTATTTATAATAAATGATTGCATATAAATTTATATCATTATTACAACAATCCCTAAAACACACGTAACTTCCACTTTACTCTCTTTCATTAACATAATAACCAAATTTTACATTTTTACCTCAACAAAAAGTTAATTGGTTAATGAAACCAAATTAAATAAAAAAAAACAACATGATTACTTTTTTTCTTTTCCTCCATGGAAAAAGGATGATTACTTTAATTTGATAAAAAAAATTATTTTATTGTATTTTTGAGACAGAGCAGACTTTTCTCTTCTTTCTCAAAAATTTACTCCACGCATCCAAAAGGAGAACATAATTAGAAGTTTGTGAGCAAGAAATATTTCACGTTAGAAAGTGAGCAAGAAATGCAAGGGAACGTGATATAGAGATAGAAAATTAGGAAGAATAGTTGGGGGTTAGTTATTATTCCCTTTTTGGTTACCTAGAGGATGTGGAGCTGGTTATTATATATTGCAATATTCTATTATAAAATATATAAGACACTAAATTTTGATAGTTGTGACAATTAAATAAAGAAGGTTTGGATTTAATAATATAGGTTTAGACACCAAAATATAACAAGAAGGAACCAAATTATAGCAGAAAAAAAAAAGAAAAATGAAAAACAGAATGTATGATTACCTTTGATGCCTTCTCCATGAATTGCCTAATGGAAGTTCCATAAAGAGTATACATAGTTTTAGCGACAAAAGAAAAGAAAAAATATTTAACCACTACAGATAATTCTAGCAACTGGAATCATCTAATTTTTCTATAGATCTATAATGCGATCTAAATAAGGGCATGCTAATTAGAAGAAAAAAAAAATTGTACTCTACTCAATGTTATGTTGAGAAGTCAATAAAAAAAGTTATTCACCTTCATAGAGTGCAATGCACCAAATCCATGGGAGTCAATAGTCTATTGCATACTCAAATTACAACATGTATTAAGGCTCAAAATTAGTTGTATTTCTACATAAGTACAAAATTGCATATTTCACACAATTTCAATTGTTATTCTTAATTATTCAATAAAATAGCAACTGAAATGTTAAGCAATTATTTATATACTACAATAATGAATTAATTACTAAATTTATAAGGTGTGCTAGTATGATTCTTAAACCCAAATTTGTAGTTAAAAAAACCTATGCTACTCTTTATTTGTTGTACTTAAAATAGATATCCCATAAAAAGATGAGGCGAAGCATAGTATATAAGCATCATAAGCATACATGGATGACCAATATTGCATAACAATACTGTTAAGTCTCCTATTTGGTTTCAATGATAACAAAACATGTAATATGTTATTACTAATATATTTATGAAGTATGTAGATATATCATGTTATAACAATGATTCATTCTAAAAAATATGAATAAAAAAAGGTTAAAATGTGTTTAATAAAAATAACAAGTGTGCAGGTCAATTTTAGAATATAATCAATTAAAGAAAGAAAATTAAGTTTGGAATTATGCTGGTAAGAATATATGTTAGAATGTATGTTAGAAAGTATATCAGCAAAAAAACATAAAAGTGTAGGAAGTAAACATAATCGATATTAAAAGCTGTTACCAAGCTATTTTTTTAATAATCTAAATAAGTTAAGCTAGAAAAATATGTAGAAGGCCTAGCTCCAATTTATTATCACATATTGCGTAATGTGCTTAATTCTGTTCCACTAAAGTTAGATTTAGTCCACCAGAATTTTAAGTTGGAATAATTAAAGTACACTTAAAAATCAGATTTGTGGAATGTTTGATTAAGATCTGATCAATATATTTTGGAAGTAAGGTATTCTGACATTCTTAGTAAAGTTGATCAAGTTTCAAAAATATTAAGGACATTAATTGTAAAAGGATTTGCTGCATTAGTGCTATATATCAAGTTAAAATAAAATTTAGATTTGTTAGGAGGATTTATTGGATAAAATTATGGTTGAAAATTTCAAATTATAGTGTAAATTTTTGCGAGTATTTTAAGATAAGGTTGCAGCTTATTTGGTTTACAATAATTCAAGAATTTCAAGATATTTTGTTAAAGATAAGATGTGTTATTGTAGATAAATTCAACTAGATTTTTTTAGGAGAGTTTATTTCAAAATTCAAATAAGATTTAGAATATGGAAACTAGCTATCCATAGTAGATATGCTTGATTAGGTACTAGACTATTCTTGAAGAGAAAGCTTGATTTGTGAAGATTGGACCATATCTTTTCATGCTTATCCAATTGATTAAGAAGTAAGCTTCATATATTTCAAAATTAAACTATTTTCAAGAGATTTGAAAACACATCCTCACATGCAACAACATTTAAATAACTCAAGTTTAGCAAATAAAAAATCAAGAGCAACAAGATTCAAGTTTTTAAAAATTCAAAAATTCGATTCCTATTTTCATGGGATATTTCTCCAATAACAAGGTTATTTACATTTAGATAAAGATTCCTTAAAGAAAAATCAAGAACTAGTTGTTTCTAGCTATTATACGAAAGTTTATTCAATTTAAGGATGAAGTTGCATAAGGTATAAAATAGCATACTTAAGATCATAACCAAATTTCAAAAAATTCTTTCATTCAGATTGTTAGAAACTTAGTCAAAAACTGAGCAAAAATGGTTTTCTTATTTTATTGTTATTGCATTTGTGCAAATTTTGTAAAGAGTTACTTGATTATATTGTCTCATTTTCTTTATAAACATTATTGGTATTGTACTTAAGTAAGTATGAGGTTAAAGAGTTCTCCAAGTCCTATGATTACCTTAAGGAGAGCTAATGAGATAGGGTAGAGAAATGATTGGATATCCTTGTAACCTTTGATTGATTTTTAATTAGTGAAAAGATTAAATTAGCAGAATAACACCAATAAGGAGGATTAAATCCCTAGTAGTGGAGTTGAAAGAGAGTAGTAGGTAAATGACCAAAACTCTATAAACAATCTACCTGATTTTCTCTTCCCTTAAATCTATTTACTTTTTTGCATTTTGTTACTTATGTTGTTATTTTTACACTTAAAGTTAACAATCAATTAACAACTACTTATGCCATTCTATGTTATTAAAAGGGGCTTTATAATTTGAAAACTTTTCAATTTTTTTAAAGATATCAATTAACTCCCCTCTTGAGTTCTTACACAGGACCTATAAGTACCTAACTTAAATCTAGTGCAGTGAACTATTGAAAAGACAAGTATAGTTTAGGCATCTCAAAACCTAAAGTAGCTCATAACTTCACAATAATACATAAGTTTAGGTTTAGATACTTCATATATGACTAGTACAAACTCATTGTAGCTTCATTTTATATACACATATAATGAAACTAGAGATAAATCCTCACAATTATCATATTGTCTCGTAATAATGAATATATACAAGAATACCTCCAACAATAAGATGAAAACAAATCTTATTGATAAAGATCCTTAGATGAGAACTAGCTCACCTATCTCTTATCTTATTACTACCATATCTATACTGGATCAAAGCAACATATATATATATATATATATATAATAAAAACATTACATAAAAATGGACACATAAATGAAAGGCTACTAACATGTGATATGTGTTGATGTGTCATGCTTCCCTATACTTCTTAAGATATTTTGATTTTCTTATGCTCTCCCTCAAGCTAAGTAATAGATATCGATCATTTCGAACTTGCACTAAGTCTCTAAGAATTGTTGTTTTGCCAAAGACTTGTTAAGTATATTAGCTTCTAGTCTTTGTGAAGGAATAAATTTAAGTTTGATCTTCCCTTCTTCAATTTCAATCTTGATGAAATTCCTATCAATCTATACATGCTTCATTTTATCATGTTGTGTAGGGTGTTTTACAACACTTAAAATTGGTTTTGTGTCATACAAAGGCTAGTTAAGTCCTACTTTACTTTTAAATCAGACAATCCCTATAACCAAATCAGTTCACAAATTGCTTGCACAATAGCTTGATACTTAGCTTTAGCACTACTCTTGGAAACTACAAGTTGCTTCTTACTTTTCCATGTAACTAGATTTCCCCATACTTTGTTGTAATATCCTGAAGTTGATTTACAATCTACCTTATCACCTCCCCAATCTGCATCTAGATAAGCTTCATTATTTTGGAGCCTGGTCTTTTAACTGGAAATTCCCTTTCTTAGTATTCCTTTTAAATGTCTTAGAATGTGGTTGACAACATCTAAATGATGCTTTATAAGAGCATGCATGGTCTGACTTACCATGCTAATTACTTGAGCCAAATCGAGCCTTATGAGTGACAAATAAATCAACTTTCTAACCAATCTTTAGTATTGATCTTTATCTATAGGTTTATTGTTATCTTGAGACCAATTCTTCCAATTATGAGGGAGAGGAGTAGTCATTGGTTTATAAGTTTCCTAGTCTCCTTTAACAAATCTAAAATGTATCTACATTGGCTAATAAAGATGTTCTACTTTGTTCGTGCAACTTCCACTCTAAGGAAGTACCTTAGCTCACTTAGGTCTTTAGTTTCAAACTTTGCTTTAATCTTCTCCTTTAGCCTTGAAATTTTAGAGATTTCATCATTAGTAATGATAATATCATCGACATATATTATGTGAATTGATCTCACAACATCTTTTCCTTCCTTGACAACGAGTGTATGCTAAGCTTAACTCAATTGATACCCGAATTGTAGCAGAGTCTCACTAAATTTATTGAGTGAAGCTCTAGTAGATTGCTTTAACCCATATAGAGAGTTGTTTAGCTTATATACTTTCCTTCAATCTAATTGAAATCCCAAAGGCATCTTCATATAAATTTCTTCATCCAATTTTCCATTGAGAAAAGCATTTTTAACATCCAATTGATGAAGAGACTAGTCAAGATTGGCAGCTAATGATAATCTAACCTTAATAGAGCGTAACTTTACAATAGGTACAAGGTTTCCTCATAATCAAGTCTATATGTTTAAGAATACCCTTATCCCACTAAACGGGCTTTGTATCTTTCTACGCTTCCATTAGAGTTGTGCTTTGCATTAAATACCCATTTACTTCCAATTGCTTTCTTGTCACTTGGTAAATCATAAATTTCCTAAGTTTTATTCTGATAAAGAGCTCTCATTTCCTTAAGGGTAGCTTCTTTCTACCTTTGTCTTGACATAGCCTTTTAGAAATTTCTTGGTATAATCTCCTCATCTATATTAGCTATAAAAGCTCTATAACTTGATGACAAATGATCATATGTAATATAGTAAAAAATAGGGTACTTTGTAGAGATAGGATGCTTTACACATGTTCTCTTCCCTTTCGGTAAGGCAATAGGAGTATCTGATTCATGAATTCCATCTATACTCTACTACTTCTCACTCATATAAGTTAGAATATCATGACTTTCAATTGTACTCTTCTATTATTTACTCATATCAACTAGAATATCATTAATATTGGTTTGGATATCTTGACTTTCTTCTATACTTTATCATTTTTTACTCATATCAATAGGAACATCGTAACATTCATTTGTGCCCATTGCTTCTCACTCATGTCAATTGCAATATCATGAATTTTATCTATACTTTGCTACTTTTTACTCATATCGACTAGAGCATCATCAATCACACTCGTACACCTTTGATGAGATTTAGACCAAGTCTTTGAGTTGGATGTTTGGCTAATTTAAGGAATTTTAGATCTTCTAATGTATACATGGAGTTGTAGAAGTACTAGTAAAGAGGGTAATGACTCATTAGGATTAGAATCATAAGCTAATTCATTTCTAGTAGTGTCATGCATTGTAAGGCTAGACTTGATTGTTTCGAGTATGGACTGGAAGACATTTGTATGACCAACTCCTAGTACTAAAGATAATCATAAAATGCCATTGGAACTCTTAGATTTATGTTTATATGGAGAGTTATAATAAGGTTTAGTTTCAAGGAATATAACATTAAACATCACCAAGACATGCTGGGATGGTGGATGATAATATTTATAACCATTTTAAAGTGGGGAATATCTAATAAAGATACATTTGAGAGCCCTTTCTTCTACTTTAGATTTGTTAGGGTTATGATTTGGAACATATATAGTGCAATTGAATGCTCTAGGTGGTAAGGAGTTAAATATATGTGTATGTAGAAAGAACTCTTGTGAGACCCTTATGGGAGTTCTAAATTGGAGAACTTTAGAGGGAATTCAATTTATAAGATACACAATAGTTTAGATTACTTCTCTCCAATAGTGAAGTCGAACATAATTGGCTAGCTTGATAGATCTAATAGTTTTAAGTAAGTGTCTATGTTTCCTTTTAGATACTTCATTTTATTAAGGATTATATGTATAAGAGCTTTGGTGTGCAATTCAGTGTTCATTAAGGTAATCAAAAAATTCCTTAGAGAAGTATTCCTTGCCATTATCTAAACATGGTATCTATATTTATGTTTGAAAGACATTAGATACAAATTTGTAGAATCATAAGGACATTGAAAGGATTTTGATTTTTCCCTCAATAAGAAAATCTAATAGACCTTAGGATGATCATCAATGAATGTTGTAAACCATTTGAACCCAAATAAAGTAGATACTCTTGATGGCCCCTAAATATCACTATGGATTGAATGAAATGGCCTTGAAGGTTTATATGGTTGAGCATAATAGGAGTTCCTTGTGAATTTAGCAACAATGCAATGTTTACGACTCAAATCTCTGATATTTTTATTTACAAATAGTTTTGGATATAAACGATTCATGTAAGGAAACTAGGATGATCTAGACGTCTATGCCAAAGCATAATGTCAACGTTATTTTTAGTAGAAAGGATGACTTAGACTTAAAGTATTTCCCAATTTTAGTTAAGTAGTAGAGACCATTTTATTCCATAGCATTACCAATTGTCCACTCCAAAGATTGGTCATAAAAAATACAATGAGAGGATGTGAAAATTGCTTTAATACTTCATATCTTTTTTTAATTTATTAATAGATATTAAATTATATTGTAAGCTAGGCACCAACAAAGTATCATGCAATCATAAATTCTTTAGTTCAATTGAACCTCTCCCTTTTGCCACAACAAATTCTCCATTGGCAACCCATACTTTATTTTCACTAGTATTAAGAGTGGTAAATTAGGATTAGGGATTGCACATATGATTTGATGCACATATATTTATAATCCAACGACCACTTTTAGAGTCTTTATTAAGACTAAAAATATTACCTTTTTATGCAGCAGCAACATAATAAGAGGCTTCAAATGTTTTCTGATTCCCAATAGTCATGTAAGTACTACTTAGGATTTGTTGTAACATGGTGATTTGATCAGGAATAAGGTTTACACCCCACTACTAAAACTTCCATGAGTCTTAAATACTTGTGCATACTTATGTTGCCCCTTAAGTTATTTTAATCTGAGGTGATTAGGTTTGCCATAAAGTTTCCAATATGTCTCTCTAAAATGATTGGTCCTTTAGTGATACTCACACCTAAGTTTATTTCTAGTTTGTTCACGGGTTAGTTCCCTCTTTATGACTAGGTTTGAACCTGATGTGTTGGTTCCAGAAGTGTTCGAATTGTCGAAGCCAACATCATTTTCCTCCTACCTTCTTCAATTTGTACTTTTGCAAAGGCCTCTTTGAAACTTTGAAACAGTTTTTGGCCAATCAATCTTCCTTGAACTTTATCCAAATCAGAATTGAGACCTTGTAAAAAGTCAAAGACTTGATCTTTGTCTTGCAGTTTATTGAACTTTATGTTGTCCTTTGTGCAAGTCCAATCTATGTAATAAAACATATCCATCTCTTGCGACAACTCTATTAGAGCATTGAAATATTCTATTATACTCAAGTCTCCATGAGTAATGAGTCAATTTTGACCTAATTTCAAAGCATTATGAAGCATTCACAAGATCGAAATATATCTCCCGAACTGTTTCCTAAATCTCCCTTGTTGTATTGCAAAATAAATAAAATTCTTCCAATCTTAGGTTCCATGGAGTTAATTAGCCACACCATTACAAGTATATTCTTAGCTTTCCACATGTTATAGTTGTTGGAGTATTTGGAAGGAGCAGGGGTAGTGCTAGTCTATTATCCTAGCATCCCTTACTAAGCGTAAATGGCTTTACTAACTGATAGTACTCTTAGAAATCCTAACCATTCAACTTATGTAGTGTAATTTGGAGTAGCTGGTCTCCTATGGCCAAATTTGTTGAGTTTACCATTGGGTTTGAAGGTATAAGATCGATATCACTCAATGATCGAGACCTAAGTTTTCTCTCAAGTGTTTTAGTTAGAGTTAGGTTGGTCATTTTCAAGTAGCGGCTTGAGAATTGATAAGACAAAACTAATGTTCTTATACCATAAAGAGAAATTAGAGTTAAATCCTTACAATAATCTTATTATCTCATTATAATGAATATATATACAAGAATACCTCCAATAATAAGATGAAAACAAATCTTATTGATAGAGATCCCTAAATGAGAATTAACTCACCTATCTCCTATCTTAGTACTTTCATATCTATAATAAATCAAAGAAACAAAACAGAAAATATCTCATAAAAACATAAACATAAATCAAAGGCTATTGATGTGTGATATGTGTAGATGTACCATGCTTCCTTATACTTCTTAGGATATTCTAATTCTCCTACAACACCGTACTATAACTAATCAAAATAAAAAAACTTTAACTGATAGTAGAATAAAAAAATCACTCTTATTCTAAGATTTGAAACCAAAACTTTTCATGATTACTTTTGATAAACATTTGCATAATTAAATTCAAACCTAATAACATTAATCCACAAATTTGCAATTTCCATGATAATCTCATATTTAATACTGTAAAAATACTTGTTTTGACTAGTGTCTTCAACAACATAAATATTAGGTTTATTTTGGAGATTGTAATTAGGAAAGGTACTAGTAGTTTTTATAAAAAGGAAAGATTAAATATATGTTAGTTTAGTTTAAATGAAGGTTTAAATGTCAAATTGATAATTTACCCTTAAAGACAAATGGGTCATTGCATGTATAATCAATATGGAAAAGTGTATTTGACTAATAAAAAAAAATAATTGCATTTTTAAGGGAAACACTCCTTGAAAATTAGGAAACATGTTGTCATGTCACAAATAAGAAAAGTCGTAACCATCCTGTTGTATAAATCAACCTAAAATAGAAACTGACCTCACAGTTGCTATCGTAGATGTAGTCTACATAAGGCATGTATAACTCAATCAGCTTGAAGCATCAGTTTTGATACCTATGAGTAAGCAAACCTGTAGTATAGTTTTACAAAATTCTTATTCTTTATAGCCTATTGTCTCATAATATAACAATATTTACATAAATATCTCATATTTAGAGTTATAATTTATAATAAGAGTTTACCAAAAACTACAGGTTTATCGAAAGAAGTTGGTATTTGGTTTGACACTCTTAATCGTTTCTCCTAATAGGTGTTATGCATGTCTAATTTCGTTGTAGTCGAATAATCATTAGTTGTAATCAGGAGTGACCAATCAAGTTCATACTTTATAGATACAATGCAATATGCAAAAAAGCACACCAAGGAGTTTAACTCTTGTTACAACTAAGTATCACACATTCATATGGTATGCACACGAATAACTAATTACAAACACAACTAGAAGTACTCTTGAGTCTCTAAATACTTTCATATAGTATCCCAATAAGTAGTGAAGTTATAATTCTAACTTACTTGTCCAGAAGCTCGTTATGGAACACTTGGGTTGTTAATAATCTGATCACTAGGGAATCCTATATACACAAAACTTAAATTCGATTTTTATAATAGTTATGAAAACATTAGGGCTTTATTTAAAACAATTATATATATATAATATTGTCATAATACTATATAGTTTTATTATATACATATATATTTAATTAAGCTATTAATTATTAATAATATATATAATTATATTATTTCATATAATATATCATTTTGATTGAATTGAAACTTACTTTTAGTTAGTTAAATCATATTTTAATTTTGGTAGGGTTATCGTAATACATACGTTCTAGTAATATTATTGAGTTATATATTATATTATTTAGGATTGTTTGATTTCAGTAAAAATAATGTCGTTAGATTCGTACAAACTTAATGATACGTATTACCGGTCATATTTCTAAATATGACTTTTCACGAGTAATTTGAATTTTTAATATAGTTATACACATATAAATAAATATTATCTTATTGTATGGATTTTAGGTTATTAAACTATATTTTACATAATTGTCAATATATCTATATAATAAGTATTATCTAACCCTAATATACATATAGCATATCCTGATTATTAAAGTATCATTAATTATATTAAAATACACTTTTTATCTAATCTGATCAGTATATCTATACATATTTTTTATGCAACTATTTATTAAATTTTAACCTATTATTATTAAAAACAAGTCTCGATTTGTAATTTAAGCCATTTTACTACATAAATTTATTATAAATAGTTTGAGTTACCAAATAATTTCATGAAAATTTCTATAAAATCCTAAAAATATGAGGAACATAGCTAGTACTTGGTTTCAGGTTTTTGATCTATTGCCTATATATTTATATTTACGATTTTATCCATGAATTATCCTGAATTACCCAATTATAATCCTTTTCGCACCAAATTGATTTCAACCTATCCTAGTATTATTATTATTCATTAGAAATTAGTACATACCAATTTCATCATTTGATTTCATAATTTCCTATTTATTTCACAATTTCAACCTATTTTCAAGATATTTTTAGGCTAAAAATGCAATAAATATTAAAAATATTTTGATCAAAATTTAGGCTATACAATAATGACATATATATCATAAACATCCTACACAAAAATTTTGAGCTAGCAACAATATCATTTGATACATTTATTTTGAAAGTTAAACTTTAGATAAACAGTAATTTTCTTAAGCAAGTATATTAAATATTATGAGTTTTTGAAAAATAAAAGTATCACACATACTCATGTTTGAAATAACCTAACTACAAATTTTTCCATAATTTTCTAAGTGTATTTGCTGTTTTTTAGAAATTATTTAAAAATAGGGTAGAATTTTAACATGCCAATCTTGGTTGCTCTGATGGCTAAGGGTAGTGAGGGTTTGTCAGAATACCTAGATACTAGGGGTCCTCCTTGGTGGTGAAGTAGCTTAATAGCATATCAAAGGGTGCCTTAAGAGCTTATCTACTACGGTAATTGCTCTGTTTTTTTCTATATTCCTAAGATTTTTTCTAAATTTTCCTTTTAGTGTATCTGGTTTCTAAAGAAGCAAATTGATGTCCTCAGTCCTTTTTATAGCTATTTAGGTTGGTTGTTGTCCTCCTTCTATTTTTTATTTTTTTTAAAAAAAATTTCCTTACTTTTCCTCATTAATTGTAAGTAAGAGGTGGTTTCTAAAGGTGAATTGCCTTTTGATTCAACTGATTGTAAGTTTTATAGGATGTCATAGCAATTCTCCAACAATTTCCTAACTGCAATTGGATTTATAGGATAGGATTTGTAATTATCTTAGTATTTTAAGCATATTTTATTAATATTTGGTTATTTATTAATATACAAGTATAGAGTCAATGTATATATATCACGTATAATATATAATCATACTCGTATAATTATGATTTTAACATATCTTTTATTTTTAGATTTCTTAATTACTTTCATGAATTCAACATATAATGTATATAATAAGTAATTTAGGGTTAATTTACAAATATAATTATTATTTATATTGGGTATATTCATAAAAATATAAGTATATTCATATAGCAATTATACTATTTTATCTCATTTTATAGCTTGATTAACTTATTTGTAAGTTCTCATTGCATTTTAAACTCAATTTTAGGAATTCTAAACAATTTGGTATTATATTAAATAATCATACCTCTAAGGATAAAATTAAGATTTTGAGTTGCTATTTTTAAAATCTAACTTCACTAAGTTACTTCGACTAATATTTTTATCTTAGTTGTAAAGTTTGGACTTAATTGGATAACTTGTCCCTAGAGGCCCTAAATCTAGACTCGATTGTCCTAAACTCAATTTTAAGAGCTTACACATACATAACAATGAATAGGCAGTCATCGAGTACACTAACTATGCTTAATACGTGGAATGGGTGCATAAAGTTGCTATTCTCAACTTAGAATACAATTATGAAGTCAAAAATATTAGATTTCCTATGGACATAAGCTAGTAATGATTTTCTATATAGGGATTTTGGAATATTTTGATGTCCAAGGATCTGCCTTTGGATGGGCAGCACCTCCTATAAAATCTATGTGAAGCTACCTAAAAAAGGATCACAATCTGTATCTTTAATCTTTGTTTGGAAAACATATTGTGCAAAACTTCTTGCTACTTCCTTGCTTATTCTAATACCTTCATACACTTTACTAACTTAAGTGTTGAAATCTCTTTGACGAAGGTAACTTTAGCCCTCATAGTTTGTTTCCTTTCACAAATCAATGCACTCTCAAAGTATTCAAGAGCTTTCTTCCATATCATGTAACAATTGGAAAATGTGAAAAATTTATTCTTGTATGCCTTTAATGATTGCTTTTGGAACATTAGATTTCATTAAATCCAATTCAACCTAGGCACTAGTCTAACCTCACCCTGAATTGAACTTGGTATGCTTAGTCCCCAGTCTAAGAAATATAAAGCAAGGATTGACTTTGGCTAGCCGATTCATAAGTTCGATTCTTAGACTTGCCATGTTCACAAGTGCAGTTATTAGACTCATAAAACATGATACCCCCAATCTTTTTCTTTAAACTTAAAAATAAAGACAATAAATTTTAAATTAAAAAGAAATTGAGCTCAAGAGCCATAATAGGTTTTAACTCATTTTATGAAGTGGTTATTGCAAATGTACACTTACTTAGATATAACTACATGCAATTGACTTGTAACACTAGCAACATGGGTTAAAAAATATTGAGGCTACAAAGAATTTTAAAAGATAAATGTCAGTTTCACATTGCTAAGGAATGGTATTTTTTCTTTTTTTTTTCACTAAAAGTTTATATATGCAAAATCAGATATGGTTTTTAAGTATATTTATTATGTTGTTAATGACAATACATTAATGCCCTGTTCACTTGAGGGGAATTAGAATTCAATTCTCTCTCTTATTCCTTATTAACTTGGTTTTTTATCTTCGAATTGCAATTTCTTAGGAATGTCTATTACGTAAAATCAAGTAATAGAAATTTCTTGATTCAATTAAAAAATCACAATTCTTCACAAAATTTTACATTACTTAAAAAAATAACCTCATATCAATTTAATGCTATTATCATCGCTATTCCTATCGCCACTACCGACCACTACTATTACCGTTATTATTGACTACTACACCACCACCACCACCGATTACCACCACTATCACCGATTACCACCACTACCACCGATTACTACCATTATTGCCACCGCCGCAACTGCCATAACCACCACACCTACTACTACTAACCAACAATCACCACCACATATCGTCATCACTATTGTTACCACCAACCACTGCTGTCACTATTACTACCCACCATTATCGTCACCATCACTATCATTGTCACCACCACTACATCTCTGATTATCGCTATCATCACTGCTATCATCACCACTATTGTTCTCATCATCACCGCAACTATCCTTACCCCCCTCTAAGCCACTACCCTAACCACCGCCACCGTCACCGCCACCGTTATCGATATCACCACTACCATTGCTACCGCCATCGTTACCACTACCGTCGCCACCGTTATCATTGCTACCACCATTACCACCGTTACTGCTACCGCCATCGCTACCGTTACTGCTACTGCTACTGCTACTGTTATTGTTACCACCATCAACCACTATCGTCGACTATTACTATCACCTCCACCCTTACAGTCAATTTTCATCACTACTATCACCTATTACTTTAGAATTATTTGATAAAGAAAATAAATTAAGGGTAATTTAGTTATTAAAGTTCTATTACATATATATTCTTAAGTTGTTTATTAATCGGATTAAACAAAATAATAGTTATTATACTTTATTATAAGAAATAATTTTTTTTATTAACATGGAATTGTTTTAAATTTTTACTATTATTTAATTTTTCAATTTTCAACTCTATTTTTTTTTTAATTTCATTATGCTTTTTTCTTTTTCTTTTTCGTTTTTCTCACTAGCAAATCTAGACCCACCGAGTCTATGGATCCAGACCATTAACCCGTCCCTAACCTTATGACGTAGTGGGTCTAACCTCGTCTCATTGAGGCCATTTACGGGTTTGACCTCACCGGTTTGATTCTAGACCCCACTGGTATTTTTTAGCCGTAATTCTATAGAAGCAGATCTCAAATGACAAACAAGTAAACAGCCCGTGCTTCTGTTCATGTATACATCTTTCACCATGTATGGACCGCCACATTGACTTGTAGCCTTGTATGGAAACAATGCCAATATCACTTCTGCTTAGATACATAAATGGTTATGCTTAGCTATTGAGCCAGGACTGATTATGACTTTAGTTCATAAGCCCAGCAGTAGTTCAATCTGTGTAGGTTGGTCCACAGCTGCTCGAACTCTTAAACTTGTGATTATGTTGATCGTCCATGCGCATGCAGACATACAGTGCAACTTGGTCAGATTGGTATAAACGAGATCAAACCAAAAGGCTTTACTTTGTGGAATTTCTTCTTTTCTCGCACTTTCTCGTAAACCAAACAAACTCCCTCCTTCCATGTAAGTTTGAAGAAAACCTTTGATTTGATTCGCTTTTGGGAAAAGAATAGTAATCTTTCGGTGGATGGAGAATAGATAACTAAAGTGGGTTATAATCATATCCACATGTTTTATTATAGACTGATCCTACTAATTTAAGTATGTTCAACTATTATTGCATTTAAATTATTTTTGACGTATCAAATCAAGGCATGAACAGTTCCATAGAACCAGCAGTTTGGATTTTGGAATCAGCCATGCATGATTCCAATTTGGAGGAACCGGAATTGGCCCTTGGAGCTATGTTTTTGGTTCTAGGAATCATTGGTTCTCAAGAATATTTTATTTTATTTTATGAAACTACCAGTAAAGAGCTTTTGTTTTTCTTCTAACTACTATTACAACTATTGAAGAAGGGGAAAATAGAAATGGGTTTATCCCATTTACAGATTGACATTCATACTGTCTGGATACAAAGACCTTAACCATCTGTTTAGAGTTTAATATGAGCGGTTCCATAGGACTAACAGGTTTTACTTTTGCAATCAGACATTTACGATTCCAACTGGAGCGACCTAGAATTGACCCTTGGAACCATGGTTTTGCTTCGAGGAACTGCCGGCTTTGGCTATGGCTCTACAGAAGGTTGTGATTCCATGCAAAGTCCACTTTCCTTAATTATTCAAAATATTTAGGTTCTAAACAGTAAACCACAACACCAATGGTTAATATCTTCTGTAGACATAAAATCATATCCATCTTGATTAAAATTAAACAAGTTTAATAATTTAGATCTAATAAATATAAAATTAAAAGTAGAATAAAAAGTTGGACTAATTCGATCAAGGACAGAAATGTAACGCTAATTAGGTTGGTGTAAAACTATTCAAAAACCAACATATGCTCCCGTCTAATCAAAAGTGCAGCGCGGTTTCGTTGGATAATGGCACCGCAAAGCGTGAACATTGGCAAAAGAAATGATAATTTGCAAGTCATTTTGGTTAACTTTTGTTTCTCGAACAGAATGTGGCATACCAAGAATTATTTCACGAGAGAAAAGTGGAAACATGGCACCCACAAATCCTCAACACACCTTTCCTTAATGATTCAAATATCCTTGATTGATATTTGTTGTCTCCCCCGGGAATGCGACAGACCAATCATATGATAAATCCTGCATGCTCTTTGACCTTTCAATCGATTTTCGATATGTGCGTCAAAATCTCCTATGATTTCAAAGATTACAATGATTCTATAGGATGATTTCGCATGATTTAATTGGAGACTCGAAATGTATCGGAGTTTTATTTACAAATGCTTATTTATGTATTTAAATATTTTACTTTACAACAAGTATTATGTAATTACAACTGACAAAATAATTTTAAATTTGCTTTACAATTTTCTGTTGTATAACGTAGATATAAATATACAATCTTATTAAATACTGCAAATATATATATATATATATATATACACACAAAGAAAAAAACGAAAAGTATAAAAAAAAAAAAAGTTGTGTCTGCACACTTTCTCTTTTCGAAAATTACACCAAAAAAAAGAAAAATTTCTGAAACTATATATTATATAATATGATGTATTCTCTTCAGCTTGAAAGACTAATAATTGTAGTTGATGATCTGCTCTTCAAATTGTAAGTGTTGAATATATGACTTGGACGCAACGGCTATTTGTTGGAGAAAATATAAAAGATATTTGGATAAAGATTGATGCTTATCTCTGGCCCACTTTGAATTTCGAAATTCGTCCAAAAATAATATACCCTTATTTTACTCTTGATTAATTCTAACAAATCTTTGAAGGAAATATGCTTCAACTTTATCGGTTGATGGATATGTCAATTCCACTTCCTTTTGATATATAATCTCCACTAAATCTTCAAATAATTTTCATTAAAGCTAATCAATATCCTTATCCTTGTCTTTCCTCATTTCTTCTTATTTCAATTTGAAAAACAAGTACGACTTGACAAAACAATCCCATAAATTTTGGCTTTTAACAGTTTGCCGCTGCTGGACTTGAAATCAATCGCGTTTAGCTGCCAGATGAATTCCATGTTGACGCAATGAATTAAACATGATAAGCACTTGTGAGATGAATAAAACTTGAGGTTGCTTGTGTTGAATAAAGCTTGAGCTGATCCGTATGTTTGCTAATTTCATCAAGACATATACTTTATCACATTTGTTGTCCCATTGGGTAGATACTCGCTGATTTGAAAATAATTCTCTAAAATGAATTAACTTGAAATGAAAATATGAAGCGTTTGAAGACCAATAATTGATGAAGATTGACACGACAGATACTACTTATTCCATCCCCACTTTATAACTTGGAAGTGGACAAATGTTGTTTAAATAGACAAAGCACCCACTAATGAAATTATTCCATCTTCAATATAACTTAATCCCCATAGTATAATCCTCCCTTAGTGGACCGAGTTAAACATATTACCTTGATGTGTAGTGGAGTTGAGTCTTAGATTAATAATTAAACCAACTCAATCCACTATGAATATTAATTTCATAAAAGTTGATATATAATTGGAATTCCCTCTATGTTATCCTCTAAAACCTTTTGTTGGCACTTTTTTAGAAAACCTTCTACGGCACTCTCTATAATATATTGAAAACTCATATATTATTCTGTACTTTACTTTTTATATTGCATTGCACACTTGATAAATTCATTACTACTTAATAAATGTTTTGCTATTGCCAAAACCCAATTAGAAGACTTGAATAGTATTTATTTGATCTTGTAATAGAAGTTTCTTTATTGCTTGAAAGGAAAAAAAAAAAAACTATTGAATATATATATATATATAATTTAAGTAACGTTGTCAATGATTAAATTGGCTAATAAACGGTGCAAACTTGACTCAATATCCTTTTGAATTTTTTCAAATAAGCCAAGCTATTAGAATAGTTTTATCAAGATTAGTTCAAGCTACATCAAATTCTATTTAATAAATTGCCCGACCTAATCAAACTTCCATATCAAGTTTAATTACATTAGTCTTAATCAGTACTTGTTTGGTCGTGGAGTGGGTCGCCGGGAGCAATGCAAAATTTTTATGATTTCTAAATGTTTGTTAACAGGATACATCAATAACAATGGAAATTCCTTTAACTTTGAATGCAGGTTTGCTCAGGTTCGAGCCATATTTGGGGTGCAATGTTTCTAGTTTTTCATTGATTTTTCTAGTCAGTACCAGAGAATGCAGATATGTTAGTTAGATAGATATTCCCTCAAGATTCTCTCATATGCAAACGATGCGACTAAATGAGGCAAATATATTAGCATTTATATATGTTAAGGTAATTATAATTTAATGATATAAACATTCTAATGGAATTCGAATGATGTAGTTATGCTTTCTATGTGTAATTGGATTGGAAGAAAGAAGAAAACAAAGGGAAAACAAGGCATGCATGCAATATAATAGTGTAATTCTATTTTTAGGCCATCTTAACTAGGGCCTTGTTACGATGCAAATAATTATAAAACTAGTGTGTTGGGCTCATAGCCGGTCCATGCTGAGAAGCTCGTTCTCCTTCCCATTATAAACACGTCATTAGTATTTGCCCGAACATGTTCCACAGATGACTTTGAAAATTGTCTCTTCTTCTTTTCTCTTTGCTGTTCATCACAAACCCTAACATAAAATTGGACCGCAGAACAGATCGCAACCATAAAGACTACCATTTTTTTGTAATCACAAACTTCAGGATTGAGATACAAAGTTACATGCAATTAATAATTCACGACAATCCAATCGCTTGGATTTTCTTCCTTGTATTTGAATTCGATATATACCTATTGAAGTTTTTGGGCAAACTTCATTAATCTTGATTCGATTTAAAATATAGGGAAATGCTCAATGTTTTTAAGACTTTGAAGTGAAATGCTAAATCTTTCGGCTGCAAAATCTACTCCTAGAACTTTTTAGAAAAATAAGCGGTTGATGAATTGTCGTGTCAATAATTTTGTTGTTGATGTTGTCCCTTTGGATTTATCTTCCACATTAGAATGATATTAAAAAAAAAAAAAAAAGAAAGGATGTGATTGTTATAACATCAATACATTTAACTCACAATACCTCAAAATTTAAAAGTACTAAGAAAATTTGAATATTAGGGAAGGAAACCACCATAACTTGCCTATATTATACGACCCTTACCATTTTGCTAGGTAGCGACCTACCATTTTTTTTTTTTTCAACGTCAATTTATTGATGGATTGAGTCTCTTGGGAGTTACATAACCCATGACCTTTTCTAGCTCCTCCATTATGCATGATCCACTTGAGGTGAGAGGTCAGCTAATTCATAAGTCATTGTTAAAATTATGATAATAATAAAAAGAAAAACAATATGATGATTGATTAACTAGCATAATTCTAAGGGGAGTCGAAGGGGCCTCCGAGCCCCTAACCCAACAAAAGATTAATTGTAAAAAATTGATAAAAATGTAAAATTATGTATATGACACTGTATATTTTAAGAGTTAATTTTGAGAAAAATATTATATATAGTTTAGTAGTTGGGTAGATGTTTTTGTATACAGGATGTTTAACTTTTTTCGGGATGTATTTATTACTTCATTGTTTAAATGATATTTTCTTTTTTTTTTTTTCCCCTATAATAACCAATGCTCTAAATTGCTGAAGTTAATTTTTTTTTAATGTTATCTTGCAAACTATTAATAAATTATATCAATATATTACTCAATGTACTTTTATTACAATTATTATTATGAAAACAAATGTGAATTATTGAATGACTAATTACCCATAACTTGTATTGAAACTGATAATTTTTTAATGTCTCGGTATGATTTAAGAAATATTTCTACAATATATTTCTTTAATTTTTCTTTTTTTCTTTCTTACTTACCTTGCTTATTATGGAAGCAAGTCCAGGAGTGGAAAGCGTAACTGCTGATGATAATGAAGCCTTCGAAATTTCCAAGGGGGAACCAATAATCTGGCTCTGTCATGATTGCATGGATTTAATTTTTGTCTGACTATCTAGTTGATGCAATATAGGAGTCATTAGATGCATGAAGAGTATATGTTACATTTATCAGTGTTACATTACTTCCCATAGTAGGTAATGCAACAGAGCTCTCCAGTCCCATAACGTTTGCCATGAAAGATAAGCTGGATATCTCGTTAAGAGTGGCAATAGGATCTTCTACATAAATTTCTATGTTCGGGATCCCTTTTTATGTGGTCATTGCATGGATAATTGGGGTGCCCATGGACTTGAAATTTAGGCTGTTTGGGACAGCTGTTCTATTTATAACTGTTTTGGTCGTGACCTTCCTGCTTCGGGAAGGTACTTCTAATTACTTAACTAATACTTTACCATTTGATAGTTCCTGTAAGTTTCTTTCTGCATACTGATCCAACTAAAGATGATTGGCAGTTGGGCAACGAACATTTTTGAGGGGGTTGCTAAGAGCTATTCTGTTGTATATAGACACGTACATGCCACTCCCTTATCTCCAGCTCTGATCTTGTACTTCAACGGATTGAGTTGATTGTAGATGTTGTTGGATTTCGCTGCCTTTAATCATTTCCCTTGGCCTTCTGCCTTTAGTAAGGTGATATAGGAGTTTCGGATTAGCGGTTTTGATGTTACCTTTCATTTTGAATTCTTTTTCTTTGCTCATATGTCGAAATACACAGATGATAATCCTTCTCCATGTAACAAAATATGGTATAGTACCAGGCAGCGTGATGTTGAACTTCACGATATTGAACAGCTCTATGTATATTCTTTTGGGTTGTGAGTGGTGGACCTACTCTTTTAAAATAGTCGTTAAAAAATGCATAACCTTTTGAAATACCAAAAAGAAAATAAAAATACTGATAATTTTTGCTTTATTGCTAATGATATAATCTTGCCAAGTTCATCTTTGTATCTATAAAATGTTGCGCTTTTTTTGCTCTACTTATTATTTACTGTTTAGATGTGTTTTATGTTAAGTTTTGCTGGATGATAAAATTTTTATCTCTATATATCGATTGTTGAATTTTACTTAATATTTACCACAAAGAAAGAGTGAGAAGTTTACTCTTTTAGATTCTAACAAAGTAAAATAAATACCCTTAAATTATTTTCTTAGAAATATAGAGTTTCGTAGTATGGCGGATACATGTATTTATAAAATCTGTTTTTAATAAATAAATAGTTTTTAATAAATAAATATATATAAGTAATTCTAATAACAACTTAATTAAATACGATCAATTTGATGAACCAAACCCCGCAAAGTGCAACGGTGGTTGTTCAAATGAAATCCTCTCGCTTGACTCTTATTTAAATTCATCTGCCTATTGTATAATAGCAGGATGGATGGAGAACCATGAAGAAGAGAAGGAGGTGCTAAATTTAAAATCATTTTAAAATTTGCTTTTTAAAGTGTTTTTGTGCATGTATATATGTAATATGCAACTTTCTCCTACATATTTAATTCATTCTAAGTTTTGGGACTAGGACCTCTTCATCCCCCAGATCTATCCTAAACAATGGCGTTTGAAGCAGCTTGCTGTTGATCCATATTTCGCTAATTATTTATATATTCTAAATGCATTTGTTAAACTTTTGACCACTTTTATGAAATATCCCAAATCAATAAATCATAATAATAATTTAAAAATAAAGTTTCAAGTTATTTTTTTAGTGGAAATTTTTAATTTCAAGGTAAATTTTTTCAAATCAAATTTCAATTTTCATCTACATGAAATTTTCACTATGAGTTTAAAATGTGATTTAATATTCCACGGAATAAATTTTAAACATTAGTTGCATGTTTTGGGGGTTAAACAATTTAATGGTTAGTTTAGGAATAACCTAGGAAAATACCCTTACATGTATAGCTTGTGTATCCTTCACCTACAAGACAATAATAAATATATATATATATAAATAGTAACCCTAGTCTCACCTAAAGATAGGAAAAGACAGTTCCAAGTTGTGAACCAGTTTGGACTCAAATTGAATAGGCTTGAGCTGTTAGCTAAGCCATAAGGTCTAGCGGGTCTAAGTGATTCCACCTATCCAACTTGCCTAGAGTTAGTGAGCTTGCTCCCCAATTCAAGCTTAATAATTAAAAAAAAAAGATGAAAAAGAATTTAAAAAAACAAAGGAAAATGAACATATTACATATATAGAACTAGTCAATGTCACACCGTTATGTGTATGCAAACGAAAAAAAATGATTAATAAAATTTGGAATATAATATAATTGTTGAATAAAATTGTACACATAAATGATAATTTAAGAAAGAAAAGAAAATAGTACGTAAATAATTTGAAAAGTGCTTAAATATATATACATATAGTGAGACAAATATATCATAAATGTATTTGTTAACTAAAATATGCTAATGATATTTAATTTTCTTTATCTAAAAAGTCATCATTAACTACAAAAATGATCAAAGATATATTACTCTAAGGTTTTGTTTTAACTAATAACTTAATGATTAAAAAGTTTGAAAAGACAAACTATCATGTTTATAGTCATGATTTTGGCATTCATATTAAAAAATTATAAAATACACTAAAAACACTAAAAGTAATGAATATAAAAATAATGGTCTGTCTTTTTTATTTTTTTAAATCATGAAGGCATTCATTAAAGTGAATTATATTACATAGCATTATCGTAACTTGTTCTTTGAAATGGGACTTATAAAGGAAATTAAGTAAATACATCCATGAAATTCTCAAAATAGAATGAATCCATTACATAATCCAAAAATTAATACTATAAAAATAAAAAGATATATATAAAATAAGAAAGACTTCTAAAATGAATAATTAGCAAACACTATCACTTACATTAGGTACCAAGTCATTCGATATAATTTATTAGTGAAACTTAAAGAACTATAAATTTTTGAAAGTACCAAATCATTCAATATAATTTATTATCAATAAAGAACGAGAATTTTTTAAATGAGAAGAAAACGTCACATTTGCAGTTTATTCTCTTATTGGCCACATAATCTAAATTGCAAAAGGAAAATGACGAATAGTTAACTTGCTTAGAAAAGTAATGATCAAAATGTGTATATTACCAATTAGATTTCTTCTTAATTAAATGACAAACAACTGTATATGTAAACGATGGTGTTCCTTTATCTAACATTCTTGCTTGAAATCCTAGAGATGCTTTAGCAATAAATCGTCATAAGAGATGTTTATTAACATAAACACCAATAGAAGTTTTTTATCTGAACAAAATTACACTAGAAAAAAAATATAGATAAAAAATCAATATATGATGGTTAGGGTGTAAAAGTTCTCATCAATGAGAAAAATATACTAATAACATTTTGAAAACAATTTGCATTTTCTTCTCAAATTCAATAAGAGTGGAATTGCTCATTCCAATGAATATTATGAAATCAAACAACAAATTTAAGTCTTCAGTTGTAATAGTTATTAAGTTCTAAAGATAACCTTCAGTTTGAAAAAAGACAAAAATTAAAAGGAAACTTAATATAGAGAATCAAAATCTTGATATATTTTCTATTAATACCACGAACAAAATCTGGCAAAGCAAAAACATGAACGACAACCACAATATATATCAAATTGTTTACTATAAGATCAATCTCCTAGAGCAGAACCCTTGCCCAATTTTAAAAGTAAAAAGATCTTTAGTAAAGATTTATGTTGCTAAATCATAACAAAATTTTTAAGTGAAAACAAAATAGAGAGGAATTTTTCAAACCTATCTTTGTATGGGTGAAAAAGAGAGAAAAAAAATTCCCACCTTTAGAACTTTTTAGAGATCTCTCATTTTCTATTCAATTTGATTAAGGGAAAAAATGGAATTGAATAGCAGATGTGCATACATGGTCAAATATTTACTAAACAAAATTATTATTCATTGAAATAACCATCAATTAATTAAATGAAGGCTAAATTAAAGCTTATTTTCTCGTTAAACAAAATTTGCGACATGGATATGGAATACAAATAATTGAATCCTAATGACATCATCTTGATGTATGAAAAAAGGCTCAAAAATTAATTTATTGATTGAAATCATCAAGTTTGTGTCACAAATTGTGTGAACGTATGAACTACTTGGGTTTATAGATATCATAATGGTGAAGTCTCGATGTTCAAAGTTCAATTGAGATCTTATATCACATGCAGATGTTTGCACCTTCCTTAAATTCACAATTGTTTTCATTTATTGCTTATTGAAAATTAAACACATATTTTAGATGTTGTGAAATGGTGGAAAGATTTTTTTTTTTTTTTTTTGCCAAGAAATAATATCTTTATTTGTGAAATCTCATTTGACAACTACGAATTTCTATCTTTACATTGTAATGCCCTAAGGACCCCATTGGGGTTATAACCCACCATATACCCCTGCTAGCTAGGAGTATGCTAAGGCTTTAGAAACCATAAGTACAAGAAACAACAACTTTACCCCTAAAACTCTAAATGATCATAAATATAATTAGTCATCAACTCTCCATGAAGGGAATTCATAGCATAACTAATACAGGTCATAATATACTTTAAAGGAGTCTCATATGCTGCTATAACCACAAGTAATATAAAAGTCCTTTAAGGAGTCTACAAGCTCCACAAATGACTAAATACAAAGTAAATCAGTGGAAGAGTATCTTAGAAGTATCCCCAAAGTAACCAAGTCTCTTGAACATCGTCCATCTTCAAATCTCAAAGAAAACACATCAAACCTTTAATCATTATAGAAATATAAATAATCCACGTCATCCTCTTCTTCCAACCCATCAACAAAAGGCTCCTCATGTAAGATATATTCATCACTACCCGTGATTGAAAAAGAAAAGAATGAGACGAATCTCAATATGCAATATGCAAACACATGCAAATGCTAAACAGCACATAACACATGCATAAAATACAAAAATAAACAACTAATAGTTTATTATCTTATTATTCTACTACACCATGATCTTTTATATATATAATTAGATATAGTATAATAAGTCTTTTAAGTTATTATCATATACTATAGTGATGGTCTTATGATCAATTGTTGAGACCCTATAGGAGATCTAATAAGATTGTGTAAAATTTTTATATCATATATGTACCTATAATACGAAAATCACTTTGTAAGTCATAAATTGTAAGGCTCCAAATAATTAATCATTTGGGACTTTGGTTTTAATTTGTTAACTTATTGTAAAAAATGAATAACTATAGATATCTAATAATCCATTGTTTTTCAGAACCATAGAGAATCGGTATTTTCTACCAAAAGATAAGATTAGGTAGTAAAGACTTAAAACTTATAATTACTGAAGTTGTAAAATCAAATTATAAAGGTAATATTTACACTTAATGTTTTAAACAAACTATACAATCTATCTCTAACTCTAACATCTAAAACTTCTCAATACTTGCACTCAAGACTCGGCTCTTAACCTATGTCAAAAAGAAAACTGTTGAGGAGTAAGTTATATGAGCTTAATGAGATATCTTTTATATTATACCAGCAAGTAAGTTATCAAACAATTTATTATCAAGTATATGAATGCATGTATACGTAGTATGCCAAAAAATATATACAGTTGATTGGTGTTGCATACAGCATTGGATTTGATGCCTTTTGAAGTGAGGGTTAAAGATACATCAACAACAATCACGACTGAGTTCTAGCACTTAGGCTTTTAACCTTAAACTTAAATTTCATATTTCAAGAAATGTATTTTCATTTCAAAGAAATACAATAGTACACAAAATTCTAACTTAAACAGTGAGATGGCCCTTACAGTCTACACTCATACCCTATAGCAAAGGTCTTTAAACTTAACCTTCAGCCATATGGTTAGTGTCTCCAACGCTTAGTAAGCTTATAGGATAGGATAAGGTCATGTTGTACAAGTGCATTGTACTAAACATTTTAATTGAATATATAAAAACAACTTTCGCATGGCCTCTCTTTACCCTTGCGTAAGGTGACAGCCAAAATAAATAATGCAATGCATGATTGATGCATTATCTTTTTAATTTAAGATAGGTTAAATATAATTAAGTCAAATTATTGGATAATTAATTAATGCTAGCAAACCATTCAAATTATGTAATAGTCAATCATACAATCAAATCTTCAATTATCATATTTAATAATATTTTTACACAATAATCAACCAATATCAGGTACATGCATAACCTCAACCCCTATGCATCAAGTTGTTAATATTTAATTTTGGTATACTAACTAGAAGCAGGAAATAAGTATAGAGTTACTAAAAGTACTCACTTAACCAAAGTCGACACGAATCCTAGCAATCAATAGGCAACTTGTCCTTCTGATCGATATCTCCAAATAAATAGAAATGAAATAAACCTAATGAGTATCTAGACGTTGTACTAAACAGTCTAACCATATTATTATCTATCTTTTGATTCCTATTTCTACTTAAGTTTTGAATTTTAAATAACTTTTTAGTTTTACTTTAAGTCTCTACATTTTCATATTTGGTTCTTAAAGAGATTGAGTGTACTTCTTGATTAATATAAATCAGTTAAAACTTTTAAGAATATTTCACATTACCTAAGTTATTTATTACAATAATTAAAAAGCATTACTTTATCCTATGAGTTATAGTATATAGTTTATTTAATATTATATAAATTCAGAATATTCGTATATAGTGGGATGAATATTAGTGTAACGATATATATACATATATATATATATATATCAGATAAAGTAATAGAGTTAGGTGGAATATCTTGAAATTGTATATTTATATAACTAAAAACTTTAACTCCGTTATACTATAGTATCATTATAAGTTTATATTGTATGTATATATATAAGACATATATTCAATTTATTTCTTATAAGTATACGATTCTATCTTATTGTTATCATCATTACTATTATTATTATTATTTTATATTCACATATATCGTTATTATATATGAAAACATTTCTTTACCGAAGTGCTTTAACTTTTTAAATACATATGTATATATATAACACTTTAATCTTTTGAAGAACTTTCTATCTTCTAATTGTGTCTTATCCACGCTTTATGATATGTATTTGTCAATTTCACTTTGTAAGAAATTATATATGTATACTTGTAAATAACTATATTTTAATATTTCTTTACTTGGAGTTTTATCCAAATTATTTATTTATAAAATTATATCACTTAAATAATATAATCAAGTTATTTATATTACTCAGTTTTCTCTAAATCCTAAATCACATGTAGCTTTTTCATCTTAACTTCGATATTTATAAACTTATAGTCGACTTTTATTATTTTTGAAAGTATGTTCATGTAATAGGGTTCATTTTGGATGTCAAAACTTGCATTTTTTTAATATAGGCTTAAAATGTTATGAAATTGATTATTTTGACCCGAAAAATTTTATTGATCAAATGTGAGCTTCTTCTCTTTTTTGTTATTATTATATTATTTTATAATTTCATTAATTTCTAAATTTCATATTTTTACAATATTTTATTTTTAAGTCCAATTTACGTCTATTTCATTATTTCTTCCTATTTAAACTTAATTATCAATAATATTATTTTAATTTTTTATAACTAATTATTTTTATTTTCAATTTTTTTGAAATTTTTTATTTAATTAATTATTTTAGGTAAATTGTTGACGTAGCATATTCTAATCTATCTACATGACAATTTTTTAATTTTCCGTTATTTTTATATTTCTTAAATTTTGGATTATTACTATATATACATACTTTTTAACTTAAATAAGTATTTAATGTATTAGTGTATATATATTTGTATTCCTTACGTATCTATATATTATTTATTAAATATTTTATATTTCTCAAGTTTTGTACTATTATATATATTTATATGTTATTATAATTAATTAATTAAATTTTACCAGCCTTTATTATCCTTTATAAGTTTCGGCTCATTATACATATATACATATATATATATATTTTATGATATTCTATTAATTAAGTATTTCACAATTATGTATATACTTATATTTACATATAAATACATATATATTCTTAAATATGTATGTTTATATAATATATTGGTATACGTACTTATACATATTCTTGTATATATATACTTATACTCTACTATTATCATAGGTATACCTATATATGTATACACATGCATATACATATGAATTTATACTTTTAGTATACTTATAGTTATACGTATTTATATACATGTACATATATTTATATACGTATTTATACTTAACTTTATATGTACTTTTATACATATATTTATATTTTCCCAGCATATTTCTTATATGTATGATTCTATCAATATTATAGTATACATGTATAGAGGTGTATATATATGTTTATATAATCTTATAATTTTTCCTTATTTATTCATTTCTATGTATATATATATATATTTAGTATCTATTCTTATGTGTGTATATAAATCATATATACCATTATGTCTATATATATATATATATATATATATCTAACTAAGTCTATAATATATCCCTACATATGAGTCTGTATCTATATATATAATATATGTACACATATAGACATAATCTTTAAAAGAAATAAGATATATACACAAAATTCTATTACATACACATGGAACTTCTAATACAATACACTAAGATTCATACTAAAAACATATTAATACAAAAGTACATGAAAATATACAAAGAAATATATAAAACATAATTTACATAAAGGAACTAACACTAATAATATACAAGGAAAATATATTTACTTGTTCTTAAATATTCTTGAAGAACAATACTTCTTTTCCTTTTTCTTTTGGTGTTGCTAATTTATGGAATGGTAGGTTAGATTTTTGGGTAGAAAATTAGGTAAAAGAAAGTAAAGAAAATAAGAGATAAGAAAAAGAGGAAGATGAGGAACTGGGAGAAAAACTTTTGGTCCAAGAGGATAAGAAAAGATAAAGGGTTTTTGGCAATTAATTGAAAAAAATTCAAGAGAAGGAGAGAGAATTCTAGAAGATGAGGTAGTGTCATGGCAATGGAAGAAGAAAAAGAAAAGGAAAAGGAAAAAGAAAAGGAAAGGAAAAGAAAAGTGTAATAAATGCATTAAAAGTTACCCTTTTGACTTTTAGTAAAAATTAAAATAATAATATTATGTATATGTAATAATCATAATTTAGAATGGGAAAAATAAAATAAAAAGGAAAAATAAGGGGAATAAGTGAATAAATAAGTAAAATAAAAATTTGAATTTCCTTTGAATATTTATAACCATATAAATAATGTTAATAATAATATACATTACGATTATAAGGAAAATTATAAAATATAAAGTAACATTAATCATATGATATATAAATAACAAATAAGTAATAAAATTAGGTTTAAATAGTTAAATTCATATAACACTAATTTATTTATATATAATTATTCATAATTATAAAATAATATTATTAATTTTTTAAATTAATTTAGTACTTAATTGGGGTTTCATTACTATTAGGGTAAGTTTGTGCATTTGATAAGTTTAAAGTTTAAGTTTTAAGGTTTTGATCGGGATTGGTCTCAATCTCTTATATATATACATATATAGGATTTAAGGTTTCTATACATGATTAAGGTTTATCAATCTCTTATTTGGGGTTTAAGTTTTTCTTTTTTTTTTTTTTGGTACACGATTAGAGTTTCGATTAATAAGTTAGGATTTTTCATACTTGTTTTGAGTTTCAAATTTCAAATTTTAATTGGTTTAAAATTTTTCAGCTTAGTTAACTTAGGGGAATCATCTATAGTATATGAATTCAATTATATACTTAGAAGGCTAAATTTGTGTTAGGACCCATGAAACATTAGATTTAGCTCTATAGTCCCATATGCAAGTTGTAGACATCTAATTTTTGCCCCTCCATAGTCTTAATTTTTATTTTTACAAAAAAGGTCCTAATTCAAAATAATAATAAAAAAATAATAAAAATTAACAAATAATGAAAATACCAAAAAAATAAGAAAAGGAAAAATATAAAGATTTCGTAGATTTTTAGGAAGTAATTTATATTAGGAATAATTAGTTTTAGTGTTAGTTTTAGTTTAGTTAAATATTTTATTTTAGGGAATCGGATAGGTTAAATATAATTTAATAGTAATGAATGTCAAGATACATGTCAACGGCTTAACTGATAATCAGTGGAGTATTTAGATGGATTTAGTTAGAGGTCACGGGTTCGAGTCTCAACAGGCACTTATGTCTTCATTTTTCTAACTTTCCATAAGCGAGATTTAAAATCAGATTCATATCTAATCAAATCATATGAATATTAGTTAAATCAGATTTGAATTAAATTTGGATCTAATTGAAGCAACCAAAGAAAAAACAGAAACACCGCACTCTATACGCAATAGAATGAAGCCAACTTCGACAACAGTAAGTCCAACGACTCTGACAACAACAGAATGAAGCCAACTCTGACAGCAGTAAGTCCAACGACTCTGACAACAAGTTCTCTTCGCAACGCTATAGCGCATCTTCTATCACTGCTCCATCCTCGCGCTACTGTTGCCACATTGTCCTTCATCTGACATATATGCCATAGCAATGCTGTCGTCTTCGTAGCCATAATCTATTTTCCTTTACCTAACGCATCGCACGACTACGCATAACATCTACATCCTAAGTTCCTTCATGCGCACAACAACAACGGTAGGACTCTGATTGCAGCATCACTTTAATCACGCAAGCAACAACAAGTGAAGTGGATAGCTGCTGCATTCAGGCCGATAATGGCAGTTAAAATTCGATCAGCTAACTCGTCCACACTTCAACACATCCAATAACAGCAGCAGCCAAACGTTGCTGTCCATTAACACTTCAAGAATCCAGTTTTCGATCAATGCTAACTCCAATGAAGTCTACAACGCTTGACGCACAAACACAGCACACAAGTCACCCATGACGCTATACCCATGACGCTAAGTCCACGTATTGATCGTTACACTGCACTTCACTAAACATTGTCCGTGACGACCACGATTTACGGCGAACACACTTAGTTGGAGCACTACAGTTCACATTCAGTGTCGAGGCCCTACCGTCTACTGCAGCGATCAGCACCAACACGACGTCGGCAGCAGTCTAACGCCTCTATCCTTCCACCGAACAAGTTCAGGTTCGGTTGTTCAAAGTTTTTATTTATTTATTTAGTTATTATGTTATTATTATTATTAGATATAGCATATGCATGTATATATTAGTTTAGTGTATTTCTTTTAGCATTATTTTTCTTTATTATATAAGTTAAATATGTTATATTGATCTAAGTAAATAGTTGTTTGATTGTAGTACTATAGATAAAAATAAATATATATTTATATGTTAGCTTAGGAATTTTCCTTTTAGTTTTTTTTTAGAAAGCTTTACATAGGAAATTATTTTTTTTAATAAAAGACCTTTTATTTTATTTTATTTTTTTAAAAAAAAGGATTATTAAAGTATTTTTTTTTATAAAATAACAGCACTCAAGTGTTAGGACCCTTTAGATTTTTTTTTAATAAATCGAATAAATTAAAATGTAAACTTGGACGGTTTTCAAAATTAAAATAAATCAATAACACTAAAGATTTTTTTGAAAGAACTACGATCGTCTAATCCCGGTTAACGGGTACGTAAGTACCTTCGAGGCGACGATAAAATATATAGAAACTGAAATTCTTTTTTATTTTATTTTATTTATTTATTTTAAATATTATAATTAGAAAAATAATCATAATTTTAGTAAAGAGATAGTGGTACCCGTTAAGGGTTTAATAGGTTAGCCCCCAAATTCGAAACCCTCTGGTTCTTTATTAAATTTGAAATAAAAAACCGGTAGCCAAATCGTAATCAATTCACCCAATTGGTTATAATTTCTTTTTCTTTTCTTGACTTCGGTTGGGTGGTGACTCCAAAAATAATTTTTAATAAAAAAACCCAAATTTTTCAATTTCTTTAGTCAAGGATTAATATTAAATAGGTGAAGGTTTAGTATTAATCAAGAAATGAGAAATTAATTTTTAAATAAAAGAAATCGAAAAATTAGACTCGACAGTTTGGCGACTCCACTGAGGACGCTAGAGGGCTAGCCACTAAAAGTTGCTGAAAATAGGATTATTTTTCAAAAAAAATAAAAAAAAATAAAAAGATGAAATAAGAACAATAATAATAATAAAAAAATAACTTAGGTATGTTATTTTATTTATTTGTTTTTTACTAACATTTTTTTTTTGTTGTGGCAGTTTATTTAAGGGGGAATTTTGGGGGGTTTTATTTTTACTTTGTTTTCTACATCATAAATGCATGGTAGATACAGTTAGAACTAGGCCGTCTTAGGACCTTAGGAAGGGAGCCATTGTATAAGTTTTGGATGTTGTGGTGTAACCACCTTCCGGGGCTGATCAGGCTACCTCACTCAAGTTCAGATGCAACCACAGAACTGTTGCTTTGAAAAAACGCGGTAGTTGTAGAACTTGAGAACCTTTAGAACCCACCCGTTGCATCACATGAAAACATTTTTCTTTCAAAAAATTTACAAGAACCTATGATGTGGTAAACCTAAATGGATAAAGGCAGCTGTGAAGTTGTAATTGTAATATTTCTTTGTAAATAATTTGTAAAAATTTTATGTAAGGTTTAGATTACATTGTAATTGTAACTCTAATTTTGATTTTGATTTGTCATGGCTATATCTAATCAAGGGTCTTTTGAAGACATTCATGTTCACCTACTGCATTGGTCTTAAAAACTGCTTCACACGTAGTTTCGACTCTTCAGCCTAGATGAATAGGAGTTTATTAAGAATAAGATTAGGCCCATCCTTTCTTTACAGAAGATCCCTGTGAACATCACTCTGGTGCGGGCCTTTGTACATCTATGGGAGCTCGAATCTATCACTTTTTGTTTGGGCCTATATCAGTTGAGCCCAACCTTTACAGAGTAAATAAATAAAAAATAATAAAAAAAGAAACAAAACAAAAGAATCAAACCTGTAAAATAACAGGTAATTATCATTGTGCCTAGTATTTTACCCACTAGAAATATCCATTCTTTTAGGTAAATTCAATATTTTGCAAGTATCCTTCTTCATTTGGAATAAATAAGATTTATATATTTTCTTTGTTTAGTCTTTCATTCTTTAGTATTCCTCTCTTGTAAATAGATTCTCAGTAATGTTGTTCTTGACTTGTATATATTTCTATGAAGGTAATCTTCCGTAATCATCCATTCACAATTCCATTACTCGGTTTTTGTAACACAAAAGCCCTAACTTTTACTCTCTCTCTTTCAAAAAAAAAGAAAAAAAGAAAGAGGAAAGAAAGAAAAAAAGAAGGAAAAAAAGAAAAGAAAAAGGAAGAAAGTTGCTAACGGTTACAAATCCTTATAGGGTTCGGGACAAATACAATCACTTGTCCCATTAAGGTAGATAACCTAAACAAACCCACTTGGCCCAAGAAAACAACCAACCAAACCCGAACCTTAGCCCATCAAGATGATTTAACCAACTCAATGCCCCTGAGCCATCAAGTCTAACCATGAACCGAACCAAAACACAAAGCCATTAAATACTATCCTAAGCTTGATCCTCGGTACAAACAAAAAGGGCAATTCATTAGTCCTTTCTACTTCAAAAGTTGTCAGTTCCAGCCCATTCGAACTCTAAAGAACCTAACCTAAAGTCACATATGAAAGCTTAAGGGTGTTAAGACCTATAAGTCTAAGTTATGGGGCATTTAGTCTTTGAAATTTCACAACTGGAGCATATTCTAAGGAATTGGGGAGTAAGGTCAATAACCTAAGGTCAATTAATCCCTATGTAAAGAATTGGTTACTCACTTTTAAAAAGTTTTGAATGAAAAGAGGCGAGCTATATCCTATACATTAACCCTTAAATACTTTGAGAGTTAAGAGATATCATGGTGAGGATATTTTGGACTCATTCCTTAAAAGAGGTTCATTTTGAATTTGATACGCAGATCGAAATGAAGTTAGGCATTCATTTTCAAATCCCAAATGCAATTATCCTTTGATAACCCTATTGGACTGATATGGATTCATTTCAAATGTAAACCCTGTTAAGAACCACCCTACAGTGGGGCAATTCGGAGGTTAGGGTCATTAATTAGGAGAGAAGGGTAAAACTGATTTGTGTTTACGCCATTAATAACAATTCAAGGATAATTTTTGTTTTCGATAAATTGTTCCCTTTGAAGAGGAGCTAACATTTTTTCCAAATACCCCAAAGGCTACATATACCTTATCTAAGCTAATGCACTCTGAACCTATACCTATGGATTTGGGGCCTTGATTCATCCAAAGACAAAAGCTTGACAAAAGAGATAGTTATTTTTGGGGAGAGAAAAGAAAGAAATGAAACGAAAAAAAAGAAAGAAAAAAGAAAAAAGAAAAAGAAAAAGAAAAAAAAAACTAGGAAAAAGGAAAATGAAGAAATACCCAAATATCCGGCTTGAGCAAATCCCCAATCAAAGAAGGCGTAAGTTACTCTAAAAACAAAAGGCCTTGAATTGCATTCCCAACCAAAAACACAAAACCTCATATTCATTCAAGATCATGTTTTCAACTGCAAACCAAAAACTCCATATTCAGTTCAAAATCACACTCCAAATCATGAACATAAACCTTTTCTATCCACTCAATTCTCAAATACAAGACCTTCCCACCCACAATACCTTCCTACTCAAAGCTTTTCCAATTTTGAAAAATAATTTATCTAAGATAAAAATTATGTTTGAAACTGGGGCAAGCGCACATCTAGTTCATTCTTAAGTATTTTAGACTTGTACCCCCTGGGTTGGATGAAAGCATTTTTTTTTTAAAAAAATAAGCCCTCTCAATTAACTTCTTTTGAAACCATTTGACCAAAAGCCAAATTTACAATACTGAACCCAAAAAGACCTACAGATCGATCAAAGCGTATCACTTGTGAATTGGACTGTAATTTTAGGAATAGTAGTCAAGAGTGACGTCTAAACCAAGAGTGCGTAAGGAAGTCCTCTTTGACTAAATTAATCGTGAGTTACCTTTTTCTTATGAGATGAATGTTTAAGGCTTATCCAAGAAGCTCATTGTCCATGTTACAAATTAGGATAGATATGAGATACCCTGCAGGATTATAGCGTTTACCTTTTAAATAAGAATTTGTATCCGTTAACAAACTTTCAAGAGAAAAGAAGGAAAGAAAAAAGAAAGAAAATGAAAAGACATGAAAAGGAGAGAGAGAAAGTGGAGGCTTGTTACAAGTTTTTCCATTCATTTTCCGGTCCATAGTGGCCACATTTTCAATTCTTATTATAAACAGTTTTCACCAAATCCCTCATTTGTAAATTTCTTAAGTCAAGAGTTTTTTTTTTTTGTTCGAGTCGGTTATGTTCCCTAGTTATACTTTCAATTGTTAATATAGCTTGAGCGAGTCCGAAGGGTACTTACCCTTTATCCGTTTTCTCAAGTATATAGCCAGCTCATAGTACTTAGTTCATATACGTATCTTCTTTAGCGCTTCAGTCAGCTCATGGAGCGCTATCCAGGTTCATATTTTCCTTTAAGGATCTAGTTGGATCATAGAACGCAGTCCTAATCTAAAGTTTCTTAAGCTTCAGGTTGGCTCCCAAAACACAGTTCCAATATATAATCTCTTAGGGAGCTAGCCAGCTCGTAGAGCGTAATCCCAATCCAGAGTTTCTTAAACTTCCAGTAGTATGACTCACAGAACGTTACCTAACTCAAAATTTCATCAAGGGATTTAGCAAGCTCAGGAAACATTATCCCAATCCAAGTTTCTTCATTCTTTAGGTCTTAGCCAACTCATAGGGCGCTTTGACCGCCTTGGTTAGTCAGCTCATTAAGGGAACGACCAAGTTTTCTTCATATTTTTAGGTCTTAGCCAGCTCAAGGGGTACTTTGACTGCTTTGGTTAGTCAGCTCATTAAGGGCACTACCAAGTTTTCTTTATATTTTTAGGTCTTAGCTAGCTTAAGGGGCGCTTTGACCGATTTGGTTAGTCAGCTCATTAAGGGAACGACCAAGTTTTCTTCATATTTTTAGGTCTTAGCCAACTCAAGGGGCGCTTTGACCGCCTTGGTTATTTAGCTTATTAAGGGCACAACTAAGTTTTTTCATATCTTTAGGTCTTAGCCAGCTCAAGGGGTGCTTTGATCGCCTTGGTTAGTCAGCTCATTAAGGGTACGACCAAGTTTTCTTCATATTTTTAGATCTTAGCCAACTCAAGGGGTGCTCTGACCACCTTGGTTAGTCAGCTCATTAAGGGCACAACCAAGTTTTATTCATATTTTTAGGTCTTAGCCAGCTCAAGAGGCGCTTTGACCGCCTTGGTTAGTTAGCTCATTAAGGGCATGACCAAGTTTTCTTCATATTTTTAAGTCTTGGTCAACTTAAGGGGCGCTTTGACTGTCTTAGTTAGTCAGCTCATTAAGGGCACGATCATGTTTTCTTCATATTTTTAGGTCTTAGCTAGCTCATGGGGCGCTTTGACTACCTTGGTTAGTCAGCTCATTAGAGCACTACCAAGTTTCTTCGTATTTTTAGGTCTTAGCCAGCTTAAGGGGCGCTTTGACCGCTTTGGTTAGTCAGCTCATTAAGGGTACAACCAAGTTTTTCCTTCATATTTTCAGGTCTTAGCTAGTTCAAAGGGCGCTTTGACCACCATGGTTAGTCGGCTCACCAGGGCACGACCAAGTTCTCATTATTCTTTTTAGGGATTTTTGCCAACTCACAAAGGCGCTACCCCTTGCTATTCTAACTTTCGTCAAGTATCTTAACGTTTCTTAGGATAAAGTCGTCCTGAGGCAAAAACGGTGTCTCTTTTGTCTTTGTGGCAAAGTTTTCCTCAAACTTCACCACAAAGAGGGGCAGCTGTAGATGCATAATTTTTGCCCCTCCATAGTCTTAATTTTTATTTTTACAAAAAGGGTCCTAATTCAAAATAATAATAAAAAATAATAAAAATTAACAAATAATGAAAATACCAAAAAAATAAGAAAAGGAAAAATCATAAAGATTTCGTAGATTTTTAAGAAGTAATTTATATTAGGAATAATTAGTTTTAGTGTTAGTTTTAGTTTTAGTTTTAGTTTAGTTAAATATTTTATTTTAGTGAATTGGATAGTTTAAATATAATTTAATAATAATGAATGTCAAGATATAGGTCAACGGCCTAACGGATAAGCAGCTAAGTATTTAGGTGCATTTAGTTGGAGGTCACGGGTTCGAGTCTCAACAGGCACCTATGTCTTTATTTTTCTAACTTTTCAGAAGCGAGATTTAAAATCAGATTCATATCTAATCAAATCATATGATTATTAGTTAAATCAGATTTGAATTAAATTTGGATCTAATTTAATTAATGAATCAGATATAATTACATATGATATGATATGATTTGGTTAGACTATATAAGCACTTCCTGTAGTGAGAAACAGCAACAAAAAGAAAAAACAGAAACAGAAATAGCAACCAAAGAAAAAACAGAATGAAGCCAACTCTGACAAGAGTAAGTCCAACGACTCTTACAACAAGTTCTCTCCGCAACGCTGCAGTGTATCCCTCTATCACTGCTCCGTCCTCACGCTACTGTTGCCACATTGTCCTTCATCCGACATATATGCCATAGTAATGCTGTCCTCTTCGTAGCCATAATCTATTTTCCTTCACCGAACGTACCATACGACTACACATAGCATCCACATCCTAAGTTCCTTCATGTGCACGACAACAGTGGCACGACTCTGATTATAGCATCACTCTAATCACGCAAGCGACAGCAAGCGAAGTGGGTAGCTGCCACGTTCAGGCCAATAACGGTAGTGCAAATCCGATTAGCTAACTTGTTTACATTTAAACACCTCCAATAATAGCAGCTGCTAGACGTTACTGTCTATCAACACTTCAAGAATCCAATTTTTGATCAATGCTAACTCCACCGAAGTCTACAACAATTGACGTACAAACACAGCACACGAGTCACCCACGACGCTAAGTCCACGTATTGATCGTTACACTGCACTTCGCCAAACACTGTTCGTACCAACTACGATTTACGCCGAACACACTTAGTTGGAGCACCACAATTCACGTTCAGTATCGAGGCCCTACCGTCTACTGCAACGATCAGTGACAACACGACACCAGCAGTAGTCCAACGCCTCTGTCCTTCTACTGAACAAGTTCAGGTTCGATTGTTCAAAGTTTTATTTATTTATTTAGTTATTATATTATGTTATTATTATTATTAGATATAGCATATGCATGTATATATTAGTTTAGTGTATTGCTTTTAGCATTATTTTTCTTTATTATATAAGTTAAATATGTTATATTAATCTAAGTAAATAGTTGTTTGATTGTAGTAATATAGATAAAAATAAATATATATTTATATGTTAGCCTAGGATTTTTCATTTTAGTTTTTTTTAAAAAGCTTTACATAGGAAATTATTTTTTTTAATAAAAGACCTTTTATTTTATTTTATTTTTTTAAAAAATAGGATTGTTAGAGTTTTTTTTTAATAAATCGAATAAATTAAAACGTAAACTTGGACGGTTTTCAAAATTAAAATAAATCAATAACATTAAAGATTTTTTTGAAAGAACTACGATCGTTTGATCTTGGTTAGTAGGTACGTAGGCACCTTCGGGGCGACGATAAAATATATAGAAACTTAAGTTATTTTTATTTTATTTATTTATTTTAAATATTATAATTAGAAAAATAATCTTAATTTTGGTAAATAGATAGTGGTACCCGTTAAGGGTTTAATAGGTTAGCTCCTGAATTCGGAACCCTCTGATTCTTCATTAAATTTAAAATCAAAGACCGGTAGCCAAATCGTAATCAATCTACCTAATTGGTTACGGTTTCTTTTTCTTTTCCCGACTTCGGTTGGGTAGTGACTCCAAAAATAATTTTCAATAAAAAACCCAAATTTCTCAATTTCTTTAGTCGAGGATTAATATTAAATAGGTGAAGGTTTAGTATAAATCAAGAAATGGGAAATTAATTTTTAAATAAAAGAAATAGAAAAATTAGACTCGACACAAGTCCACCAAGGAAATCTCATATATGATCAGCAATTGCCTTTTGTATTGAAGGACAGGTCGAGAAAAGCACACACGACACAATAATGATTTAAAAAAGCCAAATGTAATTAGTTATGTTGCTTCTTTCTAACTTAACACTCACAAGCAACAAAAATGTATTACATACTTGAGTCACTAAGCTACTAACAAATTAGTAAGGTGACCTAAAGGTAAAAGAATTCCAAGTACCTAACCCAAGAGATGTTAGTTTCTACTTAGTTCTTTTATAGCCCACATTAAGTAGACAATTGCAAGGTTTTGCTCCAATTAATTATTAACACTTAATTGGTCTACAAGTTAGTCTTTATTAATGTTACTTAAACCTGTAGTCATATTACTCGACTAAATCCAACTTATAGCTCCAATAGAATAGATTACTATTTCTTACTTCCTCCTTTTCGTCTCTTAGATGGATCACTTGGAAACATTCTTAAAACTTCAATTTTCAAAATAAACATCAAACCTTCTAAAAATGAAGAGGTTAGACAAGGAGTTTGTTGGGTTAGGAAAGGTTGAAAAGATGCTTGGAAAACTTAAGGATTTTTAGTATGGTAGGACATCTAAATCTTAAGTTTCCATTGCTCACAAGCCTAGCATTTAGATGTTACCATGCAAAGCATTTTGACACCTTCCTTCTGTTCTGCAATTTGCACAATAAAATACTTTCGAATCCAAATTCTTTTTTACTAACCCCTCATCTAAATCTCATATACTTCCAAGCAAAACCTAAGGCATGTTATTCTAATGATAGGCATGTTGTTCTAATGATTCTCAACACTAACTTAACTAGAAACCCAAATCTTAACTCTAACAACAATAATTCTTTGTATGATTCAAAACTAAGGATGAAAGCTCCTAAAACTTACTTACAATAGTTCAAAGACTTGGTGAAGTACGATATTGTAATTAGATACCACCAATTACTATATAAAACATTCGTTTTAGATTTGTATAACTCCTCTAAAACAATGTTTGCATTTGAGAATCAATCTTAACTTATGAAATCTTCCTTGAAACTTACCCTTAAACACTTAAATGAACTGGTCTTGATGAGAACCAAGAATCTCCACTTGAAAATACTTAAGATTAAGTTGAAAACAATAAGAAATAGAAGGATTTAAGGTGCTAGAAGGCTTAATACGAATTTTCTTAATTTAGTTCTCTTAAAGCCTTACCTTAATCTTCTCTTAGTTTCCTCTTTTGGGCAGGTTTAAGGTAGCCGGCCTAAGTTTATACATGAATAGTGAAGATTAAGCCTTATTTGGTAAATATTAAGGTTTTAGACAAATGAAGGTTGCTTAATGAAGTAGGGTTTTAGTGAACTTTTGAATTGCCTAAAATGTGCTTAGTTTTGGAAAACATTTTTCTATTATAATACACTCCTACCCTTACTCCCTCCACTCCTTCTTCTCCCTTTAAGAAGTTTTCATCTTGAAAATTTACCTAAACTTGAAAACAACTCTAGATACTTCTACTTTATTTCTTCTTCTAACTCTTATGTGGCTTCAAGCTCCAAGTGGTTTTCCCACTGCACCTTCACATAGGGGATTGACCTTTTGTCAACTCTTAAACCTTTCAATCTACTATATTAAGAGGTCTCTCCTTTAAAGTGAGATTCACATGCAAATCTAAGGATTTTGAACCTACAATGGAAACTTCTAGACCTTTTGGCTTTTGATTTGACTTAGGCATGAACTTCTTTAGCATTGACACTTGAAATACATTGTTTACTCCATCCAAGTCTATTAGCAAGGCTAATATGTGGGCTACCTTCCCAATATACTTAATTACTTCAAATGGGCCTATGTGCTTGGGACTCAGTTTGCTTCTTAAGCCAAATCTGACCATGCCCTTGACTAAGGATATTTTTAGTATACTTAGTCACCTAGTTGGAATTCTAAGGGCCTTCTCCTCTTGTTAACATAACTCTTCTATCTACTTTAGGCTACTAGCATCTTTTGCTTGATCAATCTAAGCTTATCGATCATTTCTTACACTAATTCAAGCCCCAAAAGTTGTCTTTCTCCCACTTCATCCCAATAGATGGGTGATCGATACTTCCTATCATATAAGGCCTCAAACGGTACCATATGAATTGTTATATGATAGCTATTATTATAGGAGAACTCTACTATAAGGTGTTTATCCCAATTTCTACCAAATTTAGGCATGTGAGCTCTCAATATATCCTCTAGTATTTGTATAGTTCTTTCAAACTATCTATCGATGTGAGGACAAAAGGCAATACTAAACTGAAGCTGGGTACCTAACTCTTTCTTTAAACTTCTCTAGAACTTTCTCACAAATCTAGTGTCTCTATTTGAAGTTATAGATATCGGTATACCATGAAGTCAAACTACAGTCGGATCTAATCCTTTGCTAACCTAAGTAAGGTATAATTCATATTAATTGAAATGAAATGAGTCAATTTAGTCAATTTATCAATGATCACCCAAACTGTATCATGCTTCTCCTTAGTCTTTGGGAGATGAGTCACAAAGTCCATGGTAATATGCTCTCACTTCCATTTAGGTATTAGTAAAGGCTATAACTCATGTACTAGCTTCTTGTGTTCAAACTTATTCCTTTGCCGTGTCGATATTGCAAAATAAACTCTGCTATGTCTCACTTCAAGTCTTTATACATTTTGATACCCTTAAGATAAATTAGATATGTTAAAAAGTAGGCCTCTTCCATCACTTCTCTTTTCAAATCCAATGCCTTCAATATACGCAGCCTATTTCCAAATCTCAATTTTCATTCAGCATCAATCCTAAACTTAGATGCCATACCTTCCTTTACCCTAACCTTTAAATCTCGGATTTTAGCATCTTCGTTTTAGGTTACCTTAATTCAATCCACTAGAGTTAGTTGAATACATAGGTTTGCTAATCTAACTCTTACTTCCCTGGTTACCACCTTCAAATCCATCCTATGCATGTCCTCAAATAGATGATTCTAAGTAGTGATCAAAGTGTTAATGTTGCCCTATGTCTTCCTGCTAAGTGCATTAGCCACTACATTTAAATTTTTTAAATAGTACTAAATATCTACATCATAATCCTTGATTAGCTCGAGCCATCTATGCTGCCTCATGTTCAATTCTTTTTTAGTGAATACGTACTTTAAGCTCTTATGACCAATAAAGATCTTATACTTTTCACCATACAGATAGTATCTCCACAACTTGAGTGCTACTACAAGTAACTCCAAATCACAAGTAGGATAATTCTTTCAACTTTTGACAGTTGGACCTACACCGATCATCCCAATCAAACTTCACACCTTTTTCAGTTAGTCTCGTGAGAGGTGCTACTAAACTTTACATCGTTTTTGCACCTACCCTTATTAGAAACCATGTAAATATAATGTTATGTAGATATTATACTAAATATCCTTGTAAAAAGAAATTTATTTGAAGTATCAAGAACATACAAACCATGCTCTAGGATATTGCCATCAAATTCCTTACTAAAAATGCTTTTTTGCTATGGAGTGCCAACACGTGTCAAATATTAGCAATTGGTCCCCTATTGCCACTCCTATATTCCTTATCGAAAAAGTTTTTATGTTGTTGAGTGCTAATACATGTCAAATGTTGGCTATTGATTCCCATATTGTCACTCTTGTATTCCTGATAAAAAAATGCTTTCCCATAGTTAAGTGTTGATATGTATCAAATGTGTCTATTGGTTCCCCCATTTGTACTCTTGTATTCCTTATCAAAAATGCTTAATTGGGTAGATACGATGAGAACTACACATTTGTTCTATTGTTACTTATTGTCTCCACTATTACCACTCCTTTATAAGGATAAACTCATAAATGTCTGTAGACACCTCATTTTTGTCATTTTATTTTAGTAGTTTTATTGAGCTAGGTTAAAGAAAAAGAAAAAAACAAGAAAAATAATAAAATTAAAAAAATAGAAAATAAGAAAAAAATGAAAATTAAAAAAATAATAAAAATAAAGTGTCAAGTCTTATCAAGTCAAGTCAAGTCTAGTCGAGTCGAGTTGAGTTGAGTCGAGTTGAGTCGAGTCGAGTCGAGTTGAGTCGAGTCGAGTCGAGTCGAGTTGAGTCGAGTCGAGTCGAGTCGAGTCGAGTCATTTAGGGTAGAATTAGATAATGATGTGTGTTCATTTAGGGTAGAATTAGATAATGATGTGTATTCAATTTAGTAAATTTTAAATCGTTAAAGGATTGGGTTTTATTAAAATATTTTATAGTTTAGTTTGATATAAAATGGATTTTTGTAACATATATTAGGCTAAGATAGACTTAGAATTTATTAAATAATTATTGGGCTAAATCAAGTTCGACTAAGTTGAGCCTGAAAGATAGAAAGCCCAAATTAAAATAAGGTTTTTACAAATTAGGTTGAATCTTTAAAGAATCTAAATCGTGTATTTCGTATTTGGGATTTATTATCGAATCCTTCGTATCTAGAATCTGTTGAAATTAAATCTATATCTAAAAAGATACAAAAGATTTGATTATGTGGCTTATAAATAGGAATTCAACGGTGAAGTTTGAACATGTTTTAACAATCCCTGACATACAATACAATATTGCTACATCTCTCTCACAAACACACTACCGTCCCTTAGTCTCTTTCACGAACACATTAGCCTTTACTTGCCCACTATATGTACAAATACGCTATTGCATATCCCTATCATAAGCATACTACCGCATGTCCTTATCACAAGCATATTGCCACACATCCCTAATCATACCATTCATACATACTTTACTCATTTGACACCACACTATACCTTTTACTCCAATCACTTACACCTCACTACACATGTCACACACTCCCTCATACACACTGACTACTTAACTTCACACGACACAATTCAACACACACGACACATACATACTGCCACATTTGGTCAAAACACATACATATTCCACTGATACATACAAAGTCAAAATTGCACACACTTAGAGTCAAAATCATATAAACATACGCGCACAGATCCACATGTATTGCTAAACAGGATCACTCACTCACAAACACACTACCGTACACAATCAATTCCATATGGAGCACGCAAATGTAGTCTAGGCAATCATTACACAGTCAACATGACTCGACTTATTTAGGTAAAAATTATTATTTTATTTAATTTTTTTAGTTAATTTAAATATTTTTACCAATTTTTTTCTTTAGTGTAGGTTTTTTATATATTTTTTTATTGTCATATTGTTTGCTATATTTTTAGATAATTTTCAATGTTTTGATTAATTTAATTTAATTACTTTTTTTTTTTGAAAAATCATGTATCTTTTCTCTGAAATCCATATTTTCGGAGAAGATACATATCTTAATATATTTTGCATGTAGGATTTAGGAAAGATATTTTTAACACTTAGGTTTTTCTTAAAAAAAAATCTTAACTGAAGTTTTTAAAATGATTTAATTAGTTAGCTTTTTTTTCTAAATGTATTTGTGAAATTAGATCTTTTTAGTTTTTTTTTTTAAATAAAAAATTGTTAAATAAATGTAAATGTGGTTTGATTTTAAAAAATAAAAAAAAATCACCTACTAAATATTTTATAAAAAAGAACTATATTAGTTTGATCCCGACTAGCAAATATGTAGGCATTTTTAAGGAAACTATGTAAAAAAAACTTTTTTTTTTCCTTTTTCTCGAAAATTCGTAATAAAAAATAATTAAAAATTAATTTTAATTATATTTTTACATATTTGTATATATCTTGGCATTTTTAGAAAAATTACAAAAATAAGGCCTATTAAATTTTTATTTTTACATGGTGACTTAATTTTAATAGGTTAGTCCTTAAACTTAGTTTTTTTTAGCTAATTTTCTAAAATTAATTTTTAAGAAAATTAGTGGATCAGTGATCAATTTAAGGATTTTCCACTCGAAAACCCTAATTTCATTTTTACTAATTTAACTAGTTAGTGACTCCAATTTTTTTAATTATTTCAAAATATTTTTTAAAAGAAAAATGTTTCCTTAATTTAATATTGAGTAATTTATATTAAGCGAGTTAGGCTTAATATAAGTTAAATTAAGAAAAACTGAAATAGGGCTCGATAGAATTTGCGACTCCACTAGGGAAGTTTGGTAGGCTAGCCATATAAAACATAAAAATTAATTGATGGGCTTTTTGTATTATTTTTCTTTTATTATAATATAGTTGTACTAATTGGTTTTTAGTGATATAGGCCTTTAAGAAAATCCAACTTAGTAAGCCTATTATTAGGGATTTGGAGGGAATTTTTTTTACCACTTGTGTGCTTAAATGTAGTCAGACCTAGGCCACCTTATGAACCTAGGACGGGCCGCCATTATGTAATCATTGGGTCGTTGGGGTCTTTGCCCCTACTTAACAATAATAAGTGAGTCCACTTATCCTTTAATGTAGCTTATTAGGCATTTTCTTAAGAATACCCGAGGTTACAAAGATTGAGATCCATAGATCTTACCCTCTTACATCATTGGAAAATAAAAATGGTTTAGTAATTTTCAAATTATAGGGGCTTGAAAAGAATTATTATAAAGTCTGATCAATTGGACTTTAGTTTTAAAATTTAATGTATATATAAGTGTATATGGGCTTTATTTTTAAAAAAAAAAAAGAAAAACTTTTAGAAATTTACACACTTATATATATAAGTTTACATGAATATTGATTGTAGGTTTATAATAAGTCTATTCCTATAGTTTATTAATGACTAACCTTACATACATGTGTAACATATTGCATTACATTTATTTTATATGCTATCTTGTGTAATATATATGAGTATTGTAGATTTTGTTTTATTTCATGAATAATATCTTGTGTAATATAACATTTAACATAGAAGACTCAAAATCATTAGTATTCCCCCTATATCATAATATGCCAACGTTAAAAAAAAAAAGAAAAAAAAACTTCAATATTAACTTATAAATTTTTTGGGGCATATAATTATGGAAGCTACTTATGGCAAAGATTATTATAGAACTATCGTTTTTTCAATGCTTTCAAACATTTTTTTTTTAAAAAAAGAAATTTCAAAATGATATTTTATGATAAAAAAATTAGTTTCATGATAATTATTTACTTGGTCGATTTCCATTACAATACCATACATATACCACACTATTAGGAACTAATAAACTAAAAAAAAATAAAAAAATGAATAAAATTTAACCATAAGATTCTCATTGTAAATTATTTCCTACCTCAAAGTCATTAATCTTGTATATGATTAAGTTCTCATCCTTCCTGTTTACTCATTAAGTTGTCACAATCTTAATAGAGTTTTCTCCGTTAGTTGTCACTCTTGTGTCATCTTTTAATAAGTTTCTTATTGTAAAATTATTTCTGCTACTCTACATCATCTTTGTAATATAATCAGCATTCTATGTCCTAAGTTGTTATTCCTAATGTTTCCATTTTTTTTAACCTTTTATCTATATAATAAGTTTAGATTCGTCAATGTTAATATTCGGTTGTCTATGACATAAAATAAGCATTAATTTTTCAATAAAAGTTTCCAAAAAACAAAAAGAGAGAAAGATTTTCAAAATTTACAAAAAAAAACTTAATTTTTTTTAAAGAGAGGGGAGATACAGTGTTGCAAACAAAAAGGGATTCTAACATGATTTGAAAGATTGCCTATTAATTAGTCTATCCCAATGTGAAGCCCATAATCACTTATTTTCAAAACTAAGATGTTTAAAACCCTTGAGTAGAGGATAGCTGCAATAGAACAATTTTAAGTAAGAAAATTAGGCAAGTTGAGCCCATGGCCTATACCTGAGCTTAGGTGACTATTAATACACCATCTTAAGCATACGAGTCTAAAGAGTTGCAGGTTCATGAGCCTATTATCAATTTGATACAAAGTTTGGAAAAGTTTGTAGAGACAAATTTGAATGATCAAGCCTATGAGGCATGTCTTTGCTAGGGTTTGGAAAAAAGGATTGCAACCTTCGAAGAAAAGTTAGTGAGGTTAGAAGAAAAACTCGTGGTTACAAAAATGGAAATAGGTTATGTGCTCAAGTAGTCTAGAAAGTTAGATCTTAGTAGAAATAGGATGTCACAGCCCAAGCATGAGGATGATTCAACAAAAGAGAAGTCAAGCACAAATGCGCCAATTAGGAAAACCCATAATCGAGACAAGTTCATCCATAGTAAAAAGAGGCAATTTATACTGTTTAAGATTCCAATGGCTTAAGTGTTTAAGCAGTTGAGAGAGGCAAGGTTGCTAACATGTGAAATCATGCAAAAAAAGTGTAAGCTAATGGATCATGACCTTAACAAATGGTGTGAATATTATGTGAGCCAAGTGGGGTATACCATAGAAGACTGTTGGATACTAAAGCATAAGGTGTAAGATTTGGTTGATGCCAAGGTTATCCAACCAAATTTTCTAAAGACTGATGGGTCTATGAGTAGTGGTATCTTTAACCTAGGGGCATCAAATAGATAACCTCCTACATTGGGTATTGAGGGTTTACTACTACCATCTGATTAAGTGGTTCACCATTTGAAACAATTGGGCATATCTCTAAAAAATCAATTCAACTAAATCGGCCAAATTCGAAAAAGTGACAGAAATAGGGGCAATAAGTAGAAAAGAGTTTTAGTTCCTGTATTTATTTCTTTTTAGAATAATCTTTCACTTTGGAGATAGGATTTATTTGAATAAAGTGTTTTTCTTGTATATTTTTTTTTCTATGATGTGCACTTAGCTAAGCTCAATAAAGGAATGTCATTGGCCCTTCATTAATAAAATACTTCATGTAAAACTTCGAATGAGTGAAAATGGATAAAGTAAATGTGAACTCGGAACTTAAAATTTTCCAATAAAGGGAATGGTAACATATTACTTGAAAGGTTTAGGATGAAAAGAGGTAAACCATGTCTTCAACACTAACCCTAAACACACATGGGAGAGGAGTGTCACAATGTGAGTACTTGAGCTCATTCCTTAAAGGAGGTCTGTCTTGAACTTGGTATAAGTGTTGAAATGATGTTAGGCAATCATTTCATCATCCTTAAACATAGTTATTCTTCGCAAACCCATTTTAACCTTTAAGAAATTTTTCTTAAAATTAACCCTATCAAGAATCACCCCACACTAGGGCAATTATGAGGTTAAGGTCATCAATTTGGAGAAAATGGGTAGATTAACTTGTGCTTGTCTTAGTTGTATTAATTCATGAGTAAATATTGTTATAGATAATTTAATTTCTTTAGGATAAAGAAGGGTTGCAGACCATATACATCTCATTTAAGCCTATACAATCATTTAAACACCTCAAGCCTATAGACTTTTCCTAAACACTCTATGCCATATACACTTCTCCCAACCTTATACTCTTTGAACCTATGATTGTAAGGCTTTGAATCCTATTAATAAAAAACTCAACAAGGGAAGGTGATTGCCTTGACTAAAACAAAAGAGAGAGAGAGAGAGAGAGAGAGAGAGAGAGAGAGAGAGAGAGAAAACAAAAAAGGAGGGAAATGAAAAGAAAAAGAAGAAAAAGGAGACATATTAAAAATATTAGTAAGGTGGTCACCTTTAAGCATGAGCCAAATTACTAATAAGCCTGAAGTCCAAAATTGTGATGGTATCTAAAGAACAAACACTTTAAATTCCTAAGCCTAAAAGCAAGGATGTCACTTTATGATCCTACCCACTATACTACCCTTGATGAAATTCTTTTAACTAAAGAAATTGACTTATCTTCAGCAAAATTTTCTCATGAAAGTATGGTAAGCCCATGTTTAGTTTCTCCTAGGTTCTTGGCTTGTAAGTCTAAGAAAAATTGTATATGATTTCTTTAAAATTAGCCAAGTACATTGATATCCATTTACTCAAATTATTAACAAAAAGCCCTACATTACAAACCCTAAAAAGACCTAATTAATTGACTAGAATGTACTACTTACAAGATAGACTATAATTTTTGGAATTGATGTCAAGAATAAAAACAAACCTGTGAGAGTGTAAGGAAGTCCACTTGGATTGAATATTTCAAATAATGATACTTATTCCTTTAGTAGAAAATTAAAGAACAGTTGAATGCTTTCTTGAAAATATGAATGGTTTTAATCTCAAGTTTGAAATCAGTACTTCTAAAAAGTTTAGAGATCATGAATTATGCTCTAGGAAATAAGATTGAAAGAATGAGTAATCAATGGGCAAGGGGTAAGTTAACCCCTTATTTATGATCTTTGGAGTCTTTGAGATTTTCTTGCTTGTTAGTAACACAATTTTCCATCAAAGAGTGTTTTTTTGAATTTTTTGTAAGAGAAGAAAAAAATTTTTCAAAAGAGAAATAGAACCTTTTTCAAAAATTATCAAGAGAGATTTCTTGAAAAGAATCATCAAAATTTTCAAGGAATTATCAAAATCATCAAAATCTCTCATACTCAAGTGTTAGATCATTTTGTCAAAACTCATCAAAGTCATTGAAATTCATGGATCACTTGCCCTTTAGTACATTGTCCATTTCATATAAGAATCTTGGATTGCTTGCTCATTGGAGCGCTATCCAGTCTTTTTTAGTATCACTTACTCAAAGGAACACTGTCTTATTCTTAGTTGAATCACTTGCTTAGTAGAATATCATCCAATCCTTTCTAAGATCGCTTGCTCAAAGGAGCGCTGTCCTATCCTTAGGTCACTTGCTTGGTAGAGTGCTATCTAATCCTTTCTAAGATCACTTACTTAGCAGAGTACCATCCAGTCCTATATGTATGGTTAATTCGGAATTAACCATTAAAGTAAATTTATCAAAAATAGTATAAATCTATATATATATGTTTGTATATCATAAAAATGGAAATGAGTAATATGAAAATAAGAAATAAAAAAAAATAATAATGGTAATAATAATAATAATAATAATAATAATAATAATAATAATAATAATAATAATACGGCTAAAATCTCAAAAATAAGAAAATATACTCAAAATAATAAAAATATCAAATATATGGTTTAAATAATTATTACATCATAAATATATTAAGAACAAGCAAAAATAAATATTTTATAATTTTTAAACATAAATAGTAATTTTTGTGATATTTTTATATCACAATTTAAACTATAAGTCACAACTTTCAAAATAGACCTCGTTACGAGAAAACACGCTAAAAAACGATTAAAATGAACTATAAGTTCATAATGATCCGAGCTAAAACGAAAAAGTTAGAAGCGATTCGATAAAATGCTCGAATCGATAATTTTACGTAACTATTATTCTCAGGTGATCTTGATATCGACCTTGAGCTGCCATCAAACTACTACGACCCTTGAGTTAGCCATGACTGAGTGAGTTTTTCCTAATGATTCCATACTTGTTTGTGTTTATAGTTAGTGAATATAAATTATGGTTTATAAATGGATGTGTATGGGGTTGGGTTATGCTTGTGCATGATAATTATTGTTAGTGGTGAATTTACTTTAAATTTAATAATATAATGATTTTTGCATAGTAGATTCACTAGAATTGATTGTTTGTAACTTGGAATGATCACTGAATAAATAAAACTTAATTTTATTCGATTAAAAAAAGTTAACTAGGATTATGCATGAATCATGCAATGCATAACTTATTATGGCAGTCACATTATACTAAGGTAGCAAGAGGTCATACGTAGGTTGATTATTGATCGTGATAGATTTTGTACGGTGCATACATGTGATAAGACCTTACCCTAGCTCACGGGATGACTAGGCGTTAGAGACGCCAACCGCCTGGCTAAGGGTCGAGTTTAGAGGCCTTCATTTAAGGGTGAGTGAGGGCTACGTGAACCTACTCACAATCATATATATAACTCATTTTGACAAAGCTGGTAATGGATGTATCATTATATTTTAAATACGAAACGCGGAATTTTGTTATGAAATAAGTTCTAATATAATACCTGGATCTGACTGTAACGATGAATCTCTAACCTTGACTTTGGAGGGTGTTAAATCTAAGTTGCATGCAGTACTTGGTCACCTGTATGTATTTTTTTAACATAGTATTTGTCATGCATTCATTTAATTGAACTTAACTATAGTATAACTTGATTGCTGTATGGTTAAGGGAAATTATCTTACTAAGCTATTAGGCTTATACCTTTGTAGTCTTCTTTCACAAGCCGACCATTTTGTGGAGTCGAGCCGTTGCATGCTCGAGGTTAGTTTTCTACCCGGGGTTAGTGTGGGAGCTGGACGAGGACGGAGAGTACTTTTGATAAATTATAGATTTGAATATGTAATTTTTATAGTAGTTCAACTTCAGACACGTTTCAGACTCTGTATCTGTAAACTTTTATATAAATAGACTATGGGTTATGTTTTTATAATATTATTGTTTATAATGAAATGATATTGCTTAAGCTTACACACTCTTGGTAGTTAGTAGTAGCTGTAGGCTTGTATATCATATAAAAGGGTCGTTGATTGTAAGGGAATTCAATCTGCAATCATTTATTTGGTATACGATGACTGTCATGACTAGCTCCCTCGGGTTGTAACAAGTCCTTTCTAGGATCACTTGCTCATATGAACACTATCCTATTCCTTTTTAGGATCACTTGTTCAAAGGAGTGCTATCCTATTCCTTTCTAGGATTGCTTACTCATGAAAGTGTTGTCCCATCTATTCTTTTTTGAATTGCTTGCTCAAAGGAGTACCGTTTAGTCATTTAAAAGATCACCTGCTCACAAGAGCGCTATCTCATTTTGTCTTTAATAGAATATCATCTTATTTTGTGTTTGAAAGATTTATCTTTTCAAGCAATAGATACTTAAAAAGATCTATCCTCTTAAGGATACCCAACCTTTCGAGTTTGGACTCAATTTGTTTAACAATCAAAGTCCTTACTATGCCATTTCAAGTAAGGACCAGACAAAAATGAGTATATCTTTTTTTTTTTTATAGCAAAGTTTTTACAAACTTTACTACAAAAGGGGTAGTTATAGATACATCATTTTTTTCGTTTTATTTAGTAGTTTTATTAAGTTAGGTTAAAGAAAAAGAAAAAAAAGGAAGAAAAATAATAAAATTTTAAAAAAGAGAAATAAATAATAAATAAGAAAAAAATAAAAAAAAATGAAAATTGAAAAGATAATAAAAATAAAGTATCAAGTTGTATCGAGTCGTTTAGGGTAATAGTGTGTGTTTAATTTAGTAAATTTTAAGTCGTTAAAGGATTGGACTTCATTAAAACATTTTTTAGTCCAATCCAAAATAAAATGGGTTTTAATTTAACTTATATTGGGCTAAAATAGATTTAGAATTTATTAAATGAGTTATTAGGCTAAATCAAGTTAAACTAAGTCAGTCCTAAAAGATAGAAAGCCCAAATTAAAATAGGGTTTTGTAAAAACTAGGTTGAATTTTCATAAAATCTAAATCATATCTTCCGTATATACGATTTATTATTGAATATTTCGTATCTAGAATTTGTTAAGATTAAATCTATATCTAAAAAAATACCAAAGATTCGATTGTGTGGCTTATAAATAGAAATTTGGCATGAAGTTTGAACACGTTTAAACAATCTCTAACATATAATACAATATTGCTACATCTTTCTCATAAACACACCACCATCCCCCACTCTCTCTTGCGAACACACTAGCTTACACTCGCCCACTACACGTACGAACACACTATTGCATGTCCTTATCAAAAGCACACTATTGTACGTCCTTTATCATAACACACATACACACTTTACTCGTCTGACATTGCATTATACCCTTCACTCCAATCACTCACACTACACTACATTTGTAATATATGATCCTGACCTCACTCGTTGTACATTGTCACATATTCCTTTATACACACCAATCACCTAACTTCACACTGCAATACATACACACTGCTATGTTTGGTCAAAACACACATACATATTCCATTGACACACATAGAGTCAAAATCATACAAGCACACGCATATAGATCAATAGACGTTTCTTAACATAATAACTTACTCACTCATGCACAGCTACGCACAATCAATTCCGCACTGAGCATGCGAATGTAGTCTAGGCAATTACAATACAGTCAACATGAATACGCTGATTACATGTTACTCAACTCGTTTAGGTAAAAATAATTATTTAATTTAATTTTTTTATTAGTTAATTTAATTATTTTTAATAATTTATTTTTTTTAGTGTAGGTTTTTTTTTAAAATATTTTTATCGTTGTACTGTTTGCTATATTTTTATATAATAATTGATTTTTTTGATTAATTTAGTTAAATTAGATTTTTTTTTGAAAAATCACGTATCTTTTCTCTGAGATCTATATCTTTGAAGAAGATACGTATCTTAATATATCTTGCATGTAAGATTTAGGAAAGATATTTTAACATGTAGATTTTTTTAAAAGAAATTAAAGAAAATTTTAACCAGAGTTTTTAAAAATAATTAGTCAGTTAGGGTTTTTTTTATTTAAAATATAACAAATTATTAAATAAATGTAAATCTAACTCAATTTTTAAAAGTAAAAAAAATCTACCTAGTAAATGTTTTATAAAAAATAACTATATTAGTTTGATCTCGACTAGTTAATACGTAGACATCTTTGAGGCAATGGTATAAAAAAAAAAACTTTTTTTTTCTTTTTCTTGAAATTTCGTAATAAAAAAAAAATAAAAATTCATTTTAGTTATATTCTTACATATCTATATATCTTAGTATTTTCAGAAAAATCACATAAATAGGCCCATTAAATTTTTTACTTTCAGCTTCCAAACTTAATTTTTTTTGTTAATTTTCTATAATTATTTTTTGAGAAAATTCGAGGATCAGTTGTCAAATTAGGGTTTTCTCAGTAAAAAACCCTAATTTCATTTTTATTAGTTTAATTAGCTGGCTACTCTAATTTTGTTAATTTTTTAAAATATTTTTTAAAAGAGGATTGTTTCCTTAATTTAATATTGAGTGATTTATAGTAAGCAAGTTGGACTTAATTGCTTAATATAAGTTAAATTAAGAAAAATGAAATAAGACTCGACAATGTCTAATTTAAAAAATTTAGCAATAGTCATTTATACAGTATATATAGCTTCAATTCATATCAAAACAAAACACAACAACATTCAAAATCCCCATGCATACAATAGATTGGCTAGCTTAAACACTTCTCTATCATGAGGCAACATTAAGTCTCCATGTTGGTGATTAATCTTAACTAGACAAGACCCCATTGCCACTTTTGTATTCCTTGTCAAAAAAATGCTTTTCTATTGTTAAGTGCCAACACATGTCAAACGTTGGATATTGACTCCCTTACTGCTACTGCTTTATTCTCGTAAAAAATGCTTTTTTTGCTGTTGAGTGCCAATACGTGTCATATGTTGGCTATTGGCCCCCCTATTGCCAAAATGCTATTATGTTGTTAAGTGCTAACATGTGTCAAATGTTGGCTATTCACTACCCTATTGCCACTCCTATATTCTTGGTAAAAAATTCTTTATTGAGTAAATATGATGAGAATTGCACACTTATCCTATTATATTTTGCTGCTTCCTCTATTACTACTCCTTTATATAGGATTTACTTAAATGTATAATTTTAGAAATTTATTAGGGGTCGTCATAAAGCACACATAGCTTTCTTTCATATCAAAACAAAACACAAAAACAACATTCAAGATCCTCATACATGCAATAGATTGGCTAGTTTAAACTCTTTTCCCTTACGATCTAATAGTAGATCTCTATGTTGGGGATCAATCTTAACCAAACAAGAGTTAATTAGATATTGTTTAGGAGTGTATTCCTAACTATGGTCCTTACGCTAGTGTTTTAACACATCATTGTGATTCAATCACACTTAATTGAGTTAATTCTAAAGAATAGTGCTCATTCATCATGTAGGTGTTATGGTGCCTCTTCATTTCATTTGGACAAATTTTTTTACCGTGTATGGTGGGTTTGAATTCCTGAGCAACCTGCATGGTATGGCTATACTACAATTTGGCATCAGCTTAGCCTTAGACCTTTTGCCATGGCATTTAAAGTGGGGCTCAACCTAGTAATAGCAAAGAAGTTACTTAGTAAGATTTGGTTATGTATACAGGTCCCATTTATGATTTTCATTGGGCTGGTGATCTCTATTAACATATAAAATCTCATGCTTTATATGAGAATTTCTAGTTTAATTACTATTATTTGTTGAAAACCTATAATTCCTCTAGGGTTGTTAGGGGGTCTTTAAAAATACTACACCTATAATGGCCCTAAGGTTGTTGGGGGTCTATATAAATACTTTGTTATAAGATTTTCTAGAGTTACTGAATAATGATAGTTTTTAAGAAGTTTTTTCAATAGTCTTTATTTAGAAAGTATATCATTTAAAAAAACCAAGTCATTAATGGAATTTTTTCAATAGGTAATATTTTCAAAAAGTTAAATTGAAATGTATGATGGTTAAAAAAGTTTTTGAAAATATATATTATAAAGATATGTACCAATAATTATCATAATAGAATATACATATATAATATACTTAGAATTGGTAGTGATATTAAGATACATATGATACATATAGGTAATATACATATATATGTATAATATATGCAAGATATATATGTAATATGTTAATATATATATATATGTAGTATGTATATTAAACTACAGAATATATGTTAATGGATATTTACATCTTTAAGTAGTACATTTATATATGAATTAAAGTTATGAAATTAAAATGAAAAAAAAAAATTGATAGGAAAAAACTACAAGTAATTAAAGAAGAAAAAAAATCATAGTAAATTTAATTAAAAAAATTGGCACGGTTTACATATCATTGAACTGGCCTAGAACTATCCCCTTTCGACCAATTATGGGTCATCACCTTAATGACCTACACACCCATAGGCTCGAACCAGTTTAGCCTACTTCTTGAGTCTAGCCCAACCCCCATTAACCAATCAGACCCCTAGTAATCCCAAAAGAAAGATTTAGTAAGTATTACATGTCACGTATTTGTACACATAACTTGTAAATACTAATAAGATGTTGAGGGTTCACATGTCATTGAATCGACCCAGACTTATCCCCTTTTGGCCAATTATGGGTTGTCACCTTGATGACCTATGAACTTATGGGCTCGAATTAGTTCGGCTTGCTTCTCGAGTCTAGTCTAACCCCCATTAATCAATCAAACCCCAAGTAATCCTAAAAGAAAGATTTAGTAAGCATTACATGCTATGTATTATATATACATAACTTGTAAATACTAATAAGATGCTGATACAAATTATAATAGAAGAAATAATTGACAAATTAATTATTATGTGTGATTTACATACGTCATATAGTTAACATTTTATTGTTATTTATATACAACTTTTGCATAACACATGACATGTATTACCCATTAAATCTCTTCTCAATAATCCTAACTCCATTAATGTTGAAAGTTAAATATGGTTGGTGTATAAATAGAAAATTGAAGCTAGGCAAAGCTTAAAGTGTATAAACATCAAACTTAAAGATTATCATAATGCATTTTATCCTCTTTTTCAAGCTATAATTATATTCCATCTATTATATAATTACATATATGCCCCTTTCTAAAATCAAATACTCAACAAATTTTTATAAAGTTGAATTTATCTATCCTTTATTTTATTCATATTTACAAGAGGACTAATTAAAATAATTATTCTTAATGCACACAATATATATATATTTTTCAAATATTTTCTCTTAAAGGTATGTGAATTTTCATTTTTCGATTCTTATACTCCAATAACCACTTTTATTATAATTATAAAACAAAAATAAATACGATAACGATAAGATTGTTTTCTAAATAATAGATTTCAAATAAATTAAATTTATTAGTTATTGTTGCATTTGCCACTTTCAAGTAGATTTGATCTTAAATAAGTATCTACTATAATAAATCTTTTCTTAAAATTTAGTCAAACACAAGCAACAGTTTATCGAAACTCCCTCACTTGGCCTGCTTACCTCTTTGTCCTGGCCCTCAAGATTCTTGAATTAGACTTAAGTCACTTAAAACATAATAATAATATCTATGTAAGTAATTAGAAGGGGTTTTCTTTAAGAATCCTAACATATTGTTTAAGATGGAGGAAGGAATTGGGAGGAGAAAGAAAGTGGAATGAAAAAACAAACTTTAAGATACTTTCCCTTATTTGGAAATGGAAGAATAGTGGGAGCGATGGATTTATGAGGGAAAGTTTTCCCTAGGGCTTACCTTTTTTTCCCCTTTCAAATTGGAGTGATTTAAGATGGAAAGTTGTTGAAATTCCAATTATACTCTCACTTTAAAAAGTCTTGTAATCTTTTTTGCGATAATATTGTAATATAGTAGTTTAAAATATTTTTAATTGTTATTTTAAAAAACATTCCTTCTACATTAAGAACATATACTAATTCTTTCCTTCCTTTTTCTTTCCTCCCTAATTCTTTCTTTTCACTTTTCATCCTTCATTTTTCCTTCCCTCTTTCTAAACATAATACAAAAGTTTACCCAATTACTGACCTATTGGATCATTTTATCTAATTGATGATGATTTTGGAAGGGAAATTAGGATTTTTTTAGCAATTTAATGAATTATTAACAATTGATGAATAGTTTGGCTATAAAATTAATTAGAGTTTATTAATTAAATTGGGATCTTTGACACTAAATTAGAGTTTGCAAGTTATTTTAGAGTTTCTTACGTTTTCAGGCATCATTAGGGCTTTGAAGGTATGCTTATGGTTTTAGCTATATTTTTTAGGGAATTGTATCATTAGGGGTAAATTAATAATTCAATTAATTTATTACCTTAGTTAGCTTAATTTGATTGATCATTATTATTTGAAGATATCTCTAATTGTTCATTATCAAGTTCATGCAATTTACATAATTCGAGTTAAATGTTTAATTTAGCGTTTTCTTTGCGTTTAGAGTTTAATCTAAGGTTTTGCATCTCTATGGTTTAGGGTTTTAGGTTTTTATTCAATTTGGATTTTTAATTTGTGATCATGTGTACTTGGATTTAGGATTTTTACATGTGATTAGGATTTTTCAAATTTTATCTCTAGGGTTTTCGAGTTTGTTTTAAGGTTCCTTTTAAAAGTTTCCTTGGTTATAATTTTCTTATGCCTGATTAAGCTTAGGGAATATTTGTTGATTCTTCAAATTCAACTTTAACTCTAAAACGTGAAATTTTCTAGGTTTACACTACATAGTATACTTGACACTAATGATAGTTTGTAATTAGTAATCACTTAAAGGTTTTGGGAAACATTTTGTGATGGTCTTTTATATTGTAAATTTTGAAAATTTTTACAAATTACAACTATAATATGAAAAAAAAAAAAATTATCATAGATATTTATTAAAAATGGAATGGGCATTATAGATTACCAACTGTAGCAATTGCTTATAAAACGATGCTAATTTATAGTTCCTTTAGCTCAATTTTCTCATGGCATAATTACAAAACGCCCTTCATTGGTTAATTATTGTGTCCTTTACTATGCAATCTTTATAATGTGTTATTTTTAGAAATTAAGACATCAGATTGCTTAATATTCACTTAGTAGAGGGTTGAAGCTAGGTTGGAAGGAAGGGACTTAGTGGCGTCAGGTTCTTTTAGAACCAAAGGTGATGCTAGGTGGTTAATGTGCTTAGTTTTAGCTATGTTTATCATCGAAGGATCGAAGAGTGGCCATAAGAGTAGAAGGTAACTATGGAGGAAGAACAACCATTAATTATGCCAGTATGGTTTAATATCAATCAAATCAAGGAAAATAAAACTGATAAAGGATTTATTTATTTTTATCTTTCTAAAGAGAGTAATAATGACAAAATACAAAGAAAATGAAGGGAAATTTATTCTTTTTTTTCTCCTAATTATGAATTTTCTATCTTTTTTTTTCATTTTTAAGATTGCTTTATAGGTATCTATATATTGGATGTTGAGATCAAACCAATGTAGTTCTATTTTTTTTTTATGAAAACTTTAAAATGTAGATAAATTTTATTTTAAAAAAGTAGCCATATTTACATTTTTTTTACCAATTTTTATTTTTATTAAAGAAAATCCTTAGAAAGCCTAATTTTTATTTGCCATTTTTGGAAAGCCTAAGACAAGCCTTAGTTTTTTAAATCGACCAATTAAGATTTTATTATTTTAAAAAAAAACCTTCACTAAGTGATAAAACGATTTTGATGGTCTCTTAGATTTCCCTTCTTTACTATCAACGTGGATACAATATTTTCCTTTACAAGACTTCATACAACTTCAATTTTGTAGATTGAAACCCCCTTTCCCTATTTCTCTAAACTTATTTGATTTTCATATTTGAATTAAAACCTACATGAACTAAGTATACTAAGAAATTCTTTTTCTTTTTTCCCTTTTACTAATATGAATACCTAGAGTTTAAGTGAAAGGCTTTTAAGGTTTGCATTTGAAGGATTTCATATGTTCTATACATGATCATAAAGTGATTTCTATTCTTTATCTTCAAATTTCTTTATGTTTTTGTAATGTGAATACTAATAGCTTTAGGAAATTGCTATTTGTTAATCTTGTTCTTTATGTTTTTTTTTTTTTTTAATTGTAATAGAGGCTATGAAGTAGCAAAAACACTATGTATTACTGAAATTGCATATTTAGTCACAATGTTGTTGCTATAATTGAAATTATGTGTTTTGATGTTCTTAATACTTATATTGAGGTAACTAACCACCGTGAAAAGGTCCATTATTCATTATTGATTATTAAATCAATGAAAAGGTATTATAAGTTGGTAAATGATGAAATAGAGGCCTAATTGCTTTTTGTAGTTCTTATGGTTCTTACTAGCTTAATATGTTTACAAAATGCTAATATATACCTTAATATAGATCCTTAAACCTCAACGCATTAGTGTACTAAAACTTGATAGGGATTAGTAAATTATTAAACCAACTAACTAAATTCAATTGTCTATACTACCATCAATTACATATGAATCCATTATTTGTAATGCACGATAGCTAAGATTTTCATTTAGTATTTTAGTATAAATTTGCTTATTTTTCATTTAAATAGTTTGTTACACTTAATTCCTTCGTTGTTTTAATATGTTTAGGTTTAGGCATGGTTTCACTAATAGTATTTGTTTTTTTGTTAAGGACACTATATGCAAAGCTAGACAATATAAAATAAGAAGAATATGATGATTTAGCCCCCTTATGTCATGTTTGATGTGTGTAAGAACAACACAATACAAGAAGACATATTTACTTTTATTGTAAAATAAATTTTTATATCATCAAATATCAAGTATAAATTTTTTTGTATTAGTCTAGTACTTCAAGGTATCTTTCATCCTACAACTAGGAGTAGGATCAATATTTAAATCAAATAATGGATTAAAAATTTTGTGTAGTGTTGTATCATATTATACCATAGAGAGTTATACCATATGGTAATAAATAGGGAAAATGAATATAAAGTGGGGAGAATATTAAGTGCTACCATATAGTATAATGGAGGTACAATTCTCACATTATAAACCAGAACTTATTTTATGACTTCCTTAAATTAGCAAGGAATTTACACCATATAAAACCTTTAGGGTATAGGCACCTTATGGAAGTCGTAAAATATAAGAGTATGTGGATTGAGAATATGTAAACGGAGCTTGAAATTTCAATTTGAAAAGGAAGAAAATTGAAATATGTAGATAAGAATTAAGTTACAATTTTTATGGTAATTTAGTGCTTATAAGTTTATTATAGTGGCAAAAAAGATAGTTATGAGAAGAAATGAGACAAGAGATGCAAAAAATGACTATAAATGTCAGATTAGTACTAGGAAGAAATGGAAGAAGGGAATAGGATATAGAGATGTACAATTGAGCTAAGATATGGATAGAGAATGAAATATTTTACGTTTAAGGTTTGTTATGGATGATGGACTTTGGACATAAACTATATGTTTATTTTTTTAATTCTATGTTTCATAAAACTTAGAAAATCAAAGGTAAAAATATAATATTATTTTAAATTTCTTATTATTACTTAACAATCTTTACAAGATAGGTTTAGGGCACTGTAGTTGTACCATGTAAATCTGGAATTCAAGTTTCAAGGTAGGTAAGGGTTTGGAAATGTTGTATCTATAACTTATCTCATGGAAATAGGTTTTTGAAAATTATATAAGGAACCTACTATGATCTCCAAGACCCAATGGAATCTATCTGATTGACTAGGACATTACAAGGTACAAAAGAATTACTTGCTCATTCTTAGCATCGATACATTAAACTTAAAAAATGCACCATTTTTTTGTGTGAAAACCAATAAGTTTGAGATTATGCTCCTATTTGGCTCTTCTTCTTCTTCTTTTTTTATTCTATTTTATCTATTTTATTGGATCTAGATAATGCTTAATCCATATTTTTTAAAACTCAATGGCTAAAACTATTTTTAAGGTATCTTTCCTATTTTCATTTTAAATATAATATCAGGTAAATTTTCCTTTTGTTATTTTATTATAATTATGATGCTTCATAGTATATGTTTTAAAATGTAAGTTATTGAAGTTTCTTAAGTAATTAGTAAACTAAATTTTCTTAAAAGGAAAAACTAAATAGAGTTATAAAGCATAAAATGCATATGAAAAGAAAAAATATTAATCCCTATAAAAGGTAAGAAGGTTGATTAGTTGGTGGATTATGGGATGTGCAACGTCAGTTTCATATAACCTCATGCTAAATGGTAGAAGGATAGGTCATTTTACTCCCTCGAGTGGGTTAAGGTAGGGAGACCAAATTTCACCTTATTTGTTTCTTTCGGCTATTGATAGCTTATCAAACTTGGTTTATAAAGCTAAGAGTCAAGGTTGAATTAAGGAGATTTGAGTTAAGAGACAAAGTCTTACCTTTATCCATCTTTTATTTGTGGATGATGCTCTTTTCTTCATGAAAGCATCACAATCTAATTTGCTTAGATTGAAGTGGATCTTAAATTCTTATTGTAGAGTTTTAGGACAAATGATGAATTTTCAAAAGTTTTCTCTTATCTTTAGTACTTCTTCATCAGATTTTGTAAAGCTAGCTTCTTGTGATATTTTTTACATTCATCCTCATAGTAAACCATGCTTTTATCTTGCAATTCCTTCTCTTTAGGGTAGGTTAGATTATAAAGTCCTCGAATACATAAAGGATGGGATTGCTGTAAAATTGAAGATTTAGAAAGGTAACTCCCATCAATGGGAGGAAAGGAAATTCTCATCAAATATATTACTTTTGCTATTCCAACTTATTTAATGAGTGTTTTTCTATTTCCACAAAAGTAGTGCAGGGAGGTAACAAGTCTCATTTTATAGTATGGGGTGATTAGAATGGAAGGAACAAAATTCATCAGAAGAGATGGGATATGTTATCTAAAGTAAAATCTTTGGGAGGATTAGGTTTTAAAGGTTTACATGCTTTTAATCTTTCTATTCTAGGGAAACTTACTTGGAGAATCTCTAATTATCCAGACTCCTTATGGGTTAAGTTTCTTAAGAGTATTTACTTCCCAAGCAAAATTTTTTTGGAAGCGAAAAAGGGAGGAAAAACTTCATGGTTTTAGATTTGTGTGTTAGCTAGAAGAGATGCCATTACACCTGATCTATTATGGCAAATAGGAAATAAAGTTAAGTTTTGGAAGAGTCCTTAAAGTTTATCCTTACTAGAGCATAGTTTACTAGAAAGAGTAGTTGATGGAGGTATGAAAAAATATGTTGGTGGTGAAGGATATGTTGGACTTTAATACTTTATCTTGGAATCTTTGAGAGGTTAACCATTTATTGACTAATGAGGAAAAATTAGCTTAGGATTCCTATAGTGTCAAACAAAGTTACTGATAAGCGTGTGTGGCAATCTCGAAGGATGGTTGTTATTTGGTAAAGACAGGGTATTGCAAGATTAGTTTGAGAAATAATAACCTAAATTATTTTGGAGCTTCTTGTTCTTATGTGATGGACGCAAGAGTATGGAAATTGATTTAGAACTTGAACTGCAAACTAAAGCAAAAGCATCATTTATGGAGACTTTGTAATAATTCTATTGCTTCTAACCATATTTTACATTGTTGGAAAATTTGAGCTGATGGAACTTATATTTTTTTGCGAAAAAGTGGAAATAACTGAATATATGGCACTACAATGCTCTTAGATGCATCCAGTTTAGTTCAAATGTTGTCAGATCATAATGAAAGAATTAAATACAATAAGGTTTGACAAATGGCTAGAAAAATGGTTACATGTATAGCTCTTAAACTTGTCATAGCTTAAAGAATTCTTACTGAAAGTTCCAGTTAGATTGTTGTACATTTTGAAGCAATGAAATAGGTGTATTTTTGAGGGTGAAATGCCACAGCCGAATAAAGTCATGCTAATTAATAAAGATGTAGCAAATATGTCAAGTAAAAAAGTTTAGTAGCGTGGCAACTCCTTATATCCAATTACAGTACCAAATGTTGTTGAAAGGGCTCTTCACTAGTAGCAGTAGGTTGAAGAGATTATTTGAGTAGAGCATCAGCATCAGACTCCATTAGAATTTTACAATCCTCTAAATTTAAGCTATGCAGTTAGCAAAAGTTCCCAATAGCTAGCTCATACATGGCAACTACCTAATGAAGGGATTTTTAATACAAACTGTAATGGATTAGCAACTGAAAGAAGTGGTGAAGCTGGTATAGGATATGTTTATTGAGATAACTATGGAAATTTATTAAAAACTATAGCCTTTTTTCATAAAGGAATTGATTGTCTCATAGCTAAAACATTAGCTATCAGAGATAGACTTCATGGAAATAGTCGAGGGGTCTAGAGGAAAATTTAGATAGAGACGGATTCAAAGCTAGCTTATGAATCCATTGTTGAAAAGAAGATTCATTCATAGAAGATTAGAGGCTTGTTTGAAGAAATATGACTTTTATCTAAATCCTTTTCTACTTGTTCTTTTAATTTGATTTCAAGAAAAGCAAATGCTAGTGCCAATTAGGTTGCATCCTAAGGTAGAGTTGTAGTTTTTGAGTTAATAAACCTTTATCCCAATTGCTAGACTTATTGTTTGTGGATTAGTTATCTCATTCTCCATACAATAATTAAATAAAATTCCTTTCTTCTGGCCAAAAGAAAAAAAGATTTCCTGATTGTATGTATTTGGAAAGAGTAAGCATATAGTGTTTTTTTATCAAATGGATAGTTACACTTATAATAGATATAAGAAAGAAAAATAGAAATATCATTCCATTATCAAACTCTTTTCTGTAAATGTCATATGATTTTGAAAATTCAAAAGTTAGGGAAAAAATCACTTAAACTAATAAGAATAACAAAGAGATAATTATAAATATACTCTCAAGATTATAGGTTTGGCATGTATGAACCTTTTGAGCTCCTAAAACACAAATTACATCTAAAATATAACATACCTTCTAAAATGTCATTGAAAAGCCAAAAGTACTGCTGAAAGCACCAAATTTGCAATTGTTTAGGGTTTGATGATATTGACTTAAAAGTTAATTTGGGATTTTCATTCATGATAACTTTTCTATTTCTCTTTACAAGGAGTAATTGTTTTCTTTTATATATAATATGGATTTTTTATTCCCTCTCTATAGGAATAAAAATTAAATTATACATAAAAATAATAACCCTAGCCTCACCTAGACATTGGAAAGGATTGGTTCTAAGTCGTGAACTGGCCTAGACTCTAATTAAATAGGGTTAAGCCACTAGTTGACCATAAGGACTAGTAGGTCTAAGTGGTTCCACCTATCTAACCCACCTATGAACTAATAGGCTTACATGCCAATTCAAGCCCAATAATTTAAAAAAAAAAGATGAAAAGGATTAAAAAAAAAAAGGAAAATGAACATATTATCTATATATAACTAGTTAATGTCACACAGCTATGATATATAAAATTTAGAATATAATATGTTGTTCAATCAAATTGTACACATAATTGATAATTTAAGAAAGAAAAGAAAATAATATATAAACAATTTGAAAAGCGCTTAGAAAAATTTTATATAACGAGACAAATATATCATAAATGTATTTGTTAACTAAAATATGCTAATGATATTTAACTTTCTTTATCTAAGAAGTCATCATTAAGCATAAAAATAATCAAAGATATATTAGTCTAAGGTTTTGTTTTAACTGATAACTTAATGATTAAAAAGCTTGAAAAGACAAACTATCATATTTGTAGTCATGATTTTGGCATTAATATTGAAAAATTATAAAATACACTAAAGACACTAAAAATAATGAATATAAAAATAATAGTTTCTCTTTTATGTTTTTTTTTTTTATTTTTTTATCATGAAGGCATTCATTAGAATGAATTATATTATATAGCATTATCATAACTTTTTGTTTCAAATGGGACTTATAAATGAACTTAAGTAAATACAACCAAATATAATTAAGTCAAATTATTGGGTGATAAATTAATATCAGCAAATCATTCAAATGATGCAATAGTTAATCATACAACCAAATTTTCAATGATCATATTTAATAATATTTTTGCATAATAATCGACCAACATTAGGCATACGTATAGCTCAAACTCTCATGCATGAAATTATTAATATTTAATTTAGGTGTACTAACTATAAACACAAAACAAGTATAGAGTAATTAGGAGTACTTACTAGACGTCGTATTAAATGGCCTAATTAGCTCATTATCTACCTTTTGATTCTCGTTTTCACTTAGGTTTTGAATTTTATATAACTTTTTAGTTTCACTTTAAATCTTTACATTTTCATAGTTGGATCTTAATGAGTTTAAGTGTACTTATTGATTAATATACATTAGTTAAAACTTTTAAGAATATTTCACATTACCTAAGTTATTTATTACAATAATTAGAAAACATTACTTTATCCTATGAGTAATAGAATTATAGTTTATTTAATATTATATAAATTTGGTATCGATATTTTGTTATAACATGATTTAGTTATAATATTCGTGTAAAGTGGAATAGATATTAGTGTAGTATACATATATTGAATTTATTTTTTGTAAATGTGTGATTTATCTTATTGTTATCATTATTATTATTATTACCATTTTATATTCACATTTATTGTTATTATATATGAAAACATTTCTTCATTGAAGTGCTTTAACTTTTTAAATACGTATGTATATGTATAACATTTTGATCTTTTGCAAAACTTTGTATCTTCCAATTATGTCTTATCGGTGCTTTATGATATGTATTTGTTAGTTTCCCTTTGTAGGAAATTATATATATATATATACTTGTAAATAATTAAGTTTGAATATTTCTTTACTTGGTTGGAGTTTTATCTTAATTATTTAATTATAAATTATTTATATATATATAATATAATCAAGTTACTTGTATCACTCGGTTTTTTTTAAATCCTAAATTATTTGTAGCTTTTTTGTTCTAACTCCGATATTTATAAACTTATAATCAATTTTTATTGTTTTGAACATATATTCACGTGGTTGGGTTCATTTTGGACATCAAAATCCACATTTTTTGATATGGACCTAAATTGTTATGAAATTAATTATTTTGACCCAAAAAATTTTATTTATCAAATTTGAGCTTCTTCTATTTTTTATTATTATTATATTATTTTATAATTTAATTAATTTCTAAATTTCATATTTTTATAATATTTTATTTAAGTCCAATTTACGTATATTTCATTATTTCTTCATATTTAAACTTAATTATCAATTATATCAATTTAATTATTATTGTAATTTTTTATAATTAATTAATTATTATTAAATTCTAATCATTTAAAAAAAAATTCAATTAATTATTTTAGGTAAATTGTTGATGTAACATATTCCAATCTATCTACTTGACAATTTGTTAATTTTCCATTATTTTTATATTACTTAAATTTTGGATTATTACTACATATTCACACTTTTTAACTTAAATAAGTATTTAATGTATTAGTATATAAATATTCGTATTCCTTAGGTATACATATATATTATTATTCATTAAATATTTTATATTTCTCAAATTTTGTATTATTATGTATATTTATATGTTATTATAATTAATTAATTAAATTGTTGTGGGCCTTTATTATCCTTTATAGGCTTTGACTCATTATACATACATACATATATATACACTTTCAATTTTACATATATATATGTATAAATACTTAATATTTCTTAGATGTATGCTTATGTAGATATTATAGTATACACGTATAGAGGTGTATATGTATGTATTTGTATATATATGTTTATATAATCTTATAATTTTTTATTATTTATTCATTACATGTATATATATTTACTTTGTATTCTTATGTATATGTATATAAATCGTATATGCCATTATGTATATATATATATATATATATATCTAACTAAGTCTATAATATGTCCCTACATATAAGTATGTATCTATATGTATAGTAATATATATACACATATAGACATAATCTTTAAAAGAAATAAGATATAGACACAAAATTCTATTACATACACATGGAACTTCTAATATAATACACTAAAATTCATACTAAAGTCATATTAATACATTAAGTACAAAAGTACACAGAGAAATATATAAAACATAATTTACATAAAGGAACTAATACTAATAATATACAAAGAAAATATATTTACTTGTCCTTGAATATTCTTGAAGACCAATCCTTCTTTTCCTCCTTTGGTGTTGCTAATATATGGAATGGTAGGTCAGATTTTTGGGTAGAAAATTAGGTAAAAGAAAGTAAAGAAAATGAGATAAGAAAAAGAGGAAGATGAGGAAATGGGAGGAAGACTTTCAGTTTAAGAGGAAAAGAAAAAAAAATGGTTTTTGGCAATTAATTGAAGAAAAGTTAAGAGAAGGAGAGATAATTCTAGATGATTAGGTGGTATCATGGCAATGGAAGAAGAAAAAGAAAGAAAAAGAAAAAGAAAAATAAAAGTGTAATAAATGCATTGAAAGTGACCATTTTTTTACTTTTAGTCAAAATTAAATTAATAATATAATAATGTTATGTACATGTAATAATCATAATTTAGAATGGGAAATAGAAAATAAAAAGGAAAAATAAAGGGAATAAGTAAATAAATAAGTAAAGTAAAAATTTGAATTTCCTTTGACTATTTCTAAGCCTATAAATAATATACATTATGATTATACGAAAAATTATAAAATATAAAAGTAACATTAACCATATGATATATAAATAACAAATAAATAATAAAATTAGGTTCATATAGTTAAATTCATATAACACTAATTTATATATATATATATATAGAATGATTCATAATTATGAAATAATATTATCAATTTAGTACTCCTATGTTTATTAGTATTTGAAAGTTATTTTTAATTGTTTGTTAGTTATTCTACACGATTAAGCGTATCATTCAATAACTATACTTAATTAAGGTTTCATCACCATTAGGGTAAGTTTGTACATTTGATAAGTTTAAAGTTTGAGTTTTAGGGTTTTAATTAAGTTCAGGTTCGATCTCTTATATGTACTCGCATATAGGATTTAAGGTTTTTATATGTGATTAGGATTTTTATCAAAGTTTATAGTCAATACCTTATAGTTACAAATATATAGAGTTTAATGGTTTTTTATTTATTTATTTTTTTCTACATGATTAGAGTTTCAGTTAATAAGTTAGGATTTTTCATACTTATTTTGAGTTTCAAATTTTAATCCGTTTTAAACTTATCAACTTGGTTAACTTAGAGGAATCATCTAGAGTATATGAATTCGATTATATACTTGAAGGCTAAATTTGCAGGGTTTATACCAATATCTGGGAATTAGGACCCATGAAACATTAGATTAGGTGCATAGTCCCATATGCAAGTCTACTAAGGAAATCTCATATATAATCAGTAGTTGCCTTCTATATTGAAGGATGGGCCGAGAAATGCACATATAGCACAACAATGATTTTAAAAAGTCGAATGTAATTAGTTATGTTTCTTCTTTCTAGCCTAACACTCACAAGTAAAAAAAATGTATTACATACATAAGTCACTAAGCAACTAACAAATTAGCAAGATGACCTAAAGATAAAAGAATTTGAAGTACTTAACCCAAGAGATGGTACTTTCCACTCAGTTCCTTCATAGCTTACATTGAGTAGACAATTGCAAGGTTCTACTTCGATCAATTATCAACACTTAATTAGCCTACAAGTTAGTCTCCATTCATGTTAGCTAGATCAGTAGTCATATTACTCGACTAAATCCAACTCATAGCTCCAATAGAATATATTACTATTTCTTACTTCCTCTTTTTAGTCTCTTAGATGGATCACTTGGAAACACTCTTAAAACTTCAATTTTTAGAATAAACATTAAATCTTCTGAAAATGAAGAGGTTAGACAAGGAGTTGGTTAGGTTGGGAAAGGTTGAAAAGAGCCTTGGAAAATATAAGGATTTTAAGTATGGTACGACGTCTAGAAGCTAAGCTTCTACCACTTACAAGCCTAGCATTTGGATATTACCATGCAAGGCGTTTTGACACCTTCCTTCTGTTCTACAATTTACATAACAGAACACTTTCAAATGCAAATTCTTTCTAACTAACCCTTCATCTAAATCTCATACACTTCCAAGCAAAACCTAAGGCATGTTATTCTAATGATTCTCAACACTAAAACATAACTAGAAACCTAAATCATAACTCTAATAATGACAATTCTTTGTAAGATTCAAGAATAAGGGTGAAAGCTCATAAAACTTACTTATAATAGTTCAAACACTTAGTGAAGTTTGATATTGTAATTAGATACCACCAATCACTATATAAAACATTCGTCTTAGATTTGTATAACTCCTCTAAACCAATGTTTGCATTTGAGAATCAAGCTTAACTTATGAAATCTTCCTTGAAACTCACCTTAAACACTTAAATGAATTGCTCTGGAGGAGAACCAAGATTCTCTACTTGAAAACACATAACATTAAGCTAAAAACAATAAGAAATAGAAGGATTTAAGGTGCTAGAAGGCTTAATACGAATTTCCTCAATTTAGTTCTCCTAAAGCCTTACCTTAATTTCCTCTTAGTTTCCTCCTTTGGAAAGGTTTATGGTGGCCACCCTAAGTTTCTACACAAATAGTGAAGATTAAGCCTTATTTGGTAAGTATTAAGGTTTTACACAAATGAAGGTTGCTCAATGGAGTAACGTTTTAGTAAATTTTTGAATTTCCCAAATTGTGCTTGGCTTTGGAAAACATTTTTCTATTATAATACATTCCTACCCCTACTCTCCTTACTCTTTCTTCTCCCTTTAAGAAGTTTTCATCATGAAAGATTACCTATACTCGGAAACAACTCTAGATACTTCTACTTTATTTCTTCTTCTATCTCCTATGTGACTTCAAGCTCTAAGTGGTTTTCCTACTGCACCTTTACATAGGGGATTGACCTTTTTGTCAGCTCTTGAACCTTTCTATCTACTATCTTAAGAGTTTTCTCCTTTGAATTAGAATTTACATGCAAATCCAAGGATTCTAAACCTATAATGGAAAATTCTAGACCTTTTAGCTTCTGATTTGACTTGGGCATGAACTTCTTCAACATTAACACTTAAAATACATTATGCACTCCATCCAAGTCCATTAACAAGGCTAATATGTAAGCAACCTTCCTAATTTGCTTAATTACTTCAAATGGGCCTACATACTTAGGACTCAGTTTGATTCCTAAGCCAAATCTGACCATGCCCTTGACTGGGGATATTTTTAGTTACACTTGGTCACTTACTTAGAATTCCAAGGGCCTTCTCCTCTTGTTAGCATAACTTTTCTATCTACTTTAGGCCACTAGCATCTTTTATTTGATCAATCAAAGCTTATCGATCGTTTATTACACCAATTCAAGCCCTAAAAGTCGTCTTTCTACCACTTTGTCCCAATAGATGGGTGACCAACACTTGTTATCATATAAGGCCTCAAAGGGTGCCATAATACGTAATAGCTATTATTATAGGAGAACTCTACTAGAAGAAGGTGTTCATCCCAATTTTCATTAAAGTTAAGCATGCAAGCTCTTAAGATATCCTCTAGTATTTGCATAGTTCTCTTAGATTATCAAAAGGAGTGAGGATAAAAGGCTGTACTAAACTGAAGCTAGGTACCCAACTCTTTCTTTAAACTTCTTTAGAACTTACTCACAAATCTAGTATCTTTATCTGAGGTTATTAAGTAAGGTATAATTCATATTAATTGGAATGAAATGAGACAATTTAGTCAATTTATCAATGATCACCCAAATAGCATCATGCTTCTCCTTAGTCTTTAGGAGATGAGTCACAAAGTCCATGGCTCCATGCTCCTACATCCATTAAGGCCTTAGTAAAGGCTATAACTCACTTACTAGCTTCTTGTGTTTAAACTTAATCCTGTACCATGTCGATACAACAAAACGAACTTTGTTGTATCCCGCTTCAAGTCTTTATACATTTTGGTACCCCTAATATAAATTGGATATGCTAAAAAGTAGGCCTCTTCCATCACTTCTCTTTTCAAATTTGATTCCTTCAGTACATATTGCCTATTTCCAAATCTCAATATTCCTTTAGGATCAATCCTAAACTTAGATGTCATATCTTCCTCCACCCTAACCTTTAAATGTTGGATTTTAGCATCTTTGTTTTGAGTTACCTTAATTCGATCCACTAGAGTCGACTTGATACATAGGCTTGCTAGTTTAACTCTTACTTCCCTAGTTACCATCATCAAATCCATCCTGTCAGTGTCCTCAAATAGATGCCTTTAAGTAGTGATCAAAGTGGCAATGTTACCATGCTTCTTCCTGCTAAGTGCATTAACCACCATATTTACCTTTTTCAAATGGTACTAAATATCCACATCATAATCCTTAATCAGCTCGAGCCATCTACACTGCCTCATGTTCAGTTCCTTTTTAGTGAATATGTACTATAATCTCTTATGATTGATCAAAATCTTGCACTTTTCACCATACCGATAGTATCTCCACAACTTGAGTGTCACTACAACTAACTCCAAATCATGATTAGGATAATTCTTTTCGTAAGGTTTTAACTATCTAGAGGAATAGGCAATTACCTTCCCATCTTGCATCAACATGCAACCTAAATCTTAACTTGAGGCATCATTGAATATGGTGAACTCTTTTCTACTTTTGGGTAAGATCAATAGTAGAGCTATAACTAAATTTTCTTTCAACTTTTGAAAGCTAGACCTGCACCAATCATCCCAATCAAACTTCACACCTTTTTTTGTTAGCCTTGTAAGAGGTGCTGCTAAACTTTACACCTTTTTTGTACCCACCTTTATTAGAAACCATGTAAATATAATGTTATATAGATATTATATTAAATATCCTCACAAAAAGAAATTTATTTGAATTGTCAAGAACATATAAACCATGCTTTAAGATAATGCCATCAAATTCCTTTCTAAAAATGCTTTTTTGTTATTGAGTGCCAATACGTATCAAATGTTAGCAATTGGTCCCCTATTGCTACTTCTATAATCCTTGTAAAAAAATCTTTTCTATTGTTGAGTACTAATATGTGTTAAATGTTCGCTATTAGCTCCAATATTGTCACTCCTGTATTCCCTATAAAAAATGCTTTCTTGTAGTTGAGTGCTGATATGTATCAAATGTTGTCTATTGGTTTCCCCATTGGTACTATTGTATTCCTTGTCAAAAATGATTTATTGAGTAGATATGACGAGAACTACACATTTGTTCTATTTTTGTTCGTTGCCTCTACCATTACCACTCCTTTATAAGGATAAACTGATAAATGTCTAATTTTAGAAATTTAGCAAGGGTTGTCCATACAGTATATATAGCTTTAGTTCATATTGAAACAAAACCACCAAAACAAAACATAATAACATTCAAAATCCTCATGCATATAATAGATTGGTTAGCTTAAACTCTTCTCTCTTACGGTCCAGCATTAAGTCTCTATGCCTATGATTATTCTTGAGCGAATAAGACCCCATTACCACTTTTGTATTCCTTATCAAAAATGCTTTTCTATTGTTGAGTGACAACATATGTCAAATGTTGGATATTAGCTCCCCTACTACCACTCTATTCCTGGTAAAAAATGCTTTATTGTTGTTGAGTGCCAATATGTGTCACATATTGGCTATTAGCCCCCCTATTGCCACTCTTGTATTCCCAATAGAAAATGCTATTTTGTTGTTAAGTGCTAACATGTGTCAGATGTTTGCTATTCGCCTCCCTATTGCTACTACCATATTCTTGGTAAAAAATTCTTTATTGAGTAAATATGATGACAATTGCACACTTGTCTAATTATTTTCTATTGCCTTCTCTATTACCACTCCTTTATATAGGATAAACTTAAATGTATAATTTTAGAAATTTATTAGGGGTCGTCATAAAGCATAGATAGCTTTCTTTCATATCAAAACAGAACCACCAAAGCAAAACAAAACACAACAATAATAACATTCAAGATCCTCATGCATACAATAGATTAGCTAGTTTAAACTCTTCTCCCTTATGATCCAATAGTAGCTCTCTATGTTGTAGATTAATCTTGATCAAACAAGAGTTAATTAGATATTGTTTAGGAGTATATTCCTAACCATGGCCCTTACATTAGTATTTTAACACATCATCATGATTTAATCACACTTGATCGAAGTGATTCAAAAGAATATTGCTCATTCATCATGTAGGGGTCACGATGCCTCTTCATTTCATTCGAACTAATTTTTTTGCTATGTATGGTGGGTTTGAATTCCTAAGCAACCCGTATGGTATGGCTATACTACAATTTGGCGTCAACTTAGTATTAAACCTTTAGCCATGGCATTTAAAGTAGGGCTTAAATTGGTAACAATAAAGAAGGCACTCAGTGAGATTCGGTTATGTATACAGTTTCCATTTATGATTTTCATCAGGCCGGTGATCTCTTTTAGCATGTAAAATCTCATGCTTTATATTAGAATGCATGGTTTAATTACTATTATTTGTTGAACACTTATAATTCCTCTAACGTTGTTGGGGGTCTATAAAAATACTATACTTACAATGCCCCTAGGGTTGTTGGGGGTCCATACAAATACTTTGTTATAAGATTTTCTAGAGTTATTGGATAATGATAATTTTTAAGAAGGTTTTTCAATAGAATTTATTTTGAAAGTGTATCATTAAAAGAAACTAAGTCATTAATGGAATTTTATAATAGGTAATATTTTCAAAAAGTTAAATTGAAAATGTATGATGGTGAAAAAAGTTTCTAAAATTATATATTATAAAGATATGTACCAATAGTTGATATAATAGAATGTAAGGATATAATATACTTAGAATTAGAAGTGATATTAATATACATATGATACATATAGATAATATAAATGTATATGTATAATATATACAAGATATATATATATATATAATATGTATATTACCCTATAGAATATATGTTGATGGATATTTACATCTTTAAGTAGTACATTTATATATGAATTTATAAAGAAAAAAAATCGATAGAAAAAAACTACTAATAATCAAAGAGGAAAAAAATCATAGAAAATTTAATTAAAAAAATTGGTAGGGTTCATTGAATCAACCCAGAACTGTCCCCTTTCGACTAATTATGGGTCATCACCTTGATGACTTGTGAACTTGTAGGCTCAAACAAGTTCGGTTTGCTTCTCATGTCCAGCTCAACCTCCATTAACCAATCAAACCCCTAGTAATCCCACAAGAAAGATTTAATAAGCATTATATGCCATACATTATGTATACATAGTTTGTAAATACTAATAAAATGTCAACACAAATTATATTAGAAGAAATAATTGACAAATCAATTATTATGTGTGGTTTACACACTTCATACATGTTAACATCTTATTTTTATTTACATAAAAGGCAACATGTATTACCCATTGAATCTCTTCTCAATAATCTTAACTCCATCAATGTTGAAAGTTAAATATGGTTGGTGTATAAATAGAAAATTGAAGTTGGGCAAAGGTAAAAGTGTATAAACATAAAACTCAAAGAGTATCATAATGCATTTTATCCCTTTTTTCAAGCTATAATTATATTCAATCTATTATATAATTACATATATGCCCATTTTTAAAATTAAATACTCAACATATCTCTATAAAATTGAATTTATCTATCCTTTATTTTATTCATATTTACAAAAAGATTAATTAAAATAATTTTTATAGTGCATAAAATATATTTTTATTTCAAATATTTTCTCTTAAAGGTATGTGAATTTTCATTTTTCAATTCTCATACGACAATAATCACTTTCACTATAATTTTGAAACAAAAAATAGATATGATACCGATAAAATAGTTTTCTAAACACTAGATTTCAAATATATTAGATTTATTAGTTATTATTGCATTTGCCACTTTCAAGTAGATTTGATCTTAAATAAGTATCTACTACAATAAATCTTTTCTTAAAATTAAGTCAAACACAAGTAACAGTTTATCAAAGCTCCCTCACCTGACCTACTTGCCTACTTGTCTTGGCCTTTAAGATTCTCAAATTAGAATTAAGTCACCTCGAACATAATAACAACATCTATGTAAATAATTAGAAGAAGGTTTCTTTAAGAATCTTAACACATTATTTAAGATAGAGGAAGGAATTGGGAAGGAAAAGAAAGTGGAATGAAAACACAAATTTTAAGACACTTTCCCTTATTTGGTAATGGAAAAATAGTAGGAATGATGGAATTAGGAGGGAAAGTTTTTCCCTAAGGGTTACATTTTTTCCCCTTTTAAATTGGAGTGCTTTGGGATAGAAAATTGTTGAAATTCTTATTATACCCTCATTTTTTAAAGTCTTGTAATCTTTTTTGCAATAATATTGCAATTTAGTAGTTTAAAGTATTTTTAAAAGTTATTTTAAAAAGCATTCCTTCTAGATCAAGAACACGTACTAATTCTTTCCTTCTATTTTCTTTTCTCCCTAATTCTTTCCTTTCACTTTTCATTCTTCGTTATTTCTTCCCTCTTCCAAAACATAGTATAAAAGTTTACCAAATTACTAAAGCCAACCCTAAATCCCTTAGTACAATTAAAACTTGTTTTACCTAAAAGTTCTTCATTTTAAGTCTCTTTTTTAGGTACTTAGAGTCAATTTCATATTATTTTGGACCTACTTTCACATGGTGGGATCCATTTTAAGAGTTAGTACAGACAACCATTAGTTTTGATAGGGGTTAGATTCAAATTTTATATGTTTTTCTTTTAACTTAGTTGATGTTCTAGTTTAATTAAATGTTTAGGTGCGTATGGCCTTATTTTAGTTATTTGTTATTATTAATCAAGTTCTTACATTACTATTGCACCTTGAATATTCAAGTTTTATTTAAATCTCTAACTATGGGTTTTCTTCTATTATACTTAGTCATTTTAAATTTTAACTTACGAAGATTTGGACTTACGGCTATTTTTAAGTCAATGAACCTAGTATATTTATTATTAAGCCTTCATCACATTATTCAAGGATCATTAATTTAGTTGGACTATTTTAAGTTGGGCTTAAACCTATTTCTTATGAATTGAAGGCTTGTTTAAGCTTTAAGTGATTATAGGCCTTAACTCTAATATAAGCTTATCATGGGCTTCTTAGAGCACTTGATGGGCTACATAGACCTTTTACATGGAACTTAAATAGTTATTATAGTAGTTGGTTAAGTAGTTCCGTAATGGGCTTAAGATTTATTTTTAGGCCTTTTAACATGTTTTAAGCCTAATTCTCATCTTAAGGCCCTAAAATTGTTTCTAACTTATCTTAATGGGCTATATAACTCTTTGAACCCATTAAATGGCCCATTTAACATTCAATTCAGATGAGGTCATATCAATTAAGCGAACTCCTTATTATTCTCTATAAGCCCAAAGTTCATCTCTTATCATTTTAAGGCCTAAATCATTGCTTTTAACTAGTTATGGTCTCTATTTACACTTAGACTTATTAAGGGCTCCTTAAATTATTTAGTAAGCTTACTGCACTCTTTAATTAAGTTTTATTTATTTAGTATATCTGTTGATCATGAGCGATTAAGTAGGCTCAAGGCTCATTTTAAGGCTTAAATTACTCCATTTAAGCTTTATTTACACTTAGAATTATTAAGGATTCCTTAAATTATTTAGTAAGCTTAATAAACTCTTTTGATTAAGTTTTATTTATCTAGTATACCTACTGGTCATGAGTGATTAAGTAAGGTCAAGGCTCAGTTTGTGGGCCTTTTAGTTTAATTTAAGCTTAGTTCATGTCCTAATACCTATATTCTGACTGTAACTTAATCCAATAAGCTTAATTGTTTACTAAACTTATTATATGACCCATTTTATCATGAGTTCTAGATTTGGTACTAATGGTTTGTTAGGTTTCAAGTGGGTTTTTCTAAGCATAATGTCCATTTTAAGTCTAACTATTTCATTATAAACTTTATTTAGCCTTTTATCTTACAAGTTTAAGTCTTAAATTTTAATTATTTTTAGTCAATCATATGATTAACACATTAATCAACATTTTGCAGCATGTTATTCAACAAATCAATAGTGGTTTAAGATGATTTCTTAAGGTTTTTTACATATCATGTACTTAACTTGCTAGAATAACTATTAAACTATCGCTAAAATGCATCTAAAATCATTTTCTATCAAAATATACATGAGAAATAAAAAATATGATAGGGATATACATACATATATTTTTCCATAGCGTGGTAATGAAGATTTCTTGATGATTTTGCTGCTTTTCTTCATACTATCATCTTTATACAACTTATGTGCTTCTAAAGTTACATAAAGTTACATGTAACATGTTTACTTTACTAAAAATTTATGAAAATACATATGTATAAGTATGTAAACATGTTAAATAAAGTTGACATTTTGAGGGTCTCTTCCTTAGTTTCTGGGCTTAGGAACCACGCTTAGAAATTTAAATTAGGAAGAAAGTAGAAAAGGTGTAAGTTTACTTTGGTAGAAAAATAATTGGCTAATGAAAGGAGCTCTAAGGGTGGAGGAGGTTTTTCAGCAACCTAAAGGGATGTGTGGGGGAGTAAATGCAAGTGGTGGTTTATCGTTTAGAGGTGGTGGTGAGAAGTTATGGCTCGAGGCATTCTAGTACGCTAATAGATATGAGAAGTTTATTATTGTTTCCTCTCTTTTTGTTTTTCTTTTGTCTTGAATGTGTGTGTTAGAAAGTGTTTTTAGGGTTTATTTTAGGAGAGAGAAGATGAAATGAAAATGCAGATGGAGTGGCCAATAAGGATTGGTTATGGGTGGGTGTAATGGGGAACAAATCCCTTCCATTCTCGATTATGTGTACAAGCACAAAGCAGGGACCACTTAGTTTTGTGATTTTTACCAAATATGTTAAGAATCTACATTCTAAAAGTGAATGCATTACTTAATCATGTCTTATAATTAATGAATTGCATTGTCTTTTTATTGTTAATGGTGTTCTTCTCCTAATTAAAGATAATGCATAAACACCTCTAACTAATTAAGGTGTAGTTAAGCTTATTAACCCTAATTATTAGTATATATGATCATAATTGGACATAATTTAGGGTTTTTCCATATTTAACAAATTTAATCAAGCCTATTGGATCATCTTATCTAATTAATTTATGGTTTCTAAGCATGGGAATTAATTATTGCTAATTGATTACGATTTTAGAAGGGAAATTAGGGTTTTTTAGCAATTTTAATGAATTATTAACAATTGATGAATAATTTGGCTATATAATTAATTAGAGTTTATTAATTAAATTACGGTCTTTGACACTAAATTAGAGTTTGCAAGTTATTTTAAAGCTTCCCATGTTTTAAGGTATTACTAAGGTTTTGAAGGTATGCTTATGATTTTAGCTTTATTTTTAAGGGAATTGTATCGATAAGGGTAAAGTAGTAATTCCATTAATTTATTACCTTAATTGGCTTGATTTAATTGATCATTATTATATGAAGATATCTTAAATTGTTCATTATCAAGTTCATGCGATTTATATAATTTGAGTTAAATGTTTTAATTTAGCATTTTGTTTGCGTTTAGAGTTTAATATAAGGTTTTATTTCTCTATGGTTTTAGGTTTTGGGTTTTTCAATTCATATTTTTAATTTGTGATCATGTGTACTTGAATTTAGGGTCATAATATGCAACCAGGGTTTTTCAAATTTTATCTCTAAGGTTTTTGAGTTTATTTTAAGGTTCATTTTTAAAGTTTTATCTATTGTGATTTTCTTAGGCCTGATTGAGCTTAGGGAATATCTATTGCTTCTTCAAATTTAACTTTAACTCTACAACATGAAAATTACTAGGTTTACACTACATAGTATACCTAACACTAATGATAATTTATAGTTAGTAATCACTTAAAAGTTTTGGGAAACATTTTGTGATGGTCTTTTACATTATAAATTTTGAAAAATTTTATAAATTACAACTACAATATGAAAAAAAAAAAATTGTCATAGATATTTATTAAAAATGGAATAGGCATTATAGATTACCAACTATGGAAATTACTTATTAAATGATGCTAATTTATAGTTCCTATAGCTCAATTTTCTCGCGTCATAATTATAGAACGACCTTCATTGGTTAATTGTTGTGTCCTTTACTATGTGATCTTTATAATGTGCTATTTTGCAAGATAAGGATATTGGTTTGCTTAATATTCACTTGGTAGAGGGTTAGAGCTAGGTGGGAAGGAAGGGACTTGGTGGCATTAGGTTCTTTTGGAAGCAAAGTTGATGCTGGGTGGTTAATTTGCTTGGTTTCAACTACGTTTATCATCAAAGGATAGAAGAGTGGCCATAAGCGTAGAACGTGGCTATGGACTAAGAGCAACCATTAATTGTGGTAGTGAGATGGTAGTACTAGTGAGTAATCGTATTGATATACTATGAGTCTAACCAAATTAATTAACACTATATTTCTCGTTTTGATGTGAATTGGATTAGAAAGCAAACACCAAATGACATAATTTGAAGCTGACCTAGTTTTTTTTTTTTTTTTTATTGTTTGATTAGTGAAATTCAATTTAAAACTCAATCTAATCTACATGGTCCAATTTCATTGGAATTATTTTTTTTTGTGCACATTTGATTCATTACACTATTTTTGTTGTAGAAATATTATAAATAAGACCAATCTAAATGAGAACAATGAATATACAGAAAGGAGAACACGCACACATGCTAAGGTTAGGGGTTTGAATCCCATAAGGCACATGTATGCCTTTTATTTTTTTCCACCTGAAATAGATATGTGTCAGTCTCTCATTGGTTAATTATGCCATTTCCTTCCCTTTCCTTTTCTTTATCATGTTTTCTCATGCATATTCAACTCAAGATACTCATTTTGAGCCATTCTTGATTTGTTTTTCTTTGTGATTTCACCAAGTTAATGGTGAAATCATGAAGATCTCTTAGGATATTTTGAATAAAATCTAAGAAGTCATCCAATTTCATTTGTCTGTCACTCAAAAATCAACTTGAAGATTGAGAAAAGTCAATATCTGAAACTTTCGCTTGAGTATAATTTGTTGAAATTGAGCTATAATGAAGTGATTTGAAGCTTCCACCATATTTTTATCCAAGAAGATCACATAAATCATGCAAAAATCAATTGAATCGCGTTAATTTCTTTAACATTGAATATTGACCTAAGCTGGCATGGCAATGGCCAATTTAGACATTAATGAACCTTTCTAACCTTCTCTAGCTTGAGTAAGTACAAATTGAAGCTCCCCTTCCTTGTTTTAGCATCAGTTCTCATTGAAACATACTCAAACACACTTAACCTAAGCTTTCTCCCTATACTCAAGGAAGCTCCTATCTCTCAATCTAACTCAAAGATTGAGCATGGTCGGCTTTAAACCTAACTAGCACCATGGCTAAGCTCCTTAAGAAGAAAAGGAACTAAGCATCACTTGATTTGGAGTTGAATTGAAAAAGTTATGAGTTTTCAAAGATTGTTATGGTCCATTAACGAAATTATGCTGAAGGTGTGTTAAGCTTGAAATTAATCCCTTGTGTCATTTGGTCTTGAAGTCTACCATAGTCTAGCAATGAGAAGTGATCTAAATCTAGCCTTTGTGATTCACATCGCAACCTATTGTCATGCCATCAAATGGAATCATGCCATGCATGAAGATTCAACTTCCTAGCCATTGAATTCATCAATAAAGCCCACAAGCCATAAGTTAAAACCAATTTTCAAGATGAAGCTTTTATCTTTATTCATCATAGTTAGCAATATCTTCTACGTTAATTGAATTATGAAGTTTATGCTATGTCCTTTCTTTTTGGAGATTCATGTGATTCTAGCCATAGACGAAAATTGAAATTGGAAAATAATAAATATATGTTATGCCATTCAAATATTCCAACCATATCTCTTTTAATTGGATAGGTGATTAGAAGATTTATTTTCAAAAGATATGCAGGAGATATATTTCAAGATTCTATGACATATAATTAAAACTTAAGGGCCTTATAAATAGGAGCATTCATTCATAGAGTTAACTTCGTAAATGTTCGTCGTAGAGTACTTTCTTTTTAGTTATCTCTAATTTTCTTACAAATAATTAGTGGGATCAATATTGATTATAAACAAAGAAGTTAACTTATGTAAAGACTGAAAGTTTGGAATCTCTTATTTCTATGGTAAAGAATAGGTCTTCTCTATTCTTTTCTTGATTTTTATTTATGGATTTCTTTATTCGTTTGTAATTTATGTGTTTTACATAATCATGAATTAGCTTCTTTGTCAAGGTATTAGATTGATGGATCTTTGATATTTCTATATTAAATATTTAAATATTGGTATTCTTGATATTCTTGTCATTGAGCTTGTGTTTTATAATTTATGGAATACAGGTTAGGTTAGATTAAGATCTGAGAAATTATATTGCCTATGCTTTTACTTTAAAAGTACTAGTTAGCATATCAACCTACTCTAAATCCTAGTCTGACCTTGCATCTAACCCCTACCTAAGTTACGTCCTATGCATGTGTGATCTACCTAAATCAGAAACTTAACCTAAAGACTTGGCCCAAACTATGCTCCAACCAGGTTCCTGACCCATGCACGACCTACTTGTCCATATAGGTTTTCCTCATTTATTTTATTTTACTATTATATTTATACATTTCATTTTATTTTTTTTAAAAGGAGAAAAAGAGAAGAGGAGATATAAGAAAAAAAAAAAGAAGAAATGAGCGAAAAAGCAGTTTTACTCTATTTTTGTTAAACATTTTCCTTTTAATTTACTTTTCTCCTTTACCTTCTTTAAAAGAATTTGACAATTTTCAAAAATCAAAGAAAAAATGAATAAATAAAAATGAATGAATGCATGGTTTTCAAATCGTGATTGTACTATTTATTTGAATGCATAAAATTGGTAGAATGGTCTAAAATTATGTAAAATCGATAAAATTGTAAACTTGTACAATTGTATATCAAATTTCATAACTTTACTAAAAGTTTACACATAAGTGATTTTGCATCCCTTTTAATTAAGAAAAATATCATAAAATCATAAATTCATTGAAATGTATTTTTAACTCGCAATTTTAACAACCATAAATGAATGAATAAATAAATAAATGACAATAAAAGGTAATTATGATACTTTGGAAAAGAAATATGTTTGTCAAATAAATAAAATTTTTCCAAAATTAGGGCCTCTTTTAGAATTCCTTCCAAAAAGATAAATATTCAAAATTAGGGGCCTTTTAGAAATTTTCTTTAAAAAAAACAAATAGATAAAAACATAAACCCAATTGCTTTCAAAATTCAAATAAACCAATACTAAAATTTTATAAAAGTGAATTATGAAAGTTTGATCTCAAATAGCAAGTACATATACACTTATAGGCTACTACGAGTGCTTTAAAGTATGAAAAATTTTATTTTAAAATTCAAATAAACCAACACTAAAATTTTATAAAAGTGAATTATGGAAGTTTAATCCCAAATAACAAGTATATATACACTTATGGAAGTTTGATCCCAAAAGTTCCTTTTTTTTCGTAAAAAAAAAAAGTTCTTTACTTTACTTATAAAAAAAAAAGTAAAATATAAATATAAATAATAAACTAAGAAAAAATGGAAAAATAAGAAAAACAACAAAAATAGTTGAATTTTTTTTATGAAAGGATATTTCAAGAAATAAATCTAAATCTAAATTGTTTAAGTGGTATCCATTTTAGGGTTTAATAGGTTAATTCTTGAACTCAATATCTCTAATTTTTCAAAATCATTTTTTTCATAGTCTAATAGCCAAGTTATAACTATTCCATCAAATTAATTATAACATAATCCTTTTTCTAACCCCAATAGGGTGGTGGGTCCAAACCTTTTTTTCAAAATCACTAGTTAAGGATTAATATTAAATCGATATGGTTTAATATTAATTGAATCAAGGAAAATAAAACTGATAAAGGATTTATTTATTTTTATCTTTCTAAAGAGAGTAATAATGACTAAATACAAAGAAAATGAAGGAAAATTTATTTATTTATTTATTTTTCCAATTACGAATTTTATATTATTCTTTTTCATTTTTAAGATTGCTTTATAGGTGTCTATGTACACGTCATTGAGATCAAACCAATATAGTTCTACTTCTTTTTATGAAAACTTTAGTATGTAGATAAATTTTATTTTGAAAAAGCTACCATGTTTACATTTTTCTTACCAATTTTTATTTTTAAAATCGACCAATTAAGATTTTATTATTTAGAAAAAAAACCCTTCATTAAGTGATAAAACAATTTTGATGGTCTCTTAGACTTTGCTTCTTCACTATGTAGACTTATTTATAAAAACTTCTTACTTGACCAGATTTTATTCTTTGTGTCCAAAACATCTATTTTCAAAAATTTTTATTGTTAAAATTTAATATGGCCCCTAATTTCCCTTGAGCAATAGTTAGGCTATAATACTCAAAGTTTGCATAATGGTACCCATCCTTAGTCTTAATTAAAGTGGTAAATGAAACTGTAAAAAACAAAGATTTTATCATTTTTATTTTTTCTATTTATTTATTTTATTTCTATTAATGGAATTTGAAAAAAAAAATTACACTTTTTTTTTCTGATTTTAAGGATTTTTCAAAATTTTTTATTATGTTTGGAACAATTAGACCAAATAAAATAGAATGGGAAGAAAATGAACTAACCTAGTGAATAGAGTTCAATAGGTCAGAGTAGTGTGTTGGTTCAAACGTAGGTCGTCAAGTCGGACTTCAAAGCTTCAAGCAGGTCTATGGTTAAGCTCACTTATGCTATGCTTGTGAGGGCTGGAAAGAAGGCAATGGTGGTGAGACTTTGTTTAGGCATCTCAGGTTGTCATCGTATGTAGTAGAGGCATTAAACCTAGGATTCTCAAAGAGGTAAAACACATTAGCTATGTCACAACCCTTAAGAGGGATTGAGTTGTGGTAATACCGCCATATAATTTGTGAAGATCCAATATCAAGTATCATCTTTGATCAAGGGCTTTAGCGTATTATACGAGGTATTTCACAACTACAACCTTCTCTTGATAACTAGTATTAAGTAACAGCAGAATGTATGAATTGAAGTTATATCATCCAATTAATACTAACATAACATAGATAAGAGGGGATATAAGATTTTCCCTAAATTAGTCATACAGTACCGAAATAAATCATCATAAGTAATCTAGGTTACCCAATAAGCTAAAGATACTTAATAATGGAGAATAAAGAGAGTTCAATTATAAACAAAGGGTTCACTCAAGCTTTGGACTTCTTTCCATCCCATAACCCAAAGCTAGTACAACTGACCTTGCTCATCCCGCGACCTGACTTCAATCATAAATCATACTATAATAACAAACTATAGGGGGGTAAGCTTAAATGTTTAGTGAGTAATCTTCCTACTTTACTAAGAAGTAATATCAAACAAGTTATTAAATAAGCGTATGAATGCATGGTCAAACATATGAAATGCAATAATTTATACAGTCTATTGATAATTGTCTATAGTATGGTTTTAACGCTCATCGTTGCCAAGGTTAGGAAGTATTTTGGCACATTAATATCTAAGTATTCGCATCCAATTTGAAGCCTCTTATCATCAATGTCACCCTTAACAATAGGCAAAATATGGCCTCAAGCAAAAGGCGGCACTCCCAGGAGCTAAGTAGTTCCCAAAGGTCAAGGTAGAAACATATTGCATAAAATACATGATACGATAGCAATTTCAATATACAAAATACAATGTAGATCCAACTAAGCATAATCCCCCGTTTTACTACGTGATGCTGATACCTAAATTATAATGTTATAAGATGTGATGCATGTCCGATTTAATTAGGGGTCGAGTATTCATTAGTTCTGATTCATGGGTGATCAAACAATTATATACAGATATTGCAAGACCCTAAGTTCTAATGCAGCAAGCATATAAGTTCGTATCAACATAAGATATTTTGCAAGTGAGATCAATCATATCAAAGACATGTAATTTCTCACTTGCCCCAACATGTAACCATTTAAGTTATCGGATATAATTAAACATTTCGCTAACTACAATAACGAACAAGCAATGTAGGGGAGGGTAGGGGGTTAGTTGTATACTCCCTCGGCCATGATACTTAGTAGTCTCGATAGTCTTTTATCGTGTCCAAGTCAATATCCTCGTCACCTAAAGAAGATAATTAAGGTTTATGAGCATTCTTCTTGCATTAGTTAACTAGGCTTACCACTCATTAACTCTGAGTTAGTTGTTTTTGCAATTCGAACATATTTTCCTCATTTCAACTCTGTTTTCAGTGATCTTATAGTCGTTTTTATCATTTTTGAATGTTTTTTCATTCGGTGAAGTTATTTTTAAATTTCTAGGTTAGTAAGTTTTTAGTTTGGTCCCCATAAGGTTTTAGGCTCAAATGGGGAGTTAGGTCACTTTAGGATTTTGGCTTAGTTTTGGGCCTTGAGCTTAGTTTTTGACTTTAGGCTTTATACTTAATAATTTAGGCCTTCTTTTAAGTATTTTAAATGGTCTTTTTCTGCCCAACACCTTAAAATTTTAAAGTAGCCTTAATGATAGTCTTATGGGTTTAAATGGGCATTTTTACTAAGTTTACGACTCTAAATCACTAAAGGATCTATGATAGGTGTCTTGGATGGGCCTTGGAGTTTAGTGGGCCTTTTAATTAAATCATTATAAGCCTTTTAACTTAAGATTTAGATCTGGTCACTTAGCTACATAGGTTCTAAAATTGGTTCTTTTAAGCTTTATGTATCTAAATCATTATTTGAGACCTTAGGCTCAAGCCTACTTGACTTTTTGGGCTTAAGCCCAACATTTGACTTAAGTTTAGCTTATTTTTAATATGTTTACGGATCTAGCCATTAAGTTCTTAGGGGTTATTAACACAATTCTTAAGCCTATAATCACTAACTAAGTTAGTTTAGGACCTTAACCATACTTTAGCCTATTTAACTTGATTAATTAAGTCTTAACCCATACTTAATACTAAATAAACAAGTCATTAATCTAATAAATAATAATTTCTAGATCTAGTAGGTTCATGAAAGTGGTGGCCATGAAGTGCTCTTTGATACAAAGATGATATGGCGTTGGGTAGGGAACTAAGAATGGGTATTCAGGGTTTAAGAGGAGTATCAAGAATAAGGAGTAAAATAGTGGTTTTAACAGTGAATGTGTATGGATATCATGTACCAAGTAACAAACATAATTAGGGGTTTATGCTTAAAATAGGGTTTGATATGACTCATGAACACTAAATGTCACTCAAAATTCAAATGATGGTTAAATACAACTTACTAACTGGTTCAGATGATAGGTTTACTACAATCTTAGGGTGAAGATTGATAAGAACACAAGAAGGATTAAAGAGTTATTCAACACTCAGTAATCTAACAAATGCAAGCTCTAAAAGCTCTAGGGTATCCTTACTCAAGAAAGGAAGGTTTGAGTATAAACACAGTTTGAATATTCTTCTCTTTGTTATCCCTCCTAATTATAAATGTTGCTATTTATAGCAAATTTTAACCACTAGTGACGAAACTGTAAATAATATATAAGACCTTAAACCTTAAAGAATTGGGGCCCATAAATAAATTAAAGACAAACATGTACAAGAATACAAAATTGTACATTTTATAAGGGAAGTCGGCATGTGGTCAATCGATATGTCTTAGAAGGAGTAGGATCTGAACTAGGTGAGAACGATAATTATATGTTTGGGTTCGGGAAGCATTCCCTAAAGCCTCACATTGTTTGGTTGAGACATTAGAAAGGTCATCCCATAATTGCAAAGTTCTACAATTATTTGGCACTAGTCTTTGTAGGCTGTGCCAAATGGTTCTCTAGTCTTGAGTACTAGGTTGCATGGTCTCTCGGTTTCTTAGTAAATGATAGACTTAATGCCGAATGTATCCTTTTATTCCTCTTATCCTTTTGGTACTTACTCAACCTCAGCTTAGGACAGGTTGGCCTTAGATTAGGATAGGCCAACCTCAGCTTGGATATAGTTGGAGGTAGATTCCTATCAGCTCTCAGGGTCAAATCTTCCATTTTCATGCAACACTTTGTTTTTATGGTGTTTTCACTTAAGTAACTTATGTTTCTACTAATCTAAAACCACAATCGCTACATAAAAGTATGTAGAAATGTTGTGAGGGAACATATAAGGCACAACATGCATGGGAAATGGGGATTCTATCAATCTATTTGTGATTTACTACTAAAACTAACTATACTTTACACTACTCAATCTATTTGTGTTATATCTTCTACCAAAAGTTGTTTTTCTTTTACTAACCTTTGTTTGCCCTTCTTGAAACACTTTAAAACTCCTTGGTAATTGCTATAAAGTTAGATTTAACAAAGAAAAACATTAGTTCCTAACATAATTCTATAAGAAAACTAAGGAAAACCTAGCCTAAGTACTTATCAAAGTAAGGAGTGGAAGGTCCTCTTTAAGATGAGTATGTCGTAAGCTTATGTGGTTGTATAGGTGTATATATGTGTCGAAGGACTTGTGGATGCTGTGTGTGAGGTATAGTGCTTAGTGGTGAGTGATGCGAACTACAACTAAGAATAGACAAGGCCGTTCATAAGGATGGGTCCAAGCTTACCGAAAGCTTAAAAGGAGTAGTGGGGAATGGTGTGAAAGGACAAATGACAAATGACAAGTGAAAAGTAAGTTAAAGCCTATGAACAGCCCCTATAGATATGACGTACCAATTGAACTTCCAAAGACTTATGGTACATTTTGATATGACGCATGCACTAGTTTACTGAGGTTACCTACCACCTAGCCTTACTCAAGGATTAACATAAGAGTAATGCTGAGTGTAAACATGCAGTGTTTACATAGGGATGGAAAAATGCTCAAAGTATATTAATGGTAATCAATCTGATGTTTACAGTTATAAGTATAGAAGGTATTTATACTCGTGAATTTAGGGTAGTATGCCTAAAAGGGAAAAAATAAAAAGGGTATTACCCTAAAGAAGTAATGTACAAAAATACAAAAAGAGTTAAAATGAATATTTCAAAAAAGTAATGGTAAGTGGAGCATAATTTTCAAGTAGTTCTGTATACGTGGCAAAAATACATTAGCGAAGCCATTAGAGATTGCGAACAAAAGTGTATGGATAAGTTTCTTGTCCGAGTAGGGGTAGCTAAGGATTAGTTCGAAGTCTCTCTTGTCATCTCGACAAGATTGAAGTCAGGTAAGTGGTTGGTTTGGGAATGAACGTGAGAGGGCGAGGATTGGTAGTTTTCTCTACATACTATTTCTCGACACATAATCTCTGAGTAACAGGCAGTCATTCAACCTAGCATAAAGAGTAACTTAGTAAAGAAGTATTCGGCCTTGGTAGTAGCCGGCTGGAGTAAAAGAATTTGCCTTGCTAGGCCTTTAAGTCCTTAGGCTCAGCTGCGAGTCGAAGGCTTAATAGCCTAATTCTTATCATTCTCTCCAGGTTGCTTTAGATTTGGGATCAAATTCGAATGGTCTTCGATAAGCTCTCTATTAAGGTGATATGGACTGAGGTTAGCAACATTGAAGGTATCAGAAACCCTGTAGTCCTTGGGTAGCTGTAATCTATAAACGTTATCATTAATCTTCTGGAGGATTCTAAATGGTCCTTCAACTCTGGTAAATAATTTGTTCCTCCTCTTGTTAGGAAATCAGTCCTTGCTAAGGTGTAGTTATGCCAAGTCCCCTTGCTGGAATTGCTTAGCCGTCCTACCCTTAATCTTCTCTCACATTCTTTTAGCAGCTTAGTTGATATGCTGATTGACTTTATCATAGATGTGATAAAGGGATTGTGATCTAGCCGAGGCGTTAGGGTCTTTTTATGTGGGTATAGGTATAGGGGTATGAACAAGGGGTAACTCAGGATCGAACCATAGACCACTTTGAAGGGAGTTTGCTTAGTAGTGTCATGCAATGTGCGGTTGTAAGCAAAGTCAACCACTAGTGAGCAAACATCCCAATAAGCCAAGTTCTTGCTCACTGCAACTCGGAGTAGTGATCCTAAAGTGCGATTAACCATCTCTATTGGGCCGTTAATTTGAGGGTGACAAGAAGTACTAAATAGTAGTTTGGTCCCCATTCGGCGCCACAAGATTTTCCAGAAATGGCTTAAGAACTTCAAGTCTTTGCCAGAGACTATATTTCTCAGTACGCCGTGTATCTACACAATCCTGTAAGAAAAGAAAAGTAATAGCTGAAGCATTGTTATTTTTGGAGGAAGGCATGAAGTGTGCCATTTTGTTGAATCGATCCATGATGACCATTATAGAATCTTTGCCCCGGGTAGTTCATGGTAGTCCGAGAATAAAGTCCACGCTCAATTCAGTCTATGACTTCATCGGGACAGGCGAAGGCATTACTTTCCCTTACTTAGCTTGGCACTTAGCCTTTTTTGCATATAGTACAGCTTTTGATAACTCAGTGTACATCTTTCCTCATTTTTGGCCAAAAGAATCAACCATTCAATAGTTTACAGGTTCTTCTTTCTCCAAAATGTCTAGAAAGTTTTCCATTATGAATTTTCCTAATCAACAAATCCCTTAGGGGACAAGTTGGCACACATAATTTTCTACTTTGGAATAAGTAGTCATTCTCTACATAATACTTGTCTATTGTTCTTCCATCAACACATTGCACAATTATGGGTCCAAAGTGTAGATCCTCATAATATTACTCTTTGATACTCATAAAACCAAATAGTCTAGTCTACAATTCATTTAGAAGGGCATGTCTTCACGAAAGAGCATCCGCAATTACGTTGCTCTTTCCTTGCTTGTATTTTATCATAAAATTAAATCACTCAAGGAATCAACCCATCTTGCCTGCCGCTTTGATAACTTAGTTTGACTTCAAAGGTACCTTAACAACTCATGGTCAGCATATATGACAAATTCTCTCGGCATTAAATGGTGTTGCCATATTTGTAGTGCTCGAATTAGTGCTAAGAGTTCCTTGTCATACATAGAGTAATTTAATTGTAATCCTCTGAGCTTCTTCTTATGGAAGGCAATTGGTCAGCCTTTTTATATTAGGACAATACATATTCTAATGCTTGATGCATCACATTCTAACTCAAATATTTTCTCGAAGTCAGGTAGAACTAATACCGAAGCAAAGATCAATCTTTCTTTTATCTTAGCAAAGCTCTTCTCCTCCCTTTCTCCCTATCGAAAGTCAGTGTTTTTCTTTGTTAGCACAATAATTGGTATAGCGAGGTTGTTGAAATTCTCCATGAACCATCTATAGAATGAAGCCAATTTATGGAAACTTCTCTTGTTGACATAAGTAGAAGAAATCGGCCGCTCGATAATTACTCGGATCTTCTCATCATCAATTCGTAAACCTAAGCTACTAACTACATAGCCTAAGAATACCACTTCCTCTTGGTAAAAACGACACTTCTTGAGATTACTGAATAATCTCTCAGCATGGAGGATATCCAAAATTGCTTGGAGAGGTTCACAGTGACTTGGCATGTCAACATTATAAACCAAGATATCGTCAAAGTACACCATGGTATACTTCCCTATTAGAGATCTCAATACGTGGTTCATTAGTCTCATGAAATTGCTTGGGGCTTTTGACAAGCCGAAGGGCATAACTATCCATTCATAAAGTTTTTGTTGAGTCTTAAACGTGGTCTTCCACTCATCTCTTGGCCTTATGTAGATTAGATGGTAGCTACATTTCAAGTCAATTTTGCTGAAAATCTTGGCTCTGCTTAATTCATTTAGCATGTCTTTCATTATAGGAATGGGATACCTATATTTGATTGTGATCTTGTTCATAACTCGGCTATTTACATACATTCGCCAGGTTCCATCCTTTTTTGACACTAGAAGTACGACACAACATAATGGTTGGGACTTTCTCTAACATAACCTCTCTCTAGTAACTTATTGACTTAACGTTAGAGCTTAGAAGCTTATTCAAGATTCATCCAATAAGTTAGTCTATTTGACAGTGCGGCACCAAATAACAAGTCAATGCAATGTTCTATGCCTCAAGTTGGGGGTAATTCTTTGAGTAACTATTCTAGGAATTAATTGACATATTCGTCCAACAATGCTTTTATTTCCAAGGGTAGTTCACCCCACTCCTTCATTTCTTATAGTTACCAGACCAACATAAGGGTCAGCTCACCAACATCAATGGCCTCTTGGAGCTCGACTTTACTCATTACTAGATCCTTCTTCGATCTGTGAGTAAGTTTTGTCTGTAGTTTACTAATTTCTCTCAGCGGCATCTGGTTCATTGTAATCTTTTAACCATTCTTCTCGAACATATACGTACTCTTATAGCCATCATAGATAATTCTTCTATCAAACAATCACTGTTTACCTAGCAACAAATAGGAAGTGCACATAGGTAGTATGTCATCAAGAATCTGGTTAGAGTAATTTTCAATTTTGATCAGTAGTAGTATTTGCTGAGTGATATGTAGTGCTCCTTTCTCACCTAACCAGTGCAACTTATGTAGCCTCGGTGTACAATAGTAGGCAAGTTCAGTTTTGAAATAAGATCGGTTGATTCTACAATAGTGCAACTACTATTATCTACAATGAAGGCATATACTTGATCATTTACCTTATAGGTGGTATGAAATAAGTTCTCTCTCTACTCCACCTTACGTGAAGGTTCCATTTTCATTGTGTGTTAGACAACCATGATTAACTAATCCAATCCTCGGTAAACACATCCTCTTCAATAAGTTCTTTCTTGGTAGCTTATTTCTCAATGGTACTCTCCTCCTCTAGTTCCTCATCAATACTTTCAACCTCTAGCTTTAAGACGTCTCCCTTGATGACCATTGTCTTTCGGTTCGAGTACTAAGTAGCTATATATCCGAACCCTTGGCACTTAAAGCACTCAATCTAGCTCTTCTTCCTACCAAATCTTTGTCTATTCTCATAAGTTTAGGTCAGTACTTCACCATCAGGTTGGCCTTTTAGCTTGGTTCGAATGTCTATCTTTCTACTCGACTCAATACTTGACAAAGCTCGGTGACTTCCATGTCTGGGTCGGCTAGTCAGCATTTTGGTCTATACTCAGCTTTTTCTCTGCCTCTCTTACTCGTTGGGCTATTTTAATGGCTTCATCCATTGTGGTGAATCATTGGAAATCCACAATGTCATGAAATCACCTCTCAATCTTGTAAGAAACCTAAAGATTGTTCATGTCGAAGGCTCCTCCACTTCACATTAGATCATGAACATTTGGAATTCTAGTACATATTCATCAAATGTTTGGCCTCCTTATCTTAGCTCCTAAAGTCGAGTAAAAGTATCTTGTAAATAAGTTTCCAACATAAACTTATTTCTGAATATTCTCTTCATCTCGGGCCAAGTATTAATCTCTTGGTAGCCCTTTCACCTCCTCATAGCTTGTAAATTCTTCCACTACTAGACGGTATATCTAGAGAACTCAATAGCAGTAGTTCTCACTTTCTCATAATCCTTGTATTGATAATATTCAAAAACACGCTTCGCTCTTACTTCCCATTCCAAATACTTATCAGTACTCCTAGATCCATTAAAGCTCAAAATTCAAAGTTTTACATGGTCAGGTGCTCTATGGACTTTAACTTGCTCTTCTTCTGAATAATCTTCCTTTTCCTCTTCATCTAATTCCTTTAAGTTTATCCATTGTCTTACTCGTCCACCTTGAACTGGTCGATTTAGGTTCTAACCTTTAATAGGTTAAGCAATTTATGGGGTATTTTGTGTAGCCTCGGTTGATCAGTAAGCTAATTTATGAACAACTCGGGTCAAATCTACCAAGAGGTTAGCTACTTCATCAAGTCTTTTGTCAATACTCTTAAGGGTTCCCTAAGATTGTCATCCATGGAAGACAATTCCACTGTTTTCGTCTCTAGTACTGATGTTTACACTTGGGTTAATCATTTTGTCTATAGATTCAAAGCTTAAACTCTTCAGATAGGTGATGTAGAAATACTTCCATAAACTAGAAAAAGTAACAGCTAACAAATATAGCAATCAAACGACATGGCAACTTACTCTATTTCATACATGCAAAACAAGATATAAATAGAACTTCAAATGCAAACCATAACTCAAATAAAACCTTTACTTTGATACCAAAATGATGTGGACCGTAGCTTAGAATAGATAAGGCCAATCGTAGGGATAGGTCTAAGCTTGCCAAAAGCTTAAAAGGAGTAATAGGGAATGGCATGAAAGGAAAAATGACAAATGAAAGGTAAGAAAAAACCTATGAATTGCCTTAACGGATATAATGCACCAATGAAACTTTTGAAAACTCATGGCACAATTTGATATGACGCACAAACCAGTCTAGTGAGGTTACTCACCACTTAGCCTTGCTCAAGAGTTAGGATAAAAGTGATGCCGAGAGTAAATAAAAAGTGTTTACGTCGAGATGGAAAAATACTCAAAGTTTATTAATGGTAATCAATCCGATGTTTACAGCTACAAGTATAGATTGTATTTATACTCGAGAATTTATGGCAATATGCGTAAAAGGGAAAAGAAAAAAGGGGTATTACCCTAAGAAGTAGTGTACAAGAATACAAAAGGATAAAAATTAATATTTTAGAAAAGTAATGGTCAGTGGAGCAAATTCTTCATGTGGTTTTGTACATTTAGCAATGATACATTAGTGAGGCCGTAGGAAGATGAAGAAAAAAGTGTAAGGATAGGTTGTTTGTCCAAGTAGGGGTAGTTAAGGATCAGTTCGAAGTTTCTCTCATCATCTCGATAAGATTGAACCCAAGTAAGTGGTTAGTTTGAGAATGAATGTAAGAGGGCGAGAATTGGCAGTTTTCTTGGCATACTATTTGTCAACACACAATCTTAGAGAAATAAGCAGTTATTTAGCCTGGCATAAAGAATAACTCGGCAAAGAAGTACTCGATCAGCCAGGAGTCGGTTGGAGTAGAAGTATCTACCTTACCAACCTTCTAGTCCTTGAGCTCGACTGTGGGTTAAAGGCATAGTAGCTTGATTCTTATTAGTAAGTGATTTGGAGTGGTGGTGATAGTGGTGTAAGGTCTAACGGTGTAGTGTGTATGTATAACCGAGATGATAGATTGGAAAAGGTTTTAGGGTTGATGTTTAAGAGAGTGTTTTGAAAGGATTTGAGAGTGTTTAGGGTTTGAGAAAATAAAAAAAAATGAAGGAGGGAAGAGGGGTGGATGGTTGTGTGGTAAGGGAGGAGTGAGGGGCCAAGTTATGATTGTTTAGGGAATCAAGGACAAGGCCTAAAATGGGGACCATGTACTATTGTGTTTTTTATCAAATTGGGTAAGATCATGTCCCCTTAGGGTATAGGATATTTTAAGGTGATTAAGGGTTTGTCTTTTGGGCCTTAATCATGTTTAACTTGTTACTAATTAAGATGTAATGAGGTTGGTTATAAATTAGGGTTTAATTAGGGTAATTGATGATAATTAAGCATGATTAGGCCAATTAAGTTCACTTAGGATACATTTAGGGTTTTGTTGGACTTTGATACTATACTTTAGCTAATCTAAATGCCCTACATTTATACTTAGGTTTTGGTGTTCATTTACAGTAATTTGATTTGTGTACGAGCTTGAAAGTTAGGGTTTCCTTCGTTTAGTGGTATTGATCACCTGTATTAGTTGGTTTAATGTTACTATTAGTGTTTATTTGTGGTGTTAAGATATTTGATCACTTAATTAGGGTTAGATGATCATTTTACGGTTTCAATATCGTTCTAGGGTTTTCCGTGTATTAGGGTTCTTGCTCGTTCAGCTAAAGTTTTAGGGCTTACTTTAATTAGGGTTTTCAGTTGAACATCTAGGGTTCAATTCCTATACTTAGGCTTTGTTATTATGTTTAGGTGGTTTTAGGGACTATCTAAGGACTCCTTCACCTAATTCCACTTTTGGGTTATTGAAATTTTGTAAGGCTTAAGGTTGTGCTAGTTTACACCTAAATCACACGAAGAGTGGTGGTTTGGTTCGACCAATGGATATGGGTATAGCACGTTTCAAAATGATCAATTGGTGGATTATCACACAGAAAGTTTAGCTTTTTCTAAATCTATGCACTCCTAGAAATTCATTGGTAACATTAGCTTCCATTTTATATGTGATGTGAGAAAAATTATAGAGAGAGAGTAAGTGCGTATGGTGATCGACACTACAATGAGATAAAGTGACATTGTATTTGCTTTGTATTATCTTAGGTGAAATTGAAGGTTCTAATAGATTTCCTAGACTCTCTTACATATATAAGTGAATTTCAAATTTCAAATTTCAAATCAAGTATTGAGCTATAGACTAACTTGAATCATAGATTGCTAGGTTTGGATAAATTTCAAGTTTTGTTGATTTTTGTCAAATCTTTAGTTTGTAGTTATCAATGAAAAATGATTACATTTGATGAATCTTATATAAATTTTGAATTGATTTGCATTAAAATCCATAAAATAACTATAAAGATTTGATAAGATAAGTTGAAGATTTGAGTTCTAGAAGCCCTATTGGATTTCTTGTTACTCACTTTCAGATTCCGATAAGCTTGTCAAGGAAGAAGGTTACATGCTATGCATGCATGGAATGCATCAAGCCTATGACCTCTCTATTGTATACGTTAATCCTAAATTGCTTAACTACATTTTTTGTTCTCAATGTAAATTGCCAGTTTAATTTGCTTATTCTATTATTTCCAAGCTAAAGCAATTTTAGCTTTATAAGCTCGAAAATGGTTTGGTTTACTTGAACCTTGGATGAATAGAAACACCCTCAAGTCAATTAAATAATTAAAAACACATACGTACAAAGAATTTTTCAATTTTAAAATATCTTCAAGGCAATTAAATAATTGAAGAGACATTTACATAAATAATTTTGAATTCATTGTCCAATTTATTCAAATTTCAATCAATTTAAGCATAATTGAAGCCTCTTTTGAAATTAGTTTAAATTGACTATACTTCATGATTCCAAGATTATTTAAATTGGATTTTACCCAAAAAAAATTATTTATGACAAAACTCAATATTTTTATTGAAGCTAAAAGCCAATTAGATTGCGTATATATCTTTGAATAGAAAATTGTCTTTTTGACCCAAAATGACCCATCAACCTGACTGTGAAACTTCTTAATTTTTCAAATTTTCCCTTCTTTTTTGTATTTTTTTTCCAATTTTTTTGGTATTTTTCACAACTCATACATAAGAATGATTCAACACTTTTGGAACATTAATTGGATTAACTAAATGATCCACAATAACCACTATCTTTCAACATCCTCGATATGCCTTTAGCAAATTTGCATCAACACTTATATACATAAACCCTGTTTCACATCCATCAACCTGGAAATATCAATCAATACCTATATTAGTCTCACTTCATTTCATGCACATCTTAAGATATTAAGGAATAATTAGTAGAATTACTTATCTAAGATTCATAGTGTATGATCAAAACATTTAACCTGTAAGTAAGGCCTAATATATCACATACCGTTCCAAAACTTATACCTTATCCTTTATCTAATATAACACATTGAAAATGATGAAATTCCTAATCCATCTACTTCTACATATCAACAAATTTCTAACAAATCAATGAGCTTACCTACGATTGCCTCAAAGGTTCTACATCTATACATTAAGACTTATAATATGACTATTCATACAAATTTGTCTTACAATCTGGCATCATTGGAACAAACTCATAAACTTCAAAAGTTATCTTATGACAAAAAGTGGTAAGAAGTTAACTCAATAGCTGTATGTATACGAATCAAAAGCTATGATTGTAATACCAAAGTGACTCCTAATGTGCTACGATTTTTACCCTATGCTTGAATCTTCTTTTAGATCTATTTTTTAGTACTACAAGTCGTGGTTGGTAAAATCACAAGTCAAAAATATAATTCTACGAGTTTGTAATTTTATAATATTTTTCTTAATTAAATTGGATGCAAAATTATTTATGTAGAGACTTTTAATAAAATTATGAACTTTCATATACGATTTTTACAAGTTTAAGGTTTTATTGTTTTTATACGATTTAACAAATTTTATTCATTAAAATGAATAATAGAATCATGATTTTGACAACCATACTTAAGGTTATAAACTATCCCTTTTAGCTTGTAATTTGAGCTAAGTGAATTTACCCAAAACAAAAGATGAAGAATAGCAAGATAGCATTAACATAACCATGTAACACCTATCAAAGCTCACAATTGAAACTCAAACACAATCTCAAATGTTTATGCAACAAGTACATACAATGCTAATATACATACTATGTATTGCCAGTATTATAAATGAGCTATACTTAGAAACTCCTACTAAGCAATAAAGTGAGCACAAATTGGGTAATTAGATAGTAGTGCTAAGTGGTTATATATAGAGCAATAAACCAAGCTAATGGAACTATATGTTCAAAAACTGAGCTTTCAAACTGAGAAACTTTTTTAGTTAAAACTTAAGAATATATTTCATCAAAGCATTAGTTCTAAAACTATGACCCTTCTATCTTTTTATGCCATGGCATGGATATAGTCTTGCAAATTTTCTAAGCTAATGAGCAAACATACTAAGCAATCCGAAGGGGAGGGTAACTTATAACCAAAGCAATCGAGTGATAACACAAATTCAACTAGGAAAACATTAAAAGTAGTCAAGCACGTATCTTAGGCAATGAAGTGGTCATATAAGAGTAGCTAAGTATCTTGTCATTTAATAATAGAATATTGAATAAGGATTCTATTAAGGAGTTCACTTATGTAAATCACAAGGGGGGCAAAAATCAAAAGTGATAACATAGGAATGGAATCCACCACTCAAATAACTCATATCTATCATCAATAATTCATAACCCTAACCAAGCATAACTTCATTAGACAATTACTATGAATAGTCTATAACAGTTAAAAATGTCAAAACTACTCACCTTGCCACTACACTTTCCTTATTCAATACATCTAACATCGCCTATTAGATTCATACATACATCTTATCATTCTCTATTTCATACTTTGATGCCATTACACATAACTATGGCATGACATTATTAAATGTAATTTTACATACTTTTAATGGCCATAATTTGTTCATTATTTATCCATTTCAATGATCTTTTGGTCCTATAATGGTACAACACTAAATTAAGTTATGTGTTACTTCTAACATTCGCTATAATTAAAGCTTATAATAAAGCAAGGTTAGCTACCCCTTTATGTATTTATTTATTTATTTATTTATTTATGTATTTTGTCCATTTCTATTGATTTTTATGTCAATTGTTATTTTTCCAACTTTAATTTCAATACACCTAGCATTTAGTAGTACTTAATAATTTATACATATTCTTCATTTCAACAAAAGCATTTAGTCCACTTAAGATGAGCTAAGGATGTCAATTATTATGAGGACCCATAATCCATTTTGCTTTAACAATCTATTGCTCGTTTTCTAATGTCTTTAGTGGAAATTACTTATTGATTTATATAATTTAAATGCTATTTCATGCCATAATATTGACCTTATAAGCCAAATATCTTGTTATATGTTCAAGCTTAAATGTTTTCGTTAAATAATGAACATCATCAACTAACTTATATTCATATCAAATAAAGCTTTTATAAACCTTACTTTATAGGATCACTTCCAAAAATTTTGTAGCCTCATCATAAAGTTTGAAGTAAAATAGAGGACAATGCTCAAAGTCCTAATTTCATAGCTCGAAGAGTTAAGGTAGAATAAATAGAAAATAAAAATCTCTACCTATTATCATGCTATTGAAATAAATGAATTTAAGTACAAAAAGACATATCAACAAGGAATAACAAGCATTTGATAGCACCAACAAAATAATCATTTTCAATCAATCACAAAGTTATAATCTCCTCTAAATCAATTTAAAATGATGAAAGATTTACTCATTAGCAAAAGAATGTGCATCATTGAAACAAACTAATAATCTAAAATGATTTTGGTATAGCCTTTCATCTTGCATCTTATAGCACATCAACGCCCTAAAAATGATATGTAAATAATGTATTTTGTATGCATAATGATATGTCATACCTGGCATAGACATTGCAGACCACTAAAAATGTTAGTCATCATTGCTAAGTTTCCAATTTTTGATATATCAAATAATCACCTTTTGATATACTACTTCCAATTCAATTGAGAGGATATCACATTAAAAATAGATGTCTCAACAGTAATTTATTTTACAAAAGCAGAGGACTAGACATGACATAGTATGAAGGAAATTCACTGTCTTTTTGTTTATGTTATCTCTATGAGTAACTTAAATGATTGGTGATGAAGCAAAATTCTTATCCCCAAGTTGTACCATGTAAAAGAGGTTGAACATCTAATGAAGCAGTAACACTTGTATTTACTTTAAGCCTAGCTGATGCTGACCTGAAGATTTCTTCACATTGAACTTGTGCACAGTTTTCTTCACTTTCTTGAAAATTAGGCAAGTGTCCCAGCTTTTTAATCCTATCCAATTCCATTACCACTTCTCTCATAGTAGGTCGGTTCCTTCCATAAGAGTTTAAACAACTTCTTGCAAGGGTGGCAACACTAAGAATTTCTTTCTTTATGCCTTGACTTAGAAGTTCAAGATCTATGATATCAAATAAATGGCCATCATCTATAGCTAGGATGAAAAAAGCAGCTAAATTTATACCTTCCTCCATTCTCTCCATGCAAATAGGCTTTTGCCTTGTTAAAAGCTCAACAAGTATCACACCAAAACTATATACATCACTCTTGTCAGTAAATTGGTTTGTTTGGAAGAACTCTGGATCAAGATATCCAATGGTTCCTTTCACTAATGTGGTTACATGAGTCTGATCAAGAGATACCGATCGTGATGTGCCAAAATCTGCAATCTTTGCTCGATACTTTTCATCCAAGAGAATGTTTGTCGACTTGATATCTCTGTGATATACGGGTCTTGATGCCGCTGAGTGTAAATAGAAAATTGCTTCCGCAATTTCTACTGCAAGTTGTAAGCGCACTTCCCATGATACTGGGTCTGCTTTGTTTGACCCATGAAGATATTGATACAAATTTCCATTTGGTATGAATTCATATACGAGAAGAGGAATTTCTGTTTCCAAACAACATCCTAGTAGTTGTACAATATTTCTATGACTAATTTCTGTTAGAATCATAACCTCATTTATAAATTGCTCAACTTTTTCTTCATCTACGAAAAGAGCTTTCTTTATTGCTACTATTCTTCCATCTGTTAACATTCCTTTATAAACAGTTCCTTGGCCGCCTTTCCCTAAAACCCTGCTTTCATTAAAATTTTCAGTAGCCACTTGTATCTCTTTTTGATTAAACAATTTACCTTTTTGAACATTTCCTTTGGATGACAATAGTTGCTGCTGTAGTATGAGTCCTCCATTTTGCTTAAAATACTTTCCCTTAAGCTTCTTTTCTTTTCCTTTCTTAATGATTCGGCATAGCCGCCACCCTAGCAAAAATAAGAGAAGCACTCCTAAACCAGAGCCAATACCTATATGAAGAAAAATCAATATGTGAGATCACTTTTTGCAATCTAAGTTCAAGTTTAGTTTAATAGGAAGGACATATCTTTGAATGCATGTGTTTTGTCCTCTAAAGGTTATTTATAAAAGAAGAATGGGAGCATTTATTCATTAGTTCTTCAACTCGACTAAGTGCTTTTCATGGTGCTTACATACATTCTCTTGTAGGTGAAGACTAAATTTCATAGTTTTTAATTCAAATAATAATAATAATAAAATATAAAAGAAAGGGAAAAAAAAAGGATTGTGCTAAAATATGTAAACAAAATAAATTACATTGGAAAAAGTTGAGAAGAGGAACAACATGAGTGGAGACAAGATGACTTAAATTGGCTAATCCATGATTTCTACTAACTAAAGTTTACCACTAAACTAAAAGAATATATTTCAATGACTTTGATTAATTAAAGTTTATTTTAGTTCAACAAAGTATAGTACGTGATATGATGCATCGAGAGATGACTAGGGAAAACATATCGAGTTAGGTCCAAGTTTACTGAAAGCCTGAAGAACGTAAGGGGAATGCTTGAAAATAAGAAATGTAAAACAAGCAAACCTTTGAACAGCTCTAGGGATATGGTACACTAGGAAACTTCTAAGGACTCACAACATAACTCGATATGATATATAAGATGGTTCGGTGAGGGTACTTACCACTTAGTCTTACTTAAAGATTAAGATAAGAGTGAAGTAAGTAAACAAACTAATGAGAATAATATTTACAAAAGGAGTATATTCAATATTCTAAGATAAGATAATCTTTGTGGCTATATGTACAGTAGGTATTCATATCCAAAAAACTAAGGCAATCTGCTTAAAATGGAAAAGACTAAAAGGGTAATGTCTAAAACAAATAATGTATAAGGGAATACAAAAGGGTATAAATGACAATTCAAAGAAAATAATAGTTAGTATAGTAGAATTCTTTTCATGTAAGATTGGATACGTAGTAGTAGCGTTCTGTTGGTGCTTCTGGTAGAAATAGACGAATGGTGCGGTTAAGATGAGTATTTGCTAGGGGGGTTAGGGGGGATAGGGGGATAGTGGGGTGAAGGTGTACCAAGCAGACCTACAGATCGCTTTCAACTTCTTGGCACTAGTGTTGCTGAGTTGGAGGTTGGCTTAGTCAAGGCCGAAAAGGCATGCAAAGGGTCAGGCTAATAGCAAAGCATACTAGTTGGCACTTAACTATTAAGAGATGTACAGTTATTTAACTTGACACAAGGAGTTGGTCAGTAGTGAAGATTAGTTTGGCATCAACAAGAGTTGGATAGAACAGGAGAATTCATTATGTTAGTGCCTCAAGGCCTTAAGCTCAAGCTTAGGTAAAGGAGTAAACCCTACTTTTAGTGGGCCTATGATTTGATTAAGAGTACTTTCCAAATGTTCCCAAGGATCAACTAAATTAAGAACTTATGTTTACATTTAGAAATGAATTAAATTTTTCCAATTCAAAAACCAATTATCGATAAAACCTGAGCTTGAAGAACTGCGAGCTCTAAAATCACTTAAGACCCTAAAACAATTAAGGAATTTTGAACCTAAGTGACTAATCGATAATTTAATTTGAATAATTTCATTCAACTTTAGAAAATTTCACATTTTTATAAAAATCAAATCATAAATTACAAAACAATGTAAAATAAAAACCTTAAAACAATTTCCTATAAAACCATGCCCTTATCTTCATGTCTAAACCTTACATATAAATAAGTAAACCAACTAATCACTTTAGATGACTTATCAATTGAAAGTTGGAATCATTTATCAATTGATAACTTACCACTTATACTACATATAGACAATTTTTCACAAGATTTCACGTGCTTAACTTCATTAAATGAGACAAGACAATTCCATGACCCCAAAGGACACTAAATAGTCGGTTTGAACAAGAAGAAGAGGGTTGTCATGGTCTTGTCTTTTAATCATCAATCACTTTCTCTTACACACCACTATTTACTCCTTAATGCTTACATCATCAATAGTTGCAATTGTTAACTTTTGTATAAGCTACAAGATAACAATTTCAAGACATCTTAAACACCCATTTTTCCTCATTCCCAATCGGCCAATCTTTCCCCTATTTCTCTTACTTTCAATTTCATTTTCACTTCCTCTTTTTCTCACTTGAAACAAACATAAAAGAAGAAACAACCTTACCCTACAAAATCCTTCATTTGGCCACCACTTCTAATTCCCACTCACAGCAGTTCCATTTCCTTTTCTTGTGTCATTTTCTTCCAACATCTAAGATCTTTTAGAACCATTACAACCTTCCACAAACCCTACTCTAAAGGATCAGACAATTCGGGTTTCCAAAAGGTTGCAAAAGGAGGAAGTAAAGTTAAGAGCTTAAGTGGAACCCTTATGCACAACCACCATATTTCGCTTTAAGGATGAGTAAGTGTTTCTTATGATTAGTGGGTTAGTGTTCATGTTAGGAGACTTTGATTTCTTGAAGATATGAGTATGATTTTAAGTTGTTATAACACTAAAGACCATCCTAAGAAACAAACTCATGAAATCCTTGCATGAAGTTAAAACATGAGTATGTAAAGTTGGTGTTTTGTAAAGATACTTATTTAGCACTTTGAATGGAAGATTTTAAGTTGAGAAAATCTTGAAACAAGGAATTGAATGGAAGATGAGCATGCTGGATGAGGGGATTCAAAGGTTATTTGGATGTTGATTTTATTTCCATTAAGCTAAACATGCTCAAGTCTAGACTTAAGTTAAGGAAAAATTCATCACATGAAGTTTTATGAAGAAACCAATTTTATATGACATGAGCTACGATATGAAAGAAGTAATAAGTGTAAGAACTTCTATTTCTTTATGTAAAGCATGATTTAAAGAATTATCTTATGGAATAAAAGTTAAGTTAAGATTTGGATATAAGTAGTTTAAATGCATAATCTAACACCTAAACTTAAGAAAATGATGAAACAAGTTGAAGAAACAAGTGAGAACCCTTTAGATTCATCACAACTAGATTAGGAACATAAGTAAAGGACACTTAAAAAATATGATAAAAGTAAGTGAAAAAAGTGAAAAGATCAACTGAAGCAAGTATACAAAGCCTAAAACTTAAAACCGATCCTAGAACTCTAAGTTAGGCTTTCATTAAAAGTCTGACTAGCACTTTAAAATATTAAGAGAGGTTGTTTTGAAGCCTACAAGAAATCCACCTAAGACTCTATAAGCCCAACAAAGTCACTAGCTTTAGTTTAAACCCAAAAACAAGCCTATCTAATAACTTAAGCCTACTAAAGAGCCCATAAAGTGGTTATTAGCCTTAGAAGTATAAATCAAAGTTGTAAATATCATCTCAAGGAGTATTTTGAGCTTAGGATAAAATATTAAGACCAAGCCCAAAGGATTTCTCAACGTACCAAAAAGCCAATTTACCAAATAAGGCCCAAAAGTACTCCAAAACATGAGGATTGCTACTGTTCTGGCCCATGGATAGATTTGCATGCCTCATTTCTAAAATCTAACCTCACCACATTAAAGTACACTAAAAACAATGAAGATTGACTATAAGATCATAAAAATCGGATTTAAACCGAAAAAGTTATATGCGATTGAACTTTTAAGTAAAAACCGGGAAAAGTTATGAAAACTAGTCAGGAGTATAACTTAAGGGAATTTAACTTAGTTTCCTAAGTTTATTTCAATCCCTTATAAATATTATTTCGATGACGACTTGCCTCCAAACTACTTTGACTGACCACATAGCGAAGTGAGTAAATTACCGATGATTCTTTACTTGATTTTGCTTGTAGAATAGATTTACCTAAATGTATATATATATAAATTTGGATGCTTATGGGATATAGAAAATGCATGTGTATGAATTCATGGATAAATGCGATGGCTTGTTAATTATATATAATAATGGGAATTGTTTGTACTAATTTATATATGGAAATTGTATGGAATGAAATTATCTAATTACCTTAAAAATCGAGTTAATCACTTATATGATTAAGAAATTAAAATGAATCATGTATTCCCCATATTGCATACGGATGACACCGACTATTGCTTTACGCAAAAGATGGGAAGGGACTCACAGGAGGACAAGCCTCTTGTAAAATTGGGTACTAATTATGTCATCATATATATTGAGTCTCTATCCTAAGCTAATAGACCTGCTAGGTGCTGGGAGACGCCAATTGTCGGCGAGAGGCCGGGTCTTGTGGTTTCTACTTAGGGTGTGTGTTTGTAGATTGCGGAGGCCACCATACTACTAGACTTAGGATTTTAAAAATATGATTTGTTATTCAATAAAGAAAGTATAAACATATATATATATATATATATAGTTTTGTTTTGGCTTAAGCACAATAGTACAAATGAAATAAAACCCAAGGTCTAAAACCTGGATTTTGGTTTGGGTCAGTTAATTATCTCTAAACCTCAACTACAGAGGGCGTAATTCTGAGTCGTATGTAGATCCTAGGTCACTATATGTATTGTTTAGCATACTCATTGTTTATGCATTTATATGATTGTGCATCTAATAAAATTCTGCCATGTGGTATTGACGAAGGTATTTATCTCATTAAGCTTAAGCTTAAGCTTACATCTTAATAGATTTTTATTGTTGCAGGAAAATCTTTTCTCTAATCCAGGCCGAGGCATGCCCATGGTAAGTCTCGTGTTGGGACGGGTTGGAGCGATCAAAGAGCGAAGACGATATTTGTAATAGATTTATAGATATTTAGTTATTTTTATATTTTTATTCATAACATAGATTAAAATCTCTAATGCAATTCCCTTAAGAATTGCATTTGTTTATAATATTCTTTTGGTATGGGTCTCACGAGTTCATACGATTAGTTAATTTATACCATAGAAGTAATTTTAGTTAAATTGCTCTATATTACTTATTTATGGGCTTAGTGGTAACGTATAGTGAAAGGAGCCTTGTGTGTCGTATGAAAGTCCTACGATCAGTAAGGGAGTTGATAGTAGACCTTTATACGGTACATGACGACCTATTACGACAACGATACTGTTGGGTCATGGTAAAAGGGATTAGTAGTTTGATTCCTATCAATATGGATACAATATTTCCCTTTGCAAAACTTCACACAACTTTGATTTTGTAGCCTAAAACCCCCTTTCCCCATTTCTCTAAACTCATTTGATTTTCATATTTGAATTAAAACCTACATGAACCAAGTATACTAGGAAGTTCTTTTCTTTTTTCCCTTTTGCTAATATGTATACCTAGAATTCAAGTGAAAGGAATTTAAGGTTTGCATTTGAAGGATTTCATGTAGTCTATATATGATCATAAAGTGATTTCTATTCTTTATCTTTAAATTTCTTAATGTTTTTGTATTATGGGTACTAATAGTGCTAGGAAATTGCTATTTGTTGATCTTATTCTCTAGTTTTGTTTTTTTTAATAGTAATAAAGGCTATGAAGTAACAAAAACACTATGTATTACTGAAATTGCATATTTAATCACAATGTTGTTGCTACTACTAAAATTATGTGTTTTGATGCTCTTAATATTTTTATTAAAGAAACTCACCACTATGAAAAGGTCCATGATTTGTTATTAATTATTAAATCAATGAAATGGTACTATAAGTTGTTTAATGGTAAAATGGAGACCTAATTGGTTTTTGTAGTTCTTATGGTTCTTACTAACTTAATATGTTTATAGAGTGCTAATATTCACCCTAATGTAGATCCTTGAACCTCAACACATGGGTGTACTAAAACTTAAGAGGGATTAGTAAATTATTAAATGAAGTAAATAAATTCAATTGTTTATACTACCATCAATTACATATGAATTCATTAGTAGTAATGCATGGTAGCTAAGATTTTCATTTAGTGTTTTAGTATAAATTTGCTTATTTTTCATTTAAATAGTTTGTTAAGTTTAATTCATTTGTTGTTTTAATATGTTTAAGTTTAGGCATGGTTTTATTGGTAATATTTGTTTAATAGAATAGGATAATATATGTAGAGCTAGATAATATAAAATAAGAAAAATATGACAATTTAGACCCCTTATATCATGTTTGATGTGTGTAAGAACAACACAATACAAGAAGATATATTTACTTGTATTGTAAAATAAATTTTTGTATCATCAAATATCAAGTGTAAATTTTTTTGTATTAGTCTAATACCTTAAGGTCTCTTTTATCTAGCAACTAGGACTAGGATCAATATGCAAATCAAATAATGGATTAAAAATTTTGTATAGTGTTACATCATATGATACCATAGAGAGTAATTCCATATGGTAATAAATAGGGAAAATGAATATAAAGTGAGGAGAATATTAAGTGCTACCACACAGTATAATGAAGGTACAATTCTCACATTATAAACCAAAACTTATTCTCTCACTTCCTTAAACTAGTAAGGAGTTTATACCCTATAAAACCTTTAGGGTATAGACACCTTATGGAATTTGTAAAATACAAGAGTATGTGGATTGAGAATATGTAGATGGAGCTTGAAGTTTCAATTTGAAAAGGAAGAGAATTGAAATGTGGAGAGAAGAATTAAGTTACAATTTTTATGATAATTTAGAGCTTATAACTTTATTATACCCCAAAAAAGATGGTAATGAGAAGAAATGAGACAAGAGATGTAGAAAATGACTGTAAATGTAAGATTAGTAATAGGAAGAAATGGAAGAAGAGAATAGGATATAGAGATATACAATTAAGCTAAGAGATGGATAGAGAATGAAATATTTTATGTTTATGGTTTCTTATGGATGATGGACTTTGGGTATAATCTATATGTTTATTTTTTTAATTCTATGTTTCATAGAACTTAGAAAATCAAAGGATAAAATATAATATTATTTTAAATTTATTATTATTATTATTTAACAATCTTCACAAGATAGGTTTAGGGCACTCTAATTATAACATGTATATCTGGAATACAGGTTTCAAGGTAGATAAGGCTTTGGAGATGTTGTATCCATACCCTGTCTTATGGACATAGGTTTTCGAAAATTATATAAGGAACCTACTACAACCTCCAATTCTATTGAGTAAGACATTACAAGGTACAAAAGAATTACTTGTTCATTCTTAGCATAGGTACGTTAAACATAAAAGATGCACCATTTTTTTTGTGCGAAAACCAATAAGTTCTTCTATTTTCAATACAATTTTAAACTCTTTATCACAAAAATTTGCATTCTAGTTTGAGATTATGATCCTATTTGGCGCATTTTTTTAATTCTATTTTATCTATTTTATTGGATCTAAATAATGCTTGATCCATATATTTTTAAAACTCAATGATTATAGTTATTTTTAAGGTTATCTTTCCTATTTTTTAAAATACAATATCAAGTAAATTTTCTTTTTGTTATTTTATTATAATTATGATGTTTCATAGTATATGTTTTAAAATGTAAATTATTGAAGTTTCTTAAGTAATTAGTAAACTAAATTTTCTTAAAAGGAAAAACTAAATAAGGTTATAAAGCATAAAATGAATATGAAAAGAAAAAATATTGATCCCTATAGAAAGCAAGAAGGTTGATTAGATGGTAGATTATGGGATGTGTAACTTCAGGTTCATATAACCTCATGTTAAATGGTAGAAAGATTAGTCATTTTGCTCCCTCGAGAGGGTTAAGGTAGGGAGGCCAAATGTCACCCTATTTGTTTCTTTTAGTTGCTAATACACTGTCAAACTTGGTTTATAGAGCTAAGAGTCAAGGTTAAAATGAGGAGATTTGAGTTAAGAGATAAAGTCTTACCCTTACCCATCTTTTATTTACGGATGATGCTCTTTCCTTTATGAAAGCATCACAATCTAATTTTCTTAGATTGAAGTGAATCTTAAATTCTTATTGTAGAGTATTAGGAAAGATGATCGATTTTCAAAAGTTTTCTCTCCTCTTTAGTGCTTCTTCATTAGATTTTGTAAAGTTAACTTCTTGTGATCCTCATAGTAAACTAAGCTTTTATCTTAGAATCCCTTCTCTTTAGGGTAAGTTAGATCATGAAGTCCTTGAATACATGAAGGATAAGATTACTGCAAAATTGAAGATTTAGAAAGGCAACTCCTATCAATGGGAGGAAAGGAAATTCTCATCAAATCTATTACTTTTGCTCTTCTGAATTATTTAATGAGTGTTTTTCTATTTCCACAAAAGTAGTGCAGGGAGGTAACAAGTCTCATTTTACAATATTGGTGGGGTGATTGGAATGGAAGGTACAATATTCCTCAAAGGAGATGGGATATGTCATCTAAAGTAAAATCTTTAGGAGGATTTGGTTTTAAAGGTTTACATGCTTTTATTCTTTCTATTCTAGGGAAACTTACTTAGAGAATCTCTAATTGTCCTGACTCCTTATAGCAAACTATGATGGATTAGCAATTGAAACAAGTGGTTAGCAAAAGTTCCCAATAGCAAGCTTAAACATGGTGACCTCCTAATGAAGGGATTTTTAAAACAAACTATGATGGATTAGCAATTGAAAGAAGTGGTGAAGGTGTTACAGGATATGTTTGTCGAGATAACTGTGGAAATTTATTAGAAGGTACAACCTTTTTTCATAAAGGAATTGATTGTCTCATAGCGAAAATATTGGCTATCACAGATGGATTTCATGGTGCTAGTCGAAGGGGCCAGTGGAAAATTCAGATAGAGATGGATTCAAAGCTAGCTTATGAATCCATTGTTAAAAAGAAGATTCATTCATGGAAGATTAGAGGCTTGGTTGAAGAAATATGGCTTTTATCTAAATCCTTTTCCACTTGTTCTTTTAACTTGATTTCAAGAAAAGCAAATGCTAGTGCCAATTAGGTTGCATCTTAGTGTAGAGTAGCAATCAGTCGTAGTTTTTGCGTTAATAAACCTTTATCCCAATTGCTAGACTTAATGTTTGTGGATTGGTTATCTCGTCCTTTATACAATAGTTAAATAAAATTCCTTTCTTTAGGCCAAAGAGAAAAAAAGAAAAGGATTTCTTGATTGTGTGTTTTTGGAAAGAGTAAGCATATAGTGTTTTTTATCAAATGGATAGTTACACTTATAATAGATAATAAAATAAAAAGAAAAATAGAAATATTATTCCATTATCAAACTCTTTTCTATAAATGTCATATGAGTTTGAAAATTCAAAATTTAGGAAAAAAATCACTTAAACTAATAAGAATAACTAAGAGATAATTATAAATATGCTCTAAAGACTATAGATTTGGCATGTATGAACCTTTTAAGCTCCTAAAACATGATTCTACACCTCGACAACTTTTAAAATATAACATACCTTCTAAAATGTCATTGAAAAGCCAAAAGTATTGCTAAAAGCACCAAATTTTCAATTGTTTAGGGTTTGGTGACAATTTAAAAGTCTAAAAAAGGATGAAGATGTGAAAACGTCTTTTAGGATCACAATAAGTCCATCTACATTTAACAAATAGGTTTGGGATGTACTTAAAATTCATTTGATGATTAAGAAAATGAGAGCTTTACTCTGCTAAATTAGTAGAGTTGGGAGAGTTATAAAATTTTTTAATCTAAAGTTGGAATTCTTTCAAACTTGTGATATATTTGAATCTTTGAAGTTTATGTAGAATTGATTGCTCGAGTGGAATTTTATTGGAACATACTTTGATTGCACTACATTTTAAAATGCACACTTATCGAGGGCCTTTGTCAAAATTGTACAGCGCCAATATTTTCTATATGCCGCTTTACAGTGCTATCGGCTTGAGCTACATGTACCCACGGACATGAAGCATGTGTCAATTCAATATCACACTCTCTATTGTCAGATAACGCTACTAATAAAATAAAGCTAATGTACACAGGATTTCTCGAATCATTTCTCAACATTTCTGCACTCTCCATTCCTCGAGCATCTTTCATTCATGTGTCTTACTCTTTTGTTTTTTTCCCAGATTCATGCAGTCTTACTTGAAGATGGTATTTTATAAAAGTGATTAATTTTGAGCTTATTTTACTATAGCTTATGATATCTAACTAATTAAATTTAAAAACTGAAATTTTCTGATTTGATGTCAATATTAATAAAGACAATTGTAGAGGGTTTTAGTATATTATTCTTTTTAAACATTTTTTGAAACAATATAAGAATAAGTTCAAAAACTCAAAGCAGCTGTATTAATTTGGACACATATTATGCTTATTTCCTATTAAAAACGATGCAATTGCAAGTGAAATGAATAAAACTTAAAGCTGGAGATTGCCATACTTAACTGCAAGAAAGGATCAAATGGCGATGTTTCTACGATAAATTGTAAATTGAAATCTAAATGAATGAAACTTAAATGCAAGATTTTAGGCTATTTTTATGATTAGAAAATATGGGAAGGGTATAGAAAATGGAGCCTATCATTGATTAGGTTTGTCAGTTTTTTTTTTTTTCCCCTCTTTCATTGCTATTTCTTGTGTTAAAAAGGTTGAGAGTCACAAACCTATGAGGATTGATTTTAATGTTTTCCTTGGATCCACACAGTGAAAGGATCCTGGAGTATTCAAACATCCTCCTGGACAGCGATTCCTTCCATCTTCACATTCATTGATATCTGATTTAGATTAAGATATATGAAATTAGTTTATCATAAACTTACTCAAAACTAGGATATTTTTAGTGAAAATAGCATCTAGCATCATCACTATAGATGTGATTGCAAAATAAACATTTACACCATCTGTAAAATTTCATAATTGCTTCTTAAAAGTAATATCTATTTTGATGGAGAAAAAATATATAATAATAATAATAATATAAAAAGGATCCACTCACAAAAGTTAGTCAATTTTGAAAGCATAACATGAAAAGTTCGGAGAATAATTTTGTTATGATTCCATAAACCTTTCTTCATATAGGAATACATTATAAGTGTTGCTTAGGTAACATTTGTTTAGTAGAACATACAATAGGGGAAAACTTTACTATATAGCACAATATAGATAGCCTTCAGTAAAATTCTCTTATATTATATTTAATATGTACAATACTAAACACGTATTATTATTATGATATCTATTATATGACATAAACAAATACTACACTCATATACATATATATGAGAGAGAGATATAGAGTTCTTTAACGATTTAAAAATATGATATAGTGTTATTTATGGAATTTCAAAGATATAAATTGATTTTATACCCTTAAATGTAATGTAGTAATTTTTCAATTTCTGTATAGTGTTTCAAGGCCCCTTTAATCTAATTATTTAGGTCAATATACAAATTACATGATAGACTAAAGAATTTATTCAATGTTATATCATAAAAGTGCGACAATCAAATGATATCTTAGTACTTCTAAAACTTTGGAGTTTGTCATGCTTTGCTTGGTACTATTTTTCAGAAAAAGGAAGAATTAAAATTAAATGAAAGTGAGTGGAAAATGAAGAAAATATGAATTTTATTTCTAAAGTGGATTGAAAAGTGTAAATGGAAGAAAGCGAATGGAAAATTTTAACTTTTAATATTCGATTGTTATTGAAAAAAAAAAAGAAAAGAAAAGGGAGGGAAATTTGATTTTCAATATTCTGAAAGACAATTTTTTTTTTCTTTTTTTGCTAGTTTAGTGGATTTACATTAATTTTCGAAAAAAGACGGTGAAAGGCTTCAATATGGTCGATTAATTGTGCTGATGGTTAGAAACCATTAAAAACGGTTATCTAATGGAAAATAATCTTCTTTTTTTATTTAATAAAAATTGTTCTATTATCTATTGACATTTTCTATGACAGTTAACAATTAATACCAATCATCTACTAAGGTCATCATCGACAGAAGGATCCTGGCACCATTTCCAATAGCCATGAGGTCCCAAATGGCATGCTTAAAATTTGAGAGGTCTTTTGTCAAGGGTTCCTAAAAGTTTTCTTTTTCCTTTTCTTTTTTCTCTTTTTACTTGTCTTGTCAAAAAGAAATAATAATAATAACAACATGGAATGGGATCTATTAAAATTATGAAAATGTGAACGAACTTTTTATAAGGCTTTTAAGAATAAAATAAAGAGACTCTAGAGAGTGAAAATTTCTTAAATACACTAATATAACATTTAAAACATCTTGCAAAGTTCTTAAAATTGAGGATGACTTAAAATAATAACATCAAAATACCTAATAATAACCATACATTTTGGGATTTTATTACTGTTATATGTGGCAAATTAGAGTATCGATTAGTTACAAAAATCAATAAACATCCAAAAGTTATTTTCCCTCCCACAAATACGTTCTTAGTAACATTTGCTATATGTAGATATATTTGATATCATGCCCTTGCCGCACATCCACTATGATATGCAAGCTCGGCTTGGCTTGGCCCTTGCAGACATGGGAAAAGAAGAGAGAAATAAAGTTTTTATAGAAAGCAAGAGGGATCTTACCTTGACATCCATCTACGAGGTAAGCGTTGCCATCATAACCAAACTGGCAGTAGCAATATATCCATGTGGTGTTGCCATGTCTCAACGAGTAGCGCTCGCACCGATGGCTAGCATGTGGATAATTTGAAGTCGGATCATACAACAAATTCCCAAGATCACTATCTTTTGCGATTGTCCAATATAGTTCTACGGGGGCATACCCTTCCATTTTCAGCGAATCCAAATCTGTAAATGAGGACCGGAACAACCGCGATCTACTAGCCAGGAAAGCATAGTTGCAATGCGACGGATCCGTCGCATTTACATCAAGATTAATGAACTCCACGTCCTTGAACGTCTGAAGGCTGGCGGGTACCGTGGCTTGGCAGCAACTGTCAAAACCGGAACAAGTACTATATCTATGGAAGTTGCCTCCGCTGCATCCGACCTTGCAACCCACGAAAGAATAGTTGGTATCCATCTGAGCAGTAACACTGCAGCCAGCAGCAGCGAGTATATTCTTTGCAAATGAAAAGATGAATGGGCTCCCTTGTAGGCTCGGTGGTTGATTAATCGCTTTATGTCCAAGATAGCAACTATTTGAATATATTATCGGAAAACGGACAGTAACATATTCATCACTAGCATTCCCATACGTCGGAAGCGAAATACCAAGCAGCTGCAAGTTGAGCTTCTTTAGGAAAGGGATGCTTTCATTTTGGCAATCTACCTCGTACCACTCATCCAAGAAACACTCGGATCTATCCATTCCGAACGGGAAGGGAATTGTCATATTTCCGCAATGATCTGAGCAACTGGGCTTTGACATCCTAGGAGATGCAGCTACTGAATATATCATTAAGAAACACAGGAGGAGAAGCAAATGCAAAACGAAGATGTCTAACAACGAGATTATTTTAGCCATGTTTATGCTTTGTTATTGAACTGAAGTAGAGTATATGATAAATGTATGGTTATGAAGGGTCTAATTAATATGATAGGCTCCAAAGCCTGAGGAGATAATGTTGCCTTTTAAAGCGTGAGGATGCTATTATTTTCCCATGGATAATTTTCAAAGTTCAGTGCAGGTGCAAGTGGATGTATATGGAGCTTTCATGCTTGTATTTTTCAGAAATAATTATTAAGAAAAACAATTTCAACCGCTGGGTGCTGTTCTTGTCAATAATTTATGATTCGCCGTATCTTATTGGCTTGACTTGTCCTACGAAGTCTTCTTACGCTGTCTTAAGGGTCCCGTAGCTTTTAAGGAGCTACGTATGGATTCGGATTGATGGTCCTGCCGACTACGTTGACATTAATTTTATGGGGAAAGAGACTTTTCTATCGCTAATTATGTTGCCCCAGGGATGCAAACAAGATGCCAAGACTTCATAAGATATTTTATTGGGTGTTATAGACCGGTCCGATAGCTTAATGAAAATATCCGAAACACTTACTCTACAATATTTAAATGTAACATCGCTTGATTATAAGCAGTTACTTCAATTAAAAAATTTATCAATCCATTTCTTTAAAGGAATTAAAGAAAGAATAAAATAATTATTTTCAAAATACTTCATATTACGACATTGACTTAGAAATTCATTTGGGATTTTTATTTTTTCATAACTTTTCTATTTCTCCTTGCAAGGAGTAGTTGTTTTCTTTTATATATAATATGGATTTTTTAATCCCTCTCTATAGGAATAAAAATTCAAATCATCGATAAACATACCCTCAATTAATAAGACAAGTCAAATAACTTTTGTTATTGGCAAAATACTAAATAGGGGTATGTTAGTATTTCTATCATTTTCCCAACTTAATAATATAATTAATTAAGCAAAATAAATACTAAAATAGGTATTCCTCGCAATAACAAATTACACAAGGTAAATATTGGATTATGAATTTCTAATTTATTCCTAATAATAATCATTTCAAGTCATAAATTTTCTAGTTCCAATCTATTCTATTTTAGAAATAAACTAGCCATAAGTTTTTCATGATGCTCTCAAGACCTCTATAACCTTCTTTATGAAAACCCCTTAGATTAAGGGTTACCAATGATTGAAAGATCTACCTTATAATCGATAGATGTGCTATTCAAATGGAATCTCAATTTGAAAGGAAATGATAGATGGGTACGAATGCTCTTTGGGGTTGTTGTATCCAATTACATGTCAATTAGTATGAATACGCAAACTTTTCTCAATAACTAAAACTTATGAAAGAGATATAGTAAACATGCTCTATATATAGTGTTGAAGATAAACATGCCATCATGATGGCATATGCATGTTGGTGTATAAGTCATGCTACACTTGACTAAGGAAAATGACTTAAATGGTATACATGCAATGATCTAGAGACAGAGTAGATGATCTTAATAGGCTCTAATACTTAATGTAATGAATGGATAAGTATAGTTGCATCAAACTCTACAATTTGTAATGAATGGAGTCGTCTTCTTTCAATAATTAAGTCTTTGATCTTTAAATGTGAGATTCCAACAGCATAGCGGCATTTATGTAGAAACATCTCTCTTATGTCTAAATGAGGGAGGGGGATGTACAGCGAGAATTATGCCCGAACACCAAGGTCGGAGCTTGCCAGGGGCATCACTATAAGCGAGCAATCATTGCTAAGCAACTAGTTAAAGCCAAGGATTGTCGTCCCTTCCAAGACCTTTGGCAACTTTGAGAGCGACCCCGTGTTACGTTTCTCCTCATCAGAACCATCTGTTAGCGTCTCGACCTTCACGCTCAATCATTGAAGCTGACCTCACACATGGTCAATAGAAGATCCAACTTGTCCTTGATTCGACTAGTACAAGGAGACTATCGAGCTGAGCACATTCTCGAGCATAGAGATTTGATGTCCAGATATTGGCCCTATTACCCGAAATACTGCAGATTTCAACTCTCAAGCTCCCAAGCTAAGACCGACAATGATCCAACTGCCAACTTAGTTACTGACCTACCGATCTGCTCACTGAAGCCTCCTGAAGAGCCCTCTCGACTTAATCGATAGAATCGAGCACCCTTTGATCGGCCTCCTGCTTGCTAAGCCGACCTCATCAGTCAGATCGACCTTAGATTTAAGTCTCCATCACCAGGTCAATCTATTCCAATCACTGGCTAGCTTACTACCAACCAACCAAGTAATATCCAAAGACACTAATAACCTGAACCAGGTCGAGCATTGAAAAAAATGGGAGGCGAGCTAATCCGAGCTGAGTAGTCAACTCAATTTGCTGATCCACCGATGACAAACTAGAAGAACCAAGGACCATGACGGTTGACCTTTTTGCTACCTTACAAATTGGAGCAAAAACCCAACCTCTACATGACATTAACCAAGGTGATTTAATTATTGAAAAGAATAGACGAGATGACGATGCAAGATACCAAATTCAAAAGGTTACACATGGTGAAGGTCGAAGTGTTGATATCCAACATCTCGAAGGAGGAATTGTAAGGCTGAAGGTTCTGATCTTCGTTGGGTGAGGTAGTGGAATGAAGAGGAGGGGAAGATGTATGTAGCTACACTAAAACTCATAGGAGGTGTAGTCATATGGTGGAACGACCTAAAAGCTTCACACTAGAGAAACAAGGAAACTGAGATCCAAACTTAAGTCCAATTGAAGTGATAATGTAGATAAAGTTGATTTCCAAGCATTGTGAGCAAGTGGCTTTTAGGAAGATGCAAACCTTACTACAAAGAGGAATGAATGTTGAAGAATATACTGAAGAGTTATTAAAATTACTAGACATCTACTGGATGCAAAAGCCAGAAGTGTAGACTATGACATATGTTAAGGTATGAAATTGCTAGCAAAATTAAATCATACAATATTGATACTCTAGGAAAGGCTATTCGACTTACCTTGAAAGTTGAGAGATGGAGGCACTACACATTTGTCCAAGCTCATCCTATTTAAGTTGTCCTACTAGCCCGACCTACGTATATTGAACACCAAAGTCAAGATAGAGCTAAACTAAGTAGGAAAGATGGTAAGAGAAGTGAACAAGTTAATTAAATAAAAGATATGATGAAAGAGCCTAAAGAGAAGCCCCTTAAGAGAGAAGACAAGTTGAAGACAAAGTTGAGCCAAGCTTCATGAATAAAACCCAACCATATCAAGTGCTTCAAGTGTTTAGAGTACAAATATATAGCCTCTCATAGCCTAAGCAAGTGAGAAGCTATGCCGTAGAAGAAAGAATCTGCTATTGGGCATACTAATGAACAGTTGGTGCTGACCTATAAGGTAGAGAATACTAGTGATGAATTCATGAAGGATTGACTTGAACCAGGTACAATGGCGAAGACTATAATATAAGCTAAGCTGATACAAGGGCTAAGTAAGTAGATGAGCTACATTATCGAGTAATGTATGGGCGGCAAGTGCACTTATTAGTTTTATAGTGTAGTAGATGTAAGTCCAAATGTTGATTTTTTAAGGGACTTATGTGACTAAAAGGAAATATCTAGATTACTAGTAATTTTCCCCATTTTCCAATCATTAAACTTAACAATTATGTAGCAATTAAACCAATTAAAAACCTAAATTAATTAAATAAAACCCTAACTAATAAAACAAAACCAAACAAAGATAAAGACAAAGAAATTAACCTATTTAAGGGAAAATGATTCTTAGTAAAATTATTATTTATTACCTAACTCTATATAACTTTTCAATCTTAATTACTTATTGGATTGTAGGAGTTCTTGATATGACAACTAAAATCATTTCAACAAATCAACTCCTCACCTTAAGTATATTTTATCTTAATTGCTTTTGTAATAAAATATCTTATGATCACATTAAGTTCTTAAACTCCACTATTAGGTTGCTCTATTCTAGAGAAACAAAATTGTTAAACCTCAATCTATTCATCTACTTCTAATTACATAGGTCTATTTACTACAAGATCCCATAAGCTCCATAGCAAACTCAAAATTGAATCAATAGCTGTAAATATTTATTCAAAGACAATAACCACAATGTAATTAGATCACAATAGTAATATCATTGATTGATTAAACAAAAGACAATGTCACATAGAAGAACTAGGGTTCAATTATAATTTACTAAGCAGAATCTAATCAAACCACATGAAATAAACTAATGAAATCAAAAGTCAAACTATTCACTCTTTTTTTGAAGAGCTTTCTTATTATATTAACCTGGACTTTATTTACAAGACTCTAAACTTAAGGTTACAAAAAAATTCCAAAAATAAGGAATTCTTGTATGAACATGTTTACACTTACGAAGCATAACTGACAACCCTAGGCATGATTTTCCTTAACAATTAAAACTCTTGAAATTCTTGGATGAAAACATTACGGCTAGAAATACAAGTGTGATATTCAACCGTAATCTTATTGAGACTTCAATTTTCAACCAAAATTTCTTTCTTCCATTATAATCTCAAATATATTCTTCATTAAAGCCCCAAAGCTTCATCAATTTCTTCAAAATTATCAAAAAACCGTTCAATAAATTTACAAATGAAATAAATTACAAATAAGCTCAAATGCTCCAAAAACAAGGCCAATAATCAATAAAATTTCAACAAAACTATCCTAAAATATATGTATTAAATAAGTGTTATTGAATTCCCCTATACTTAAGCTTTAACTTATCCTTGACAAAATAATTAAAAACCAAAGAGCAGCATCTCAAGGGAGAAAATTCCAATTATCTTCATAACTTAAAAAAAATAACATCTTCAGTTCATTTATAAAAAAACTAAGCAACTTGTGCCAAAATTGTCTTCTATCATAGCATAATATCCTTAGAACACTTAAAAATTAGCCTTATCACTTAAACAAAAACTAAACTAAAGATTGAAATAAGTCTCAACAAACTAAGAAAGTGTTATAAGTATTTCACCACCATAACTCAGGGAGAATTCAAACTAGATATATGCTCTATCAGCTTATCCTTTGATCATATCTTTACTTCTTACAATTATTATTTTCATTGGAGGAACCTTCTTTTTATTCATTATTTTTCAATTGAAATAGAGTAGTTTCACTTGGTTAGTAAGTCCTAAGTTAGATGATCTTCGCTTACTAGATATTAAAACTTCCATTCGAATCATCCACAAAACTCCATTCAATTATGAATCCTTTCTCTTTTATGCGAATCTAGCCTTCATATAGACTTTCTCTTGACCCTTGTAGTAAGCTTTCAATGACAATCTCGAGCTCGTCACCCAAGTTGACAAGTATTATTTTACACTAATAAGTTATCCTGCATGCTTAGTTACTTGAGTCAACGAGGCAAAAAGCTAAAATCTTTAACATTTTAGCACTTTTGTTCATTTTTTTCTCTTCTTTTGTTTTATTTTTCAATGGACTCAATTTCGAACCTTTTTTCATTCAATAATTTATTTATTATCCTCTAACTACTTTGATTTTTTCAAAAGACAAATCTTGTTTGTTCATCCAATTTGAAAATTTTTTTCAAATTCTAAAAGAGATAACTATCCTCTCAAATTAAGTTTAAAAATACATATAACTAATTTCAACCTGTCAATATCTATTTTAAACTTGAGTTTTGGTCCAAGTTTAAGTAATAGAGAACTTTACACCATAGTGATTTATTTATTCAATCCAGCAAAGCAAACTAAGATCATGCCAAAATCATGGGTGTGAAGTACTTAACAATGCATACTCATTATACATCAATAGGAGAATCAGTATCTCTCATCATTCCCCCCATACCTCCCTACCCCCTCCCATACATATACATATACATTGAAATTGTACATTATCCCCAATATACATATAATCACTAAAATACGTAGCAAAGGGAAAAAGAAAAAGAAAGATAAAGAGAATAGAAACTTCCTTGGCATTACATCAATATTGAATTTTCTAGAGTCTTTGACTAGAATTCCCTTCTCACAAATCAGTTTGAGTTCCTTATAATGCAGACATGAAAAGTAAAATGAAGCAAAACTAAAAAGAAGAAGTTAAACTAATCGACCAAACTTTTAGACCACTAAACTATCAAATCTTTAGTCAAACTTTACAAGAGTCAAAGGAAAAGGTCCAAATCAAAGTAAGGCAGCTTACAAATAAAGTCAGTCATAGAGTACAATCATCTATGAAAATAAAAATGGTAACATGGTCAAAAGATAAATAAGATCACTCATCCTCACTTTGTACCTCAATCTCTATCTCAATATTGTCAGCATCATCGTTAGAATCTAAAACAAGTGGTATCGGGATCCTCTGGTTCTCAAGGAATACCTTAATTGTAGTCTTTATGTCCTTGACTTCCTTAGAGAGCTTCTTTTGCCTCTTAATTATCTTTCTCATCATCCTCTTTAGCATAGCCATCATATACAACCTAGGCCTCTAGGAAGACGTAGATATTTCTTCTTTTGACACCATAAGAATATCATCAACAACTTTGGCTAACTAAACCTCCTTAACTACTTTGGGAACTCGAGGTAATGGTGGAAACTTAAGTTCTTAGATGGAATCAATGGAAATAGGCTTAGTCTTATGGAACAATTCCATCTCTAGAAGATTATCAAGTAAACCTCGATTCTTCACAATTATGGTAATGAAGGGGCCAACAAATATATACCTGGCTTTACCTTTAGTAGCTTAGCTCTTAAAGGGAAAGGTTAGCTTGACTCCTGAATTAGTCTTGTGACATTAAGCTAAGCTGTGAAGATAAACTATATCTACCAAATTCACTACCCCTATGCTAAATTTTCTACTAGTCAAACTCCTTGCTAATACCCAATGAATGACCCTCAAAGCCGAATCTCTTAAATTAGAAGCCTTATACTTCTTTAGGTTGTATATAGAATTACTTGTACTAAGTCTATTCTAGACTTAGGAATCACTTGCTCTTTTAGATAATTTAATTGGCAACGGCTCATATTCAGAACTATGCACAAATTCTTCATGGTAAATACCAAGAACTATATAGGAATGGCATGTAGACATCTCTACCATACTTCCTAAAGGGCATAGTATTCTTTACCTTATATCTAGTCAAAATCTAACTTGAATACAATAAGGAACTCGAATGTTAGTACCTTATAAGTAGGTTCATTAATAAACAATGGCCTATCCCTGCCACTAACTTCTAAATACCACTTGACTAACTCTTCATAATCTAGTTATGCTAAGTTCTCCCAACTAAGGAAAACTGTAGTGCCATAACCTATTTGCTTAAGCTTTGCAAATCTCTTCTTATGAGCTTGTTTAGCGAATCATAGCATGGTTTTATCTTATGGATGAGATGAGCTACTCGTACTACCCTTCTTGACAAAGATATACATACCTTTGTTGTTTGAAAAACCGGAAGAAATCGCACTAGAATTGCAAGAGAAGGTGAGTTCTAGTGAAAGAGAGTTATAAAATGGGGGGTCTAAGAGAGAGAAAGGGAATAGTAATTGCAAAGGAGAAAGAAAGGCTGTGATATCAAAATTAAAGAAAGATCATAGCAAGTTCACGGCTATGATTTGTATACATGAATTTAACCTTAATATGTGAGTTACCAGTTTGTAATCACAAATGTGATTTTAGCCTTGATTCTCGCTAACCTATTTTTTCCTTTTCTCTTTAAAAAACCATGCTAAGATTCATATATGAGCCTTAGCTGTGATTTTCTCTAACTTCTAAAACTCAAAACTTCCTTGAAACTCATGCTTGTGATCTTGGAACAACTTTTGAAAACTTGTGTGCATGTTTAAATTTAGTTATTGAAGACTACTAAAACTGAATTTCATTGATAAGTGCAACTTATGAAAATGAATTCATAGCAATTTAAAGATAGTTAACTATTGAAAAGATAAGATTAATCCATGCAAGTGACTGACAATGTCCCAAAAGAAATAAAAGGTCATCTTATTTGAGAAAAAAAAAACAAAATTGGAAAAAAAAAAGAACTGAAGCTTAGGTTACCTCTCAAGGAGCATTGTTGGTTAACATTGTTGCCTTAATGAAATCATCCTTCTTGCTCTATTTGCACTTTGATCCCATAGGTCTAGGATTTGGTTCAATGTTTCCTAGTAAATTGCCTTGTTTCCTTTCTATGATGGTCTTGGTCAATTGACCCAATTAGTTTTCCAAGTTACAAAAGTGACGCCTTTGTGTTCCTTATTACAACTTTGGTAGCTTGAAATCTAGCATCAGAATTATTCATGAACTTGTTCAAAAATCTTCTAAATTGGTATTCTTCCCTTGTTGTTAATCTTAAACATTCCTATTCTACTACTAGCCCCAACAAGAGAAACTGAGGTGGTTTCTCCAACCTAGATTATAAGTGTTGTTGAAAGGATTATTCTATAACCTATTAGCAAAAAATAGACTTGTACCAAGTCACCATTTTATGTCTCATCCTATATCACATATATTGATTTCATTAGGCCTTTTAGTTTCTTACAAAGACCTCCCATCTAAGCCTTACATTATCCCATTAAGAATTACTTATAGCCATGTCCTCAATAAACTTTTAGGCCTTACTTAGTATCTTAGCACTGAAAGTACCTCCCATTACAACATCAATCTACCTTGTAGGATAATTAAGACCATTGTAAAAAACTTGAATTTGCATCTACAATTGAAGACCAAGATGTGAGCATTGCCTAAAAGATCTATAAATCGCTCCCATATATCATGCAGTATCTAACCATCAATTTGAGCATAAGATATATTGTTCTTGAATATAATTGTTTTTGTAGGCAAAAAGTATTTCCTTAAAAATCTCTTGACTAATTCATCCCATGTAGTAATTGATCCTATCGGAAGTGACTTTAGCCATTGCTTAGCCTTACCTCTAATTGAGAAAGGACATACCTAACCTGATCACATCATCTATAGCCTCGTTAATCTTGAATGTGTTAAAAATGTCTAAAAATCTTGAGATATGATTATTTGGATTGATTGGTGATGATTTACCTTAAGCAAGTGCAACTAATCAAGTTATAGGATAGATAAAACAAATTATAAGTTTAATTGTTGATGCTATAAGGAACCATATAACGGAGTTTATCTAATTATTTTTAGCAATTATACCATTAGATTACTCAATTATCCTTCTTATATGATAAAAGATTTAATGGAATAATTTAAGGGTGGAAAATTGAATATTGCAATAATAACTAAAATAACATAAACTAAATAAAAATAAGAACAATAATAAGAAAACTAAATAGAATAAATAAATAAGAACAATGGAGTAAAAATAATTAAACAAAAACAGTAACTAAATAAATGGACCAATTAAATTAGTACAAAGAACATGTTCCTTAGTAAATCTTTAATGCTATTTATTGCCTAATTCTAAGTGATTTATTCAATCTCGATTACTACGTTGGACAATAGAGATTCCAATTATGAACTACCTAAACTCATGTCTCTAGCAAATTCCTAACTCTAAAACTCTCTCTACTTGAATCGTTTTTGAATAAAGCGTTGTAGGATCACATGACATTCTTAAATCTCACTATTTGGTTGTTTTAATCTAGAAAAACCGAACTACTAAATGTTTTAGCTAACCAATTTTGCCTAATTGTATCAGTTAATCATATTGCATGCTTTTGTGAACTCTATAATAAACTTTGGCAATGACTCAATTATCTGTATATTGAATTAAAACAAACAACATAAACAACACAATTAGATTACAATATGCAAAATTATATATCAAATTTCATTTATAAAAATCACACTAAAGCATAGGTTTCAATAATGTTTTACTAAGAAATTCAAATAAAAACAAAGATAAAAGACAAGATGAGAGGAACCCCTTTTGATTCTACGCGTTATTGACTTTCATACTAAAGGGACTCTCTTTGCAACCCTAGGTCTAAGTATCTTTTTATAAAAAGTGGACTTAGAATTAGAAAGAAACCTAACAAAAATAAATGATCCCAAAATTATGGCAAGTCCACAAGTAGGTACATGGCTGTGAAGTTGGAAGTATATGTACTTGCTTTGTATTTGAAATCTTGAAATTTTAATAGAGTTGCATGATAAAAGGAATATGGGTAGGGACTACAACCGTAGTCTCCAACCGTGTTCTTTTCTAAACATCAATTCTTACTCAAAATTCCTCTGCTTCATTCCTTAATCAACATTTTACTTAAAGTAAGCCCAAAATTTAACGAAAACCATCCAATCTTTCATAAAATACTCTCAAAGTCTCTAAAAACGATACTTACGCGAATTAAGCTCATAATAATATAAAATGGACAAAATTAATATCTAAAATAATATGAATTAACTATAGAATAATATATGCTAATTTCATATTATCGTGGATCTTCATTAGCTAACTTGTCGAATAGGATAAATTGTTGTACCATCTGAATCACCTTTAGTTGAATCTGAAAGTTGCTTGGTTAAATAGCAAGTTTAGTGATATTAGAGTCAGCCCTAATCACTGTCATTTAGAATATTTTGATATGGTTTTGTTAGCATCCTCAATATTTCCAACCATCTCTTCTTCCAAGTCTTCTTCTTCCTCCCCTTCTTTAAATTAGAGTAGAGAACCTTGAATAATCAAATCATTTCATACACTCTTCTACGAAGAGAACGAGTATTCATAACAATCTTAGGGTTAAATTTACAAGATTTATTCTACTACTCCCAATCATATATTGTAAATATATACAAGTTAGATACACCTAAATGAATAAAACACCATAGGAAAGAATGGATACATATCAAGAATAGTTAGAATAACTACTGGAGGGATTTTCCTAATATCTAAATAATTTCATTGAAGAGACTCCTCGGAAATGGCACCAAAAACTTAATGGGAGTCAAGTGTACCTCTCATTTTTTAGCATAGCGGATGGGAGTTCAAATATCGATCTCTCAAGTAACTTATACAACTAAAAGGAAGTACTACGATTGATAGTAATTTCTTCGTATTTTCCTATTATCCAACTTAACAATTAAGAAGAAATTAAACTAATTAGAAACCTAGATCGATTAAAGAAAACCCTAACCAATAAAATAAAACAAAGCAAAGATAAAGACAAAGAAATTAATCTATTAAAGAGCATATGATCCTTACAAAAATTATTATTTACTACCTAACTCTATGTAACTTTTCATTCTCAATTACTTATTGGATCATATGACTTCTTAATACGAGTTAATTGGAATCACTTCAACAAATTAACTCCTAACCTTAAGTATATTCTAACAGAATCACTTTACCAATAAAATGTCTTAAGATCATGTTAGGTTCTTGTACTCCACTACTAAGTTGCTCAAATCTAGAGAAATCAAATGGTTGAATCGTAGTCTATTCAATTACTTCCAATTGTATTAGTATAATTTTTTATAGGATATGATCAACTCTATAGCAAACTCAAAAATTGAATCAATATCTAGTAATATTAATTCAAAGACAATTAGCATAATGTAGTTAGATTGCAATAGTAATATAATTAACTGAGTGAACAAAAGACAATTTCACATCAAAGAACTAATGTTTAATAATAATTTACTAAGCATAATTTGATCTAAATATGAAATAAACAAAGAAATCAAAAGATTGAGAACAACCTTAGCCTCTAACTCTTCTCTATTCACTATTTTTTTAAAGAGCTCTCTTATTAACTTAAGCTAGACTTTATTTACAACAATTCAAACCTAGTATTACAAAGAACTTTTCAAAAGTAAGGAATTCTTTTACCAACAATATGTTCATGCCTACAAAGCATAGTTGTGAACCCCAAACATGATTATCCCTTATAATTAAAACTCTTAAAATTTTTAAACAAAAGGATCACAACTAGAAGTACGAGCATAATCTTCAATCATGAACTTCTCGAAATTCTCGAAATTTCAATTCTTGACCAAATTTCTTCCTTTGAATATAATGTCAAATATATTTTTCATTAAAGCTCCAAAAATCCATCTATTTCTTCAAAAATTATCAAAAACCCTTCAGGAAACCTTGAAATGAAATAAATTACAAATAAGATCAAATACTAAAAAAAAAGCCAATAATTAAGAAAAATTCAACAAAACTACCCCAAAACATATGTTCTAAATAAGTGTTATCATAATGCTACCTAAAGGGAACAAAGAGGTAGGGGGGGAGTTGTCTATTAAGAAGGATTAGGATGAAGAAGAAAAGAAAGACCTTATGGATTTAAGGACAAATCTATGAGAATGATGTGCATCAAAGACCATGCCTGAACTTTAAGTTGCATGCTTATAAGGATAATCGCATCTTCTATGTGCTTAGGCAACTTCGAGAGTGAGCCCATGTTAAATGTCTCCTAATGCTTACTGAATGTCACCATCTCTAAGCTTAATCATTAATGCTAACCTCTGACTTAGTCAATAGACGAACCAACCAGTAGAAAGAGACTATCAAGTTGAACACATTTCCAACCTTAGAGATTAAATGTCCAGATCTTAGCTATGTTACCTAAAGCATAGCTAATCTCAACTCTTTAGACTAAGAATGATCTAACTATAGACTCAATTACCGATGTTGCTTGGAGCTCAGTTATCACAAGAGCTTACTGTAATAAGGAAATGGGTTCTTTGAAATATTAAAGAAAGAAAAATGTAGTTTGATTCCAGTAGCTTTAAGAAGTTATTCCTTGGATATTGTATATCAATGACCACACAAAGACTTGGCCTTCAACTTCATATGATACACAAGCGAAGAGTTAAGATTTACTCACGACTAACATCAAGCTACTAGTAAGATTAGATAAAAGTGTAGAGCAATGTAACTTAGAGAGATTTTTCTTTTAAGAAATGCGAAGAAGAATCTTCATTAATGATAAGAGATGACTTGAGTTGCACAAATTTTAGACTATTTATAGTAAATTCTTAAGATAGCATGTATTCTAGTGAAATTACAAAAGGGTAATATATGAATAAATACAACTAGTACATACTAAAAAGGGAAAACAAGACAAATGAACAAAATGAATATAGTACAATATAAAAAAAATGGAAGGGCATGTATCATGCTGTTATTGGCTTTATACTTGAGTACGGAGGGTTACTAGGGTAGAGCTATCCAGTAGAGAAAATAAGTTAGTAGGTAGAGACTTGGATGAAGTCGAGGTGGTCTTTCGTAGAGGTGGTTGATATGGTCTATAGTTGGAACTTAACATCCTAAAAGTTGGCTACATAAATTTGTACTGAGAGCTTAGGATCAAGGTTCTCAATGGTGTAGAGTATAGTACAATCGAGTTAGGCATGCAAAGAGTTCATCCATGGGTTGTCCTAATATCGGAGATCATTGTAAATGAGTACAACTGAGTGGCTTGAAGGTTGGCAATTCATCAGCTACCAAGCTGTCGACTTGTTCCTTGAAGCCTCCTAAATAGCCCTTACAACTACCCAATCTAAAGAGCTGAGTGTCCTTTAATTAGCCTCCTGCTTACTAAACCGACTTAATCATTCATATCAGTCAAGCTTAGCTTTAGGTCTATATTAGCAAACTGTCCTATTTTAAGCATTGGTTGGCCTACCACTGACCAGCTAAGTAATATACAAAGGTAGTATCAACTTTAACCAAGTTGGGCAATCTAACCTCCTTCACTTCTCACCTACCTCGAACTACTCTTTTTGGTGACTAACTTAATTAAAGATCTATTGAGCATTTTCAACTTAGGATGGAACAGATACTCCTTTTTGTCAAAGTATCATATCTTAGGCTAATACGTGTTTTGACAACCTACCATTGCATGCCTTTCCCTAGAACCTTTTTTTTTTCTTTTTTAGTCTCTTTATAACTTTAACCTTTTAGATATTCTAAGCACAAGTGATTAGTACCTTTCTATAGTATAATTTTTAGTCTACTTCTTTTCTGATTGTAACCTTAATAGACTACTATAAATAGTCTAACATATGTAACCAAAAGGAGGAATTTTTCTTGAATTTCAAATATACCTTTCCTTTTGGATTTCTTTTGTGTAAGATTGTTATCTTAGTCAATTCCCTCCTCTTAGCTCTTATTAATTCTCTTAATAAAGGAATAGTGGTGAATTCCCCTTTTCTAGAGCTTGTGCATAATAGTAATCTTTAGATTAGGTCCGTGAATGACACGTGGTGCAGACTATCTGTACGTTAACTCACGAATTTTTCTTAAATGTACCACCACTTTTTAGCCATAGTTAGTCTAGATCTACCCTATTGTCCACTCATCATGGCATATTTGTTTGGTATGACAACGAAAATTCCATTGAGGGGGGAGTTATGTTTGCATAGCTATCATTTGTGTGTGCTTCTACTGTTAGAGTGATCATTATAGCCACAATTTACGGATTTAAAGTTCCTATAGTGTAGTTGTGGTTGTGTTAAGTTTGAGTAAGGCATTATGTGTTCTTATCGTTGTTGTTTAGGTGAAAGTGAGCTACGATGCACTATCGTATGTTGCGTCTATGATGCTGTTGATTGTGTTGTATGCTACTGTTTGTTATTCACTATTGGTGTTCTTATTATAATGTGAAGTTGTGAGTCTATAGCACCCTTTGAGCAATGAAATTGTTGTTTAGAATAATTTTCGAAGTGTTTAAGTATTTTTGTAGTGTGGTGTTAATGGCTTGTTTATTGTATTGTACGTATTTAACTCTTGTGGAGTTGTAGAAGTTCATCGAACTAGAGGATGCTTCAGAGAAGGGGGGGAAAAAGGTCAACTTTTAGTGTAATTGGAGGTATTCAGACCACTTCAAATGAGACGTAAGTTAGGCTAAGTAGTCAACTCAGTTTGCCCATCCACCATTGATAAATTGCAAGAATTAAGGACCCTGTTGACTGGCCTTTTTGCTACCATACAATGTAGGGCAAAAACTCAACCTCTTAATGACGCTAACCAAGTTGATCTTGTAATTGAAAAGAACAGATGAGCTAAGGTTGGAAGATACCAAATTCAAAAAATTATGCGTAATGAAGGCCAAAATATTGATAGCCAACCTCTCTAGGTGGAACTATAAGGCTAAATGTTCTAACCTTTGATGGATAAGGGGGTATAGATAATTACATCAGTCAGGAGTAGATAATTGAACGAGAATTTGAACAAGAATATTAAGATGTCAAGAAGGTGCATGTGGCCACCCTAAAACTCATAAGAGGTGCAACCGTATGGTGGAATGACATACAAGCTTCACTTCGAAGAAATAGGAAACCCGAGATGCAAACTTAGGTCGAGATGAAGCGAGTAGTGTGAAGGAAGTTCATTTCTAAGTACTATGGTCAAGAGGCTTTTAGGAAACTACAAACCCTATTGCAAAAGAGGAATGAATGTTAAAGAATATAATGAAGAGTTCCCAAAAGTTGCTAAACATCTCCGAGGTGCAAGAGTAAGTAGAACGTACTATCAAAATATTTGTGTCCAGCCTAAGGTACAAAATTGCCAACAAGATTGCATTATATAGTATTAGCACTCTGGCAAGGCCATTCGACTTGACTTAAAGGTTGAGAGATGGAAGACATACGGCTTTTGCTAAGCTCATCCTAATCGAGCTGTGCTACCAGCATAACCTACACATGTTAAACCTTAAAGTCATGATAAAGCTAAATTGAGCACGAAATATGATGGGAGAAGTGAACAAGTAAATTGAACGGAAGATGGGAGGAAAGAGCATAAAGAGAAGCCCCCTAAGGGAGAGGAAAAGCTGAAGACAATTTCAAAATGAGCTTTAGAAATGAAACGCAACCATACCACGTGCTCCAAGTGTTTAGGGTGTGGACATATAGCCGCTTAATGCATAAGGAAGTGAGAAGGCATACTGTAGAAGAAAGGATCCACAGTTGAGATTACTGATGAAGAGTTCATGCTAACCTCTAAGTAGAGAATGTTGGTGATGAATTCATAGGGGACGGACTTGAACTAGGCATGGAGGAGGAGACTGTAATAAAAGCTGAGCAAATAGGGAGACTGAAGTAACTGAATGAGCTAAATTGTTGAGTAATACTACCCGAAGGGAACAAAGAGGTAGAGGGAGAACTGTCATTAAAAACTATCAGGATGAAGAAGTGAAGAAAGACCCTCAGGATTTGAGGATAAATCCTCAATAGTACCACGAGAATGATGTGCACCGAGGACATGCTAGAACTCAGAGTTCTAAGCTTACTAGGGGCCTAGCTATAAGCGAGCAATCATTACTAAGCACCTAGCTAAACTAGAGGATTATTACGTCTTCCAAGTCCTTTACGACTCCGAGAGTAAGCCATGCTACATTTATCCTAATCTGAACCAAGTATAAGCGTCCCGACCTCCAAGCTCAATTATTGAAGCCCATCTCCGAACTGGTTAATGGATGATCTGGCCTGCCCTTGATCCGACTTGTACAAGGAAACCACCAAGGTGAACAGATTCCCCACCTTGGAGACTAGACGTCCAGATGTTAGCCTCATTTCTTGAAGTGCTTCCAATCTCAATTCTCATGTTCTCGAGCTATGACCAATAATGATCCAACTGCCAAATCGATTACCGATCTGCTGACCTACTCCCTAAAGCCTCCTAAAGAGCTTCCACAGCAGCCCAATCCGTAGAGCTGAACACCCTTTGATCAGCGTCCTACTT